>OX384029.1:35431268-36860451 GCA_947534325.1 Agonum fuliginosum | reverse complement strand
CGGGTCAAGGTTTTACGGGTAAGTTTCACGGGTAAGTTTCACGGGTATGTTTCACAAGTGACGTTTCACGGGTCTAGGTTTTACTGGTAAGTTTCACGGGTCAAGGTTTCACGGGTAAGTTTCACGGGTAAGTTTCACGGGTGACGATTCACGGGTCTAGGTTTCACTGGTAAGTTTCACGGGTCAAGGTTTCAAGGGTAAGTTTTACGGGTAAGTTTCACGGGTATGTTTCACGGGTGACGTTTCACGGGTCTAGGTTTCACTGGAAAGTTTCACGGGTCAAGGTTTCACGGGTAAGTTTCACGGGTAAGTTTTACGGGTATGTTTTACAGGTGACGTTTCACGGGTCTAGGTTTCACTGGTAAGTTTCACGGGTCAAGGTTTCACGGGTAAGTTTCACGGGTAAGTTTCACGGGTATGTTTCGCGGGTGACGTTTCACGGGTCTAGGTTTCACTGGTAAGTTTCACGGGTCAAGGTTTCACGGGTAAGTTTCACGGGTAAGTTTCACGGGTATGTTTCACGGGTGACGTTTCACGGGTCTAGGTTTCACTGGTAAGTTTCACGGGTCAAGGTTTCACGGGTAAGTTTCACGGGTAAGTTTCACGGGTAAGTTTCACGGGTATGTTTCACGGGTGACGTTTCACGGGTCTAGGTTTCACTGGTAAGTTTCACGGGTCAAGGTTTCACGGGTAAGTTTCACGGGTAAGTTTCACGGGTATGTTTCACGGGTGACGTTTCACGGGTCTAGGTTTCACTGGTAAGTTTCACGGGTCAAGGTTTTACGGGTAAATTTCACGGGTAAGTTTCACGGGTATGTTTCACGGGTCTAGGTTTCACTGGTAAGTTTCACGAGTCAAGGTTTCACGGGAAGTTTCACGGGTAAGTTTTACGGGTAAGTTTCACGGGTGACGTTTCACGGGTCTAGGTTTCACTGGTAAGTTTCACGAGTCAAGGTTTCACGGGTAAGTTTCACGGGTAAGTTTAACGGGTAAGTTTCACGGGTGACGTTTTACGGGTGACGTTTCACGGGTCTAGGTTTCACTGGTAAGTTTCACGGGTCAAGGTTACCCGTGAAACTTACCCGTGAAACCTTGACCCGTGAAACTTACCAGTGAAACCTAGACCCGTGAAACGTCACCCGTGAAACATACCCGTAAAACATACCCGTGAAACTTACCCGTAAAACTTACCCGTGAAACCTTGACCCGTTAAACTTACCAGTGAAACCTAGACCCGTGAAAGTCACCCGTGAAACATACCCGTAAAACTTACCCGTGAAACTTACCCGTGAAACCTTGACTCGTGAAACTTACCAGTGAAACCTAGACCCGTGAAACGTCACCCGTGAAACTTACCCGTAAAACTTACCCGTGAAACTTACCAGTACGAGTCAATTTTTCACGGGTAAGTTTCACGGGTAAGTTTTACGGGTAAGTTTCACGGGTGACGTTTTACGGGTGACGTTTCACGGGTCTAGGTTTGACTGGTAAGTTTCACGGGTCAAGGTTTCACGGGTAAGTTTCACGGGTAAGTTTCACGGGTATGTTTCACGGGTGACGTTTCACGGGTCTAGGTTTCACTGGTAAGTTTCACGGGTCAAGGTTTCACGGGTAAGTTTCACGGGTAAGTTTCACGGGTAAGTTTCACGGGTATGTTTCACGGGTGACGTTTCACGGGTCTAGGTTTCACTGGTAAGTTTAACGGGTCAAGGTTTCACGGGTAAGTTTTACGGGTATGTTTTACGGGTATGTTTCACGGGTGACGTTTCACGGGTCTAGGTTTCACTGGTAAGTTTCACGGGTCAAGGTTTCACGGGTAAGTTTCACGGGTAAGTTTCACGGGTAAGTTTCACGGGTAAGTTTCACGGGTCAAGGTTTCACGGGTAAGTTTCACGGGTAAGTTTCACGGGTGACGATTCACGGGTCTAGGTTTCACTGGTAAGTTTCACGGGTAAGTTTCACGGGTTAGTTTCACGGGTATGTTTCACGGGTATGTTTCACGGGTGACGTTTCACGGGTCTAGGTTTCACTGGTAAGTTTCACGGGTCAAGGTTTCACGGGTAAGTTTTACGGGTAAGTTTCACGGGTATGTTTCACGGGTGACGTTTTACGGGTCTCGGTTTCACTGGTAAGTTTCACGGGTCAAGGTTTTACGGGTAAGTTTCACGGGTAAGTTTCACGGGTATGTTTCACGGGTGACGTTTCACGGGTCTAGGTTTCACTGGTAAGTTTCACGGGTCAAGGTTTCACGGGTAAGTTTCACGGGTAAGTTTCACGGGTGACGATTCACGGGTCTAGGTTTCACTAGTAAGTTTCACGGGTCAAGGTTTCAAGGGTAAGTTTTACGGGTAAGTTTCACGGGTATGTTTCACGGGTGACGTTTCACGGGTCTAGGTTTCACTGGAAAGTTTCACGGGTCAAGGTTTCACGGGTAAGTTTCACGGGTAAGTTTTACGGGTATGTTTTACAGGTGACGTTTCACGGGTCTAGGTTTCACTGGTAAGTTTCACGGGTCAAGGTTTAACGGGTAAGTTTCACGGGTAAGTTTCACGGGTAAGTTTCACGGGTATGTTTCGCGGGTGACGTTTCACGGGTCTAGGTTTCACTGGTAAGTTTCACGGGTCAAGGTTTCACGGGTAAGTTTCACGGGTAAGTTTTACGGGTGACGTTTCACGGGTCTATTTTTCACTGGTAAGTTTCACGGGTCAAGGTTTCACGGGTAAGTTTCACGTGTAAGTTTCACGGGTAAGTTTCACGGGTGACGTTTCACGGGTCTAGGTTTCACTGGTAAGTTTCACGGGTCAAGGTTTCACGGGTAAGTTTCACGGGTAAGTTTCACGGGTGACGTTTCACGGGTCTATATTTCACTGGTAAGTTTCACGGGTCAAGGTTTCACGGGCAAGTTTCACGGGTAAGTTTCACGAGTAAGTTTCACGGGTGACGTTTCACGGGTCTAGGTTTCACTGGTAAGTTTCACGGGTCAAGGTTTCACGGGTAAGTTTCACGGGTAAGTTTCACGGGTGACGTTTCACGGGTCTAGGTTTCACTGGTAAGTTTCACGGGTCAAGGTTTCACGGGTAAGTTTCACGGGTAAGTTTCACGGTTATGTTTCAAGGGTGACGTTTCACGGGTCTAGGTTTCACTGGTAAGTTTCACGGGTCAAGGTTTTACGGGTAAATTTCACGGGTAAGTTTCACGGGTATGTTTCACGGGTGACGTTTCACGGGTCTAGGTTTCACTGGTAAGTTTCACGAGTCAAGGTTTCACGGGTAAGTTTCACGGGTAAGTTTTACGGGTAAGTTTCACGGGTGACGTTTCACGGGTCTAGGTTTCACTGGTAAGTTTCACGAGTCAAGGTTTCACGGGTAAGTTTCACGGGTAAGTTTTACGGGTAAGTTTCACGGGTGACGTTTTACGGGTGACGTTTCACGGGTCTAGGTTTCACTGGTAAGTTTCACGGGTCAAGGTTACCCGTAAAACTTACCCGTGAAACCTTGACCCGTGAAACTTACCAGTGAAACCTAGACCCGTGAAACGTCACCCGTGAAATATACCCGTAAAACATACCCGTGAAACTTACCCGTAAAACTTACCCGTGAAACCTTGACCCGTTAAACTTACCAGTGAAACCTAGACCCGTGAAACGTCACCCGTGAAACATACCCGTAAAACTTACCCGTGAAACTTACCCGTGAAACCTTGACTCGTGAAACTTACCAGTGAAACCTAGACCCGTGAAACGTCACCCGTGAAACTTACCCGTAAAACTTACCCGTGAAACTTACCAGTACGAGTCAATTTTTCACGGGTAAGTTTCACGGGTAAGTTTTACGGGTAAGTTTCACGGGTGACGTTTTACGGGTGACGTTTCACGGGTCTAGGTTTCACTGGTAAGTTTCACGGGTCAAGGTTTCACGGGTAAGTTTCACGGGTAAGTTTCACGGGTATGTTTCACGGGTGACGTTTCACGGGTCTAGGTTTCACTGGTAAGTTTCACGGGTCAAGGTTTCACGGGTAAGTTTCACGGGTAAGTTTCACGGGTAAGTTTCACGGGTATGTTTCACGGGTGACGTTTCACGGGTCTAGGTTTCACTGGTAAGTTTAACGGGTCAAGGTTTCACGGGTAAGTTTTACGGGTATGTTTTACGGGTATGTTTCACGGGTGACGTTTCACGGGTCTAGGTTTCACTGGTAAGTTTCACGGGTCAAGGTTTCACGGGTAAGTTTCACGGGTAAGTTTCACGGGTAAGTTTCACGGGTAAGTTTCACGGGTAAGTTTCACGGGTATGTTTCACGGGTGACGTTTCACGGGTCTAGGTTTCACTGGTAAGTTTCACGGGTCAAGGTTTCACGGGTAAGTTTCACGGGTAAGTTTCACGGGTGACGATTCACGGGTCTAGGTTTCACTGGTAAGTTTCACGGGTAAGTTTCACGGGTTAGTTTCACGGGTATGTTTCACGGGTATGTTTCACGGGTGACGTTTCACGGGTCTAGGTTTCACTGGTAAGTTTCACGGGTCAAGGTTTCACGGGTAAGTTTCACGGGTAAGTTTCACGGGTATGTTTCACGGGTGACGTTTTACGGGTCTAGGTTTCACTGGTAAGTTTCACGGGTCAAGGTTTTACGGGTAAGTTTCACGGGTAAGTTTCACGGGTATGTTTCACGGGTGACGTTTCACGGGTCTAGGTTTCACTGGTAAGTTTCACGGGTCAAGGTTTCACGGGTAAGTTTCACGGGTAAGTTTCACGGGTGACGATTCACGGGTCTAGGTTTCACTGGTAAGTTTCACGGGTCAAGGTTTCAAGGGTAAGTTTTACGGGTAAGTTTCACGGGTATGTTTCACGGGTGACGTTTCACGGGTCTAGGTTTCACTGGAAAGTTTCACGGGTCAAGGTTTCACGGGTAAGTTTCACGGGTAAGTTTTACGGGTATGTTTTACAGGTGACTTTTCACGGGTCTAGGTTTCACTGGTAAGTTTCACGGGTCAAGGTTTCACGGGTAAGTTTCACGGGTATGTTTCGCGGGTGACGTTTCACGGGTCTAGGTTTCACTGGTAAGTTTCACGGGTCAAGGTTTCACGGGTAAGTTTCACGGGTAAGTTTTACGGGTGACGTTTCACGGGTCTATTTTTCACTGGTAAGTTTCACGGGTCAAGGTTTCACGGGTAAGTTTCACGTGTAAGTTTCACGGGTAAGTTTCACGGGTGACGTTTCACGGGTCTAGGTTTCACTGGTAAGTTTCACGGGTCAAGGTTTCACGGGTAAGTTTCACGGGTAAGTTTCACGGGTGACGTTTCACGGGTCTAGGTTTCACTGGTAAGTTTCACGGGTCAAGGTTTCACGGGTAAGTTTCACGGGTAAGTTTCACGGGTAAGTTTCACGAGTAAGTTTCACGGGTGACGTTTCACGGGTCTAGGTTTCACTGGTAAGTTTCACGGGTCAAGGTTTCACGGGTAAGTTTCACGGGTAAGTTTCACGGGTGACGTTTCACGGGTCTAGGTTTCACTGGTAAGTTTCACGGGTCAAGGTTTCACGGGTAAGTTTCACGGGTAAGTTTCACGGGTATGTTTCAAGGGTGACGTTTCACGGGTCTAGGTTTCACTGGTAAGTTTCACGGGTCAAGGTTTCACGGGTAAGTTTCACGGGTAAGTTTCACGGGTATGTTTCACGGGTGACGTTTCACGGGTCTAGGTTTCACTGGTAAGTTTCACGGGTCAAGGTTTTACGGGTAAGTTTCACGGGTCTAGGTTTCACTGGTAAGTTTCACGGGTCAAAGTTTCACGGGTAAGTTTCACGGGTAAGTTTCACGGGTTTGTTTCACGGGTGACGTTTCACGGGTCTAGGTTTCACTGGAAAGTTTCACGGGTCAAGGTTTCACGGGTAAGTTTCACGGGTAAGTTTCACGGGTATGTTTCACGGGTGACGTTTCACGAGTCTAGGTTTCACTGGTAAGTTTCACGGGTCAAGGTTTCACGGGTAAGTTTTACGGGTAAGTTTCACGGGTGACGTTTCACGGGTGACGTTTCACGGGTCTAGGTTTCACTGGTAAGTTTCACGGGTCAAGGTTTCAAGGGTAAGTTTCACGGGTAAGATTCACGGGTATGTTTCACGGGTGACGTTTCACGGGTCTAGGTTTCACTGGAAAGTTTCACGGGTCAAGGTTTTACGGGTAAGTTTCACGGGTAAGTTTCACGGGTAAGTTTCACGGGTATGTTTCACGGTTATGTTTTACGGGTGACGTTTCACGGGTCTAGGTTTCACTGGTAAGTTTCACGGGTCAAGGTTTCACGGGTAAGTTTTACGGGTAAGTTTCACGGGTAAGTTTCACGGGTATGTTTCACGGGTGACGTTTCACGGGTCTAGGTTTCACTGGTAAGTTTTACGGGTCAAGGTTTCACGGGTAAGTTTCACGGGTAAGTTTCACGGGTAAGTTTCACGGGTATGTTTCACGGTTATGTTTCACGGGTGACGTTTCACGGGTCTAGGTTTCACTGGTAAGTTTCACGGGTCAAGGTTTCACGGGTAAGTTTCACGGGTATGTTTCACGGGTGACGTTTCACGGGTCTAGGTTTCACTGGAAAGTTTCACGGGTCAAGGTTTCACGGGTAAGTTTCACGGGTAAGTTTTACGGGTATGTTTTACAGGTGACGTTTCACGGGTCTAGGTTTCACTGGTAAGTTTCACGGGTAAGTTTCACGGGTAAGTTTCACGGTTATGTTTCAAGGGTGACGTTTCACGGGTCTAGGTTTCACTGGTAAGTTTCACGGGTCAAGGTTTTACGGGTAAATTTCACGGGTAAGTTTCACGGGTATGTTTCACGGGTGACGTTTCACGGGTCTAGGTTTCACTGGTAAGTTTCACGAGTCAAGGTTTCACGGGTAAGTTTCACGGGTAAGTTTTACGGGTAAGTTTCACGGGTGACGTTTCACGGGTCTAGGTTTCACTGGTAAGTTTCACGAGTCAAGGTTTCACGGGTAAGTTTCACGGGTAAGTTTTACGGGTAAGTTTCACGGGTGACGTTTTACGGGTGACGTTTCACGGGTCTAGGTTTCACTGGTAAGTTTCACGGGTCAAGGTTACCCGTAAAACTTACCCGTGAAACCTTGACCCGTGAAACTTACCAGTGAAACCTAGACCCGTGAAACGTCACCCGTGAAATATACCCGTAAAACATACCCGTGAAACTTACCCGTAAAACTTACCCGTGAAACCTTGACCCGTTAAACTTACCAGTGAAACCTAGACCCGTGAAACGTCACCCGTGAAACATACCCGTAAAACTTACCCGTGAAACTTACCCGTGAAACCTTGACTCGTGAAACTTACCAGTGAAACCTAGACCCGTGAAACGTCACCCGTGAAACTTACCCGTAAAACTTACCCGTGAAACTTACCAGTACGAGTCAATTTTTCACGGGTAAGTTTCACGGGTAAGTTTTACGGGTAAGTTTCACGGGTGACGTTTTACGGGTGACGTTTCACGGGTCTAGGTTTCACTGGTAAGTTTCACGGGTCAAGGTTTCACGGGTAAGTTTCACGGGTAAGTTTCACGGGTATGTTTCACGGGTGACGTTTCACGGGTCTAGGTTTCACTGGTAAGTTTCACGGGTCAAGGTTTCACGGGTAAGTTTCACGGGTAAGTTTCACGGGTAAGTTTCACGGGTATGTTTCACGGGTGACGTTTCACGGGTCTAGGTTTCACTGGTAAGTTTAACGGGTCAAGGTTTCACGGGTAAGTTTTACGGGTATGTTTTACGGGTATGTTTCACGGGTGACGTTTCACGGGTCTAGGTTTCACTGGTAAGTTTCACGGGTCAAGGTTTCACGGGTAAGTTTCACGGGTAAGTTTCACGGGTAAGTTTCACGGGTAAGTTTCACGGGTAAGTTTCACGGGTATGTTTCACGGGTGACGTTTCACGGGTCTAGGTTTCACTGGTAAGTTTCACGGGTCAAGGTTTCACGGGTAAGTTTCACGGGTAAGTTTCACGGGTGACGATTCACGGGTCTAGGTTTCACTGGTAAGTTTCACGGGTAAGTTTCACGGGTTAGTTTCACGGGTATGTTTCACGGGTATGTTTCACGGGTGACGTTTCACGGGTCTAGGTTTCACTGGTAAGTTTCACGGGTCAAGGTTTCACGGGTAAGTTTCACGGGTAAGTTTCACGGGTATGTTTCACGGGTGACGTTTTACGGGTCTAGGTTTCACTGGTAAGTTTCACGGGTCAAGGTTTTACGGGTAAGTTTCACGGGTAAGTTTCACGGGTATGTTTCACGGGTGACGTTTCACGGGTCTAGGTTTCACTGGTAAGTTTCACGGGTCAAGGTTTCACGGGTAAGTTTCACGGGTAAGTTTCACGGGTGACGATTCACGGGTCTAGGTTTCACTGGTAAGTTTCACGGGTCAAGGTTTCAAGGGTAAGTTTTACGGGTAAGTTTCACGGGTATGTTTCACGGGTGACGTTTCACGGGTCTAGGTTTCACTGGAAAGTTTCACGGGTCAAGGTTTCACGGGTAAGTTTCACGGGTAAGTTTTACGGGTATGTTTTACAGGTGACTTTTCACGGGTCTAGGTTTCACTGGTAAGTTTCACGGGTCAAGGTTTCACGGGTAAGTTTCACGGGTATGTTTCGCGGGTGACGTTTCACGGGTCTAGGTTTCACTGGTAAGTTTCACGGGTCAAGGTTTCACGGGTAAGTTTCACGGGTAAGTTTTACGGGTGACGTTTCACGGGTCTATTTTTCACTGGTAAGTTTCACGGGTCAAGGTTTCACGGGTAAGTTTCACGTGTAAGTTTCACGGGTAAGTTTCACGGGTGACGTTTCACGGGTCTAGGTTTCACTGGTAAGTTTCACGGGTCAAGGTTTCACGGGTAAGTTTCACGGGTAAGTTTCACGGGTGACGTTTCACGGGTCTAGGTTTCACTGGTAAGTTTCACGGGTCAAGGTTTCACGGGTAAGTTTCACGGGTAAGTTTCACGGGTAAGTTTCACGAGTAAGTTTCACGGGTGACGTTTCACGGGTCTAGGTTTCACTGGTAAGTTTCACGGGTCAAGGTTTCACGGGTAAGTTTCACGGGTAAGTTTCACGGGTGACGTTTCACGGGTCTAGGTTTCACTGGTAAGTTTCACGGGTCAAGGTTTCACGGGTAAGTTTCACGGGTAAGTTTCACGGGTATGTTTCAAGGGTGACGTTTCACGGGTCTAGGTTTCACTGGTAAGTTTCACGGGTCAAGGTTTCACGGGTAAGTTTCACGGGTAAGTTTCACGGGTATGTTTCACGGGTGACGTTTCACGGGTCTAGGTTTCACTGGTAAGTTTCACGGGTCAAGGTTTTACGGGTAAGTTTCACGGGTCTAGGTTTCACTGGTAAGTTTCACGGGTCAAAGTTTCACGGGTAAGTTTCACGGGTAAGTTTCACGGGTTTGTTTCACGGGTGACGTTTCACGGGTCTAGGTTTCACTGGAAAGTTTCACGGGTCAAGGTTTCACGGGTAAGTTTCACGGGTAAGTTTCACGGGTATGTTTCACGGGTGACGTTTCACGAGTCTAGGTTTCACTGGTAAGTTTCACGGGTCAAGGTTTCACGGGTAAGTTTTACGGGTAAGTTTCACGGGTGACGTTTCACGGGTGACGTTTCACGGGTCTAGGTTTCACTGGTAAGTTTCACGGGTCAAGGTTTCAAGGGTAAGTTTCACGGGTAAGATTCACGGGTATGTTTCACGGGTGACGTTTCACGGGTCTAGGTTTCACTGGAAAGTTTCACGGGTCAAGGTTTTACGGGTAAGTTTCACGGGTAAGTTTCACGGGTAAGTTTCACGGGTATGTTTCACGGTTATGTTTTACGGGTGACGTTTCACGGGTCTAGGTTTCACTGGTAAGTTTCACGGGTCAAGGTTTCACGGGTAAGTTTTACGGGTAAGTTTCACGGGTAAGTTTCACGGGTATGTTTCACGGGTGACGTTTCACGGGTCTAGGTTTCACTGGTAAGTTTTACGGGTCAAGGTTTCACGGGTAAGTTTCACGGGTAAGTTTCACGGGTAAGTTTCACGGGTATGTTTCACGGTTATGTTTCACGGGTGACGTTTCACGGGTCTAGGTTTCACTGGTAAGTTTCACGGGTCAAGGTTTCACGGGTAAGTTTCACGGGTATGTTTCACGGGTGACGTTTCACGGGTCTAGGTTTCACTGGAAAGTTTCACGGGTCAAGGTTTCACGGGTAAGTTTCACGGGTAAGTTTTACGGGTATGTTTTACAGGTGACGTTTCACGGGTCTAGGTTTCACTGGTAAGTTTCACGGGTAAGTTTCACGGGTAAGTTTCACGGGTATGTTTTACGGGTGACGTTTCACGGGTCTAGGTTTCACTGGTAAGTTTCACGGGTCAAGGTTTCACGGGTAAGTTTCACGGGTAAGTTTCACGGGTATGTTTCACGGGTGACGTTTCACGGGTCTAGGTTTCACTGGTAAGTTTCACGGGTCAAGGTTTCACGGGTAAGTTTCACTGGTAAGTTTCACGGGTATGTTTCACGGGTGACGTTTCACGGGTCTAGGTTTCACTGGTAAGTTTCACTGGTCAAGGTTTCATGGTTAAGTTTCACGGGTAAGTTTCACGGGTATGTTTCACGGGTGACGTTTCACGGGTCTAGGTTTCACTGGTAAGTTTCACGGGTCAAGGTTTCACGGGTAAGTTTCACGGGTAAGTTTCACGGGTATGTTTCACGGGTGACGTTTCACGGGTCTAGGTTTCACTGGTAAGTTTCACGGGTCAAGGTTTTACGGGTAAGTTTCACGGGTAAGTTTCACGGGTGACGTTTCACGGGTATAGGTTTCACTGGTAAGTTTCACGAGTCAAGGTTTTACGGGTAAGTTTCACGGGTCTAGGTTTCACTGGTAAGTTTCACGGGTCAAGGTTTCACGGGTAAGTTTCACGGGTAAGTTTCACGGGTTTGTTTCACGGGTGACGTTTCACGGGTCTAGGTTTCACTGGAAAGTTTCACGGGTCAAGGTTTCACGGGTAAGTTTCAAGGGTAAGTTTCACGGGTATGTTTCACGGGTGACGTTTTACGGGTCTAGGTTTTACTGGTAAGTTTCACGGGTCAAGGTTTCACGGGTAAGTTTCACGGGTAATTTTCACGGGTATGTTTCACGGGTGACGTTTTACGGGTCTAGGTTTCACTGGTAAATTTCACGGGTCAAGGTTTCACGGGTAAGTTTTACGGGTAAGTTTCACGGGTAAGTTTCACGGGTATGTTTCACGGGTGACGTTTCACGGGTCTAGGTTTCACTGGTAAGTTTCACGGGTCAAGGTTTCACGGGTAAGTTTCACGGGTAAAATTCACGGGTATGTTTCACGGGTATGTTTCACGGGTGACGTTTCACGGGTCTAGGTTTCACTGGTAAGTTTCACGGGTCAAGGTTTCACGGGTAAGTTTCACGGGTAAGTTTCACGGGTAAGTTTCACGGGTATGTTTCACGGGTGACGTTTCACGGGTCTAGGTTTCACTGGTAAGTTTCACGGGTCAAGGTTTCACGGGTAAGTTTCACGGGTAAGTTTCACGGGTATGTTTCACGGGTGACGTTTCACGGGTCTAGGTTTCACTGGTAAGTTTCACGGGTCAAGGTTTCACGGGTAAGTTTCACGGGTAAGTTTCACGGGTATGTTTCACGGGTGACGTTTCACGGGTCTAGGTTTCACTGGTAAGTTTCACGAGTCAATTTTTCACGGGTAAGTTTCACGGGTAAGTTTCACGGGTAAGTTTCACGGGTATGTTTCACGGGTGACGTTTCACGGGTCTAGGTTTCACTGGTAAGTTTAACGGGTCAAGGTTTCACGGGTAAGTTTTACGGGTAAGTTTCACGGGTATGTTTTACGGGTATGTTTCACGGGTGACGTTTCACGGGTCTAGGTTTCACTGGTAAGTTTCACGGGTCAAGGTTTCACGGGTCAGTTTCACGGGTAAGTTTCACGGGTATGTTTCACGGGTGACGTTTCACGGGTCTAGGTTTCACTGGTAAGTTTCACGGGTCAAGGTTTCACGGGTAAGTTTCACGGGTAAGTTACACGGGTATGTTTCACGGGTGACGTTTCACGGGTCTAGGTTTCACTGGTAAGTTTCACGGGTCAAGGTTTCACGGGTAAGTTTCACGGGTAAGTTTCACGGGTATGTTTCACGGGTGACGTTTCACGGGTCTAGGTTTCACTGGTAAGTTTCACGGGTCAAGGTTTTACGGGTAAGTTTCACGGGTAAGTTTCACGGGTGTGTTTCACGGGTGACGTTTCACGGGTCTAGGTTTCACTGGTAAGTTTCACGAGTCAAGGATTCACGGGTAAGTTTCACGGGTAAGTTTTACGGGTAAGTTTCACGGGTGACGTTTCACGGGTCTAGGTTTCACTGGTAAGTTTCACGGGTCAAGGTTTCACGGGTAAATTTCACGGGTATGTTTCACGGGTGACGTTTCACGGGTCTAGGTTTCACTGGAAAGTTTCACGGGTCAAGGTTTCACGGGTAAGTTTAACGGGTAAGTTTTACGGGTATGTTTTACAGGTGACGTTTCACGGGTCTAGGTTTCACTGGTAAGTTTCACGGGTCAAGGTTTCACGGGTAAGTTTCACGGGTGACGTTTCACGGGTCTAGGTTTCACTGGTAAGTTTCACGGGTCAAGGTTACCCGTGAAACTTACCCGTGAAACCTTGACCCGTGAAACTTACCAGTGAAACCTAGACCCGTGAAACGTCACCCGTGAAACATACCCGTAAAACATACCCGTGAAACTTACCCGTAAAACTTACCCGTGAAACCTTGACCCGTTAAACTTACCAGTGAAACCTTGACCCGTGAAACGTCACCCGTGAAACATACCCGTAAAACTTACCCGTGAAACTTACCCGTGAAACCTTGACTCGTGAAACTTACCAGTGAAACCTAGACCCGTGAAACGTCATCCGTGAAACTTACCCGTAAAACTTACCCGTGAAACTTACCAGTACGAGTCAATTTTTCACGGGTAAGTTTCACGGGTAAGTTTTACGGGTAAGTTTCACGGGTGACGTTTTACGGGTGACGTTTCACGGGTCTAGGTTTCACTGGTAAGTTTCACGGGTCAAGGTTTCACGGGTAAGTTTCACGGGTAAGTTTCACGGGTATGTTTCACGGGTGACGTTTAACGGGTCAAGGTTTCACTGGTAAGTTTCACGGGTCAAGGTTTCACGGGTAAGTTTCACGGGTAAGTTTCACGGGTAAGTTTCACGGGTATGTTTCACGGGTGACGTTTCACGGGTCTAGGTTTCACTGGTAAGTTTAACGGGTCAAGGTTTCACGGGTAAGTTTTACGGGTATGTTTTACGGGTATGTTTCACGGGTGACGTTTCACGGGTCTAGGTTTCACTGGTAAGTTTCACGGGTCAAGGTTTCACGGGTAAGTTTCACGGGTAAGTTTCACGGGTAAGTTTCACGGGTAAGTTTCACGGGTATGTTTCACGGGTGACGTTTCACGGGTCTAGGTTTCACTGGTAAGTTTCACGGGTCAAGGTTTCACGGGTAAGTTTCACGGGTGACGATTCACGGGTCTAGGTTTCACTGGTAAGTTTCACGGGTAAGTTTCACGGGTTAGTTTCACGGGTATGTTTCACGGGTATGTTTCACGGGTGACGTTTCACGGGTCTAGGTTTCACTGGTAAGTTTCACGGGTCAAGGTTTCACGGGTAAGTTTCACGGGTAAGTTTCACGGGTATGTTTCACGGGTGACGTTTTACGGGTCTAGGTTTCACTGGTAAGTTTCACGGGTCAAGGTTTTACGGGTAAGTTTCACGGGTAAGTTTCACGGGTATGTTTCACGGGTGACGTTTCACGGGTCTAGGTTTCACTGGTAAGTTTCACGGGTCAAGGTTTCACGGGTAAGTTTCACGGGTAAGTTTCACGGGTGACGATTCACGGGTCTAGGTTTCACTGGTAAGTTTCACGGGTCAAGGTTTCAAGGGTAAGTTTTACGGGTAAGTTTCACGGGTATGTTTCACGGGTGACGTTTCACGGGTCTAGGTTTCACTGGAAAGTTTCACGGGTCAAGGTTTCACGGGTAAGTTTCACGGGTAAGTTTTACGGGTATGTTTTACAGGTGACGTTTCACGGGTCTAGGTTTCACTGGTAAGTTTCACGGGTCAAGGTTTCACGGGTAAGTTTCACGGGTAAGTTTCACGGGTATGTTTCGCGGGTGACGTTTCACGGGTCTAGGTTTCACTGGTAAGTTTCACGGGTCAAGGTTTCACGGGTAAGTTTCACGGGTAAGTTTCACGGGTATGTTTCACGGGTGACGTTTCACGGGTCTAGGTTTCACTGGTAAGTTTCACGGGTCAAGGTTTCACGGGTAAGTTTCACGGGTAAGTTTCACGGGTATGTTTCACGGGTGACGTTTCACGGGTCTAGGTTTCACTGGTAAGTTTCACGGGTCAAGGTTTCACGGGTAAGTTTCACGGGTAAGTTTCACGGGTATGTTTCACGGGTGACGTTTCACGGGTCTAGGTTTCACTGGTAAGTTTCACGGGTCAAGGTTTTACGGGTAAATTTCACGGGTAAGTTTCACGGGTATGTTTCACGGGTCTAGGTTTCACTGGTAAGTTTCACGAGTCAAGGTTTCACGGGTAAGTTTTACGGGTAAGTTTCACGGGTGACGTTTCACGGGTCTAGGTTTCACTGGTAAGTTTCACGAGTCAAGGTTTCACGGGTAAGTTTCACGGGTAAGTTTTACGGGTAAGTTTCACGGGTGACGTTTTACGGGTGACGTTTCACGGGTCTAGGTTTCACTGGTAAGTTTCACGGGTCAAGGTTACCCGTGAAACTTACCCGTGAAACCTTGACTCGTGAAACTTACCAGTGAAACCTAGACCCGTGAAACGTCACCCGTGAAACATACCCGTAAAATATACCCGTGAAACTTACCCGTAAAACTTACCCGTGAAACCTTGACCCGTTAAACTTACCAGTGAAACCTAGACCCGTGAAACGTCACCCGTGAAACATACCCGTAAAACTTACCCGTGAAACTTACCCGTGAAACCTTGACTCGTGAAACTTACCAGTGAAACCTAGACCCGTGAAACGTCACCCGTGAAACTTACCCGTAAAACTTACCCGTGAAACTTACCAGTACGAGTCAATTTTTCACGGGTAAGTTTCACGGGTAAGTTTTACGGGTAAGTTTCACGGGTGATGTTTTACGGGTGACGTTTCACGGGTCTAGGTTTCACTGGTAAGTTTCACGGGTCAAGGTTTCACGGGTAAGTTTCACGGGTATGTTTCACGGGTGACGTTTCACGGGTCTAGGTTTCACTGGTAAGTTTCACGGGTCAAGGTTTCACGGGTAAGTTTCACGGGTAAGTTTCACGGGTAAGTTTCACGGGTATGTTTCACGGGTGACGTTTCACGGGTCTAGGTTTCACTGGTAAGTTTAACGGGTCAAGGTTTCACGGGTAAGTTTTACGGGTATGTTTTACGGGTATGTTTCACGGGTGACGTTTCACGGGTCTAGGTTTCACTGGTAAGTTTCACGGGTCAAGGTTTCACGGGTAAGTTTCACGGGTAAGTTTCACGGGTAAGTTTCACGGGTAAGTTTCACGGGTATGTTTCACGGGTGACGTTTCACGGGTCTAGGTTTCACTGGTAAGTTTCACGGGTCAAGGTTTCACGGGTAAGTTTCACGGGTAAGTTTCACGGGTGACGATTCACGGGTCTAGGTTTCACTGGTAAGTTTCACGGGTAAGTTTCACGGGTTAGTTTCACGGGTATGTTTCACGGGTATGTTTCACGGGTGACGTTTCACGGGTCTAGGTTTCACTGGTAAGTTTCACGGGTCAAGGTTTCACGGGTAAGTTTCACGGGTAAGTTTCACGGGTATGTTTCACGGGTGACGTTTTACGGGTCTAGGTTTCACTGGTAAGTTTCACGGGTCAAGGTTTTACGGGTAAGTTTCACAGGTAAGTTTCACGGGTATGTTCCACGGGTGACGTTTCACGGGTCTAGGTTTCACTGGTAAGTTTCACGGGTCAAGGTTTCACGGGTAAGTTTCACGGGTAAGTTTCACGGGTGACGATTCACGGGTCTAGGTTTCACTGGTAAGTTTCACGGGTCAAGGTTTCAAGGGTAAGTTTTACGGGTAAGTTTCACGGGTATGTTTCACGGGTGACGTTTCACGGGTCTAGGTTTCACTGGAAAGTTTCACGGGTCAAGGTTTCACGGGTAAGTTTCACGGGTAAGTTTTACGGGTATGTTTTACAGGTGACGTTTCACGGGTCTAGGTTTCACTGGTAAGTTTCACGGGTCAAGGTTTCACGGGTAAGTTTCACGGGTAAGTTTCACGGGTATGTTTCGCGGGTGACGTTTCACGGGTCTAGGTTTCACTGGTAAGTTTCACGGGTCAAGGTTTCACGGGTAAGTTTCACGGGTAAGTTTCACGGGTAAGTTTCACGGGTATGTTTCACGGGTGACGTTTCACGGGTCTAGGTTTCACTGGTAAGTTTCACGGGTCAAGGTTTCACGGGTAAGTTTCACGGGTAAGTTTCACGGGTATGTTTCACGGGTGACGTTTCACGGGTCTAGGTTTCACTGGTAAGTTTCACGGGTCAAGGTTTCACGGGTAAGTTTCACGGGTAAGTTTCACGGGTATGTTTCACGGGTGACGTTTCACGGGTCTAGGTTTCACTGGTAAGTTTCACGGGTCAAGGTTTTACGGGTAAATTTCACGGGTAAGTTTCACGGGTATGTTTCACGGGTGACGTTTCACGGGTCTAGGTTTCACTGGTAAGTTTCACGAGTCAAGGTTTCACGGGTAAGTTTCACGGGTAAGTTTTACGGGTAAGTTTCACGGGTGACGTTTCACGGGTCTAGGTTTCACTGGTAAGTTTCACGAGTCAAGGTTTCACGGGTAAGTTTCACGGGTAAGTTTTACGGGTAAGTTTCACGGGTGACGTTTTACGGGTGACGTTTCACGGGTCTAGGTTTCACTGGTAAGTTTCACGGGTCAAGGTTACCCGTGAAACTTACCCGTGAAACCTTGACCCGTGAAACTTACCAGTGAAACCTAGACCCGTGAAACGTCACCCGTGAAACATACCCGTAAAACATACCCGTGAAACTTACCCGTAAAACTTACCCGTGAAACCTTGACCCGTTAAACTTACCAGTGAAACCTAGACCCGTGAAACGTCACCCGTGAAACATACCCGTAAAACTTACCCGTGAAACTTACCCGTGAAACCTTGACTCGAGAAACTTACCAGTGAAACCTAGACCCGTGAAACGTCACCCGTGAAACTTACCCGTAAAACTTACCCGTGAAACTTACCAGTACGAGTCAATTTTTCACGGGTAAGTTTCACGGGTAAGTTTTACGGGTAAGTTTCACGGGTGACGTTTTACGGGTGACGTTTCACGGGTCTAGGTTTCACTAGTAAGTTTCACGGGTCAAGGTTTCACGGGTAAGTTTCACGGGTAAGTTTCACGGGTATGTTTCACGGGTGACGTTTCACGGGTCTAGGTTTCACTGGTAAGTTTCACGGGTCAAGGTTTCACGGGTAAGTTTCACGGGTAAGTTTCACGGGTATGTTTCACGGGTGACGTTTCACGGGTCTAGGTTTCACTGGTAAGTTTAACGGGTCAAGGTTTCACGGGTAAGTTTTACGGGTATGTTTTACGGGTATGTTTCACGGGTGACGTTTCACGGGTCTAGGTTTCACTGGTAAGTTTCACGGGTCAAGGTTTCACGGGTAAGTTTCACGGGTAAGTTTCACGGGTAAGTTTCACGGGTAAGTTTCACGGGTATGTTTCACGGGTGACGTTTCACGGGTCTAGGTTTCACTGGTAAGTTTCACGGGTCAAGGTTTCACGGGTAAGTTTCACGGGTAAGTTTCACGGGTGACGATTCACGGGTCTAGGTTTCACTGGTAAGTTTCACGGGTAAGTTTCACGGGTTAGTTTCACGGGTATGTTTCACGGGTATGTTTCACGGGTGACGTTTCACGGGTCTAGGTTTCACTGGTAAGTTTCACGGGTCAAGGTTTCACGGGTAAGTTTCACGGGTAAGTTTCACGGGTATGTTTCACGGGTGACGTTTTACGGGTCTAGGTTTCACTGGTAAGTTTCACGGGTCAAGGTTTTACGGGTAAGTTTCACGGGTAAGTTACACGGGTATGTTTCACGGGTGACGTTTCACGGGTCTAGGTTTCACTGGTAAGTTTCACGGGTCAAGGTTTCACGGGTAAGTTTCACGGGTAAGTTTCACGGGTGACGATTCACGGGTCTAGGTTTCACTGGTAAGTTTCACGGGTCAAGGTTTCAAGGGTAAGTTTTACGGGTAAGTTTCACGGGTATGTTTCACGGGTGACGTTTCACGGGTCTAGGTTTCACTGGAAAGTTTCACGGGTCAAGGTTTCACGGGTAAGTTTCACGGGTAAGTTTTACGGGTATGTTTTACAGGTGACGTTTCACGGGTCTAGGTTTCACTGGTAAGTTTCACGGGTCAAGGTTTCACGGGTAAGTTTCACGGGTAAGTTTCACGGGTATGTTTCGCGGGTGACGTTTCACGGGTCTAGGTTTCACTGGTAAGTTTCACGGGTTAAGGTTTCACGGGTAAGTTTCACGGGTAAGTTTTACGGGTGACGTTTCACGGGTCTATTTTTCACTGGTAAGTTTCACGGGTCAAGGTTTCACGGGTAAGTTTCACGTGTAAGTTTCACGGGTAAGTTTCACGGGTGACGTTTCACGGGTCTAGGTTTCACTGGTAAGTTTCACGGGTCAAGGTTTCACGGGTAAGTTTCACGGGTAAGTTTCACGGGTGACGTTTCACGGGTCTAGGTTTCACTGGTAAGTTTCACGGGTCAAGGTTTCACGGGTAAGTTTCACGGGTAAGTTTCACGGGTAAGTTTCACGAGTAAGTTTCACGGGTGACGTTTCACGGGTCTAGGTTTCACTGGTAAGTTTCACGGGTCAAGGTTTCACGGGTAAGTTTCACGGGTAAGTTTCACGGGTGACGTTTCACGGGTCTAGGTTTCACTGGTAAGTTTCACGGGTCAAGGTTTCACGGGTAAGTTTCACGGGTAAGTTTCACGGGTATGTTTCAAGGGTGACGTTTCACGGGTCTAGGTTTCACTGGTAAGTTTCACGGGTAAGTTTCACGGGTAAGTTTCACGGGTATGTTTCACGGGTGACGTTTCACGGGTCTAGGTTTCACTGGTAAGTTTCACGGGTCAAGGTTTTACGGGTAAGTTTCACGGGTCTAGGTTTCACTGGTAAGTTTCACGGGTCAAAGTTTCACGGGTAAGTTTCACGGGTAAGTTTCACGGGTTTGTTTCACGGGTGACGTTTCACGGGTCTAGGTTTCACTGGAAAGTTTCACGGGTCAAGGTTTCACGGGTAAGTTTCACGGGTAAGTTTCACGGGTATGTTTCACGGGTGACGTTTCACGGGTCTAGGTTTCACTGGTAAGTTTCACGGGTCAAGGTTTCACGGGTAAGTTTTACGGGTAAGTTTCACGGGTGACGTTTCACGGGTGACGTTTCACGGGTCTAGGTTTCACTGGTAAGTTTCACGGGTCAAGGTTTCAAGGGTAAGTTTCACGGGTAAGATTCACGGGTATGTTTCACGGGTGACGTTTCACGGGTCTAGGTTTCACTGGAAAGTTTCACGGGTCAAGGTTTCACGGGTAAGTTTCACGGGTAAGTTTCACGGGTAAGTTTCACGGGTATGTTTCACGGTTATGTTTCACGGGTGACGTTTCACGGGTCTAGGTTTCACTGGTAAGTTTCACGGGTCAAGGTTTCACGGGTAAGTTTTACGGGTAAGTTTCACGGGTAAGTTTCACGGGTAAGTTTCACGGGTGACGTTTCACGGGTCTAGGTTTCACTGGTAAGTTTTACGGGTCAAGGTTTCACGGGTAAGTTTCACGGGTAAGTTTCACGGGTATGTTTCACGGTTATGTTTCACGGGTGACGTTTCACGGGTCTAGGTTTCACTGGTAAGTTTCACGGGTCAAGGTTTCACGGGTAAGTTTCACGGGTATGTTTCACGGGTGACGTTTCACGGGTCTAGGTTTCACTGGAAAGTTTCACGGGTCAAGGTTTCACGGGTAAGTTTCACGGGTAAGTTTTACGGGTATGTTTTACAGGTGACGTTTCACGGGTCTAGGTTTCACTGGTAAGTTTCACGGGTAAGTTTCACGGGTAAGTTTCACGGGTATGTTTTACGGGTGACGTTTCACGGGTCTAGGTTTCACTGGTAAGTTTCACGGGTCAAGGTTTCACGGGTATGTTTCACGGGTGACGTTTCACGGGTATGTTTCACGGGTGACGTTTCACGGGTCTAGGTTTCACTGGTAAGTTTCACGGGTCAAGGTTTCACGGGTAAGTTTCACTGGTAAGTTTCACTTGTATGTTTTACGGGTGACGTTTCACGGGTCTAGGTTTCACTGGTAAGTTTCACTGGTCAAGGTTTCATGGTTAAGTTTCACGGGTAAGTTTCACGGGTATGTTTCACGGGTGACGTTTCACGGGTCTAGGTTTCACTGGTAAGTTTCACGGGTCAAGGTTTTACGGGTAAGTTTCACGGGTAAGTTTCACGGGTGACGTTTCACGGGTATAGGTTTCACTGGTAAGTTTCACGAGTCAAGGTTTTACGGGTAAGTTTCACGGGTCTAGGTTTCACTGGTAAGTTTCACGGGTCAAGGTTTCACGGGTAAGTTTCACGGGTAAGTTTCACGGGTTTGTTTCACGGGTGACGTTTCACGGGTCTAGGTTACACTGGAAAGTTTCACGGGTCAAGGTTTCACGGGTAAGTTTCAAGGGTTAGTTTCACGGGTATGTTTCACGGGTGACGTTTCACGGGTCTAGGTTTCACTGGTAAGTTTCACGGGTCAAGGTTTCACGGGTAAGTTTCACGGGTATGTTTCACGGGTGACGTTTCACGGGTCTAGGTTTCACTGGAAAGTTTCACGGGTCAAGGTTTCACTGGTAAGTTTCACGGGTCAAGGTTTCACGGGTAAGTTTCACGGGTATGTTTTACAGGTGACGTTTCACGGGTCTAGGTTTCACTGGTAAGTTTCACGGGTCAAGGTTTCACGGGTAAGTTTCACGGGTATGTTTCGCGGGTGACGTTTCACGGGTCTAGGTTTCACTGGTAAGTTTCACGGGTCAAGGTTTCACGGGTAAGTTTCACGGGTAAGTTTTACGGGTGACGTTTCACGGGTCTATTTTTCACTGGTAAGTTTCACGGGTCAAGGTTTCACGGGTAAGTTTCACGTGTAAGTTTCACGGGTAAGTTTCACGGGTGACGTTTCACGGGTCTAGGTTTCACTGGTAAGTTTCACGGGTCAAGGTTTCACGGGTAAGTTTCACGGGTAAGTTTCACGGGTGACGTTTCACGGGTCTAGGTTTCACTGGTAAGTTTCACGGGTCAAGGTTTCATGGGTAAGTTTCACGGGTAAGTTTCACGGGTAAGTTTCACGAGTAAGTTTCACGGGTGACGTTTCACGGGTCTAGGTTTCACTGGTAAGTTTCACGGGTCAAGGTTTCACGGGTAAGTGTCACGGGTAAGTTTCACGGGTGACGTTTCACGGGTCTAGGTTTCACTGGTAAGTTTCACGGGTCAAGGTTTCACGGGTAAGTTTCACGGGTAAGTTTCACGGGTATGTTTCAAGGGTGACGTTTCACGGGTCTAGGTTTCACTGGTAAGTTTCACGGGTCAAGGTTTCACGGGTAAGTTTCACGGGTAAGTTTCACGGGTATGTTTCACGGGTGACGTTTCACGGGTCTAGGTTTCACTGGTAAGTTTCACTGGTAAGTTTCACGGGTCAAGGTTTTACGGGTAAGTTTCACGGGTCTAGGTTTCACTGGTAAGTTTCACGGGTCAAAGTTTCACGGGTAAGTTTCACGGGTAAGTTTCACGGGTTTGTTTCACGGGTGACGTTTCACGGGTCTAGGTTTCACTGGAAAGTTTCACGGGTCAAGGTTTCACGGGTAAGTTTCACGGGTAAGTTTCACGGGTATGTTTCACGGGTGACGTTTCACGGGTCTAGGTTTCACTGGTAAGTTTCACGGGTCAAGGTTTCACGGGTAAGTTTTACGGGTAAGTTTCACGGGTGACGTTTCACGGGTGACGTTTCACGGGTCTAGGTTTCACTGGTAAGTTTCACGGGTCAAGGTTTCAAGGGTAAGTTTCACGGGTAAGATTCACGGGTATGTTTCACGGGTGACGTTTCACGGGTCTAGGTTTCACTGGTAAGTTTCACGGGTCAAGGTTTCACGGGTAAGTTTCACGGGTATGTTTCACGGTTATGTTTCACGGGTGACGTTTCACGGGTCTAGGTTTCACTGGTAAGTTTCACGGGTCAAGGTTTCACGGGTAAGTTTTACGGGTAAGTTTCACGGGTAAGTTTCACGGGTAAGTTTCACGGGTATGTTTCACGGGTGACGTTTCACGGGTCTAGGTTTCACTGGTAAGTTTTACGGGTCAAGGTTTCACGGGTAAGTTTCACGGGTAAGTTTCACGGGTAAGTTTCACGGGTATGTTTCACGGTTATGTTTCACGGGTGACGTTTCACGGGTCTAGGTTTCACTGGTAAGTTTCACGGGTCAAGGTTTCACGGGTAAGTTTCACGGGTATGTTTCACGGGTGACGTTTCACGGGTCTAGGTTTCACTGGAAAGTTTCACGGGTCAAGGTTTCACGGGTAAGTTTCACGGGTAAGTTTTACGGGTATGTTTTACAGGTGACGTTTCACGGGTCTAGGTTTCACTGGTAAGTTTCACGGGTAAGTTTCACGGGTAAGTTTCACGGGTATGTTTTACGGGTGACGTTTCACGGGTCTAGGTTTCACTGGTAAGTTTCACGGGTCAAGGTTTCACGGGTAAGTTTCACGGGTAAGTTTCACGGGTATGTTTAACGGGTGACGTTTCACGGGTCTAGGTTTCACTGGTAAGTTTCACGGGTCAAGGTTTCACGGGTAAGTTTCACTGGTAAGTTTCACGGGTATGTTTCACGGGTGACGTTTCACGGGTCTAGGTTTCACTGGTAAGTTTCACTGGTCAAGGTTTCATGGTTAAGTTTCACGGGTAAGTTTCACGGGTATGTTTCACGGGTGACGTTTCACGGGTCTAGGTTTCACTGGTAAGTTTCACGGGTCAAGGTTTCACGGGTAAGTTTCACGGGTAAGTTTCACGGGTATGTTTCACGGGTGACGTTTCACGGGTCTAGGTTTCACTGGTAAGTTTCACGGGTCAAGGTTTTACGGGTAAGTTTCACGGGTAAGTTTCACGGGTGACGTTTCACGGGTATAGGTTTCACTGGTAAATTTCACGAGTCAAGGTTTTACGGGTAAGTTTCACGGGTCTAGGTTTCACTGGTAAGTTTCACGGGTCAAGGTTTCACGGGTAAGTTTCACGGGTAAGTTTCACGGGTTTGTTTCACGGGTGACGTTTCACGGGTCTAGGTTTCACTGGAAAGTTTCACGGGTCAAGGTTTCACGGGTAAGTTTCAAGGGTAAGTTTCACGGGTATGTTTCACGGGTGACGTTTCACGGGTCTAGGTTTCACTGGTAAGTTTCACGGGTCAAGGTTTCACGGGTAAGTTTCACGGGTAAGTTTCACGGGTATGTTTCACGGGTGACGTTTTACGGGTCTAGGTTTCACTGGTAAATTTCACGGGTCAAGGTTTCACGGGTAAGTTTTACGGGTAAGTTTCACGGGTAAGTTTCACGGGTATGTTTCACGGGTGACGTTTCACGGGTCTAGGTTTCACTGGTAAGTTTCACGGGTCAAGGTTTCACGGGTAAGTTTCACGGGTAAAATTCACGGGTATGTTTCACGGGTATGTTTCACGGGTGACGTTTCACGGGTCTAGGTTTCACTGGTAAGTTTCACGGGTCAAGGTTTCACGGGTAAGTTTCACGGGTAAGTTTCACGGGTAAGTTTCACGGGTATGTTTCACGGGTGACGTTTCACGGGTCTAGGTTTCACTGGTAAGTTTCACGGGTCAAGGTTTCACGGGTAAGTTTCACGGGTAAGTTTCACGGGTATGTTTCACGGGTGACGTTTCACGGGTCTAGGTTTCACTGGTAAGTTTCACGGGTCAAGGTTTCACGGGTAAGTTTCACGGGTAAGTTTCACGGGTATGTTTCACGGGTGACGTTTCACGGGTCTAGGTTTCACTGGTAAGTTTCACGGGTCAAGGTTTCACGGGTAAGTTTCACGGGTAAGTTTCACGGGTAAGTTTCACGGGTATGTTTCACGGTTATGTTTCACGGGTGACGTTTCACGGGTCTAGGTTTCACTGGTAAGTTTCACGGGTCAAGGTTTCACGGGTAAGTTTCACGGGTATGTTTCACGGGTGACGTTTCACGGGTCTAGGTTTCACTGGAAAGTTTCACGGGTCAAGGTTTCACGGGTAAGTTTCACGGGTAAGTTTTACGGGTATGTTTTACAGGTGACGTTTCACGGGTCTAGGTTTCACTGGTAAGTTTCACGGGTAAGTTTCACGGGTAAGTTTCACGGGTATGTTTTACGGGTGACGTTTCACGGGTCTAGGTTTCACTGGTAAGTTTCACGGGTCAAGGTTTCACGGGTAAGTTTCACGGGTAAGTTTCACGGGTATGTTTAACGGGTGACGTTTCACGGGTCTAGGTTTCACTGGTAAGTTTCACGGGTCAAGGTTTCACGGGTAAGTTTCACTGGTAAGTTTCACGGGTATGTTTCACGGGTGACGTTTCACGGGTCTAGGTTTCACTGGTAAGTTTCACTGGTCAAGGTTTCATGGTTAAGTTTCACGGGTAAGTTTCACGGGTATGTTTCACGGGTGACGTTTCACGGGTCTAGGTTTCACTGGTAAGTTTCACGGGTCAAGGTTTCACGGGTAAGTTTCACGGGTAAGTTTCACGGGTATGTTTCACGGGTGACGTTTCACGGGTCTAGGTTTCACTGGTAAGTTTCACGGGTCAAGGTTTTACGGGTAAGTTTCACGGGTAAGTTTCACGGGTGACGTTTCACGGGTATAGGTTTCACTGGTAAATTTCACGAGTCAAGGTTTTACGGGTAAGTTTCACGGGTCTAGGTTTCACTGGTAAGTTTCACGGGTCAAGGTTTCACGGGTAAGTTTCACGGGTAAGTTTCACGGGTTTGTTTCACGGGTGACGTTTCACGGGTCTAGGTTTCACTGGAAAGTTTCACGGGTCAAGGTTTCACGGGTAAGTTTCAAGGGTAAGTTTCACGGGTATGTTTCACGGGTGACGTTTCACGGGTCTAGGTTTCACTGGTAAGTTTCACGGGTCAAGGTTTCACGGGTAAGTTTCACGGGTAAGTTTCACGGGTATGTTTCACGGGTGACGTTTTACGGGTCTAGGTTTCACTGGTAAATTTCACGGGTCAAGGTTTCACGGGTAAGTTTTACGGGTAAGTTTCACGGGTAAGTTTCACGGGTATGTTTCACGGGTGACGTTTCACGGGTCTAGGTTTCACTGGTAAGTTTCACGGGTCAATGTTTCACGGGTAAGTTTCACGGGTAAAATTCACGGGTATGTTTCACGGGTATGTTTCACGGGTGACGTTTCACGGGTCTAGGTTTCACTGGTAAGTTTCACGGGTCAAGGTTTCACGGGTAAGTTTCACGGGTAAGTTTCACGGGTAAGTTTCACGGGTATGTTTCACGGGTGACGTTTCACGGGTCTAGGTTTCACTGGTAAGTTTCACGGGTCAAGGTTTCACGGGTAAGTTTCACGGGTAAGTTTCACGGGTATGTTTCACGGGTGACGTTTCACGGGTCTAGGTTTCACTGGTAAGTTTCACGGGTCAAGGTTTCACGGGTAAGTTTCACGGGTAAGTTTCACGGGTATGTTTCACGGGTGACGTTTCACGGGTCTAGGTTTCACTGGTAAGTTTCACGGGTCAAGGTTTTACGGGTAAGTTTCACGGGTAAGTTTCACGGGTATGTTTCACGGGTGACGTTTCACGGGTCTAGGTTTCACTGGTAAGTTTCACAAGTCAATTTTTCACGGGTAAGTTTCACGGGTAAGTTTTACGGGTAAGTTTCACGGGTGACGTTTTACGGGTGACGTTTCACGGGTCTAGGTTTCACTGGTAAGTTTCACGGGTCAAGGTTTCACGGGTAAGTTTCACGGGTAAGTTTCACGGATATGTTTCACGGGTGACGTTTCACGGGTCTAGGTTTCACTGGTAAGTTTCACGGGTCAAGGTTTCACGGGTAAGTTTCACGGGTAAGTTTCACGGGTAAGTTTCACGGGTATGTTTCACGGGTGACGTTTCACGGGTCTAGGTTTCACTGGTAAGTTTAACGGGTCAAGGTTTCACGGGTAAGTTTCACTGGTAAGTTTCACGGGTATGTTTCACGGGTGACGTTTCACGGGTCTAGGTTTCACTGGTAAGTTTCACGGGTCAAGGTTTCACGGGTAAGTTTCACGGGTAAGTTTCACGGGTATGTTTCACGGGTGACGTTTCACGGGTCTAGGTTTCACTGGTAAGTTTCACGGGTTAAGGTTTCACGGGTAAGTTTCACTGGTAAGTTTCACGGGTATGTTTCACGGGTGACGTTTCACGGGTCTAGGTTTCACTGGTAAGTTTCACTGGTCAAGGTTTCATGGTTAAGTTTCACGGGTAAGTTTCACGGGTATGTTTCACGGGTGACGTTTCACGGGTCTAGGTTTCACTGGTAAGTTTCACGGGTCAAGGTTTCACGGGTAAGTTTCACGGGTAAGTTTCACGGGTATGTTTCACGGGTGACGTTTCACGGGTCTAGGTTTCACTGGTAAGTTTCACGGGTCAAGGTTTTACGGGTAAGTTTCACGGGTAAGTTTCACGGGTGACGTTTCACGGGTATAGGTTTCACTGGTAAGTTTCACGAGTCAAGGTTTTACGGGTAAGTTTCACGGGTCTAGGTTTCACTGGTAAGTTTCACGGGTCAAGGTTTCACGGGTAAGTTTCACGGGTAAGTTTCACGGGTTTGTTTCACGGGTGACGTTTCACGGGTCTAGGTTTCACTGGAAAGTTTCACGGGTCAAGGTTTCACGGGTAAGTTTCAAGGGTAAGTTTCACGGGTATGTTTCACGGGTGACGTTTCACGGGTCTAGGTTTCACTGGTAAGTTTCACAGGTCAAGGTTTCACGGGTAAGTTTCACGGGTAAGTTTCACGGGTATGTTTCACGGGTGACGTTTTACGGGTCTAGGTTTCACTGGTAAATTTCACGGGTCAAGGTTTCACGGGTAAGTTTTACGGGTAAGTTTCACGGGTAAGTTTCACGGGTATGTTTCACGGGTGACGTTTCACGGGTCTAGGTTTCACTGGTAAGTTTCACGAGTCAAGGATTCACGGGTAAGTTTCACGGGTAAGTTTTACGGGTAAGTTTCACGGGTGACGTTTCACGGGTCTAGGTTTCACTGGTAAGTTTCACGGGTCAAGGTTTCACGGGTAAGTTTCACGGGTATGTTTCACGGGTGACGTTTCATGGGTCTAGGTTTCACTGGAAAGTTTCACGGGTCAAGGTTTCACGGGTAAGTTTCACGGGTAAGTTTTACGGGTATGTTTTACAGGTGACGTTTCACGGGTCTAGGTTTCACTGGTAAGTTTCACGGGTCAAGGTTTCACGGGTAAGTTTCACGGGTATGTTTCGCGGGTGACGTTTCACGGGTCTAGGTTTCACTGGTAAGTTTCACGGGTCAAGGTTTCACGGGTAAGTTTCACGGGTAAGTTTTACGGGTGACGTTTCACGGGTCTATTTTTCACTGGTAAGTTTCACGGGTCAAGGTTTCACGGGTAAGTTTCACGTGTAAGTTTCACGGGTAAGTTTCACGGGTGACGTTTCACGGGTCTAGGTTTCACTGGTAAGTTTCACGGGTCAAGGTTTCACGGGTAAGTTTCACGGGTAAGTTTCACGGGTGACGTTTCACGGGTCTAGGTTTCACTGGTAAGTTTCACGGGTCAAGGTTTCATGGGTAAGTTTCACGGGTAAGTTTCACGGGTAAGTTTCACGAGTAAGTTTCACGGGTGACGTTTCACGGGTCTAGGTTTCACTGGTAAGTTTCACGGGTCAAGGTTTCACGGGTAAGTGTCACGGGTAAGTTTCACGGGTGACGTTTCACGGGTCTAGGTTTCACTGGTAAGTTTCACGGGTCAAGGTTTCACGGGTAAGTTTCACGGGTAAGTTTCACGGGTATGTTTCAAGGGTGACGTTTCACGGGTCTAGGTTTCACTGGTAAGTTTCACGGGTCAAGGTTTCACGGGTAAGTTTCACGGGTAAGTTTCACGGGTATGTTTCACGGGTGACGTTTCACGGGTCTAGGTTTCACTGGTAAGTTTCACTGGTAAGTTTCACGGGTCAAGGTTTTACGGGTAAGTTTCACGGGTCTAGGTTTCACTGGTAAGTTTCACGGGTCAAAGTTTCACGGGTAAGTTTCACGGGTAAGTTTCACGGGTTTGTTTCACGGGTGACGTTTCACGGGTCTAGGTTTCACTGGAAAGTTTCACGGGTCAAGGTTTCACGGGTAAGTTTCACGGGTAAGTTTCACGGGTATGTTTCATGGGTGACGTTTCACGGGTCTAGGTTTCACTGGTAAGTTTCACGGGTCAAGGTTTCACGGGTAAGTTTTACGGGTAAGTTTCACGGGTGACGTTTCACGGGTGACGTTTCACGGGTCTAGGTTTCACTGGTAAGTTTCACGGGTCAAGGTTTCAAGGGTAAGTTTCACGGGTAAGATTCACGGGTATGTTTCACGGGTGACGTTTCACGGGTCTAGGTTTCACTGGAAAGTTTCACGGGTCAAGGTTTCACGGGTAAGTTTCACGGGTAAGTTTCACGGGTAAGTTTCACGGGTATGTTTCACGGTTATGTTTCACGGGTGACGTTTCACGGGTCTAGGTTTCACTGGTAAGTTTCACGGGTCAAGGTTTCACGGGTAAGTTTTACGGGTAAGTTTCACGGGTAAGTTTCACGGGTAAGTTTCACGGGTATGTTTCACGGGTGACGTTTCACGGGTCTAGGTTTCACTGGTAAGTTTTACGGGTCAAGGTTTCACGGGTAAGTTTCACGGGTAAGTTTCACGGGTAAGTTTCACGGGTATGTTTCACGGTTATGTTTCACGGGTGACGTTTCACGGGTCTAGGTTTCACTGGTAAGTTTCACGGGTCAAGGTTTCACGGGTAAGTTTCACGGGTATGTTTCACGGGTGACGTTTCACGGGTCTAGGTTTCACTGGAAAGTTTCACGGGTCAAGGTTTCACGGGTAAGTTTCACGGGTAAGTTTTACGGGTATGTTTTACAGGTGACGTTTCACGGGTCTAGGTTTCACTGGTAAGTTTCACGGGTAAGTTTCACGGGTAAGTTTCACGGGTATGTTTTACGGGTGACGTTTCACGGGTCTAGGTTTCACTGGTAAGTTTCACGGGTCAAGGTTTCACGGGTAAGTTTCACGGGTAAGTTTCACGGGTATGTTTAACGGGTGACGTTTCACGGGTCTAGGTTTCACTGGTAAGTTTCACGGGTCAAGGTTTCACGGGTAAGTTTCACTGGTAAGTTTCACGGGTATGTTTCACGGGTGACGTTTCACGGGTCTAGGTTTCACTGGTAAGTTTCACTGGTCAAGGTTTCATGGTTAAGTTTCACGGGTAAGTTTCACGGGTATGTTTCACGGGTGACGTTTCACGGGTCTAGGTTTCACTGGTAAGTTTCACGGGTCAAGGTTTCACGGGTAAGTTTCACGGGTAAGTTTCACGGGTATGTTTCACGGGTGACGTTTCACGGGTCTAGGTTTCACTGGTAAGTTTCACGGGTCAAGGTTTTACGGGTAAGTTTCACGGGTAAGTTTCACGGGTGACGTTTCACGGGTATAGGTTTCACTGGTAAATTTCACGAGTCAAGGTTTTACGGGTAAGTTTCACGGGTCTAGGTTTCACTGGTAAGTTTCACGGGTCAAGGTTTCACGGGTAAGTTTCACGGGTAAGTTTCACGGGTTTGTTTCACGGGTGACGTTTCACGGGTCTAGGTTTCACTGGAAAGTTTCACGGGTCAAGGTTTCACGGGTAAGTTTCAAGGGTAAGTTTCACGGGTATGTTTCACGGGTGACGTTTCACGGGTCTAGGTTTCACTGGTAAGTTTCACGAGTCAATTTTTCACGGGTAAGTTTCACGGGTAAGTTTTACGGGTAAGTTTCACGGGTGACGTTTTACGGGTGACGTTTCACGGGTCTAGGTTTCACTGGTAAGTTTCACGGGTCAAGGTTTCACGGGTAAGTTTCACAAGTAAGTTTCACGGGTATGTTTCACGGGTGACGTTTCACGGGTCTAGGTTTCACTGGTAAGTTTCACGGGTCAAGGTTTCACGGGTAAGTTTCACGGGTAAGTTTCACGGGTAAGTTTCACGGGTATGTTTCACGGGTGACGTTTCACGGGTCTAGGTTTCACTGGTAAGTTTAACGGGTCAAGGTTTCACGGGTAAGTTTTACGGGTAAGTTTCACGGGTATGTTTTACGGGTATGTTTCACGGGTGACGTTTCACGGGTCTAGGTTTCACTGGTAAGTTTCACGGGTCAAGGTTTCACGGGTAAGTTTCACGGGTAAGTTTCACGGGTATGTTTCACGGGTGACGTTTCACGGGTCTAGGTTTCACTGTTAAGTTTCACGGGTCAAGGTTTCACGGGTAAGTTTCACGGGTAAGTTACACGGGTATGTTTCACGGGTGACGTTTCACGGGTCTAGGTTTCACTGGTAAGTTTCACGGGTCAAGGTTTCACGGGTAAGTTTCACGGGTAAGTTTCACGGGTATGTTTCACGGGTGACGTTTCACGGGTCTAGGTTTCACTGGTAAGTTTCACGGGTCAAGGTTTTACGGGTAAGTTTCACGGGTATGTTTCACGGGTGACGTTTCACGGGTCTAGGTTTCACTGGTAAGTTTCACGAGTCAAGGATTCACGGGTAAGTTTCACGGGTAAGTTTTACGGGTAAGTTTCACGGGTGACGTTTCACGGGTCTATGTTTCACTGGTAAGTTTCACGGGTCAAGGTTTCACGGGTAAGTTTCACGGGTATGTTTCACGGGTGACGTTTCACGGGTCTAGGTTTCACTGGAAAGTTTCACGGGTCAAGGTTTCACGGGTAAGTTTCACGGGTAAGTTTTACGGGTATGTTTTACAGGTGACGTTTCACGGGTCTAGGTTTCACTGGTAAGTTTCACGGGTCAAGGTTTCACGGGTAAGTTTCACGGGTGACGTTTCACGGGTCTAGGTTTCACTGGTAAGTTTCACGGGTCAAGGTTTCACGGGTAAGTTTCACGGGTAAGTTTCACGGGTGACGTTTCACGGGTCAAGGTTTCACTGGTAAGTTTCACGGGTCAAGGTTTCACGGGTAAGTTTCACATGTAAGTTTCACGGGTATGTTTCAAGGGTGACGTTTCACGGGTCTAGGTTTCACTGGTAAGTTTCACGGGTCAAGGTTTCACGGGTAAGTTTCACGGGTAAGTTTCACGGGTATGTTTCACGGGTGACGTTTCACGGATCTAGGTTTCACTGGTAAGTTTCACGGGTCAAGGTTTTACGAGTAAGTTTCACGGGTCTAGGTTTCACTGGTAAGTTTCACGGGTCAAGGTTTCACGGGTAAGTTTCACGGGTAAGTTTCACGGGTTTGTTTCACGGGTGACGTTTCACGGGTCTAGGTTTCACTGGAAAGTTTCACGGGTCAAGGTTTCACGGGTAAGTTTCACGGGTAAGTTTCACGGGTATGTTTCACGGGTGACGTTTCACGGGTCTAGGTTTCACTGGTAAGTTTCACGGGTCAAGGTTTCACGGGTAAGTTTTACGGGTAAGTTTCACGGGTGACGTTTTACGGGTCTAGGTTTCACTGGTAAGTTTCACGGGTCAAGGTTTCAAGGGTAAGTTTCACGGGTAAGTTTCACGGGTATGTTTCACGGGTGACGTTTCACGGGTCTAGGTTTCACTGGAAAGTTTCACGGGTCAAGGTTTCACGGGTAAGTTTCAAGGGTAAGTTTCACGGGTAAGTTTTACGGGTATGTTTTACAGGTGACGTTTCACGGGTCTAGGTTTCACTGGTAAGTTTCACGGGTCAAAGTTTCACGGGTAAGTTTTACGGGTAAGTTTCACGGGTAAGTTTCACGGGTAAGTTTCACGGGTATGTTTCACGGGTGACGTTTCACGGGTCTAGGTTTCACTGGTAAGTTTCACGGGTCAAGGTTTCACGTGTAAGTTTCACGGGTAAGTTTCACGGGTAAGTTTCACGGGTATGTTTCACGGGTATGTTTCACGGGTGACGTTTCACGGGTCTAGGTTTCACTGGTAAGTTTAACGGGTCAAGGTTTCACGGGTAAGTTTTACGAGTAAGTTTCACGGATATGTTTTACGGGTATGTTTCACGGGTGACGTTTCACGGGTCTAGGTTTCACTGGTAAGTTTCACGGGTCAAGGTTTCACGGGTAAGTTTCACGGGTAAGTTTCACGGGTATGTTTCACGGGTGACGTTTCACGGGTCTAGGTTTCACTGGTAAGTTTCACGGGTCAAGGTTTTACGGGTAAGTTTCACGGGTAAGTTTCACGGGTATGTTTCACGGGTGACGTTTCACGGGTCTAGGTTTCACTGGTAAGTTTCACGAGTCAAGGATTCACGGGTAAGTTTCACGGGTAAGTTTTACGGGTAAGTTTCACGGGTGACGTTTCACGGGTCTAGGTTTCACTGGTAAGTTTCACGGGTCAAGGTTTCACGGGTAAGTTTCACGGGTAAGTTTCACGGGTGACGTTTCACGGGTCTAGGTTTCACTGGTAAGTTTCACGGGTCAAGGTTTCACGGGTAAGTTTCACGGGTAAGTTTCACGGGTATGTTTTAAGGGTGACGTTTCACGGGTCTAGGTTTCACTGGTAAGTTTCACGGGTCAAGGTTTCACGGGTAAGTTTCACTGGTAAGTTTCACGGGTATGTTTCACGGGTGACGTTTCACGGGTCTAGGTTTCACTGGTAAGTTTCACGGGTCAAGGTTTTACGGGTAAGTTTCACGGGTCTAGGTTTCACTGGTAAGTTTCACGGGTCAAGGTTTCACGGGTAAGTTTCACGGGTAAGTTTCACGGGTTTGTTTCACGGGTGACGTTTCACGGGTCTAGGTTTCACTGGAAAGTTTCACGGGTCAAGGTTTTACGGGTAAATTTCACGGGTAAGTTTCACGGGTATGTTTCACGGGTGACGTTTCACGGGTCTAGGTTTCACTGGTAAGTTTCACGGGTCAAGGTTTCACGGGTAAGTTTCACTGGTAAGTTTCACGGGTATGTTTCACGGGTGACGTTTCACGGGTCTAGGTTTCACTGGTAAGTTTCACTGGTCAAGGTTTCATGGTTAAGTTTCACGGGTAAGTTTCACGGGTATGTTTCACGGGTGACGTTTCACGGGTCTAGGTTTCACTGGTAAGTTTCACGGGTCAAGGTTTCACGGGTAAGTTTCACGGGTAAGTTTCACGGGTATGTTTCACGGGTGACGTTTCACGGGTCTAGGTTTCACTGGTAAGTTTCACGGGTCAAGGTTTTACGGGTAAGTTTCACGGGTAAGTTTCACGGGTGACGTTTCACGGGTATAGGTTTCACTGGTAAGTTTCACGAGTCAAGGTTTTACGGGTAAGTTTCACGGGTCTAGGTTTCACTGGTAAGTTTCACGGGTCAAGGTTTCACGGGTAAGTTTCACGGGTAAGTTTCACGGGTTTGTTTCACGGGTGACGTTTCACGGGTCTAGGTTTCACTGGAAAGTTTCACGGGTCAAGGTTTCACGGGTAAGTTTCAAGGGTAAGTTTCACGGGTATGTTTCACGGGTGACGTTTCACGGGTCTAGGTTTCACTGGTAAGTTTCACAGGTCAAGGTTTCACGGGTAAGTTTCACGGGTAAGTTTCACGGGTATGTTTCACGGGTGACGTTTTACGGGTCTAGGTTTCACTGGTAAATTTCACGGGTCAAGGTTTCACGGGTCAAGGTTTCACGGGTAAGTTTTACGGGTAAGTTTCACGGGTAAGTTTCACGGGTATGTTTCACGGGTGACGTTTCACGGGTCTAGGTTTCACTGGTAAGTTTCACGGGTCAAGGTTTCACGGGTAAGTTTCACGGGTAAAATTTACGGGTTTGTTTCACGGGTATGTTTCACGGGTGACGTTTCACGGGTCTAGGTTTCACTGGTAAGTTTCACGGGTCAAGGTTTCACGGGTAAGTTTCACGGGTAAGTTTCACGGGTAAGTTTCACGGGTATGTTTCACGGGTGACGTTTCACGGGTCTAGGTTTCACTGGTAAGTTTCACGGGTCAAGGTTTCACGGGTAAGTTTCACGGGTAAGTTTCACGGGTATGTTTCACGGGTGACGTTTCACGGGTCTAGGTTTCACTGGTAAGTTTCACGGGTCAAGGTTTCACGGGTAAGTTTCACGGGTAAGTTTCACGGGTATGTTTCACGGGTGACGTTTCACGGGTCTAGGTTTCACTGGTAAGTTTCACGGGTCAAGGTTTTACGGGTAAGTTTCACGGGTAAGTTTCACGGGTATGTTTTACGGGTGACGTTTCACGGGTCTAGGTTTCACTGGTAAGTTTCACGAGTCAATTTTTCACGGGTAAGTTTCACGGGTAAGTTTTACGGGTAAGTTTCACGGGTGACGTTTTACGGGTGACGTTTCACGGGTCTAGGTTTCACTGGTAAGTTTCACGGGTCAAGGTTTCACGGGTAAGTTTCACGGGTAAGTTTCACGGGAATGTTTCACGGGTGACGTTTCACGGGTCTAGGTTTCACTGGTAAGTTTCACGGGTCAAGGTTTCACGGGTAAGTTTCACGGGTAAGTTTCACGGGTAAGTTTCACGGGTATGTTTCACGGGTGACGTTTCACGGGTCTAGGTTTCACTGGTAAGTTTAACGGGTCAAGGTTTCACGGGTAAGTTTTACGGGTAAGTTTCACGGGTATGTTTTACGGGTATGTTTCACGGGTGACGTTTCACGGGTCTAGGTTTCACTGGTAAGTTTCACGGGTCAAGGTTTCACGGGTAAGTTTCACGGGTAAGTTTCACGGGTATGTTTCACGGGTGACGTTTCACGGGTCTAGGTTTCACTGGTAAGTTTCACGGGTCAAGGTTTCACGGGTAAGTTTCACGGGTAAGTTACACGGGTATGTTTCACGGGTGACGTTTCACGGGTCTAGGTTTCACTGGTAAGTTTCACGGGTCAAGGTTTCACGGGTAAGTTTCACGGGTAAGTTTCACGGGTATGTTTCACTAGTGACGTTTCACGGGTCTAGGTTTCACTGGTAAGTTTCACGGGTCAAGGTTTTACGGGTAAGTTTCACGGGTAAGTTTCACGGGTATGTTTCACGGGTGACGTTTCACGGGTCTAGGTTTCACTGGTAAGTTTCACGAGTCAAGGATTCACGGGTAAGTTTCACGGGTAAGTTTTACGGGTAAGTTTCACGGGTGACGTTTCACGGGTCTAGGTTTCACTGGTAAGTTTCACGGGTCAAGGTTTCATGGGTAAGTTTCACGGGTATGTTTCACGGGTGACGTTTCACGGGTCTAGGTTTCACTGGAAAGTTTCACGGGTCAAGGTTTCACGGGTAAGTTTCACGGGTAAGTTTTACGGGTATGTTTTACAGGTGACGTTTCACGGGTCTAGGTTTCACTGGTAAGTTTCACGGGTCAAGGTTTCACGGGTAAGTTTCACGGGTGACGTTTCACGGGTCTAGGTTTCACTGGTAAGTTTCACGGGTCAAGGTTTCACGGGTAAGTTTCACGGGTAAGTTTCACGGGTGACGTTTCACGGGTCTAGGTTTCACTGGTAAGTTTCACGGGTCAAGGTTTCACGGGTAAGTTTCACGGGTAAGTTTCACGGGTATGTTTCAAGGGTGACGTTTCACGGGTCTAGGTTTCACTGGTAAGTTTCACGGGTCAAGGTTTCACGGGTAAGTTTCACGGGTAAGTTTCACGGGTCTAGGTTTCACTGGTAAGTTTCACGGGTCAAGGTTTTACGGGTAAGTTTCACGGGTCTAGGTTTCACTGGTAAGTTTCACGGGTCAAGGTTTCACGGGTAAGTTTCACGGGTAAGTTTCACGGGTTTGTTTCACGGGTGACGTTTCACGGGTCTAGGTTTCACTGGAAAGTTTCACGGGTCAAGGTTTCACGGGTAAGTTTCACGGGTAAGTTTCACGGGTATGTTTCACGGGTGACGTTTCACGGGTCTAGGTTTCACTGGTAAGTTTCACGGGTCAAGGTTTCACGGGTAAGTTTTACGGGTAAGTTTCACGGGTGACGTTTCACGGGTGACGTTTCACGGGTCTAGGTTTCACTGGTAAGTTTCACGGGTCAAGGTTTCAAGGGTGAGTTTCACGGGTAAGTTTCACGGGTATGTTTCACGGGTGACGTTTCACGGGTCTAGGTTTCACTGGAAAGTTTCACGGGTCAAGGTTTCACGGGTAAGTTTCAAGGGTAAGTTTCACGGGTAAGTTTTACGGGTATGTTTTACAGGTGACGTTTCACGGGTCTAGGTTTCACTGGTAAGTTTTACGGGTCAAGGTTTCACGGGTAAGTTTTACGGGTAAGTTTCACGGGTAAGTTTCACGGGTAAGTTTCACGGGTATGTTTCACGGGTGACGTTTCACGGGTCTAGGTTTCACTGGTAAGTTTCACGGGTCAAGGTTTCACGTGTAAGTTTCACGGGTAAGTTTCACGGGTAAGTTTCACGGGTATGTTTCACGGGTATGTTTCACGGGTGACGTTTCATGGGTCTAGGTTTCACTGGTAAGTTTAACGGGTCAAGGTTTCACGGGTAAGTTTTACGAGTAAGTTTCACGGGTATGTTTTACGGGTATGTTTCACGGGTGACGTTTCACGGGTCTAGGTTTCACTGGTAAGTTTCACGGTTCAAGGTTTCACGGGTAAGTTTCACGGGTAAGTTTCACGGGTATGTTTCACGGGTGACGTTTCACGGGTCTAGGTTTCACTGGTAAGTTTCACGGGTCAAGGTTTCACGGGTAAGTTTCACGGGTAAGTTTCACGGGTATGTTTCACGGGTGACGTTTCACGGGTCTAGGTTTCACTGGTAAGTTTCACGGGTCAAGGTTTCACGGGTAAGTTTCACGGGTAAGTTTCACGGGTATGTTTCACGGGTGACGTTTCACGGGTCTAGGTTTCACTGGTAAGTTTCACGGGTCAAGGTTTTACGGGTAAGTTTCACGGGTATGTTTCACGGGTGACGTTTCACGGGTCTAGGTTTCACTGGTAAGTTTCACGAGTCAAGGATTCACGGGTAAGTTTCACGGGTAAGTTTTACGGGTAAGTTTTACGGGTGACGTTTCACGGGTCTAGGTTTCACTGGTAAGTTTCACGGGTCAAGGTTTCACGGGTAAGTTTCACGGGTAAGTTTCACGGGTGACGTTTCACGGGGCTAGGTTTCACTGGTAAGTTTCACGGGTCAAGGTTTCACGGGTAAGTTTCACGGGTATGTTTCAAGGGTGACGTTTCACGGGTCTAGGTTTCACTGGTAAGTTTCACGGGTCAAGGTTTCACGGGTAAGTTTCACTGGTAAGTTTCACGGGTATGTTTCACGGGTGACGTTTCACGGGTCTAGGTTTCACTGGTAAGTTTCACGGGTCAAGGTTTTACGGGTAAGTTTCACGGGTCTAGGTTTCACTGGTAAGTTTCACGGGTCAAGGTTTCACGGGTAAGTTTCACGGGTAAGTTTCACGGGTTTGTTTCACGGGTGACGTTTCACGGGTCTAGGTTTCACTGGAAAGTTTCACGGGTCAAGGTTTCACGGGTAAGTTTCACGGGTAAGTTTCACGGGTATGTTTCACGGGTGACGTTTCACGGGTCTAGGTTTCACTGGTAAGTTTCACGGGTCAAGGTTTCACGGGTAAGTTTTACGGGTAAGTTTCACGGGTGACGTTTCACGGGTGACGTTTCACGGGTCTAGGTTTCACTGGTAAGTTTCACGGGTCAAGGTTTCAAGGGTAAGTTTCACGGGTAAGTTTCACGGGTATGTTTCACGGGTGACGTTTCACGGGTCTAGGTTTCACTGGAAAGTTTCACGGGTCAAGGTTTCACGGGTAAGTTTCAAGGGTAAGTTTAACTGGTAAGTTTTACGGGTATGTTTTACAGGTGACGTTTCACGGGTCTAGGTTTCACTGGTAAGTTTCACGGGTCAAGGTTTCACGGGTAAGTTTCACGGGTAAGTTTCACGGGTAAGTTTCACAAGTAAGTTTTACGGGTAAGTTTCATGGGTGACGTTTCACGGGTCTAGGTTTCACTGGTAAGTTTCACGGGTCAAGGTTTCACGGGTAAGTTTCACGGGTAAGTTTCACGGGTGACGTTTCACAGGTCTAGGTTTCACTGGTAAGTTTCACGGGTCAAGGTTTCACGGGTAAGTTTCACGGGTATGTTTCACGGGTGACGTTTCACGGGTCTAGGTTTCACTGGAAAGTTTCACGGGTCAAGGTTTCACGGGTAAGTTTCAAGGGTAAGTTTCACGGGTAAGTTTTACGGGTATGTTTTACAGGTGACATTTCACGGGTCTAGGTTTCACTGGTAAGTTTCACGGGTCAAGGTTTCACGGGTAAGTTTCACGGGTAAGTTTCACGGGTAAGTTTCACGGGTATGTTTCATGGGTGATGTTTCACGGGTCTAGGTTTCACTGGTAAGTTTCGCGGGTCAAGGTTTCACGGGTAAGTTTCACGGGTAAGTTTCACGGGTATGTTTCACGGGTGACGTTTCACGGGTCTAGGTTTCACTGGTAAGTTTCACGGGTCAAGGTTTCACGGGTAAGTTTCACGGGTAAGTTTCACGGGTAAGTTTCACGGGTATGTTTCACGGGTGACGTTTCACGGGTCTAGGATTCACTGGTAAGTTTCACGGGTCAAGATTTCACGGGTAAGTTTCACGGGTAAGTTTCACGGGTATGTTTCACGGGTGACGTTTCACGGGTCTAGGTTTCACTGGTAAGTTTCACGGGTCAAGGTTTCACGGGTAAGTTTCACGGGTAAGTTTCACGGGTATGTTTCACGGGTGACGTTTCACGGGTCTAGGTTTCACTGGTAAGTTTCACGGGTCTAGGTTTCACTGGTAAGTTTCACGGGTCAAGATTTCACGGGTAAGTTTCACGGGTAAGTTTCACAGGTATGTTTCACGGGTGACGTTTCACGGGTCTAGGTTTCACTGGTAAGTTTCACGGGTCAAGGTTTCACGGGTAAGTTTCACGGGTAAGTTTCACGGGTAAGTTTCACGGGTATGTTTCACGGGTGACGTTTCACGGGTCTAGGTTTCACTGGTAAGTTTAACGGGTCAAGGTTTCACGGGTAAGTTTTACGAGTAAGTTTCACGGGTATGTTTTACGGGTATATTTCACGGGTGACGTTTCACGGGTCTAGGTTTCACTGGTAAGTTTCACGGGTCAAGGTTTCACGGGTAAGTTTCACGGGTAAGTTTCACGGGTATGTTTCACGGGTGACGTTTCACGGGTCTAGGTTTCACTGGTAAGTTTCACGGGTCAAGGTTTCACGGGTAAGTTTCACGGGTAAGTTTCACGGGTATGTTTCACGGGTGACGTTTCACGGGTCTAGGTTTCACTGGTAAGTTTCACGGGTCAAGGTTTTACGGGTAAGTTTCACGGGTAAGTTTCACGGGTATGTTTCACGGGTGACGTTTCACGGGTCTAGGTTTCACTGGTAAGTTTCACGAGTTAAGGATTCACGGGTAAGTTTTACGGGTAAGTTTCACGGGTGACGTTTCACGGGTCTAGGTTTCACTGGTAAGTTTCACGGGTCAAGGTTTCACGGGTAAGTTTCACGGGTAAGTTTCACGGGTGACGTTTCACGGGTCTAGGTTTCACTGGTAAGTTTCACGGGTCAAGGTTTCACGGGTAAGTTTCACGGGTAAGTTTCACGGGTATGTTTCAAGGGTGACGTTTCACGGGTCTAGGTTTCACTGGTAAGTTTCACGGGTCAAGGTATCACGGGTAAGTTTCACGGGTAAGTTTCACGGGTATGTTTCACGGGTGACGTTTCACGGGTCTAGGTTTCACTGGTAAGTTTCACGGGTCAAGGTTTTACGGGTAAGTTTCACGGGTCAAGGTTTCACTGGTAAGTTTCACGGGTCAAGGTTTCACGGGTAAGTTTCACGGGTAAGTTTCACGGGTTTGTTTCACGGGTGACGTTTCACGGGTCTAGGTTTCACTGGAAAGTTTCACGGGTCAAGGTTTCACGGGTAAGTTTCACGGGTAAGTTTCACGGGTATGTTTCACGGGTGACGTTTCACGGGTCTAGGTTTCACTGGTAAGTTTCACGGGTCAAGGTTTCACGGGTAAGTTTTACGGGTAAGTTTCACGGGTGACGTTTCACGGGTGACGTTTCACGGGTCTAGGTTTCACTGGTAAGTTTCACGGGTCAAGGTTTCAAGGGTAAGTTTCACGGGTATGTTTCACGGGTGACGTTTCACGGGTCTAGGTTTCACTGGAAAGTTTCACGGGTCAAGGTTTCACGGGTAAGTTTCAAGGGTAAGTTTCACTGGTAAGTTTTACGGGTATGTTTTACAGGTGACGTTTCACGGGTCTAGGTTTCACTGGTAAGTTTCACGGGTCAAGGTTTCACGGGTAAGTTTCACGGGTAAGTTTCACGGGTAAGTTTCACGGGTAAGTTTCATGGGTGACGTTTCACGGGTCTAGGTTTCACTGGTAAGTTTCACGGGTCAAGGTTTCACGGGTAAGTTTCACGGGTAAGTTTCACGGGTGACGTTTCACGGGTCTAGGTTTCACTGGTAAGTTTCACGGGTCAAGGTTTCACGGGTAAGTTTCACGGGTATGTTTCACGGGTGACGTTTCACGGGTCTAGGTTTCACTGGAAAGTTTCACGGGTCAAGGTTTCACGGGTAAGTTTCAAGGGTAAGTTTCACGGGTAAGTTTTACGGGTATGTTTTACAGGTGACATTTCACGGGTCTAGGTTTCACTGGTAAGTTTCACGGGTCAAGGTTTCACGGGTAAGTTTCACGGGTAAGTTTCACGGGTAAGTTTCACGGGTATGTTTCATGGGTGATGTTTCACGGGTCTAGGTTTCACTGGTAAGTTTCGCGGGTCAAGGTTTCACGGGTAAGTTTCACGGGTAAGTTTCACGGGTATGTTTCACGGGTGACGTTTCACGGGTCTAGGTTTCACTGGTAAGTTTCACGGGTCAAGGTTTCACGGGTAAGTTTCACGGGTAAGTTTTACGGGTAAGTTTCACGGGTATGTTTCACGGGTGACGTTTCACGGGTCTAGGTTTCACTGGTAAGTTTCACGGGTCAAGGTTTCACGGGTAAGTTTCACGGGTAAGTTTCACGGGTATGTTTCACGGGTGACGTTTCACGGGTCTAGGTTTCACTGGTAAGTTTCACGGGTCAAGGTTTCACGGGTAAGTTTCACGGGTAAGTTTCACGGGTATGTTTCACGGGTGACGTTTCACGGGTCTAGGTTTCACTGGTAAGTTTCACGGGTCAAGGTTTTACGGGTAAATTTCACGGGTAAGTTTCACGGGTATGTTTCACGGGTGACGTTTCACGGGTCTAGGTTTCACTGGTAAGTTTCACGAGTCAAGGTTTCACGGGTAAGTTTCACGGGTAAGTTTTACGGGTAAGTTTCACGGGTGACGTTTCACGGGTCTAGGTTTCACTGGTAAGTTTCACGAGTCAAGGTTTCACGGGTAAGTTTCACGGGTAAGTTTTACGGGTAAGTTTCACGGGTGACGTTTTACGGATGACGTTTCACGGGTCTAGGTTTCACTGGTAAGTTTCACGGGTCAAGGTTACCCGTGAAACTTACCCGTGAAACCTTGACCCGTGAAACTTACCAGTGAAACCTAGACCCGTGAAACGTCACCCGTGAAACATACCCGTAAAACATACCCGTGAAACTTACCCGTAAAACTTACCCGTGAAACCTTGACCCGTTAAACTTACCAGTGAAACCTAGACCCGTGAAACGTCACCCGTGAAACATACCCGTAAAACTTACCCGTGAAACTTACCCGTGAAACCTTGACTCGTGAAACTTACCAGTGAAACCTAGACCCGTGAAACGTCACCCGTGAAACTTACCCGTAAAACTTACCCGTGAAACTTACCAGTACGAGTCAATTTTTCACGGGTAAGTTTCACGGGTAAGTTTTACGGGTAAGTTTCACGGGTGACGTTTTACGGGTGACGTTTCACGGGTCTAGGTTTCACTGGTAAGTTTCACGGGTCAAGGTTTCACGGGTAAGTTTCACGGGTAAGTTTCACGGGTATGTTTCACGGGTGACGTTTCACGGGTCTAGGTTTCACTGGTAAGTTTCACGGGTCAAGGTTTCACGGGTAAGTTTCACGGGTAAGTTTCACGGGTAAGTTTCACGGGTATGTTTCACGGGTGACGTTTCACGGGTCTAGGTTTCACTGGTATGTTTAACGGGTCAAGGTTTCACGGGTAAGTTTTACGGGTATGTTTTACGGGTATGTTTCACGGGTGACGTTTCACGGGTCTAGGTTTCACTGGTAAGTTTCACGGGTCAAGGTTTCACGGGTAAGTTTCACGGGTAAGTTTCACGGGTAAGTTTCACGGGTAAGTTTCACGGGTATGTTTCACGGGTGACGTTTCACGGGTCTAGGTTTCACTGGTAAGTTTCACGGGTCAAGATTTCACGGGTAAGTTTCACGGGTAAGTTTCACGGGTGACGATTCACGGGTCTAGGTTTCACTGGTAAGTTTCACGGGTAAGTTTCACGGGTTAGTTTCACGGGTATGTTTCACGGGTATGTTTCACGGGTGACGTTTCACGGGTCTAGGTTTCACTGGTAAGTTTCACGGGTCAAGGTTTCACGGGTAAGTTTCACGGGTAAGTTTCACGGGTATGTTTCACGGGTGACGTTTTACGGGTCTAGGTTTCACTGGTAATTTTCACGGGTCAAGGTTTTACGGGTAAGTTTCACGGGTAAGTTTCACGGGTATGTTTCACGGGTGACGTTTCACGGGTCTAGGTTTCACTGGTAAGTTTCACGGGTCAAGGTTTCACGGGTAAGTTTCACGGGTAAGTTTCACGGGTGACGATTCACGGGTCTAGGTTTCACTGGTAAGTTTCACGGGTCAAGGTTTCAAGGGTAAGTTTTACGGGTAAGTTTCACGGGTATGTTTCACGGGTGACGTTTCACAGGTCTAGGTTTCACTGGAAAGTTTCACTGGTCAAGGTTTCACGGGTAAGTTTCACGGGTAAGTTTTACGGGTATGTTTTACAGGTGACGTTTCACGGGTCTAGGTTTCACTGGTAAGTTTCACGGGTCAAGGTTTCACGGGTAAGTTTCACGGGTAAGTTTCACGGGTATGTTTCGCGGGTGACGTTTCACGGGTCTAGGTTTCACTGGTAAGTTTCACGGGTCAAGGTTTCACGGGTAAGTTTCACGGGTAAGTTTCACGGGTAAGTTTCACGGGTATGTTTCACGGGTGACGTTTCACGGGTCTAGGTTTCACTGGTAAGTTTCACGGGTCAAGGTTTCACGGGTAAGTTTCACGGGTAAGTTTCACGGGTATGTTTCACGGGTGACGTTTCACGGGTCTAGGTTTCACTGGTAAGTTTCACGGGTCAAGGTTTCACGGGTAAGTTTCACGGGTAAGTTTCACGGGTATGTTTCACGGGTGACGTTTCACGGGTCTAGGTTTCACTGGTAAGTTTCACGGGTCAAGGTTTTACGGGTAAATTTCACGGGTAAGTTTCACGGGTATGTTTCACGGGTGACGTTTCACGGGTCTAGGTTTCACTGGTAAGTTTCACGAGTCAAGGTTTCACGGGTAAGTTTCACGGGTAAGTTTTACGGGTAAGTTTCACGGGTGACGTTTCACGGGTCTAGGTTTCACTGGTAAGTTTCACGAGTCAAGGTTTCACGGGTAAGTTTCACGGGTAAGTTTTACGGGTAAGTTTCACGGGTGACGTTTTACGGGTGACGTTTCACGGGTCTAGGTTTCACTGGTAAGTTTCACGGGTCAAGGTTACCCGTGAAACTTACCCGTGAAACCTTGACCCGTGAAACTTACCAGTGAAACCTAGACCCGTGAAACGTCACCCGTGAAACATACCCGTAAAACATACCCGTGAAACTTACCCGTAAAACTTACCCGTGAAACCTTGACCCGTTAAACTTACCAGTGAAACCTAGACCCGTGAAACGTCACCCGTGAAACATACCCGTAAAACTTACCCGTGAAACTTACCCGTGAAACCTTGACTCGTGAAACTTACCAGTGAAACCTAGACCCGTGAAACGTCACCCGTGAAACTTACCCGTAAAACTTACCCGTGAAACTTACCAGTACGAGTCAATTTTTCACGGGTAAGTTTCACGGGTAAGTTTTACGGGTAAGTTTCACGGGTGACGTTTTACGGGTGACGTTTCACGGGTCTAGGTTTCACTGGTAAGTTTCACGGGTCAAGGTTTCACGGGTAAGTTTCACGGGTAAGTTTCACGGGTATGTTTCACGGGTGACGTTTCACGGGTCTAGGTTTCACTGGTAAGTTTCACGGGTCAAGGTTTCACGGGTAAGTTTCACGGGTAAGTTTCACGGGTAAGTTTCACGGGTATGTTTTACGGGTGACGTTTCACGGGTCTAGGTTTCACTGGTTAGTTTAACGGGTCAAGGTTTCACGGGTAAGTTTTACGGGTATGTTTTACGGGTATGTTTCACGGGTGACGTTTCACGGGTCTAGGTTTCACTGGTAAGTTTCACGGGTCAAGGTTTCACGGGTAAGTTTCACGGGTAAGTTTCACGGGTAAGTTTCACGGGTAAGTTTCACGGGTATGTTTCACGGGTGACGTTTCACGGGTCTAGGTTTCACTGGTAAGTTTCACGGGTCAAGGTTTCACGGGTAAGTTTCACGGGTAAGTTTCACGGGTGACGATTCACGGGTCTAGGTTTCACTGGTAAGTTTCACGGGTAAGTTTCACGGGTTAGTTTCACGGGTATGTTTCACGGGTATGTTTCACGGGTGACGTTTCACGGGTCTAGGTTTCACTGGTAAGTTTCACGGGTCAAGGTTTCACGGGTAAGTTTCACGGGTAAGTTTCACGGGTATGTTTCACGGGTGACGTTTTACGGGTCTAGGTTTCACTGGTAAGTTTCACGGGTCAAGGTTTTACGGGTAAGTTTCACGGGTATGTTTCACGGGTGACGTTTCACGGGTCTAGGTTTCACTGGTAAGTTTCACGGGTCAAGGTTTCACGGGTAAGTTTCACGGGTAAGTTTCACGGGTGACGATTCACGGGTCTAGGTTTCACTGGTAAGTTTCACGGGTCAAGGTTTCAAGGGTAAGTTTTACGGGTAAGTTTCACGGGTATGTTTCACGGGTGACGTTTCACGGGTCTAGGTTTCACTGGAAAGTTTCACGGGTCAAGGTTTCACGGGTAAGTTTCACGGGTAAGTTTTACGGGTATGTTTTACAGGTGACGTTTCACGGGTCTAGGTTTCACTGGTAAGTTTCACGAGTCAAGGTTTCACGGGTAAGTTTCACGGGTAAGTTTCACGGGTATGTTTCGCGGGTGACGTTTCACGGGTCTAGGTTTCACTGGTAAGTTTCACGGGTCAAGGTTTCACGGGTAAGTTTCACGGGTAAGTTTCACGGGTAAGTTTCACGGGTATGTTTCACGGGTGACGTTTCACGGGTCTAGGTTTCACTGGTAAGTTTCACGGGTCAAGGTTTCACGGGTAAGTTTCACGGGTAAGTTTCACGGGTATGTTTCACGGGTGACGTTTCACGGGTCTAGGTTTCACTGGTAAGTTTCACGGGTCAAGGTTTCACGGGTAAGTTTCACGGGTAAGTTTCACGGGTATGTTTGACGGGTGACGTTTCACGGGTCTAGGTTTCACTGGTAAGTTTCACGGGTCAAGGTTTTACGGGTAAATTTCACGGGTAAGTTTCACGGGTATGTTTCACGGGTGACGTTTCACGGGTCTAGGTTTCACTGGTAAGTTTCACGAGTCAAGGTTTCACGGGTAAGTTTCACGGGTAAGTTTTACGGGTAAGTTTCACGGGTGACGTTTCACGGGTCTAGGTTTCACTGGTAAGTTTCACGAGTCAAGGTTTCACGGGTAAGTTTCACGGGTAAGTTTTACGGGTAAGTTTCACGGGTGACGTTTTACGGGTGACGTTTCACGGGTCTAGGTTTCACTGGTAAGTTTCACGGGTCAAGGTTACCCGTGAAACTTACCCGTGAAACCTTGACCCGTGAAACTTACCAGTGAAACCTAGACCCGTGAAACGTCACCCGTGAAACATACCCGTAAAACATACCCGTGAAACTTACCCGTAAAACTTACCCGTGAAACCTTGACCCGTTAAACTTACCAGTGAAACCTAGACCCGTGAAACGTCACCCGTGAAACATACCCGTAAAACTTACCCGTGAAACTTACCCGTGAAACCTTGACTCGTGAAACTTACCAGTGAAACCTAGACCCGTGAAACGTCACCCGTGAAACTTACCCGTAAAACTTACCCGTGAAACTTACCAGTACGAGTCAATTTTTCACGGGTAAGTTTCACGGGTAAGTTTTACGGGTAAGTTTCACGGGTGACGTTTTACGGGTGACGTTTCACGGGTCTAGGTTTCACTGGTAAGTTTCACGGGTCAAGGTTTCACGGGTAAGTTTCACGGGTAAGTTTCACGGGTATGTTTCACGGGTGACGTTTCACGGGTCTAGGTTTCACTGGTAAGTTTCACGGGTCAAGGTTTCACGGGTAAGTTTCACGGGTAAGTTTCACGGGTAAGTTTCACGGGTATGTTTCACGGGTGACGTTTCACGGGTCTAGGTTTCACTGGTAAGTTTAACGGGTCAAGGTTTCACGGGTAAGTTTTACGGGTATGTTTTACGGGTATGTTTCACGGGTGACGTTTCACGGGTCTAGGTTTCACTGGTAAGTTTCACGGGTCAAGGTTTCACGGGTAAGTTTCACGGGTAAGTTTCACGGGTAAGTTTCACGGGTATGTTTCACGGGTGACGTTTCACGGGTCTAGGTTTCACTGGTAAGTTTAACGGGTCAAGGTTTCACGAGTAAGTTTTACGGGTATGTTTTACGGGTATGTTTCACGGGTGACGTTTCACGGGTCTAGGTTTCACTGGTAAGTTTCACGGGTCAAGGTTTCACGGGTAAGTTTCACGGGTAAGTTTCACGGGTAAGTTTCACGGGTCTAGGTTTCACTGGTAAGTTTCACGGGTCAAGGTTTCACGGGTAAGTTTCACGGGTAAGTTTCACGGGTGACGATTCACGGGTCTAGGTTTCACTGGTAAGTTTCACGGGTAAGTTTCACGGGTTAGTTTCACGGGTATGTTTCACGGGTATGTTTCACGGGTAAGTTTCACGGGTAAGTTTCACGGGTATGTTTCACGGGTGACGTTTCACGGGTCTAGGTTTCACTGGTAAGTTTAACGGGTCAAGGTTTCACGGGTAAGTTTTACGGGTATGTTTTACGGGTATGTTTCACGGGTGACGTTTCACGGGTCTAGGTTTCACTGGTAAGTTTCACGGGTCAAGGTTTCACGGGTAAGTTTCACGGGTAAGTTTCACGGGTAAGTTTCACGGGTAAGTTTCACGGGTCTAGGTTTCACTGGTAAGTTTCACGGGTCAAGGTTTCACGGGTAAGTTTCACGGGTAAGTTTCACGGGTGACGATTCACGGGTCTAGGTTTCACTGGTAAGTTTCACGGGTAAGTTTCACGGGTTAGTTTCACGGGTATGTTTCACGGGTATGTTTCACGGGTGACGTTTCACGGGTCTAGGTTTCACTGGTAAGTTTCACGGGTCAAGGTTTCACGGGTAAGTTTCACGGGTAAGTTTCACGGGTATGTTTCACGGGTGACGTTTTACGGGTCTAGGTTTCACTGGTAAGTTTCACGGGTCAAGGTTTTACGGGTAAGTTTCACGGGTAAGTTTCACGGGTATGTTTCACGGGTGACGTTTCACGGGTCTAGGTTTCACTGGTAAGTTTTACGGGTCAAGGTTTCACGGGTAAGTTTCACGGGTAAGTTTCACGGGTGACGATTCACGGGTCTAGGTTTCACTGGTAAGTTTCACGGGTCAAGGTTTCAAGGGTAAGTTTTACGGGTAAGTTTCACGGGTATGTTTCACGGGTGACGTTTCACGGGTCTAGGTTTCACTGGAAAGTTTCACGGGTCAAGGTTTCACGGGTAAGTTTCACGGGTAAGTTTTACGGCTATGTTTTACAGGTGACGTTTCACGGGTCTAGGTTTCACTGGTAAGTTTCACGGGTCAAGGTTTCACGAGTAAGTTTCACGGGTAAGTTTCACGGGTATGTTTCGCGGGTGACGTTTCACGGGTCTAGGTTTCACTGGTAAGTTTCACGGGTCAAGGTTTCACGGGTAAGTTTCACGGGTAAGTTTTACGGGTGACGTTTCACGGGTCTATTTTTCACTGGTAAGTTTCACGGGTCAAGGTTTCACGGGTAAGTTTCACGTGTAAGTTTCACGGGTAAGTTTCACGGGTGACGTTTCACGGGTCTAGGTTTCACTGGTAAGTTTCACGGGTCAAGGTTTCACGGGTAAGTTTTACGGGTAAGTTTCACGGGTGACGTTTCACGGGTCTAGGTTTCACTGGTAAGTTTCACGGGTCAAGGTTTCACGGGTAAGTTTCACGGGTAAGTTTCACGGGTAAGTTTCACGAGTAAGTTTCACGGGTGACGTTTCACGGGTCTAGGTTTCACTGGTAAGTTTCACGGGTCAAGGTTTCACGGGTAAGTTTCACGGGTAAGTTTCACGGGTGACGTTTCACGGGTCTAGGTTTCACTGGTAAGTTTCACGGGTCAAGGTTTCACGGGTAAGTTTCACGGGTAAGTTTCACGGGTATGTTTCAAGGGTGACGTTTCACGGGTCTAGGTTTCACTGGTAAGTTTCACGGGTCAAGGTTTCACGGGTAAGTTTCACGGGTAAGTTTCACGGGTATGTTTCACGGGTGACGTTTCACGGGTCTAGGTTTCACTGGTAAGTTTCACGGGTCAAGGTTTTACGGGTAAGTTTCACGGGTCCAGGTTTCACTGGTAAGTTTCACGGGTCAAAGTTTCACGGGTAAGTTTCACGGGTAAGTTTCACGGGTTTGTTTCACGGGTGACGTTTCACGGGTCTAGGTTTCACTGGAAAGTTTCACGGGTCAAGGTTTCACGGGTAAGTTTCACGGGTAAGTTTCACGGGTATGTTTCACGGGTGACGTTTCACGGGTCTAGGTTTCACTGGTAAGTTTCACAGGTCAAGGTTTCACGGGTAAGTTTTACGGGTAAGTTTCACGGGTGACGTTTCACGGGTGACGTTTCACGGGTCTAGGTTTCACTGGTAAGTTTCACGGGTCAAGGTTTCAAGGGTAAGTTTCACGGGTAAGTTTCACGGGTATGTTTCACGGGTGACGTTTCACGGGTCTAGGTTTCACTGGAAAGTTTCACGGGTCAAGGTTTCACGGGTAAGTTTCAAGGGTAAGTTTCACGGGTAAGTTTTACGGGTATGTTTTACAGGTGACGTTTCACGGGTCTAGGTTTCACTGGTAAGTTTCACGGGTCAAGGTTTCACGGGTAAGTTTTACGGGTAAGTTTCACGGGTAAGTTTCACGGGTAAGTTTCACGGGTATGTTTCACGGGTGACGTTTCACGGGTCTAGGTTTCACTGGTAAGTTTTACGGGTCAAGGTTTTACGGGTAAGTTTCACGGGTAAGTTTCACGGGTAAGTTTCACGGGTATGTTTCACGGTTATGTTTCACGGGTGACGTTTCACGGGTCTAGGTTTCACTGGTAAGTTTCACTGGTCAAGGTTTCACGGGTAAGTTTCACGAGTATGTTTCACGGGTGACGTTTCACGGGTCTAGGTTTCACTGGAAAGTTTCACGGGTCAAGGTTTCACGGGTAAGTTTCACGGGTAAGTTTTACGGGTATGTTTTACAGGTGACGTTTCACGGGTCTAGGTTTCACTGGTAAGTTTCACGGGTAAGTTTCACGGGTAAGTTTCACGGGTATGTTTTACGGGTGACGTTTCACGGGTCTAGGTTTCACTGGTAAGTTTCACGGGTCAAGGTTTCACGGGTAAGTTTCACGGGTAAGTTTCACGGGTATGTTTCACGGGTGACGTTTCACGGGTCTAGGTTTCACTGGTAAGTTTCACGGGTCAAGGTTTCACGGGTAAGTTTCACTGGTAAGTTTCACGGGTATGTTTCACGGGTGACGTTTCACGGGTCTAGGTTTCACTGGTAAGTTTCACTGGTCAAGGTTTCATGGTTAAGTTTAACGGGTAAGTTTCACGGGTATGTTTCACGGGTGACGTTTCACGGGTCTAGGTTTCACTGGTAAGTTTCACGGGTCAAGGTTTCACGGGTAAGTTTCACGGGTAAGTTTCACGGGTATGTTTCACGGGTGACGTTTCACGGGTCTAGGTTTCACTGGTAAGTTTCACGGGTCAAGGTTTTACGGGTAAGTTTCACGGGTAAGTTTCACGGGTGACGTTTCACGGGTATAGGTTTCACTGGTAAGTTTCACGAGTCAAGGTTTTACGGGTAAGTTTCACGGGTCTAGGTTTCACTGGTAAGTTTCACGGGTCAAGGTTTCACGGGTAAGTTTCACGGGTAAGTTTCACGGGTTTGTTTCACGGGTGACGTTTTACGGGTCTAGGTTTCACTGGAAAGTTTCACGGGTCAAGGTTTCACGGGTAAGTTTCAAGGGTAAGTTTCACGGGTATGTTTCACGGGTGACGTTTCACGGGTCTAGGTTTCACTGGTAAGTTTCACGGGTCAAGGTTTCACGGGTAAGTTTCACGGGTAAGTTTCACGGGTATGTTTCACGGGTGACGTTTTACGGGTCTAGGTTTTACTGGTAAATTTCACGGGTCAAGGTTTCACGGGTAAGTTTTACGGGTAAGTTTCACGGGTAAGTTTCACGGGTATGTTTCACGGGTGACGTTTCACGGGTCTAGGTTTCACGGGTAAGTTTCACGGGTAAAATTCACGGGTATGTTTCACGGGAATGTTTCACGGGTGACGTTTCACGGGTCTAGGTTTCACTGGTAAGTTTCACGGGTCAAGGTTTCACGGGTAAGTTTCACGGGTAAGTTTCACGGGTAAGTTTCACGGGTATGTTTCACGGGTGACGTTTCACGGGTCTAGGTTTCACTGGTAAGTTTCACGGGTCAAGGTTTCACGGGTAAGTTTCACGGGTAAGTTTCACGGGTCTAGGTTTCACTGGTAAGTTTCACTGGTCAAGGTTTCAAGGGTAAGTTTCACGGGTAAGTTTCACGGGTATGTTTCACGGGTGACGTTTCACGGGTCTAGGTTTCACTGGAAAGTTTCACGGGTCAAGGTTTCACGGGTAAGTTTCAAGGGTAAGTTTCACTGGTAAGTTTTACGGGTATGTTTTACAGGTGACGTTTCACGGGTCTAGGTTTCACTGGTAAGTTTCACGGGTCAAGGTTTCACGGGTAAGTTTCACGGGTAAGTTTCACGGGTAAGTTTCACGGGTAAGTTTCATGGGTGACGTTTCACGGGTCTAGGTTTCACTGGTAAGTTTCACGGGTCAAGGTTTCACGGGTAAGTTTCACGGGTAAGTTTCACGGGTGACGTTTCACGGGTCTAGGTTTCACTGGTAAGTTTCACGGGTCAAGGTTTCACGGGTAAGTTTCACGGGTATGTTTCACGGGTGACGTTTCACGGGTCTAGGTTTCACTGGAAAGTTTCACGGGTCAAGGTTTCACGGGTAAGTTTCAAGGGTAAGTTTCACGGGTAAGTTTTACGGGTATGTTTTACAGGTGACATTTCACGGGTCTAGGTTTCACTGGTAAGTTTCACGGGTCAAGGTTTCACGGGTAAGTTTCACGGGTAAGTTTCACGGGTAAGTTTCACGGGTATGTTTCATGGGTGATGTTTCACGGGTCTAGGTTTCACTGGTAAGTTTCGCGGGTCAAGGTTTCACGGGTAAGTTTCACGGGTAAGTTTCACGGGTATGTTTCACGGGTGACGTTTCACGGGTCTAGGTTTCACTGGTAAGTTTCACGGGTCAAGGTTTCACGGGTAAGTTTCACGGGTAAGTTTTACGGGTAAGTTTCACGGGTATGTTTCACGGGTGACGTTTCACGGGTCTAGGTTTCACTGGTAAGTTTCACGGGTCAAGGTTTCACGGGTAAGTTTCACGGGTAAGTTTCACGGGTATGTTTCACGGGTGACGTTTCACGGGTCTAGGTTTCACTGGTAAGTTTCACGGGTCAAGGTTTCACGGGTAAGTTTCACGGGTAAGTTTCACGGGTATGTTTCACGGGTGACGTTTCACGGGTCTAGGTTTCACTGGTAAGTTTCACGGGTCAAGGTTTTACGGGTAAATTTCACGGGTAAGTTTCACGGGTATGTTTCACGGGTGACGTTTCACGGGTCTAGGTTTCACTGGTAAGTTTCACGAGTCAAGGTATCACGGGTAAGTTTCACGGGTAAGTTTTACGGGTAAGTTTCACGGGTGACGTTTCACGGGTCTAGGTTTCACTGGTAAGTTTCACGAGTCAAGGTTTCACGGGTAAGTTTCACGGGTAAGTTTTACGGGTAAGTTTCACGGGTGACGTTTTACGGATGACGTTTCACGGGTCTAGGTTTCACTGGTAAGTTTCACGGGTCAAGGTTACCCGTGAAACTTACCCGTGAAACCTTGACCCGTGAAACTTACCAGTGAAACCTAGACCCGTGAAACGTCACCCGTGAAACATACCCGTAAAACATACCCGTGAAACCTTGACCCGTTAAACTTACCAGTGAAACCTAGACCCGTGAAACGTCACCCGTGAAACATACCCGTAAAACTTACCCGTGAAACTTACCCGTGAAACCTTGACTCGTGAAACTTACCAGTGAAACCTAGACCCGTGAAACGTCACCCGTGAAACTTACCCGTAAAACTTACCCGTGAAACTTACCAGTACGAGTCAATTTTTCACGGGTAAGTTTCACGGGTAAGTTTTACGGGTAAGTTTCACGGGTGACGTTTTACGGGTGACGTTTCACGGGTCTAGGTTTCACTGGTAAGTTTCACGGGTCAAGGTTTCACGGGTAAGTTTCACGGGTAAGTTTCACGGGTATGTTTCACGGGTGACGTTTCACGGGTCTAGGTTTCACTGGTAAGTTTCACGGGTCAAGGTTTCACGGGTAAGTTTCACGGGTAAGTTTCACGGGTAAGTTTCACGGGTATGTTTCACGGGTGACGTTTCACGGGTCTAGGTTTCACTGGTAAGTTTAACGGGTCAAGGTTTCACGGGTAAGTTTTACGGGTATGTTTTACGGGTATGTTTCACGGGTGACGTTTCACGGGTCTAGGTTTCACTGGTAAGTTTTACGGGTCAAGGTTTCACGGGTAAGTTTCACGGGTAAGTTTCACGGGTAAGTTTCACGGGTAAGTTTCACGGGTAAGTTTCACGGGTAAGTTTCACGGGTATGTTTCACGGGTGACGTTTCACGGGTCTAGGTTTCACTGGTAAGTTTCACGGGTCAAGATTTCACGGGTAAGTTTCACGGGTAAGTTTCACGGGTGACGATTCACGGGTCTAGGTTTCACTGGTAAGTTTCACGGGTAAGTTTCACGGGTTAGTTTCACGGGTATGTTTCACGGGTATGTTTCACGGGTGACGTTTCACGGGTCTAGGTTTCACTGGTAAGTTTCACGGGTCAAGGTTTCACGGGTAAGTTTCACGGGTAAGTTTCACGGGTATGTTTCACGGGTGACGTTTTACGGGTCTAGGTTTCACTGGTAAGTTTCACGGGTCAAGGTTTTACGGGTAAGTTTCACGGGTAAGTTTCACGGGTATGTTTCACGGGTGACGTTTCACGGGTCTAGGTTTCACTGGTAAGTTTCACGGGTCAAGGTTTCACGGGTAAGTTTCACGGGTAAGTTTCACGGGTGACGATTCACGGGTCTAGGTTTCACTGGTAAGTTTCACGGGTCAAGGTTTCAAGGGTAAGTTTTACGGGTAAGTTTCACGGGTATGTTTCACGGGTGACGTTTCACGGGTCTAGGTTTCACTGGTAAGTTTCACGGGTAAGTTTCACGGGTAAGTTTCACGGGTATGTTTTACGGGTGACGTTTCACGGGTCTAGGTTTCACTGGTAAGTTTCACGGGTCAAGGTTTCACGGGTAAGTTTCACGGGTAAAATTCACGGGTATGTTTCACGGGTGACGTTTCACGGGTCTAGGTTTCACTGGTAAGTTTCACGGGTCAAGGTTTCACGGGTAAGTTTCACTGGTAAGTTTCACGGGTATGTTTCACGGGTGACGTTTCACGGGTCTAGGTTTCACTGGTAAGTTTCACTGGTCAAGGTTTCATGGTTAAGTTTCACGGGTAAGTTTCACGGGTATGTTTCACGGGTGACGTTTCACGGGTCTAGGTTTCACTGGTAAGTTTCACGGGTCAAGGTTTCACGGGTAAGTTTCACGGGTAAGTTTCACGGGTATGTTTCACGGGTGACGTTTCACGGGTCTAGGTTTCACTGGTAAGTTTCACGGGTCAAGGTTTTACGGGTAAGTTTCACGGGTAAGTTTCACGGGTGACGTTTCACGGGTATAGGTTTCACTGGTAAGTTTCACGAGTCAAGGTTTTACGGGTAAGTTTCACGGGTCTAGGTTTCACTGGTAAGTTTCACGGGTCAAGGTTTCACGGGTAAGTTTCACGGGTAAGTTTCACGGGTTTGTTTCACGGGTGACGTTTCACGGGTCTAGGTTTCACTGGAAAGTTTCACGGGTCAAGGTTTCACGGGTAAGTTTCAAGGGTAAGTTTCACGGGTATGTTTCACGGGTGACGTTTCACGGGTCTAGGTTTCACTGGTAAGTTTCACGGGTCAAGGTTTCACGGGTAAGTTTCACGGGTAAGTTTCACGGGTATGTTTCACGGGTGACGTTTTACGGGTCTAGGTTTCACTGGTAAATTTCACGGGTCAAGGTTTCACGGGTAAGTTTTACGGGTAAGTTTCACGGGTAAGTTTCACGGGTATGTTTCACGGGTGACGTTTCACGGGTCTAGGTTTCACGGGTAAGTTTCACGGGTAAAATTCACGGGTATGTTTCACGGGAATGTTTCACGGGTGACGTTTCACGGGTCTAGGTTTCACTGGTAAGTTTCACGGGTCAAGGTTTCACGGGTAAGTTTCACGGGTAAGTTTCACGGGTAAGTTTCACGGGTATGTTTCACGGGTGACGTTTCACGGGTCTAGGTTTCACTGGTAAGTTTCACGGGTCAAGGTTTCACGGGTAAGTTTCACGGGTAAGTTTCACGGGTCTAGGTTTCACTGGTAAGTTTCACTGGTCAAGGTTTCAAGGGTAAGTTTCACGGGTAAGTTTCACGGGTATGTTTCACGGGTGACGTTTCACGGGTCTAGGTTTCACTGGAAAGTTTCACGGGTCAAGGTTTCACGGGTAAGTTTCAAGGGTAAGTTTCACTGGTAAGTTTTACGGGTATGTTTTACAGGTGACGTTTCACGGGTCTAGGTTTCACTGGTAAGTTTCACGGGTCAAGGTTTCACGGGTAAGTTTCACGGGTAAGTTTCACGGGTAAGTTTCACGGGTAAGTTTCATGGGTGACGTTTCACGGGTCTAGGTTTCACTGGTAAGTTTCACGGGTCAAGGTTTCACGGGTAAGTTTCACGGGTAAGTTTCACGGGTGACGTTTCACGGGTCTAGGTTTCACTGGTAAGTTTCACGGGTCAAGGTTTCACGGGTAAGTTTCACGGGTATGTTTCACGGGTGACGTTTCACGGGTCTAGGTTTCACTGGAAAGTTTCACGGGTCAAGGTTTCACGGGTAAGTTTCAAGGGTAAGTTTCACGGGTAAGTTTTACGGGTATGTTTTACAGGTGACATTTCACGGGTCTAGGTTTCACTGGTAAGTTTCACGGGTCAAGGTTTCACGGGTAAGTTTCACGGGTAAGTTTCACGGGTAAGTTTCACGGGTATGTTTCATGGGTGATGTTTCACGGGTCTAGGTTTCACTGGTAAGTTTCGCGGGTCAAGGTTTCACGGGTAAGTTTCACGGGTAAGTTTCACGGGTATGTTTCACGGGTGACGTTTCACGGGTCTAGGTTTCACTGGTAAGTTTCACGGGTCAAGGTTTCACGGGTAAGTTTCACGGGTAAGTTTTACGGGTAAGTTTCACGGGTATGTTTCACGGGTGACGTTTCACGGGTCTAGGTTTCACTGGTAAGTTTCACGGGTCAAGGTTTCACGGGTAAGTTTCACGGGTAAGTTTCACGGGTATGTTTCACGGGTGACGTTTCACGGGTCTAGGTTTCACTGGTAAGTTTCACGGGTCAAGGTTTCACGGGTAAGTTTCACGGGTAAGTTTCACGGGTATGTTTCACGGGTGACGTTTCACGGGTCTAGGTTTCACTGGTAAGTTTCACGGGTCAAGGTTTTACGGGTAAATTTCACTTGTAAGTTTCACGGGTATGTTTCACGGGTGACGTTTCACGGGTCTAGGTTTCACTGGTAAGTTTCACGAGTCAAGGTATCACGGGTAAGTTTCACGGGTAAGTTTTACGGGTAAGTTTCACGGGTGACGTTTCACGGGTCTAGGTTTCACTGGTAAGTTTCACGAGTCAAGGTTTCACGGGTAAGTTTCACGGGTAAGTTTTACGGGTAAGTTTCACGGGTGACGTTTTACGGATGACGTTTCACGGGTCTAGGTTTCACTGGTAAGTTTCACGGGTCAAGGTTACCCGTGAAACTTACCCGTGAAACCTTGACCCGTGAAACTTACCAGTGAAACCTAGACCCGTGAAACGTCACCCGTGAAACATACCCGTAAAACATACCCGTGAAACTTACCCGTAAAACTTACCCGTGAAACCTTGACCCGTTAAACTTACCAGTGAAACCTAGACCCGTGAAACGTCACCCGTGAAACATACCCGTAAAACTTACCCGTGAAACTTACCCGTGAAACCTTGACTCGTGAAACTTACCAGTGAAACCTAGACCCGTGAAACGTCACCCGTGAAACTTACCCGTAAAACTTACCCGTGAAACTTACCAGTACGAGTCAATTTTTCACGGGTAAGTTTCACGGGTAAGTTTTACGGGTAAGTTTCACGGGTGACGTTTTACGGGTGACGTTTCACGGGTCTAGGTTTCACTGGTAAGTTTCACGGGTCAAGGTTTCACGGGTAAGTTTCACGGGTAAGTTTCACGGGTATGTTTCACGGGTGACGTTTCACGGGTCTAGGTTTCACTGGTAAGTTTCACGGGTCAAGGTTTCACGGGTAAGTTTCACGGGTAAGTTTCACGGGTAAGTTTCACGGGTATGTTTCACGGGTGACGTTTCACGGGTCTAGGTTTCACTGGTAAGTTTAACGGGTCAAGGTTTCACGGGTAAGTTTTACGGGTATGTTTTACGGGTATGTTTCACGGGTGACGTTTCACGGGTCTAGGTTTCACTGGTAAGTTTCACGGGTCAAGGTTTCACGGGTAAGTTTCACGGGTAAGTTTCACGGGTAAGTTTCACGGGTATGTTTCACGGGTGACGTTTCACGGGTCTAGGTTTCACTGGTAAGTTTCACGGGTCAAGATTTAACGGGTAAGTTTCACGGGTAAGTTTCACGGGTGACGATTCACGGGTCTAGGTTTCACTGGTAAGTTTCACGGGTAAGTTTCACGGGTTAGTTTCACGGGTATGTTTCACGGGTATGTTTCACGGGTGACGTTTCACGGGTCTAGGTTTCACTGGTAAGTTTCACGGGTCAAGGTTTCACGGGTAAGTTTCACGGGTAAGTTTCACGGGTATGTTTCACGGGTGACGTTTTACGGGTCTAGGTTTCACTGGTAAGTTTCACGGGTCAAGGTTTTACGGGTAAGTTTCACGGGTAAGTTTCACGGGTATGTTTCACGGGTGACGTTTCACGGGTCTAGGTTTCACTGGTAAGTTTCACGGGTCAAGGTTTCACGGGTAAGTTTCACGGGTAAGTTTCACGGGTGACGATTCACGGGTCTAGGTTTCACTGGTAAGTTTCACGGGTCAAGGTTTCAAGGGTAAGTTTTACGGGTAAGTTTCACGGGTATGTTTCACGGGTGACGTTTCACGGGTCTAGGTTTCACTGGAAAGTTTCACTGGTCAAGGTTTCACGGGTAAGTTTCACGGGTAAGTTTTACGGGTATGTTTTACAGGTGACGTTTCACGGGTCTAGGTTTCACTGGTAAGTTTCACGGGTCAAGGTTTCACGGGTAAGTTTCACGGGTAAGTTTCACGGGTAAGTTTCACGGGTATGTTTCACGGGTGACGTTTCACGGGTCTAGGTTTCACTGGTAAGTTTCACGGGTCAAGGTTTCACGGGTAAGTTTCACGGGTAAGTTTCACGGGTATGTTTCACGGGTGACGTTTCACGGGTCTAGGTTTCACTGGTAAGTTTCACGGGTCAAGGTTTCACGGGTAAGTTTCACGGGTAAGTTTCACGGGTATGTTTCACGGGTGACGTTTCACGGGTCTAGGTTTCACTGGTAAGTTTCACGGGTCAAGGTTTCACGGGTAAGTTTCACGGGTAAGTTTCACGGGTATGTTTCACGGGTGACGTTTCACGGGTCTAGGTTTCACTGGTAAGTTTCACGGGTCAAGGTTTTACGGGTAAATTTCACGGGTAAGTTTCACGGGTATGTTTCACGGGTGACGTTTCACGGGTCTAGGTTTCACTGGTAAGTTTCACGAGTCAAGGTATCACGGGTAAGTTTCACGGGTAAGTTTTACGGGTAAGTTTCACGGGTGACGTTTCACGGGTCTAGGTTTCACTGGTAAGTTTCACGAGTCAAGGTTTCACGGGTAAGTTTCACGGGTAAGTTTTACGGGTAAGTTTCACGGGTGACGTTTTACGGATGACGTTACACGGGTCTAGGTTTCACTGGTAAGTTTCACGGGTCAAGGTTACCCGTGAAACTTACCCGTGAAACCTTGACCCGTGAAACTTACCAGTGAAACCTAGACCCGTGAAACGTCACCCGTGAAACATACCCGTAAAACATACCCGTGAAACTTACCCGTAAAACTTACCCGTGAAACCTTGACCCGTTAAACTTACCAGTGAAACCTAGACCCGTGAAACGTCACCCGTGAAACATACCCGTAAAACTTACCCGTGAAAGTTACCCGTGAAACCTTGACTCGTGAAACTTACCAGTGAAACCTAGACCCGTGAAACGTCACCCGTGAAACTTACCCGTAAAACTTACCCGTGAAACTTACCAGTACGAGTCAATTTTTCACGGGTAAGTTTCACGGGTAAGTTTTACGGGTAAGTTTCACGGGTGACGTTTTACGGGTGACGTTTCACGGGTCTAGGTTTCACTGGTAAGTTTCACGGGTCAAGGTTTCACGGGTAAGTTTCACGGGTATGTTTCACGGGTGACGTTTCACGGGTCTAGGTTTCACTGGTAAGTTTCACGGGTCAAGGTTTCACGGGTAAGTTTCACGGGTAAGTTTCACGGGTAAGTTTCACGGGTATGTTTCACGGGTGACGTTTCACGGGTCTAGGTTTCACTGGTAAGTTTAACGGGTCAAGGTTTCACGGGTAAGTTTTACGGGTATGTTTTACGGGTATGTTTCACGGGTGACGTTTCACGGGTCTAGGTTTCACTGGTAAGTTTCACGGGTCAAGGTTTCACGGGTAAGTTTCACGGGTAAGTTTCACGGGTAAGTTTCACGGGTAAGTTTCACGGGTATGTTTCACGGGTGACGTTTCACGGGTCTAGGTTTCACTGGTAAGTTTCACGGGTCAAGATTTCACGGGTAAGTTTCACGGGTAAGTTTCACGGGTGACGATTCACGGGTCTAGGTTTCACTGGTAAGTTTCACGGGTAAGTTTCACGGGTTAGTTTCACGGGTATGTTTCACGGGTATGTTTCACGGGTGACGTTTCACGGGTCTAGGTTTCACTGGTAAGTTTCACGGGTCAAGGTTTCACGGGTAAGTTTCACGGGTAAGTTTCACGGGTATGTTTCACGGGTGACGTTTTACGGGTCTAGGTTTCACTGGTAAGTTTCACGGGTCAAGGTTTTACGGGTAAGTTTCACGGGTAAGTTTCACGGGTATGTTTCACGGGTGACGTTTCACGGGTCTAGGTTTCACGGGTAAGTTTCACGGGTAAGTTTCACGGGTGACGATTCACGGGTCTAGGTTTCACTGGTAAGTTTCACGGGTCAAGGTTTCAAGGGTAAGTTTTACGGGTAAGTTTCACGGGTATGTTTCACGGGTGACGTTTCACGGGTCTAGGTTTCACTGGAAAGTTTCACTGGTCAAGGTTTCACGGGTAAGTTTCACGGGTAAGTTTTACGGGTATGTTTTACAGGTGACGTTTCACGGGTCTAGGTTTCACTGGTAAGTTTCACGGGTCAAGGTTTCACGGGTAAGTTTCACGGGTAAGTTTCACGGGTATGTTTCGCGGGTGACGTTTCACGGGTCTAGGTTTCACTGGTAAGTTTCACGGGTCAAGGTTTCACGGGTAAGTTTCACGGGTAAGTTTCACGGGTAAGTTTCACGGGTATGTTTCACGGGTGACGTTTCACGGGTCTAGGTTTCACTGGTAAGTTTCACGGGTCAAGGTTTCACGGGTAAGTTTCACGGGTAAGTTTCACGGGTATGTTTCACGGGTGACGTTTCACGGGTCTAGGTTTCACTGGTAAGTTTCACGGGTCAAGGTTTCACGGGTAAGTTTCACGGGTAAGTTTCACGGGTATGTTTCACGGGTGACGTTTCACGGGTCTAGGTTTCACTGGTAAGTTTCACGGGTCAAGGTTTTACGGGTAAATTTCACGGGTAAGTTTCACGGGTATGTTTCACGGGTGACGTTTCACGGGTCTAGGTTTCACTGGTAAGTTTCACGAGTCAAGGTTTCACGGGTAAGTTTCACGGGTAAGTTTTACGGGTAAGTTTCACGGGTGACGTTTCACGGGTCTAGGTTTCACTGGTAAGTTTCACGAGTCAAGGTTTCACGGGTAAGTTTCACGGGTAAGTTTTACGGGTAAGTTTCACGGGTGACGTTTTACGGGTGACGTTTCACGGGTCTAGGTTTCACTGGTAAGTTTCACGGGTCAAGGTTACCCGTGAAACTTACCCGTGAAACCTTGACCCGTGAAACTTACCAGTGAAACCTAGACCCGTGAAACGTCACCCGTGAAACATACCCGTAAAACATACCCGTGAAACTTACCCGTAAAACTTACCCGTGAAACCTTGACCCGTTAAACTTACCAGTGAAACCTAGACCCGTGAAACGTCACCCGTGAAACATACCCGTAAAACTTACCCGTGAAACTTACCCGTGAAACCTTGACTCGTGAAACTTACCAGTGAAACCTAGACCCGTGAAACGTCACCCGTGAAACTTACCCGTAAAACTTACCCGTGAAACTTACCAGTACGAGTCAATTTTTCACGGGTAAGTTTCACGGGTAAGTTTTACGGGTAAGTTTCACGGGTGACGTTTTACGGGTGACGTTTCACGGGTCTAGGTTTCACTGGTAAGTTTCACGGGTCAAGGTTTCACGGGTAAGTTTCACGGGTGACGTTTCACGGGTCTAGGTTTCACTGGTAAGTTTCACGGGTCAAGGTTTCACGGGTAAGTTTCACGGGTAAGTTTCACGGGTAAGTTTCACGGGTATGTTTCACGGGTGACGTTTCACGGGTCTAGGTTTCACTGGTAAGTTTAACGGGTCAAGGTTTCACGGGTAAGTTTTACGGGTATGTTTTACGGGTATGTTTCACGGGTGACGTTTCACGGGTCTAGGTTTCACTGGTAAGTTTCACGGGTCAAGGTTTCACGGGTAAGTTTCACGGGTAAGTTTCACGGGTAAGTTTCACGGGTAAGTTTCACGGGTATGTTTCACGGGTGACGTTTCACGGGTCTAGGTTTCACTGGTAAGTTTCACGGGTCAAGGTTTCACGGGTAAGTTTCACGGGTAAGTTTCACGGGTGACGATTCACGGGTCTAGGTTTCACTGGTAAGTTTCACGGGTAAGTTTCACGGGTTAGTTTCACGGGTATGTTTCACGGGTATGTTTCACGGGTGACGTTTCACGGGTCTAGGTTTCACTGGTAAGTTTCACGGGTCAAGGTTTCACGGGTAAGTTTCACGGGTAAGTTTCACGGGTATGTTTCACGGGTGACGTTTTACGGGTCTAGGTTTCACTGGTAAGTTTCACGGGTCAAGGTTTTACGGGTAAGTTTCACGGGTAAGTTTCACGGGTATGTTTCACGGGTGACGTTTTACGGATGACGTTACACGGGTCTAGGTTTCACTGGTAAGTTTCACGGGTCAAGGTTACCCGTGAAACTTACCCGTGAAACCTTGACCCGTGAAACTTACCAGTGAAACCTAGACCCGTGAAACGTCACCCGTGAAACATACCCGTAAAACATACCCGTGAAACTTACCCGTAAAACTTACCCGTGAAACCTTGACCCGTTAAACTTACCAGTGAAACCTAGACCCGTGAAACGTCACCCGTGAAACATACCCGTAAAACTTACCCGTGAAAGTTACCCGTGAAACCTTGACTCGTGAAACTTACCAGTGAAACCTAGACCCGTGAAACGTCACCCGTGAAACTTACCCGTAAAACTTACCCGTGAAACTTACCAGTACGAGTCAATTTTTCACGGGTAAGTTTCACGGGTAAGTTTTACGGGTAAGTTTCACGGGTGACGTTTTACGGGTGACGTTTCACGGGTCTAGGTTTCACTGGTAAGTTTCACGGGTCAAGGTTTCACGGGTAAGTTTCACGGGTGACGTTTCACGGGTCTAGGTTTCACTGGTAAGTTTCACGGGTCAAGGTTTCACGGGTAAGTTTCACGGGTAAGTTTCACGGGTAAGTTTCACGGGTATGTTTCACGGGTGACGTTTCACGGGTCTAGGTTTCACTGGTAAGTTTAACGGGTCAAGGTTTCACGGGTAAGTTTTACGGGTATGTTTTACGGGTATGTTTCACGGGTGACGTTTCACGGGTCTAGGTTTCACTGGTAAGTTTCACGGGTCAAGGTTTCACGGGTAAGTTTCACGGGTAAGTTTCACGGGTAAGTTTCACGGGTAAGTTTCACGGGTATGTTTCACGGGTGACGTTTCACGGGTCTAGGTTTCACTGGTAAGTTTCACGGGTCAAGGTTTCACGGGTAAGTTTCACGGGTAAGTTTCACGGGTGACGATTCACGGGTCTAGGTTTCACTGGTAAGTTTCACGGGTAAGTTTCACGGGTTAGTTTCACGGGTATGTTTCACGGGTATGTTTCACGGGTGACGTTTCACGGGTCTAGGTTTCACTGGTAAGTTTCACGGGTCAAGGTTTCACGGGTAAGTTTCACGGGTAAGTTTCACGGGTATGTTTCACGGGTGACGTTTTACGGGTCTAGGTTTCACTGGTAAGTTTCACGGGTCAAGGTTTTACGGGTAAGTTTCACGGGTAAGTTTCACGGGTATGTTTCACGGGTGACGTTTTACGGATGACGTTACACGGGTCTAGGTTTCACTGGTAAGTTTCACGGGTCAAGGTTACCCGTGAAACTTACCCGTGAAACCTTGACCCGTGAAACTTACCAGTGAAACCTAGACCCGTGAAACGTCACCCGTGAAACATACCCGTAAAACATACCCGTGAAACTTACCCGTAAAACTTACCCGTGAAACCTTGACCCGTTAAACTTACCAGTGAAACCTAGACCCGTGAAACGTCACCCGTGAAACATACCCGTAAAACTTACCCGTGAAAGTTACCCGTGAAACCTTGACTCGTGAAACTTACCAGTGAAACCTAGACCCGTGAAACGTCACCCGTGAAACTTACCCGTAAAACTTACCCGTGAAACTTACCAGTACGAGTCAATTTTTCACGGGTAAGTTTCACGGGTAAGTTTTACGGGTAAGTTTCACGGGTGACGTTTTACGGGTGACGTTTCACGGGTCTAGGTTTCACTGGTAAGTTTCACGGGTCAAGGTTTCACGGGTAAGTTTCACGGGTAAGTTTCACGGGTATGTTTCACGGGTGACGTTTCACGGGTCTAGGTTTCACTGGTAAGTTTCACGGGTCAAGGTTTCACGGGTAAGTTTCACGGGTAAGTTTCACGGGTAAGTTTCACGGGTATGTTTCACGGGTGACGTTTCACGGGTCTAGGTTTCACTGGTAAGTTTAACGGGTCAAGGTTTCACGGGTAAGTTTTACGGGTATGTTTTACGGGTATGTTTCACGGGTGACGTTTCACGGGTCTAGGTTTCACTGGTAAGTTTCACGGGTCAAGGTTTCACGGGTAAGTTTCACGGGTAAGTTTCACGGGTAAGTTTCACGGGTAAGTTTCACGGGTATGTTTCACGGGTGACGTTTCACGGGTCTAGGTTTCACTGGTAAGTTTCACGGGTCAAGATTTCACGGGTAAGTTTCACGGGTAAGTTTCACGGGTGACGATTCACGGGTCTAGGTTTCACTGGTAAGTTTCACGGGTAAGTTTCACGGGTTAGTTTCACGGGTATGTTTCACGGGTATGTTTCACGGGTGACGTTTCACGGGTCTAGGTTTCACTGGTAAGTTTCACGGGTCAAGGTTTCACGGGTAAGTTTCACGGGTAAGTTTCACGGGTATGTTTCACGGGTGACGTTTTACGGGTCTAGGTTTCACTGGTAAGTTTCACGGGTCAAGGTTTTACGGGTAAGTTTCACGGGTAAGTTTCACGGGTATGTTTCACGGGTGACGTTTCACGGGTCTAGGTTTCACGGGTAAGTTTCACGGGTAAGTTTCACGGGTGACGATTCACGGGTCTAGGTTTCACTGGTAAGTTTCACGGGTCAAGGTTTCAAGGGTAAGTTTTACGGGTAAGTTTCACGGGTATGTTTCACGGGTGACGTTTCACGGGTCTAGGTTTCACTGGAAAGTTTCACTGGTCAAGGTTTCACGGGTAAGTTTCACGGGTAAGTTTTACGGGTATGTTTTACAGGTGACGTTTCACGGGTCTAGGTTTCACTGGTAAGTTTCACGGGTCAAGGTTTCACGGGTAAGTTTCACGGGTAAGTTTCACGGGTATGTTTCGCGGGTGACGTTTCACGGGTCTAGGTTTCACTGGTAAGTTTCACGGGTCAAGGTTTCACGGGTAAGTTTCACGGGTAAGTTTCACGGGTAAGTTTCACGGGTATGTTTCACGGGTGACGTTTCACGGGTCTAGGTTTCACTGGTAAGTTTCACGGGTCAAGGTTTCACGGGTAAGTTTCACGGGTAAGTTTCACGGGTATGTTTCACGGGTGACGTTTCACGGGTCTAGGTTTCACTGGTAAGTTTCACGGGTCAAGGTTTCACGGGTAAGTTTCACGGGTAAGTTTCACGGGTATGTTTCACGGGTGACGTTTCACGGGTCTAGGTTTCACTGGTAAGTTTCACGGGTCAAGGTTTTACGGGTAAATTTCACGGGTAAGTTTCACGGGTATGTTTCACGGGTGACGTTTCACGGGTCTAGGTTTCACTGGTAAGTTTCACGAGTCAAGGTTTCACGGGTAAGTTTCACGGGTAAGTTTTACGGGTAAGTTTCACGGGTGACGTTTCACGGGTCTAGGTTTCACTGGTAAGTTTCACGAGTCAAGGTTTCACGGGTAAGTTTCACGGGTAAGTTTTACGGGTAAGTTTCACGGGTGACGTTTTACGGGTGACGTTTCACGGGTCTAGGTTTCACTGGTAAGTTTCACGGGTCAAGGTTACCCGTGAAACTTACCCGTGAAACCTTGACCCGTGAAACTTACCAGTGAAACCTAGACCCGTGAAACGTCACCCGTGAAACATACCCGTAAAACATACCCGTGAAACTTACCCGTAAAACTTACCCGTGAAACCTTGACCCGTTAAACTTACCAGTGAAACCTAGACCCGTGAAACGTCACCCGTGAAACATACCCGTAAAACTTACCCGTGAAACTTACCCGTGAAACCTTGACTCGTGAAACTTACCAGTGAAACCTAGACCCGTGAAACGTCACCCGTGAAACTTACCCGTAAAACTTACCCGTGAAACTTACCAGTACGAGTCAATTTTTCACGGGTAAGTTTCACGGGTAAGTTTTACGGGTAAGTTTCACGGGTGACGTTTTACGGGTGACGTTTCACGGGTCTAGGTTTCACTGGTAAGTTTCACGGGTCAAGGTTTCACGGGTAAGTTTCACGGGTGACGTTTCACGGGTCTAGGTTTCACTGGTAAGTTTCACGGGTCAAGGTTTCACGGGTAAGTTTCACGGGTAAGTTTCACGGGTAAGTTTCACGGGTATGTTTCACGGGTGACGTTTCACGGGTCTAGGTTTCACTGGTAAGTTTAACGGGTCAAGGTTTCACGGGTAAGTTTTACGGGTATGTTTTACGGGTATGTTTCACGGGTGACGTTTCACGGGTCTAGGTTTCACTGGTAAGTTTCACGGGTCAAGGTTTCACGGGTAAGTTTCACGGGTAAGTTTCACGGGTAAGTTTCACGGGTAAGTTTCACGGGTATGTTTCACGGGTGACGTTTCACGGGTCTAGGTTTCACTGGTAAGTTTCACGGGTCAAGGTTTCACGGGTAAGTTTCACGGGTAAGTTTCACGGGTGACGATTCACGGGTCTAGGTTTCACTGGTAAGTTTCACGGGTAAGTTTCACGGGTTAGTTTCACGGGTATGTTTCACGGGTATGTTTCACGGGTGACGTTTCACGGGTCTAGGTTTCACTGGTAAGTTTCACGGGTCAAGGTTTCACGGGTAAGTTTCACGGGTAAGTTTCACGGGTATGTTTCACGGGTGACGTTTTACGGGTCTAGGTTTCACTGGTAAGTTTCACGGGTCAAGGTTTTACGGGTAAGTTTCACGGGTAAGTTTCACGGGTATGTTTCACGGGTGACGTTTTACGGATGACGTTACACGGGTCTAGGTTTCACTGGTAAGTTTCACGGGTCAAGGTTACCCGTGAAACTTACCCGTGAAACCTTGACCCGTGAAACTTACCAGTGAAACCTAGACCCGTGAAACGTCACCCGTGAAACATACCCGTAAAACATACCCGTGAAACTTACCCGTAAAACTTACCCGTGAAACCTTGACCCGTTAAACTTACCAGTGAAACCTAGACCCGTGAAACGTCACCCGTGAAACATACCCGTAAAACTTACCCGTGAAAGTTACCCGTGAAACCTTGACTCGTGAAACTTACCAGTGAAACCTAGACCCGTGAAACGTCACCCGTGAAACTTACCCGTAAAACTTACCCGTGAAACTTACCAGTACGAGTCAATTTTTCACGGGTAAGTTTCACGGGTAAGTTTTACGGGTAAGTTTCACGGGTGACGTTTTACGGGTGACGTTTCACGGGTCTAGGTTTCACTGGTAAGTTTCACGGGTCAAGGTTTCACGGGTAAGTTTCACGGGTAAGTTTCACGGGTATGTTTCACGGGTGACGTTTCACGGGTCTAGGTTTCACTGGTAAGTTTCACGGGTCAAGGTTTCACGGGTAAGTTTCACGGGTAAGTTTCACGGGTAAGTTTCACGGGTATGTTTCACGGGTGACGTTTCACGGGTCTAGGTTTCACTGGTAAGTTTAACGGGTCAAGGTTTCACGGGTAAGTTTTACGGGTATGTTTTACGGGTATGTTTCACGGGTGACGTTTCACGGGTCTAGGTTTCACTGGTAAGTTTCACGGGTCAAGGTTTCACGGGTAAGTTTCACGGGTAAGTTTCACGGGTAAGTTTCACGGGTAAGTTTCACGGGTATGTTTCACGGGTGACGTTTCACGGGTCTAGGTTTCACTGGTAAGTTTCACGGGTCAAGATTTCACGGGTAAGTTTCACGGGTAAGTTTCACGGGTGACGATTCACGGGTCTAGGTTTCACTGGTAAGTTTCACGGGTAAGTTTCACGGGTTAGTTTCACGGGTATGTTTCACGGGTATGTTTCACGGGTGACGTTTCACGGGTCTAGGTTTCACTGGTAAGTTTCACGGGTCAAGGTTTCACGGGTAAGTTTCACGGGTAAGTTTCACGGGTATGTTTCACGGGTGACGTTTTACGGGTCTAGGTTTCACTGGTAAGTTTCACGGGTCAAGGTTTTACGGGTAAGTTTCACGGGTAAGTTTCACGGGTATGTTTCACGGGTGACGTTTCACGGGTCTAGGTTTCACGGGTAAGTTTCACGGGTAAGTTTCACGGGTGACGATTCACGGGTCTAGGTTTCACTGGTAAGTTTCACGGGTCAAGGTTTCAAGGGTAAGTTTTACGGGTAAGTTTCACGGGTATGTTTCACGGGTGACGTTTCACGGGTCTAGGTTTCACTGGAAAGTTTCACTGGTCAAGGTTTCACGGGTAAGTTTCACGGGTAAGTTTTACGGGTATGTTTTACAGGTGACGTTTCACGGGTCTAGGTTTCACTGGTAAGTTTCACGGGTCAAGGTTTCACGGGTAAGTTTCACGGGTAAGTTTCACGGGTATGTTTCGCGGGTGACGTTTCACGGGTCTAGGTTTCACTGGTAAGTTTCACGGGTCAAGGTTTCACGGGTAAGTTTCACGGGTAAGTTTCACGGGTAAGTTTCACGGGTATGTTTCACGGGTGACGTTTCACGGGTCTAGGTTTCACTGGTAAGTTTCACGGGTCAAGGTTTCACGGGTAAGTTTCACGGGTAAGTTTCACGGGTATGTTTCACGGGTGACGTTTCACGGGTCTAGGTTTCACTGGTAAGTTTCACGGGTCAAGGTTTCACGGGTAAGTTTCACGGGTAAGTTTCACGGGTATGTTTCACGGGTGACGTTTCACGGGTCTAGGTTTCACTGGTAAGTTTCACGGGTCAAGGTTTTACGGGTAAATTTCACGGGTAAGTTTCACGGGTATGTTTCACGGGTGACGTTTCACGGGTCTAGGTTTCACTGGTAAGTTTCACGAGTCAAGGTTTCACGGGTAAGTTTCACGGGTAAGTTTTACGGGTAAGTTTCACGGGTGACGTTTCACGGGTCTAGGTTTCACTGGTAAGTTTCACGAGTCAAGGTTTCACGGGTAAGTTTCACGGGTAAGTTTTACGGGTAAGTTTCACGGGTGACGTTTTACGGGTGACGTTTCACGGGTCTAGGTTTCACTGGTAAGTTTCACGGGTCAAGGTTACCCGTGAAACTTACCCGTGAAACCTTGACCCGTGAAACTTACCAGTGAAACCTAGACCCGTGAAACGTCACCCGTGAAACATACCCGTAAAACATACCCGTGAAACTTACCCGTAAAACTTACCCGTGAAACCTTGACCCGTTAAACTTACCAGTGAAACCTAGACCCGTGAAACGTCACCCGTGAAACATACCCGTAAAACTTACCCGTGAAACTTACCCGTGAAACCTTGACTCGTGAAACTTACCAGTGAAACCTAGACCCGTGAAACGTCACCCGTGAAACTTACCCGTAAAACTTACCCGTGAAACTTACCAGTACGAGTCAATTTTTCACGGGTAAGTTTCACGGGTAAGTTTTACGGGTAAGTTTCACGGGTGACGTTTTACGGGTGACGTTTCACGGGTCTAGGTTTCACTGGTAAGTTTCACGGGTCAAGGTTTCACGGGTAAGTTTCACGGGTGACGTTTCACGGGTCTAGGTTTCACTGGTAAGTTTCACGGGTCAAGGTTTCACGGGTAAGTTTCACGGGTAAGTTTCACGGGTAAGTTTCACGGGTATGTTTCACGGGTGACGTTTCACGGGTCTAGGTTTCACTGGTAAGTTTAACGGGTCAAGGTTTCACGGGTAAGTTTTACGGGTATGTTTTACGGGTATGTTTCACGGGTGACGTTTCACGGGTCTAGGTTTCACTGGTAAGTTTCACGGGTCAAGGTTTCACGGGTAAGTTTCACGGGTAAGTTTCACGGGTAAGTTTCACGGGTAAGTTTCACGGGTATGTTTCACGGGTGACGTTTCACGGGTCTAGGTTTCACTGGTAAGTTTCACGGGTCAAGGTTTCACGGGTAAGTTTCACGGGTAAGTTTCACGGGTGACGATTCACGGGTCTAGGTTTCACTGGTAAGTTTCACGGGTAAGTTTCACGGGTTAGTTTCACGGGTATGTTTCACGGGTATGTTTCACGGGTGACGTTTCACGGGTCTAGGTTTCACTGGTAAGTTTCACGGGTCAAGGTTTCACGGGTAAGTTTCACGGGTAAGTTTCACGGGTATGTTTCACGGGTGACGTTTTACGGGTCTAGGTTTCACTGGTAAGTTTCACGGGTCAAGGTTTTACGGGTAAGTTTCACGGGTAAGTTTCACGGGTATGTTTCACGGGTGACGTTTCACGGGTCTAGGTTTCACTGGTAAGTTTCACGGGTCAAGGTTTCACGGGTAAGTTTCACGGGTAAGTTTCACGGGTAAGTTTCACGGGTATGTTTCACGGGTGACGTTTCACGGGTCTAGGTTTCACTGGTAAGTTTCACGGGTCAAGGTTTCACGGGTAAGTTTCACGGGTAAGTTTCACGGGTGACGATTCACGGGTCTAGGTTTCACTGGTAAGTTTCACGGGTAAGTTTCACGGGTTAGTTTCACGGGTAAAATTCACGGGTATGTTTCACGGGTCTAGGTTTCACTGGTAAGTTTCACGGGTCAAGGTTACCCGTGAAACTTACCCGTGAAACCTTGACCCGTGAAACTTACCAGTGAAACCTAGACCCGTGAAACGTCACCCGTGAAACATACCCGTAAAACATACCCGTGAAACTTACCCGTAAAACTTACCCGTGAAACCTTGACCCGTTAAACTTACCAGTGAAACCTAGACCCGTGAAACGTCACCCGTGAAACATACCCGTAAAACTTACCCGTGAAACTTACCCGTGAAACCTTGACTCGTGAAACTTACCAGTGAAACCTAGACCCGTGAAACGTCACCCGTGAAACTTACCCGTAAAACTTACCCGTGAAACTTACCAGTACGAGTCAATTTTTCACGGGTAAGTTTCACGGGTAAGTTTTACGGGTAAGTTTCACGGGTGACGTTTTACGGGTGACGTTTCACGGGTCTAGGTTTCACTGGTAAGTTTCACGGGTCAAGGTTTCACGGGTAAGTTTCACGGGTAAGTTTCACGGGTATGTTTCACGGGTGACGTTTCACGGGTCTAGGTTTCACTGGTAAGTTTCACGGGTCAAGGTTTCACGGGTAAGTTTCACGGGTAAGTTTCACGGGTATGTTTCACGGGTGACGTTTCACGGGTCTAGGTTTCACTGGTAAGTTTCACGGGTCAAGGTTTTACGGGTAAATTTCACGGGTAAGTTTCACGGGTATGTTTCACGGGTGACGTTTCACGGGTCTAGGTTTCACTGGTAAGTTTCACGAGTCAAGGTTTCACGGGTAAGTTTCACGGGTAAGTTTTACGGGTAAGTTTCACGGGTGACGTTTCACGGGTCTAGGTTTCACTGGTAAGTTTCACGAGTCAAGGTTTCACGGGTAAGTTTCACGGGTAAGTTTTACGGGTAAGTTTCACGGGTGACGTTTTACGGGTGACGTTTCACGGGTCTAGGTTTCACTGGTAAGTTTCACGGGTCAAGGTTACCCGTGAAACTTACCCGTGAAACCTTGACCCGTGAAACTTACCAGTGAAACCTAGACCCGTGAAACGTCACCCGTGAAACATACCCGTAAAACATACCCGTGAAACTTACCCGTAAAACTTACCCGTGAAACCTTGACCCGTTAAACTTACCAGTGAAACCTAGACCCGTGAAACGTCACCCGTGAAACATACCCGTAAAACTTACCCGTGAAACTTACCCGTGAAACCTTGACTCGTGAAACTTACCAGTGAAACCTAGACCCGTGAAACGTCACCCGTGAAACTTACCCGTAAAACTTACCCGTGAAACTTACCAGTACGAGTCAATTTTTCACGGGTAAGTTTCACGGGTAAGTTTTACGGGTAAGTTTCACGGGTGACGTTTTACGGGTGACGTTTCACGGGTCTAGGTTTCACTGGTAAGTTTCACGGGTCAAGGTTTCACGGGTAAGTTTCACGGGTGACGTTTCACGGGTCTATGTTTCACTGGTAAGTTTCACGGGTCAAGGTTTCACGGGTAAGTTTCACGGGTAAGTTTCACGGGTAAGTTTCACGGGTATGTTTCACGGGTGACGTTTCACGGGTCTAGGTTTCACTGGTAAGTTTAACGGGTCAAGGTTTCACGGGTAAGTTTTACGGGTATGTTTTACGGGTATGTTTCACGGGTGACGTTTCACGGGTCTAGGTTTCACTGGTAAGTTTCACGGGTCAAGGTTTCACGGGTAAGTTTCACGGGTAAGTTTCACGGGTAAGTTTCACGGGTAAGTTTCACGGGTATGTTTCACGGGTGACGTTTCACGGGTCTAGGTTTCACTGGTAAGTTTCACGGGTCAAGGTTTCACGGGTAAGTTTCACGGGTAAGTTTCACGGGTGACGATTCACGGGTCTAGGTTTCACTGGTAAGTTTCACGGGTAAGTTTCACGGGTTAGTTTCACGGGTATGTTTCACGGGTATGTTTCACGGGTGACGTTTCACGGGTCTAGGTTTCACTGGTAAGTTTCACGGGTCAAGGTTTCACGGGTAAGTTTCACGGGTAAGTTTCACGGGTATGTTTCACGGGTGACGTTTTACGGGTCTAGGTTTCACTGGTAAGTTTCACGGGTCAAGGTTTTACGGGTAAGTTTCACGGGTAAGTTTCACGGGTATGTTTCACGGGTGACGTTTCACGGGTCTAGGTTTCACTGGTAAGTTTCACGGGTCAAGGTTTCACGGGTAAGTTTCACGGGTAAGTTTCACGGGTAAGTTTCACGGGTATGTTTCACGGGTGACGTTTCACGGGTCTAGGTTTCACTGGTAAGTTTCACGGGTCAAGGTTTCACGGGTAAGTTTCACGGGTAAGTTTCACGGGTGACGATTCACGGGTCTAGGTTTCACTGGTAAGTTTCACGGGTAAGTTTCACGGGTTAGTTTCACGGGTAAAATTCACGGGTATGTTTCACGGGTCTAGGTTTCACTGGTAAGTTTCACGGGTCAAGGTTACCCGTGAAACTTACCCGTGAAACCTTGACCCGTGAAACTTACCAGTGAAACCTAGACCCGTGAAACGTCACCCGTGAAACATACCCGTAAAACATACCCGTGAAACTTACCCGTAAAACTTACCCGTGAAACCTTGACCCGTTAAACTTACCAGTGAAACCTAGACCCGTGAAACGTCACCCGTGAAACATACCCGTAAAACTTACCCGTGAAACTTACCCGTGAAACCTTGACTCGTGAAACTTACCAGTGAAACCTAGACCCGTGAAACGTCACCCGTGAAACTTACCCGTAAAACTTACCCGTGAAACTTACCAGTACGAGTCAATTTTTCACGGGTAAGTTTCACGGGTAAGTTTTACGGGTAAGTTTCACGGGTGACGTTTTACGGGTGACGTTTCACGGGTCTAGGTTTCACTGGTAAGTTTCACGGGTCAAGGTTTCACGGGTAAGTTTCACGGGTAAGTTTCACGGGTATGTTTCACGGGTGACGTTTCACGGGTCTAGGTTTCACTGGTAAGTTTCACGGGTCAAGGTTTCACGGGTAAGTTTCACGGGTAAGTTTCACGGGTAAGTTTCACGGGTATGTTTTACGGGTGACGTTTCACGGGTCTAGGTTTCACTGGTAAGTTTAACGGGTCAAGGTTTCACGGGTAAGTTTTACGGGTATGTTTTACGGGTATGTTTCACGGGTGACGTTTCACGGGTCTAGGTTTCACTGGTAAGTTTCACGGGTCAAGGTTTCACGGGTAAGTTTCACGGGTAAGTTTCACGGGTAAGTTTCACGGGTAAGTTTCACGGGTATGTTTCACGGGTGACGTTTCACGGGTCTAGGTTTCACTGGTAAGTTTCACGGGTCAAGGTTTCACGGGTAAGTTTCACGGGTAAGTTTCACGGGTGACGATTCACGGGTCTAGGTTTCACTGGTAAGTTTCACGGGTAAGTTTCACGGGTTAGTTTCACGGGTATGTTTCACGGGTATGTTTCACGGGTGACGTTTCACGGGTCTAGGTTTCACTGGTAAGTTTCACGGGTCAAGGTTTCACGGGTAAGTTTCACGGGTAAGTTTCACGGGTATGTTTCACGGGTGACGTTTTACGGGTCTAGGTTTCACTGGTAAGTTTCACGGGTCAAGGTTTTACGGGTAAGTTTCACGGGTATGTTTCACGGGTGACGTTTCACGGGTCTAGGTTTCACTGGTAAGTTTCACGGGTCAAGGTTTCACGGGTAAGTTTCACGGGTAAGTTTCACGGGTGACGATTCACGGGTCTAGGTTTCACTGGTAAGTTTCACGGGTCAAGGTTTCAAGGGTAAGTTTTACGGGTAAGTTTCACGGGTATGTTTCACGGGTGACGTTTCACGGGTCTAGGTTTCACTGGAAAGTTTCACGGGTCAAGGTTTCACGGGTAAGTTTCACGGGTAAGTTTTACGGGTATGTTTTACAGGTGACGTTTCACGGGTCTAGGTTTCACTGGTAAGTTTCACGAGTCAAGGTTTCACGGGTAAGTTTCACGGGTAAGTTTCACGGGTATGTTTCGCGGGTGACGTTTCACGGGTCTAGGTTTCACTGGTAAGTTTCACGGGTCAAGGTTTCACGGGTAAGTTTCACGGGTAAGTTTCACGGGTAAGTTTCACGGGTATGTTTCACGGGTGACGTTTCACGGGTCTAGGTTTCACTGGTAAGTTTCACGGGTCAAGGTTTCACGGGTAAGTTTCACGGGTAAGTTTCACGGGTATGTTTCACGGGTGACGTTTCACGGGTCTAGGTTTCACTGGTAAGTTTCACGGGTCAAGGTTTCACGGGTAAGTTTCACGGGTAAGTTTCACGGGTATGTTTCACGGGTGACGTTTCACGGGTCTAGGTTTCACTGGTAAGTTTCACGGGTCAAGGTTTTACGGGTAAATTTCACGGGTAAGTTTCACGGGTATGTTTCACGGGTGACGTTTCACGGGTCTAGGTTTCACTGGTAAGTTTCACGAGTCAAGGTTTCACGGGTAAGTTTCACGGGTAAGTTTTACGGGTAAGTTTCACGGGTGACGTTTCACGGGTCTAGGTTTCACTGGTAAGTTTCACGAGTCAAGGTTTCACGGGTAAGTTTCACGGGTAAGTTTTACGGGTAAGTTTCACGGGTGACGTTTTACGGGTGACGTTTCACGGGTCTAGGTTTCACTGGTAAGTTTCACGGGTCAAGGTTACCCGTGAAACTTACCCGTGAAACCTTGACCCGTGAAACTTACCAGTGAAACCTAGACCCGTGAAACGTCACCCGTGAAACATACCCGTAAAACATACCCGTGAAACTTACCCGTAAAACTTACCCGTGAAACCTTGACCCGTTAAACTTACCAGTGAAACCTAGACCCGTGAAACGTCACCCGTGAAACATACCCGTAAAACTTACCCGTGAAACTTACCCGTGAAACCTTGACTCGTGAAACTTACCAGTGAAACCTAGACCCGTGAAACTTACCCGTAAAACTTACCCGTGAAACTTACCAGTACGAGTCAATTTTTCACGGGTAAGTTTCACGGGTAAGTTTTACGGGTAAGTTTCACGGGTGACGTTTTACGGGTGACGTTTCACGGGTCTAGGTTTCACTGGTAAGTTTCACGGGTCAAGGTTTCACGGGTAAGTTTCACGGGTAAGTTTCACGGGTATGTTTCACGGGTGACGTTTCACGGGTCTAGGTTTCACTGGTAAGTTTCACGGGTCAAGGTTTCACGGGTAAGTTTCACGGGTAAGTTTCACGGGTAAGTTTCACGGGTATGTTTCACGGGTGACGTTTCACGGGTCTAGGTTTCACTGGTAAGTTTAACGGGTCAAGGTTTCACGGGTAAGTTTTACGGGTATGTTTTACGGGTATGTTTCACGGGTGACGTTTCACGGGTCTAGGTTTCACTGGTAAGTTTCACGGGTCAAGGTTTCACGGGTAAGTTTCACGGGTAAGTTTCACGGGTAAGTTTCACGGGTAAGTTTCACGGGTATGTTTCACGGGTGACGTTTCACGGGTCTAGGTTTCACTGGTAAGTTTCACGGGTCAAGGTTTCACGGGTAAGTTTCACGGGTAAGTTTCACGGGTGACGATTCACGGGTCTAGGTTTCACTGGTAAGTTTCACGGGTAAGTTTCACGGGTTAGTTTCACGGGTATGTTTCACGGGTATGTTTCACGGGTGACGTTTCACGGGTCTAGGTTTCACTGGTAAGTTTCACGGGTCAAGGTTTCACGGGTAAGTTTCACGGGTAAGTTTCACGGGTTTGTTTCACGGGTGACGTTTTACGGGTCTAGGTTTCACTGGTAAGTTTCACGGGTCAAGGTTTTACGGGTAAGTTTCACGGGTAAGTTTCACGGGTATGTTTCACGGGTGACGTTTCACGGGTCTAGGTTTCACTGGTAAGTTTCACGGGTCAAGGTTTCACGGGTAAGTTTCACGGGTAAGTTTCACGGGTGACGATTCACGGGTCTAGGTTTCACTGGTAAGTTTCACGGGTCAAGGTTTCAAGGGTAAGTTTTACGGGTAAGTTTCACGGGTATGTTTCACGGGTGACGTTTCACGGGTCTAGGTTTCACTGGAAAGTTTCACGGGTCAAGGTTTCACGGGTAAGTTTTACGGGTATGTTTTACGGGTATGTTTCACGGGTGACGTTTCACGGGTCTAGGTTTCACTGGTAAGTTTCACGGGTCAAGGTTTCACGGGTAAGTTTCACGGGTAAGTTTCACGGGTAAGTTTCACGGGTAAGTTTCACGGGTATGTTTCACGGGTGACGTTTCACGGGTATAGGTTTCACTGGTAAGTTTCACGGGTCAAGGTTTCACGGGTAAGTTTCACGGGTAAGTTTCACGGGTGACGATTCACGGGTCTAGGTTTCACTGGTAAGTTTCACGGGTAAGTTTCACGGGTTAGTTTCACGGGTATGTTTCACGGGTATGTTTCACGGGTGACGTTTCACGGGTCTAGGTTTCACTGGTAAGTTTCACGGGTCAAGGTTTCACGGGTAAGTTTCACGGGTAAGTTTCACGGGTATGTTTCACGGGTGACGTTTTACGGGTCTAGGTTTCACTGGTAAGTTTCACGGGTCAAGGTTTTACGGGTAAGTTTCACGGGTAAGTTTCACGGGTATGTTTCACGGGTGACGTTTCACGGGTCTAGGTTTCACTGGTAAGTTTCACGGGTCAAGGTTTCACGGGTAAGTTTCACGGGTAAGTTTCACGGGTAAGTTTCACGGGTATGTTTCACGGGTGACGTTTCACGGGTCTAGGTTTCACTGGTAAGTTTCACGGGTCAAGGTTTCACGGGTAAGTTTCACGGGTAAGTTTCACGGGTGACGATTCACGGGTCTAGGTTTCACTGGTAAGTTTCACGGGTAAATTTCACGGGTTAGTTTCACGGGTAAAATTCACGGGTATGTTTCACGGGTCTAGGTTTCACTGGTAAGTTTCACGGGTCAAGGTTACCCGTGAAACTTACCCGTGAAACCTTGACCCGTGAAACTTACCAGTGAAACCTAGACCCGTGAAACGTCACCCGTGAAACATACCCGTAAAACATACCCGTGAAACTTACCCGTAAAACTTACCCGTGAAACCTTGACCCGTTAAACTTACCAGTGAAACCTAGACCCGTGAAACGTCACCCGTGAAACATACCCGTAAAACTTACCCGTGAAACTTACCCGTGAAACCTTGACTCGTGAAACTTACCAGTGAAACCTAGACCCGTGAAACGTCACCCGTGAAACTTACCCGTAAAACTTACCCGTGAAACTTACCAGTACGAGTCAATTTTTCACGGGTAAGTTTCACGGGTAAGTTTTACGGGTAAGTTTCACGGGTGACGTTTTACGGGTGACGTTTCACGGGTCTAGGTTTCACTGGTAAGTTTCACGGGTCAAGGTTTCACGGGTAAGTTTCACGGGTAAGTTTCACGGGTATGTTTCACGGGTGACGTTTCACGGGTCTAGGTTTCACTGGTAAGTTTCACGGGTCAAGGTTTCACGGGTAAGTTTCACGGGTAAGTTTCACGGGTAAGTTTCACGGGTATGTTTTACGGGTGACGTTTCACGGGTCTAGGTTTCACTGGTAAGTTTAACGGGTCAAGGTTTCACGGGTAAGTTTTACGGGTATGTTTTACGGGTATGTTTCACGGGTGACGTTTCACGGGTCTAGGTTTCACTGGTAAGTTTCACGGGTCAAGGTTTCACGGGTAAGTTTCACGGGTAAGTTTCACGGGTAAGTTTCACGGGTAAGTTTCACGGGTATGTTTCACGGGTGACGTTTCACGGGTCTAGGTTTCACTGGTAAGTTTCACGGGTCAAGGTTTCACGGGTAAGTTTCACGGGTAAGTTTCACGGGTGACGATTCACGGGTCTAGGTTTCACTGGTAAGTTTCACGGGTAAGTTTCACGGGTTAGTTTCACGGGTATGTTTCACGGGTATGTTTCACGGGTGACGTTTCACGGGTCTAGGTTTCACTGGTAAGTTTCACGGGTCAAGGTTTCACGGGTAAGTTTCACGGGTAAGTTTCACGGGTATGTTTCACGGGTGACGTTTTACGGGTCTAGGTTTCACTGGTAAGTTTCACGGGTCAAGGTTTTACGGGTAAGTTTCACGGGTATGTTTCACGGGTGACGTTTCACGGGTCTAGGTTTCACTGGTAAGTTTCACGGGTCAAGGTTTCACGGGTAAGTTTCACGGGTAAGTTTCACGGGTGACGATTCACGGGTCTAGGTTTCACTGGTAAGTTTCACGGGTCAAGGTTTCAAGGGTAAGTTTTACGGGTAAGTTTCACGGGTATGTTTCACGGGTGACGTTTCACGGGTCTAGGTTTCACTGGAAAGTTTCACGGGTCAAGGTTTCACGGGTAAGTTTCACGGGTAAGTTTTACGGGTATGTTTTACAGGTGACGTTTCACGGGTCTAGGTTTCACTGGTAAGTTTCACGAGTCAAGGTTTCACGGGTAAGTTTCACGGGTAAGTTTCACGGGTATGTTTCGCGGGTGACGTTTCACGGGTCTAGGTTTCACTGGTAAGTTTCACGGGTCAAGGTTTCACGGGTAAGTTTCACGGGTAAGTTTCACGGGTAAGTTTCACGGGTATGTTTCACGGGTGACGTTTCACGGGTCTAGGTTTCACTGGTAAGTTTCACGGGTCAAGGTTTCACGGGTAAGTTTCACGGGTAAGTTTCACGGGTATGTTTCACGGGTGACGTTTCACGGGTCTAGGTTTCACTGGTAAGTTTCACGGGTCAAGGTTTCACGGGTAAGTTTCACGGGTAAGTTTCACGGGTATGTTTCACGGGTGACGTTTCACGGGTCTAGGTTTCACTGGTAAGTTTCACGGGTCAAGGTTTTACGGGTAAATTTCACGGGTAAGTTTCACGGGTATGTTTCACGGGTGACGTTTCACGGGTCTAGGTTTCACTGGTAAGTTTCACGAGTCAAGGTTTCACGGGTAAGTTTCACGGGTAAGTTTTACGGGTAAGTTTCACGGGTGACGTTTCACGGGTCTAGGTTTCACTGGTAAGTTTCACGAGTCAAGGTTTCACGGGTAAGTTTCACGGGTAAGTTTTACGGGTAAGTTTCACGGGTGACGTTTTACGGGTGACGTTTCACGGGTCTAGGTTTCACTGGTAAGTTTCACGGGTCAAGGTTACCCGTGAAACTTACCCGTGAAACCTTGACCCGTGAAACTTACCAGTGAAACCTAGACCCGTGAAACGTCACCCGTGAAACATACCCGTAAAACATACCCGTGAAACTTACCCGTAAAACTTACCCGTGAAACCTTGACCCGTTAAACTTACCAGTGAAACCTAGACCCGTGAAACGTCACCCGTGAAACATACCCGTAAAACTTACCCGTGAAACTTACCCGTGAAACCTTGACTCGTGAAACTTACCAGTGAAACCTAGACCCGTGAAACGTCACCCGTGAAACTTACCCGTAAAACTTACCCGTGAAACTTACCAGTACGAGTCAATTTTTCACGGGTAAGTTTCACGGGTAAGTTTTACGGGTAAGTTTCACGGGTGACGTTTTACGGGTGACGTTTCACGGGTCTAGGTTTCACTGGTAAGTTTCACGGGTCAAGGTTTCACGGGTAAGTTTCACGGGTAAGTTTCACGGGTATGTTTCACGGGTGACGTTTCACGGGTCTAGGTTTCACTGGTAAGTTTCACGGGTCAAGGTTTCACGGGTAAGTTTCACGGGTAAGTTTCACGGGTAAGTTTCACGGGTATGTTTCACGGGTGACGTTTCACGGGTCTAGGTTTCACTGGTAAGTTTAACGGGTCAAGGTTTCACGGGTAAGTTTTACGGGTATGTTTTACGGGTATGTTTCACGGGTGACGTTTCACGGGTCTAGGTTTCACTGGTAAGTTTCACGGGTCAAGGTTTCACGGGTAAGTTTCACGGGTAAGTTTCACGGGTAAGTTTCACGGGTAAGTTTCACGGGTATGTTTCACGGGTGACGTTTCACGGGTCTAGGTTTCACTGGTAAGTTTCACGGGTCAAGGTTTCACGGGTAAGTTTCACGGGTAAGTTTCACGGGTGACGATTCACGGGTCTAGGTTTCACTGGTAAGTTTCACGGGTAAGTTTCACGGGTTAGTTTCACGGGTATGTTTCACGGGTATGTTTCACGGGTGACGTTTCACGGGTCTAGGTTTCACTGGTAAGTTTCACGGGTCAAGGTTTCACGGGTAAGTTTCACGGGTAAGTTTCACGGGTTTGTTTCACGGGTGACGTTTTACGGGTCTAGGTTTCACTGGTAAGTTTCACGGGTCAAGGTTTTACGGGTAAGTTTCACGGGTAAGTTTCACGGGTATGTTTCACGGGTGACGTTTCACGGGTCTAGGTTTCACTGGTAAGTTTCACGGGTCAAGGTTTCACGGGTAAGTTTCACGGGTAAGTTTCACGGGTGACGATTCACGGGTCTAGGTTTCACTGGTAAGTTTCACGGGTCAAGGTTTCAAGGGTAAGTTTTACGGGTAAGTTTCACGGGTATGTTTCACGGGTGACGTTTCACGGGTCTAGGTTTCACTGGAAAGTTTCACGGGTCAAGGTTTCACGGGTAAGTTTTACGGGTATGTTTTACGGGTATGTTTCACGGGTGACGTTTCACGGGTCTAGGTTTCACTGGTAAGTTTCACGGGTCAAGGTTTCACGGGTAAGTTTCACGGGTAAGTTTCACGGGTAAGTTTCACGGGTAAGTTTCACGGGTATGTTTCACGGGTGACGTTTCACGGGTCTAGGTTTCACTGGTAAGTTTCACGGGTCAAGGTTTCACGGGTAAGTTTCACGGGTAAGTTTCACGGGTGACGATTCACGGGTCTAGGTTTCACTGGTAAGTTTCACGGGTAAGTTTCACGGGTTAGTTTCACGGGTATGTTTCACGGGTATGTTTCACGGGTGACGTTTCACGGGTCTAGGTTTCACTGGTAAGTTTCACGGGTCAAGGTTTCACGGGTAAGTTTCACGGGTAAGTTTCACGGGTATGTTTCACGGGTGACGTTTTACGGGTCTAGGTTTCACTGGTAAGTTTCACGGGTCAAGGTTTTACGGGTAAGTTTCACGGGTAAGTTTCACGGGTATGTTTCACGGGTGACGTTTCACGGGTCTAGGTTTCACTGGTAAGTTTCACGGGTCAAGGTTTCACGGGTAAGTTTCACGGGTAAGTTTCACGGGTAAGTTTCACGGGTATGTTTCACGGGTGACGTTTCACGGGTCTAGGTTTCACTGGTAAGTTTCACGGGTCAAGGTTTCACGGGTAAGTTTCACGGGTAAGTTTCACGGGTGACGATTCACGGGTCTAGGTTTCACTGGTAAGTTTCACGGGTAAGTTTCACGGGTTAGTTTCACGGGTAAAATTCACGGGTATGTTTCACGGGTCTAGGTTTCACTGGTAAGTTTCACGGGTCAAGGTTACCCGTGAAACTTACCCGTGAAACCTTGACCCGTGAAACTTACCAGTGAAACCTAGACCCGTGAAACGTCACCCGTGAAACATACCCGTAAAACATACCCGTGAAACTTACCCGTAAAACTTACCCGTGAAACCTTGACCCGTTAAACTTACCAGTGAAACCTAGACCCGTGAAACGTCACCCGTGAAACATACCCGTAAAACTTACCCGTGAAACTTACCCGTGAAACCTTGACTCGTGAAACTTACCAGTGAAACCTAGACCCGTGAAACGTCACCCGTGAAACTTACCCGTAAAACTTACCCGTGAAACTTACCAGTACGAGTCAATTTTTCACGGGTAAGTTTCACGGGTAAGTTTTACGGGTAAGTTTCACGGGTGACGTTTTACGGGTGACGTTTCACGGGTCTAGGTTTCACTGGTAAGTTTCACGGGTCAAGGTTTCACGGGTAAGTTTCACGGGTAAGTTTCACGGGTATGTTTCACGGGTGACGTTTCACGGGTCTAGGTTTCACTGGTAAGTTTCACGGGTCAAGGTTTCACGGGTAAGTTTCACGGGTAAGTTTCACGGGTAAGTTTCACGGGTATGTTTTACGGGTGACGTTTCACGGGTCTAGGTTTCACTGGTAAGTTTAACGGGTCAAGGTTTCACGGGTAAGTTTTACGGGTATGTTTTACGGGTATGTTTCACGGGTGACGTTTCACGGGTCTAGGTTTCACTGGTAAGTTTCACGGGTCAAGGTTTCACGGGTAAGTTTCACGGGTAAGTTTCACGGGTAAGTTTCACGGGTAAGTTTCACGGGTATGTTTCACGGGTGACGTTTCACGGGTCTAGGTTTCACTGGTAAGTTTCACGGGTCAAGGTTTCACGGGTAAGTTTCACGGGTAAGTTTCACGGGTGACGATTCACGGGTCTAGGTTTCACTGGTAAGTTTCACGGGTAAGTTTCACGGGTTAGTTTCACGGGTATGTTTCACGGGTATGTTTCACGGGTGACGTTTCACGGGTCTAGGTTTCACTGGTAAGTTTCACGGGTCAAGGTTTCACGGGTAAGTTTCACGGGTAAGTTTCACGGGTATGTTTCACGGGTGACGTTTTACGGGTCTAGGTTTCACTGGTAAGTTTCACGGGTCAAGGTTTTACGGGTAAGTTTCACGGGTATGTTTCACGGGTGACGTTTCACGGGTCTAGGTTTCACTGGTAAGTTTCACGGGTCAAGGTTTCACGGGTAAGTTTCACGGGTAAGTTTCACGGGTGACGATTCACGGGTCTAGGTTTCACTGGTAAGTTTCACGGGTCAAGGTTTCAAGGGTAAGTTTTACGGGTAAGTTTCACGGGTATGTTTCACGGGTGACGTTTCACGGGTCTAGGTTTCACTGGAAAGTTTCACGGGTCAAGGTTTCACGGGTAAGTTTCACGGGTAAGTTTTACGGGTATGTTTTACAGGTGACGTTTCACGGGTCTAGGTTTCACTGGTAAGTTTCACGAGTCAAGGTTTCACGGGTAAGTTTCACGGGTAAGTTTCACGGGTATGTTTCGCGGGTGACGTTTCACGGGTCTAGGTTTCACTGGTAAGTTTCACGGGTCAAGGTTTCACGGGTAAGTTTCACGGGTAAGTTTCACGGGTAAGTTTCACGGGTATGTTTCACGGGTGACGTTTCACGGGTCTAGGTTTCACTGGTAAGTTTCACGGGTCAAGGTTTCACGGGTAAGTTTCACGGGTAAGTTTCACGGGTATGTTTCACGGGTGACGTTTCACGGGTCTAGGTTTCACTGGTAAGTTTCACGGGTCAAGGTTTCACGGGTAAGTTTCACGGGTAAGTTTCACGGGTATGTTTCACGGGTGACGTTTCACGGGTCTAGGTTTCACTGGTAAGTTTCACGGGTCAAGGTTTTACGGGTAAATTTCACGGGTAAGTTTCACGGGTATGTTTCACGGGTGACGTTTCACGGGTCTAGGTTTCACTGGTAAGTTTCACGAGTCAAGGTTTCACGGGTAAGTTTCACGGGTAAGTTTTACGGGTAAGTTTCACGGGTGACGTTTCACGGGTCTAGGTTTCACTGGTAAGTTTCACGAGTCAAGGTTTCACGGGTAAGTTTCACGGGTAAGTTTTACGGGTAAGTTTCACGGGTGACGTTTTACGGGTGACGTTTCACGGGTCTAGGTTTCACTGGTAAGTTTCACGGGTCAAGGTTACCCGTGAAACTTACCCGTGAAACCTTGACCCGTGAAACTTACCAGTGAAACCTAGACCCGTGAAACGTCACCCGTGAAACATACCCGTAAAACATACCCGTGAAACTTACCCGTAAAACTTACCCGTGAAACCTTGACCCGTTAAACTTACCAGTGAAACCTAGACCCGTGAAACGTCACCCGTGAAACATACCCGTAAAACTTACCCGTGAAACTTACCCGTGAAACCTTGACTCGTGAAACTTACCAGTGAAACCTAGACCCGTGAAACGTCACCCGTGAAACTTACCCGTAAAACTTACCCGTGAAACTTACCAGTACGAGTCAATTTTTCACGGGTAAGTTTCACGGGTAAGTTTTACGGGTAAGTTTCACGGGTGACGTTTTACGGGTGACGTTTCACGGGTCTAGGTTTCACTGGTAAGTTTCACGGGTCAAGGTTTCACGGGTAAGTTTCACGGGTAAGTTTCACGGGTATGTTTCACGGGTGACGTTTCACGGGTCTAGGTTTCACTGGTAAGTTTCACGGGTCAAGGTTTCACGGGTAAGTTTCACGGGTAAGTTTCACGGGTAAGTTTCACGGGTATGTTTCACGGGTGACGTTTCACGGGTCTAGGTTTCACTGGTAAGTTTAACGGGTCAAGGTTTCACGGGTAAGTTTTACGGGTATGTTTTACGGGTATGTTTCACGGGTGACGTTTCACGGGTCTAGGTTTCACTGGTAAGTTTCACGGGTCAAGGTTTCACGGGTAAGTTTCACGGGTAAGTTTCACGGGTAAGTTTCACGGGTAAGTTTCACGGGTATGTTTCACGGGTGACGTTTCACGGGTCTAGGTTTCACTGGTAAGTTTCACGGGTCAAGGTTTCACGGGTAAGTTTCACGGGTAAGTTTCACGGGTGACGATTCACGGGTCTAGGTTTCACTGGTAAGTTTCACGGGTAAGTTTCACGGGTTAGTTTCACGGGTATGTTTCACGGGTATGTTTCACGGGTGACGTTTCACGGGTCTAGGTTTCACTGGTAAGTTTCACGGGTCAAGGTTTCACGAGTAAGTTTCACGGGTAAGTTTCACGGGTTTGTTTCACGGGTGACGTTTTACGGGTCTAGGTTTCACTGGTAAGTTTCACGGGTCAAGGTTTTACGGGTAAGTTTCACGGGTAAGTTTCACGGGTATGTTTCACGGGTGACGTTTCACGGGTCTAGGTTTCACTGGTAAGTTTCACGGGTCAAGGTTTCACGGGTAAGTTTCACGGGTAAGTTTCACGGGTGACGATTCACGGGTCTAGGTTTCACTGGTAAGTTTCACGGGTCAAGGTTTCAAGGGTAAGTTTTACGGGTAAGTTTCACGGGTATGTTTCACGGGTGACGTTTCACGGGTCTAGGTTTCACTGGAAAGTTTCACGGGTCAAGGTTTCACGGGTAAGTTTCACGGGTAAGTTTTACGGGTATGTTTTACAGGTGACGTTTCACGGGTCTAGGTTTCACTGGTAAGTTTCACGGGTCAAGGTTTCACGAGTAAGTTTCACGGGTAAGTTTCACGGGTATGTTTCGCGGGTGACGTTTCACGGGTCTAGGTTTCACTGGTAAGTTTCACGGGTCAAGGTTTCACGGGTAAGTTTCACGGGTAAGTTTTACGGGTGACGTTTCACGGGTCTATTTTTCACTGGTAAGTTTCACGGGTCAAGGTTTCACGGGTAAGTTTCACGTGTAAGTTTCACGGGTAAGTTTCACGGGTGACGTTTCACGGGTCTAGGTTTCACTGGTAAGTTTCACGGGTCAAGGTTTCACGGGTAAGTTTCACGGGTAAGTTTCACGGGTGACGTTTCACGGGTCTAGGTTTCACTGGTAAGTTTCACGGGTCAAGGTTTCACGGGTAAGTTTCACGGGTAAGTTTCACGGGTAAGTTTCACGAGTAAGTTTCACGGGTGACGTTTCACGGGTCTAGGTTTCACTGGTAAGTTTCACGGGTCAAGGTTTCACGGGTAAGTTTCACGGGTAAGTTTCACGGGTGACGTTTCACGGGTCTAGGTTTCACTGGTAAGTTTCACGGGTCAAGGTTTCACGGGTAAGTTTCACGGGTAAGTTTCACGGGTATGTTTCAAGGGTGACGTTTCACGGGTCTAGGTTTCACTGGTAAGTTTCACGGGTCAAGGTTTCACGGGTAAGTTTCACGGGTAAGTTTCACGGGTATGTTTCACGGGTGACGTTTCACGGGTCTAGGTTTCACTGGTAAGTTTCACGGGTCAAGGTTTTACGGGTAAGTTTCACGGGTCTAGGTTTCACTGGTAAGTTTCACGGGTCAAAGTTTCACGGGTAAGTTTCACGGGTTTGTTTCACGGGTGACGTTTCACGGGTCTAGGTTTCACTGGAAAGTTTCACGGGTCAAGGTTTCACGGGTAAGTTTCACGGGTAAGTTTCACGGGTATGTTTCCCGGGTGACGTTTCACGGGTCTAGGTTTCACTGGTAAGTTTCACGGGTCAAGGTTTCACGGGTAAGTTTTACGGGTAAGTTTCACGGGTGACGTTTCACGGGTGACGTTTCACGGGTCTAGGTTTCACTGGTAAGTTTCACGGGTCAAGGTTTCAAGGGTAAGTTTCACGGGTAAGTTTCACGGGTATGTTTCACGGGTGACGTTTCACGGGTCTAGGTTTCACTGGAAAGTTTCACGGGTCAAGGTTTCACGGGTAAGTTTCAAGGGTAAGTTTCACGGGTAAGTTTTACGGGTATGTTTTACAGGTGACGTTTCACGGGTCTAGGTTTCACTGGTAAGTTTCACGGGTCAAGGTTTCACGGGTAAGTTTTACGGGTAAGTTTCACGGGTAAGTTTCACGGGTAAGTTTCACGGGTATGTTTCACGGGTGACGTTTCACGGGTCTAGGTTTCACTGGTAAGTTTTACGGGTCAAGGTTTCACGGGTAAGTTTCACGGGTAAGTTTCACGGGTAAGTTTCACGGGTATGTTTCACGGTTATGTTTCACGGGTGACGTTTCACGGGTCTAGGTTTCACTGGTAAGTTTCACGGGTCAAGGTTTCACGGGTAAGTTTCACGGGTATGTTTCACGGGTGACGTTTCACGGGTCTAGGTTTCACTGGAAAGTTTCACGGGTCAAGGTTTCACGGGTAAGTTTCACGGGTAAGTTTTACGGGTATGTTTTACAGGTGACGTTTCACGGGTCTAGGTTTCACTGGTAAGTTTCACGGGTAAGTTTCACGGGTAAGTTTCACGGGTATGTTTTACGGGTGACGTTTCACGGGTCTAGGTTTCACTGGTAAGTTTCACGGGTCAAGGTTTCACGGGTAAGTTTCACGGGTAAGTTTCACGGGTATGTTTCACGGGTGACGTTTCACGGGTCTAGGTTTCACTGGTAAGTTTCACGGGTCAAGGTTTCACGGGTAAGTTTCACTGGTAAGTTTCACGGGTATGTTTCACGGGTGACGTTTCACGGGTCTAGGTTTCACTGGTAAGTTTCACTGGTCAAGGTTTCATGGTTAAGTTTCACGGGTAAGTTTCACGGGTATGTTTCACGGGTGACGTTTCACGGGTCTAGGTTTCACTGGTAAGTTTCACGGGTCAAGGTTTCACGGGTAAGTTTCACGGGTAAGTTTCACGGGTATGTTTCACGGGTGACGTTTCACGGGTCTAGGTTTCACTGGTAAGTTTCACGGGTCAAGGTTTTACGGGTAAGTTTCACGGGTAAGTTTCACGGGTGACGTTTCACGGGTATAGGTTTCACTGGTAAGTTTCACGAGTCAAGGTTTTACGGGTAAGTTTCACGGGTCTAGGTTTCACTGGTAAGTTTCACGGGTCAAGGTTTCACGGGTAAGTTTCACGGGTAAGTTTCACGGGTTTGTTTCACGGGTGACGTTTCACGGGTCTAGGTTTCACTGGAAAGTTTCACGGGTCAAGGTTTCACGGGTAAGTTTCAAGGGTAAGTTTCACGGGTATGTTTCACGGGTGACGTTTCACGGGTCTAGGTTTCACTGGTAAGTTTCACGGGTCAAGGTTTCACGGGTAAGTTTCACGGGTATGTTTCACGGGTGACGTTTTACGGGTCTAGGTTTCACTGGTAAATTTCACGGGTCAAGGTTTCACGGGTAAGTTTTACGGGTAAGTTTCACGGGTAAGTTTCACGGGTATGTTTCACGGGTGACGTTTCACGGGTCTAGGTTTCACGGGTAAGTTTCACGGGTAAAATTCACGGGTATGTTTCACGGGAATGTTTCACGGGTGACGTTTCACGGGTCTAGGTTTCACTGGTAAGTTTCACGGGTCAAGGTTTCACGGGTAAGTTTCACGGGTAAGTTTCACGGGTAAGTTTCACGGGTATGTTTCACGGGTGACGTTTCACGGGTCTAGGTTTCACTGGTAAGTTTCACGGGTCAAGGTTTCACGGGTAAGTTTCACGGGTAAGTTTCACGGGTATGTTTCACGGGTGACGTTTCACGGGTCTAGGTTTCACTGGTAAGTTTCACGGGTCAAGGTTTCACGGGTAAGTTTCACGGGTAAGTTTCACGGGTATGTTTCACGGGTGACGTTTCACGGGTCTAGGTTTCACTGGTAAGTTTCACGGGTCAAGGTTTTACGGGTAAGTTTCACGGGTAAGTTTCACGGGTATGTTTCACGGGTGACGTTTCACGGGTCTAGGTTTCACTGGTAAGTTTCACGAGTCAATTTTTCACGGGTAAGTTTCACGGGTAAGTTTTACGGGTAAGTTTCACGGGTGACGTTTTACGGGTGACGTTTCACGGGTCTAGGTTTCACTGGTAAGTTTCACGGGTCAAGGTTTCACGGGTAAGTTTCACGGGTAAGTTTCACGGGTATGTTTCACGGGTGACGTTTCACGGGTCTAGGTTTCACTGGTAAGTTTCACGGGTCAAGGTTTCACGGGTAAGTTTCACGGGTAAGTTTCACGGGTATGTTTCACGGGTGACGTTTCACGGGTCTAGGTTTCACTGGTAAGTTTAACGGGTCAAGGTTTCACGGGTAAGTTTTACGGGTAAGTTTCACGGGTATGTTTTACTAGTATGTTTCACGGGTGACGTTTCACGGGTCTAGGTTTCACTGGTAAGTTTCACGGGTCAAGGTTTCACGGGTAAGTTTCACGGGTAAGTTTCACGGGTATGTTTCACGGGTGACGTTTCACGGGTCTAGGTTTCACTGGTAAGTTTCACGGGTCAAGGTTTCACGGGTAAGTTTCACGGGTAAGTTTCACGGGTAAGTTACACGGGTATGTTTCACGGGTGACGTTTCACGGGTCTAGGTTTCACTGGTAAGTTTCACGGGTCAAGGTTTCACGGGTAAGTTTCACGGGTAAGTTTCACGGGTATGTTTCACGGGTGACGTTTCACGGGTCTAGGTTTTACTGGTAAGTTTCACGGGTCAAGGTTTCACGGGTAAGTTTCACGGGTAAGTTTCACGGGTATGTTTCACGGGTGACGTTTCACGGGTCTAGGTTTCACTGGTAAGTTTCACGGGTCAAGGTTTCACGGGTAAGTTTCACGGGTAAGTTTCACGGGTATGTTTCACGGGTGACGTTTCACGGGTCTAGGTTTTACTGGTAAGTTTCACGGGTCAAGGTTTTACGGGTAAATTTCACGGGTAAGTTTCACGGGTCAAGGTTTCACGGGTAAGTTTCACGGGTAAGTTTCACGGGTATGTTTCGCGGGTGACGTTTCACGGGTCTAGGTTTCACTGGTAAGTTTCACGGGTCAAGGTTTCACGGGTAAGTTTCACGGGTAAGTTTCACGGGTAAGTTTTACGGGTATGTTTCACGGGTGACGTTTCACGGGTCTAGGTTTCACTGGTAAGTTTCACGGGTCAAGGTTTCACGGGTAAGTTTCACGGGTAAGTTTCACGGGTATGTTTCACGGGTGACGTTTCACGGGTCTAGGTTTCACTGGTAAGTTTCACGGGTCAAGGTTTCACGGGTAAGTTTCACGGGTAAGTTTCACGGGTATGTTTCACGGGTGACGTTTCACGGGTCTAGGTTTCACTGGTAAGTTTCACGGGTCAAGGTTTTACGGGTAAATTTCACGGGTAAGTTTCACGGGTATGTTTCACGGGTGACGTTTCACGGGTCTAGGTTTCACTGGTAAGTTTCACGAGTCAAGGTTTCACGGGTAAGTTTCACGGGTAAGTTTTACGGGTAAGTTTCACGGGTGACGTTTCACGGGTCTAGGTTTCACTGGTAAGTTTCACGAGTCAAGGTTTCACGGGTAAGTTTCACGGGTAAGTTTTACGGGTAAGTTTCACGGGTGACGTTTTACGGGTGACGTTTCACGGGTCTAGGTTTCACTGGTAAGTTTAACGGGTCAAGGTTACCCGTGAAACTTACCCGTGAAACCTTGACCCGTGAAACTTACCAGTGAAACCTAGACCCGTGAAACGTCACCCGTGAAACATACCCGTAAAACATACCCGTGAAACTTACCCGTAAAACTTACCCGTGAAACCTTGACCCGTTAAACTTACCAGTAAAACCTAGACCCGTGAAACGTCACCCGTGAAACATACCCGTAAAACTTACCCGTGAAACTTACCCGTGAAACCTTGACTCGTGAAACTTACCAGTGAAACCTAGACCCGTGAAACGTCACCCGTGAAACTTACCCGTAAAACTTACCCGTGAAACTTACCAGTACGAGTCAATTTTTCACGGGTAAGTTTCACGGGTAAGTTTTACGGGTAAGTTTCACGGGTGACGTTTTACGGGTGACGTTTCACGGGTCTAGGTTTCACTGGTAAGTTTCACGGGTCAAGGTTTCACGGGTAAGTTTCACGGGTAAGTTTCACGGGTATGTTTCACGGGTGACGTTTCACGGGTCTAGGTTTCACTGGTAAGTTTCACGGGTCAAGGTTTCACGGGTAAGTTTCACGGGTAAGTTTCACGGGTAAGTTTCACGGGTATGTTTCACGGGTGACGTTTCACGGGTCTAGGTTTCACTGGTAAGTTTAACGGGTCAAGGTTTCACGGGTAAGTTTTACGGGTATGTTTTACGGGTATGTTTCACGGGTGACGTTTCACGGGTCTAGGTTTCACTGGTAAGTTTCACGGGTCAAGGTTTCACGGGTAAGTTTCACGGGTAAGTTTCACGGGTAAGTTTCACGGGTATGTTTCACGGGTGACGTTTCACGGGTCTAGGTTTCACTGGTAAGTTTCACGGGTCAAGGTTTCACGGGTAAGTTTCACGGGTAAGTTTCACGGGTGACGATTCACGGGTCTAGGTTTCACTGGTAAGTTTCACGGGTAAGTTTCACGGGTTAGTTTCACGGGTATGTTTCACGGGTATGTTTCACGGGTGACGTTTCACGGGTCTAGGTTTCACTGGTAAGTTTCACGGGTCAAGGTTTCACGGGTAAGTTTCACGGGTAAGTTTCACGGGTATGTTTCACGGGTGACGTTTTACGGGTCTAGGTTTCACTGGTAAGTTTCACGGGTCAAGGTTTTACGGGTAAGTTTCACGGGTAAGTTTCACGGGTATGTTTCACGGGTGACGTTTCACGGGTCTAGGTTTCACTGGTAAGTTTCACGGGTCAAGGTTTCACGGGTAAGTTTCACGGGTAAGTTTCACGGGTGACGATTCACGGGTCTAGGTTTCACTGGTAAGTTTCACTGGTAAGTTTCACGGGTCAAGGTTTCAAGGGTAAGTTTTACGGGTAAGTTTCACGGGTATGTTTCACGGGTGACGTTTCACGGGTCTAGGTTTCACTGGAAAGTTTCACGGGTCAAGGTTTCACGGGTAAGTTTCACGGGTAAGTTTTACGGGTATGTTTTACAGGTGACGTTTCACGGGTCTAGGTTTCACTGGTAAGTTTCACGAGTCAAGGTTTCACGGGTAAGTTTCACGGGTAAGTTTCACGGGTATGTTTCGCGGGTGACGTTTCACGGGTCTAGGTTTCACTGGTAAGTTTCACGGGTCAAGGTTTCACGGGTAAGTTTCACAGGTAAGTTTCACGGGTAAGTTTCACGGGTATGTTTCACGGGTGACGTTTCACGGGTCTAGGTTTCACTGGTAAGTTTCACGGGTCAAGGTTTCACGGGTAAGTTTCACGGGTAAGTTTCACGGGTATGTTTCACGGGTGACGTTTCACGGGTCTAGGTTTCACTGGTAAGTTTCACGGGTCAAGGTTTCACGGGTAAGTTACACGGGTAAGTTTCACGGGTATGTTTCACGGGTGACGTTTCACGGGTCTAGGTTTCACTGGTAAGTTTCACGGGTCAAGGTTTTACGGGTAAATTTCACGGGTAAGTTTCACGGGTATGTTTCACGGGTGACGTTTCACGGGTCTAGGTTTCACTGGTAAGTTTCACGAGTCAAGGTTTCACGGGTAAGTTTCACGGGTAAGTTTTACGGGTAAGTTTCACGGGTGACGTTTCACGGGTCTAGGTTTCACTGGTAAGTTTCACGAGTCAAGGTTTCACGGGTAAGTTTCACGGGTAAGTTTTACGGGTAAGTTTCACGGGTGACGTTTTACGGGTGACGTTTCACGGGTCTAGGTTTCACTGGTAAGTTTCACGGGTCAAGGTTACCCGTGAAACTTACCCGTGAAACCTTGACCCGTGAAACTTACCAGTGAAACCTAGACCCGTGAAACGTCACCCGTGAAACATACCCGTAAAACATACCCGTGAAACTTACCCGTAAAACTTACCCGTGAAACCTTGACCCGTTAAACTTACCAGTGAAACCTAGACCCGTGAAACGTCACCCGTGAAACATACCCGTAAAACTTACCCGTGAAACTTACCCGTGAAACCTTGACTCGTGAAACTTACCAGTGAAACCTAGACCCGTGAAACGTCACCCGTGAAACTTACCCGTAAAACTTACCCGTGAAACTTACCAGTACGAGTCAATTTTTCACGGGTAAGTTTCACGGGTAAGTTTTACGGGTAAGTTTCACGGGTGACGTTTTACGGGTGACGTTTCACGGGTCTAGGTTTCACTGGTAAGTTTCACGGGTCAAGGTTTCACGGGTAAGTTTCACGGGTAAGTTTCACGGGTATGTTTCACGGGTGACGTTTCACGGGTCTAGGTTTCACTGGTAAGTTTCACGGGTCAAGGTTTCACGGGTAAGTTTCACGGGTAAGTTTCACGGGTAAGTTTCACGGGTATGTTTCACGGGTGACGTTTCACGGGTCTAGGTTTCACTGGTAAGTTTAACGGGTCAAGGTTTCACGGGTAAGTTTTACGGGTATGTTTTACGGGTATGTTTCACGGGTGACGTTTCACGGGTCTAGGTTTCACTGGTAAGTTTCACGGGTCAAGGTTTCACGGGTAAGTTTCACGGGTAAGTTTCACGGGTAAGTTTCACGGGTAAGTTTCACGGGTATGTTTCACGGGTGACGTTTCACGGGTCTAGGTTTCACTGGTAAGTTTCACGGGTCAAGGTTTCACGGGTAAGTTTCACGGGTAAGTTTCACGGGTGACGATTCACGGGTCTAGGTTTCACTGGTAAGTTTCACGGGTAAGTTTCACGGGTTAGTTTCACGGGTATGTTTCACGGGTATGTTTCACGGGTGACGTTTCACGGGTCTAGTTTTCACTGGTAAGTTTCACGGGTCAAGGTTTCACGGGTAAGTTTCACGGGTAAGTTTCACGGGTATGTTTCACGGGTGACGTTTTACGGGTCTAGGTTTCACTGGTAAGTTTCACGGGTCAAGGTTTTACGGGTAAGTTTCACGGGTAAGTTTCACGGGTATGTTTCACGGGTGACGTTTCACGGGTCTAGGTTTCACTGGTAAGTTTCACGGGTCAAGGTTTCACGGGTAAGTTTCACGGGTAAGTTTCACGGGTGACGATTCACGGGTCTAGGTTTCACTGGTAAGTTTCACGGGTCAAGGTTTCAAGGGTAAGTTTTACGGGTAAGTTTCACGGGTATGTTTCACGGGTGACGTTTCACGGGTCTAGGTTTCACTGGAAAGTTTCACGGGTCAAGGTTTCACGGGTAAGTTTCACGGGTAAGTTTTACGGGTATGTTTTACAGGTGACGTTTCACGGGTCTAGGTTTCACTGGTAAGTTTCACGGGTCAAGGTTTCACGAGTAAGTTTCACGGGTAAGTTTCACGGGTATGTTTCGCGGGTGACGTTTCACGGGTCTAGGTTTCACTGGTAAGTTTCACGGGTCAAGGTTTCACGGGTAAGTTTCACGGGTAAGTTTTACGGGTGACGTTTCACGGGTCTATTTTTCACTGGTAAGTTTCACGGGTCAAGGTTTCACGGGTAAGTTTCACGTGTAAGTTTCACGGGTAAGTTTCACGGGTGACGTTTCACGGGTCTAGGTTTCACTGGTAAGTTTCACGGGTCAAGGTTTCACGGGTAAGTTTCACGGGTAAGTTTCACGGGTGACGTTTCACGGGTCTAGGTTTCACTGGTAAGTTTCACGGGTCAAGGTTTCACGGGTAAGTTTCACGGGTAAGTTTCACGGGTAAGTTTCACGAGTAAGTTTCACGGGTGACGTTTCACGGGTCTAGGTTTCACTGGTAAGTTTCACGGGTCAAGGTTTCACGGGTAAGTTTCACGGGTAAGTTTCACGGGTGACGTTTCACGGGTCTAGGTTTCACTGGTAAGTTTCACGGGTCAAGGTTTCACGGGTAAGTTTCACGGGTAAGTTTCACGGGTATGTTTCAAGGGTGACGTTTCACGGGTCTAGGTTTCACTGGTAAGTTTCACGGGTCAAGGTTTCACGGGTAAGTTTCACGGGTAAGTTTCACGGGTATGTTTCACGGGTATGTTTCACGGGTGACGTTTCACGGGTCTAGGTTTCACTGGTAAGTTTCACGGGTCAAGGTTTTACGGGTAAGTTTCACGGGTCTAGGTTTCACTGGTAAGTTTCACGGGTCAAAGTTTCACGGGTGACGTTTCACGGGTCTAGGTTTCACTGGAAAGTTTCACGGGTCAAGGTTTCACGGGTAAGTTTCACGGGTAAGTTTCACGGGTATGTTTCACGGGTGACGTTTCACGGGTCTAGGTTTCACTGGTAAGTTTCACGGGTAAGTTTTACGGGTAAGTTTCACGGGTGACGTTTCACGGGTGACGTTTCACGGGTCTAGGTTTCACTGGTAAGTTTCACGGGTCAAGGTTTCAAGGATAAGTTTCACGGGTAAGTTTCACGGGTATGTTTCACGGGTGACGTTTCACGGGTCTAGGTTTCACTGGAAAGTTTCACGGGTCAAGGTTTCACGGGTAAGTTTCAAGGGTAAGTTTCACGGGTAAGTTTTACGGGTATGTTTTACAGGTGACGTTTCACGGGTCTAGGTTTCACTGGTAAGTTTCACGGGTCAAGGTTTCACGGGTAAGTTTTACGGGTAAGTTTCACGGGTAAGTTTCACGGGTAAGTTTCACGGGTATGTTTCACGGGTGACGTTTCACGGGTCTAGGTTTCACTGGTAAGTTTCACGGGTCAAGGTTTCACGGGTAAGTTTCACGGGTAAGTTTCACGGGTAAGTTTCACGGGTATGTTTCACGGGTGACGTTTCACGGGTCTAGGTTTCACTGGTAAGTTTAACGGGTCAAGGTTTCACGGGTAAGTTTTACGGGTATGTTTTACGGGTATGTTTCACGGGTGACGTTTCACGGGTCTAGGTTTCACTGGTAAGTTTCACGGGTCAAGGTTTCACGGGTAAGTTTCACGGGTAAGTTTCACGGGTAAGTTTCACGGGTATGTTTCACGGGTGACGTTTCACGGGTCTAGGTTTCACTGGTAAGTTTCACGGGTCAAGGTTTCACGGGTAAGTTTCACGGGTAAGTTTCACGGGTGATGATTCACGGGTCTAGGTTTCACTGGTAAGTTTCACGGGTAAGTTTCACGGGTTAGTTTCACGGGTATGTTTCACGGGTATGTTTCACGGGTGACGTTTCACGGGTCTAGGTTTCACTGGTAAGTTTCACGGGTCAAGGTTTCACGGGTAAGTTTCACGGGTAAGTTTCACGGGTATGTTTCACGGGTGACGTTTTACGGGTCTAGGTTTCACTGGTAAGTTTCACGGGTCAAGGTTTTACGGGTAAGTTTCACGGGTAAGTTTCACGGGTATGTTTCACGGGTGACGTTTCACGGGTCTAGGTTTCACTGGTAAGTTTCACGGGTCAAGGTTTCACGGGTAAGTTTCACGGGTAAGTTTCACGGGTGACGATTCACGGGTCTAGGTTTCACTGGTAAGTTTCACTGGTAAGTTTCACGGGTCAAGGTTTCAAGGGTAAGTTTTACGGGTAAGTTTCACGGGTATGTTTCACGGGTGACGTTTCACGGGTCTAGGTTTCACTGGAAAGTTTCACGGGTCAAGGTTTCACGGGTAAGTTTCACGGGTAAGTTTTACGGGTATGTTTTACAGGTGACGTTTCACGGGTCTAGGTTTCACTGGTAAGTTTCACGAGTCAAGGTTTCACGGGTAAGTTTCACGGGTAAGTTTCACGGGTATGTTTCGCGGGTGACGTTTCACGGGTCTAGGTTTCACTGGTAAGTTTCACGGGTCAAGGTTTCACGGGTAAGTTTCACGGGTAAGTTTCACGGGTAAGTTTCACGGGTATGTTTCACGGGTGACGTTTCACGGGTCTAGGTTTCACTGGTAAGTTTCACGGGTCAAGGTTTCACGGGTAAGTTTCACGGGTAAGTTTCACGGGTATGTTTCACGGGTGACGTTTCACGGGTCTAGGTTTCACTGGTAAGTTTCACGGGTCAAGGTTTCACGGGTAAGTTTCACGGGTAAGTTTCACGGGTATGTTTCACGGGTGACGTTTCACGGGTCTAGGTTTCACTGGTAAGTTTCACGGGTCAAGGTTTTACGGGTAAATTTCACGGGTAAGTTTCACGGGTATGTTTCACGGGTGACGTTTCACGGGTCTAGGTTTCACTGGTAAGTTTCACGAGTCAAGGTTTCACGGGTAAGTTTCACGGGTAAGTTTTACGGGTAAGTTTCACGGGTGACGTTTCACGGGTCTAGGTTTCACTGGTAAGTTTCACGGGTCAAGGTTTCACGGGTAAGTTTCACGGGTAAGTTTCACGGGTATGTTTCAAGGGTGACGTTTCACGGGTCTAGGTTTCACTGGTAAGTTTCACGGGTCAAGGTTTCACGGGTAAGTTTCACGGGTAAGTTTCACGGGTATGTTTCACGGGTATGTTTCACGGGTGACGTTTCACGGGTCTAGGTTTCACTGGTAAGTTTCACGGGTCAAGGTTTTACGGGTAAGTTTCACGGGTCTAGGTTTCACTGGTAAGTTTCACGGGTCAAAGTTTCACGGGTCTAGGTTTCACTGGAAAGTTTCACGGGTCAAGGTTTCACGGGTAAGTTTCACGGGTAAGTTTCACGGGTATGTTTCACGGGTGACGTTTCACGGGTCTAGGTTTCACTGGTAAGTTTCACGGGTAAGTTTTACGGGTAAGTTTCACGGGTGACGTTTCACGGGTGACGTTTCACGGGTCTAGGTTTCACTGGTAAGTTTCACGGGTCAAGGTTTCAAGGGTAAGTTTCACGGGTAAGTTTCACGGGTATGTTTCACGGGTGACGTTTCACGGGTCTAGGTTTCACTGGAAAGTTTCACGGGTCAAGGTTTCACGGGTAAGTTTCAAGGGTAAGTTTCACGGGTAAGTTTTACGGGTATGTTTTACAGGTGACGTTTCACGGGTCTAGGTTTCACTGGTAAGTTTCACGGGTCAAGGTTTCACGGGTAAGTTTTACGGGTAAGTTTCACGGGTAAGTTTCACGGGTAAGTTTCACGGGTATGTTTCACGGGTGACGTTTCACGGGTCTAGGTTTCACTGGTAAGTTTCACGGGTCAAGGTTTCACGGGTAAGTTTCACGGGTAAGTTTCACGGGTAAGTTTCACGGGTATGTTTCACGGGTGACGTTTCACGGGTCTAGGTTTCACTGGTAAGTTTAACGGGTCAAGGTTTCACGGGTAAGTTTTACGGGTATGTTTTACGGGTATGTTTCACGGGTGACGTTTCACGGGTCTAGGTTTCACTGGTAAGTTTCACGGGTCAAGGTTTCACGGGTAAGTTTCACGGGTAAGTTTCACGGGTAAGTTTCACGGGTATGTTTCACGGGTGACGTTTCACGGGTCTAGGTTTCACTGGTAAGTTTCACGGGTCAAGGTTTCACGGGTAAGTTTCACGGGTAAGTTTCACGGGTGATGATTCACGGGTCTAGGTTTCACTGGTAAGTTTCACGGGTAAGTTTCACGGGTTAGTTTCACGGGTATGTTTCACGGGTATGTTTCACGGGTGACGTTTCACGGGTCTAGGTTTCACTGGTAAGTTTCACGGGTCAAGGTTTCACGGGTAAGTTTCACGGGTAAGTTTCACGGGTATGTTTCACGGGTGACGTTTCACGGGTCTAGGTTTCACTGGTAAGTTTCACGGGTCAAGGTTTCACGGGTAAGTTTCACGGGTAAGTTTCACGGGTGACGATTCACGGGTCTAGGTTTCACTGGTAAGTTTCACTGGTAAGTTTCACGGGTCAAGGTTTCAAGGGTAAGTTTTACGGGTAAGTTTCACGGGTATGTTTCACGGGTGACGTTTCACGGGTCTAGGTTTCACTGGAAAGTTTCACGGGTCAAGGTTTCACGGGTAAGTTTCACGGGTAAGTTTTACGGGTATCTTTTACAGGTGACGTTTCACGGGTCTAGGTTTCACTGGTAAGTTTCACGAGTCAAGGTTTCACGGGTAAGTTTCACGGGTAAGTTTCACGGGTATGTTTCGCGGGTGACGTTTCACGGGTCTAGGTTTCACTGGTAAGTTTCACGGGTCAAGGTTTCACGGGTAAGTTTCACGGGTAAGTTTCACGGGTAAGTTTCACGGGTATGTTTCACGGGTGACGTTTCACGGGTCTAGGTTTCACTGGTAAGTTTCACGGGTCAAGGTTTCACGGGTAAGTTTCACGGGTAAGTTTCACGGGTATGTTTCACGGGTGACGTTTCACGGGTCTAGGTTTCACTGGTAAGTTTCACGGGTCAAGGTTTCACGGGTAAGTTTCACGGGTAAGTTTCACGGGTATGTTTCACGGGTGACGTTTCACGGGTCTAGGTTTCACTGGTAAGTTTCACGGGTCAAGGTTTTACGGGTAAATTTCACGGGTAAGTTTCACGGGTATGTTTCACGGGTGACGTTTCACGGGTCTAGGTTTCACTGGTAAGTTTCACGAGTCAAGGTTTCACGGGTAAGTTTCACGGGTAAGTTTTACGGGTAAGTTTCACGGGTGACGTTTCACGGGTCTAGGTTTCACTGGTAAGTTTCACGAGTCAAGGTTTCACGGGTAAGTTTCACGGGTAAGTTTTACGGGTAAGTTTCACGGGTGACGTTTTACGGGTGACGTTTCACGGGTCTAGGTTTCACTGGTAAGTTTCACGGGTCAAGGTTACCCGTGAAACTTACCCGTGAAACCTTGACCCGTGAAACTTACCAGTGAAACCTAGACCCGTGAAACGTCACCCGTGAAACATACCCGTAAAACATACCCGTGAAACTTACCCGTAAAACTTACCCGTGAAACCTTGACCCGTTAAACTTACCAGTGAAACCTAGACCCGTGAAACGTCACCCGTGAAACATACCCGTAAAACTTACCCGTGAAACTTACCCGTGAAACCTTGACTCGTGAAACTTACCAGTGAAACCTAGACCCGTGAAACGTCATCCGTGAAACTTACCCGTAAAACTTACCCGTGAAACTTACCAGTACGAGTCAATTTTTCACGGGTAAGTTTCACGGGTAAGTTTTACGGGTAAGTTTCACGGGTGACGTTTTACGGGTGACGTTTCACGGGTCTAGGTTTCACTGGTAAGTTTCACGGGTCAAGGTTTCACGGGTAAGTTTCACGGGTAAGTTTCACGGGTATGTTTCACGGGTGACGTTTCACGGGTCTAGGTTTCACTGGTAAGTTTCACGGGTCAAGGTTTCACGGGTAAGTTTCACGGGTAAGTTTCACGGGTAAGTTTCACGGGTATGTTTCACGGGTGACGTTTCACGGGTCTAGGTTTCACTGGTAAGTTTAACGGGTCAAGGTTTCACGGGTAAGTTTTACGGGTATGTTTTACGGGTATGTTTCACGGGTGACGTTTCACGGGTCTAGGTTTCACTGGTAAGTTTCACGGGTCAAGGTTTCACGGGTGAGTTTCACGGGTAAGTTTCACGGGTAAGTTTCACGGGTAAGTTTCACGGGTATGTTTCACGGGTGACGTTTCACGGGTCTAGGTTTCACTGGTAAGTTTCACGGGTCAAGGTTTCACGGGTAAGTTTCACGGGTAAGTTTCACGGGTGAAGATTCACGGGTCTAGGTTTCACTGGTAAGTTTCACGGGTAAGTTTCACGGGTTAGTTTCACGGGTATGTTTCACGGGTATGTTTCACGGGTGACGTTTCACGGGTCTAGGTTTCACTGGTAAGTTTCACGGGTCAAGGTTTCACGGGTAAGTTTCACGGGTAAGTTTCACGGGTATGTTTCACGGGTGACGTTTTACGGGTCTAGGTTTCACTGGTAAGTTTCACGGGTCAAGGTTTTACGGGTAAGTTTCACGGGTAAGTTTCACGGGTATGTTTCACGGGTGACGTTTCACGGGTCTAGGTTTCACTGGTAAGTTTCACGGGTCAAGGTTTCACGGGTAAGTTTCACGGGTAAGTTTCACGGGTGACGATTCACGGGTCTAGGTTTCACTGGTAAGTTTCACGGGTCAAGGTTTCAAGGGTAAGTTTTACGGGTAAGTTTCACGGGTATGTTTCACGGGTGACGTTTCACGGGTCTAGGTTTCACTGGAAAGTTTCACGGGTCAAGGTTTCACGGGTAAGTTTCACGGGTAAGTTTTACGGGTATGTTTTACAGGTGACGTTTCACGGGTCTAGGTTTCACTGGTAAGTTTCACGGGTCAAGGTTTCACGAGTAAGTTTCACGGGTAAGTTTCACGGGTATGTTTCGCGGGTGACGTTTCACGGGTCTAGGTTTCACTGGTAAGTTTCACGGGTCAAGGTTTCACGGGTAAGTTTCACGGGTAAGTTTTACGGGTGACGTTTCACGGGTCTATTTTTCACTGGTAAGTTTCACGGGTCAAGGTTTCACGGGTAAGTTTCACGTGTAAGTTTCACGGGTAAGTTTCACGGGTGACGTTTCACGGGTCTAGGTTTCACTGGTAAGTTTCACGGGTCAAGGTTTCACGGGTAAGTTTCACGGGTAAGTTTCACGGGTGACGTTTCACGGGTCTAGGTTTCACTGGTAAGTTTCACGGGTCAAGGTTTCACGGGTAAGTTTCACGGGTAAGTTTCACGAGTAAGTTTCACGGGTGACGTTTCACGGGTCTAGGTTTCACTGGTAAGTTTCACGGGTCAAGGTTTCACGGGTAAGTTTCACGGGTAAGTTTCACGGGTAAGTTTCACGGGTATGTTTTACGGGTGACGTTTCACGGGTCTAGGTTTCACTGGTAAGTTTCACGGGTCAAGGTTTCACGGGTAAGTTTCACGGGTAAGTTTCACGGGTATGTTTCACGGGTGACGTTTCACGGGTCTAGGTTTCACTGGTAAGTTTCACGGGTAAGTTTCACGGGTAAGTTTCACGGGTATGTTTTACGGGTGACGTTTCACGGGTCTAGGTTTCACTGGTAAGTTTCACGGGTCAAGGTTTCACGGGTAAGTTTCACGGGTAAGTTTCACGGGTATGTTTCACGGGTGACGTTTCACGGGTCTAGGTTTCACTGGTAAGTTTCACGGGTCAAGGTTTCACGGGTAAGTTTCACTGGTAAGTTTCACGGGTATGTTTCACGGGTGACGTTTCACGGGTCTAGGTTTCACTGGTAAGTTTCACTGGTCAAGGTTTCATGGTTAAGTTTCACGGGTAAGTTTCACGGGTATGTTTCACGGGTGACGTTTCACGGGTCTAGGTTTCACTGGTAAGTTTCACGGGTCAAGGTTTCACGGGTAAGTTTCACGGGTAAGTTTCACGGGTATGTTTCACGGGTGACGTTTCACGGGTCTAGGTTTCACTGGTAAGTTTCACGGGTCAAGGTTTTACGGGTAAGTTTCACGGGTAAGTTTCACGGGTGACGTTTCACGGGTATAGGTTTCACTGGTAAGTTTCACGAGTCAAGGTTTTACGGGTAAGTTTCACGGGTCTAGGTTTCACTGGTAAGTTTCACGGGTCAAGGTTTCACGGGTAAGTTTCACGGGTAAGTTTCACGGGTTTGTTTCACGGGTGACGTTTCACGGGTCTAGGTTTCACTGGAAAGTTTCACGGGTCAAGGTTTCACGGGTAAGTTTCAAGGGTAAGTTTCACGGGTATGTTTCACGGGTGACGTTTCACGGGTCTAGGTTTCACTGGTAAGTTTCACGGGTCAAGGTTTCACGGGTAAGTTTCACGGGTATGTTTCACGGGTGACGTTTTACGGGTCTAGGTTTCACTGGTAAATTTCACGGGTCAAGGTTTCACGGGTAAGTTTTACGGGTAAGTTTCACGGGTAAGTTTCACGGGTATGTTTCACGGGTGACGTTTCACGGGTCTAGGTTTCACGGGTAAGTTTCACGGGTAAAATTCACGGGTATGTTTCACGGGAATGTTTCACGGGTGACGTTTCACGGGTCTAGGTTTCACTGGTAAGTTTCACGGGTCAAGGTTTCACGGGTAAGTTTCACGGGTAAGTTTCACGGGTAAGTTTCACGGGTATGTTTCACGGGTGACGTTTCACGGGTCTAGGTTTCACTGGTAAGTTTCACGGGTCAAGGTTTCACGGGTAAGTTTCACGGGTAAGTTTCACGGGTATGTTTCACGGGTGACGTTTCACGGGTCTAGGTTTCACTGGTAAGTTTCACGGGTCAAGGTTTCACGGGTAAGTTTCACGGGTAAGTTTCACGGGTATGTTTCACGGGTGACGTTTCACGGGTCTAGGTTTCACTGGTAAGTTTCACGGGTCAAGGTTTTACGGGTAAGTTTCACGGGTAAGTTTCACGGGTATGTTTCACGGGTGACGTTTCACGGGTCTAGGTTTCACTGGTAAGTTTCACGAGTCAATTTTTCACGGGTAAGTTTCACGGGTAAGTTTTACGGGTAAGTTTCACGGGTGACGTTTTACGGGTGACGTTTCACGGGTCTAGGTTTCACTGGTAAGTTTCACGGGTCAAGGTTTCACGGGTAAGTTTCACGGGTAAGTTTCACGGGTATGTTTCACGGGTGACGTTTCACGGGTCTAGGTTTCACTGGTAAGTTTCACGGGTCAAGGTTTCACGGGTAAGTTTCACGGGTAAGTTTCACGGGTATGTTTCACGGGTGACGTTTCACGGGTCTAGGTTTCACTGGTAAGTTTAACGGGTCAAGGTTTCACGGGTAAGTTTTACGGGTAAGTTTCACGGGTATGTTTTACTAGTATGTTTCACGGGTGACGTTTCACGGGTCTAGGTTTCACTGGTAAGTTTCACGGGTCAAGGTTTCACGGGTAAGTTTCACGGGTAAGTTTCACGGGTATGTTTCACGGGTGACGTTTCACGGGTCTAGGTTTCACTGGTAAGTTTCACGGGTCAAGGTTTCACGGGTAAGTTTCACGGGTAAGTTTCACGGGTAAGTTACACGGGTATGTTTCACGGGTGACGTTTCACGGGTCTAGGTTTCACTGGTAAGTTTCACGGGTCAAGGTTTCACGGGTAAGTTTCACGGGTAAGTTTCACGGGTATGTTTCACGGGTGACGTTTCACGGGTCTAGGTTTTACTGGTAAGTTTCACGGGTCAAGGTTTCACGGGTAAGTTTCACGGGTAAGTTTCACGGGTATGTTTCACGGGTGACGTTTCACGGGTCTAGGTTTCACTGGTAAGTTTCACGGGTCAAGGTTTCACGGGTAAGTTTCACGGGTAAGTTTCACGGGTATGTTTCACGGGTGACGTTTCACGGGTCTAGGTTTTACTGGTAAGTTTCACGGGTCAAGGTTTTACGGGTAAATTTCACGGGTAAGTTTCACGGGTCAAGGTTTCACGGGTAAGTTTCACGGGTAAGTTTCACGGGTATGTTTCGCGGGTGACGTTTCACGGGTCTAGGTTTCACTGGTAAGTTTCACGGGTCAAGGTTTCACGGGTAAGTTTCACGGGTAAGTTTCACGGGTAAGTTTTACGGGTATGTTTCACGGGTGACGTTTCACGGGTCTAGGTTTCACTGGTAAGTTTCACGGGTCAAGGTTTCACGGGTAAGTTTCACGGGTAAGTTTCACGGGTATGTTTCACGGGTGACGTTTCACGGGTCTAGGTTTCACTGGTAAGTTTCACGGGTCAAGGTTTCACGGGTAAGTTTCACGGGTAAGTTTCACGGGTATGTTTCACGGGTGACGTTTCACGGGTCTAGGTTTCACTGGTAAGTTTCACGGGTCAAGGTTTTACGGGTAAATTTCACGGGTAAGTTTCACGGGTATGTTTCACGGGTGACGTTTCACGGGTCTAGGTTTCACTGGTAAGTTTCACGAGTCAAGGTTTCACGGGTAAGTTTCACGGGTAAGTTTTACGGGTAAGTTTCACGGGTGACGTTTCACGGGTCTAGGTTTCACTGGTAAGTTTCACGAGTCAAGGTTTCACGGGTAAGTTTCACGGGTAAGTTTTACGGGTAAGTTTCACGGGTGACGTTTTACGGGTGACGTTTCACGGGTCTAGGTTTCACTGGTAAGTTTAACGGGTCAAGGTTACCCGTGAAACTTACCCGTGAAACCTTGACCCGTGAAACTTACCAGTGAAACCTAGACCCGTGAAACGTCACCCGTGAAACATACCCGTAAAACATACCCGTGAAACTTACCCGTAAAACTTACCCGTGAAACCTTGACCCGTTAAACTTACCAGTAAAACCTAGACCCGTGAAACGTCACCCGTGAAACATACCCGTAAAACTTACCCGTGAAACTTACCCGTGAAACCTTGACTCGTGAAACTTACCAGTGAAACCTAGACCCGTGAAACGTCACCCGTGAAACTTACCCGTAAAACTTACCCGTGAAACTTACCAGTACGAGTCAATTTTTCACGGGTAAGTTTCACGGGTAAGTTTTACGGGTAAGTTTCACGGGTGACGTTTTACGGGTGACGTTTCACGGGTCTAGGTTTCACTGGTAAGTTTCACGGGTCAAGGTTTCACGGGTAAGTTTCACGGGTAAGTTTCACGGGTATGTTTCACGGGTGACGTTTCACGGGTCTAGGTTTCACTGGTAAGTTTCACGGGTCAAGGTTTCACGGGTAAGTTTCACGGGTAAGTTTCACGGGTAAGTTTCACGGGTATGTTTCACGGGTGACGTTTCACGGGTCTAGGTTTCACTGGTAAGTTTAACGGGTCAAGGTTTCACGGGTAAGTTTTACGGGTATGTTTTACGGGTATGTTTCACGGGTGACGTTTCACGGGTCTAGGTTTCACTGGTAAGTTTCACGGGTCAAGGTTTCACGGGTAAGTTTCACGGGTAAGTTTCACGGGTAAGTTTCACGGGTATGTTTCACGGGTGACGTTTCACGGGTCTAGGTTTCACTGGTAAGTTTCACGGGTCAAGGTTTCACGGGTAAGTTTCACGGGTAAGTTTCACGGGTGACGATTCACGGGTCTAGGTTTCACTGGTAAGTTTCACGGGTAAGTTTCACGGGTTAGTTTCACGGGTATGTTTCACGGGTATGTTTCACGGGTGACGTTTCACGGGTCTAGGTTTCACTGGTAAGTTTCACGGGTCAAGGTTTCACGGGTAAGTTTCACGGGTAAGTTTCACGGGTATGTTTCACGGGTGACGTTTTACGGGTCTAGGTTTCACTGGTAAGTTTCACGGGTCAAGGTTTTACGGGTAAGTTTCACGGGTAAGTTTCACGGGTATGTTTCACGGGTGACGTTTCACGGGTCTAGGTTTCACTGGTAAGTTTCACGGGTCAAGGTTTCACGGGTAAGTTTCACGGGTAAGTTTCACGGGTGACGATTCACGGGTCTAGGTTTCACTGGTAAGTTTCACTGGTAAGTTTCACGGGTCAAGGTTTCAAGGGTAAGTTTTACGGGTAAGTTTCACGGGTATGTTTCACGGGTGACGTTTCACGGGTCTAGGTTTCACTGGAAAGTTTCACGGGTCAAGGTTTCACGGGTAAGTTTCACGGGTAAGTTTTACGGGTATGTTTTACAGGTGACGTTTCACGGGTCTAGGTTTCACTGGTAAGTTTCACGAGTCAAGGTTTCACGGGTAAGTTTCACGGGTAAGTTTCACGGGTATGTTTCGCGGGTGACGTTTCACGGGTCTAGGTTTCACTGGTAAGTTTCACGGGTCAAGGTTTCACGGGTAAGTTTCACAGGTAAGTTTCACGGGTAAGTTTCACGGGTATGTTTCACGGGTGACGTTTCACGGGTCTAGGTTTCACTGGTAAGTTTCACGGGTCAAGGTTTCACGGGTAAGTTTCACGGGTAAGTTTCACGGGTATGTTTCACGGGTGACGTTTCACGGGTCTAGGTTTCACTGGTAAGTTTCACGGGTCAAGGTTTCACGGGTAAGTTACACGGGTAAGTTTCACGGGTATGTTTCACGGGTGACGTTTCACGGGTCTAGGTTTCACTGGTAAGTTTCACGGGTCAAGGTTTTACGGGTAAATTTCACGGGTAAGTTTCACGGGTATGTTTCACGGGTGACGTTTCACGGGTCTAGGTTTCACTGGTAAGTTTCACGAGTCAAGGTTTCACGGGTAAGTTTCACGGGTAAGTTTTACGGGTAAGTTTCACGGGTGACGTTTCACGGGTCTAGGTTTCACTGGTAAGTTTCACGAGTCAAGGTTTCACGGGTAAGTTTCACGGGTAAGTTTTACGGGTAAGTTTCACGGGTGACGTTTTACGGGTGACGTTTCACGGGTCTAGGTTTCACTGGTAAGTTTCACGGGTCAAGGTTACCCGTGAAACTTACCCGTGAAACCTTGACCCGTGAAACTTACCAGTGAAACCTAGACCCGTGAAACGTCACCCGTGAAACATACCCGTAAAACATACCCGTGAAACTTACCCGTAAAACTTACCCGTGAAACCTTGACCCGTTAAACTTACCAGTGAAACCTAGACCCGTGAAACGTCACCCGTGAAACATACCCGTAAAACTTACCCGTGAAACTTACCCGTGAAACCTTGACTCGTGAAACTTACCAGTGAAACCTAGACCCGTGAAACGTCACCCGTGAAACTTACCCGTAAAACTTACCCGTGAAACTTACCAGTACGAGTCAATTTTTCACGGGTAAGTTTCACGGGTAAGTTTTACGGGTAAGTTTCACGGGTGACGTTTTACGGGTGACGTTTCACGGGTCTAGGTTTCACTGGTAAGTTTCACGGGTCAAGGTTTCACGGGTAAGTTTCACGGGTAAGTTTCACGGGTATGTTTCACGGGTGACGTTTCACGGGTCTAGGTTTCACTGGTAAGTTTCACGGGTCAAGGTTTCACGGGTAAGTTTCACGGGTAAGTTTCACGGGTAAGTTTCACGGGTATGTTTCACGGGTGACGTTTCACGGGTCTAGGTTTCACTGGTAAGTTTAACGGGTCAAGGTTTCACGGGTAAGTTTTACGGGTATGTTTTACGGGTATGTTTCACGGGTGACGTTTCACGGGTCTAGGTTTCACTGGTAAGTTTCACGGGTCAAGGTTTCACGGGTAAGTTTCACGGGTAAGTTTCACGGGTAAGTTTCACGGGTAAGTTTCACGGGTATGTTTCACGGGTGACGTTTCACGGGTCTAGGTTTCACTGGTAAGTTTCACGGGTCAAGGTTTCACGGGTAAGTTTCACGGGTAAGTTTCACGGGTGACGATTCACGGGTCTAGGTTTCACTGGTAAGTTTCACGGGTAAGTTTCACGGGTTAGTTTCACGGGTATGTTTCACGGGTATGTTTCACGGGTGACGTTTCACGGGTCTAGTTTTCACTGGTAAGTTTCACGGGTCAAGGTTTCACGGGTAAGTTTCACGGGTAAGTTTCACGGGTATGTTTCACGGGTGACGTTTTACGGGTCTAGGTTTCACTGGTAAGTTTCACGGGTCAAGGTTTTACGGGTAAGTTTCACGGGTAAGTTTCACGGGTATGTTTCACGGGTGACGTTTCACGGGTCTAGGTTTCACTGGTAAGTTTCACGGGTCAAGGTTTCACGGGTAAGTTTCACGGGTAAGTTTCACGGGTGACGATTCACGGGTCTAGGTTTCACTGGTAAGTTTCACGGGTCAAGGTTTCAAGGGTAAGTTTTACGGGTAAGTTTCACGGGTATGTTTCACGGGTGACGTTTCACGGGTCTAGGTTTCACTGGAAAGTTTCACGGGTCAAGGTTTCACGGGTAAGTTTCACGGGTAAGTTTTACGGGTATGTTTTACAGGTGACGTTTCACGGGTCTAGGTTTCACTGGTAAGTTTCACGGGTCAAGGTTTCACGAGTAAGTTTCACGGGTAAGTTTCACGGGTATGTTTCGCGGGTGACGTTTCACGGGTCTAGGTTTCACTGGTAAGTTTCACGGGTCAAGGTTTCACGGGTAAGTTTCACGGGTAAGTTTTACGGGTGACGTTTCACGGGTCTATTTTTCACTGGTAAGTTTCACGGGTCAAGGTTTCACGGGTAAGTTTCACGTGTAAGTTTCACGGGTAAGTTTCACGGGTGACGTTTCACGGGTCTAGGTTTCACTGGTAAGTTTCACGGGTCAAGGTTTCACGGGTAAGTTTCACGGGTAAGTTTCACGGGTGACGTTTCACGGGTCTAGGTTTCACTGGTAAGTTTCACGGGTCAAGGTTTCACGGGTAAGTTTCACGGGTAAGTTTCACGGGTAAGTTTCACGAGTAAGTTTCACGGGTGACGTTTCACGGGTCTAGGTTTCACTGGTAAGTTTCACGGGTCAAGGTTTCACGGGTAAGTTTCACGGGTAAGTTTCACGGGTGACGTTTCACGGGTCTAGGTTTCACTGGTAAGTTTCACGGGTCAAGGTTTCACGGGTAAGTTTCACGGGTAAGTTTCACGGGTATGTTTCAAGGGTGACGTTTCACGGGTCTAGGTTTCACTGGTAAGTTTCACGGGTCAAGGTTTCACGGGTAAGTTTCACGGGTAAGTTTCACGGGTATGTTTCACGGGTATGTTTCACGGGTGACGTTTCACGGGTCTAGGTTTCACTGGTAAGTTTCACGGGTCAAGGTTTTACGGGTAAGTTTCACGGGTCTAGGTTTCACTGGTAAGTTTCACGGGTCAAAGTTTCACGGGTGACGTTTCACGGGTCTAGGTTTCACTGGAAAGTTTCACGGGTCAAGGTTTCACGGGTAAGTTTCACGGGTAAGTTTCACGGGTATGTTTCACGGGTGACGTTTCACGGGTCTAGGTTTCACTGGTAAGTTTCACGGGTAAGTTTTACGGGTAAGTTTCACGGGTGACGTTTCACGGGTGACGTTTCACGGGTCTAGGTTTCACTGGTAAGTTTCACGGGTCAAGGTTTCAAGGATAAGTTTCACGGGTAAGTTTCACGGGTATGTTTCACGGGTGACGTTTCACGGGTCTAGGTTTCACTGGAAAGTTTCACGGGTCAAGGTTTCACGGGTAAGTTTCAAGGGTAAGTTTCACGGGTAAGTTTTACGGGTATGTTTTACAGGTGACGTTTCACGGGTCTAGGTTTCACTGGTAAGTTTCACGGGTCAAGGTTTCACGGGTAAGTTTTACGGGTAAGTTTCACGGGTAAGTTTCACGGGTAAGTTTCACGGGTATGTTTCACGGGTGACGTTTCACGGGTCTAGGTTTCACTGGTAAGTTTCACGGGTCAAGGTTTCACGGGTAAGTTTCACGGGTAAGTTTCACGGGTAAGTTTCACGGGTATGTTTCACGGGTGACGTTTCACGGGTCTAGGTTTCACTGGTAAGTTTAACGGGTCAAGGTTTCACGGGTAAGTTTTACGGGTATGTTTTACGGGTATGTTTCACGGGTGACGTTTCACGGGTCTAGGTTTCACTGGTAAGTTTCACGGGTCAAGGTTTCACGGGTAAGTTTCACGGGTAAGTTTCACGGGTAAGTTTCACGGGTATGTTTCACGGGTGACGTTTCACGGGTCTAGGTTTCACTGGTAAGTTTCACGGGTCAAGGTTTCACGGGTAAGTTTCACGGGTAAGTTTCACGGGTGATGATTCACGGGTCTAGGTTTCACTGGTAAGTTTCACGGGTAAGTTTCACGGGTTAGTTTCACGGGTATGTTTCACGGGTATGTTTCACGGGTGACGTTTCACGGGTCTAGGTTTCACTGGTAAGTTTCACGGGTCAAGGTTTCACGGGTAAGTTTCACGGGTAAGTTTCACGGGTATGTTTCACGGGTGACGTTTTACGGGTCTAGGTTTCACTGGTAAGTTTCACGGGTCAAGGTTTTACGGGTAAGTTTCACGGGTAAGTTTCACGGGTATGTTTCACGGGTGACGTTTCACGGGTCTAGGTTTCACTGGTAAGTTTCACGGGTCAAGGTTTCACGGGTAAGTTTCACGGGTAAGTTTCACGGGTGACGATTCACGGGTCTAGGTTTCACTGGTAAGTTTCACTGGTAAGTTTCACGGGTCAAGGTTTCAAGGGTAAGTTTTACGGGTAAGTTTCACGGGTATGTTTCACGGGTGACGTTTCACGGGTCTAGGTTTCACTGGAAAGTTTCACGGGTCAAGGTTTCACGGGTAAGTTTCACGGGTAAGTTTTACGGGTATGTTTTACAGGTGACGTTTCACGGGTCTAGGTTTCACTGGTAAGTTTCACGAGTCAAGGTTTCACGGGTAAGTTTCACGGGTAAGTTTCACGGGTATGTTTCGCGGGTGACGTTTCACGGGTCTAGGTTTCACTGGTAAGTTTCACGGGTCAAGGTTTCACGGGTAAGTTTCACGGGTAAGTTTCACGGGTAAGTTTCACGGGTATGTTTCACGGGTGACGTTTCACGGGTCTAGGTTTCACTGGTAAGTTTCACGGGTCAAGGTTTCACGGGTAAGTTTCACGGGTAAGTTTCACGGGTATGTTTCACGGGTGACGTTTCACGGGTCTAGGTTTCACTGGTAAGTTTCACGGGTCAAGGTTTCACGGGTAAGTTTCACGGGTAAGTTTCACGGGTATGTTTCACGGGTGACGTTTCACGGGTCTAGGTTTCACTGGTAAGTTTCACGGGTCAAGGTTTTACGGGTAAATTTCACGGGTAAGTTTCACGGGTATGTTTCACGGGTGACGTTTCACGGGTCTAGGTTTCACTGGTAAGTTTCACGAGTCAAGGTTTCACGGGTAAGTTTCACGGGTAAGTTTTACGGGTAAGTTTCACGGGTGACGTTTCACGGGTCTAGGTTTCACTGGTAAGTTTCACGGGTCAAGGTTTCACGGGTAAGTTTCACGGGTAAGTTTCACGGGTATGTTTCAAGGGTGACGTTTCACGGGTCTAGGTTTCACTGGTAAGTTTCACGGGTCAAGGTTTCACGGGTAAGTTTCACGGGTAAGTTTCACGGGTATGTTTCACGGGTATGTTTCACGGGTGACGTTTCACGGGTCTAGGTTTCACTGGTAAGTTTCACGGGTCAAGGTTTTACGGGTAAGTTTCACGGGTCTAGGTTTCACTGGTAAGTTTCACGGGTCAAAGTTTCACGGGTCTAGGTTTCACTGGAAAGTTTCACGGGTCAAGGTTTCACGGGTAAGTTTCACGGGTAAGTTTCACGGGTATGTTTCACGGGTGACGTTTCACGGGTCTAGGTTTCACTGGTAAGTTTCACGGGTAAGTTTTACGGGTAAGTTTCACGGGTGACGTTTCACGGGTGACGTTTCACGGGTCTAGGTTTCACTGGTAAGTTTCACGGGTCAAGGTTTCAAGGGTAAGTTTCACGGGTAAGTTTCACGGGTATGTTTCACGGGTGACGTTTCACGGGTCTAGGTTTCACTGGAAAGTTTCACGGGTCAAGGTTTCACGGGTAAGTTTCAAGGGTAAGTTTCACGGGTAAGTTTTACGGGTATGTTTTACAGGTGACGTTTCACGGGTCTAGGTTTCACTGGTAAGTTTCACGGGTCAAGGTTTCACGGGTAAGTTTTACGGGTAAGTTTCACGGGTAAGTTTCACGGGTAAGTTTCACGGGTATGTTTCACGGGTGACGTTTCACGGGTCTAGGTTTCACTGGTAAGTTTCACGGGTCAAGGTTTCACGGGTAAGTTTCACGGGTAAGTTTCACGGGTAAGTTTCACGGGTATGTTTCACGGGTGACGTTTCACGGGTCTAGGTTTCACTGGTAAGTTTAACGGGTCAAGGTTTCACGGGTAAGTTTTACGGGTATGTTTTACGGGTATGTTTCACGGGTGACGTTTCACGGGTCTAGGTTTCACTGGTAAGTTTCACGGGTCAAGGTTTCACGGGTAAGTTTCACGGGTAAGTTTCACGGGTAAGTTTCACGGGTATGTTTCACGGGTGACGTTTCACGGGTCTAGGTTTCACTGGTAAGTTTCACGGGTCAAGGTTTCACGGGTAAGTTTCACGGGTAAGTTTCACGGGTGATGATTCACGGGTCTAGGTTTCACTGGTAAGTTTCACGGGTAAGTTTCACGGGTTAGTTTCACGGGTATGTTTCACGGGTATGTTTCACGGGTGACGTTTCACGGGTCTAGGTTTCACTGGTAAGTTTCACGGGTCAAGGTTTCACGGGTAAGTTTCACGGGTAAGTTTCACGGGTATGTTTCACGGGTGACGTTTCACGGGTCTAGGTTTCACTGGTAAGTTTCACGGGTCAAGGTTTCACGGGTAAGTTTCACGGGTAAGTTTCACGGGTGACGATTCACGGGTCTAGGTTTCACTGGTAAGTTTCACTGGTAAGTTTCACGGGTCAAGGTTTCAAGGGTAAGTTTTACGGGTAAGTTTCACGGGTATGTTTCACGGGTGACGTTTCACGGGTCTAGGTTTCACTGGAAAGTTTCACGGGTCAAGGTTTCACGGGTAAGTTTCACGGGTAAGTTTTACGGGTATCTTTTACAGGTGACGTTTCACGGGTCTAGGTTTCACTGGTAAGTTTCACGAGTCAAGGTTTCACGGGTAAGTTTCACGGGTAAGTTTCACGGGTATGTTTCGCGGGTGACGTTTCACGGGTCTAGGTTTCACTGGTAAGTTTCACGGGTCAAGGTTTCACGGGTAAGTTTCACGGGTAAGTTTCACGGGTAAGTTTCACGGGTATGTTTCACGGGTGACGTTTCACGGGTCTAGGTTTCACTGGTAAGTTTCACGGGTCAAGGTTTCACGGGTAAGTTTCACGGGTAAGTTTCACGGGTATGTTTCACGGGTGACGTTTCACGGGTCTAGGTTTCACTGGTAAGTTTCACGGGTCAAGGTTTCACGGGTAAGTTTCACGGGTAAGTTTCACGGGTATGTTTCACGGGTGACGTTTCACGGGTCTAGGTTTCACTGGTAAGTTTCACGGGTCAAGGTTTTACGGGTAAATTTCACGGGTAAGTTTCACGGGTATGTTTCACGGGTGACGTTTCACGGGTCTAGGTTTCACTGGTAAGTTTCACGAGTCAAGGTTTCACGGGTAAGTTTCACGGGTAAGTTTTACGGGTAAGTTTCACGGGTGACGTTTCACGGGTCTAGGTTTCACTGGTAAGTTTCACGAGTCAAGGTTTCACGGGTAAGTTTCACGGGTAAGTTTTACGGGTAAGTTTCACGGGTGACGTTTTACGGGTGACGTTTCACGGGTCTAGGTTTCACTGGTAAGTTTCACGGGTCAAGGTTACCCGTGAAACTTACCCGTGAAACCTTGACCCGTGAAACTTACCAGTGAAACCTAGACCCGTGAAACGTCACCCGTGAAACATACCCGTAAAACATACCCGTGAAACTTACCCGTAAAACTTACCCGTGAAACCTTGACCCGTTAAACTTACCAGTGAAACCTAGACCCGTGAAACGTCACCCGTGAAACATACCCGTAAAACTTACCCGTGAAACTTACCCGTGAAACCTTGACTCGTGAAACTTACCAGTGAAACCTAGACCCGTGAAACGTCATCCGTGAAACTTACCCGTAAAACTTACCCGTGAAACTTACCAGTACGAGTCAATTTTTCACGGGTAAGTTTCACGGGTAAGTTTTACGGGTAAGTTTCACGGGTGACGTTTTACGGGTGACGTTTCACGGGTCTAGGTTTCACTGGTAAGTTTCACGGGTCAAGGTTTCACGGGTAAGTTTCACGGGTAAGTTTCACGGGTATGTTTCACGGGTGACGTTTCACGGGTCTAGGTTTCACTGGTAAGTTTCACGGGTCAAGGTTTCACGGGTAAGTTTCACGGGTAAGTTTCACGGGTAAGTTTCACGGGTATGTTTCACGGGTGACGTTTCACGGGTCTAGGTTTCACTGGTAAGTTTAACGGGTCAAGGTTTCACGGGTAAGTTTTACGGGTATGTTTTACGGGTATGTTTCACGGGTGACGTTTCACGGGTCTAGGTTTCACTGGTAAGTTTCACGGGTCAAGGTTTCACGGGTGAGTTTCACGGGTAAGTTTCACGGGTAAGTTTCACGGGTAAGTTTCACGGGTATGTTTCACGGGTGACGTTTCACGGGTCTAGGTTTCACTGGTAAGTTTCACGGGTCAAGGTTTCACGGGTAAGTTTCACGGGTAAGTTTCACGGGTGAAGATTCACGGGTCTAGGTTTCACTGGTAAGTTTCACGGGTAAGTTTCACGGGTTAGTTTCACGGGTATGTTTCACGGGTATGTTTCACGGGTGACGTTTCACGGGTCTAGGTTTCACTGGTAAGTTTCACGGGTCAAGGTTTCACGGGTAAGTTTCACGGGTAAGTTTCACGGGTATGTTTCACGGGTGACGTTTTACGGGTCTAGGTTTCACTGGTAAGTTTCACGGGTCAAGGTTTTACGGGTAAGTTTCACGGGTAAGTTTCACGGGTATGTTTCACGGGTGACGTTTCACGGGTCTAGGTTTCACTGGTAAGTTTCACGGGTCAAGGTTTCACGGGTAAGTTTCACGGGTAAGTTTCACGGGTGACGATTCACGGGTCTAGGTTTCACTGGTAAGTTTCACGGGTCAAGGTTTCAAGGGTAAGTTTTACGGGTAAGTTTCACGGGTATGTTTCACGGGTGACGTTTCACGGGTCTAGGTTTCACTGGAAAGTTTCACGGGTCAAGGTTTCACGGGTAAGTTTCACGGGTAAGTTTTACGGGTATGTTTTACAGGTGACGTTTCACGGGTCTAGGTTTCACTGGTAAGTTTCACGGGTCAAGGTTTCACGAGTAAGTTTCACGGGTAAGTTTCACGGGTATGTTTCGCGGGTGACGTTTCACGGGTCTAGGTTTCACTGGTAAGTTTCACGGGTCAAGGTTTCACGGGTAAGTTTCACGGGTAAGTTTTACGGGTGACGTTTCACGGGTCTATTTTTCACTGGTAAGTTTCACGGGTCAAGGTTTCACGGGTAAGTTTCACGTGTAAGTTTCACGGGTAAGTTTCACGGGTGACGTTTCACGGGTCTAGGTTTCACTGGTAAGTTTCACGGGTCAAGGTTTCACGGGTAAGTTTCACGGGTAAGTTTCACGGGTGACGTTTCACGGGTCTAGGTTTCACTGGTAAGTTTCACGGGTCAAGGTTTCACGGGTAAGTTTCACGGGTAAGTTTCACGAGTAAGTTTCACGGGTGACGTTTCACGGGTCTAGGTTTCACTGGTAAGTTTCACGGGTCAAGGTTTCACGGGTAAGTTTCACGGGTAAGTTTCACGGGTGACGTTTCACGGGTCTAGGTTTCACTGGTAAGTTTCACGGGTCAAGGTTTCACGGGTAAGTTTCACGGGTAAGTTTCACGGGTATGTTTCAAGGGTGACTTTTCACGGGTCTAGGTTTCACTGGTAAGTTTCACGGGTCAAGGTTTCACGGGTAAGTTTCACGGGTAAGTTTCACGGGTATGTTTCACGGGTATGTTTCACGGGTGACGTTTCACGGGTCTAGGTTTCACTGGTAAGTTTCACGGGTCAAGGTTTTACGGGTAAGTTTCACGGGTCTAGGTTTCACTGGTAAGTTTCACGGGTCAAAGTTTCACGGGTGACGTTTCACGGGTCTAGGTTTCACTGGAAAGTTTCACGGGTCAAGGTTTCACGGGTAAGTTTCACGGGTAAGTTTCACGGGTATGTTTCACGGGTGACGTTTCACGGGTCTAGGTTTCACTGGTAAGTTTCACGGGTAAGTTTTACGGGTAAGTTTCACGGGTGACGTTTCACGGGTGACGTTTCACGGGTCTAGGTTTCACTGGTAAGTTTCACGGGTCAAGGTTTCAAGGGTAAGTTTCACGGGTAAGTTTCACGGGTATGTTTCACGGGTGACGTTTCACGGGTCTAGGTTTCACTGGAAAGTTTCACGGGTCAAGGTTTCACGGGTAAGTTTCAAGGGTAAGTTTCACGGGTAAGTTTTACGGGTATGTTTTACAGGTGACGTTTCACGGGTCTAGGTTTCACTGGTAAGTTTCACGGGTCAAGGTTTCACGGGTAAGTTTTACGGGTAAGTTTCACGGGTAAGTTTCACGGGTAAGTTTCACGGGTATGTTTCACGGGTGACGTTTCACGGGTCTAGGTTTCACTGGTAAGTTTCACGGGTCAAGGTTTCACGGGTAAGTTTCACGGGTAAGTTTCACGGGTAAGTTTCACGGGTATGTTTCACGGGTGACGTTTCACGGGTCTAGGTTTCACTGGTAAGTTTAACGGGTCAAGGTTTCACGGGTAAGTTTTACGGGTATGTTTTACGGGTATGTTTCACGGGTGACGTTTCACGGGTCTAGGTTTCACTGGTAAGTTTCACGGGTCAAGGTTTCACGGGTAAGTTTCACGGGTAAGTTTCACGGGTAAGTTTCACGGGTAAGTTTCACGGGTAAGTTTCACGGGTATGTTTCACGGGTGACGTTTCACGGGTCTAGGTTTCACTGGTAAGTTTCACGGGTCAAGGTTTCACGGGTAAGTTTCACGGGTAAGTTTCACGGGTGATGATTCACGGGTCTAGGTTTCACTGGTAAGTTTCACGGGTAAGTTTCACGGGTTAGTTTCACGGGTATGTTTCACGGGTATGTTTCACGGGTGACGTTTCACGGGTCTAGGTTTCACTGGTAAGTTTCACGGGTCAAGGTTTCACGGGTAAGTTTCACGGGTAAGTTTCACGGGTATGTTTCACGGGTGACGTTTTACGGGTCTAGGTTTCACTGGTAAGTTTCACGGGTCAAGGTTTTACGGGTAAGTTTCACGGGTAAGTTTCACGGGTAAGTTTCACGGGTAAGTTTCACGGGTAAGTTTCACGGGTATGTTTCACGGGTGACGTTTCACGGGTCTAGGTTTCACTGGTAAGTTTCACGGGTCAAGGTTTCACGGGTAAGTTTCACGGGTAAGTTTCACGGGTCTAGGTTTCACTGGTAAGTTTCACGGGTCAAGGTTTCACGGGTAAGTTTCACGGGTAAGTTTCACGGGTAAGTTTCACGGGTAAGTTTCACGGGTAAGTTTCACGGGTATGTTTCACGGGTGACGTTTCACGGGTCTAGGTTTCACTGGTAAGTTTCACGGGTCAAGGTTTCACGGGTAAGTTTCACGGGTAAGTTTCACGGGTGACGATTCACGGGTCTAGGTTTCACTGGTAAGTTTCACTGGTAAGTTTCACGGGTCAAGGTTTCAAGGGTAAGTTTTACGGGTAAGTTTCACGGGTATGTTTCACGGGTGACGTTTCACGGGTCTAGGTTTCACTGGAAAGTTTCACGGGTCAAGGTTTCACGGGTAAGTTTCACGGGTAAGTTTTACGGGTATGTTTTACAGGTGACGTTTCACGGGTCTAGGTTTCACTGGTAAGTTTCACGAGTCAAGGTTTCACGGGTAAGTTTCACGGGTAAGTTTCACGGGTATGTTTCGCGGGTGACGTTTCACGGGTCTAGGTTTCACTGGTAAGTTTCACGGGTCAAGGTTTCACGGGTAAGTTTCACGGGTAAGTTTCACGGGTAAGTTTCACGGGTATGTTTCACGGGTGACGTTTCACGGGTCTAGGTTTCACTGGTAAGTTTCACGGGTCAAGGTTTCACGGGTAAGTTTCACGGGTAAGTTTCACGGGTATGTTTCACGGGTGACGTTTCACGGGTCTAGGTTTCACTGGTAAGTTTCACGGGTCAAGGTTTCACGGGTAAGTTTCACGGGTAAGTTTCACGGGTATGTTTCACGGGTGACGTTTCACGGGTCTAGGTTTCACTGGTAAGTTTCACGGGTCAAGGTTTTACGGGTAAATTTCACGGGTAAGTTTCACGGGTATGTTTCACGGGTGACGTTTCACGGGTCTAGGTTTCACTGGTAAGTTTCACGAGTCAAGGTTTCACGGGTAAGTTTCACGGGTAAGTTTTACGGGTAAGTTTCACGGGTGACGTTTCACGGGTCTAGGTTTCACTGGTAAGTTTCACGAGTCAAGGTTTCACGGGTAAGTTTCACGGGTAAGTTTTACGGGTAAGTTTTACGGGTGACGTTTTACGGGTGACGTTTCACGGGTCTAGGTTTCACTGGTAAGTTTCACGGGTCAAGGTTACCCGTGAAACTTACCCGTGAAACCTTGACCCGTGAAACTTACCAGTGAAACCTAGACCCGTGAAACGTCACCCGTGAAACATACCCGTAAAACATACCCGTGAAACTTACCCGTAAAACTTACCCGTGAAACCTTGACCCGTTAAACTTACCAGTGAAACCTAGACCCGTGAAACGTCACCCGTGAAACATACCCGTAAAACTTACCCGTGAAACTTACCCGTGAAACCTTGACTCGTGAAACTTACCAGTGAAACCTAGACCCGTGAAACGTCATCCGTGAAACTTACCCGTAAAACTTACCCGTGAAACTTACCAGTACGAGTCAATTTTTCACGGGTAAGTTTCACGGGTAAGTTTTACGGGTAAGTTTCACGGGTGACGTTTTACGGGTGACGTTTCACGGGTCTAGGTTTCACTGGTAAGTTTCACGGGTCAAGGTTTCACGGGTAAGTTTCACGGGTAAGTTTCACGGGTATGTTTCACGGGTGACGTTTCACGGGTCTAGGTTTCACTGGTAAGTTTCACGGGTCAAGGTTTCACGGGTAAGTTTCACGGGTAAGTTTCACGGGTAAGTTTCACGGGTATGTTTCACGGGTGACGTTTCACGGGTCTAGGTTTCACTGGTAAGTTTAACGGGTCAAGGTTTCACGGGTAAGTTTTACGGGTATGTTTTACGGGTATGTTTCACGGGTGACGTTTCACGGGTCTAGGTTTCACTGGTAAGTTTCACGGGTCAAGGTTTCACGGGTAAGTTTCACGGGTAAGTTTCACGGGTAAGTTTCACGGGTAAGTTTCACGGGTATGTTTCACGGGTGACGTTTCACGGGTCTAGGTTTCACTGGTAAGTTTCACGGGTCAAGGTTTCACGGGTAAGTTTCACGGGTAAGTTTCACGGGTGACGATTCACGGGTCTAGGTTTCACTGGTAAGTTTCACGGGTAAGTTTCACGGGTTAGTTTCACGGGTATGTTTCACGGGTATGTTTCACGGGTGACGTTTCACGGGTCTAGGTTTCACTGGTAAGTTTCACGGGTCAAGGTTTCACGGGTAAGTTTCACGGGTAAGTTTCACGGGTATGTTTCACGGGTGACGTTTTACGGGTCTAGGTTTCACTGGTAAGTTTCACGGGTCAAGGTTTTACGGGTAAGTTTCACGGGTAAGTTTCACGGGTATGTTTCACGGGTGACGTTTCACGGGTCTAGGTTTCACTGGTAAGTTTCACGGGGCAAGGTTTCACGGGTAAGTTTCACGGGTAAGTTTCACGGGTGACGATTCACGGGTCTAGGTTTCACTGGTAAGTTTCACGGGTCAAGGTTTCAAGGGTAAGTTTTACGGGTAAGTTTCACGGGTATGTTTCACGGGTGACGTTTCACGGGTCTAGGTTTCACTGGAAAGTTTCACGGGTCAAGGTTTCACGGGTAAGTTTCACGGGTAAGTTTTACGGGTATGTTTTACAGGTGACGTTTCACGGGTCTAGGTTTCACTGGTAAGTTTCACGGGTCAAGGTTTCACGAGTAAGTTTCACGGGTAAGTTTCACGGGTATGTTTCGCGGGTGACGTTTCACGGGTCTAGGTTTCACTGGTAAGTTTCACGGGTCAAGGTTTCACGGGTAAGTTTCACGGGTAAGTTTTACGGGTGACGTTTCACGGGTCTATTTTTCACTGGTAAGTTTCACGGGTCAAGGTTTCACGGGTAAGTTTCACGTGTAAGTTTCACGGGTAAGTTTCACGGGTGACGTTTCACGGGTCTAGGTTTCACTGGTAAGTTTCACGGGTCAAGGTTTCACGGGTAAGTTTCACGGGTAAGTTTCACGGGTGACGTTTCACGGGTCTAGGTTTCACTGGTAAGTTTCACGGGTCAAGGTTTCACGGGTAAGTTTCACGGGTAAGTTTCACGGGTAAGTTTCACGAGTAAGTTTCACGGGTGACGTTTCACGGGTCTAGGTTTCACTGGTAAGTTTCACGGGTCAAGGTTTCACGGGTAAGTTTCACGGGTAAGTTTCACGGGTGACGTTTCACGGGTCTAGGTTTCACTGGTAAGTTTCACGGGTCAAGGTTTCACGGGTAAGTTTCACGGGTAAGTTTCACGGGTATGTTTCAAGGGTGACGTTTCACGGGTCTAGGTTTCACTGGTAAGTTTCACGGGTCAAGGTTTCACGGGTAAGTTTCACGGGTAAGTTTCACGGGTATGTTTCACGGGTATGTTTCACGGGTGACGTTTCACGGGTCTAGGTTTCACTGGTAAGTTTCACGGGTCAAGGTTTTACGGGTAAGTTTCACGGGTCTAGGTTTCACTGGTAAGTTTCACGGGTCAAAGTTTCACGGGTGACGTTTCACGGGTCTAGGTTTCACTGGAAAGTTTCACGGGTCAAGGTTTCACGGGTAAGTTTCACGGGTAAGTTTCACGGGTATGTTTCACGGGTGACGTTTCACGGGTCTAGGTTTCACTGGTAAATTTCACGGGTAAGTTTTACGGGTAAGTTTCACGGGTGACGTTTCACGGGTGACGTTTCACGGGTCTAGGTTTCACTGGTAAGTTTCACGGGTCAAGGTTTCAAGGGTAAGTTTCACGGGTAAGTTTCACGGGTATGTTTCACGGGTGACGTTTCACGGGTCTAGGTTTCACTGGAAAGTTTCACGGGTCAAGGTTTCACGGGTAAGTTTCAAGGGTAAGTTTTACGGGTAAGTTTTACGGGTATGTTTTACAGGTGACGTTTCACGGGTCTAGGTTTCACTGGTAAGTTTCACGGGTCAAGGTTTCACGGGTAAGTTTTACGGGTAAGTTTCACGGGTAAGTTTCACGGGTAAGTTTCACGGGTATGTTTCACGGGTGACGTTTCACGGGTCTAGGTTTCACTGGTAAGTTTTACGGGTCAAGGTTTCACGGGTAAGTTTCACGGGTAAGTTTCACGGGTAAGTTTCACGGGTATGTTTCACGGTTATGTTTCACGGGTGACGTTTCACGGGTCTAGGTTTCACTGGTAAGTTTCACGGGTCAAGGTTTCACGGGTAAGTTTCACGGGTATGTTTCACGGGTGACGTTTCACGGGTCTAGGTTTCACTGGAAAGTTTCACGGGTCAAGGTTTCACGGGTAAGTTTCACGGGTAAGTTTTACGGGTATGTTTTACAGGTGACGTTTCACGGGTCTAGGTTTCACTGGTAAGTTTCACGGGTAAGTTTCACGGGTAAGTTTCACGGGTATGTTTTACGGGTGACGTTTCACGGGTCTAGGTTTCACTGGTAAGTTTCACGGGTCAAGGTTTCACGGGTATGTTTCACGGGTGACGTTTCACGGGTCTAGGTTTCACTGGTAAGTTTCACGGGTCAAGGTTTCACGGGTAAGTTTCACTGGTAAGTTTCACGGGTATGTTTCACGGGTGACGTTTCACGGGTCTAGGTTTCACTGGTAAGTTTCACTGGTCAAGGTTTCATGGTTAAGTTTCACGGGTAAGTTTCACGGGTATGTTTCACGGGTGACGTTTCACGGGTCTAGGTTTCACTGGTAAGTTTCACGGGTCAAGGTTTCACGGGTAAGTTTCACGGGTAAGTTTCACGGGTATGTTTCACGGGTGACGTTTCACGGGTCTAGGTTTCACTGGTAAGTTTCACGGGTCAAGGTTTTACGGGTAAGTTTCACGGGTAAGTTTCACGGGTGACGTTTCACGGGTATAGGTTTCACTGGTAAGTTTCACGAGTCAAGGTTTTACGGGTAAGTTTCACGGGTCTAGGTTTCACTGGTAAGTTTCACGGGTCAAGGTTTCACGGGTAAGTTTCACGGGTAAGTTTCACGGGTTTGTTTCACGGGTGACGTTTCACGGGTCTAGGTTTCACTGGAAAGTTTCACGGGTCAAGGTTTCACGGGTAAGTTTCAAGGGTAAGTTTCACGGGTATGTTTCACGGGTGACGTTTCACGGGTCTAGGTTTCACTGGTAAGTTTCACGGGTCAAGGTTTCACGGGTAAGTTTCACGGGTAAGTTTCACGGGTATGTTTCACGGGTGACGTTTTACGGGTCTAGGTTTCACTGGTAAATTTCACGGGTCAAGGTTTCACGGGTAAGTTTTACGGGTAAGTTTCACGGGTAAGTTTCACGGGTATGTTTCACGGGTGACGTTTCACGGGTCTAGGTTTCACGGGTAAGTTTCACGGGTAAAATTCACGGGTATGTTTCACGGGAATGTTTCACGGGTGACGTTTCACGGGTCTAGGTTTCACTGGTAAGTTTCACGGGTCAAGGTTTCACGGGTAAGTTTCACGGGTAAGTTTCACGGGTAAGTTTCACGGGTATGTTTCACGGGTGACGTTTCACGGGTCTAGGTTTCACTGGTAAGTTTCACGGGTCAAGGTTTCACGGGTAAGTTTCACGGGTAAGTTTCACGGGTATGTTTCACGGGTGACGTTTCACGGGTCTAGGTTTCACTGGTAAGTTTCACGGGTCAAGGTTTCACGGGTAAGTTTCACGGGTAAGTTTCACGGGTATGTTTCACGGGTGACGTTTCACGGGTCTAGGTTTCACTGGTAAGTTTCACGGGTCAAGGTTTTACGGGTAAGTTTCACGGGTAAGTTTCACGGGTATGTTTCACGGGTGACGTTTCACGGGTCTAGGTTTCACTGGTAAGTTTCACGAGTCAATTTTTCACGGGTAAGTTTCACGGGTAAGTTTTACGGGTAAGTTTCACGGGTGACGTTTTACGGGTGACGTTTCACGGGTCTAGGTTTCACTGGTAAGTTTCACGGGTCAAGGTTTCACGGGTAAGTTTCACGGGTAAGTTTCACGGGTATGTTTCACGGGTGACGTTTCACGGGTCTAGGTTTCACTGGTAAGTTTCACGGGTCAAGGTTTCACGGGTAAGTTTTACGGGTAAGTTTCACGGGTAAGTTTCACGGGTATGTTTCACGGGTGACGTTTCACGGGTCTAGGTTTTACTGGTAAGTTTAACGGGTCAAGGTTTCACGGGTAAGTTTTACGGGTAAGTTTCACGGGTATGTTTTACTAGTATGTTTCACGGGTGACGTTTCACGGGTCTAGGTTTCACTGGTAAGTTTCACGGGTCAAGGTTTCACGGGTAAGTTTCACGGGTAAGTTTCACGGGTATGTTTCACGGGTGACGTTTCACGGGTCTAGGTTTCACTGGTAAGTTTCACGGGTCAAGGTTTCACGGGTAAGTTTCACGGGTAAGTTTCACGGGTAAGTTACACGGGTATGTTTCACGGGTGACGTTTCACGGGTCTAGGTTTCACTGGTAAGTTTCACGGGTCAAGGTTTCACGGGTAAGTTTCACGGGTAAGTTTCACGGGTATGTTTCACGGGTGACGTTTCACGGGTCTAGGTTTCACTGGTAAGTTTCACGGGTCAAGGTTTTACGGGTAAGTTTCACGGGTAAGTTTCACGGGTATGTTTCACGGGTGACGTTTCACGGGTCTAGGTTTCACTGGTAAGTTTCACGAGTCAAGGATTCACGGGTAAGTTTCACGGGTAAGTTTTACGGGTAAGTTTCACGGGTGACGTTTCACGGGTCTAGGTTTCACTGGTAAGTTTCACGGGTCAAGGTTTCACGGGTAAGTTTCACGGGTATGTTTCACGGGTGACGTTTCACGGGTCTAGGTTTCACTGGAAAGTTTCACGGGTCAAGGTTTCACGGGTAAGTTTCACGGGTAAGTTTTACGGGTATGTTTTACAGGTGACGTTTCACGGGTCTAGGTTTCACTGGTAAGTTTCACGGGTCAAGGTTTCACGGGTAAGTTTCACGGGTGACGTTTCACGGGTCTAGGTTTCACTGGTAAGTTTCACGGGTCAAGGTTTCACGGGTAAGTTTCACGGGTAAGTTTCACGGGTGACGTTTCACGGGTCTAGGTTTCACTGGTAAGTTTCACGGGTCAAGGTTTCACGGGTAAGTTTCACGGGTAAGTTTCACGGGTATGTTTCAAGGGTGACGTTTCACGGGTCTAGGTTTCACTGGTAAGTTTCACGGGTCAAGGTTTCACGGGTAAGTTTCACGGGTAAGTTTCACGGGTATGTTTCACGGGTGACGTTTCACGGGTCTAGGTTTCACTGGTAAGTTTCACGGGTCAAGGTTTTACGGGTAAGTTTCACGGGTCTAGGTTTCACTGGTAAGTTTCACGGGTCAAGGTTTCACGGGTAAGTTTCACGGGTAAGTTTCACGGGTTTGTTTCACGGGTGACGTTTCACGGGTCTAGGTTTCACTGGAAAGTTTCACGGGTCAAGGTTTCACGGGTAAGTTTCACGGGTAAGTTTCACGGGTATGTTTCACGGGTGACGTTTCACGGGTCTAGGTTTCACTGGTAAGTTTCACGGGTCAAGGTTTCACGGGTAAGTTTTACGGGTAAGTTTCACGGGTGACGTTTCACGGGTCTAGGTTTCACTGGTAAGTTTCACGGGTCAAGGTTTCAAGGGTAAGTTTCACGGGTAAGTTTCACGGGTATGTTTCACGGGTGACGTTTCACGGGTCTAGGTTTCACTGGAAAGTTTCACGGGTCAAGGTTTCACGGGTAAGTTTCAAGGGTAAGTTTCACGGGTAAGTTTTACGGGTATGTTTTACAGGTGACGTTTCACGGGTCTAGGTTTCACTGGTAAGTTTCACGGGTCAAGGTTTCACGGGTAAGTTTTACGGGTAAGTTTCACGGGTAAGTTTCACGGGTAAGTTTCACGGGTAAGTTTCACGGGTATGTTTCACGGGTGACGTTTCACGGGTCTAGGTTTCACTGGTAAGTTTCACGGGTCAAGGTTTCACGTGTAAGTTTCACGGGTAAGTTTCACGGGTATGTTTCACGGGTATGTTTTACGGGTGACGTTTCACGGGTCTAGGTTTCACTGGTAAGTTTAACGGGTCAAGGTTTCACGGGTAAGTTTTACGAGTAAGTTTCACGGGTATGTTTTACGGGTATGTTTCACGGGTGACGTTTCACGGGTCTAGGTTTCACTGGTAAGTTTCACGGGTCAAGGTTTCACGGGTAAGTTTCACGGGTAAGTTTCACGGGTATGTTTCACGGGTGACGTTTCACGGGTCTAGGTTTCACTGGTAAGTTTCACGGGTCAAGGTTTCACGGGTAAGTTTCACGGGTAAGTTTCACGGGTATGTTTCACGGGTGACGTTTCACGGGTCTAGGTTTCACTGGTAAGTTTCACGGGTCAAGGTTTCACGGGTAAGTTTCACGGGTAAGTTTCACGGGTATGTTTCACGGGTGACGTTTCACGGGTCTAGGTTTCACTGGTAAGTTTCACGGGTCAAGGTTTTACGGGTAAGTTTCACGGGTAAGTTTCACGGGTATGTTTCACGGGTGACGTTTCACGGGTCTAGGTTTCACTGGTAAGTTTCACGAGTCAAGGATTCACGGGTAAGTTTCACGGGTAAGTTTTACGGGTAAGTTTCACGGGTGACGTTTCACGGGTCTAGGTTTCACTGGTAAGATTCACGGGTCAAGGTTTCACGGGTAAGTTTCACGGGTAAGTTTCACGGGTGACGTTTCACGGGTCTAGGTTTCACTGGTAAGTTTCACGGGTCAAGGTTTCACGGGTAAGTTTCACGGGTAAGTTTCACGGGTATGTTTCAAGGGTGACGTTTCACGGGTCTAGGTTTCACTGGTAAGTTTCACGGGTCAAGGTTTCACGGGTAAGTTTCACTGGTAAGTTTCACGGGTATGTTTCACGGGTGACGTTTCACGGGTCTAGGTTTCACTGGTAAGTTTCACGGGTCAAGGTTTTACGGGTAAGTTTCACGGGTCTAGGTTTCACTGGTAAGTTTCACGGGTCAAGGTTTCACGGGTAAGTTTCACGGGTATGTTTCACGGGTGACGTTTCACGGGTCTAGGTTTCACTGGAAAGTTTCACGGGTCAAGGTTTCACGGGTAAGTTTCACGGGTAAGTTTCACTTGTAAGTTTCACGGGTATGTTTCACGGGTGACGTTTCACGGGTCTAGGTTTCACTGGTAAGTTTCACGGGTCAAGGTTTCACGGGTAAGTTTTACGGGTAAGTTTCACGGGTGACGTTTCACGGGTGACGTTTCACGGGTCTAGGTTTTACTGGTAAGTTTCACGGGTCAAGGTTTCAAGGGTAAGTTTCACGGGTAAGTTTCACGGGTATGTTTCACGGGTGACGTTTCACGGGTCTAGGTTTCACTGGAAAGTTTCACGGGTCAAGGTTTCACGGGTAAGTTTCAAGGGTAAGTTTCACTGGTAAGTTTTACGGGTATGTTTTACATTTGACGTTTCACGGGTCTAGGTTTCACTGGTAAGTTTCACGGGTCAAGGTTTCACGGGTAAGTTTCACGGGTAAGTTTCACGGGTAAGTTTCACGGGTAAGTTTCACGGGTAAGTTTCATGGGTGACGTTTCACGGGTCTAGGTTTCACTGGTAAGTTTCACGGGTCAAGGTTTCACGGGTAAGTTTCACGGGTAAGTTTCACGGGTGACGTTTCACGGGTCTAGGTTTCACTGGTAAGTTTCACGGGTCAAGGTTTCACGGGTAAGTTTCACGGGTATGTTTCACGGGTGACGTTTCACGGGTCTAGGTTTCACTGGAAAGTTTCACGGGTCAAGGTTTCACGGGTAAGTTTCAAGGGTAAGTTTCACGGGTAAGTTTTACGGGTATGTTTTACAGGTGACATTTCACGGGTCTAGGTTTCACTGGTAAGTTTCACGGGTCAAGGTTTCACGGGTAGGTTTCACGGGTAAGTTTCACGGGTAAGTTTCACGGGTATGTTTCATGGGTGATGTTTCACGGGTCTAGGTTTCACTGGTAAGTTTCGCGGGTCAAGGTTTCACGGGTAAGTTTCACGGGTAAGTTTCACGGGTATGTTTCACGGGTGACGTTTCACGGGTCTAGGTTTCACTGGTAAGTTTCACGGGTCAAGGTTTCACGGGTAAGTTTCACGGGTAAGTTTCACGGGTAAGTTTCACGGGTAAGTTTCACGGGTATGTTTCACGGGTGACGTTTCACGGGTCTAGGATTCACTGGTAAGTTTCACGGGTCAAGGCTTCACGGGTAAGTTTCACGGGTAAGTTTCACGGGTATGTTTCACGGGTGACGTTTCACGGGTCTAGGTTTCACTGGTAAGTTTCACGGGTCAAGGTTTCACGGGTAAGTTTCACGGGTAAGTTTCACGGGTATGTTTCACGGGTGACGTTTCACGGGTCTAGGTTTCACTGGTAAGTTTCACGGGTCAAGGTTTTACGGGAAAATTTCACGGGTAAGTTTCACGGGTATGTTTCACGGGTGACGTTTCACGGGTCTAGGTTTCACTGGTAAGTTTCACGGGTCAAGGTTTCACGGGTAAGTTTCACGGGTAAGTTTCACGGGTTTGTTTCACGGGTGACGTTTCACGGGTCTAGGTTTCACTGGAAAGTTTCACGGGTCAAGGTTTCACGGGTAAGTTTCACGGGTAAGTTTCACGGGTATGTTTCACGGGTGACGTTTCACGGGTCTAGGTTTCACTGGTAAGTTTCACGGGTCAAGGTTTCACGGGTAAGTTTTACGGGTAAGTTTCACGGGTGACGTTTCACGGGTCTAGGTTTCACTGGTAAGTTTCACGGGTCAAGGTTTCAAGGGTAAGTTTCACGGGTAAGTTTCACGGGTATGTTTCACGGGTGACGTTTCACGGGTCTAGGTTTCACTGGAAAGTTTCACGGGTCAAGGTTTCACGGGTAAGTTTCAAGGGTAAGTTTCACGGGTAAGTTTTACGGGTATGTTTTACAGGTGACGTTTCACGGGTCTAGGTTTCACTGGTAAGTTTCACGGGTCAAGGTTTCACGGGTAAGTTTTACGGGTAAGTTTCACGGGTAAGTTTCACGGGTAAGTTTCACGGGTAAGTTTCACGGGTATGTTTCACGGGTGACGTTTCACGGGTCTAGGTTTCACTGGTAAGTTTCACGGGTCAAGGTTTCACGTGTAAGTTTCACGGGTAAGTTTCACGGGTAAGTTTCACGGGTATGTTTCACGGGTATGTTTTACGGGTGACGTTTCACGGGTCTAGGTTTCACTGGTAAGTTTAACGGGTCAAGGTTTCACGGGTAAGTTTTACGAGTAAGTTTCACGGGTATGTTTTACGGGTATGTTTCACGGGTGACGTTTCACGGGTCTAGGTTTCACTGGTAAGTTTCACGGGTCAAGGTTTCACGGGTAAGTTTCACGGGTAAGTTTCACGGGTATGTTTCACGGGTGACGTTTCACGGGTCTAGGTTTCACTGGTAAGTTTCACGGGTCAAGGTTTCACGGGTAAGTTTCACGGGTAAGTTTCACGGGTATGTTTCACGGGTGACGTTTCACGGGTCTAGGTTTCACTGGTAAGTTTCACGGGTCAAGGTTTCACGGGTAAGTTTCACGGGTAAGTTTCACGGGTATGTTTCACGGGTGACGTTTCACGGGTCTAGGTTTCACTGGTAAGTTTCACGGGTCAAGGTTTTACGGGTAAGTTTCACGGGTAAGTTTCACGGGTATGTTTCACGGGTGACGTTTCACGGGTCTAGGTTTCACTGGTAAGTTTCACGAGTCAAGGATTCACGGGTAAGTTTCACGGGTAAGTTTTACGGGTAAGTTTCACGGGTGACGTTTCACGGGTCTAGGTTTCACTGGTAAGATTCACGGGTCAAGGTTTCACGGGTAAGTTTCACGGGTAAGTTTCACGGGTGACGTTTCACGGGTCTAGGTTTCACTGGTAAGTTTCACGGGTCAAGGTTTCACGGGTAAGTTTCACGGGTAAGTTTCACGGGTATGTTTCAAGGGTGACGTTTCACGGGTCTAGGTTTCACTGGTAAGTTTCACGGGTCAAGGTTTCACGGGTAAGTTTCACTGGTAAGTTTCACGGGTATGTTTCACGGGTGACGTTTCACGGGTCTAGGTTTCACTGGTAAGTTTCACGGGTCAAGGTTTTACGGGTAAGTTTCACGGGTCTAGGTTTCACTGGTAAGTTTCACGGGTCAAGGTTTCACGGGTAAGTTTCACGGGTATGTTTCACGGGTGACGTTTCACGGGTCTAGGTTTCACTGGAAAGTTTCACGGGTCAAGGTTTCACGGGTAAGTTTCACGGGTAAGTTTCACTTGTAAGTTTCACGGGTATGTTTCACGGGTGACGTTTCACGGGTCTAGGTTTCACTGGTAAGTTTCACGGGTCAAGGTTTCACGGGTAAGTTTTACGGGTAAGTTTCACGGGTGACGTTTCACGGGTGACGTTTCACGGGTCTAGGTTTTACTGGTAAGTTTCACGGGTCAAGGTTTCAAGGGTAAGTTTCACGGGTAAGTTTCACGGGTATGTTTCACGGGTGACGTTTCACGGGTCTAGGTTTCACTGGAAAGTTTCACGGGTCAAGGTTTCACGGGTAAGTTTCAAGGGTAAGTTTCACTGGTAAGTTTTACGGGTATGTTTTACATTTGACGTTTCACGGGTCTAGGTTTCACTGGTAAGTTTCACGGGTCAAGGTTTCACGGGTAAGTTTCACGGGTAAGTTTCACGGGTAAGTTTCACGGGTAAGTTTCACGGGTAAGTTTCATGGGTGACGTTTCACGGGTCTAGGTTTCACTGGTAAGTTTCACGGGTCAAGGTTTCACGGGTAAGTTTCACGGGTAAGTTTCACGGGTGACGTTTCACGGGTCTAGGTTTCACTGGTAAGTTTCACGGGTCAAGGTTTCACGGGTAAGTTTCACGGGTATGTTTCACGGGTGACGTTTCACGGGTCTAGGTTTCACTGGAAAGTTTCACGGGTCAAGGTTTCACGGGTAAGTTTCAAGGGTAAGTTTCACGGGTAAGTTTTACGGGTATGTTTTACAGGTGACATTTCACGGGTCTAGGTTTCACTGGTAAGTTTCACGGGTCAAGGTTTCACGGGTAGGTTTCACGGGTAAGTTTCACGGGTAAGTTTCACGGGTATGTTTCATGGGTGATGTTTCACGGGTCTAGGTTTCACTGGTAAGTTTCGCGGGTCAAGGTTTCACGGGTAAGTTTCACGGGTAAGTTTCACGGGTATGTTTCACGGGTGACGTTTCACGGGTCTAGGTTTCACTGGTAAGTTTCACGGGTCAAGGTTTCACGGGTAAGTTTCACGGGTAAGTTTCACGGGTAAGTTTCACGGGTAAGTTTCACGGGTATGTTTCACGGGTGACGTTTCACGGGTCTAGGATTCACTGGTAAGTTTCACGGGTCAAGGCTTCACGGGTAAGTTTCACGGGTAAGTTTCACGGGTATGTTTCACGGGTGACGTTTCACGGGTCTAGGTTTCACTGGTAAGTTTCACGGGTCAAGGTTTCACGGGTAAGTTTCACGGGTAAGTTTCACGGGTATGTTTCACGGGTGACGTTTCACGGGTCTAGGTTTCACTGGTAAGTTTCACGGGTCAAGGTTTTACGGGAAAATTTCACGGGTAAGTTTCACGGGTATGTTTCACGGGTGACGTTTCACGGGTCTAGGTTTCACTGGTAAGTTTCACGGGTCAAGGTTTCACGGGTAAGTTTCACTGGTAAGTTTCACGGGTATGTTTCACGGGTGACGTTTCACGGGTCTAGGTTTCACTGGTAAGTTTCACTGGTCAAGGTTTCATGGTTAAGTTTCACGGGTAAGTTTCACGGGTATGTTTCACGGGTGACGTTTCACGGGTCTAGGTTTCACTGGTAAGTTTCACGGGTCAAGGTTTCACGGGTAAGTTTCACGGGTAAGTTTCACGGGTATGTTTCACATGTGACGTTTCACGGGTCTAGGTTTCACTGGTAAGTTTCACGGGTCAAGGTTTTACGGGTAAGTTTCACGGGTAAGTTTCACGGGTGACGTTTCACGGGTATAGGTTTCACTGGTAAGTTTCACGAGTCAAGGTTTTACGGGTAAGTTTCACGGGTCTAGGTTTCACTGGTAAGTTTCACGGGTCAAGGTTTCACGGGTAAGTTTCACGGGTAAGTTTCACGGGTATGTTTCACGGGTGACGTTTCACGGGTCTAGGTTTCACTGGAAAGTTTCACGGGTCAAGGTTTCACGGGTAAGTTTCAAGGGTAAGTTTCACGGGTATGTTTCACGGGTGACGTTTCACGGGTCTAGGTTTCACTGGTAAGTTTCACGGGTCAAGGTTTCACGGGTAAGTTTCACGGGTAAGTTTCACGGGTATGTTTCACGGGTCACGTTTTACGGGTCTAGGTTTCACTGGTAAATTTCACGGGTCAAGGTTTCACGGGTAAGTTTTACGGGTAAGTTTCACGGGTAAGTTTCACGGGTATGTTTCACGGGTGACGTTTCACGGGTCTAGGTTTCACTGGTAAGTTTCACGGGTCAAGGTTTCACGGGTGACGTTTCACGGGTCTAGGTTTCACTGGTAAGTTTCACGAGTCAAGAATTCACGGGTAAGTTTCACGGGTAAGTTTTACGGGTAAGTTTCACGGGTGACGTTTCACGGGTCTAGGTTTCACTGGTAAGTTTCACGGGTCAAGGTTTCACGGGTAAGTTTCACGGGTATGTTTCACGGGTGACGTTTCACGGGTCTAGGTTTCACTGGAAAGTTTCACGGGTCAAGGTTTCACGGGTAAGTTTCACGGGTAAGTTTTACGGGTATGTTTTACAGGTGACGTTTCACGGGTCTAGGTTTCACTGGTAAGTTTCACGGGTCAAGGTTTCACGGGTAAGTTTCACGGGTGACGTTTCACGGGTCTAGGTTTCACTGGTAAGTTTCACGGGTCAAGGTTTCACGGGTAAGTTTCACGGGTAAGTTTCACGGGTGACGTTTCACGGGTCTAGGTTTCACTGGTAAGTTTCACGGGTCAAGGTTTCACGGGTAAGTTTCACGGGTAAGTTTCACGGGTATGTTTCAAGGGTGACGTTTCACGGGTCTAGGTTTCACTGGTAAGTTTCACGGGTCAAGGTTTCACGGGTAAGTTTCACGGGTAAGTTTCACGGGTATGTTTCACGGGTGACGTTTCACGGGTCTAGGTTTCACTGGTAAGTTTCACGGGTCAAGGTTTTACGGGTAAGTTTCACGGGTCTAGGTTTCACTGGTAAGTTTCACGGGTCAAGGTTTCACGTGTAAGTTTCACGGGTAAGTTTCACGGGTTTGTTTCACGGGTGACGTTTCACGGGTCTAGGTTTCACTGGAAAGTTTCACGGGTCAAGGTTTCACGGGTAAGTTTCACGGGTAGGTTTCACGGGTATGTTTCACGGGTGACGTTTCACGGGTCTAGGTTTCACTGGTAAGTTTCACGGGTCAAGGTTTCACGGGTAAGTTTTACGGGTAAGTTTCACGGGTGACGTTTCACGGGTGACGTTTCACGGGTCTAGGTTTCACTGGTAAGTTTCACGGGTCAAGGTTTCAAGGGTAAGTTTCACGGGTAAGTTTCACGGGTATGTTTCACGGGTGACGTTTCACGGGTCTAGGTTTCACTGGAAAGTTTCACGGGTCAAGGTTTCACGGGTAAGTTTCAAGGGTAAGTTTCACGGGTAAGTTTTACGGGTATGTTTTACAGGTGACGTTTCACGGGTCTAGGTTTCACTGGTAAGTTTCACGGGTCAAGGTTTCACGGGTAAGTTTTACGGGTAAGTTTCACGGGTAAGTTTCACGGGTAAGTTTCACGGGTATGTTTCACGGGTGACGTTTCACGGGTATGTTTCACGGGTGACGTTTCACGGGTCTAGGTTTCACTGGTAAGTTTCACGGGTCAAGGTTTCACGGGTAAGTTTCACGGGTAAGTTTCACGGGTGACGTTTCACGGGTCTAGGTTTCACTGGTAAGTTTCACGGGTCAAGGTTTCACGGGTAAGTTTCACGGGTAAGTTTCACTGGTATGTTTCAATTGTGACGTTTCACGGGTCTAGGTTTCACTGGTAAGTTTCACGGGTCAAGGTTTCACGGGTAAGTTTCACGGGTAAGTTTCACGGGTATGTTTCACGGGTGACGTTTCACGGGTCTAGGTTTCACTGGTAAGTTTCACGGGTCAAGGTTTTACGGGTAAGTTTCACGGGTCTAGGTTTCACTGGTAAGTTTCACGGGTCAAGGTTTCACGTGTAAGTTTCACGGGTAAGTTTCACGGGTTTGTTTCACGGGTGACGTTTCACGGGTCTAGGTTTCACTGGAAAGTTTCACGGGTCAAGGTTTCACGGGTAAGTTTCACGGGTAGGTTTCACGGGTATGTTTCACGGGTGACGTTTCACGGGTCTAGGTTTCACTGGTAAGTTTCACGGGTCAAGGTTTCACGGGTAAGTTTTACGGGTAAGTTTCACGGGTGACGTTTCACGGGTGACGTTTCACGGGTCTAGGTTTCACTGGTAAGTTTCACGGGTCAAGGTTTCAAGGGTAAGTTTCACGGGTAAGTTTCACGGGTATGTTTCACGGGTGACGTTTCACGGGTCTAGGTTTCACTGGAAAGTTTCACGGGTCAAGGTTTCACGGGTAAGTTTCAAGGGTAAGTTTCACGGGTAAGTTTTACGGGTATGTTTTACAGGTGACGTTTCACGGGTCTAGGTTTCACTGGTAAGTTTCACGGGTCAAGGTTTCACGGGTAAGTTTTACGGGTAAGTTTCACGGGTAAGTTTCACGGGTAAGTTTCACGGGTATGTTTCACGGGTGACGTTTCACGGGTCTAGGTTTCACTGGTAAGTTTCACGGGTCAAGGTTTCACGTGTAAGTTTCACGGGTAAGTTTCACGGGTAAGTTTCACGGGTATGTTTCACGGGTATGTTTCACGGGTGACGTTTCACGGGTCTAGGTTTCACTGGTAAGTTTAACGGGTCAAGGTTTCACGGGTAAGTTTTACGAGTAAGTTTCACGGGTATGTTTTACGGGTATGTTTCACGGGTGACGTTTCACGGGTCTAGGTTTCACTGGTAAGTTTCACGGGTCAAGGTTTCACGGGTAAGTTTCACGGGTAAGTTTCACGGGTATGTTTCACGGGTGACGTTTCACGGGTCTAGGTTTCACTGGTAAGTTTCACGGGTCAAGGTTTCACGGGTAAGTTTCACGGGTAAGTTTCACGGGTATGTTTCACGGGTGACGTTTCACGGGTCTAGGTTTCACTGGTAAGTTTCACGGGTCAAGGTTTCACGGGTAAGTTTCACGGGTAAGTTTCACGGGTAAGTTTCACGGGTATGTTTCACGGGTGACGTTTCACGGGTCTAGGTTTCACTGGTAAGTTTCACGGGTCAAGGTTTTACGGGTAAGTTTCACGGGTAAGTTTCACGGGTATGTTTCACGGGTGACGTTTCACGGGTCTAGGTTTCACTGGTAAGTTTCACGAGTCAAGGATTCACGGGTAAGTTTCACGGGTAAGTTTTACGGGTAAGTTTTACGGGTGACGTTTCACGGGTCTAGGTTTCACTGGTAAGTTTCACGGGTCAAGGTTTCACGGGTAAGTTTCACGGGTAAGTTTCACAGGTGACGTTTCACGGGTCTAGGTTTCACTGGTAAGTTTCACGGGTCAAGGTTTCACGGGTAAGTTTCACGGGTATGTTTCAAGGGTGACGTTTCACGGGTCTAGGTTTCACTGGTAAGTTTCACGGGTCAAGGTTTCACGGGTAAGTTTCACTGGTAAGTTTCACGGGTATGTTTCACGGGTGACGTTTCACGGGTCTAGGTTTCACTGGTTAGTTTCACGGGTCAAGGTTTTACGGGTAAGTTTCACGGGTCTAGGTTTCACTGGTAAGTTTCACGGGTCAAGGTTTCACGGGTAAGTTTCACGGGTAAGTTTCACGGGTTTGTTTCACGGGTGACGTTTCACGAGTCTAGGTTTCACTGGAAAGTTTCACGGGTCAAGGTTTCACGGGTAAGTTTCACGGGTAAGTTTCACGGGTATGTTTCACGGGTGACGTTTCACGGGTCTAGGTTTCACTGGTAAGTTTCACGGGTCAAGGTTTAACGGGTAAGTTTTACGGGTAAGTTTCACGGGTGACGTTTCACGGGTGACGTTTCACGGGTCTAGGTTTCACTGGTAAGTTTCACGGGTCAAGGTTTCAAGGGTAAGTTTCACGGGTAAGTTTCACGGGTATGTTTCACGGGTGACGTTTCACGGGTCTAGGTTTCACTGGAAAGTTTCACGGGTCAAGGTTTCACGGGTAAGTTTCAAGGGTAAGTTTCACTGGTAAGTTTTACGGGTATGTTTTACAGGTGACGTTTCACGGGTCTAGGTTTCACTGGTAAGTTTTACGGGTCAAGGTTTCACGGGTAAGTTTCACGGGTAAGTTTCACGGGTAAGTTTCATGGGTGACGTTTCACGGGTCTAGGTTTCACTGGTAAGTTTCACGGGTCAAGGTTTCACGGGTAAGTTTCACGGGTAAGTTTCACGGGTGACGTTTCACGGGTCTAGGTTTCACTGGTAAGTTTCACGGGTCAAGGTTTCACGGGTAAGTTTCACGGGTATGTTTCACGGGTGACGTTTCACGGGTCTAGGTTTCACTGGAAAGTTTCACGGGTCAAGGTTTCACGGGTAAGTTTCAAGGGTAAGTTTCACGGGTAAGTTTTACGGGTATGTTTTACAGGTGACATTTCACGGGTCTAGGTTTCACTGGTAAGTTTCACGGGTCAAGGTTTCACGGGTAAGTTTCACGGGTAAGTTTCACGGGTAAGTTTCACGGGTAAGTTTCACGGGTATGTTTCATGGGTGATGTTTCACGGGTCTAGGTTTCACTGGTAAGTTTCGCGGGTCAAGGTTTCACGGGTAAGTTTCACGGGTGACGTTTCACGGGTCTAGGTTTCACTGGTAAGTTTCACGGGTCAAGGTTTCACGGGTAAGTTTCACGGGTATGTTTCAAGGGTGACGTTTCACGGGTCTAGGTTTCACTGGTAAGTTTCACGGGTCAAGGTTTCACGGGTAAGTTTCACTGGTAAGTTTCACGGGTATGTTTCACGGGTGACGTTTCACGGGTCTAGGTTTCACTGGTAAGTTTCACGGGTCAAGGTTTTACGGGTAAGTTTCACGGGTCTAGGTTTCACTGGTAAGTTTCACGGGTCAAGGTTTCACGGGTAAGTTTCACGGGTAAGTTTCACGGGTTTGTTTCACGGGTGACGTTTCACGAGTCTAGGTTTCACTGGAAAGTTTCACGGGTCAAGGTTTCACGGGTAAGTTTCACGGGTAAGTTTCACGGGTATGTTTCACGGGTGACGTTTCACGGGTCTAGGTTTCACTGGTAAGTTTCACGGGTCAAGGTTTCACGGGTAAGTTTTACGGGTAAGTTTCACGGGTGACGTTTCACGGGTGACGTTTCACGGGTCTAGGTTTCACTGGTAAGTTTCACGGGTCAAGGTTTCAAGGGTAAGTTTCACGGGTAAGTTTCACGGGTATGTTTCACGGGTGACGTTTCACGGGTCTAGGTTTCACTGGAAAGTTTCACGTGTCAAGGTTTCACGGGTAAGTTTCAAGGGTAAGTTTCACTGGTAAGTTTTACGGGTATGTTTTACAGGTGACGTTTCACGGGTCTAGGTTTCACTGGTAAGTTTCACGGGTCAAGGTTTCACGGGTAAGTTTCACGGGTAAGTTTCACGGGTAAGTTTCATGGGTGACGTTTCACGGGTCTAGGTTTCACTGGTAAGTTTCACGGGTCAAGGTTTCACGGGTAAGTTTCACGGGTAAGTTTCACGGGTGACGTTTCACGGGTCTAGGTTTCACTGGTAAGTTTCACGGGTCAAGGTTTCACGGGTAAGTTTCACGGGTATGTTTCACGGGTGACGTTTCACGGGTCTAGGTTTCACTGGAAAGTTTCACGGGTCAAGGTTTCACGGGTAAGTTTCAAGGGTAAGTTTCACGGGTAAGTTTTACGGGTATGTTTTACAGGTGACATTTCACGGGTCTAGGTTTCACTGGTAAGTTTCACGGGTCAAGGTTTCACGGGTAAGTTTCACGGGTAAGTTTCACGGGTAAGTTTCACGGGTAAGTTTCACGGGTAAGTTTCACGGGTATGTTTCATGGGTGATGTTTCACGGGTCTAGGTTTCACTGGTAAGTTTCGCGGGTCAAGGTTTCACGGGTAAGTTTCACGGGTAAGTTTCACGGGTATGTTTCACGGGTGACGTTTCACGGGTCTAGGTTTCACTGGTAAGTTTCACGGGTCAAGGTTTCACGGGTAAGTTTCACGGGTAAGTTTCACGGGTAAGTTTCACGGGTATGTTTCACGGGTGACGTTTCACGGGTCTAGGATTCACTGGTAAGTTTCACGGGTCAAGGTTTCACGGGTAAGTTTCACGGGTAAGTTTCACGGGTATGTTTCACGGGTGACGTTTCACGGGTCTAGGTTTCACTGGTAAGTTTCACGGGTCAAGGTTTCACGGGTAAGTTTCACGGGTAAGTTTCACAAGTATGTTTCACGGGTGACGTTTCACGGGTCTAGGTTTCACTGGTAAGTTTCACGGGTCAAGGTTTTACGGGTAAATTTCACGGGTAAGTTTCACGGGTATGTTTCACGGGTGACGTTTCACGGGTCTAGGTTTCACTGGTAAGTTTCACGAGTCAAGGTTTCACGGGTAAGTTTCACGGGTAAGTTTTACGGGTAAGTTTCACGGGTGACGTTTTACGGGTGACGTTTCACGGGTCTAGGTTTCACTGGTAAGTTTCACGGGTCAAGGTTTCACGGGTAAGTTTCACGGGTAAGTTTCACGGGTATGTTTCACGGGTGACGTTTCACGGGTCTAGGTTTCACTGGTAAGTTTCACGGGTCAAGGTTTCACGGGTAAGTTTCACGGGTAAGTTTCACGGGTAAGTTTCACGGGTATGTTTCACGGGTGACGTTTCACGGGTCTAGGTTTCACTGGTAAGTTTAACGGGTCAAGGTTTCACGGGTAAGTTTTACGAGTAAGTTTCACGGGTATGTTTTACGGGTATGTTTCACGGGTGACGTTTCACGGGTCTAGGTTTCACTGGTAAGTTTCACGGGTCAAGGTTTCACGGGTAAGTTTCACGGGTAAGTTTCACGGGTATGTTTCACGGGTTACGTTTCACGGGTCTAGGTTTCACTGGTAAGTTTCACGGGTCAAGGTTTCACGGGTAAGTTTCACGGGTAAGTTTCACGGGTATGTTTCACGGGTGACGTTTCACGGGTCTAGGTTTCACTGGTAAGTTTCACGGGTCAAGGTTTCACGGGTAAGTTTCACGGGTAAGTTTCACGGGTAAGTTTCACGGGTATGTTTCACGGGTGACGTTTCACGGGTCTAGGTTTCACTGGTAAGTTTCACGGGTCAAGGTTTTACGGGTAAGTTTCACGGGTAAGTTTCACGGGTATGTTTCACGGGTGACGTTTCACGGGTCTAGGTTTCACTGGTAAGTTTCACGAGTCAAGGATTCACGGGTAAGTTTCACGGGTAAGTTTTACGGGTAAGTTTCACGGGTGACGTTTCACGGGTCTAGGTTTCACTGGTAAGTTTCACGGGTCAAGGTTTCACGGGTAAGTTTAACGGGTAAGTTTCACGGGTGACGTTTCACGGGTCTAGGTTTCACTGGTAAGTTTCACGGGTCAAGGTTTCACGGGTAAGTTTCACGGGTATGTTTCAAGGGTGACTTTTCACGGGTCTAGGTTTCACTGGTAAGTTTCACGGGTCAAGGTTTCACGGGTAAGTTTCACGGGTAAGTTTCACGGGTATGTTTCACGGGTGACGTTTCACGGGTCTAGGTTTCACTGGTAAGTTTCACGGGTCAAGGTTTTACGGGTAAGTTTCACGGGTCTAGGTTTCACTGGTAAGTTTCACGGGTCAAGGTTTCACGGGTAAGTTTCACGGGTAAGTTTCACGGGTTTGTTTCACGGGTGACGTTTCACGGGTCTAGGTTTCACTGGAAAGTTTCACGGGTCAAGGTTTCACGGGTAAGTTTCACGGGTAAGTTTCACGGGTATGTTTCACGGGTGACGTTTCACGGGTCTAGGTTTCACTGGTAAGTTTCACGGGTCAAGGTTTCACGGGTAAGTTTTACGGGTAAGTTTCACGGGTGACGTTTCACGGGTGACGTTTCACGGGTCTAGGTTTCACTGGTAAGTTTCACGGGTCAAGGTTTCAAGGGTAAGTTTCACGGGTAAGTTTCACGGGTATGTTTCACGGGTGACGTTTCACGGGTCTAGGTTTCACTGGAAAGTTTCACGGGTCAAAGTTTCACGGGTAAGTTTCACGGGTAAGTTTCACGGGTTTGTTTCACGGGTGACGTTTCACGGGTCTAGGTTTCACTGGAAAGTTTCACGGGTCAAGGTTTCACGGGTAAGTTTCACGGGTAAGTTTCACGGGTATGTTTCACGGGTGACGTTTCACGGGTCTAGGTTTCACTGGTAAGTTTCACGGGTCAAGGTTTCACGGGTAAGTTTTACGGGTAAGTTTCACGGGTGACGTTTCACGGGTGACGTTTCACGGGTCTAGGTTTCACTGGTAAGTTTCACGGGTCAAGGTTTCAAGGGTAAGTTTCACGGGTAAGTTTCACGGGTATGTTTCACGGGTGACGTTTCACGGGTCTAGGTTTCACTGGAAAGTTTCACGGGTCAAGGTTTCACGGGTAAGTTTCAAGGGTAAGTTTCACTGGTAAGTTTTACGGGTATGTTTTACAGGTGACGTTTCACGGGTCTAGGTTTCACTGGTAAGTTTCACGGGTCAAGGTTTCACGGGTAAGTTTCACGGGTAAGTTTCACGGGTAAGTTTCATGGGTGACGTTTCACGGGTCTAGGTTTCACTGGTAAGTTTCACGGGTCAAGGTTTCACGGGTAAGTTTCACGGGTAAGTTTCACGGGTAAGTTTCACGGGTATGTTTCACGGGTGACGTTTCACGGGTCTAGGTTTCACTGGTAAGTTTCACGGGTCAAGGTTTTACGGGTAAGTTTCACGGGTAAGTTTCACGGGTATGTTTCACGGGTGACGTTTCACGGGTCTAGGTTTCACTGGTAAGTTTCACGAGTCAAGGATTCACGGGTAAGTTTCACGGGTAAGTTTTACGGGTAAGTTTCACGGGTGACGTTTCACGGGTCTAGGTTTCACTGGTAAGTTTCACGGGTCAAGGTTTCACGGGTAAGTTTCACGGGTAAGTTTCACGGGTGACGTTTCACGGGTCTAGGTTTCACTGGTAAGTTTCACGGGTCAAGGTTTCACGGGTAAGTTTCACGGGTATGTTTCAAGGGTGACGTTTCACGGGTCTAGGTTTCACTGGTAAGTTTCACGGGTCAAGGTTTCACGGGTAAGTTTCACGGGTAAGTTTCACGGGTATGTTTCACGGGTGACGTTTCACGGGTCTAGGTTTCACTGGTAAGTTTCACGGGTCAAGGTTTTACGGGTAAGTTTCACGGGTCTAGGTTTCACTGGTAAGTTTCACGGGTCAAGGTTTCACGGGTAAGTTTCACGGGTAAGTTTCACGGGTTTGTTTCACGGGTGACGTTTCACGGGTCTAGGTTTCACTGGAAAGTTTCACGGGTCAAGGTTTCACGGGTAAGTTTCACGGGTAAGTTTCACGGGTATGTTTCACGGGTGACGTTTCACGGGTCTAGGTTTCACTGGTAAGTTTCACGGGTCAAGGTTTCACGGGTAAGTTTTACGGGTAAGTTTCACGGGTGACGTTTCACGGATGACGTTTCACGGGTCTAGGTTTCACTGGTAAGTTTCACGGGTCAAGGTTTCAAGGGTAAGTTTCACGGGTAAGTTTCACGGGTATGTTTCACGGGTGACGTTTCACGGGTCTAGGTTTCACTGGAAAGTTTCACGGGTCAAGGTTTCACGGGTAAGTTTCACGGGTAAGTTTCACGGGTTTGTTTCACGGGTGACGTTTCACGGGTCTAGGTTTCACTGGAAAGTTTCACGGGTCAAGGTTTCACGGGTAAGTTTCACGGGTAAGTTTCACGGGTATGTTTCACGGGTGACGTTTCACGGGTCTAGGTTTCACTGGTAAGTTTCACGGGTCAAGGTTTCACGGGTAAGTTTCACGGGTAAGTTTCACGGGTAAGTTTCATGGGTGACGTTTCACGGGTCTAGGTTTCACTGGTAAGTTTCACGGGTCAAGGTTTCACGGGTAAGTTTCACGGGTAAGTTTCACGGGTGACGTTTCACGGGTCTAGGTTTTACTGGTAAGTTTCACGGGTCAAGGTTTCACGGGTAAGTTTCACGGGTATGTTTCACGGGTGACGTTTCACGGGTCTAGGTTTCACTGGAAAGTTTCACGGGTCAAGGTTTCACGGGTAAGTTTCAAGGGTAAGTTTCACGGGTAAGTTTTACGGGTATGTTTTACAGGTGACATTTCACGGGTCTAGGTTTCACTGGTAAGTTTCACGGGTCAAGGTTTCACGGGTAAGTTTCACGGGTAAGTTTCACGGGTAAGTTTTACGGGTAAGTTTCACGGGTATGTTTCATGGGTGATGTTTCACGGGTCTAGGTTTCACGGGTAAGTTTCACGGGTAAGTTTCACGGGTATGTTTCACGGGTGACGTTTCACGGGTCTAGGTTTCACTGGTAAGTTTCACGGGTCAAGGTTTCACGGGTAAGTTTTACGGGTAAGTTTCACGGGTGACGTTTCACGGGTGACGTTTCACGGGTGACGTTTCACGGGTCTAGGTTTCACTGGTAAGTTTCACGGGTCAAGGTTTCAAGGGTAAGTTTCACGGGTAAGTTTCACGGGTATGTTTCACGGGTGACGTTTCACGGGTCTAGGTTTCACTGGAAAGTTTCACGGGTCAAGGTTTCACGGGTAAGTTTCACGGGTAAGTTTCACGGGTTTGTTTCACGGGTGACGTTTCACGGGTCTAGGTTTCACTGGAAAGTTTCACGGGTCAAGGTTTCACGGGTAAGTTTCACGGGTAAGTTTCACGGGTATGTTTCACGGGTGACGTTTCACGGGTCTAGGTTTCACTGGTAAGTTTCACGGGTCAAGGTTTCACGGGTAAGTTTTACGGGTAAGTTTCACGGGTGACGTTTCACGGGTAAGTTTCACGGGTATGTTTCATGGGTGATGTTTCACGGGTCTAGGTTTCACGGGTAAGTTTCACGGGTAAGTTTCACGGGTATGTTTCACGGGTGACGTTTCACGGGTCTAGGTTTCACTGGTAAGTTTCACGGGTCAAGGTTTCACGGGTAAGTTTTACGGGTAAGTTTCACGGGTGACGTTTCACGGGTGACGTTTCACGGGTCTAGGTTTCACTGGTAAGTTTCACGGGTCAAGGTTTCAAGGGTAAGTTTCACGGGTAAGTTTCACGGGTATGTTTCACGGGTGACGTTTCACGGGTCTAGGTTTCACTGGAAAGTTTCACGGGTCAAGGTTTCACGGGTAAGTTTCACGGGTAAGTTTCACGGGTTTGTTTCACGGGTGACGTTTCACGGGTCTAGGTTTCACTGGAAAGTTTCACGGGTCAAGGTTTCACGGGTAAGTTTCACGGGTAAGTTTCACGGGTATGTTTCACGGGTGACGTTTCACGGGTCTAGGTTTCACTGGTAAGTTTCACGGGTCAAGGTTTCACGGGTAAGTTTTACGGGTAAGTTTCACGGGTGACGTTTCACGGGTGACGTTTCACGGGTCTAGGTTTCACTGGTAAGTTTCACGGGTCAAGGTTTCAAGGGTAAGTTTCACGGGTAAGTTTCACGGGTATGTTTCACGGGTGACGTTTCACGGGTCTAGGTTTCACTGGAAAGTTTCACGGGTCAAGGTTTCACGGGTAAGTTTCAAGGGTAAGTTTCACTGGTAAGTTTTACGGGTATGTTTTACAGGTGACGTTTCACGGGTCTAGGTTTCACTGGTAAGTTTCACGGGTCAAGGTTTCACGGGTAAGTTTCACGGGTAAGTTTCACGGGTAAGTTTCATGGGTGACGTTTCACGGGTCTAGGTTTCACTGGTAAGTTTCACGGGTCAAGGTTTCACGGGTAAGTTTCACGGGTAAGTTTCACGGGTGACGTTTCACGGGTCTAGGTTTCACTGGTAAGTTTCACGGGTCAAGGTTTCACGGGTAAGTTTCACGGGTATGTTTCACGGGTGACGTTTCACGGGTCTAGGTTTCACTGGAAAGTTTCACGGGTCAAGGTTTCACGGGTAAGTTTCAAGGGTAAGTTTCACGGGTAAGTTTTACGGGTATGTTTTACAGGTGACATTTCACGGGTCTAGGTTTCACTGGTAAGTTTCACGGGTCAAGGTTTCACGGGTAAGTTTCACGGGTAAGTTTCACGGGTAAGTTTCACGGGTATGTTTCATGGGTGATGTTTCACGGGTCTAGGTTTCACTGGTAAGTTTCGCGGGTCAAGGTTTCACGGGTAAGTTTTACGGGTAAGTTTCACTGGTAAGTTTCACGGGTCAAGGTTTCACGGGTAAGTTTCACGGGTAAGTTTCACGGGTAAGTTTCACGGGTATGTTTCACGGGTGACGTTTCACGGGTCTAGGATTCACTGGTAAGTTTCACGGGTCAAGGTTTCACGGGTAAGTTTCACGGGTAAGTTTCACGGGTATGTTTCACGGGTGACGTTTCACGGGTCTAGGTTTCACTGGTAAGTTTCACGGGTCAAGGTTTCACGGGTAAGTTTCACGGGTAAGTTTCACGGGTATGTTTCACGGGTGACGTTTCACGGGTCTAGGTTTCACTGGTAAGTTTCACGGGTCAAGGTTTTACGGGTAAATTTCACGGGTAAGTTTCACGGGTATGTTTCACGGGTGACGTTTCACGGGTCTAGGTTTCACTGGTAAGTTTCACGAGTCAAGGTTTCACGGGTAAGTTTCACGGGTAAGTTTTACGGGTAAGTTTCACGGGTGACGTTTTACGGGTGACGTTTCACGGGTCTAGGTTTCACTGGTAAGTTTCACGGGTCAAGGTTTCACGGGTTAGTTTCACGGGTAAGTTTCACGGGTATGTTTCACGGGTGACGTTTCACGGGTCTAGGTTTCACTGGTAAGTTTCACGGGTCAAGGTTTCACGGGTAAGTTTCACGGGTAAGTTTCACGGGTAAGTTTCACGGGTATGTTTCACGGGTGACGTTTCACGGGTCTAGGTTTCACTGGTAAGTTTAACGGGTCAAGGTTTCACGGGTAAGTTTTACGAGTAAGTTTCACGGGTATGTTTTACGGGTATGTTTCACGGGTGACGTTTCACGGGTCTAGGTTTCACTGGTAAGTTTCACTGGTCAAGGTTTCACGGGTAAGTTTCACGGGTAAGTTTCACGGGTATGTTTCACGGGTGACGTTTCACGGGTCTAGGTTTCACTGGTAAGTTTCACGGGTCAAGGTTTCACGGGTAAGTTTCACGGGTAAGTTTCACGGGTATGTTTCACGGGTGACGTTTCACGGGTCTAGGTTTCACTGGTAAGTTTCACGGGTCAAGGTTTCACGGGTAAGTTTTACGGGTAAGTTTCACGGGTGACGTTTCACGGGTGACGTTTCACGGGTCTAGGTTTCACTGGTAAGTTTCACGGGTCAAGGTTTCAAGGGTAAGTTTCACGGGTAAGTTTCACGGGTATGTTTCACGGGTGACGTTTCACGGGTCTAGGTTTCACTGGAAAGTTTCACGGGTCAAGGTTTCACGGGTAAGTTTCAAGGGTAAGTTTCACTGGTAAGTTTTACGGGTATGTTTTACAGGTGACGTTTCACGGGTCTAGGTTTCACTGGTAAGTTTCATGGGTCAAGGTTTCACGGGTAAGTTTCACGGGTAAGTTTCACGGGTAAGTTTCATGGGTGACGTTTCACGGGTCTAGGTTTCACTGGTAAGTTTCACGGGTCAAGGTTTCACGGGTAAGTTTCACGGGTAAGTTTCACGGGTGACGTTTCACGGGTCTAGGTTTCACTGGTAAGTTTCACGGGTCAAGGTTTCACGGGTAAGTTTCACGGGTATGTTTCACGGGTGACGTTTCACGGGTCTAGGTTTCACTGGAAAGTTTCACGGGTCAAGGTTTCACGGGTAAGTTTCAAGGGTAAGTTTCACGGGTAAGTTTTACGGGTATGTTTTACAGGTGACATTTCACGGGTCTAGGCTTCACTGGTAAGTTTCACGGGTCAAGGTTTCACGGGTAAGTTTCACGGGTAAGTTTCACGGGTAAGTTTCACGGGTAAGTTTCACGGGTAAGTTTCACGGGTATGTTTCATGGGTGATGTTTCACGGGTCTAGGTTTCACTGGTAAGTTTCGCTGGTCAAGGTTTCACGGGTAAGTTTTACGGGTAAGTTTCACTGGTAAGTTTCACGGGTCAAGGTTTCACGGGTAAGTTTCACGGGTAAGTTTCACGGGTAAGTTTCACGGGTATGTTTCACGGGTGACGTTTCACGGGTCTAGGATTCACTGGTAAGTTTCACGGGTCAAGGTTTCACGGGTAAGTTTCACGGGTAAGTTTCACGGGTATGTTTCACGGGTGACGTTTCACGGGTCTAGGTTTCACTGGTAAGTTTCACGGGTCAAGGTTTCACGGGTAAGTTTCACGGGTAAGTTTCACGGGTATGTTTCACGGGTGACGTTTCACGGGTCTAGGTTTCACTGGTAAGTTTCACGGGTCAAGGTTTTACGGGTAAATTTCACGGGTAAGTTTCACGGGTATGTTTCACGGGTGACGTTTCACGGGTCTAGGTTTCACTGGTAAGTTTCACGAGTCAAGGTTTCACGGGTAAGTTTCACGGGTAAGTTTTACGGGTAAGTTTCACGGGTGACGTTTTACGGGTGACGTTTCACGGGTCTAGGTTTCACTGGTAAGTTTCACGGGTCAAGGTTTCACGGGTAAGTTTCACGGGTAAGTTTCACGGGTATGTTTCACGGGTGACGTTTCACGGGTCTAGGTTTCACTGGTAAGTTTCACGGGTCAAGGTTTCACGGGTAAGTTTCACGGGTAAGTTTCACGGGTAAGTTTCACGGGTATGTTTCACGGGTGACGTTTCACGGGTCTAGGTTTCACTGGTAAGTTTAACGGGTCAAGGTTTCACGGGTAAGTTTTACGAGTAAGTTTCACGGGTATGTTTTACGGGTATGTTTCACGGGTGACGTTTCACGGGTCTAGGTTTCACTGGTAAGTTTCACGGGTTAAGGTTTCACGGGTAAGTTTCACGGGTAAGTTTTACGGGTATGTTTCACGGGTGACGTTTCACGGGTCTAGGTTTCACTGGTAAGTTTCACGGGTCAAGGTTTCACGGGTAAGTTTCACGGGTAAGTTTCACGGGTATGTTTCACGGGTGACGTTTCACGGGTCTAGGTTTCACTGGTAAGTTTCACGGGTCAAGGTTTCACGGGTAAGTTTCACGGGTAAGTTTCACGGGTGACGTTTCACGGGTCTAGGTTTCACTGGTAAGTTTCACGGGTCAAGGTTTTACGGGTAAGTTTCACGGGTAAGTTTCACGGGTATGTTTCACGGGTGACGTTTCACGGGTCTAGGTTTCACTGGTAAGTTTCACGAGTCAAGGATTCACGGGTAAGTTTCACGGGTAAGTTTTACGGGTAAGTTTCACGGGTGACGTTTCACGGGTCTAGGTTTCACTGGTAAGTTTCACGGGTCAAGGTTTCACGGGTAAGTTTCACGGGTAAGTTTCACGGGTGACGTTTCACGGGTCTAGGTTTCACTGGTAAGTTTCACGGGTCAAGGTTTCACGGGTAAGTTTCACGGGTAAGTTTCACGGGTATGTTTCAAGGGTGACGTTTCACGGGTCTAGGTTTTACTGGTAAGTTTCACGGGTCAAGGTTTCACGGGTAAGTTTCAAGGGTAAGTTTCACGGGTATGTTTCACGGGTGACGTTTCACGGGTCTAGGTTTCACTGGTAAGTTTCACGGGTCAAGGTTTTACGGGTAAGTTTCACGGGTCTAGGTTTCACTGGTAAGTTTCACGGGTCAAGGTTTCACGGGTAAGTTTCACGGGTAAGTTTCACGGGTTTGTTTCACGGGTGACGTTTCACGGGTCTAGGTTTCACTGGAAAGTTTCACGGGTCAAGGTTTCACGGGTAAGTTTCACGGGTAAGTTTCACAGGTATGTTTCACGGGTGACGTTTCACGGGTCTAGGTTTCACTGGTAAGTTTCACGGGTCAAGGTTTCACGGGTAAGTTTTACGGGTAAGTTTCACGGGTGACGTTTCACGGGTGACGTTTCACGGGTCTAGGTTTCACTGGTAAGTTTCACGGGTCAAGGTTTCAAGGGTAAGTTTCACGGGTAAGTTTCACGGGTATGTTTCACGGGTGACGTTTCACGGGTCTAGGTTTCACTGGAAAGTTTCACGGGTCAAGGTTTCACGGGTAAGTTTCAAGGGTAAGTTTCACTGGTAAGTTTTACGGGTATTTTTTACAGGTGACGTTTTACGGGTCTAGGTTTCACTGGTAAGTTTCACGGGTCAAGGTTTCACGGGTAAGTTTCACGGGTAAGTTTCACGGGTAAGTTTCACGGGTAAGTTTCATGGGTGACGTTTCACGGGTCTAGGTTTCACTGGTAAGTTTCACGGGTCAAGGTTTTACGGGTAAGTTTCACGGGTAAGTTTCACGGGTGACGTTTCACGGGTCTAGGTTTCACTGGTAAGTTTCACGGGTCAAGGTTTCACGGGTAAGTTTCACGGGTATGTTTCACGGGTGACGTTTCACGGGTCTAGGTTTCACTGGAAAGTTTCACGGGTCAAGGTTTCACGGGTAAGTTTCAAGGGTAAGTTTCACGGGTAAGTTTTACGAGTATGTTTTACAGGTGACATTTCACGGGTCTAGGTTTCACTGGTAAGTTTCACGGGTCAAGGTTTCACGGGTAAGTTTCACGGGTAAGTTTCACGGGTATGTTTCATGGGTGATGTTTCACGGGTCTAGGTTTCACTGGTAAGTTTCGCGGGTCAAGGTTTCACGGGTAAGTTTCACGGGTAAGTTTCACGGGTATGTTTCACGGGTGACGTTTCACGGGTCTAGGTTTCACTGGTAAGTTTCACGGGTCAAGGTTTCACGGGTAAGTTTCACGGGTAAGTTTCACGGGTAAGTTTCACGGGTATGTTTCACGGGTGACGTTTCACGGGTCTAGGTTTCACTGGTAAGTTTCACGGGTCAAGGTTTCACGGGTAAGTTTCACGGGTAAGTTTCACGGGTATGTTTCACGGGTGACGTTTCACGGGTCTAGGTTTCACTGGTAAGTTTCACGGGTCAAGGTTTCACGGGTAAGTTTCACGGGTAAGTTTCACGGGTATGTTTCACGGGTGACGTTTCACGGGTCTAGGTTTCACTGGTAAGTTTCACGGGTCAAGGTTTTACGGGTAAATTTCACGGGTAAGTTTCACGGGTATGTTTCACGGGTGACGTTTCACGGGTTTAGGTTTCACTGGTAAGTTTCACGAGTCAAGGTTTCACGGGTAAGTTTCACGGGTAAGTTTTACGGGTAAGTTTCACGGGTGACGTTTCACGGGTCTAGGTTTCACTGGTAAGTTTCACGAGTCAAGGTTTCACGGGTAAGTTTCACGGGTAAGTTTTACGGGTAAGTTTCACGGGTGACGTTTTACGGGTGACGTTTCACGGGTCTAGGTTTCACTGGTAAGTTTCACGGGTCAAGGTTACCCGTGAAACTTACCCGTGAAACCTTGACCCGTGAAACTTACCAGTGAAACCTAGACCCGTGAAACGTCACCCGTGAAACATACCCGTAAAACATACCCGTGAAACTTACCCGTAAAACTTACCCGTGAAACCTTGACCCGTTAAACTTACCAGTGAAACCTAGACCCGTGAAACGTCACCCGTGAAACATACCCGTAAAACTTACCCGTGAAACTTACCCGTGAAACCTTGACTCGTGAAACTTACCAGTGAAACCTAGACCCGTGAAACGTCACCCGTGAAACTTACCCGTAAAACTTACCCGTGAAACTTACCAGTACGAGTCAATTTTTCACGGGTAAGTTTCACGGGTAAGTTTTACGGGTAAGTTTCACGGGTGACGTTTTACGGGTGACGTTTCACGGGTCTAGGTTTCACTGGTAAGTTTCACGGGTCAAGGTTTCACGGGTAAGTTTCACGGGTAAGTTTCACGGGTATGTTTCACGGGTGACGTTTCACGGGTCTAGGTTTCACTGGTAAGTTTCACGGGTCAAGGTTTCACGGGTAAGTTTCACGGGTAAGTTTCACGGGTAAGTTTCATGGGTGACGTTTCACGGGTCTAGGTTTCACTGGTAAGTTTCACGGGTCAAGGTTTCACGGGTAAGTTTCACGGGTAAGTTTCACGGGTGACGTTTCACGGGTCTAGGTTTCACTGGTAAGTTTCACGGGTCAAGGTTTCACGGGTAAGTTTCACGGGTATGTTTCACGGGTGACGTTTCACGGGTCTAGGTTTCACTGGAAAGTTTCACGGGTCAAGGTTTCACGGGTAAGTTTCAAGGGTAAGTTTCACGGGTAAGTTTTACGGGTATGTTTTACAGGTGACATTTCACGGGTCTAGGTTTCACTGGTAAGTTTCACGGGTCAAGGTTTCACGGGTAAGTTTCACGGGTAAGTTTCACGGGTAAGTTTCACGGGTAAGTTTCACGGGTATGTTTCATGGGTGATGTTTCACGGGTCTAGGTTTCACTGGTAAGTTTCGCGGGTCAAGGTTTCACGGGTAAGTTTCACGGGTAAGTTTCACGGGTTTGTTTCACGGGTGACGTTTCACGGGTCTAGGTTTCACTGGTAAGTTTCACGGGTCAAGGTTTCACGGGTAAGTTTCACGGGTAAGTTTCACGGGTAAGTTTCACGGGTATGTTTCACGGGTGACGTTTCACGGGTCTAGGATTCACTGGTAAGTTTCACGGGTCAAGGTTTCACGGGTAAGTTTCACGGGTAAGTTTCACGGGTATGTTTCACGGGTGACGTTTCACGGGTCTAGGTTTCACTGGTAAGTTTCACGGGTCAAGGTTTCACGGGTAAGTTTAACGGGTAAGTTTCACGGGTATGTTTCACGGGTGACGTTTCACGGGTCTAGGTTTCACTGGTAAGTTTCACGGGTCAAGGTTTTACGGGTAAATTTCACGGGTAAATTTCACGGGTATGTTTCACGGGTGACGTTTCACGGGTCTAGGTTTCACTGGTAAGTTTCACGAGTCAAGGTTTCACGGGTAAGTTTCACGGGTAAGTTTTACGGGTAAGTTTCACGGGTGACGTTTTACGGGTGACGTTTCACGGGTCTAGGTTTCACTGGTAAGTTTCACGGGTCAAGGTTTCACGGGTAAGTTTCACGGGTAAGTTTCACGGGTATGTTTCACGGGTGACGTTTCACGGGTCTAGGTTTCACTGGTAAGTTTCACGGGTCAAGGTTTCACGGGTAAGTTTCACGGGAAAGTTTCACGGGTAAGTTTCACGGGTATGTTTCACGGGTGACGTTTCACGGGTCTAGGTTTCACTGGTAAGTTTAACGGGTCAAGGTTTCACGGGTAAGTTTTACGAGTAAGTTTCACGGGTATGTTTTACGGGTATGTTTCACGGGTGACGTTTCACGGGTCTAGGTTTCACTGGTAAGTTTCACGGGTCAAGGTTTCACGGGTAAGTTTCACGGGTAAGTTTCACGGGTATGTTTCACGGGTGACGTTTCACGGGTCTAGGTTTCACTGGTAAGTTTCACGGGTCAAGGTTTCACGGGTAAGTTTCACGGGTAAGTTTCACGGGTATGTTTCACGGGTGACGTTTCACGGGTCTAGGTTTCACTGGTAAGTTTCACGGGTCAAGGTTTCACGGGTAAGTTTCACGGGTAAGTTTCACGGGTAAGTTTCACGGGTAAGTTTCACGGGTATGTTTCACGGGTGACGTTTCACGGGTCTAGGTTTCACTGGTAAGTTTCACGGGTCAAGGTTTTACGGGTAAGTTTCACGGGTAAGTTTCACGGGTATGTTTCACGGGTGACGTTTCACGGGTCTAGGTTTCACTGGTAAGTTTCACGAGTCAAGGATTCACGGGTAAGTTTCACGGGTAAGTTTTACGGGTAAGTTTCACGGGTGACGTTTCACGGGTCTAGGTTTCACTGGTAAGTTTCACGGGTCAAGGTTTCACGGGTAAGTTTCACGGGTAAGTTTCACGGGTGACGTTTCACGGGTCTAGGTTTCACTGGTAAGTTTCACGGGTCAAGGTTTCACGGGTAAGTTTCACGGGTAAGTTTCACGGGTATGTTTCAAGGGTGACGTTTCACGGGTCTAGGTTTCACTGGTAAGTTTCACGGGTCAAGGTTTCACGGGTAAGTTTCACGGGTAAGTTTCACGGGTATGTTTCACGGGTGACGTTTCACGGGTCTAGGTTTCACTGGTAAGTTTCACGGGTCAAGGTTTTACGGGTAAGTTTCACGGGTCTAGGTTTCACTGGTAAGTTTCACGGGTCAAGGTTTCACGGGTAAGTTTCACGGGTAAGTTTCACGGGTTTGTTTCACGGGTGACGTTTCACGGGTCTAGGTTTCACTGGAAAGTTTCACGGGTCAAGGTTTCACGGGTAAGTTTCACGGGTAAGTTTCACGGGTATGTTTCACGGGTGACGTTTCACGGGTCTAGGTTTCACTGGTAAGTTTCACGGGTCAAGGTTTCACGGGTAAGTTTTACGGGTAAGTTTCACGGGTGACGTTTCACGGGTGACGTTTCACGGGTCTAGGTTTCACTGGTAAGTTTCACGGGTCAAGGTTTCAAGGGTAAGTTTCACGGGTAAGTTTCACGGGTATGTTTCACGGGTGACGTTTCACGGGTCTAGGTTTCACTGGTAAGTTTCACGGGTCAAGGTTTCAAGGGTAAGTTTCACGGGTAAGTTTCACGGGTATGTTTCACGGGTGACGTTTCACGGGTCTAGGTTTCACTGGAAAGTTTCTCGGGTCAAGGTTTCACGGGTAAGTTTCAAGGGTAAGTTTCACTGGTAAGTTTTACGGGTATGTTTTACAGGTGACGTTTCACGGGTCTAGGTTTCACTGGTAAGTTTCACGGGTCAAGGTTTCACGGGTAAGTTTCACGGGTAAGTTTCACGGGTAAGTTTCACGGGTAAGTTTCATGGGTGACGTTTCACGGGTCTAGGTTTCACTGGTAAGTTTCACGGGTCAAGGTTTCACGGGTAAGTTTCACGGGTAAGTTTCACGGGTGACGTTTCACGGGTCTAGGTTTCACTGGTAAGTTTCACGGGTCAAGGTTTCACGGGTAAGTTTCACGGGTATGTTTCACGGGTGACGTTTCACGGGTCTAGGTTTCACTGGAAAGTTTCACGGGTCAAGGTTTCACGGGTAAGTTTCAAGGGTAAGTTTCACGGGTAAGTTTTACGAGTATGTTTTACAGGTGACATTTCACGGGTCTAGGTTTCACTGGTAAGTTTCACGGGTCAAGGTTTCACGGGTAAGTTTCACGGGTAAGTTTCACGGGTAAGTTTCACGGGTATGTTTCATGGGTGATGTTTCACGGGTCTAGGTTTCACTGGTAAGTTTCGCGGGTCAAGGTTTCACGGGTAAGTTTCACGGGTAAGTTTCACGGGTATGTTTCACGGGTGACGTTTCACGGGTCTAGGTTTCACTGGTAAGTTTCACGGGTCAAGGTTTCACGGGTAAGTTTCACGGGTAAGTTTCACGGGTAAGTTTCACGGGTATGTTTCACGGGTGACGTTTCACGGGTCTAGGTTTCACTGGTAAGTTTCACGGGTCAAGGTTTCACGGGTAAGTTTCACGGGTAAGTTTCACGGGTATGTTTCACGGGTGACGTTTCACGGGTCTAGGTTTCACTGGTAAGTTTCACGGGTCAAGGTTTCACGGGTAAGTTTCACGGGTAAGTTTCACGGGTATGTTTCACGGGTGACGTTTCACGGGTCTAGGTTTCACTGGTAAGTTTCACGGGTCAAGGTTTTACGGGTAAATTTCACGGGTAAGTTTCACGGGTATGTTTCACGGGTGACGTTTCACGGGTTTAGGTTTCACTGGTAAGTTTCACGAGTCAAGGTTTCACGGGTAAGTTTCACGGGTAAGTTTTACGGGTAAGTTTCACGAGTGACGTTTCACGGGTCTAGGTTTCACTGGTAAGTTTCACGAGTCAAGGTTTCACGGGTAAGTTTCACGGGTAAGTTTTACGGGTAAGTTTCACGGGTGACGTTTTACGGGTGACGTTTCACGGGTCTAGGTTTCACTGGTAAGTTTCACGGGTCAAGGTTACCCGTGAAACTTACCCGTGAAACCTTGACCCGTGAAACTTACCAGTGAAACCTAGACCCGTGAAACGTCACCCGTGAAACATACCCGTAAAACATACCCGTGAAACTTACCCGTAAAACTTACCCGTGAAACCTTGACCCGTTAAACTTACCAGTGAAACCTAGACCCGTGAAACGTCACCCGTGAAACATACCCGTAAAACTTACCCGTGAAACTTACCCGTGAAACCTTGACTCGTGAAACTTACCAGTGAAACCTAGACCCGTGAAACGTCACCCGTGAAACTTACCCGTAAAACTTACCCGTGAAACTTACCAGTACGAGTCAATTTTTCACGGGTAAGTTTCACGGGTAAGTTTTACGGGTAAGTTTCACGGGTGACGTTTTACGGGTGACGTTTCACGGGTCTAGGTTTCACTGGTAAGTTTCACGGGTCAAGGTTTCACGGGTAAGTTTCACGGGTAAGTTTCACGGGTATGTTTCACGGGTGACGTTTCACGGGTCTAGGTTTCACTGGTAAGTTTCACGGGTCAAGGTTTCACGGGTAAGTTTCACGGGTAAGTTTCACGGGTATGTTTCACGGGTGACGTTTCACGGGTCTAGGTTTCACTGGTAAGTTTAACGGGTCAAGGTTTCACGCGTAAGTTTTACGGGTATGTTTTACGGGTATGTTTCACGGGTGACGTTTCACGGGTCTAGGTTTCACTGGTAAGTTTCACGGGTCAAGGTTTCACGGGTAAGTTTCACGGGTAAGTTTCACGGGTAAGTTTCACGGGTAAGTTTCACGGGTATGTTTCACGGGTGACGTTTCACGGGTCTAGGTTTCACTGGTAAGTTTCACGGGTCAAGGTTTCACGGGTAAGTTTCACGGGTAAGTTTCACGGGTGACGATACACGGGTCTAGGTTTCACTGGTAAGTTTCACGGGTAAGTTTCACGGGTTAGTTTCACGGGTATGTTTCACGGGTATGTTTCACGGGTGACGTTTCACGGGTCTAGGTTTCACTGGTAAGTTTCACGGGTCAAGGTTTCACGGGTAAGTTTCACGGGTAAGTTTCACGGGTATGTTTCACGGGTGACGTTTCACGGGTCTAGGTTTCACTGGTAAGTTTCACGGGTCAAGGTTTCACGGGTAAGTTTTACGGGTAAGTTTCACGGGTGACGTTTCACGGGTGACGTTTCACGGGTCTAGGTTTCACTGGTAAGTTTCACGGGTCAAGGTTTCAAGGGTAAGTTTCACGGGTAAGTTTCACGGGTATGTTTCACGGGTGACGTTTCACGGGTCTAGGTTTCACTGGTAAGTTTCACGGGTCAAGGTTTCAAGGGTAAGTTTCACGGGTAAGTTTCACGGGTATGTTTCACGGGTGACGTTTCACGGGTCTAGGTTTCACTGGAAAGTTTCTCGGGTCAAGGTTTCACGGGTAAGTTTCAAGGGTAAGTTTCACTGGTAAGTTTTACGGGTATGTTTTACAGGTGACGTTTCACGGGTCTAGGTTTCACTGGTAAGTTTCACGGGTCAAGGTTTCACGGGTAAGTTTCACGGGTAAGTTTCACGGGTAAGTTTCACGGGTAAGTTTCATGGGTGACGTTTCACGGGTCTAGGTTTCACTGGTAAGTTTCACGGGTCAAGGTTTCACGGGTAAGTTTCACGGGTAAGTTTCACGGGTGACGTTTCACGGGTATGTTTCACGGGTGACGTTTCACGGGTTTAGGTTTCACTGGTAAGTTTCACGAGTCAAGGTTTCACGGGTAAGTTTCACGGGTAAGTTTTACGGGTAAGTTTCACGGGTGACGTTTCACGGGTCTAGGTTTCACTGGTAAGTTTCACGAGTCAAGGTTTCACGGGTAAGTTTCACGGGTAAGTTTTACGGGTAAGTTTCACGGGTGACGTTTTACGGGTGACGTTTCACGGGTCTAGGTTTCACTGGTAAGTTTCACGGGTCAAGGTTACCCGTGAAACTTACCCGTGAAACCTTGACCCGTGAAACTTACCAGTGAAACCTAGACCCGTGAAACGTCACCCGTGAAACATACCCGTAAAACATACCCGTGAAACTTACCCGTAAAACTTACCCGTGAAACCTTGACCCGTTAAACTTACCAGTGAAACCTAGACCCGTGAAACGTCACCCGTGAAACATACCCGTAAAACTTACCCGTGAAACTTACCCGTGAAACCTTGACTCGTGAAACTTACCAGTGAAACCTAGACCCGTGAAACGTCACCCGTGAAACTTACCCGTAAAACTTACCCGTGAAACTTACCAGTACGAGTCAATTTTTCACGGGTAAGTTTCACGGGTAAGTTTTACGGGTAAGTTTCACGGGTGACGTTTTACGGGTGACGTTTCACGGGTCTAGGTTTCACTGGTAAGTTTCACGGGTCAAGGTTTCACGGGTAAGTTTCACGGGTAAGTTTCACGGGTATGTTTCACGGGTGACGTTTCACGGGTCTAGGTTTCACTGGTAAGTTTCACGGGTCAAGGTTTCACGGGTAAGTTTCACGGGTAAGTTTCACGGGTATGTTTCACGGGTGACGTTTCACGGGTCTAGGTTTCACTGGTAAGTTTAACGGGTCAAGGTTTCACGGGTAAGTTTTACGGGTATGTTTTACGGGTATGTTTCACGGGTGACGTTTCACGGGTCTAGGTTTCACTGGTAAGTTTCACGGGTCAAGGTTTCACGGGTAAGTTTCACGGGTAAGTTTCACGGGTAAGTTTCACGGGTAAGTTTCACGGGTAAGTTTCACGGGTAAGTTTCACGGGTATGTTTCACGGGTGACGTTTCACGGGTCTAGGTTTCACTGGTAAGTTTCACGGGTCAAGGTTTCACGGGTAAGTTTCACGGGTAAGTTTCACGGGTGACGATTCACGGGTCTAGGTTTCACTGGTAAGTTTCACGGGTAAGTTTCACGGGTTAGTTTCACGGGTATGTTTCACGGGTATGTTTCACGGGTGACGTTTCACGGGTCTAGGTTTCACTGGTAAGTTTCACGGGTCAAGGTTTCACGGGTAAGTTTCACGGGTAAGTTTCACGGGTATGTTTCACGGGTGACGTTTCACGGGTCTAGGTTTCACTGGTAAGTTTCACGGGTCAAGGTTTCACGGGTAAGTTTTACGGGTAAGTTTCACGGGTGACGTTTCACGGGTGACGTTTCACGGGTCTAGGTTTCACTGGTAAGTTTCACGGGTCAAGGTTTCAAGGGTAAGTTTCACGGGTAAGTTTCACGGGTATGTTTCACGGGTGACGTTTCACGGGTCTAGGTTTCACTGGTAAGTTTCACGGGTCAAGGTTTCAAGGGTAAGTTTCACGGGTAAGTTTCACGGGTATGTTTCACGGGTGACGTTTCACGGGTCTAGGTTTCACTGGAAAGTTTCTCGGGTCAAGGTTTCACGGGTAAGTTTCAAGGGTAAGTTTCACTGGTAAGTTTTACGGGTATGTTTTACAGGTGACGTTTCACGGGTCTAGGTTTCACTGGTAAGTTTCACGGGTCAAGGTTTCACGGGTAAGTTTCACGGGTAAGTTTCACGGGTAAGTTTCACGGGTAAGTTTCATGGGTGACGTTTCACGGGTCTAGGTTTCACTGGTAAGTTTCACGGGTCAAGGTTTCACGGGTAAGTTTCACGGGTAAGTTTCACGGGTGACGTTTCACGGGTCTAGGTTTCACTGGTAAGTTTCACGGGTCAAGGTTTCACGGGTAAGTTTCACGGGTATGTTTCACGGGTGACGTTTCACGGGTCTAGGTTTCACTGGAAAGTTTCACGGGTCAAGGTTTCACGGGTAAGTTTCAAGGGTAAGTTTAACGGGTAAGTTTTACGAGTATGTTTTACAGGTGACATTTCACGGGTCTAGGTTTCACTGGTAAGTTTCACGGGTCAAGGTTTCACGGGTAAGTTTCACGGGTAAGTTTCACGGGTAAGTTTCACGGGTATGTTTCATGGGTGATGTTTCACGGGTCTAGGTTTCACTGGTAAGTTTCGCGGGTCAAGGTTTCACGGGTAAGTTTCACGGGTAAGTTTCACGGGTATGTTTCACGGGTGACGTTTCACGGGTCTAGGTTTCACTGGTAAGTTTCACGGGTCAAGGTTTCACGGGTAAGTTTCACGGGTAAGTTTCACGGGTAAGTTTCACGGGTATGTTTCACGGGTGACGTTTCACGGGTCTAGGTTTCACTGGTAAGTTTCACGGGTCAAGGTTTCACGGGTAAGTTTCACGGGTAAGTTTCACGGGTATGTTTCACGGGTGACGTTTCACGGGTCTAGGTTTCACTGGTAAGTTTCACGGGTCAAGGTTTTACGGGTAAATTTCACGGGTAAGTTTCACGGGTATGTTTCACGGGTGACGTTTCACGGGTTTAGGTTTCACTGGTAAGTTTCACGAGTCAAGGTTTCACGGGTAAGTTTCACGGGTAAGTTTTACGGGTAAGTTTCACGGGTGACGTTTCACGGGTCTAGGTTTCACTGGTAAGTTTCACGAGTCAAGGTTTCACGGGTAAGTTTCACGGGTAAGTTTTACGGGTAAGTTTCACGGGTGACGTTTTACGGGTGACGTTTCACGGGTCTAGGTTTCACTGGTAAGTTTCACGGGTCAAGGTTACCCGTGAAACTTACCCGTGAAACCTTGACCCGTGAAACTTACCAGTGAAACCTAGACCCGTGAAACGTCACCCGTGAAACATACCCGTAAAACATACCCGTGAAACTTACCCGTAAAACTTACCCGTGAAACCTTGACCCGTTAAACTTACCAGTGAAACCTAGACCCGTGAAACGTCACCCGTGAAACATACCCGTAAAACTTACCCGTGAAACTTACCCGTGAAACCTTGACTCGTGAAACTTACCAGTGAAACCTAGACCCGTGAAACGTCACCCGTGAAACTTACCCGTAAAACTTACCCGTGAAACTTACCAGTACGAGTCAATTTTTCACGGGTAAGTTTCACGGGTAAGTTTTACGGGTAAGTTTCACGGGTGACGTTTTACGGGTGACGTTTCACGGGTCTAGGTTTCACTGGTAAGTTTCACGGGTCAAGGTTTCACGGGTAAGTTTCACGGGTAAGTTTCACGGGTATGTTTCACGGGTGACGTTTCACGGGTCTAGGTTTCACTGGTAAGTTTCACGGGTCAAGGTTTCACGGGTAAGTTTCACGGGTAAGTTTCACGGGTATGTTTCACGGGTGACGTTTCACGGGTCTAGGTTTCACTGGTAAGTTTAACGGGTCAAGGTTTCACGGGTAAGTTTTACGGGTATGTTTTACGGGTATGTTTCACGGGTGACGTTTCACGGGTCTAGGTTTCACTGGTAAGTTTCACGGGTCAAGGTTTCACGGGTAAGTTTCACGGGTAAGTTTCACGGGTAAGTTTCACGGGTAAGTTTCACGGGTATGTTTCACGGGTGACGTTTCACGGGTCTAGGTTTCACTGGTAAGTTTCACGGGTCAAGGTTTCACGGGTAAGTTTCACGGGTAAGTTTCACGGGTGACGATTCACGGGTCTAGGTTTCACTGGTAAGTTTCACGGGTAAGTTTCACGGGTTAGTTTCACGGGTATGTTTCACGGGTATGTTTCACGGGTGACGTTTCACGGGTCTAGGTTTCACTGGTAAGTTTCACGGGTCAAGGTTTCACGGGTAAGTTTCACGGGTAAGTTTCACGGGTATGTTTCACGGGTGACGTTTTACGGGTCTAGGTTTCACTGGTAAGTTTCACGGGTCAAGGTTTTACGGGTAAGTTTCACGGGTAAGTTTCACGGGTATGTTTCACGGGTGACGTTTCACGGGTCTATGTTTCACTGGTAAGTTTTACGGGTCAAGGTTTCACGGGTAAGTTTCACGGGTAAGTTTCACGGGTGACGATTCACGGGTCTAGGTTTCACTGGTAAGTTTCACGGGTCAAGGTTTCAAGGGTAAGTTTTACGGGTAAGTTTCACGGGTATGTTTCACGGGTGACGTTTCACGGGTCTAGGTTTCACTGGTAAGTTTCACGGGTCAAGGTTTTACGGGTAAGTTTCACGGGTAAGTTTCACGGGTAAGTTTCACGGGTATGTTTCACGGGTGACGTTTCACGGGTCTAGGTTTCACTGGTAAGTTTCACGGGTCAAGGTTTCACGGGTAAGTTTCACGGGTAAGTTTCACGGGTATGTTTCACGGGTGACGTTTCACGGGTCTAGGTTTCACTGGTAAGTTTCACGGGTCAAGGTTTCACGGGTAAGTTTCACGGGTAAGTTTCACGGGTAAGTTTTACGGGTAAGTTTCACGGGTATGTTTCACGGGTGACGTTTCACGGGTCTAGGTTTCACTGGTAAGTTTCACGGGTCAAGGTTTTACGGGTAAGTTTCACGGGTAAGTTTCACGGGTATGTTTCACGGGTGACGTTTCACGGGTCTAGGTTTCACTGGTAAGTTTCACGAGTCAAGGATTCACGGGTAAGTTTCACGGGTAAGTTTTACGGGTAAGTTTCACGGGTGACGTTTCACGGGTCTAGGTTTCACTGGTAAGTTTCACGGGTCAAGGTTTCACGGGTAAGTTTCACGGGTAAGTTTCACGGGTGACGTTTCACGGGTCTAGGTTTCACTGGTAAGTTTCACGGGTCAAGGTTTCACGGGTAAGTTTCACGGGTAAGTTTCACGGGTATGTTTCAAGGGTGACGTTTCACGGGTCTAGGTTTCACTGGTAAGTTTCACGGGTCAAGGTTTCACGGGTAAGTTTCACGGGTAAGTTTCACGGGTATGTTTCACGGGTGACGTTTCACGGGTCTAGGTTTCACTGGTAAGTTTCACGGGTCAAGGTTTTACGGGTAAGTTTCACGGGTCTAGGTTTCACTGGTAAGTTTCACGGGTCAAGGTTTCACGGGTAAGTTTCACGGGTAAGTTTCACGGGTTTGTTTCACGGGTGACGTTTCACGGGTCTAGGTTTCACTGGAAAGTTTCACGGGTCAAGGTTTCACGGGTAAGTTTCACGGGTAAGTTTCACGGGTATGTTTCACGGGTGACGTTTCACGGGTCTAGGTTTCACTGGTAAGTTTCACGGGTCAAGGTTTCACGGGTAAGTTTTACGGGTAAGTTTCACGGGTGACGTTTCACGGGTGACGTTTCACGGGTCTAGGTTTCACTGGTAAGTTTCACGGGTCAAGGTTTCAAGGGTAAGTTTCACGGGTAAGTTTCACGGGTATGTTTCACGGGTGACGTTTCACGGGTCTAGGTTTCACTGGTAAGTTTCACGGGTCAAGGTTTCAAGGGTAAGTTTCACGGGTAAGTTTCACGGGTATGTTTCACGGGTGACGTTTCACGGGTCTAGGTTTCACTGGAAAGTTTCTCGGGTCAAGGTTTCACGGGTAAGTTTCAAGGGTAAGTTTCACTGGTAAGTTTTACGGGTATGTTTTACAGGTGACGTTTCACGGGTCTAGGTTTCACTGGTAAGTTTCACGGGTCAAGGTTTCACGGGTAAGTTTCACGGGTAAGTTTCACGGGTAAGTTTCACGGGTAAGTTTCATGGGTGACGTTTCACGGGTCTAGGTTTCACTGGTAAGTTTCACGGGTCAAGGTTTCACGGGTAAGTTTCACGGGTAAGTTTCACGGGTGACGTTTCACGGGTCTAGGTTTCACTGGTAAGTTTCACGGGTCAAGGTTTCACGGGTAAGTTTCACGGGTATGTTTCACGGGTGACGTTTCACGGGTCTAGGTTTCACTGGAAAGTTTCACGGGTCAAGGTTTCACGGGTAAGTTTCAAGGGTAAGTTTCACGGGTAAGTTTTACGAGTATGTTTTACAGGTGACATTTCACGGGTCTAGGTTTCACTGGTAAGTTTCACGGGTCAAGGTTTCACGGGTAAGTTTCACGGGTAAGTTTCACGGGTAAGTTTCACGGGTATGTTTCATGGGTGATGTTTCACGGGTCTAGGTTTCACTGGTAAGTTTCGCGGGTCAAGGTTTCACGGGTAAGTTTCACGGGTAAGTTTCACGGGTATGTTTCACGGGTGACGTTTCACGGGTCTAGGTTTCACTGGTAAGTTTCACGGGTCAAGGTTTCACGGGTAAGTTTCACGGGTAAGTTTCACGGGTAAGTTTCACGGGTATGTTTCACGGGTGACGTTTCACGGGTCTAGGTTTCACTGGTAAGTTTCACGGGTCAAGGTTTCACGGGTAAGTTTCACGGGTATGTTTCACGGGTGACGTTTCACGGGTCTAGGTTTCACTGGTAAGTTTCACGGGTCAAGGTTTCACGGGTAAGTTTCACGGGTAAGTTTCACGGGTATGTTTCACGGGTGACGTTTCACGGGTCTAGGTTTCACTGGTAAGTTTCACGGGTCAAGGTTTTACGGGTAAATTTCACGGGTAAGTTTCACGGGTATGTTTCACGGGTGACGTTTCACGGGTTTAGGTTTCACTGGTAAGTTTCACGAGTCAAGGTTTCACGGGTAAGTTTCACGGGTAAGTTTTACGGGTAAGTTTCACGGGTGACGTTTCACGGGTCTAGGTTTCACTGGTAAGTTTCACGAGTCAAGGTTTCACGGGTAAGTTTCACGGGTAAGTTTTACGGGTAAGTTTCACGGGTGACGTTTTACGGGTGACGTTTCACGGGTCTAGGTTTCACTGGTAAGTTTCACGGGTCAAGGTTACCCGTGAAACTTACCCGTGAAACCTTGACCCGTGAAACTTACCAGTGAAACCTAGACCCGTGAAACGTCACCCGTGAAACATACCCGTAAAACATACCCGTGAAACTTACCCGTAAAACTTACCCGTGAAACCTTGACCCGTTAAACTTACCAGTGAAACCTAGACCCGTGAAACGTCACCCGTGAAACATACCCGTAAAACTTACCCGTGAAACTTACCCGTGAAACCTTTACTCGTGAAACTTACCAGTGAAACCTAGACCCGTGAAACGTCACCCGTGAAACTTACCCGTAAAACTTACCCGTGAAACTTACCAGTACGAGTCAATTTTTCACGGGTAAGTTTCACGGGTAAGTTTTACGGGTAAGTTTCACGGGTGACGTTTTACGGGTGACGTTTCACGGGTCTAGGTTTCACTGGTAAGTTTCACGGGTCAAGGTTTCACGGGTAAGTTTCACGGGTAAGTTTCACGGGTATGTTTCACGGGTGACGTTTCACGGGTCTAGGTTTCACTGGTAAGTTTCACGGGTCAAGGTTTCACGGGTAAGTTTCACGGGTAAGTTTCACGGGTATGTTTCACGGGTGACGTTTCACGGGTCTAGGTTTCACTGGTAAGTTTAACGGGTCAAGGTTTCACGGGTAAGTTTTACGGGTATGTTTTACGGGTATGTTTCACGGGTGACGTTTCACGGGTCTAGGTTTCACTGGTAAGTTTCACGGGTCAAGGTTTCACGGGTAAGTTTCACGGGTAAGTTTCACGGGTAAGTTTCACGGGTAAGTTTCACGGGTATGTTTCACGGGTGACGTTTCACGGGTCTAGGTTTCACTGGTAAGTTTCACGGGTCAAGGTTTCACGGGTAAGTTTCACGGGTAAGTTTCACGGGTGACGATTCACGGGTCTAGGTTTCACTGGTAAGTTTCACGGGTAAGTTTCACGGGTTAGTTTCACGGGTATGTTTCACGGGTATGTTTCACGGGTGACGTTTCACGGGTCTAGGTTTCACTGGTAAGTTTCACGGGTCAAGGTTTCACGGGTAAGTTTCACGGGTAAGTTTCACGGGTATGTTTCACGGGTGACGTTTTACGGGTCTAGGTTTCACTGGTAAGTTTCACGGGTCAAGGTTTTACGGGTAAGTTTCACGGGTAAGTTTCACGGGTATGTTTCACGGGTGACGTTTCACGGGTCTATGTTTCACTGGTAAGTTTTACGGGTCAAGGTTTCACGGGTAAGTTTCACGGGTAAGTTTCACGGGTGACGATTCACGGGTCTAGGTTTCACTGGTAAGTTTCACGGGTCAAGGTTTCAAGGGTAAGTTTTACGGGTAAGTTTCACGGGTATGTTTCACGGGTGACGTTTCACGGGTCTAGGTTTCACTGGTAAGTTTCACGGGTCAAGGTTTTACGGGTAAGTTTCACGGGTAAGTTTCACGGGTAAGTTTCACGGGTATGTTTCACGGGTGACGTTTCACGGGTCTAGGTTTCACTGGTAAGTTTCACGGGTCAAGGTTTCACGGGTAAGTTTCACGGGTAAGTTTCACGGGTATGTTTCACGGGTGACGTTTCACGGGTCTAGGTTTCACTGGTAAGTTTCACGGGTCAAGGTTTCACGGGTAAGTTTCACGGGTAAGTTTCACGGGTAAGTTTTACGGGTAAGTTTCACGGGTATGTTTCACGGGTGACGTTTCACGGGTCTAGGTTTCACTGGTAAGTTTCACGGGTCAAGGTTTTACGGGTAAGTTTCACGGGTAAGTTTCACGGGTATGTTTCACGGGTGACGTTTCACGGGTCTAGGTTTCACTGGTAAGTTTCACGAGTCAAGGATTCACGGGTAAGTTTCACGGGTAAGTTTTACGGGTAAGTTTCACGGGTGACGTTTCACGGGTCTAGGTTTCACTGGTAAGTTTCACGGGTCAAGGTTTCACGGGTAAGTTTCACGGGTAAGTTTCACGGGTGACGTTTCACGGGTCTAGGTTTCACTGGTAAGTTTCACGGGTCAAGGTTTCACGGGTAAGTTTCACGGGTAAGTTTCACGGGTATGTTTCAAGGGTGACGTTTCACGGGTCTAGGTTTCACTGGTAAGTTTCACGGGTCAAGGTTTCACGGGTAAGTTTCACGGGTAAGTTTCACGGGTATGTTTCACGGGTGACGTTTCACGGGTCTAGGTTTCACTGGTAAGTTTCACGGGTCAAGGTTTTACGGGTAAGTTTCACGGGTCTAGGTTTCACTGGTAAGTTTCACGGGTCAAGGTTTCACGGGTAAGTTTCACGGGTAAGTTTCACGGGTTTGTTTCACGGGTGACGTTTCACGGGTCTAGGTTTCACTGGAAAGTTTCACGGGTCAAGGTTTCACGGGTAAGTTTCACGGGTAAGTTTCACGGGTATGTTTCACGGGTGACGTTTCACGGGTCTAGGTTTCACTGGTAAGTTTCACGGGTCAAGGTTTCACGGGTAAGTTTTACGGGTAAGTTTCACGGGTGACGTTTCACGGGTGACGTTTCACGGGTCTAGGTTTCACTGGTAAGTTTCACGGGTCAAGGTTTCAAGGGTAAGTTTCACGGGTAAGTTTCACGGGTATGTTTCACGGGTGACGTTTCACGGGTCTAGGTTTCACTGGTAAGTTTCACGGGTCAAGGTTTCAAGGGTAAGTTTCACGGGTAAGTTTCACGGGTATGTTTCACGGGTGACGTTTCACGGGTCTAGGTTTCACTGGAAAGTTTCTCGGGGCAAGGTTTCACGGGTAAGTTTCAAGGGTAAGTTTCACTGGTAAGTTTTACGGGTATGTTTTACAGGTGACGTTTCACGGGTCTAGGTTTCACTGGTAAGTTTCACGGGTCAAGGTTTCACGGGTAAGTTTCACGGGTAAGTTTCACGGGTAAGTTTCACGGGTAAGTTTCATGGGTGACGTTTCACGGGTCTAGGTTTCACTGGTAAGTTTCACGGGTCAAGGTTTCACGGGTAAGTTTCACGGGTAAGTTTCACGGGTGACGTTTCACGGGTCTAGGTTTCACTGGTAAGTTTCACGGGTCAAGGTTTCACGGGTAAGTTTCACGGGTATGTTTCACGGGTGACGTTTCACGGGTCTAGGTTTCACTGGAAAGTTTCACGGGTCAAGGTTTCACGGGTAAGTTTCAAGGGTAAGTTTCACGGGTAAGTTTTACGAGTATGTTTTACAGGTGACATTTCACGGGTCTAGGTTTCACTGGTAAGTTTCACGGGTCAAGGTTTCACGGGTAAGTTTCACGGGTAAGTTTCACGGGTAAGTTTCACGGGTATGTTTCATGGGTGATGTTTCACGGGTCTAGGTTTCACTGGTAAGTTTCGCGGGTCAAGGTTTCACGGGTAAGTTTCACGGGTAAGTTTCACGGGTATGTTTCACGGGTGACGTTTCACGGGTCTAGGTTTCACTGGTAAGTTTCACGGGTCAAGGTTTCACGGGTAAGTTTCACGGGTAAGTTTCACGGGTAAGTTTCACGGGTATGTTTCACGGGTGACGTTTCACGGGTCTAGGTTTCACTGGTAAGTTTCACGGGTCAAGGTTTCACGGGTAAGTTTCACGGGTAAGTTTCACGGGTATGTTTCACGGGTGACGTTTCACGGGTCTAGGTTTCACTGGTAAGTTTCACGGGTCAAGGTTTCACGGGTAAGTTTCACGGGTAAGTTTCACGGGTATGTTTCACGGGTGACGTTTCACGGGTCTAGGTTTCACTGGTAAGTTTCACGGGTCAAGGTTTTACGGGTAAATTTCACGGGTAAGTTTCACGGGTATGTTTCACGGGTGACGTTTCACGGGTTTAGGTTTCACTGGTAAGTTTCACGAGTCAAGGTTTCACGGGTAAGTTTCACGGGTAAGTTTTACGGGTAAGTTTCACGGGTGACGTTTCACGGGTCTAGGTTTCACTGGTAAGTTTCACGAGTCAAGGTTTCACGGGTAAGTTTCACGGGTAAGTTTTACGGGTAAGTTTCACGGGTGACGTTTTACGGGTGACGTTTCACGGGTCTAGGTTTCACTGGTAAGTTTCACGGGTCAAGGTTACCCGTGAAACTTACCCGTGAAACCTTGACCCGTGAAACTTACCAGTGAAACCTAGACCCGTGAAACGTCACCCGTGAAACATACCCGTAAAACATACCCGTGAAACTTACCCATAAAACTTACCCGTGAAACCTTGACCCGTTAAACTTACCAGTGAAACCTAGACCCGTGAAACGTCACCCGTGAAACATACCCGTAAAACTTACCCGTGAAACTTACCCGTGAAACCTTGACTCGTGAAACTTACCAGTGAAACCTAGACCCGTGAAACGTCACCCGTGAAACTTACCCGTAAAACTTACCCGTGAAACTTACCAGTACGAGTCAATTTTTCACGGGTAAGTTTCACGGGTAAGTTTTACGGGTAAGTTTCACGGGTGACGTTTTACGGGTGACGTTTCACGGGTCTAGGTTTCACTGGTAAGTTTCACGGGTCAAGGTTTCACGGGTAAGTTTCACGGGTAAGTTTCACGGGTATGTTTCACGGGTGACGTTTCACGGGTCTAGGTTTCACTGGTAAGTTTCACGGGTCAAGGTTTCACGGGTAAGTTTCACGGGTATGTTTCACGGGTGACGTTTCACGGGTCTAGGTTTCACTGGTAAGTTTAACGGGTCAAGGTTTCACGGGTAAGTTTTACGGGTATGTTTTACGGGTATGTTTCACGGGTGACGTTTCACGGGTCTAGGTTTCACTGGTAAGTTTCACGGGTCAAGGTTTCACGGGTAAGTTTCACGGGTAAGTTTCACGGGTAAGTTTCACGGGTAAGTTTCACGGGTATGTTTCACGGGTGACGTTTCACGGGTCTAGGTTTCACTGGTAAGTTTCACGGGTCAAGGTTTCACGGGTAAGTTTCACGGGTAAGTTTCACGGGTGACGATTCACGGGTCTAGGTTTCACTGGTAAGTTTCACGGGCAAGTTTCACGGGTTAGTTTCACGGGTATGTTTCACGGGTATGTTTCACGGGTGACGTTTCACGGGTCTAGGTTTCACTGGTAAGTTTCACGGGTCAAGGTTTCACGGGTAAGTTTCACGGGTAAGTTTCACGGGTATGTTTCACGGGTGACGTTTTACGGGTCTAGGTTTCACTGGTAAGTTTCACGGGTCAAGGTTTTACGGGTAAGTTTCACGGGTAAGTTTCACGGGTATGTTTCACGGGTGACGTTTCACGGGTCTATGTTTCACTGGTAAGTTTTACGGGTCAAGGTTTCACGGGTAAGTTTCACGGGTAAGTTTCACGGGTGACGATTCACGGGTCTAGGTTTCACTGGTAAGTTTCACGGGTCAAGGTTTCAAGGGTAAGTTTTACGGGTAAGTTTCACGGGTATGTTTCACGGGTGACGTTTCACGGGTCTAGGTTTCACTGGTAAGTTTCACGGGTCAAGGTTTTACGGGTAAGTTTCACGGGTAAGTTTCACGGGTATGTTTCACGGGTGACGTTTCACGGGTCTAGGTTTCACTGGTAAGTTTCACGGGTCAAGGTTTCACGGGTAAGTTTCACGGGTATGTTTCACGGGTGACGTTTCACGGGTCTAGGTTTCACTGGTAAGTTTCACGGGTCAAGGTTTCACGGGTAAGTTTCACGGGTAAGTTTCACGGGTAAGTTTTACGGGTAAGTTTCACGGGTATGTTTCACGGGTGACGTTTCACGGGTCTAGGTTTCACTGGTAAGTTTCACGGGTCAAGGTTTTACGGGTAAGTTTCACGGGTAAGTTTCACGGGTATGTTTCACGGGTGACGTTTCACGGGTCTAGGTTTCACTGGTAAGTTTCACGAGTCAAGGATTCACGGGTAAGTTTCACGGGTAAGTTTTACGGGTAAGTTTCACGGGTGACGTTTCACGGGTCTAGGTTTCACTGGTAAGTTTCACGGGTCAAGGTTTCACGGGTAAGTTTCACGGGTAAGTTTCACGGGTGACGTTTCACGGGTCTAGGTTTCACTGGTAAGTTTCACGGGTCAAGGTTTCACGGGTAAGTTTCACGGGTAAGTTTCACGGGTATGTTTCAAGGGTGACGTTTCACGGGTCTAGGTTTCACTGGTAAGTTTCACGGGTCAAGGTTTCACGGGTAAGTTTCACGGGTAAGTTTCACGGGTATGTTTCACGGGTGACGTTTCACGGGTCTAGGTTTCACTGGTAAGTTTCACGGGTCAAGGTTTTACGGGTAAGTTTCACGGGTCTAGGTTTCACTGGTAAGTTTCACGGGTCAAGGTTTCACGGGTAAGTTTCACGGGTAAGTTTCACGGGTTTGTTTCACGGGTGACGTTTCACGGGTCTAGGTTTCACTGGAAAGTTTCACGGGTCAAGGTTTCACGGGTAAGTTTCACGGGTAAGTTTCACGGGTATGTTTCACGGGTGACGTTTCACGGGTCTAGGTTTCACTGGTAAGTTTCACGGGTCAAGGTTTCACGGGTAAGTTTTACGGGTAAGTTTCACGGGTGACGTTTCACGGGTGACGTTTCACGGGTCTAGGTTTCACTGGTAAGTTTCACGGGTCAAGGTTTCAAGGGTAAGTTTCACGGGTAAGTTTCACGGGTATGTTTCACGGGTGACGTTTCACGGGTCTAGGTTTCACTGGTAAGTTTCACGGGTCAAGGTTTCAAGGGTAAGTTTCACGGGTAAGTTTCACGGGTATGTTTCACGGGTGACGTTTCACGGGTCTAGGTTTCACTGGAAAGTTTCTCGGGGCAAGGTTTCACGGGTAAGTTTCAAGGGTAAGTTTCACTGGTAAGTTTTACGGGTATGTTTTACAGGTGACGTTTCACGGGTCTAGGTTTCACTGGTAAGTTTCACGGGTCAAGGTTTCACGGGTAAGTTTCACGGGTAAGTTTCACGGGTAAGTTTCATGGGTGACGTTTCACGGGTCTAGGTTTCACTGGTAAGTTTCACGGGTCAAGGTTTCACGGGTAAGTTTCACGGGTAAGTTTCACGGGTGACGTTTCACGGGTCTAGGTTTCACTGGTAAGTTTCACGGGTCAAGGTTTCACGGGTAAGTTTCACGGGTATGTTTCACGGGTGACGTTTCACGGGTCTAGGTTTCACTGGAAAGTTTCACGGGTCAAGGTTTCACGGGTAAGTTTCAAGGGTAAGTTTCACGGGTAAGTTTTACGAGTATGTTTTACAGGTGACATTTCACGGGTCTAGGTTTCACTGGTAAGTTTCACGGGTCAAGGTTTCACGGGTAAGTTTCACGGGTAAGTTTCACGGGTAAGTTTCACGGGTATGTTTCATGGGTGATGTTTCACGGGTCTAGGTTTCACTGGTAAGTTTCGCGGGTCAAGGTTTCACGGGTAAGTTTCACGGGTAAGTTTCACGGGTATGTTTCACGGGTGACGTTTCACGGGTCTAGGTTTCACTGGTAAGTTTCACGGGTCAAGGTTTCACGGGTAAGTTTCACGGGTAAGTTTCACGGGTAAGTTTCACGGGTATGTTTCACGGGTGACGTTTCACGGGTCTAGGTTTCACTGGTAAGTTTCACGGGTCAAGGTTTCACGGGTAAGTTTCACGGGTAAGTTTCACGGGTATGTTTCACGGGTGACGTTTCACGGGTCTAGGTTTCACTGGTAAGTTTCACGGGTCAAGGTTTCACGGGTAAGTTTCACGGGTAAGTTTCACGGGTATGTTTCACGGGTGACGTTTCACGGGTCTAGGTTTCACTGGTAAGTTTCACGGGTCAAGGTTTTACGGGTAAATTTCACGGGTAAGTTTCACGGGTATGTTTCACGGGTGACGTTTCACGGGTTTAGGTTTCACTGGTAAGTTTCACGAGTCAAGGTTTCACGGGTAAGTTTCACGGGTAAGTTTTACGGGTAAGTTTCACGGGTGACGTTTCACGGGTCTAGGTTTCACTGGTAAGTTTCACGAGTCAAGGTTTCACGGGTAAGTTTCACGGGTAAGTTTTACGGGTAAGTTTCACGGGTGACGTTTTACGGGTGACGTTTCACGGGTCTAGGTTTCACTGGTAAGTTTCACGGGTCAAGGTTACCCGTGAAACTTACCCGTGAAACCTTGACCCGTGAAACTTACCAGTGAAACCTAGACCCGTGAAACGTCACCCGTGAAACATACCCGTAAAACATACCCGTGAAACTTACCCGTAAAACTTACCCGTGAAACCTTGACCCGTTAAACTTACCAGTGAAACCTAGACCCGTGAAACGTCACCCGTGAAACATACCCGTAAAACTTACCCGTGAAACTTACCCGTGAAACCTTGACTCGTGAAACTTACCAGTGAAACCTAGACCCGTGAAACGTCACCCGTGAAACTTACCCGTAAAACTTACCCGTGAAACTTACCAGTACGAGTCAATTTTTCACGGGTAAGTTTCACGGGTAAGTTTTACGGGTAAGTTTCACGGGTGACGTTTTACGGGTGACGTTTCACGGGTCTAGGTTTCACTGGTAAGTTTCACGGGTCAAGGTTTCACGGGTAAGTTTCACGGGTCAAGGTTTCACGGGTAAGTTTCACGGGTAAGTTTCACGGGTATGTTTCACGGGTGACGTTTCACGGGTCTAGGTTTCACTGGTAAGTTTCACGGGTCAAGGTTTCACGGGTAAGTTTCACGGGTAAGTTTCACGGGTATGTTTCACGGGTGACGTTTCACGGGTCTAGGTTTCACTGGTAAGTTTAACGGGTCAAGGTTTCACGGGTAAGTTTTACGGGTATGTTTTACGGGTATGTTTCACGGGTGACGTTTCACGGGTCTAGGTTTCACTGGTAAGTTTCACGGGTCAAGGTTTCACGGGTAAGTTTCACGGGTAAGTTTCACGGGTAAGTTTCACGGGTAAGTTTCACGGGTATGTTTCACGGGTGACGTTTCACGGGTCTAGGTTTCACTGGTAAGTTTCACGGGTCAAGGTTTCACGGGTAAGTTTCACGGGTAAGTTTCACGGGTGACGATTCACGGGTCTAGGTTTCACTGGTAAGTTTCACGGGCAAGTTTCACGGGTTAGTTTCACGGGTATGTTTCACGGGTATGTTTCACGGGTGACGTTTCACGGGTCTAGGTTTCACTGGTAAGTTTCACGGGTCAAGGTTTCACGGGTAAGTTTCACGGGTAAGTTTCACGGGTATGTTTCACGGGTGACGTTTTACGGGTCTAGGTTTCACTGGTAAGTTTCACGGGTCAAGGTTTTACGGGTAAGTTTCACGGGTAAGTTTCACGGGTATGTTTCACGGGTGACGTTTCACGGGTCTATGTTTCACTGGTAAGTTTTACGGGTCAAGGTTTCACGGGTAAGTTTCACGGGTGACGATTCACGGGTCTAGGTTTCACTGGTAAGTTTCACGGGTCAAGGTTTCAAGGGTAAGTTTTACGGGTAAGTTTCACGGGTATGTTTCACGGGTGACGTTTCACGGGTCTAGGTTTCACTGGTAAGTTTCACGGGTCAAGGTTTTACGGGTAAGTTTCACGGGTAAGTTTCACGGGTATGTTTCACGGGTGACGTTTCACGGGTCTAGGTTTCACTGGTAAGTTTCACGGGTCAAGGTTTCACGGGTAAGTTTCACGGGTAAGTTTCACGGGTATGTTTCACGGGTGACGTTTCACGGGTCTAGGTTTCACTGGTAAGTTTCACGGGTCAAGGTTTCACGGGTAAGTTTCACGGGTAAGTTTCACGGGTAAGTTTTACGGGTAAGTTTCACGGGTATGTTTCACGGGTGACGTTTCACGGGTCTAGGTTTCACTGGTAAGTTTCACGGGTCAAGGTTTTACGGGTAAGTTTCACGGGTAAGTTTCACGGGTATGTTTCACGGGTGACGTTTCACGGGTCTAGGTTTCACTGGTAAGTTTCACGAGTCAAGGATTCACGGGTAAGTTTCACGGGTAAGTTTTACGGGTAAGTTTCACGGGTGACGTTTCACGGGTCTAGGTTTCACTGGTAAGTTTCACGGGTCAAGGTTTCACGGGTAAGTTTCACGGGTAAGTTTCACGGGTGACGTTTCACGGGTCTAGGTTTCACTGGTAAGTTTCACGGGTCAAGGTTTCACGGGTAAGTTTCACGGGTAAGTTTCACGGGTATGTTTCAAGGGTGACGTTTCACGGGTCTAGGTTTCACTGGTAAGTTTCACGGGTCAAGGTTTCACGGGTAAGTTTCACGGGTAAGTTTCACGGGTATGTTTCACGGGTGACGTTTCACGGGTCTAGGTTTCACTGGTAAGTTTCACGGGTCAAGGTTTTACGGGTAAGTTTCACGGGTCTAGGTTTCACTGGTAAGTTTCACGGGTCAAGGTTTCACGGGTAAGTTTCACGGGTAAGTTTCACGGGTTTGTTTCACGGGTGACGTTTCACGGGTCTAGGTTTCACTGGAAAGTTTCACGGGTCAAGGTTTCACGCGTAAGTTTCACGGGTAAGTTTCACGGGTATGTTTCACGGGTGACGTTTCACGGGTCTAGGTTTCACTGGTAAGTTTCACGGGTCAAGGTTTCACGGGTAAGTTTTACGGGTAAGTTTCACGGGTGACGTTTCACGGGTGACGTTTCACGGGTCTAGGTTTCACTGGTAAGTTTCACGGGTCAAGGTTTCAAGGGTAAGTTTCACGGGTAAGTTTCACGGGTATGTTTCACAAGTGACGTTTCACGGGTCTAGGTTTCACTGGAAAGTTTCTCGGGTCAAGGTTTCACGAGTAAGTTTCAAGGGTAAGTTTCACTGGTAAGTTTTACGGGTATGTTTTACAGGTGACGTTTCACGGGTCTAGGTTTCACTGGTAAGTTTCACGGGTCAAGGTTTCACGGGTAAGTTTCACGGGTAAGTTTCACGGGTAAGTTTCACGGGTAAGTTTCATGGGTGACGTTTCACGGGTCTAGGTTTCACTGGTAAGTTTCACGGGTCAAGGTTTCACGGGTAAGTTTCACGGGTAAGTTTCACGGGTGACGTTTCACGGGTCTAGGTTTCACTGGTAAGTTTCACGGGTCAAGGTTTCACGGGTAAGTTTCACGGGTATGTTTCACGGGTGACGTTTCACGGGTCTAGGTTTCACTGGAAAGTTTCACGGGTCAAGGTTTCACGGGTAAGTTTCAAGGGTAAGTTTCACGGGTAAGTTTTACGAGTATGTTTTACAGGTGACATTTCACGGGTCTAGGTTTCACTGGTAAGTTTCACGGGTCAAGGTTTCACGGGTAAGTTTCACGGGTAAGTTTCACGGGTAAGTTTCACGGGTAAGTTTCACGGGTATGTTTCATGGGTGATGTTTCACGGGTCTAGGTTTCACTGGTAAGTTTCGCGGGTCAAGGTTTCACGGGTAAGTTTCACGGGTAAGTTTCACGGGTATGTTTCACGGGTGACGTTTCACGGGTCTAGGTTTCACTGGTAAGTTTCACGGGTCAAGGTTTCACGGGTAAGTTTCACGGGTAAGTTTCACGGGTAAGTTTCACGGGTATGTTTCACGGGTGACGTTTCACGGGTCTAGGTTTCACTGGTAAGTTTCACGGGTCAAGGTTTCACGGGTAAGTTTCACGGGTAAGTTTCACGGGTATGTTTCACGGGTGACGTTTCACGGGTCTAGGTTTCACTGGTAAGTTTCACGGGTCAAGGTTTCACGGGTAAGTTTCACGGGTAAGTTTCACGGGTATGTTTCACGGGTGACGTTTCACGGGTCTAGGTTTCACTGGTAAGTTTCACGGGTCAAGGTTTTACGGGTAAATTTCACGGGTAAGTTTCACGGGTATGTTTCACGGGTGACGTTTCACGGGTTTAGGTTTCACTGGTAAGTTTCACGAGTCAAGGTTTCACGGGTAAGTTTCACGGGTAAGTTTTACGGGTAAGTTTCACAGGTGACGTTTCACGGGTCTAGGTTTCACTGGTAAGTTTCACGAGTCAAGGTTTCACGGGTAAGTTTCACGGGTAAGTTTTACGGGTAAGTTTCACGGGTGACGTTTTACGGGTGACGTTTCACGGGTCTAGGTTTCACTGGTAAGTTTCACGGGTCAAGGTTACCCGTGAAACTTACCCGTGAAACCTTGACCCGTGAAACTTACCAGTGAAACCTAGACCCGTGAAACGTCACCCGTGAAACATACCCGTAAAACATACCCGTGAAACTTACCCGTAAAACTTACCCGTGAAACCTTGACCCGTTAAACTTACCAGGGAAACCTAGACCCGTGAAACGTCACCCGTGAAACATACCCGTAAAACTTACCCGTGAAACTTACCCGTGAAACCTTGACTCGTGAAACTTACCAGTGAAACCTAGACCCGTGAAACGTCACCCGTGAAACTTACCCGTAAAACTTACCCGTGAAACTTACCAGTACGAGTCAATTTTTCACGGGTAAGTTTCACGGGTAAGTTTTACGGGTAAGTTTCACGGGTGACGTTTTACGGGTGACGTTTCACGGGTCTAGGTTTCACTGGTAAGTTTCACGGGTCAAGGTTTCACGGGTAAGTTTCACGGGTAAGTTTCACGGGTATGTTTCACGGGTGACGTTTCACGGGTCTAGGTTTCACTGGTAAGTTTCACGGGTCAAGGTTTCACGGGTAAGTTTCACGGGTAAGTTTCACGGGTATGTTTCACGGGTGACGTTTCACGGGTCTAGGTTTCACTGGTAAGTTTAACGGGTCAAGGTTTCACGGGTAAGTTTTACGGGTATGTTTTACGGGTATGTTTCACGGGTGACGTTTCACGGGTCTAGGTTTCACTGGTAAGTTTCACGGGTCAAGGTTTCACGGGTAAGTTTCACGGGTAAGTTTCACGGGTAAGTTTCACGGGTATGTTTCACGGGTGACGTTTCACGGGTCTAGGTTTCACTGGTAAGTTTCACGGGTCAAGGTTTCACGGGTAAGTTTCACGGGTAAGTTTCACGGGTGACGATTCACGGGTCTAGGTTTCACTGGTAAGTTTCACGGGTAAGTTTCACGGGTTAGTTTCACGGGTATGTTTCACGGGTATGTTTCACGGGTGACGTTTCACGGGTCTAGGTTTCACTGGTAAGTTTCACGGGTCAAGGTTTCACGGGTAAGTTTCACGGGTAAGTTTCACGGGTATGTTTCACGGGTGACGTTTTACGGGTCTAGGTTTCACTGGTAAGTTTCACGGGTCAAGGTTTTACGGGTAAGTTTCACGGGTAAGTTTCACGGGTATGTTTCACGGGTGACGTTTCACGGGTCTATGTTTCACTGGTAAGTTTCACGGGTCAAGGTTTCACGGGTAAGTTTCACGGGTAAGTTTCACGGGTGACGATTCACGGGTCTAGGTTTCACTGGTAAGTTTCACGGGTCAAGGTTTCAAGGGTAAGTTTTACGGGTAAGTTTCACGGGTATGTTTCACGGGTGACGTTTCACGGGTCTAGGTTTCACTGGTAAGTTTCACGGGTCAAGGTTTTACGGGTAAGTTTCACGGGTAAGTTTCACGGGTAAGTTTCACGGGTGACGTTTCACGGGTCTAGGTTTCACTGGTAAGTTTCACGGGTTAAGGTTTCACGGGTAAGTTTCACGGGTAAGTTTCACGGGTGACGTTTCACGGGTCTAGGTTTCACTGGTAAGTTTCACGGGTCAAGGTTTCACGGGTAAGTTTCACGGGTAAGTTTCACGGGTATGTTTCAAGGGTGACGTTTCACGGGTCTAGGTTTCACTGGTAAGTTTCACGGGTCAAGGTTTCACGGGTAAGTTTCACGGGTAAGTTTCACGGGTATGTTTCACGGGTGACGTTTCACGGGTCTAGGTTTCACTGGTAAGTTTCACGGGTCAAGGTTTCACGGGTAAGTTTCACGGGTAAGTTTCACGGGTAAGTTTCACGGGTATGTTTCACGGGTGACGTTTCACGGGTCTAGGTTTCACTGGTAAGTTTCACGGGTCAAGGTTTCACGGGTAAGTTTCACGGGTAAGTTTCACGGGTATGTTTCACGGGTGACGTTTTACGGGTCTAGGTTTCACTGGTAAGTTTCACGGGTCAAGGTTTTACGGGTAAGTTTCACGGGTAAGTTTCACGGGTATGTTTCACGGGTGACGTTTCACGGGTCTAGGTTTCACTGGTAAGTTTCACGGGTCAAGGTTTCACGGGTAAGTTTCACGGGTAAGTTTCACGGGTGACGATTCACGGGTCTAGGTTTCACTGGTAAGTTTCACGGGTCAAGGTTTCAAGGGTAAGTTTTACGAGTAAGTTTCACGGGTATGTTTCACGGGTGACGTTTCACGGGTCTAGGTTTCACTGGAAAGTTTCACGGGTCAAGGTTTCACGGGTAAGTTTCACGGGTAAGTTTTACGGGTATGTTTTACAGGTGACGTTTCACGGGTCTAGGTTTCACTGGTAAGTTTCACGAGTCAAGGTTTCACGGGTAAGTTTCACGGGTAAGTTTCACGGGTATGTTTCGCGGGTGACGTTTCACGGGTCTAGGTTTCACTGGTAAGTTTCACGGGTCAAGGTTTCACGGGTAAGTTTCACGGGTAAGTTTCACGGGTAAGTTTCACGGGTATGTTTCACGGGTGACGTTTCACGGGTCTAGGTTTCACTGGTAAGTTTCACGGGTCAAGGTTTCACGGGTAAGTTTCACGGGTAAGTTTCACGGGTATGTTTCACGGGTGACGTTTCACGGGTCTAGGTTTCACTGGTAAGTTTCACGGGTCAAGGTTTCACGGGTAAGTTTCACGGGTAAGTTTCACGGGTATGTTTCACGGGTGACGTTTCACGGGTCTAGGTTTCACTGGTAAGTTTCACGGGTCAAGGTTTTACGGGTAAATTTCACGAGTAAGTTTCACGGGTATGTTTCACGGGTGACGTTTCACGGGTCTAGGTTTCACTGGTAAGTTTCACGAGTCAAGGTTTCACGGGTAAGTTTCACGGGTAAGTTTTACGGGTAAGTTTCACGGGTGACGTTTCACGGGTCTAGGTTTCACTGGTAAGTTTCACGAGTCAAGGTTTCACGGGTAAGTTTCACGGGTAAGTTTTACGGGTAAGTTTTTCGGGTGACGTTTTACGGGTGACGTTTCACGGGTCTAGGTTTCACTGGTAAGTTTCACGGGTCAAGGTTACCCGTGAAACTTACCCGTGAAACCTTGACCCGTGAAACTTACCAGTAAAACCTAGACCCGTGAAACGTCACCCGTGAAACATACCCGTAAAACATACCCGTGAAACTTACCCGTAAAACTTACCCGTGAAACCTTGACCCGTTAAACTTACCAGTGAAACCTAGACCCGTGAAACGTCACCCGTGAAACATACCCGTAAAACTTACCCGTGAAACTTACCCGTGAAACCTTGACTCGTGAAACTTACCAGTGAAACCTAGACCCGTGAAACGTCACCCGTGAAACTTACCCGTAAAACTTACCCGTGAAACTTACCAGTACGAGTCAATTTTTCACGGGTAAGTTTCACGGGTAAGTTTCACGGGTATGTTTCACGGGTGACGTTTCACGGGTCTAGGTTTCACTGGTAAGTTTCACGGGTCAAGGTTTCACGGGTAAGTTTCACGGGTAAGTTTCACGGGTATGTTTTACGCGTGACGTTTCACGGGTCTAGGTTTCACTGGTAAGTTTCACGGGTCAAGGATTCACGGGTAAGTTTTACGGGTAAGTTTCACGGGTAAGTTTCACGGGTATGTTTCACGGGTGACGTTTCACGGGTCTAGGTTTCACTGGTAAGTTTCACGGGTCAAGGTTTTACGGGTAAGTTTCACGGGTAAGTTTCACGGGTATGTTTCACGGGTGACGTTTCACGGGTCTAGGTTTCACTGGTAAGTTTCACGAGTCAAGGATTCACGGGTAAGTTTCACGGGTAAGTTTTACGGGTAAGTTTCACGGGTGACGTTTCACGGGTCTAGGTTTCACTGGTAAGTTTCACGGGTCAAGGTTTCACGGGTAAGTTTCACGGGTAAGTTTCACGGGTGACGTTTCACGGGTCTAGGTTTCACTGGTAAGTTTCACGGGTCAAGGTTTCACGGGTAAGTTTCACGGGTATGTTTCAAGGGTGACGTTTCACGGGTCTAGGTTTCACTGGTAAGTTTCACGGGTCAAGGTTTCACGGGTAAGTTTCACGGGTAAGTTTCACGGGTATGTTTCACGGGTGACGTTTCACGGGTCTAGGTTTCACTGGTAAGTTTCACGGGTCAAGGTTTTACGGGTAAGTTTCACGGGTCTAGGTTTCACTGGTAAGTTTCACGGGTCAAGGTTTCACGGGTAAGTTTCACGGGTAAGTTTTACGGGTTTGTTTCACGGGTGACGTTTCACGGGTCTAGGTTTCACTGGAAAGTTTCACGGGTCAAGGTTTCACGGGTAAGTTTCACGGGTAAGTTTCACGGGTATGTTTCACGGGTGACGTTTCACGGGTCTAGGTTTCACTGGTAAGTTTCACGGGTCAAGGTTTCACGGGTAAGTTTTACGGGTAAGTTTCACGGGTGACGTTTCACGGGTGACGTTTCACGGGTCTAGGTTTCACTGGTAAGTTTCACGGGTCAAGGTTTCAAGGGTAAGTTTCACGGGTAAGTTTCACGGGTATGTTTCACGGGTGACGTTTCACGGGTCTAGGTTTCACTGGAAAGTTTCTCGGGTCAAGGTTTCACGGGTAAGTTTCAAGGGTAAGTTTCACTGGTAAGTTTTACGGGTATGTTTTACAGGTGACGTTTCACGGGTCTAGGTTTCACTGGTAAGTTTCACGGGTCAAGGTTTCACGGGTAAGTTTCACGGGTAAGTTTCACGGGTAAGTTTCACGGGTAAGTTTCATGGGTGACGTTTCACGGGTCTAGGTTTCACTGGTAAGTTTCACGGGTCAAGGTTTCACGGGTAAGTTTCACGGGTAAGTTTCACGGGTGACGTTTCACGGGTCTAGGTTTCACTGGTAAGTTTCACGGGTCAAGGTTTCACGGGTAAGTTTCACGGGTATGTTTCACGGGTGACGTTTCACGGGTCTAGGTTTCACTGGAAAGTTTCACGGGTCAAGGTTTCACGGGTAAGTTTCAAGGGTAAGTTTCACGGGTAAGTTTTACGAGTATGTTTTACAGGTGACATTTCACGGGTCTAGGTTTCACTGGTAAGTTTCACGGGTCAAGGTTTCACGGGTAAGTTTCACGGGTAAGTTTCACGGGTAAGTTTCACGGGTATGTTTCATGGGTGATGTTTCACGGGTCTAGGTTTCACTGGTAAGTTTCGCGGGTCAAGGTTTCACGGGTAAGTTTCACGGGTAAGTTTCACGGGTAAGTTTCACGGGTAAGTTTCACGGGTGACGTTTCACGGGTCTAGGTTTCACTGGTAAGTTTCACGGGTCAAGGTTTCACTTGTAAGTTTCACGGGTTAGTTTCACGGGTGACGATTCACGGGTCTAGGTTTCACTGGTAAGTTTCACGGGTAAGTTTCACGGGTTAGTTTCACGGGTATGTTTCACGGGTATGTTTCACGGGTGACGTTTCACGGGTCTAGGTTTCACTGGTAAGTTTCACGGGTCAAGGTTTCACGGGTAAGTTTCACGGGTAAGTTTCACGGGTATGTTTCACGGGTGACGTTTTACGGGTCTAGGTTTCACTGGTAAGTTTCACGGGTCAAGGTTTTACGGGTAAGTTTCACGGGTAAGTTTCACGGGTATGTTTCACGGGTGACGTTTCACGGGTCTAGGTTTCACTGGTAAGTTTCACGGGTCAAGGTTTCACGGGTAAGTTTCACGGGTAAGTTTCACGGGTGACGATTCACGGGTCTAGGTTTCACTGGTAAGTTTCACGGGTCAAGGTTTCAAGGGTAAGTTTTACGGGTAAGTTTCACGGGTATGTTTCACGGGTGACGTTTCACGGGTCTAGGTTTCACTGGAAAGTTTCACGGGTCAAGGTTTCACGGGTAAGTTTCACGGGTAAGTTTTACGGGTATGTTTTACAGGTGACGTTTCACGGGTCTAGGTTTCACTGGTAAGTTTCACGGGTCAAGGTTTCACGAGTAAGTTTCACGGGTAAGTTTCACGGGTATGTTTCGCGGGTGACGTTTCACGGGTCTAGGTTTCACTGGTAAGTTTCACGGGTCAAGGTTTCACGGGTAAGTTTCACGGGTAAGTTTTACGGGTGACGTTTCACGGGTCTATTTTTCACTGGTAAGTTTCACGGGTCAAGGTTTCACGGGTAAGTTTCACGTGTAAGTTTCACGGGTAAGTTTCACGGGTGACGTTTCACGGGTCTAGGTTTCACTGGTAAGTTTCACGGGTCAAGGTTTCACGGGTAAGTTTCACGGGTAAGTTTCGCGGGTGACGTTTCACGGGTCTAGGTTTCACTGGTAAGTTTCACGGGTCAAGGTTTCACGGGTAAGTTTCACGGGTAAGTTTCACGGGTAAGTTTCACGAGTAAGTTTCACGGGTGACGTTTCACGGGTCTAGGTTTCACTGGTAAGTTTCACGGGTCAAGGTTTCACGGGTAAGTTTCACGGGTAAGTTTCACGGGTGACGTTTCACGGGTCTAGGTTTCACTGGTAAGTTTCACGGGTCAAGGTTTCACGGGTAAGTTTCACGGGTAAGTTTCACGGGTATGTTTCAAGGGTGACGTTTCACGGGTCTAGGGTTCACTGGTAAGTTTCACGGGTCAAGGTTTCACGGGTAAGTTTCACGGGTAAGTTTCACGGGTATGTTTCACGGGTGACGTTTCACGGGTCTAGGTTTCACTGGTAAGTTTCACGGGTCAAGGTTTTACGGGTAAGTTTCACGGGTCTAGGTTTCACTGGTAAGTTTCACGGGTCAAAGTTTCACGGGTAAGTTTCACGGGTAAGTTTCACGGGTTTGTTTCACGGGTGACGTTTCACGGGTCTAGGTTTCACTGGAAAGTTTCACGGGTCAAGGTTTCACGGGTAAGTTTCACGGGTAAGTTTCACGGGTATATTTCACGGGTGACGTTTCACGGGTCTAGGTTTCACTGGTAAGTTTCACGGGTCAAGGTTTCACGGGTAAGTTTTACGGGTAAGTTTCACGGGTGACGTTTCACGGGTGACGTTTCACGGGTCTAGGTTTCACTGGTAAGTTTCACGGGTCAAGGTTTCAAGGGTAAGTTTCACGGGTAAGTTTCACGGGTATGTTTCACGGGTGACGTTTCACGGGTCTAGGTTTCACTGGAAAGTTTCACGGGTCAAGGTTTCACGGGTAAGTTTCAAGGGTAAGTTTCACGGGTAAGTTTTACGGGTATGTTTTACAGGTGACGTTTCACGGGTCTAGGTTTCACTGGTAAGTTTCACGGGTCAAGGTTTCACGGGTAAGTTTTACGGGTAAGTTTCACGGGTAAGTTTCACGGGTAAGTTTCACGGGTATGTTTCACGGGTGACGTTTCACGGGTCTAGGTTTCACTGGTAAGTTTTACGGGTCAAGGTTTCACGGGTAAGTTTCACGGGTAAGTTTCACGGGTATGTTTCACGGTTATGTTTCACGGGTGACGTTTCACGGGTCTAGGTTTCACTGGTAAGTTTCACGGGTCAAGGTTTCACGGGTCAAGGTTTCACGGGTAAGTTTCACGGGTATGTTTCACGGGTGACGTTTCACGGGTCTAGGTTTCACTGGTAAGTTTCACGGGTAAGTTTCACGGGTAAGTTTCACGGGTATGTTTTACGGGTGACGTTTCACGGGTCTAGGTTTCACTGGTAAGTTTCACGGGTCAAGGTTTCACGGGTAAGTTTAACGGGTAAGTTTCACGGGTATGTTTCAAGGGTGACGTTTCACGGGTCTAGGTTTCACTGGTAAGTTTCACGGGTCAAGGTTTCACGGGTAAGTTTCACTGGTAAGTTTCACGGGTATGTTTCACGGGTGACGTTTCACGGGTCTAGGTTTCACTGGTAAGTTTCACTGGTCAAGGTTTCATGGTTAAGTTTCACGGGTAAGTTTCACGGGTATGTTTCACGGGTGACGTTTCACGGGTCTAGGTTTCACTGGTAAGTTTCACGGGTCAAGGTTTCACGGGTAAGTTTCACGGGTAAGTTTCACGGGTATGTTTCACGGGTGACGTTTCACGGGTCTAGGTTTCACTGGTAAGTTTCACGGGTCAAGGTTTTACGGGTAAGTTTCACGGGTAAGTTTCACGGGTGACGTTTCACGGGTATAGGTTTCACTGGTAAGTTTCACGAGTCAAGGTTTTACGGGTAAGTTTCACGGGTCTAGGTTTCACTGGTAAGTTTCACGGGTCAAGGTTTCACGGGTAAGTTTCACGGGTAAGTTTCACGGGTTTGTTTCACGGGTGACGTTTCACGGGTCTAGGTTTCACTGGAAAGTTTCACGGGTCAAGGTTTCACGGGTAAGTTTCAAGGGTAAGTTTCACGGGTATGTTTCACGGGTGACGTTTCACGGGTCTAGGTTTCACTGGTAAGTTTCACGGGTCAAGGTTTCACGGGTAAGTTTCACGGGTAAGTTTCACGGGTATGTTTCACGGGTGACGTTTTACGGGTCTAGGTTTCACTGGTAAATTTCACGGGTCAAGGTTTCACGGGTAAGTTTTACGGGTAAGTTTCACGGGTAAGTTTCACGGGTATGTTTCACGGGTGACGTTTCACGGATCTAGGTTTCACTGGTAAGTTTCACGGGTCAAGGTTTCACGGGTAAGTTTCACGGGTAAGTTTCACGGGTAAGTTTCACGGGTATGTTTCACGGGTGACGTTTCACGGGTCTAGGTTTCACTGGTAAGTTTCACGGGTCAAGGTTTCACGGGTAAGTTTCACGGGTAAGTTTCACGGGTAAGTTTCACGGGTATGTTTCACGGGTGACGTTTCACGGGTCTAGGTTTCACTGGTAAGTTTCACGGGTCAAGGTTTCACGGGTAAGTTTCACGGGTAAGTTTCACGGGTATGTTTCACGGGTGACGTTTCACGGGTCTAGGTTTCACTGGTAAGTTTCACGGGTCAAGGTTTTACGGGTAAGTTTCACGGGTAAGTTTCACGGGTATGTTTCACGGGTGACGTTTCACGGGTCTAGGTTTCACTGGTAAGTTTCACGAGTCAATTTTTCACGGGTAAGTTTCACGGGTAAGTTTTACGGGTAAGTTTCACGGGTGACGTTTTACGGGTGACGTTTCACGGGTCTAGGTTTCACTGGAAAGTTTCACGGGTCAAGGTTTCACGGGTAAGTTTCACGGGTAAGTTTCACGGGTATGTTTCACGGGTGACGTTTCACGGGTCTAGGTTTCACTGGTAAGTTTCACGGGTCAAGGTTTCACGGGTAAGTTTCACGGGTAAGTTTCACGGGTAAGTTTCACGGGTATGTTTCACGGGTGACGTTTCACGGGTCTAGGTTTCACTGGTAAGTTTAACGGGTCAAGGTTTCACGGGTAAGTTTTACGGGTAAGTTTCACGGGTATGTTTTACTAGTATGTTTCACGGGTGACGTTTCACGGGTCTAGGTTTCACTGGTAAGTTTCACGGGTCAAGGTTTCACGGGTAAGTTTCACGGGTAAGTTTCACGGGTATGTTTCACGGGTGACGTTTCACGGGTCTAGGTTTCACTGGTAAGTTTCACGGGTCAAGGTTTCACGGGTAAGTTTCACGGGTAAGTTTCACGGGTAAGTTACACGGGTATGTTTCACGGGTGACGTTTCACGGGTCTAGGTTTCACTGGTAAGTTTCACGGGTCAAGGTTTCACGGGTAAGTTTCACGGGTAAGTTTCACGGGTATGTTTCACGGGTGACGTTTCACGGGTCTAGGTTTCACTGGTAAGTTTCACGGGTCAAGGTTTTACGGGTAAGTTTCACGGGTAAGTTTCACGGGTATGTTTCACGGGTGACGTTTCACGGGTCTAGGTTTCACTGGTAAGTTTCACGAGTCAAGGATTCACGGGTAAGTTTCACGGGTAAGTTTTACGGGTAAGTTTCACGGGTGACGTTTCACGGGTCTAGGTTTTACTGGTAAGTTTCACGGGTCAAGGTTTCACGGGTAAGTTTCACGGGTATGTTTCACGGGTGACGTTTCACGGGTCTAGGTTTCACTGGAAAGTTTCACGGGTCAAGGTTTCACGGGTAAGTTTCACGGGTAAGTTTTACGGGTATGTTTTACAGGTGACGTTTCACGGGTCTAGGTTTCACTGGTAAGTTTCACGGGTCAAGGTTTCACGGGTAAGTTTCACGGGTGACGTTTCACGGGTCTAGGTTTCACTGGTAAGTTTCACGGGTCAAGGTTTCACGGGTAAGTTTCACGGGTAAGTTTCACGGGTGACGTTTCACGGGTCTAGGTTTCACTGGTAAGTTTCACGGGTCAAGGTTTCACGGGTAAGTTTCACGGGTAAGTTTCACGGGTATGTTTCAAGGGTGACGTTTCACGGGTCTAGGTTTCACTGGTAAGTTTCACGGGTCAAGGTTTCACGGGTAAGTTTCACGGGTAAGTTTCACGGGTATGTTTCACGGGTGACGTTTCACGGGTCTAGGTTTCACTGGTAAGTTTCACGGGTCAAGGTTTTACGGGTAAGTTTCACGGGTCTAGGTTTCACTGGTAAGTTTCACGGGTCAAGGTTTCACGGGTAAGTTTCACGGGTAAGTTTCACGGGTTTGTTTCACGGGTGACGTTTCACGGGTCTAGGTTTCACTGGAAAGTTTCACGGGTCAAGGTTTCACGGGTAAGTTTCACGGGTAAGTTTCACGGGTATGTTTCACGGGTGACGTTTCACGGGTCTAGGTTTCACTGGTAAGTTTCACGGGTCAAGGTTTCAAGGGTAAGTTTCACGGGTAAGTTTCACGGGTATGTTTCACGGGTGACGTTTCACGGGTCTAGGTTTCACTGGAAAGTTTCACGGGTCAAGGTTTCACGGGTAAGTTTCAAGGGTAAGTTTCACGGGTAAGTTTTACGGGTATGTTTTACAGGTGACGTTTCACGGGTCTAGGTTTCACTGGTAAGTTTCACGGGTCAAGGTTTCACGGGTAAGTTTTACGGGTAAGTTTCACGGGTAAGTTTCACGGGTAAGTTTCACGGGTATGTTTCACGGGTGACGTTTCACGGGTCTAGGTTTCACTGGTAAGTTTCACGGGTCAAGGTTTCACGTGTAAGTTTCACGGGTAAGTTTCACGGGTAAGTTTCACGGGTATGTTTCACGGGTATGTTTCACGGGTGACGTTTCACGGGTCTAGGTTTCACTGGTAAGTTTAACGGGTCAAGGTTTCACGGGTAAGTTTTACGAGTAAGTTTCACGGGTATGTTTTACGGGTATGTTTCACGGGTGACGTTTCACGGGTCTAGGTTTCACTGGTAAGTTTCACGGGTCAAGGTTTCACGGGTAAGTTTCACGGGTAAGTTTCACGGGTATGTTTCACGGGTGACGTTTCACGGGTCTAGGTTTCACTGGTAAGTTTCACGGGTCAAGGTTTCACGGGTAAGTTTCACGGGTAAGTTTCACGGGTATGTTTCACGGGTGAAGTTTCACGGGTCTAGGTTTCACTGGTAAGTTTCACGGGTCAAGGTTTCACGGGTAAGTTTCACGGGTAAGTTTCACGGGTATGTTTCACGGGTGACGTTTCACGGGTCTAGGTTTCACTGGTAAGTTTCACGGGTCAAGGTTTTACGGGTAAGTTTCACGGGTAAGTTTCACGGGTATGTTTCACGGGTGACGTTTCACGGGTCTAGGTTTCACTAGTAAGTTTCACGAGTCAAGGATTCACGGGTAAGTTTCACGGGTAAGTTTTACGGGTAAGTTTCACGGGTGACGTTTCACGGGTCTAGGTTTCACTGGTAAGTTTCACGGGTCAAGGTTTCACGGGTAAGTTTCACGGGTAAGTTTCACGGGTGACGTTTCACGGGTCTAGGTTTCACTGGTAAGTTTCACGGGTCAAGGTTTCACGGGTAAGTTTCACGGGTAAGTTTCACGGGTATGTTTCAAGGGTGACGTTTCACGGGTCTAGGTTTCACTGGTAAGTTTCACGGGTCAAGGTTTCACGGGTAAGTTTCACTGGTAAGTTCCACGGGTATGTTTCACGGGTGACGTTTCACGGGTCTAGGTTTCACTGGTAAGTTTCACGGGTCAAGGTTTTACGGGTAAGTTTCACGGGTCTAGGTTTCACTGGTAAGTTTCACGGGTCAAGGTTTCACGGGTAAGTTTCACGGGTAAGTTTCACGGGTTTGTTTCACGGGTGACGTTTCACGGGTCTAGGTTTCACTGGAAAGTTTCACGGGTCAAGGTTTCACGGGTAAGTTTCACGGGTAAGTTTCACGGGTAAGTTTCACGGGTATGTTTCACGGGTGACGTTTCACGGGTCTAGGTTTCACTGGTAAGTTTCACGGGTCAAGGTTTCACGGGTAAGTTTTACGGGTAAGTTTCACGGGTGACGTTTCACGGGTGACGTTTCACGGGTCTAGGTTTCACTGGTAAGTTTCACGGGTCAAGGTTTCAAGGGTAAGTTTCACGGGTAAGTTTCACGGGTATGTTTCACGGGTGACGTTTCACGGGTCTAGGTTTCACTGGAAAGTTTCACGGGTCAAGGTTTCACGGGTAAGTTTCAAGGGTAAGTTTCACTGGTAAGTTTTACGGGTATGTTTTACAGGTGACGTTTCACGGGTCTAGGTTTCACTGGTAAGTTTCACGGGTCAAGGTTTCACGGGTAAGTTTCACGGGTAAGTTTCACGGGTAAGTTTCACGGGTAAGTTTCACGGGTAAGTTTCATGGGTGACGTTTCACGGGTCTAGGTTTCACTGGTAAGTTTCACGGGTCAAGGTTTCACGGGTAAGTTTCACGGGTATGTTTCACGGGTGAAGTTTCACGGGTCTAGGTTTCACTGGAAAGTTTCACGGGTCAAGGTTTCACGGGTAAGTTTCAAGGGTAAGTTTCACGGGTAAGTTTTACGGGTATGTTTTACAGGTGACATTTCACGGGTCTAGGTTTCACTGGTAAGTTTCACGGGTCAAGGTTTCACGGGTAAGTTTCACGGGTAAGTTTCACGGGTAAGTTTCACGGGTAAGTTTCACGGGTATGTTTCATGGGTGATGTTTCACGGGTCTAGGTTTCACTGGTAAGTTTCGCGGGTCAAGGTTTCACGGGTAAGTTTCACGGGTAAGTTTCACGGGTATGTTTCACGGGTGACGTTTCACGGGTCTAGGTTTCACTGGTAAGTTTCACGGGTCAAGGTTTCACGGGTAAGTTTCACGGGTAAGTTTCACGGGTAAGTTTCACGGGTAAGTTTCACGAGTATGTTTCACGGGTGACGTTTCACGGGTCTAGGATTCACTGGTAAGTTTCACGGGTCAAGGTTTCACGGGTAAGTTTCACGGGTAAGTTTCACGGGTATGTTTCACGGGTGACGTTTCACGGGTCTAGGTTTCACTGGTAAGTTTCACGGGTCAAGGTTTCACGGGTAAGTTTCACGGGTAAGTTTCACGGGTATGTTTCACGGGTGACGTTTCACGGGTCTTGGTTTCACTGGTAAGTTTCACGGGTCAAGGTTTTACGGGTAAATTTCACGGGTAAGTTTCACGGGTATGTTTCACGGGTGACGTTTCACGGGTCTAGGTTTCACTGGTCAAGGTTTCATGGTTAAGTTTCACGGGTAAGTTTCACGGGTATGTTTCACGGGTGACGTTTCACGGGTCTAGGTTTCACTGGTAAGTTTCACGGGTCAAGGTTTCACGGGTAAGTTTCACGGGTAAGTTTCACGGGTATGTTTCACGGGTGACGTTTCACGGGTCTAGGTTTCACTGGTAAGTTTCACGGGTCAAGGTTTTACGGGTAAGTTTCACGGGTAAGTTTCACGGGTGACGTTTCACGGGTATAGGTTTCACTGATAAGTTTCACGAGTCAAGGTTTTACGGGTAAGTTTCACGGGTCTAGGTTTCACTGGTAAGTTTCACGGGTCAAGGTTTCACGGGTAAGTTTCACGGGTAAGTTTCACGGGTATGTTTCACGGGTGACGTTTCACGGGTCTAGGTTTCACTGGAAAGTTTCACGGGTCAAGGTTTCACGGGTAAGTTTCAAGGGTAAGTTTCACGGGTATGTTTCACGGGTGACGTTTCACGGGTCTAGGTTTCACTGGTAAGTTTCACGGGTCAAGGTTTCACGGGTAAGTTTCACGGGTAAGTTTCACGGGTATGTTTCACGGGTGACGTTTTACGGGTCTAGGTTTCACTGGTAAATTTCACGGGTCAAGGTTTCACGGGTAAGTTTTACGGGTAAGTTTCACGGGTAAGTTTCACGGGTATGTTTCACGGGTGACGTTTCACGGGTCTAGGTTTCACTGGTAAGTTTCACGGGTCAAGGTTTCACGGGTAAGTTTCACGGGTAAAATTCACGGGTATGTTTCACGGGTATGTTTCACGGGTGACGTTTCACGGGTCTAGGTTTCACTGATAAGTTTCAAGGGTCAAGGTTTCACGGGTAAGTTTCACGGGTAAGTTTCACGGGTATGTTTCACGGGTGACGTTTCACGGGTCTAGGTTTCACTGGTAAGTTTCACGGGTCAAGGTTTCACGGGTAAGTTTCACGGGTAAGTTTCACGGGTATGTTTCACGGGTGACGTTTCACGGGTCTAGGTTTCACTGGTAAGTTTCACGGGTCAAGGTTTCACGGGTAAGTTTCACGGGTAAGTTTCACGGGTATGTTTCACGGGTGACGTTTCACGAATCTAGGTTTCACTGGTAAGTTTCACGGGTCAAGGTTTTACGGGTAAGTTTCACGGGTAAGTTTCACGGGTATGTTTCACGGGTGACGTTTCACGGGTCTAGGTTTCACTGGTAAGTTTCACGAGTCAATTTTTCACGGGTAAGTTTCACGGGTAAGTTTTAGGGGTAAGTTTCACGGGTGACGTTTTACGGGTGACGTTTCACGGGTCTAGGTTTCACTGGTAAGTTTCACGGGTCAAGGTTTCACGGGTAAGTTTCACGGGTAAGTTTCACGGGAATGTTTCACGGGTGACGTTTCACGGGTCTAGGTTTCACTGGTAAGTTTCACGGGTCAAGGTTTCACGGGTAAGTTTGACGGGTAAGTTTCACGGGTAAGTTTCACGGGTATGTTTCACGGGTGACGTTTCACGGGTCTAGGTTTCACTGGTAAGTTTAACGGGTCAAGGTTTCACGGGTAAGTTTTACGGGTAAGTTTCACGGGTATGTTTTACGGGTATGTTTCACGGGTGACGTTTCACGGGTCTAGGTTTCACTGGTAAGTTTCACGGGTCAAGGTTTCACGGGTAAGTTTCACGGGTAAGTTTCACGGGTATGTTTCACGGGTGACGTTTCACGGGTCTAGGTTTCACTGGTAAGTTTCACGGGTCAAGGTTTCACGGGTAAGTTTCACGGGTAAGTTACACGGGTATGTTTCACGGGTGACGTTTCACGGGTCTAGGTTTCACTGGTAAGTTTCACGGGTCAAGGTTTCACGGGTAAGTTTCACGGGTAAGTTTCACGGGTATGTTTCACGGGTGACGTTTCACGGGTCTAGGTTTCACTGGTAAGTTTCACGGGTCAAGGTTTTACGGGTAAGTTTCACGGGTAAGTTTCACGGGTATGTTTCACGGGTGACGTTTCACGGGTCTAGGTTTCACTGGTAAGTTTCACGAGTCAAGGATTCACGGGTAAGTTTCACGGGTAAGTTTTACGGGTAAGTTTCACGGGTGACGTTTCACGGGTCTAGGTTTCACTGGTAAGTTTCACGGGTCAAGGTTTCACGGGTAAGTTTCACGGGTATGTTTCACGGGTGACGTTTCACGGGTCTAGGTTTCACTGGAAAGTTTCACGGGTCAAGGTTTCACGGGTAAGTTTCACAGATAAGTTTTACGGGTATGTTTTACAGGTGACGTTTCACGGGTCTAGGTTTCACTGGTAAGTTTCACGGGTCAAGGTTTCACGGGTAAGTTTCACGGGTGACGTTTCACGGGTCTAGGTTTCACTGGTAAGTTTCACGGGTCAAGGTTTCACGGGTAAGTTTCACGGGTAAGTTTCACGGGTGACGTTTCACGGGTCTAGGTTTCACTGGTAAGTTTCACGGGTCAAGGTTTCACGGGTCAAGGTTTCACGGGTAAGTTTCACGGGTAAGTTTCTCGGGTATGTTTCAAGGGTGACGTTTCACGGGTCTAGGTTTCACTGGTAAGTTTCACGGGTCAAGGTTTCACGGGTAAGTTTCACGGGTAAGTTTCACGGGTATGTTTCACGGGTGACGTTTCACGGGTCTAGGTTTCACTGGTAAGTTTCACGGGTCAAGGTTTTACGGGTAAGTTTCACGGGTCTAGGTTTCACTGGTAAGTTTCACGGGTCAAGGTTTCACGGGTAAGTTTCACGGGTAAGTTTCACGGGTTTGTTTCACGGGTGACGTTTCACGGGTCTAGGTTTCACTGGAAAGTTTCACGGGTCAAGGTTTCACGGGTAAGTTTCACGGGTAAGTTTCACGGGTATGTTTCACGGGTGACGTTTCACGGGTCTAGGTTTCACTGGTAAGTTTCACGGGTCAAGGTTTCACGGGTAAGTTTTACGGGTAAGTTTCACGGGTGACGTTTCACGGGTCTAGGTTTCACTGGTAAGTTTCACGGGTCAAGGTTTCAAGGGTAAGTTTCACGGGTAAGTTTCACGGGTATGTTTCACGGGTGACGTTTCACGGGTCTAGGTTTCACTGGAAAGTTTCACGGGTCAAGGTTTCACGGGTAAGTTTCAAGGGTAAGTTTCACGGGTAAGTTTTACGGGTATGTTTTACAGGTGACGTTTCACGGGTCTAGGTTTCACTGGTAAGTTTCACGGGTCAAGGTTTCACGGGTAAGTTTTACGGGTAAGTTTCACGGGTATGTTTCACGGGTATGTTTCACGGGTGACGTTTCACGGGTCTAGGTTTCACTGGAAAGTTTCACGGTCAAGGTTTCACGGGTAAGTTTCAAGGGTAAGTTTCACGGGTATGTTTCACGGGTGACGTTTCACGGGTCTAGGTTTCACTGGTAAGTTTCACGGGTCAAGGTTTCACGGGTAAGTTTCACGGGTAAGTTTCACGGGTATGTTTCACGGGTGACGTTTTACGGGTCTAGGTTTCACTGGTAAATTTCACGGGTCAAGGTTTCACGGGTAAGTTTCACGGGTAAGTTTCACGGGTATGTTTCACGGGTGACGTTTCACGGGTCTAGGTTTCACTGGTAAGTTTCACGGGTCAAGGTTTCACGGGTAAGTTTCACGGGTAAGTTTCACGGGTATGTTTCACGGGTGACGTTTCACGGGTCTTGGTTTCACTGGTAAGTTTCACGGGTCAAGGTTTTACGGGTAAATTTCACGGGTAAGTTTCACGGGTATGTTTCACGGGTGACGTTTCACGGGTCTAGGTTTCACTGGTCAAGGTTTCATGGTTAAGTTTCACGGGTAAGTTTCACGGGTATGTTTCACGGGTGACGTTTCACGGGTCTAGGTTTCACTGGTAAGTTTCACGGGTCAAGGTTTCACGGGTAAGTTTCACGGGTAAGTTTCACGGGTATGTTTCACGGGTGACGTTTCACGGGTCTAGGTTTCACTGGTAAGTTTCACGGGTCAAGGTTTTACGGGTAAGTTTCACGGGTAAGTTTCACGGGTGACGTTTCACGGGTATAGGTTTCACTGATAAGTTTCACGAGTCAAGGTTTTACGGGTAAGTTTCACGGGTCTAGGTTTCACTGGTAAGTTTCACGGGTCAAGGTTTCACGGGTAAGTTTCACGGGTAAGTTTCACGGGTATGTTTCACGGGTGACGTTTCACGGGTCTAGGTTTCACTGGAAAGTTTCACGGGTCAAGGTTTCACGGGTAAGTTTCAAGGGTAAGTTTCACGGGTATGTTTCACGGGTGACGTTTCACGGGTCTAGGTTTCACTGGTAAGTTTCACGGGTCAAGGTTTCACGGGTAAGTTTCACGGGTAAGTTTCACGGGTATGTTTCACGGGTGACGTTTTACGGGTCTAGGTTTCACTGGTAAATTTCACGGGTCAAGGTTTCACGGGTAAGTTTTACGGGTAAGTTTCACGGGTAAGTTTCACGGGTATGTTTCACGGGTGACGTTTCACGGGTCTAGGTTTCACTGGTAAGTTTCACGGGTCAAGGTTTCACGGGTAAGTTTCACGGGTAAAATTCACGGGTATGTTTCACGGGTATGTTTCACGGGTGACGTTTCACGGGTCTAGGTTTCACTGATAAGTTTCAAGGGTCAAGGTTTCACGGGTAAGTTTCACGGGTAAGTTTCACGGGTATGTTTCACGGGTGACGTTTCACGGGTCTAGGTTTCACTGGTAAGTTTCACGGGTCAAGGTTTCACGGGTAAGTTTCACGGGTAAGTTTCACGGGTATGTTTCACGGGTGACGTTTCACGGGTCTAGGTTTCACTGGTAAGTTTCACGGGTCAAGGTTTCACGGGTAAGTTTCACGGGTAAGTTTCACGGGTATGTTTCACGGGTGACGTTTCACGAATCTAGGTTTCACTGGTAAGTTTCACGGGTCAAGGTTTTACGGGTAAGTTTCACGGGTAAGTTTCACGGGTATGTTTCACGGGTGACGTTTCACGGGTCTAGGTTTCACTGGTAAGTTTCACGAGTCAATTTTTCACGGGTAAGTTTCACGGGTAAGTTTTAGGGGTAAGTTTCACGGGTGACGTTTTACGGGTGACGTTTCACGGGTCTAGGTTTCACTGGTAAGTTTCACGGGTCAAGGTTTCACGGGTAAGTTTCACGGGTAAGTTTCACGGGAATGTTTCACGGGTGACGTTTCACGGGTCTAGGTTTCACTGGTAAGTTTCACGGGTCAAGGTTTCACGGGTAAGTTTGACGGGTAAGTTTCACGGGTAAGTTTCACGGGTATGTTTCACGGGTGACGTTTCACGGGTCTAGGTTTCACTGGTAAGTTTAACGGGTCAAGGTTTCACGGGTAAGTTTTACGGGTAAGTTTCACGGGTATGTTTTACGGGTATGTTTCACGGGTGACGTTTCACGGGTCTAGGTTTCACTGGTAAGTTTCACGGGTCAAGGTTTCACGGGTAAGTTTCACGGGTAAGTTTCACGGGTATGTTTCACGGGTGACGTTTCACGGGTCTAGGTTTCACTGGTAAGTTTCACGGGTCAAGGTTTCACGGGTAAGTTTCACGGGTAAGTTACACGGGTATGTTTCACGGGTGACGTTTCACGGGTCTAGGTTTCACTGGTAAGTTTCACGGGTCAAGGTTTCACGGGTAAGTGTCACGGGTAAGTTTCACGGGTATGTTTCACGGGTGACGTTTCACGGGTCTAGGTTTCACTGGTAAGTTTCACGGGTCAAGGTTTTACGGGTAAGTTTCACGGGTAAGTTTCACGGGTATGTTTCACGGGTGACGTTTCACGGGTCTAGGTTTCACTGGTAAGTTTCACGAGTCAAGGATTCACGGGTAAGTTTCACGGGTAAGTTTTACGGGTAAGTTTCACGGGTGACGTTTCACGGGTCTAGGTTTCACTGGTAAGTTTCACGGGTCAAGGTTTCACGGGTAAGTTTCACGGGTATGTTTCACGGGTGACGTTTCACGGGTCTAGGTTTCACTGGAAAGTTTCACGGGTCAAGGTTTCACGGGTAAGTTTCACGGATAAGTTTTACGGGTATGTTTTACAGGTGACGTTTCACGGGTCTAGGTTTCACTGGTAAGTTTCACGGGTCAAGGTTTCACGGGTAAGTTTCACGGGTGACGTTTCACGGGTCTAGGTTTCACTGGTAAGTTTCACGGGTCAAGGTTTCACGGGTAAGTTTCACGGGTTAGTTTCACGGGTGACGTTTCACGGGTCTAGGTTTCACTGGTAAGTTTCACGGGTCAAGGTTTCACGGGTCAAGGTTTCACGGGTAAGTTTCACGGGTAAGTTTCTCGGGTATGTTTCAAGGGTGACGTTTCACGGGTCTAGGTTTCACTGGTAAGTTTCACGGGTCAAGGTTTCACGGGTAAGTTTCACGGGTAAGTTTCACGGGTATGTTTCACGGGTGACGTTTCACGGGTCTAGGTTTCACTGGTAAGTTTCACGGGTCAAGGTTTTACGGGTAAGTTTCACGGGTCTAGGTTTCACTGGTAAGTTTCACGGGTCAAGGTTTCACGGGTAAGTTTCACGGGTAAGTTTCACGGGTTTGTTTCACGGGTGACGTTTCACGGGTCTAGGTTTCACTGGAAAGTTTCACGGGTCAAGGTTTCACGGGTAAGTTTCACGGGTAAGTTTCACGGGTATGTTTCACGGGTGACGTTTCACGGGTCTAGGTTTCACTGGTAAGTTTCACGGGTCAAGGTTTCACGGGTAAGTTTTACGGGTAAGTTTCACGGGTGACGTTTCACGGGTCTAGGTTTCACTGGTAAGTTTCACGGGTCAAGGTTTCAAGGGTAAGTTTCACGGGTAAGTTTCACGGGTATGTTTCACGGGTGACGTTTCACGGGTCTAGGTTTCACTGGAAAGTTTCACGGGTCAAGGTTTCACGGGTAAGTTTCAAGGGTAAGTTTCACGGGTAAGTTTTACGGGTATGTTTTACAGGTGACGTTTCACGGGTCTAGGTTTCACTGGTAAGTTTCACGGGTCAAGGTTTCACGGGTAAGTTTTACGGGTAAGTTTCACGGGTAAGTTTCACGGGTATGTTTCACGGGTATGTTTCACGGGTGACGTTTCACGGGTCTAGGTTTCACTGGTAAGTTTCACGGGTCAAGGTTTCACGGGTAAGTTTCACGGGTAAGTTTCACGGGTAAGTTTCACGGGTATGTTTCACGGGTGACGTTTCACGGGTCTAGGTTTCACTGGTAAGTTTCACGGGTCAAGGTTTCACGGGTAAGTTTCACGGGTAAGTTTCACGGGTATGTTTCACGGGTGACGTTTCACGGGTCTAGGTTTCACTGGTAAGTTTCACGGGTCAAGGTTTCACGGGTAAGTTTCACGGGTAAGTTTCACGGGTATGTTTCACGGGTGACGTTTCACGGGTCTAGGTTTCACTGGTAAGTTTCACGGGTCAAGGTTTTACGGGTAAGTTTCACGGGTAAGTTTCACGGGTATGTTTCACGGGTGACGTTTCACGGGTCTAGGTTTCACTGGTAAGTTTCACGAGTCAAGGATTCACGGGTAAGTTTCACGGGTAAGTTTTACGGGTAAGTTTTACGGGTGACGTTTCACGGGTCTAGGTTTCACTGGTAAGTTTCACGGGTCAAGGTTTCACGGGTAAGTTTCACGGGTAAGTTTCACGGGTGACGTTTCACGGGTCTAGGTTTCACTGGTAAGTTTCACGGGTCAAGGTTTCACGGGTAAGTTTCACGGGTATGTTTCAAGGGTGACGTTTCACGGGTCTAGGTTTCACTGGTAAGTTTCACGGGTCAAGGTTTCACGGGTAAGTTTCACTGGTAAGTTTCACGGGTATGTTTCACGGGTGACGTTTCACGGGTCTAGGTTTCACTGGTAAGTTTCACGGGTCAAGGTTTTACGGGTAAGTTTCACGGGTCTAGGTTTCACTGGTAAGTTTCACGGGTCAAGGTTTCACGGGTAAGTTTCACGGGTAAGTTTCACGGGTTTGTTTCACGGGTGACGTTTCACGGGTCTAGGTTTCACTGGAAAGTTTCACGGGTCAAAGTTTCACGGGTAAGTTTCACGGGTAAGTTTCACGGGTATGTTTCACGGGTGACGTTTCACGGGTCTAGGTTTCACTGGTAAGTTTCACGGGTCAAGGTTTCACGGGTAAGTTTTACGGGTAAGTTTTACGGGTGAAGTTTCACGGGTGACGTTTCACGGGTCTAGGTTTCACTGGTAAGTTTCACGGGTCAAGGTTTCAAGGGTAAGTTTCACGGGTAAGTTTCACGGGTAAGTTTCACGGGTAAGTTTCATGGGTGACGTTTCACGGGTCTAGGTTTCACTGGTAAGTTTCACGGGTCAAGGTTTCACGGGTAAGTTTCACGGGTAAGTTTCACGGGTGACGTTTCACGGGTCTAGGTTTCACTGGTAAGTTTCACGGGTCAAGGTTTCACGGGTAAGTTTCACGGGTATGTTTCACGGGTGACGTTTCACGGGTCTAGGTTTCACTGGAAAGTTTCACGGGTCAAGGTTTCACGGGTAAGTTTCAAGGGTAAGTTTCAAGGGTAAGTTTTACGGGTATGTTTTACAGGTGACATTACACGGGTCTAGGTTTCACTGGTAAGTTTCACGGGTCAAGGTTTCACGGGTAAGTTTCACGGGTAAGTTTCACGGGTAAGTTTCACGGGTAAGTTTCACGGGTATGTTTCATGGGTGATGTTTCACGGGTCTAGGTTTCACTGGTAAGTTTCGCGGGTCAAGGTTTCACGGGTAAGTTTCACGGGTAAGTTTCACGGGTATGTTTCACGGGTGACGTTTCACGAGTCTAGGTTTCACTGGAAAGTTTCACGGGTCAAGGTTTCACGGGTAAGTTTCACGGGTAAGTTTCACGGGTAAGTTTCACGGGTATGTTTCACGGGTGACGTTTCACGGGTCTAGGATTCACTGGTAAGTTTCACGGGTCAAGGTTTCACGGGTAAGTTTCACGGGTAAGTTTCACGGGTATGTTTCACGGGTGACGTTTCACGGGTCTAGGTTTCACTGGTAAGTTTCACGGGTCAAGGTTTCACGGGTAAGTTTCACGGGTAAGTTTCACGGGTATGTTTCACGGGTGACGTTTCACGGGTCTAGGTTTCACTGGTAAGTTTCACGGGTCAAGGTTTTACGGGTAAATTTCACGGGTAAGTTTCACGGGTATGTTTCACGGGTGACGTTTCACGGGTCTAGGTTTCACTGGTAAGTTTCACGAGTCAAGGTTTCACGGGTAAGTTTCACGGGTAAGTTTTACGGGTAAGTTTCACGGGTGACGTTTTACGGGTGACGTTTCACGGGTCTAGGTTTCACTGGTAAGTTTCACGGGTCAAGGTTTCACGGGTAAGTTTCACGGGTAAGTTTCACGGGTATGTTTCACGGGTGACGTTTCACGGGTCTAGGTTTCACTGGTAAGTTTCACGGGTCAAGGTTTCACGGGTAAGTTTCACGGGTAAGTTTCACGGGTAAGTTTCACGGGTATGTTTCACGGGTGACGTTTCACGGGTCTAGGTTTCACTGGTAAGTTTCACGGGTCAAGGTTTTACGGGTAAGTTTCACGGGTCTAGGTTTCACTGGTAAGTTTCACGGGTCAAGGTTTCACGGGTAAGTTTCACGGGTAAGTTTCACGGGTTTGTTTCACGGGTGACGTTTCACGGGTCTAGGTTTCACTGGAAAGTTTCACGGGTCAAAGTTTCACGGGTAAGTTTCACGGGTAAGTTTCACGGGTATGTTTCACGGGTGACGTTTCACGGGTCTAGGTTTCACTGGTAAGTTTCACGGGTCAAGGTTTCACGGGTAAGTTTCACGGGTAAAATTCACGGGTATGTTTCACGGGTATGTTTCACGGGTGACGTTTCACGGGTCTAGGTTTCACTGATAAGTTTCAAGGGTCAAGGTTTCACGGGTAAGTTTCACGGGTAAGTTTCACGGGTATGTTTCACGGGTGACGTTTCACGGGTCTAGGTTTCACTGGTAAGTTTCACGGGTCAAGGTTTCACGGGTAAGTTTCACGGGTAAGTTTCACGGGTATGTTTCACGGGTGACGTTTCACGGGTCTAGGTTTCACTGGTAAGTTTCACGGGTCAAGGTTTCACGGGTAAGTTTCACGGGTAAGTTTCACGGGTATGTTTCACGGGTGACGTTTCACGAATCTAGGTTTCACTGGTAAGTTTCACGGGTCAAGGTTTTACGGGTAAGTTTCACGGGTAAGTTTCACGGGTATGTTTCACGGGTGACGTTTCACGGGTCTAGGTTTCACTGGTAAGTTTCACGAGTCAATTTTTCACGGGTAAGTTTCACGGGTAAGTTTTACGGGTAAGTTTCACGGGTGACGTTTTACGGGTGACGTTTCACGGGTCTAGGTTTCACTGGTAAGTTTCACGGGTCAAGGTTTCACGGGTAAGTTTCACGGGTAAGTTTCACGGGAATGTTTCACGGGTGACGTTTCACGGGTCTAGGTTTCACTGGTAAGTTTCACGGGTCAAGGTTTCACGGGTAAGTTTGACGGGTAAGTTTCACGGGTAAGTTTCACGGGTATGTTTCACGGGTGACGTTTCACGGGTCTAGGTTTCACTGGTAAGTTTAACGGGTCAAGGTTTCACGGGTAAGTTTTACGGGTAAGTTTCACGGGTATGTTTTACGGGTATGTTTCACGGGTGACGTTTCACGGGTCTAGGTTTCACTGGTAAGTTTCACGGGTCAAGGTTTCACGGGTAAGTTTCACGGGTAAGTTTCACGGGTATGTTTCACGGGTGACGTTTCACGGGTCTAGGTTTCACTGGTAAGTTTCACGGGTCAAGGTTTCACGGGTAAGTTTCACGGGTAAGTTACACGGGTATGTTTCACGGGTGACGTTTCACGGGTCTAGGTTTCACTGGTAAGTTTCACGGGTCAAGGTTTCACGGGTAAGTTTCACGGGTAAGTTTCACGGGTATGTTTCACGGGTGACGTTTCACGGGTCTAGGTTTCACTGGTAAGTTTCACGGGTCAAGGTTTTACGGGTAAGTTTCACGGGTAAGTTTCACGGGTATGTTTCACGGGTGACGTTTCACGGGTCTAGGTTTCACTGGTAAGTTTCACGAGTCAAGGATTCACGGGTAAGTTTCACGGGTAAGTTTTACGGGTAAGTTTCACGGGTGACGTTTCACGGGTCTAGGTTTCACTGGTAAGTTTCACGGGTCAAGGTTTCACGGGTAAGTTTCACGGGTATGTTTCACGGGTGACGTTTCACGGGTCTAGGTTTCACTGGAAAGTTTCACGGGTCAAGGTTTCACGGGTAAGTTTCACGGATAAGTTTTACGGGTATGTTTTACAGGTGACGTTTCACGGGTCTAGGTTTCACTGGTAAGTTTCACGGGTCAAGGTTTCACGGGTAAGTTTCACGGGTGACGTTTCACGGGTCTAGGTTTCACTGGTAAGTTTCACGGGTCAAGGTTTCACGGGTAAGTTTCACGGGTAAGTTTCACGGGTGACGTTTCACGGGTCTAGGTTTCACTGGTAAGTTTCACGGGTCAAGGTTTCACGGGTCAAGGTTTCACGGGTAAGTTTCACGGGTAAGTTTCTCGGGTATGTTTCAAGGGTGACGTTTCACGGGTCTAGGTTTCACTGGTAAGTTTCACGGGTCAAGGTTTCACGGGTAAGTTTCACGGGTAAGTTTCACGGGTATGTTTCACGGGTGACGTTTCACGGGTCTAGGTTTCACTGGTAAGTTTCACGGGTCAAGGTTTTACGGGTAAGTTTCACGGGTCTAGGTTTCACTGGTAAGTTTCACGGGTCAAGGTTTCACGGGTAAGTTTCACGGGTAAGTTTCACGGGTTTGTTTCACGGGTGACGTTTCACGGGTCTAGGTTTCACTGGAAAGTTTCACGGGTCAAGGTTTCACGGGTAAGTTTCACGGGTAAGTTTCACGGGTATGTTTCACGGGTGACGTTTCACGGGTCTAGGTTTCACTGGTAAGTTTCACGGGTCAAGGTTTCACGGGTAAGTTTTACGGGTAAGTTTCACGGGTGACGTTTCACGGGTCTAGGTTTCACTGGTAAGTTTCACGGGTCAAGGTTTCAAGGGTAAGTTTCACGGGTAAGTTTCACGGGTATGTTTCACGGGTGACGTTTCACGGGTCTAGGTTTCACTGGAAAGTTTCACGGGTCAAGGTTTCACGGGTAAGTTTCAAGGGTAAGTTTCACGGGTAAGTTTTACGGGTATGTTTTACAGGTGACGTTTCACGGGTCTAGGTTTCACTGGTAAGTTTCACGGGTCAAGGTTTCACGGGTAAGTTTTACGGGTAAGTTTCACGGGTAAGTTTCACGGGTATGTTTCACGGGTATGTTTCACGGGTGACGTTTCACGGGTCTAGGTTTCACTGGTAAGTTTAACGGGTCAAGGTTTCACGGGTAAGTTTTACGAGTAAGTTTCACGGGTATGTTTTACGGGTATGTTTCACGGGTGACGTTTCACGGGTCTAGGTTTCACTGGTAAGTTTCACGGGTCAAGGTTTCACGGGTAAGTTTCACGGGTAAGTTTCACGGGTAAGTTTCACGGGTATGTTTCACGGGTGACGTTTCACGGGTCTAGGTTTCACTGGTAAGTTTCACGGGTCAAGGTTTCACGGGTAAGTTTCACGGGTAAGTTTCACGGGTATGTTTCACGGGTGACGTTTCACGGGTCTAGGTTTCACTGGTAAGTTTCACGGGTCAAGGTTTCACGGGTAAGTTTCACGGGTAAGTTTCACGGGTATGTTTCACGGGTGACGTTTCACGGGTCTAGGTTTCACTGGTAAGTTTCACGGGTCAAGGTTTTACGGGTAAGTTTCACGGGTAAGTTTCACGGGTATGTTTCACGGGTGACGTTTCACGGGTCTAGGTTTCACTGGTAAGTTTCACGAGTCAAGGATTCACGGGTAAGTTTCACGGGTAAGTTTTACGGGTAAGTTTTACGGGTGACGTTTCACGGGTCTAGGTTTCACTGGTAAGTTTCACGGGTCAAGGTTTCACGGGTAAGTTTCACGGGTAAGTTTCACGGGTGACGTTTCACGGGTCTAGGTTTCACTGGTAAGTTTCACGGGTCAAGGTTTCACGGGTAAGTTTCACGGGTATGTTTCAAGGGTGACGTTTCACGGGTCTAGGTTTCACTGGTAAGTTTCACGGGTCAAGGTTTCACGGGTAAGTTTCACTGGTAAGTTTCACGGGTATGTTTCACGGGTGACGTTTCACGGGTCTAGGTTTCACTGGTAAGTTTCACGGGTCAAGGTTTTACGGGTAAGTTTCACGGGTCTAGGTTTCACTGGTAAGTTTCACGGGTCAAGGTTTCACGGGTAAGTTTCACGGGTAAGTTTCACGGGTTTGTTTCACGGGTGACGTTTCACGGGTCTAGGTTTCACTGGAAAGTTTCACGGGTCAAAGTTTCACGGGTAAGTTTCACGGGTAAGTTTCACGGGTATGTTTCACGGGTGACGTTTCACGGGTCTAGGTTTCACTGGTAAGTTTCACGGGTCAAGGTTTCACGGGTAAGTTTTACGGGTAAGTTTTACGGGTGAAGTTTCACGGGTGACGTTTCACGGGTCTAGGTTTCACTGGTAAGTTTCACGGGTCAAGGTTTCAAGGGTAAGTTTCACGGGTAAGTTTCACGGGTAAGTTTCACGGGTAAGTTTCATGGGTGACGTTTCACGGGTCTAGGTTTCACTGGTAAGTTTCACGGGTCAAGGTTTCACGGGTAAGTTTCACGGGTAAGTTTCACGGGTGACGTTTCACGGGTCTAGGTTTCACTGGTAAGTTTCACGGGTCAAGGTTTCACGGGTAAGTTTCACGGGTATGTTTCACGGGTGACGTTTCACGGGTCTAGGTTTCACTGGAAAGTTTCACGGGTCAAGGTTTCACGGGTAAGTTTCAAGGGTAAGTTTCAAGGGTAAGTTTTACGGGTATGTTTTACAGGTGACATTACACGGGTCTAGGTTTCACTGGTAAGTTTCACGGGTCAAGGTTTCACGGGTAAGTTTCACGGGTAAGTTTCACGGGTAAGTTTCACGGGTAAGTTTCACGGGTATGTTTCATGGGTGATGTTTCACGGGTCTAGGTTTCACTGGTAAGTTTCGCGGGTCAAGGTTTCACGGGTAAGTTTCACGGGTAAGTTTCACGGGTATGTTTCACGGGTGACGTTTCACGAGTCTAGGTTTCACTGGTAAGTTTCACGGGTCAAGGTTTCACGGGTAAGTTTCACGGGTAAGTTTCACGGGTAAGTTTCACGGGTATGTTTCACGGGTGACGTTTCACGGGTCTAGGATTCACTGGTAAGTTTCACGGGTCAAGGTTTCACGGGTAAGTTTCACGGGTAAGTTTCACGGGTATGTTTCACGGGTGACGTTTCACGGGTCTAGGTTTCACTGGTAAGTTTCACGGGTCAAGGTTTCACGGGTAAGTTTCACGGGTAAGTTTCACGGGTATGTTTCACGGGTGACGTTTCACGGGTCTAGGTTTCACTGGTAAGTTTCACGGGTCAAGGTTTTACGGGTAAATTTCACGGGTAAGTTTCACGGGTATGTTTCACGGGTGACGTTTCACGGGTCTAGGTTTCACTGGTAAGTTTCACGAGTCAAGGTTTCACGGGTAAGTTTCACGGGTAAGTTTTACGGGTAAGTTTCACGGGTGACGTTTTACGGGTGACGTTTCACGGGTCTAGGTTTCACTGGTAAGTTTCACGGGTCAAGGTTTCACGGGTAAGTTTCACGGGTAAGTTTCACGGGTATGTTTCACGGGTGACGTTTCACGGGTCTAGGTTTCACTGGTAAGTTTCACGGGTCAAGGTTTCACGGGTAAGTTTCACGGGTAAGTTTCACGGGTAAGTTTCACGGGTATGTTTCACGGGTGACGTTTCACGGGTCTAGGTTTCACTGGTAAGTTTCACGGGTCAAGGTTTTACGGGTAAGTTTCACGGGTCTAGGTTTCACTGGTAAGTTTCACGGGTCAAGGTTTCACGGGTAAGTTTCACGGGTAAGTTTCACGGGTTTGTTTCACGGGTGACGTTTCACGGGTCTAGGTTTCACTGGAAAGTTTAACGGGTCAAAGTTTCACGGGTAAGTTTCACGGGTAAGTTTCACGGGTATGTTTCACGGGTGACGTTTCACGGGTCTAGGTTTCACTGGTAAGTTTCACGGGTCAAGGTTTCACGGGTAAGTTTCACGGGTAAGTTTCACGGGTATGTTTCACGGGTGACGTTTCACGGGTCTAGGTTTCACTGGTAAGTTTCACGGGTCAAGGTTTTACGGGTAAATTTCACGGGTAAGTTTCACGGGTATGTTTCACGGGTGACGTTTCACGGGTCTAGGTTTCACTGGTAAGTTTCACGAGTCAAGGTTTCACGGGTAAGTTTAACGGGTCAAGGTTTCACGGGTAAGTTTTACGAGTAAGTTTCACGGGTATGTTTTACGGGTGACGTTTCACGGGTCTAGGTTTCACTGGTAAGTTTCACGGGTCAAGGTTTCACGGGTAAGTTTCACGGGTAAGTTTCACGGGTATGTTTCACGGGTGACGTTTCACGGGTCTAGGTTTCACTGGTAAGTTTCACGGGTCAAGGTTTCACGGGTAAGTTTCACGGGTAAGTTTCACGGGTATGTTTCACGGGTGACGTTTCACGGGTCTAGGTTTCACTGGTAAGTTTCACGGGTCAAGGTTTCACGGGTAAGTTTCACGGGTAAGTTTCACGGGTAAGTTTCACGGGTATGTTTCACGGGTGACGTTTCACGGGTCTAGGTTTCACTGGTAAGTTTCACGGGTCAAGGTTTTACGGGTAAGTTTCACGGGTAAGTTTCACGGGTATGTTTCACGGGTGACGTTTCACGGGTCTAGGTTTCACTGGTAAGTTTCACGAGTCAAGGATTCACGGGTAAGTTTCACGGGTAAGTTTTACGGGTAAGTTTCACGGGTGACGTTTCACGGGTCTAGGTTTCACTGGTAAGTTTCACGGGTCAAGTTTTCACGGGTAAGTTTCACGGGTAAGTTTCACGGGTGACGTTTCACGGGTCTAGGTTTCACTGGTAAGTTTCACGGGTCAAGGTTTCACGGGTAAGTTTCACGGGTAAGTTTCACGGGTATGTTTCAAGGGTGACGTTTCACGGGTCTAGGTTTCACTGGTAAGTTTCACGGGTCAAGGTTTCACGGGTAAGTTTCACGGGTAAGTTTCACGGGTATGTTTAACGGGTGACGTTTCACGGGTCTAGGTTTCACTGGTAAGTTTCACGGGTCAAGGTTTTACGGGTAAGTTTCACGGGTCTAGGTTTCACTGGTAAGTTTCACGGGTCAAGGTTTCACGGGTAAGTTTCACGGGTAAGTTTCACGGGTTTGTTTCACGGGTGACGTTTCACGGGTCTAGGTTTCACTGGAAAGTTTCACGGGTCAAGGTTTCACGGGTAAGTTTCACGGGTATGTTTCACGGGTGACGTTTCACGGGTCTAGGTTTCACTGGTAAGTTTCACGGGTCAAGGTTTCACGGGTAAGTTTTACGGGTAAGTTTCACGGGTGACGTTTCACGGGTGACGTTTCACGGGTGACGTTTCACGGGTCTAGGTTTCACTGGTAAGTTTCACGGGTCAAGGTTTCAAGGGTAAGTTTCACGGGTAAGTTTCACGGGTATGTTTCACGGGTGACGTTTCACGGGTCTAGGTTTCACTGGAAAGTTTCACGGGTCAAGGTTTCACGGGTAAGTTTCAAGGGTAAGTTTCACTGGTAAGTTTTACGGGTATGTTTTACAGGTGACGTTTCACGGGTCTAGGTTTCACTGGTAAGTTTCACGGGTCAAGGTTTCACGGGTAAGTTTCACGGGTAAGTTTCACGGGTAAGTTTCATGGGTGACGTTTCACGGGTCTAGGTTTCACTGGTAAGTTTCACGGGTCAAGGTTTCACGGGTAAGTTTCACGGGTAAGTTTCACGGGTGACGTTTCACGGGTCTAGGTTTCACTGGTAAGTATCACGGGTCAAGGTTTCACGGGTAAGTTTCACGGGTATGTTTCACGGGTGACGTTTCACGGGTCTAGGTTTCACTGGAAAGTTTCACGGGTCAAGGTTTCACGGGTAAGTTTCAAGGGTAAGTTTCACGGGTAAGTTTTACGAGTATGTTTTACAGGTGACATTTCACGGGTCTAGGTTTCACTGGTAAGTTTCACGGGTCAAGGTTTCACGGGTAAGTTTCACGAGTAAGTTTCACGGGTAAGTTTCACGGGTATGTTTCATGGGTGATGTTTCACGGGTCTAGGTTTCACTGGTAAGTTTCGCGGGTCAAGATTTCACGGGTAAGTTTCACGGGTAAGTTTCACGGGTATGTTTCACGGGTGACGTTTCACGGGTCTAGGTTTCACTGGTAAGTTTCACGGGTCAAGGTTTCACGGGTAAGTTTCACGGGTAAGTTTCACGGGTAAGTTTAACGGGTATGTTTCACGGGTGACGTTTCACGGGTCTAGGTTTCACTGGTAAGTTTCACGGGTCAAGGTTTCACGGGTAAGTTTCACGGGTAAGTTTCACGGGTATGTTTCACGGGTGACGTTTCACGGGTCTAGGTTTCACTGGTAAGTTTCACGGGTCAAGGTTTCACGGGTAAGTTTCACGGGTAAGTTTCAAGGGTATGTTTCACGGGTGACGTTTCACGGGTCTAGGTTTCACTGGTAAGTTTCACGGGTCAAGGTTTTACGGGTAAATTTCACGGGTAAGTTTCACGGGTATGTTTCACGGGTGACGTTTCACGGGTCTAGGTTTCACTGGTAAGTTTCACGAGTCAAGGTTTCACGGGTAAGTTTCACGGGTAAGTTTTACGGGTAAGTTTCACGGGTGACGTTTCACGGGTCTAGGTTTCACTGGTAAGTTTCACGAGTCAAGGTTTCACGGGTAAGTTTCACGGGTAAGTTTTACGGGTAAATTTCACGGGTGACGTTTTACGGGTGACGTTTCACGGGTCTAGGTTTCACTGGTAAGTTTCACGGGTCAAGGTTACCCGTGAAACTTACCCGTGAAACCTTGACCCGTGAAACTTACCAGTGAAACCTAGACCCGTGAAACGTCACCCGTGAAACATACCCGTAAAACAAACCCGTGAAACTTACCCGTAAAACTTACCCGTAAAACCTTGACCCGTTAAACTTACCAGTGAAACCTAGACCCGTGAAACGTCACCCGTGAAACATACCCGTAAATTTTACCCGTGAAACTTACCCGTGAAACCTTGACTCGTGAAACTTACCAGTGAAACCTAGACCCGTGAAACGTCACCCGTGAAACTTACCCGTAAAACTTACCCGTGAAACTTACCAGTACGAGTCAATTTTTCACGGGTAAGTTTCACGGGTAAGTTTTACGGGTAAGTTTCACGGGTGACGTTTTACGGGTGACGTTTCACGGGTCTAGGTTTCACTGGTAAGTTTCACGGGTCAAGGTTTCACGGGTAAGTTTCACGGGTAAGTTTCACGGGTATGTTTCACGGGTGACGTTTCACGGGTCTAGGTTTCACTGGTAAGTTTCACGGGTCAAGGTTTCACGGGTAAGTTTCACGGGTAAGTTTCACGGGTAAGTTTCACGGGTATGTTTCACGGGTGACGTTTCACGGGTCTAGGTTTCACTGGTAAGTTTAACGGGTCAAGGTTTCACGGGTAAGTTTTACGGGTATGTTTTACGGGTATGTTTCACGGGTGACGTTTCACGGGTCTAGGTTTCACTGGTAAGTTTCACGGGTCAAGGTTTCACGGGTAAGTTTCACGGGTAAGTTTCACGGGTAAGTTTCACGGGTAAGTTTCACGGGTATGTTTCACGGGTGACGTTTCACGGGTCTAGGTTTCACTGGTAAGTTTCACGGGTCAAGGTTTCACGGGTAAGTTTCACGGGTAAGTTTCACGGGTGACGATTCACGGGTCTAGGTTTCACTGGTAAGTTTCACGGGTAAGTTTCACGGGTTAGTTTCACGGGTATGTTTCACGGGTATGTTTCACGGGTGACGTTTCACGGGTCTAGGTTTCACTGGTAAGTTTCACGGGTCAAGGTTTCACGGGTAAGTTTCACGGGTAAGTTTCACGGGTATGTTTCACGGGTGACGTTTTACGGGTCTAGGTTTCACTGGTAAGTTTCACGGGTCAAGGTTTTACGGGTAAGTTTCACGGGTAAGTTTCACGGGTATGTTTCACGGGTGACGTTTCACGGGTCTAGGTTTCACTGGTAAGTTTCACGGGTCAAGGTTTCACGGGTAAGTTTCACGGGTAAGTTTCACGGGTGACGATTCACGGGTCTAGGTTTCACTGGTAAGTTTCACGGGTCAAGGTTTCAAGGGTAAGTTTTACGGGTAAGTTTCACGGGTATGTTTCACGGGTGACGTTTCACGGGTCTAGGTTTCACTGGAAAGTTTCACGGGTCAAGGTTTCACGGGTAAGTTTCACGGGTAAGTTTTACGGGTATGTTTTACAGGTGACGTTTCACGGGTCTAGGTTTCACTGGTAAGTTTCACGGGTCAAGGTTTCACGGGTAAGTTTCACGGGTATGTTTCGCGGGTGACGTTTCACGGGTCTAGGTTTCACTGGTAAGTTTCACGGGTCAAGGTTTCACGGGTAAGTTTCACGGGTAAGTTTTACGGGTGACGTTTCACGGGTCTATTTTTCACTGATAAGTTTCACGGGTCAAGGTTTCACGGGTAAGTTTCACGTGTAAGTTTCACGGGTAAGTTTCACGGGTGACGTTCCACGGGTCTAGGTTTCACTGGTAAGTTTCACGGGTCAAGGTTTCACGGGTAAGTTTCACTGGTAAGTTTCACGGGTATGTTTCACGGGTGACGTTTCACGGGTCTAGGTTTCACTGGTAAGTTTCACTGGTCAAGGTTTCATGGTTAAGTTTCACGGGTAAGTTTCACGGGTATGTTTCACGGGTGACGTTTCACGGGTCTAGGTTTCACTGGTAAGTTTCACGGGTCAAGGTTTCACGGGTAAGTTTCACGGGTAAGTTTCACGGGTATGTTTCACGGGTGACGTTTCACGGGTCTAGGTTTCACTGGTAAGTTTCACGGGTCAAGGTTTTACGGGTAAGTTTCACGGGTAAGTTTCACGGGTGACGTTTCACGGGTATAGGTTTCACTGGTAAGTTTCACGAGTCAAGGTTTTACGGGTAAGTTTCACGTGTAAGTTTCACGGGTAAGTTTCACGGGTGACGTTTCACGGGTCTAGGTTTCACTGGTAAGTTTCACGGGTCAAGGTTTCACGGGTAAGTTTCACGGGTAAGTTTCACGGGTAAGTTTCACGAGTAAGTTTCACGGGTGACGTTTCACGGGTCTAGGTTTCACTGGTAAGTTTCACGGGTCAAGGTTTCACGGGTAAGTTTCACGGGTAAGTTTCACGGGTGACGTTTCACGGGTCTAGGTTTCACTGGTAAGTTTCACGGGTCAAGGTTTCACGGGTAAGTTTCACGGGTAAGTTTCACGGGTATGTTTCAAGGGTGACGTTTCACGGGTCTAGGTTTCACTGGTAAGTTTCACGGGTCAAGGTTTCACGGGTAAGTTTCACGGGTAAGTTTCACGGGTATGTTTCACGGGTGACGTTTCACGGGTCTAGGTTTCACTGGTAAGTTTCACGGGTCAAGGTTTTACGGGTAAGTTTCACGGGTCTAGGTTTCACTGGTAAGTTTCACGGGTCAAAGTTTCACGGGTAAGTTTCACGGGTAAGTTTCACGGGTTTGTTTCACGGGTGACGTTTCACGGGTCTAGGTTTCACTGGAAAGTTTCACGGGTCAAGGTTTCACGGGTAAGTTTCACGGGTAAGTTTCACGGGTATGTTTCACGGGTGACGTTTCACGGGTCTAGGTTTCACTGGTAAGTTTCACGGGTCAAGGTTTCACGGGTAAGTTTTACGGGTAAGTTTCACGGGTGACGTTTCACGGGTGACGTTTCACGGGTCTAGGTTTCACTGGTAAGTTTCACGGGTCAAGGTTTCAAGGGTAAGTTTTACGGGTAAGTTTCACGGGTATGTTTCACGGGTGACGTTTCACGGGTCTAGGTTTCACTGGAAAGTTTCACGGGTCAAGGTTTCACGGGTAAGTTTCAAGGGTAAGTTTCACGGGTAAGTTTTACGGGTATGTTTTACAGGTGACGTTTCACGGGTCTAGGTTTCACTGGTAAGTTTCACGGGTCAAGGTTTCACGGGTAAGTTTTACGGGTAAGTTTCACGGGTAAGTTTCACGGGTAAGTTTCACGGGTATGTTTCACGGGTGACGTTTCACGGGTCTAGGTTTCACTGGTAAGTTTTACGGGTCAAGGTTTCACGGGTAAGTTTCACGGGTAAGTTTCACGGGTAAGTTTCACGGGTATGTTTCACGGTTATGTTTCACGGGTGACGTTTCACGGGTCTAGGTTTCACTGGTAAGTTTCACGGGTCAAGGTTTCACGGGTAAGTTTCACGGGTAAGTTTCACGGGTATGTTTCACGGGTGACGTTTCACGGGTCTAGGTTTCACTGGAAAGTTTCACGGGTCAAGGTTTCACGGGTAAGTTTCACGGGTAAGTTTTACGGGTATGTTTTACAGGTGACGTTTCACGGGTCTAGGTTTCACTGGTAAGTTTCACGGGTAAGTTTCACGGGTATGTTTTACGGGTGACGTTTCACGGGTCTAGGTTTCACTGGTAAGTTTCACGGGTCAAGGTTTCACGGGTAAGTTTCACGGGTATGTTTCACGGGTGACGTTTCACGGGTCTAGGTTTCACTGGTAAGTTTCACGGGTCAAGGTTTCACGGGTAAGTTTCACTGGTAAGTTTCACGGGTATGTTTCACGGGTGACGTTTCACGGGTCTAGGTTTCACTGGTAAGTTTCACTGGTCAAGGTTTCATGGTTAAGTTTCACGGGTAAGTTTCACGGGTATGTTTCACGGGTGACGTTTCACGGGTCTAGGTTTCACTGGTAAGTTTCACGGGTCAAGGTTTCACGGGTAAGTTTCACGGGTAAGTTTCACGGGTATGTTTCACGGGTGACGTTTCACGGGTCTAGGTTTCACTGGTAAGTTTTACGGGTCAAGGTTTTACGGGTAAGTTTCACGGGTAAGTTTCACGGGTGACGTTTCACGGGTATAGGTTTCACTGGTAAGTTTCACGAGTCAAGGTTTTACGGGTAAGTTTCACGGGTCTAGGTTTCACTGGTAAGTTTCACGGGTCAAGGTTTCACGGGTAAGTTTCACGGGTAAGTTTCACGGGTTTGTTTCACGGGTGACGTTTCACGGGTCTAGGTTTCACTGGAAAGTTTCACGGGTCAAGGTTTCACGGGTAAGTTTTACGGGTAAGTTTCACGGGTGACGTTTCACGGGTCTAGGTTTCACTGGTAAGTTTCACGGGTCAAGGTTTCACGGGTAAGTTTCACGGGTAAGTTTCACGGGTATGTTTCACGGGTGACGTTTTACGGGTCTAGGTTTCACTGGTAAGTTTCACGGGTCAAGGTTTTACGGGTAAGTTTCACGGGTAAGTTTCACGGGTATGTTTCACGGGTGACGTTTCACGGGTCTAGGTTTCACTGGTAAGTTTCACGGGTCAAGGTTTCACGGGTAAGTTTTACGGGTAAGTTTCACGGGTGACGTTTCACGGGTCTAGGTTTCACTGGTAAGTTTCACGGGTCAAGGTTTCAAGGGTAAGTTTCACGGGTAAGTTTCACGGGTATGTTTCACGGGTGACGTTTCACGGGTCTAGGTTTCACTGGAAAGTTTCACGGGTCAAGGTTTCACGGGTAAGTTTCAAGGGTAAGTTTCACGGGTAAGTTTTACGGGTATGTTTTACAGGTGACGTTTCACGGGTCTAGGTTTCACTGGTAAGTTTCACGGGTCAAGGTTTCACGGGTAAGTTTTACGGGTAAGTTTCACGGGTAAGTTTCACGGGTATGTTTCACGGGTATGTTTCACGGGTGACGTTTCACGGGTCTAGGTTTCACTGGTAAGTTTAACGGGTCAAGGTTTCACGGGTAAGTTTTACGAGTAAGTTTCACGGGTATGTTTTACGGGTATGTTTCACGGGTGACGTTTCACGGGTCTAGGTTTCACTGGTAAGTTTCACGGGTCAAGGTTTCACGGGTAAGTTTCACGGGTAAGTTTCACGGGTAAGTTTCACGGGTATGTTTCACGGGTGACGTTTCACGGGTCTAGGTTTCACTGGTAAGTTTCACGGGTCAAGGTTTCACGGGTAAGTTTCACGGGTAAGTTTCACGGGTATGTTTCACGGGTGACGTTTCACGGGTCTAGGTTTCACTGGTAAGTTTCACGGGTCAAGGTTTCACGGGTAAGTTTCACGGGTAAGTTTCACGGGTATGTTTCACGGGTGACGTTTCACGGGTCTAGGTTTCACTGGTAAGTTTCACGGGTCAAGGTTTTACGGGTAAGTTTCACGGGTAAGTTTCACGGGTATGTTTCACGGGTGACGTTTCACGGGTCTAGGTTTCACTGGTAAGTTTCACGAGTCAAGGATTCACGGGTAAGTTTCACGGGTAAGTTTTACGGGTAAGTTTTACGGGTGACGTTTCACGGGTCTAGGTTTCACTGGTAAGTTTCACGGGTCAAGGTTTCACGGGTAAGTTTCACGGGTAAGTTTCACGGGTGACGTTTCACGGGTCTAGGTTTCACTGGTAAGTTTCACGGGTCAAGGTTTCACGGGTAAGTTTCACGGGTATGTTTCAAGGGTGACGTTTCACGGGTCTAGGTTTCACTGGTAAGTTTCACGGGTCAAGGTTTCACGGGTAAGTTTCACTGGTAAGTTTCACGGGTATGTTTCACGGGTGACGTTTCACGGGTCTAGGTTTCACTGGTAAGTTTCACGGGTCAAGGTTTTACGGGTAAGTTTCACGGGTCTAGGTTTCACTGGTAAGTTTCACGGGTCAAGGTTTCACGGGTAAGTTTCACGGGTAAGTTTCACGGGTTTGTTTCACGGGTGACGTTTCACGGGTCTAGGTTTCACTGGAAAGTTTCACGGGTCAAAGTTTCACGGGTAAGTTTCACGGGTAAGTTTCACGGGTATGTTTCACGGGTGACGTTTCACGGGTCTAGGTTTCACTGGTAAGTTTCACGGGTCAAGGTTTCACGGGTAAGTTTTACGGGTAAGTTTTACGGGTGAAGTTTCACGGGTGACGTTTCACGGGTCTAGGTTTCACTGGTAAGTTTCACGGGTCAAGGTTTCAAGGGTAAGTTTCACGGGTAAGTTTCACGGGTAAGTTTCACGGGTAAGTTTCATGGGTGACGTTTCACGGGTCTAGGTTTCACTGGTAAGTTTCACGGGTCAAGGTTTCACGGGTAAGTTTCACGGGTAAGTTTCACGGGTGACGTTTCACGGGTCTAGGTTTCACTGGTAAGTTTCACGGGTCAAGGTTTCACGGGTAAGTTTCACGGGTATGTTTCACGGGTGACGTTTCACGGGTCTAGGTTTCACTGGAAAGTTTCACGGGTCAAGGTTTCACGGGTAAGTTTCAAGGGTAAGTTTCAAGGGTAAGTTTTACGGGTATGTTTTACAGGTGACATTACACGGGTCTAGGTTTCACTGGTAAGTTTCACGGGTCAAGGTTTCACGGGTAAGTTTCACGGGTAAGTTTCACGGGTAAGTTTCACGGGTAAGTTTCACGGGTATGTTTCATGGGTGATGTTTCACGGGTCTAGGTTTCACTGGTAAGTTTCGCGGGTCAAGGTTTCACGGGTAAGTTTCACGGGTAAGTTTCACGGGTATGTTTCACGGGTGACGTTTCACGAGTCTAGGTTTCACTGGTAAGTTTCACGGGTCAAGGTTTCACGGGTAAGTTTCACGGGTAAGTTTCACGGGTAAGTTTCACGGGTATGTTTCACGGGTGACGTTTCACGGGTCTAGGATTCACTGGTAAGTTTCACGGGTCAAGGTTTCACGGGTAAGTTTCACGGGTAAGTTTCACGGGTATGTTTCACGGGTGACGTTTCACGGGTCTAGGTTTCACTGGTAAGTTTCACGGGTCAAGGTTTCACGGGTAAGTTTCACGGGTAAGTTTCACGGGTATGTTTCACGGGTGACGTTTCACGGGTCTAGGTTTCACTGGTAAGTTTCACGGGTCAAGGTTTTACGGGTAAATTTCACGGGTAAGTTTCACGGGTATGTTTCACGGGTGACGTTTCACGGGTCTAGGTTTCACTGGTAAGTTTCACGAGTCAAGGTTTCACGGGTAAGTTTCACGGGTAAGTTTTACGGGTAAGTTTCACGGGTGACGTTTTACGGGTGACGTTTCACGGGTCTAGGTTTCACTGGTAAGTTTCACGGGTCAAGGTTTCACGGGTAAGTTTCACGGGTAAGTTTCACGGGTATGTTTCACGGGTGACGTTTCACGGGTCTAGGTTTCACTGGTAAGTTTCACGGGTCAAGGTTTCACGGGTAAGTTTCACGGGTAAGTTTCACGGGTAAGTTTCACGGGTATGTTTCACGGGTGACGTTTCACGGGTCTAGGTTTCACTGGTAAGTTTCACGGGTCAAGGTTTTACGGGTAAGTTTCACGGGTCTAGGTTTCACTGGTAAGTTTCACGGGTCAAGGTTTCACGGGTAAGTTTCACGGGTAAGTTTCACGGGTTTGTTTCACGGGTGACGTTTCACGGGTCTAGGTTTCACTGGAAAGTTTAACGGGTCAAAGTTTCACGGGTAAGTTTCACGGGTAAGTTTCACGGGTATGTTTCACGGGTGACGTTTCACGGGTCTAGGTTTCACTGGTAAGTTTCACGGGTCAAGGTTTCACGGGTAAGTTTCACGGGTAAGTTTCACGGGTATGTTTCACGGGTGACGTTTCACGGGTCTAGGTTTCACTGGTAAGTTTCACGGGTCAAGGTTTTACGGGTAAATTTCACGGGTAAGTTTCACGGGTATGTTTCACGGGTGACGTTTCACGGGTCTAGGTTTCACTGGTAAGTTTCACGAGTCAAGGTTTCACGGGTAAGTTTAACGGGTCAAGGTTTCACGGGTAAGTTTTACGAGTAAGTTTCACGGGTATGTTTTACGGGTGACGTTTCACGGGTCTAGGTTTCACTGGTAAGTTTCACGGGTCAAGGTTTCACGGGTAAGTTTCACGGGTAAGTTTCACGGGTATGTTTCACGGGTGACGTTTCACGGGTCTAGGTTTCACTGGTAAGTTTCACGGGTCAAGGTTTCACGGGTAAGTTTCACGGGTAAGTTTCACGGGTATGTTTCACGGGTGACGTTTCACGGGTCTAGGTTTCACTGGTAAGTTTCACGGGTCAAGGTTTCACGGGTAAGTTTCACGGGTAAGTTTCACGGGTAAGTTTCACGGGTATGTTTCACGGGTGACGTTTCACGGGTCTAGGTTTCACTGGTAAGTTTCACGGGTCAAGGTTTTACGGGTAAGTTTCACGGGTAAGTTTCACGGGTATGTTTCACGGGTGACGTTTCACGGGTCTAGGTTTCACTGGTAAGTTTCACGAGTCAAGGATTCACGGGTAAGTTTCACGGGTAAGTTTTACGGGTAAGTTTCACGGGTGACGTTTCACGGGTCTAGGTTTCACTGGTAAGTTTCACGGGTCAAGGTTTCACGGGTAAGTTTCACGGGTAAGTTTCACGGGTGACGTTTCACGGGTCTAGGTTTCACTGGTAAGTTTCACGGGTCAAGGTTTCACGGGTAAGTTTCACGGGTAAGTTTCACGGGTATGTTTCAAGGGTGACGTTTCACGGGTCTAGGTTTCACTGGTAAGTTTCACGGGTCAAGGTTTCACGGGTAAGTTTCACGGGTAAGTTTCACGGGTATGTTTAACGGGTGACGTTTCACGGGTCTAGGTTTCACTGGTAAGTTTCACGGGTCAAGGTTTTACGGGTAAGTTTCACGGGTCTAGGTTTCACTGGTAAGTTTCACGGGTCAAGGTTTCACGGGTAAGTTTCACGGGTAAGTTTCACGGGTTTGTTTCACGGGTGACGTTTCACGGGTCTAGGTTTCACTGGAAAGTTTCACGGGTCAAGGTTTCACGGGTAAGTTTCACGGGTATGTTTCACGGGTGACGTTTCACGGGTCTAGGTTTCACTGGTAAGTTTCACGGGTCAAGGTTTCACGGGTAAGTTTTACGGGTAAGTTTCACGGGTGACGTTTCACGGGTGACGTTTCACGGGTGACGTTTCACGGGTCTAGGTTTCACTGGTAAGTTTCACGGGTCAAGGTTTCAAGGGTAAGTTTCACGGGTAAGTTTCACGGGTATGTTTCACGGGTGACGTTTCACGGGTCTAGGTTTCACTGGAAAGTTTCACGGGTCAAGGTTTCACGGGTAAGTTTCAAGGGTAAGTTTCACTGGTAAGTTTTACGGGTATGTTTTACAGGTGACGTTTCACGGGTCTAGGTTTCACTGGTAAGTTTCACGGGTCAAGGTTTCACGGGTAAGTTTCACGGGTAAGTTTCACGGGTAAGTTTCATGGGTGACGTTTCACGGGTCTAGGTTTCACTGGTAAGTTTCACGGGTCAAGGTTTCACGGGTAAGTTTCACGGGTAAGTTTCACGGGTGACGTTTCACGGGTCTAGGTTTCACTGGTAAGTATCACGGGTCAAGGTTTCACGGGTAAGTTTCACGGGTATGTTTCACGGGTGACGTTTCACGGGTCTAGGTTTCACTGGAAAGTTTCACGGGTCAAGGTTTCACGGGTAAGTTTCAAGGGTAAGTTTCACGGGTAAGTTTTACGAGTATGTTTTACAGGTGACATTTCACGGGTCTAGGTTTCACTGGTAAGTTTCACGGGTCAAGGTTTCACGGGTAAGTTTCACGAGTAAGTTTCACGGGTAAGTTTCACGGGTATGTTTCATGGGTGATGTTTCACGGGTCTAGGTTTCACTGGTAAGTTTCGCGGGTCAAGATTTCACGGGTAAGTTTCACGGGTAAGTTTCACGGGTATGTTTCACGGGTGACGTTTCACGGGTCTAGGTTTCACTGGTAAGTTTCACGGGTCAAGGTTTCACGGGTAAGTTTCACGGGTAAGTTTCACGGGTAAGTTTAACGGGTATGTTTCACGGGTGACGTTTCACGGGTCTAGGTTTCACTGGTAAGTTTCACGGGTCAAGGTTTCACGGGTAAGTTTCACGGGTAAGTTTCACGGGTATGTTTCACGGGTGACGTTTCACGGGTCTAGGTTTCACTGGTAAGTTTCACGGGTCAAGGTTTCACGGGTAAGTTTCACGGGTAAGTTTCAAGGGTATGTTTCACGGGTGACGTTTCACGGGTCTAGGTTTCACTGGTAAGTTTCACGGGTCAAGGTTTTACGGGTAAATTTCACGGGTAAGTTTCACGGGTATGTTTCACGGGTGACGTTTCACGGGTCTAGGTTTCACTGGTAAGTTTCACGAGTCAAGGTTTCACGGGTAAGTTTCACGGGTAAGTTTTACGGGTAAGTTTCACGGGTGACGTTTCACGGGTCTAGGTTTCACTGGTAAGTTTCACGAGTCAAGGTTTCACGGGTAAGTTTCACGGGTAAGTTTTACGGGTAAATTTCACGGGTGACGTTTTACGGGTGACGTTTCACGGGTCTAGGTTTCACTGGTAAGTTTCACGGGTCAAGGTTACCCGTGAAACTTACCCGTGAAACCTTGACCCGTGAAACTTACCAGTGAAACCTAGACCCGTGAAACGTCACCCGTGAAACATACCCGTAAAACAAACCCGTGAAACTTACCCGTAAAACTTACCCGTAAAACCTTGACCCGTTAAACTTACCAGTGAAACCTAGACCCGTGAAACGTCACCCGTGAAACATACCCGTAAATTTTACCCGTGAAACTTACCCGTGAAACCTTGACTCGTGAAACTTACCAGTGAAACCTAGACCCGTGAAACGTCACCCGTGAAACTTACCCGTAAAACTTACCCGTGAAACTTACCAGTACGAGTCAATTTTTCACGGGTAAGTTTCACGGGTAAGTTTTACGGGTAAGTTTCACGGGTGACGTTTTACGGGTGACGTTTCACGGGTCTAGGTTTCACTGGTAAGTTTCACGGGTCAAGGTTTCACGGGTAAGTTTCACGGGTAAGTTTCACGGGTATGTTTCACGGGTGACGTTTCACGGGTCTAGGTTTCACTGGTAAGTTTCACGGGTCAAGGTTTCACGGGTAAGTTTCACGGGTAAGTTTCACGGGTAAGTTTCACGGGTATGTTTCACGGGTGACGTTTCACGGGTCTAGGTTTCACTGGTAAGTTTAACGGGTCAAGGTTTCACGGGTAAGTTTTACGGGTATGTTTTACGGGTATGTTTCACGGGTGACGTTTCACGGGTCTAGGTTTCACTGGTAAGTTTCACGGGTCAAGGTTTCACGGGTAAGTTTCACGGGTAAGTTTCACGGGTAAGTTTCACGGGTAAGTTTCACGGGTATGTTTCACGGGTGACGTTTCACGGGTCTAGGTTTCACTGGTAAGTTTCACGGGTCAAGGTTTCACGGGTAAGTTTCACGGGTAAGTTTCACGGGTGACGATTCACGGGTCTAGGTTTCACTGGTAAGTTTCACGGGTAAGTTTCACGGGTTAGTTTCACGGGTATGTTTCACGGGTATGTTTCACGGGTGACGTTTCACGGGTCTAGGTTTCACTGGTAAGTTTCACGGGTCAAGGTTTCACGGGTAAGTTTCACGGGTAAGTTTCACGGGTATGTTTCACGGGTGACGTTTTACGGGTCTAGGTTTCACTGGTAAGTTTCACGGGTCAAGGTTTTACGGGTAAGTTTCACGGGTAAGTTTCACGGGTATGTTTCACGGGTGACGTTTCACGGGTCTAGGTTTCACTGGTAAGTTTCACGGGTCAAGGTTTCACGGGTAAGTTTCACGGGTAAGTTTCACGGGTGACGATTCACGGGTCTAGGTTTCACTGGTAAGTTTCACGGGTCAAGGTTTCAAGGGTAAGTTTTACGGGTAAGTTTCACGGGTATGTTTCACGGGTGACGTTTCACGGGTCTAGGTTTCACTGGAAAGTTTCACGGGTCAAGGTTTCACGGGTAAGTTTCACGGGTAAGTTTTACGGGTATGTTTTACAGGTGACGTTTCACGGGTCTAGGTTTCACTGGTAAGTTTCACGGGTCAAGGTTTCACGGGTAAGTTTCACGGGTATGTTTCGCGGGTGACGTTTCACGGGTCTAGGTTTCACTGGTAAGTTTCACGGGTCAAGGTTTCACGGGTAAGTTTCACGGGTAAGTTTTACGGGTGACGTTTCACGGGTCTATTTTTCACTGATAAGTTTCACGGGTCAAGGTTTCACGGGTAAGTTTCACGTGTAAGTTTCACGGGTAAGTTTCACGGGTGACGTTCCACGGGTCTAGGTTTCACTGGTAAGTTTCACGGGTCAAGGTTTCACGGGTAAGTTTCACTGGTAAGTTTCACGGGTATGTTTCACGGGTGACGTTTCACGGGTCTAGGTTTCACTGGTAAGTTTCACTGGTCAAGGTTTCATGGTTAAGTTTCACGGGTAAGTTTCACGGGTATGTTTCACGGGTGACGTTTCACGGGTCTAGGTTTCACTGGTAAGTTTCACGGGTCAAGGTTTCACGGGTAAGTTTCACGGGTAAGTTTCACGGGTATGTTTCACGGGTGACGTTTCACGGGTCTAGGTTTCACTGGTAAGTTTCACGGGTCAAGGTTTTACGGGTAAGTTTCACGGGTAAGTTTCACGGGTGACGTTTCACGGGTATAGGTTTCACTGGTAAGTTTCACGAGTCAAGGTTTTACGGGTAAGTTTCACGTGTAAGTTTCACGGGTAAGTTTCACGGGTGACGTTTCACGGGTCTAGGTTTCACTGGTAAGTTTCACGGGTCAAGGTTTCACGGGTAAGTTTCACGGGTAAGTTTCACGGGTAAGTTTCACGAGTAAGTTTCACGGGTGACGTTTCACGGGTCTAGGTTTCACTGGTAAGTTTCACGGGTCAAGGTTTCACGGGTAAGTTTCACGGGTAAGTTTCACGGGTGACGTTTCACGGGTCTAGGTTTCACTGGTAAGTTTCACGGGTCAAGGTTTCACGGGTAAGTTTCACGGGTAAGTTTCACGGGTATGTTTCAAGGGTGACGTTTCACGGGTCTAGGTTTCACTGGTAAGTTTCACGGGTCAAGGTTTCACGGGTAAGTTTCACGGGTAAGTTTCACGGGTATGTTTCACGGGTGACGTTTCACGGGTCTAGGTTTCACTGGTAAGTTTCACGGGTCAAGGTTTTACGGGTAAGTTTCACGGGTCTAGGTTTCACTGGTAAGTTTCACGGGTCAAAGTTTCACGGGTAAGTTTCACGGGTAAGTTTCACGGGTTTGTTTCACGGGTGACGTTTCACGGGTCTAGGTTTCACTGGAAAGTTTCACGGGTCAAGGTTTCACGGGTAAGTTTCACGGGTAAGTTTCACGGGTATGTTTCACGGGTGACGTTTCACGGGTCTAGGTTTCACTGGTAAGTTTCACGGGTCAAGGTTTCACGGGTAAGTTTTACGGGTAAGTTTCACGGGTGACGTTTCACGGGTGACGTTTCACGGGTCTAGGTTTCACTGGTAAGTTTCACGGGTCAAGGTTTCAAGGGTAAGTTTTACGGGTAAGTTTCACGGGTATGTTTCACGGGTGACGTTTCACGGGTCTAGGTTTCACTGGAAAGTTTCACGGGTCAAGGTTTCACGGGTAAGTTTCAAGGGTAAGTTTCACGGGTAAGTTTTACGGGTATGTTTTACAGGTGACGTTTCACGGGTCTAGGTTTCACTGGTAAGTTTCACGGGTCAAGGTTTCACGGGTAAGTTTTACGGGTAAGTTTCACGGGTAAGTTTCACGGGTAAGTTTCACGGGTATGTTTCACGGGTGACGTTTCACGGGTCTAGGTTTCACTGGTAAGTTTTACGGGTCAAGGTTTCACGGGTAAGTTTCACGGGTAAGTTTCACGGGTATGTTTCACGGTTATGTTTCACGGGTGACGTTTCACGGGTCTAGGTTTCACTGGTAAGTTTCACGGGTCAAGGTTTCACGGGTAAGTTTCACGGGTAAGTTTCACGGGTATGTTTCACGGGTGACGTTTCACGGGTCTAGGTTTCACTGGAAAGTTTCACGGGTCAAGGTTTCACGGGTAAGTTTCACGGGTAAGTTTTACGGGTATGTTTTACAGGTGACGTTTCACGGGTCTAGGTTTCACTGGTAAGTTTCACGGGTAAGTTTCACGGGTATGTTTTACGGGTGACGTTTCACGGGTCTAGGTTTCACTGGTAAGTTTCACGGGTCAAGGTTTCACGGGTAAGTTTCACGGGTATGTTTCACGGGTGACGTTTCACGGGTCTAGGTTTCACTGGTAAGTTTCACGGGTCAAGGTTTCACGGGTAAGTTTCACTGGTAAGTTTCACGGGTATGTTTCACGGGTGACGTTTCACGGGTCTAGGTTTCACTGGTAAGTTTCACTGGTCAAGGTTTCATGGTTAAGTTTCACGGGTAAGTTTCACGGGTATGTTTCACGGGTGACGTTTCACGGGTCTAGGTTTCACTGGTAAGTTTCACGGGTCAAGGTTTCACGGGTAAGTTTCACGGGTAAGTTTCACGGGTATGTTTCACGGGTGACGTTTCACGGGTCTAGGTTTCACTGGTAAGTTTTACGGGTCAAGGTTTTACGGGTAAGTTTCACGGGTAAGTTTCACGGGTGACGTTTCACGGGTATAGGTTTCACTGGTAAGTTTCACGAGTCAAGGTTTTACGGGTAAGTTTCACGGGTCTAGGTTTCACTGGTAAGTTTCACGGGTCAAGGTTTCACGGGTAAGTTTCACGGGTAAGTTTCACGGGTTTGTTTCACGGGTGACGTTTCACGGGTCTAGGTTTCACTGGAAAGTTTCACGGGTCAAGGTTTCACGGGTAAGTTTCAAGGGTAAGTTTCACGGGTATGTTTCACGGGTGACGTTTCACGGGTCTAGGTTTCACTGGTAAGTTTCACGGGTCAAGGTTTCACGGGTAAGTTTCACGGGTAAGTTTCACGGGTATGTTTCACGGATGACGTTTTACGGGTCTAGGTTTCACTGGTAAATTTCAAGGGTCAAGGTTTCACGGGTAAGTTTTACGGGTAAGTTTCACGGGTAAGTTTCACGGGTATGTTTCACGGGTGACGTTTCACGGGTCTAGGTTTCACTGGTAAGTTTCACGGGTCAAGGTTTCACGGGTAAGTTTCACGGGTAAAATTCACGGGTATGTTTCACGGGTATGTTTCACGGGTGACGTTTCACGGGTCTAGGTTTCACTGGTAAGTTTCACGGGTCAAGGTTTCACGGGTAAGTTTCACGGGTAAGTTTCACGGGTAAGTTTCACGGGTATGTTTCACGGGTGACGTTTCACGGGTCTAGGTTTCACTGGTAAGTTTCACGGGTCAAGGTTTCACGGGTAAGTTTCACGGGTAAGTTTCACGGGTATGTTTCACGGGTGACGTTTCACGGGTCTAGGTTTCACTGGTAAGTTTCACGGGTCAAGGTTTCACGGGTAAGTTTCACGGGTAAGTTTCACGGGTATGTTTCACGGGTGACGTTTCACGGGTCTAGGTTTCACTGGTAAGTTTCACGGGTCAAGGTTTTACGGGTAAGTTTCACGGGTAAGTTTCACGGGTATGTTTCACGGGTGACGTTTCACGGGTCTAGGTTTCACTGGTAAGTTTCACGAGTCAATTTTTCACGGGTAAGTTTCACGGGTAAGTTTTACGGGTAAGTTTCACGGGTGACGTTTTACGGGTGACGTTTTACGGGTCTAGGTTTCACTGGTAAGTTTCACGGGTCAAGGTTTCACGGGTAAGTTTCACGGGTAAGTTTCACGGGTATGTTTCACGGGTGACGTTTCACGGGTCTAGGTTTCACTGGTAAGTTTCACGGGTCAAGGTTTCACGGGTAAGTTTCACGGGTAAGTTTCACGGGTAAGTTTCACGGGTATGTTTCACGGGTGACGTTTCACGGGTCTAGGTTTCACTGGTAAGTTTAACGGGTCAAGGTTTCACGGGTAAGTTTTACGGGTAAGTTTCACGGGTATGTTTTACGGGTATGTTTCACGGGTGACGTTTCACGGGTCTAGGTTTCACTGGTAAGTTTCACGGGTCAAGGTTTCACGGGTAAGTTTCACGGGTAAGTTTCACGGGTATGTTTCACGGGTGACGTTTCACGGGTCTAGGTTTCACTGGTAAGTTTCACGGGTCAAGGTTTCACGGGTAAGTTTCACGGGTAAGTTACACGGGTATGTTTCACGGGTGACGTTTCACGGGTCTAGGTTTCACTGGTAAGTTTCACGGGTCAAGGTTTCACGGGTAAGTTTCACTGGTAAGTTTCACGGGTATGTTTCACGGGTGACGTTTCACGGGTCTAGGTTTCACTGGTAAGTTTCACGGGTCAAGGTTTTACGGGTAAGTTTCACGGGTAAGTTTCACGGGTATGTTTCACGGGTGACGTTTCACGGGTCTAGGTTTCACTGGTAAGTTTCACGAGTCAAGGATTCACGGGTAAGTTTCACGGGTAAGTTTTACGGGTAAGTTTCACGGGTGACGTTTCACGGGTCTAGGTTTCACTGGTAAGTTTCACGGGTCAAGGTTTCACGGGTAAGTTTCACGGGTATGTTTCACGGGTGACGTTTCACGGGTCTAGGTTTCACTGGAAAGTTTCACGGGTCAAGGTTTCACGGGTAAGTTTCACGGGTAAGTTTTACGGGTATGTTTTACAGGTGACGTTTCACGGGTCTAGGTTTCACTGGTAAGTTTCACGGGTCAAGGTTTCACGGGTAAGTTTCACGGGTGACGTTTCACGGGTCTAGGTTTCACTGGTAAGTTTCACGGGTCAAGGTTTCACGGGTAAGTTTCACGGGTAAGTTTCACGGGTGACGTTTCACGGGTCTAGGTTTCACTGGTAAGTTTCACGGGTCAAGGTTTCACGGGTAAGTTTCACGGGTAAGTTTCACGGGTATGTATCAAGGGTGACGTTTCACGGGTCTAGGTTTCACTGGTAAGTTTCACGGGTCAAGGTTTCACGGGTAAGTTTCACGGGTAAGTTTCACGGGTTTGTTTCACGGGTGACGTTTCACGGGTCTAGGTTTCACTGGAAAGTTTCACGGGTCAAGGTTTCACGGGTAAGTTTCACGGGTAAGTTTCACGGGTATGTTTCACGGGTGACGTTTCACGGGTCTAGGTTTCACTGGTAAGTTTCACGGGTCAAGGTTTCACGGGTAAGTTTTACGGGTAAGTTTCACGGGTGACGTTTCACGGGTGACGTTTCACGGGTCTAGGTTTCACTGGTAAGTTTCACGGGTCAAGGTTTCAAGGGTAAGTTTCACGGGTAAGTTTCACGGGTATGTTTCACGGGTGACGTTTCACGGGTCTAGGTTTCACTGGAAAGTTTCACGGGTCAAGGTTTCACTGGTATGTTTCAAGGGTAAGTTTCACGGGTAAGTTTTACGGGTATGTTTTACAGGTGACGTTTCACGGGTCTAGGTTTCACTGGTAAGTTTCACGGGTCAAGGTTTCACGGGTAAGTTTTACGGGTAAGTTTCACGGGTAAGTTTCACGGGTAAGTTTCACGGGTATGTTTCACGGGTGACGTTTCACGGGTCTAGGTTTCACTGGTAAGTTTCACGGGTCAAGGTTTCACGTGTAAGTTTGACGGGTAAGTTTCACGGGTAAGTTTCACGGGTATGTTTCACGGGTATGTTTCACGGGTGACGTTTCACGGGTCTAGGTTTCACTGGTAAGTTTCACGGGTCAAGGTTTCACGGGTAAGTTTCACGGGTATGTTTCACGGGTGACGTTTCACGGGTCTAGGTTTCACTGGAAAGTTTCACGGGTCAAGGATTCACGGGTAAGTTTCACGGGTAAGTTTTACGGGTATGTTTTACAGGTGACGTTTCACGGGTCTAGGTTTCACTGGTAAGTTTCACGGGTAAGTTTCACGGGTAAGTTTCACGGGTATGTTTTACGGGTGACGTTTCACGGGTCTAGGTTTCACTGGTAAGTTTCACGGGTCAAGGTTTCACGGGTAAGTTTCACGGGTAAGTTTCACGGGTATGTTTTACAGGTGACGTTTCACGGGTCTAGGTTTCACTGGTAAGTTTCACTGGTAAGTTTCACGGGTCAAGGTTTCACGGGTAAGTTTTACGGGTAAGTTTCACGGGTAAGTTTCACGGGTAAGTTTCACGGGTAAGTTTCACGGGTAAGTTTCACGGGTATGTTTCACGGGTGACGTTTCACGGGTCTAGGTTTCACTGGTAAGTTTCACGGGTCAAGGTTTCACGTGTAAGTTTCACGGGTAAGTTTCACGGGTAAGTTTCACGGGTATGTTTCACGGGTATGTTTCACGGGTGACGTTTCACGGGTCTAGGTTTCACTGGTAAGTTTCACGGGTCAAGGTTTCACGGGTAAGTTTCACGGGTATGTTTCACGGGTGACGTTTCACGGGTCTAGGTTTCACTGGAAAGTTTCACGGGTCAAGGATTCACGGGTAAGTTTCACGGGTATGTTTTACAGGTGACGTTTCACGGGTCTAGGTTTCACTGGTAAGTTTCACGGGTAAGTTTCACGGGTAAGTTTCACGGGTATGTTTTACGGGTGACGTTTCACGGGTCTAGGTTTCACTGGTAAGTTTCACGGGTCAAGGTTTCACGGGTAAGTTTCACGGGTAAGTTTCACGGGTATGTTTCACGGGTGACGTTTCACGGGTCTAGGTTTCACTGGTAAGTTTCACGGGTCAAGGTTTCACGGGTAAGTTTTACTGGTAAGTTTCACGGGTATGTTTCACGGGTATGTTTCACGGGTGACGTTTCGCGGGTCTAGGTTTCACTGGTAAGTTTAACGGGTCAAGGTTTCACGGGTAAGTTTTACGGGTAAGTTTCACGGGTATGTTTTACGGGTATGTTTCACGGGTGACGTTTCACGGGTCTAGGTTTCACTGGTAAGTTTCACGGGTCAAGGTTTCACGGGTAAGTTTCACGGGTAAGTTTCACGGGTATGTTTCACGGGTGACGTTTCACGGGTCTAGGTTTCACTGGTAAGTTTCACGGGTCAAGGTTTCACGGGTAAGTTTCACGGGTAAGTTACACGGGTATGTTTCACGGGTGACGTTTCACGGGTCTAGGTTTCACTGGTAAGTTTCACGGGTCAAGGTTTCACGGGTAAGTTTCACGGGTAAGTTTCACGGGTATGTTTCACGGGTGACGTTTCACGGGTCTAGGTTTCACTGGTAAGTTTCACGGGCCAAGGTTTTACGGGTAAGTTTCACGAGTAAGTTTCACGGGTATGTTTCACGGGTGACGTTTCACGGGTCTAGGTTTCACTGGTAAGTTTCACGAGTCAAGGATTCACGGGTAAGTTTCACGGGTAAGTTTTACGGGTAAGTTTCACGGGTGACGTTTCACGGGTCTAGGTTTCACTGGTAAGTTTCACGGGTCAAGGTTTCACGGGTAAGTTTCACGGGTATGTTTCACGGGTGACGTTTCACGGGTCTAGGTTTCACTGGAAAGTTTCACGGGTCAAGGTTTCACGGGTAAGTTTCACGGGTAAGTTTAACGGGTATGTTTTACAGGTGACGTTTCACGGGTCTAGGTTTCACTGGTAAGTTTCACGGGTCAAGGTTTCACGGGTAAGTTTCACGGGTGACGTTTCACGGGTCTAGGTTTCACTGGTAAGTTTCACGGGTCAAGGTTTCACGGGTAAGTTTCACGGGTAAGTTTCACGGGTGACGTTTCACGGGTCTAGGTTTCACTGGTAAGTTTCACGGGTCAAGGTTTCACGGGTAAGTTTCACGGGTAAGTTTCACGGGTATGTTTTAAGGTGACGTTTCACGGGTCTAGGTTTCACTGGTAAGTTTCACGGGTCAAGGTTTCACGGGTAAGTTTCACGGGTAAGTTTCACGGGTATGTTTCACGGGTGACGTTTCACGGGTCTAGGTTTCACTGGTAAGTTTCACGGGTCAAGGTTTTACGGGTAAGTTTCACGGGTCTAGGTTTCACTGGTAAGTTTCACGGGTCAAGGTTTCACGGGTAAGTTTCACGGGTAAGTTTCACGGGTTTGTTTCACGGGTGACGTTTCACGGGTCTAGGTTTCACTGGAAAGTTTCACGGGTCAAGGTTTCACGGGTAAGTTTCACGGGTAAGTTTCACGGGTATGTTTCACGGGTGACGTTTCACGGGTCTAGGTTTCACTGGTAAGTTTCACGGGTCAAGGTTTCACGGGTAAGTTTTACGGGTAAGTTTCACGGGTGACGTTTCACGGGTGACGTTTCACGGGTCTAGGTTTCACTGGTAAGTTTCACGGGTCAAGGTTTCAAGGGTAAGTTTCACGGGTAAGTTTCATGGGTATGTTTCACGGGTGACGTTTCACGGGTCTAGGTTTCACTGGAAAGTTTCACGGGTCAAGGTTTCACGGGTAAGTTTCAAGGGTAAGTTTCACGGGTAAGTTTTACGGGTATGTTTTACAGGTGACGTTTCACGGGTCTATGTTTCACTGGTAAGTTTCACGGGTCAAGGTTTCACGGGTAAGTTTTACGGGTAAGTTTCACGGGTAAGTTTCACGGGTAAGTTTCACGATAATGTTTCACGGGTGACGTTTCACGGGTCTAGGTTTCACTGGTAAGTTTCACGGGTCAAGGTTTCACGTGTAAGTTTCACGGGTAAGTTTCACGGGTAAGTTTCACGGGTATGTTTCACGGGTATGTTTCACGGGTGACGTTTCACGGGTCTAGGTTTCACTGGTAAGTTTCACGGGTCAAGGTTTCACGGGTAAGTTTCACGGGTATGTTTCACGGGTGACGTTTCACGGGTCTAGGTTTCACTGGAAAGTTTCACGGGTCAAGGATTCACGGGTAAGTTTAACGGGTAAGTTTTACGGGTATGTTTTACAGGTGACGTTTCACGGGTCTAGGTTTCACTGGTAAGTTTCACGGGTAAGTTTCACGGGTAAGTTTCACGGGTAAGTTTCACGGGTATGTTTTACGGGTGACGTTTCACGGGTCTAGGTTTCACTGGTAAGTTTCACGGGTCAAGGTTTCACGGGTAAGTTTCACGGGTAAGTTTCACGGGTATGTTTCACGGGTGACGTTTCACGGGTCTAGGTTTCACTGGTAAGTTTCACGGGTCAAGGTTTTACGGGTAAGTTTCACTGGTAAGTTTCACGGGTATGTTTCACGGGTGACGTTTCACGGGTCTAGGTTTCACTGGTAAGTTTCACTGGTCAAGGTTTCATGGTTAAGTTTCACGGGTAAGTTTCACGGGTATGTTTCAAGGGTGACGTTTCACGGGTCTAGGTTTCACTGGTAAGTTTCACGGGTCAAGGTTTCACGGGTAAGTTTCACGGGTATGTTTCACGGGTGACGTTTCACGGGTCTAGGTTTCACTGGTAAGTTTCACGGGTCAAGGTTTTACGGGTAAGTTTCACGGGTAAGTTTCACGGGTATAGGTTTCACTGGTAAGTTTCACGGGTCAAGGTTTTACGGGTAAGTTTCACGGGTCTAGGTTTCACTGGTAAGTTTCACGGGTCAAGGTTTCACGGGTAAATTTCACGGGTAAGTTTCACGGGTTTGTTTCACGGGTCTAGGTTTCACTGGAAAGTTTCAGGGGTTAAGGTTTCACGGGTAAGTTTCAAGGGTAAGTTTCACGGGTATGTTTCACGGGTGACGTTTCACGGGTCTAGGTTTCACTGGTAAGTTTCACGGGTCAAGGTTTCACGGGTAAGTTTCACGGGTAAGTTTCACGGGTATGTTTCACGGGTGACGTTTTACGGATCTAGGTTTCACTGGTAAGTTTCACGGGTCAAGGTTTCACGGGTAAGTTTTACGGGTAAGTTTCACGGGTAAGTTTCACGGGTATGTTTCACGGGTGACGTTTCACGGGTCTAGGTTTCACTGGTAAGTTTCACGGGTCAAGGTTTCACGGGTAAGTTTCACGGGTAAAATTCACGGGTATGTTTCACGGGTATGTTTCACGGGTGACGTTTCACGGGTCTAGGTTTCACTGGTAAGTTTCACGGGTCAAGGTTTCACGGGTAAGTTTCACGGGTAAGTTTCACGGGTAAGTTTCACGGGTATGTTTCACGGGTGACGTTTCACGGGTCTAGGTTTCACTGGTAAGTTTCACGGGTCAAGGTTTCACGGGTAAGTTTCACGGGTAAGTTTCACGGGTATGTTTCACGGGTGACGTTTCACGGGTCTAGGTTTCACTGGTAAGTTTCACGGGTCAAGGTTTCACGGGTAAGTTTCACGGGTAAGTTTCACGGGTATGTTTCACGGGTGACGTTTCACGGGTCTAGGTTTCACTGGTAAGTTTCACGGGTCAAGGTTTTACGGGTAAGTTTCACGGGTAAGTTTCACGGGTATGTTTCACGGGTGACGTTTCACGGGTCTAGGTTTCACTGGTAAGTTTCACGAGTCAATTTTTCACGGGTAAGTTTCACGGGTAAGTTTTACGGGTAAGTTTCACGGGTGACGTTTTACGGGTGACGTTTCACGGGTCTAGGTTTCATTGGTAAGTTTCACGGGTCAAGGTTTCACGGGTAAGTTTCACGGGTAAGTTTCACGGGTATGTTTCACGGGTGACGTTTCACGGGTCTAGGTTTCACTGGTAAGTTTCACGGGTCAAGGTTTCACGGGTAAGTTTCACGGGTAAGTTTCACGGGTAAGTTTCACGGGTATGTTTCACGGGTGACGTTTCACGGGTCTAGGTTTCACTGGTAAGTTTAACGGGTCAAGGTTTCACGGGTAAGTTTTACGGGTAAGTTTCACGGGTATGTTTTACGGGTATGTTTCACGGGTGACGTTTCACGGGTCTAGGTTTCACTGGTAAGTTTCACGGGTCAAGGTTTCACGGGTAAGTTTCACGGGTAAGTTTCACGGGTATGTTTCACGGGTGACGTTTCACGGGTCTAGGTTTCACTGGTAAGTTTCACGGGTCAAGGTTTCACGGGTAAGTTTCACGGGTAAGTTACACGGGTATGTTTCACGGGTGACGTTTCACGGGTCTAGGTTTCACTGGTAAGTTTCACGGGTCAAGGTTTCACGGGTAAGTTTCACGGGTAAGTTTCACGGGTATGTTTCACGGGTGACGTTTCACGGGTCTAGGTTTCACTGGTAAGTTTCACGGGTCAAGGTTTTACGGGTAAGTTTCACGGGTAAGTTACACGGGTATGTTTCACGGGTGACGTTTCACGGGTCTAGGTTTCACTGGTAAGTTTCACGAGTCAAGGATTCACGGGTAAGTTTCACGGGTAAGTTTTACGGGTAAGTTTCACGGGTGACGTTTCACGGGTCTAGGTTTCACTGGTAAGTTTCACGGGTCAAGGTTTCACGGGTAAGTTTCACGGGTATGTTTCACGGGTGACGTTTCACGGGTCTAGGTTTCACTGGAAAGTTTCACGGGTCAAGGTTTCACGGGTAAGTTTCACGGGTAAGTTTTACGGGTATGTTTTACAGGTGACGTTTCACGGGTCTAGGTTTCACTGGTAAATTTCACGGGTCAAGGTTTCACGGGTAAGTTTCACGGGTGACGTTTCACGGGTATGTTTTACGGGTGACGTTTCACGGGTCTAGGTTTCACTGGTAAGTTTCACGGGTCAAGGTTTCACGGGTAAGTTTCACGGGTAAGTTTCACGGGTATGTTTCACGGGTGACGTTTCACGGGTCTAGGTTTCACTGGTAAGTTTCACGGGTCAAGGTTTTACGGGTAAGTTTCACGGGTCTAGATTTCACTGGTAAGTTTCACGGGTCAAGGTTTCACGGGTAAGTTTCACGGGTAAGTTTCACGGGTTTGTTTCACGGGTGACGTTTCACGGGTCTAGGTTTCACTGGAAAGTTTCACGGGTCAAGGTTTCACGGGTAAGTTTCACGGGTAAGTTTCACGGGTATGTTTCACGGGTGACGTTTCACGGGTCTAGGTTTCACTGGTAAGTTTCACGGGTCAAGGTTTCACGGGTAAGTTTCACGGGTAAGTTTCACGGGTATGTTTCACGGGTGACGTTTCACGGGTCTAGGTTTCACTGGTAAGTTTCACGGGTCAAGGTTTCACGGGTAAGTTTCACGGGTAAGTTTTACGGGTAAGTTTCACGGGTATGTTTCACGGGTGACGTTTCACGGGTCTAGGTTTCACTGGTAAGTTTCACGGGTCAAGGTTTCACGGGTAAGTTTCACGGGTAAGTTTCACGGGTATGTTTCACGGGTATGTTTCACGGGTGACGTTTCACGGGTCTAGGTTTCACTGGTAAGTTTCACGGGTCAAGGTTTCACGGGTAAGTTTCACGGGTAAGTTTCACGGGTATGTTTCACGGGTGACGTTTCACCGGTCTAGGTTTCACTGGTAAGTTTTACGGGTCAAGGTTTCACGGGTAAGTTTCACGGGTATGTTTCACGGGTGACGTTTCACGGGTCTAGGTTTCACTGGAAAGTTTCACGGGTCAAGGTTTCACGGGTAAGTTTCACGGGTAAGTTTTACGGGTATGTTTTACAGGTGACGTTTCACGGGTCTAGGTTTCACTGGTAAATTTCACGGGTCAAGGTTTCACGGGTAAGTTTCACGGGTGACGTTTCACGGGTATGTTTTACGGGTGACGTTTCACGGGTCTAGGTTTCACTGGTAAGTTTCACGGGTCAAGGTTTCACGGGTAAGTTTCACGGGTAAGTTTCACGGGTATGTTTCACGGGTGACGTTTCACGGGTCTAGGTTTCACTGGTAAGTTTCACGGGTCAAGGTTTTACGGGTAAGTTTCACGGGTCTAGATTTCACTGGTAAGTTTTACGGGTCAAGGTTTCACGGGTAAGTTTCACGGGTAAGTTTCACGGGTTTGTTTCACGGGTGACGTTTCACGGGTCTAGGTTTCACTGGTAAGTTTCACGGGTCAAGGTTTCACGGGTAAGTTTCACGGGTAAGTTTCACGGGTATGTTTCACGGGTGACGTTTCACGGGTGACGTTTCACGGGTCTAGGTTTCACTGGTAAGTTTCACGGGTCAAGGTTTCACGGGTAAGTTTCACGGGTATGTTTCACGGGTGACGTTTCACGGGTCTAGGTTTCACTGGTAAGTTTCACGGGTCAAGGTTTCACGGGTAAGTTTCACGGGTAAGTTTCACGGGTAAGTTTCACGGGTATGTTTCACGGGTATGTTTCACGGGTGACGTTTCACGGGTCTAGGTTTCACTGGTAAGTTTCACGGGTCAAGGTTTCACGGGTAAGTTTCACGGGTAAGTTTCACGGGTATGTTTCACGGGTGACGTTTCACGGGTCTAGGTTTCACTGGTAAGTTTCACGGGTCAAGGTTTCACGGGTAAGTTTTACGGGTAAGTTTCACGGGTATGTTTCACGGGTATGTTTCACGGATGACGTTTCACGGGTCTAGGTTTCACTGGTAAGTTTCACGGGTCAAGGTTTCACGGGTAAGTTTCACGGGTAAGTTTCACGGGTATGTTTCACGGGTGACGTTTCACGGGTCTAGGTTTCACTGGTAAGTTTCACGGGTCAAGGTTTCACGGGTAAGTTTCACGGGTAAGTTTCACGGGTATGTTTCACGGGTGACGTTTCACGGGTCTAGGTTTCACTGGTAAGTTTCACGGGTCAAGGTTTCACGGGTAAGTTTCACGGGTAAGTTTCACGGGTATGTTTCACGGGTGACGTTTCACGGGTCTAGGTTTCACTGGTAAGTTTCACGGGTCAAGGTTTTACGGGTAAGTTTCACGGGTCTAGATTTCACTGGTAAGTTTCACGGGTCAAGGTTTCACGGGTAAGTTTCACGGGTAAGTTTCACGGGTTTGTTTCACGGGTGACGTTTCACGGGTCTAGGTTTCACTGGTAAGTTTCACGGGTCAAGGTTTCAAGGGTAAGTTTCACGGGTAAGTTTCACGGGTATGTTTCACGGGTGACGTTTCACGGGTCTAGGTTTCACTGGTAAGTTTCACGGGTCAAGGTTTCACGGGTAAGTTTTACGGGTAAGTTTCACGGGTATGTTTCACGGGTATGTTTCACGGGTGACGTTTCACGGGTCTAGGTTTCACTGGTAAGTTTCACGGGTCAAGGTTTCAAGAGTAAGTTTCACGGGTAAGTTTCACGGGTATGTTTCACGGGTGACGTTTCACGGGTCTAGGTTTCACTGGAAAGTTTCACGGGTCAAGGTTTCACGGGTAAGTTTCACGGGTAAGTTTTACGGGTATGTTTTACAGGTGACGTTTCACGGGTCTAGGTTTCACTGGTAAGTTTCACGGGTCAAGGTTTCACGGGTAAGTTTCACGGGTAAGTTTCACGGGTATGTTTCACGGGTGACGTTTCACGGGTCTAGGTTTCACTGGTAAGTTTCACGGGTCAAGGTTTCACGGGTAAGTTTTACGGGTAAGTTTCACGGGTAAGTTTCACGGGTATGTTTCACGGGTGACGTTTCACGGGTCTAGGTTTCACTGGTAAGTTTCACGGGTCAAGGTTTCACGGGTAAGTTTCACGGGTAAGTTTCACGGGTATGTTTCACGGGTATGTTTCACGGGTGACGTTTCACGGGTCTAGGTTTCACTGGTAAGTTTCACGGGTCAAGGTTTCACGGGTAAGTTTCACGGGTAAGTTTCACGGGTATGTTTCACGGGTGACGTTTCACCGGTCTAGGTTTCACTGGTAAGTTTTACGGGTCAAGGTTTCACGGGTAAGTTTCACGGGTATGTTTCACGGGTATGTTTCACGGGTGACGTTTCACGGGTCTAGGTTTCACTGGTAAGTTTCACGGGTCAAGGTTTCACTGGTAAGTTTCACGGGTAAGTTTCACGGGTATGTTTCACGGGTGACGTTTCACGGGTCTAGGTTTCACTGGTAAGTTTCACGGGTCAAGGTTTCACGGGTAAGTTTCACGGGTAAGTTTCACGGGTATGTTTCACGGGTATGTTTCACGGGTGACGTTTCACGGGTCTAGGTTTTACTGGTAAGTTTCACGGGTCAAGGTTTCACGGGTAAGTTTCACGGGTAAGTTTCACGGGTAAGTTTCACGGGTATGTTTCACGGGTGACGTTTCACGGGTCTAGGTTTCACTGGTAAGTTTAACGGGTCAAGGTTTCACGGGTAAGTTTTACGGGTAAGTTTCACGGGTATGTTTTACGGGTATGTTTCACGGGTGACGTTTCACGGGTCTAGGTTTCACTGGTAAGTTTCACGGGTCAAGGTTTCACGGGTAAGTTTCACGGGTAAGTTTCACGGGTATGTTTCACGGGTGACGTTTCACGGGTCTAGGTTTCACTGGTAAGTTTCACGGGTCAAGGTTTCACGGGTAAGTTTCACGGGTAAGTTACACGGGTATGTTTCACGGGTGACGTTTCACGGGTCTAGGTTTCACTGGTAAGTTTCACGGGTCAAGGTTTCACGGGTAAGTTTCACGGGTAAGTTTCACGGGTATGTTTCACGGGTGACGTTTCACGGGTCTAGGTTTCACTGGTAAGTTTCACGGGTCAAGGTTTTACGGGTAAGTTTCACGGGTAAGTTACACGGGTATGTTTCACGGGTGACGTTTCACGGGTCTAGGTTTCACTGGTAAGTTTCACGAGTCAAGGATTCACGGGTAAGTTTCACGGGTAAGTTTTACGGGTAAGTTTCACGGGTGACGTTTCACGGGTCTAGGTTTCACTGGTAAGTTTCACGGGTCAAGGTTTCACGGGTAAGTTTCACGGGTATGTTTCACGGGTGACGTTTCACGGGTCTAGGTTTCACTGGAAAGTTTCACGGGTCAAGGTTTCACGGGTAAGTTTCACGGGTAAGTTTTACGGGTATGTTTTACAGGTGACGTTTCACGGGTCTAGGTTTCACTGGTAAATTTCACGGGTCAAGGTTTCACGGGTAAGTTTCACGGGTGACGTTTCACGGGTATGTTTTACGGGTGACGTTTCACGGGTCTAGGTTTCACTGGTAAGTTTCACGGGTCAAGGTTTCACGGGTAAGTTTCACGGGTAAGTTTCACGGGTATGTTTCACGGGTGACGTTTCACGGGTCTAGGTTTCACTGGTAAGTTTCACGGGTCAAGGTTTTACGGGTAAGTTTCACGGGTCTAGATTTCACTGGTAAGTTTCACGGGTCAAGGTTTCACGGGTAAGTTTCACGGGTAAGTTTCACGGGTTTGTTTCACGGGTGACGTTTCACGGGTCTAGGTTTCACTGGAAAGTTTCACGGGTCAAGGTTTCACGGGTAAGTTTCACGGGTAAGTTTCACGGGTATGTTTCACGGGTGACGTTTCACGGGTCTAGGTTTCACTGGTAAGTTTCACGGGTCAAGGTTTCACGGGTAAGTTTCACGGGTAAGTTTCACGGGTATGTTTCACGGGTGACGTTTCACGGGTCTAGGTTTCACTGGTAAGTTTCACGGGTCAAGGTTTCACGGGTAAGTTTCACGGGTAAGTTTTACGGGTAAGTTTCACGGGTATGTTTCACGGGTGACGTTTCACGGGTCTAGGTTTCACTGGTAAGTTTCACGGGTCAAGGTTTCACGGGTAAGTTTCACGGGTAAGTTTCACGGGTATGTTTCACGGGTATGTTTCACGGGTGACGTTTCACGGGTCTAGGTTTCACTGGTAAGTTTCACGGGTCAAGGTTTCACAGGTAAGTTTCACGGGTAAGTTTCACGGGTATGTTTCACGGGTGACGTTTCACCGGTCTAGGTTTCACTGGTAAGTTTTACGGGTCAAGGTTTCACGGGTAAGTTTCACGGGTATGTTTCACGGGTGACGTTTCACGGGTCTAGGTTTCACTGGAAAGTTTCACGGGTCAAGGTTTCACGGGTAAGTTTCACGGGTAAGTTTTACGGGTATGTTTTACAGGTGACGTTTCACGGGTCTAGGTTTCACTGGTAAATTTCACGGGTCAAGGTTTCACGGGTAAGTTTCACGGGTGACGTTTCACGGGTATGTTTTACGGGTGACGTTTCACGGGTCTAGGTTTCACTGGTAAGTTTCACGGGTCAAGGTTTCACGGGTAAGTTTCACGGGTAAGTTTCACGGGTATGTTTCACGGGTGACGTTTCACGGGTCTAGGTTTCACTGGTAAGTTTCACGGGTCAAGGTTTTACGGGTAAGTTTCACGGGTCTAGATTTCACTGGTAAGTTTCACGGGTCAAGGTTTCACGGGTAAGTTTCACGGGTAAGTTTCACGGGTTTGTTTCACGGGTGACGTTTCACGGGTCTAGGTTTCACTGGTAAGTTTCACGGGTCAAGGTTTCACGGGTAAGTTTCACGGGTAAGTTTCACGGGTATGTTTCACGGGTGACGTTTCACGGGTCTAGGTTTCACTGGTAAGTTTCACGGGTCAAGGTTTCACGGGTAAGTTTCACGGGTAAGTTTCACGGGTATGTTTCACGGGTGACGTTTCACGGGTCTAGGTTTCACTGGTAAGTTTCACGGGTCAAGGTTTCACGGGTAAGTTTCACGGGTAAGTTTCACGGGTAAGTTTCACGGGTATGTTTCACGGGTATGTTTCACGGGTGACGTTTCACGGGTCTAGGTTTCACTGGTAAGTTTCACGGGTCAAGGTTTCACGGGTAAGTTTCACGGGTAAGTTTCACGGGTATGTTTCACGGGTGACGTTTCACGGGTCTAGGTTTCACTGGTAAGTTTCACGGGTCAAGGTTTCACGGGTAAGTTTTACGGGTAAGTTTCACGGGTATGTTTCACGGGTATGTTTCACGGGTGACGTTTCACGGGTCTAGGTTTCACTGGTAAGTTTCACGGGTCAAGGTTTCACGGGTAAGTTTCACGGGTAAGTTTCACGGGTATGTTTCACGGGTGACGTTTCACGGGTCTAGGTTTCACTGGTAAGTTTCACGGGTCAAGGTTTCACGGGTAAGTTTCACGGGTAAGTTTCACGGGTATGTTTCACGGGTGACGTTTCACGGGTCTAGGTTTCACTGGTAAGTTTCACGGGTCAAGGTTTCACGGGTAAGTTTCACGGGTAAGTTTCACGGGTATGTTTCACGGGTGACGTTTCACGGGTCTAGGTTTCACTGGTAAGTTTCACGGGTCAAGGTTTTACGGGTAAGTTTCACGGGTCTAGATTTCACTGGTAAGTTTCACGGGTCAAGGTTTCACGGGTAAGTTTCACGGGTAAGTTTCACGGGTTTGTTTCACGGGTGACGTTTCACGGGTCTAGGTTTCACTGGTAAGTTTCACGGGTCAAGGTTTCAAGGGTAAGTTTCACGGGTAAGTTTCACGGGTATGTTTCACGGGTGACGTTTCACGGGTCTAGGTTTCACTGGTAAGTTTCACGGGTCAAGGTTTCACGGGTAAGTTTTACGGGTAAGTTTCACGGGTATGTTTCACGGGTATGTTTCACGGGTGACGTTTCACGGGTCTAGGTTTCACTGGTAAGTTTCACGGGTCAAGGTTTCACGAGTAAGTTTCACGGGTAAGTTTCACGGGTATGTTTCACGGGTGACGTTTCACGGGTCTAGGTTTCACTGGAAAGTTTCACGGGTCAAGGTTTCACGGGTAAGTTTCACGGGTAAGTTTTACGGGTATGTTTTACAGGTGACGTTTCACGGGTCTAGGTTTCACTGGTAAGTTTCACGGGTCAAGGTTTCACGGGTAAGTTTCACGGGTAAGTTTCACGGGTATGTTTCACGGGTGACGTTTCACGGGTCTAGGTTTCACTGGTAAGTTTCACGGGTCAAGGTTTCACGGGTAAGTTTTACGGGTAAGTTTCACGGGTAAGTTTCACGGGTATGTTTCACGGGTGACGTTTCACGGGTCTAGGTTTCACTGGTAAGTTTCACGGGTCAAGGTTTCACGGGTAAGTTTCACGGGTAAGTTTCACGGGTATGTTTCACGGGTATGTTTCACGGGTGACGTTTCACGGGTCTAGGTTTTACTGGTAAGTTTCACGGGTCAAGGTTTCACGGGTAAGTTTCACGGGTAAGTTTCACGGGTATGTTTCACGGGTGACGTTTCACGGGTCTAGGTTTCACTGGTAAGTTTCACGGGTCAAGGTTTCACGGGTAAGTTTCACGGGTTAGTTTCACGGGTATGTTTCACGGGTGACGTTTCACGGGTCTAGGTTTCACTGGTAAGTTTCACGGGTCAAGGTTTCACGGGTAAGTTTCACGGGTAAGTTTCACGGGTGACGTTTCACGGGTCTAGGTTTCACTGGTAAGTTTCACGGGTCAAGGTTTCAAGGGTAAGTTTTACGGGTAAGTTTCACGGATATGTTTCACGGGTGACGTTTCACGGGTCTAGGTTTCACTGGAAAGTTTCACGGGTCAAGGTTTCACGGGTAAGTTTCACGGGTAAGTTTTACGGGTATGTTTTACAGGTGACGTTTCACGGGTCTAGGTTTCACTGGTAAGTTTCACGGGTCAAGGTTTCACGGGTAAGTTTCACGGGTAAGTTTCACGGGTATGTTTCGCGGGTGACGTTTCACGGGTCTAGGTTTCACTGGTAAGTTTCACGGGTCAAGGTTTCACGGGTAAGTTTCACGGGTGACGTTTCACGGGTCTATTTTTCACTGGTAAGTTTCACGGGTCAAGGTTTCACGGGTAAGTGTCACGTGTAAGTTTCACGGGTAAGTTTCACGGGTGACGTTTCACGGGTCTAGGTTTCACTGGTAAGTTTCACGGGTCAAGGTTTCACGGGTAAGTTTCACGGGTAAGTTTCACGGGTAAGTTTCACGGGTAAGTTTCACGGGTGACGTTTCACGGGTCTAGGTTTCACTGGTAAGTTTCACGGGTCAAGGTTTCACAAGTAAGTTTCACGGGTAAGTTTCACGGGTGACGTTTCACGGGTCTAGGTTTCACTGGTAAGTTTCACGGGTCAAGGTTTCACGGGTAAGTTTCACGGGTAAGTTTCACGGGTATGTTTCACGGGTGACGTTTCACGGGTCTTGGTTTAACTGGTAAGTTTCACGGGTCAAGGTTTCACGGGTAAGTTTCACGGGTAAGTTTCACGGGTATGTTTCACGGGTGACGTTTCACGGGTCTAGGTTTCACTGGTAAGTTTCACGGGTCAAGGTTTCACGGGTAAGTTTCACGGGTAAGTTTCACGGGTATGTTTCACGGGTGACGTTTCACGGGTCTAGGTTTCACTGGTAAGTTTCACGGGTCAAGGTTTTACGGGTTAGTTTCACGGGTAAGTTTCACGGGTATGTTTCACGGGTGACGTTTCACGGGTCTAGGTTTCACTGGTAAGTTTCACGAGTCAATTTTTCACGGGTAAGTTTCACGGGTAAGTTTTACGGGTAAGTTTCACGGGTGACGTTTTACGGGTGACGTTTCACGGGTCTAGGTTTCATTGGTAAGTTTCACGGGTCAAGGTTTCACGGGTAAGTTTCACGGGTAAGTTTCACGGGTATGTTTCACGGGTGACGTTTCACGGGTCTAGGTTTCACTGGTAAGTTTCACGGGTCAAGGTTTCACGGGTAAGTTTCACGGGTAAGTTTCACGGGTAAGTTTCACGGGTAAGTTTCACGGGTATGTTTCACGGGTATGTTTCACGGGTGACGTTTCACGGGTCTAGGTTTCACTGGTAAGTTTCACGGGTCAAGGTTTCACGGGTAAGTTTCACGGGTAAGTTTCACGGGTATGTTTCACGGGTGACGTTTCACGGGTCTAGGTTTCACTGGTAAGTTTTACGGGTCAAGGTTTCACGGGTAAGTTTCACGGGTATGTTTCACGGGTATGTTTCACGGGTGACGTTTCACGGGTCTAGGTTTCACTGGTAAGTTTCACGGGTCAAGGTTTCACGGGTAAGTTTCACGGGTAAGTTTCACGGGTATGTTTCACGGGTGACGTTTCACGGGTCTAGGTTTAACTGGTAAGTTTCACGGGTCAAGGTTTCACGGGTAAGTTTCACGGGTAAGTTTCACGGGTATGTTTCACGGGTATGTTTCACGGGTGACGTTTCACGGGTCTAGGTTTCACTGGTAAGTTTCACGGGTCAAGGTTTCACGGGTAAGTTTCACGGGTAAGTTTCACGGGTATGTTTCACGGGTGACGTTTCACGGGTCTAGGTTTCACTGGTAAGTTTCACGGGTCAAGGTTTCACGGGTAAGTTTCACGGGTAAGTTTCACGGGTATGTTTCACGGGTGACGTTTCACGGGTCTAGGTTTCACTGGTAAGTTTCACGGGTCAAGGTTTCACGGGTAAGTTTCACGGGTAAGTTTCACGGGTGACGTTTCACGGGTCTAGGTTTCACTGGTAAGTTTCACGGGTCAAGGTTTCAAGGGTAAGTTTTACGGGTAAGTTTCACGGATATGTTTCACGGGTGACGTTTCACGGGTCTAGGTTTCACTGGAAAGTTTCACGGGTCAAGGTTTCACGGGTAAGTTTCACGGGTAAGTTTTACGGGTAAGTTTTACGGGTATGTTTTACAGGTGACGTTTCACGGGTCTAGGTTTCACTGGTAAGTTTCACGGGTCAAGGTTTCACGGGTAAGTTTCACGGGTAAGTTTCACGGGTATGTTTCGCGGGTGACGTTTCACGGGTCTAGGTTTCACTGGTAAGTTTCACGGGTCAAGGTTTCACGGGTAAGTTTCACGGGTGACGTTTCACGGGTATATTTTTCACTGGTAAGTTTCACGGGTCAAGGTTTCACGGGTAAGTGTCACGTGTAAGTTTCACGGGTAAGTTTCACGGGTGACGTTTCACGGGTCTAGGTTTCACTGGTAAGTTTCACGGGTCAAGGTTTCACGGGTAAGTTTCACGGGTAAGTTTCACGGGTAAGTTTCACGGGTAAGTTTCACGGGTAACGTTTCACGGGTCTAGGTTTCACTGGTAAGTTTCACGGGTCAAGGTTTCACGGGTAAGTTTCACGGGTAAGTTTCACGGGTGACGTTTCACGGGTCTAGGTTTCACTGGTAAGTTTCACGGGTCAAGGTTTCACGGGTAAGTTTCACGGGTAAGTTTCACGGGTATGTTTCACGGGTGACGTTTCACGGGTCTTGGTTTAACTGGTAAGTTTCACGGGTCAAGGTTTCACGGGTAAGTTTCACGGGTAAGTTTCACGGGTATGTTTCACGGGTGACGTTTCACGGGTCTAGGTTTCACTGGTAAGTTTCACGGGTCAAGGTTTCACGGGTAAGTTTCACGGGTAAGTTTCACGAGTATGTTTCACGGGTGACGTTTCACGGGTCTAGGTTTCACTGGTAAGTTTCACGGGTCAAGGTTTTACGGGTAAGTTTCACGGGTAAGTTTCACGGGTATGTTTCACGGGTGACGTTTCACGGGTCTAGGTTTCACTGGTAAGTTTCACGAGTCAATTTTTCACGGGTAAGTTTCACGGGTAAGTTTTACGGGTAAGTTTCACGGGTGACGTTTTACGGGTGACGTTTCACGGGTCTAGGTTTCATTGGTAAGTTTCACGGGTCAAGGTTTCACGGGTAAGTTTCACGGGTAAGTTTCACGGGTATGTTTCACGGGTGACGTTTCACGGGTCTAGGTTTCACTGGTAAGTTTCACGGGTCAAGGTTTCACGGGTAAGTTTCACGGGTAAGTTTCACGGGTAAGTTTCACGGGTATGTTTCACAGGTGACGTTTCACGGGTCTAGGTTTCACTGGTAAGTTTAACGGGTCAAAGTTTCACGGGTAAGTTTTACGGGTAAGTTTCACGGGTATGTTTTACGGGTATGTTTTACGGGTGACGTTTCACGGGTCTAGGTTTCACTGGTAAGTTTCACGGGTCAAGGTTTCACGGGTAAGTTTCACGGGTAAGTTTCACGGGTATGTTTCACGGGTGACGTTTCACGGGTCTAGGTTTCACTGGTAAGTTTCACGGGTCAAGGTTTCACGGGTAAGTTTCACGGGTAAGTTACACGGGTATGTTTCACGGGTGACGTTTCACGGGTCTAGGTTTCACTGGTAAGTTTCACGGGTCAAGGTTTCACGGGTAAGTTTCACGGGTAAGTTTCACGGGTATGTTTCACGGGTGACGTTTCACGGGTCTAGGTTTCACTGGTAAGTTTCACGGGTCAAGGTTTTACGGGTAAGTTTCACGGGTAAGTTTCACGGGTATGTTTCACGGGTGACGTTTCACGGGTCTAGGTTTCACTGGTAAGTTTCACGAGTCAAGGATTCACGGGTAAGTTTCACGGGTAAGTTTTACGGGTAAGTTTCACGGGTGACGTTTCACGGGTCTAGGTTTTACTGGTAAGTTTCACGGGTCAAGGTTTCACGGGTAAGTTTCACGGGTATGTTTCACGGGTGACGTTTCACGGGTCTAGGTTTCACTGGAAAGTTTCACGGGTCAAGGTTTCACGGGTAAGTTTCACGGGTAAGTTTTACGGGTATGTTTTACAGGTGACGTTTCACGGGTCTAGGTTTCACTGGTAAATTTCACGGGTCAAGGTTTCACGGGTAAGTTTCACGGGTGACGTTTCACGGGTATGTTTTACGGGTGACGTTTCACGGGTCTAGGTTTCACTGGTAAGTTTCACGGGTCAAGGTTTCACGGGTAAGTTTCACGGGTAAGTTTCACGGGTATGTTTCACGGGTGACGTTTCACGGGTCTAGGTTTCACTGGTAAGTTTCACGGGTCAAGGTTTTACGGGTAAGTTTCACGGGTCTAGATTTCACTGGTAAGTTTCACGGGTCAAGGTTTCACGGGTAAGTTTCACGGGTAAGTTTCACGGGTATGTTTCACGGGTGACGTTTCACGGGTCTAGGTTTCACTGGTAAGTTTCACGGGTCAAGGTTTCACGGGTAAGCTTCACGGGTAAATTTCACGGGTATGTTTCACGGGTGACGTTTCACGGGTCTAGGTTTCACTGGTAAGTTTCACGGGTCAAGGTTTCACGGGTAAGTTTCACGGGTAAGTTTCACGGGTAAGTTTCACGGGTATGTTTCACGGGTGACGTTTCACGGGTCTAGGTTTCACTGGTAAGTTTCACGGGTCAAGGTTTCACGGGTAAGTTTCACGGGTAAGTTTCACGGGTATGTTTCACGGGTATGTTTCACGGGTATGTTTCACGGGTATGTTTCACGGGTGACGTTTCACGGGTCTAGGTTTCACTGGTAAGTTTCACGGGTCAAGGTTTCACGGGTAAGTTTCACGGGTAAGTTTCACGGGTATGTTTCACGGGTGACGTTTCACGGGTCTAGGTTTCACTGGTAAGTTTTACGGGTCAAGGTTTCACGGGTAAGTTTCACGGGTATGTTTCACGGGTATGTTTCACGGGTGACGTTTCACGGGTCTAGGTTTCACTGGTAAGTTTCACGGGTCAAGGTTTCACGGGTAAGTTTCACGGGTAAGTTTCACGGGTTTGTTTCACGGGTGACGTTTCACGGGTCTAGGTTTTACTGGTAAGTTTCACGGGTCAAGGTTTCACGGGTAAGTTTCACGGGTAAGTTTCACGGGTATGTTTCACGGGTATGTTTCACGGGTGACGTTTCACGGGTCTAGGTTTCACTGGTAAGTTTCACGGGTCAAGGTTTCACGGGTAAGTTTCACGGGTAAGTTTCACGGGTATGTTTCACGGGTGACGTTTCACGGGTCTAGGTTTCACTGGTAAGTTTCACGGGTCAAGGTTTCACGGGTAAGTTTCACGGGTATGTTTCACGGGTGACGTTTCACGGGTCTAGGTTTCACTGGTAAGTTTCACGGGTCAAGGTTTCACGGGTAAGTTTCACGGGTAAGTTTCACGGGTGACGTTTCACGGGTCTAGGTTTCACTGGTAAGTTTCACGGGTCAAGGTTTCAAGGGTAAGTTTTACGGGTAAGTTTCACGGATATGTTTCACGGGTGACGTTTCACGGGTCTAGGTTTCACTGGAAAGTTTCACGGGTCAAGGTTTCACGGGTAAGTTTCACGGGTAAGTTTTACGGGTATGTTTTACAGGTGACGTTTCACGGGTCTAGGTTTCACTGGTAAGTTTCACGGGTCAAGGTTTCACGGGTAAGTTTCACGGGTAAGTTTCACGGGTATGTTTCGCGGGTGACGTTTCACGGGTCTAGGTTTTACTGGTAAGTTTCACGGGTCAAGGTTTCACGGGTAAGTTTCACGGGTGACGTTTCACGGGTCTATTTTTCACTGGTAAGTTTCACGGGTCAAGGTTTTACGGGTAAGTGTCACGTGTAAGTTTCACGGGTAAGTTTCACGGGTGACGTTTCACGGGTCTAGGTTTCACTGGTAAGTTTCACGGGTCAAGGTTTCACGGGTAAGTTTCACGGGTAAGTTTCACGGGTAAGTTTCACGGGTAAGTTTCACGGGTGACGTTTCACGGGTCTAGGTTTCACTGGTAAGTTTCACGGGTCAAGGTTTCACGGGTAAGTTTCACGGGTAAGTTTCACGGGTGACGTTTCACGGGTCTAGGTTTCACTGGTAAGTTTCACGGGTCAAGGTTTCACGGGTAAGTTTCACGGGTAAGTTTCACGGGTATGTTTCACGGGTGACGTTTCACGGGTCTTGGTTTAACTGGTAAGTTTCTCGGGTCAAGGTTTCACGGGTAAGTTTCACGGGTAAGTTTCACGGGTATGTTTCACGGGTGACGTTTCACGGGTCTAGGTTTCACTGGTAAGTTTCACGGGTCAAGGTTTCACGGGTAAGTTTCACGGGTAAGTTTCACGAGTATGTTTCACGGGTGACGTTTCACGGGTCTAGGTTTCACTGGTAAGTTTCACGGGTCAAGGTTTTACGGGTAAGTTTCACGGGTAAGTTTCACGGGTATGTTTCACGGGTGACGTTTCACGGGTCTAGGTTTCACTGGTAAGTTTCACGAGTCAATTTTTCACGGGTAAGTTTCACGGGTAAGTTTTACGGGTAAGTTTCACGGGTGACGTTTTACGGGTGACGTTTCACGGGTCTAGGTTTCATTGGTAAGTTTCACGGGTCAAGGTTTCACGGGTAAGTTTCACGGGTAAGTTTCACGGGTATGTTTCACGGGTGACGTTTCACGGGTCTAGGTTTCACTGGTAAGTTTCACGGGTCAAGGTTTCACGGGTAAGTTTCACGGGTAAGTTTCACGGGTAAGTTTCACGGGTATGTTTCACGGGTGACGTTTCACGGGTCTAGGTTTCACTGGTAAGTTTAACGGGTCAAAGTTTCACGGGTAAGTTTTACGGGTAAGTTTCACGGGTATGTTTTACGGGTATGTTTCACGGGTGACGTTTCACGGGTCTAGGTTTCACTGGTAAGTTTCACGGGTCAAGGTTTCACGGGTAAGTTTCACGGGTAAGTTTCACGGGTATGTTTCACGGGTGACGTTTCACGGGTCTAGGTTTCACTGGTAAGTTTCACGGGTCAAGGTTTCACGGGTAAGTTTCACGGGTAAGTTACACGGGTATGTTTCACGGGTGACGTTTCACGGGTCTAGGTTTCACTGGTAAGTTTCACGGGTCAAGGTTTCACGGGTAAGTTTCACGGGTAAGTTTCACGGGTATGTTTCACGGGTGACGTTTCACGGGTCTAGGTTTCACTGGTAAGTTTCACGGGTCAAGGTTTTACGGGTAAGTTTCACGGGTAAGTTTCACGGGTATGTTTCACGGGTGACGTTTCACGGGTCTAGGTTTCACTGGTAAGTTTCACGAGTCAAGGATTCACGGGTAAGTTTCACGGGTAAGTTTTACGGGTAAGTTTCACGGGTGACGTTTCACGGGTCTAGGTTTCACTGGTAAGTTTCACGGGTCAAGGTTTCACGGGTAAGTTTCACGGGTATGTTTCACGGGTGACGTTTCACGGGTCTAGGTTTCACTGGAAAGTTTCACGGGTCAAGGTTTCACGGGTAAGTTTCACGGGTAAGTTTTACGGGTATGTTTTACAGGTGACGTTTCACGGGTCTAGGTTTCACTGGTAAATTTCACGGGTCAAGGTTTCACGGGTAAGTTTCACGGGTGACGTTTCACGGGTATGTTTTACGGGTGACGTTTCACGGGTCTAGGTTTCACTGGTAAGTTTCACGGGTCAAGGTTTCACGGGTAAGTTTCACGGGTAAGTTTCACGGGTATGTTTCACGGGTGACGTTTCACGGGTCTAGGTTTCACTGGTAAGTTTCACGGGTCAAGGTTTTACGGGTAAGTTTCACGGGTCTAGATTTCACTGGTAAGTTTCACGGGTCAAGGTTTCACGGGTAAGTTTCACGGGTAAGTTTCACGGGTATGTTTCACGGGTGACGTTTCACGGGTCTAGGTTTCACTGGTAAGTTTCACGGGTCAAGGTTTCACGGGTAAGTTTCACGGGTAAATTTCACGGGTATGTTTCACGGGTGACGTTTCACGGGTCTAGGTTTCACTGGTAAGTTTCACGGGTCAAGGTTTCACGGGTAAGTTTCACGGGTAAGTTTCACGGGTAAGTTTCACGGGTATGTTTCACGGGTGACGTTTCACGGGTCTAGGTTTCACTGGTAAGTTTCACGGGTCAAGGTTTCACGGGTAAGTTTCACGGGTAAGTTTCACGGGTATGTTTCACGGGTATGTTTCACGGGTGACGTTTCACGGGTCTAGGTTTCACTGGTAAGTTTCACGGGTCAAGGTTTCACGGGTAAGTTTCACGGGTAAGTTTCACGGGTATGTTTCACGGGTGACGTTTCACGGGTCTAGGTTTCACTGGTAAGTTTTACGGGTCAAGGTTTCACGGGTAAGTTTCACGGGTATGTTTCACGGGTGTGTTTCACGGGTGACGTTTCACGGGTCTAGGTTTCACTGGTAAGTTTCACGGGTCAAGGTTTCACGGGTAAGTTTCACGGGTAAGTTTCACGGGTTTGTTTCACGGGTGACGTTTCACGGGTCTAGGTTTCACTGGTAAGTTTCACGGGTCAAGGTTTTACGGGTAAGTTTCACGGGTAAGTTTCACGGGTATGTTTCACGGGTATGTTTCACGGGTGACGTTTCACGGGTCTAGGTTTCACTGGTAAGTTTAACGGGTCAAAGTTTCACGGGTAAGTTTTACGGGTAAGTTTCACGGGTATGTTTTACGGGTATGTTTTACGGGTGACGTTTCACGGGTCTAGGTTTCACTGGTAAGTTTCACGGGTCAAGGTTTCACGGGTAAGTTTCACGGGTAAGTTTCACGGGTATGTTTCACGGGTGACGTTTCACGGGTCTAGGTTTCACTGGTAAGTTTCACGGGTCAAGGTTTCACGGGTAAGTTTCACGGGTAAGTTACACGGGTATGTTTCACGGGTGACGTTTCACGGGTCTAGGTTTCACTGGTAAGTTTCACGGGTCAAGGTTTCACGGGTAAGTTTCACGGGTAAGTTTCACGGGTATGTTTCACGGGTGACGTTTCACGGGTCTAGGTTTCACTGGTAAGTTTCACGGGTCAAGGTTTTACGGGTAAGTTTCACGGGTAAGTTTCACGGGTATGTTTCACGGGTGACGTTTCACGGGTCTAGGTTTCACTGGTAAGTTTCACGAGTCAAGGATTCACGGGTAAGTTTCACGGGTAAGTTTTACGGGTAAGTTTCACGGGTGACGTTTCACGGGTCTAGGTTTTACTGGTAAGTTTCACGGGTCAAGGTTTCACGGGTAAGTTTCACGGGTATGTTTCACGGGTGACGTTTCACGGGTCTAGGTTTCACTGGAAAGTTTCACGGGTCAAGGTTTCACGGGTAAGTTTCACGGGTAAGTTTTACGGGTATGTTTTACAGGTGACGTTTCACGGGTCTAGGTTTCACTGGTAAGTTTCACGGGTCAAGGTTTCACGGGTAAGTTTCACGGGTAAGTTTCACGGGTATGTTTCGCGGGTGACGTTTCACGGGTCTAGGTTTCACTGGTAAGTTTCACGGGTCAAGGTTTCACGGGTAAGTTTCACGGGTGACGTTTCACGGGTATATTTTTCACTGGTAAGTTTCACGGGTCAAGGTTTCACGGGTAAGTGTCACGTGTAAGTTTCACGGGTAAGTTTCACGGGTGACGTTTCACGGGTCTAGGTTTCACTGGTAAGTTTCACGGGTCAAGGTTTCACGGGTAAGTTTCACGGGTAAGTTTCACGGGTAAGTTTCACGGGTAAGTTTCACGGGTGACGTTTCACGGGTCTAGGTTTCACTGGTAAGTTTCACGGGTCAAGGTTTCACGGGTAAGTTTCACGGGTAAGTTTCACGGGTGACGTTTCACGGGTCTAGGTTTCACTGGTAAGTTTCACGGGTCAAGGTTTCACGGGTAAGTTTCACGGGTAAGTTTCACGGGTATGTTTCACGGGTGACGTTTCACGGGTCTTGGTTTAACTGGTAAGTTTCACGGGTCAAGGTTTCACGGGTAAGTTTCACGGGTAAGTTTCACGGGTATGTTTCACGGGTGACGTTTCACGGGTCTAGGTTTCACTGGTAAGTTTCACGGGTCAAGGTTTCACGGGTAAGTTTCACGGGTAAGTTTCACGAGTATGTTTCACGGGTGACGTTTCACGGGTCTAGGTTTCACTGGTAAGTTTCACGGGTCAAGGTTTTACGGGTAAGTTTCACGGGTAAGTTTCACGGGTATGTTTCACGGGTGACGTTTCACGGGTCTAGGTTTCACTGGTAAGTTTCACGAGTCAATTTTTCACGGGTAAGTTTCACGGGTAAGTTTTACGGGTAAGTTTCACGGGTGACGTTTTACGGGTGACGTTTCACGGGTCTAGGTTTCATTGGTAAGTTTCACGGGTCAAGGTTTCACGGGTAAGTTTCACGGGTAAGTTTCACGGGTATGTTTCACGGGTGACGTTTCACGGGTCTAGGTTTCACTGGTAAGTTTCACGGGTCAAGGTTTCACGGGTAAGTTTCACGGGTAAGTTTCACGGGTAAGTTTCACGGGTATGTTTCACGGGTGACGTTTCACGGGTCTAGGTTTCACTGGTAAGTTTAACGGGTCAAAGTTTCACGGGTAAGTTTTACGGGTAAGTTTCACGGGTATGTTTTACGGGTATGTTTCACGGGTGACGTTTCACGGGTCTAGGTTTCACTGGTAAGTTTCACGGGTCAAGGTTTCACGGGTAAGTTTCACGGGTAAGTTTCACGGGTATGTTTCACGGGTGACGTTTCACGGGTCTAGGTTTCACTGGTAAGTTTCACGGGTCAAGGTTTCACGGGTAAGTTTCACGGGTAAGTTACACGGGTATGTTTCACGGGTGACGTTTCACGGGTCTAGGTTTCACTGGTAAGTTTCACGGGTCAAGGTTTCACGGGTAAGTTTCACGGGTAAGTTTCACGGGTATGTTTCACGGGTGACGTTTCACGGGTCTAGGTTTCACTGGTAAGTTTCACGGGTCAAGGTTTTACGGGTAAGTTTCACGGGTAAGTTTCACGGGTATGTTTCACGGGTGACGTTTCACGGGTCTAGGTTTCACTGGTAAGTTTCACGAGTCAAGGATTCACGGGTAAGTTTCACGGGTAAGTTTTACGGGTAAGTTTCACGGGTGACGTTTCACGGGTCTAGGTTTCACTGGTAAGTTTCACGGGTCAAGGTTTCACGGGTAAGTTTCACGGGTATGTTTCACGGGTGACGTTTCACGGGTCTAGGTTTCACTGGAAAGTTTCACGGGTCAAGGTTTCACGGGTAAGTTTCACGGGTAAGTTTTACGGGTATGTTTTACAGGTGACGTTTCACGGGTCTAGGTTTCACTGGTAAATTTCACGGGTCAAGGTTTCACGGGTAAGTTTCACGGGTGACGTTTCACGGGTATGTTTTACGGGTGACGTTTCACGGGTCTAGGTTTCACTGGTAAGTTTCACGGGTCAAGGTTTCACGGGTAAGTTTCACGGGTAAGTTTCACGGGTATGTTTCACGGGTGACGTTTCACGGGTCTAGGTTTCACTGGTAAGTTTCACGGGTCAAGGTTTTACGGGTAAGTTTCACGGGTCTAGATTTCACTGGTAAGTTTCACGGGTCAAGGTTTCACGGGTAAGTTTCACGGGTAAGTTTCACGGGTATGTTTCACGGGTGACGTTTCACGGGTCTAGGTTTCACTGGTAAGTTTCACGGGTCAAGGTTTCACGGGTAAGTTTCACGGGTAAATTTCACGGGTATGTTTCACGGGTGACGTTTCACGGGTCTAGGTTTCACTGGTAAGTTTCACGGGTCAAGGTTTCACGGGTAAGTTTCACGGGTAAGTTTCACGGGTAAGTTTCACGGGTATGTTTCACGGGTGACGTTTCACGGGTCTAGGTTTCACTGGTAAGTTTCACGGGTCAAGGTTTCACGGGTAAGTTTCACGGGTAAGTTTCACGGGTATGTTTCACGGGTATGTTTCACGGGTGACGTTTCACGGGTCTAGGTTTCACTGGTAAGTTTCACGGGTCAAGGTTTCACGGGTAAGTTTCACGGGTAAGTTTCACGGGTATGTTTCACGGGTGACGTTTCACGGGTCTAGGTTTCACTGGTAAGTTTTACGGGTCAAGGTTTCACGGGTAAGTTTCACGGGTATGTTTCACGGGTGTGTTTCACGGGTGACGTTTCACGGGTCTAGGTTTCACTGGTAAGTTTCACGGGTCAAGGTTTCACGGGTAAGTTTCACGGGTAAGTTTCACGGGTTTGTTTCACGGGTGACGTTTCACGGGTCTAGGTTTCACTGGTAAGTTTCACGGGTCAAGGTTTTACGGGTAAGTTTCACGGGTAAGTTTCACGGGTATGTTTCACGGGTATGTTTCACGGGTGACGTTTCACGGGTCTAGGTTTCACTGGTAAGTTTAACGGGTCAAAGTTTCACGGGTAAGTTTTACGGGTAAGTTTCACGGGTATGTTTTACGGGTATGTTTTACGGGTGACGTTTCACGGGTCTAGGTTTCACTGGTAAGTTTCACGGGTCAAGGTTTCACGGGTAAGTTTCACGGGTAAGTTTCACGGGTATGTTTCACGGGTGACGTTTCACGGGTCTAGGTTTCACTGGTAAGTTTCACGGGTCAAGGTTTCACGGGTAAGTTTCACGGGTAAGTTACACGGGTATGTTTCACGGGTGACGTTTCACGGGTCTAGGTTTCACTGGTAAGTTTCACGGGTCAAGGTTTCACGGGTAAGTTTCACGGGTAAGTTTCACGGGTATGTTTCACGGGTGACGTTTCACGGGTCTAGGTTTCACTGGTAAGTTTCACGGGTCAAGGTTTTACGGGTAAGTTTCACGGGTAAGTTTCACGGGTATGTTTCACGGGTGACGTTTCACGGGTCTAGGTTTCACTGGTAAGTTTCACGAGTCAAGGATTCACGGGTAAGTTTCACGGGTAAGTTTTACGGGTAAGTTTCACGGGTGACGTTTCACGGGTCTAGGTTTTACTGGTAAGTTTCACGGGTCAAGGTTTCACGGGTAAGTTTCACGGGTATGTTTCACGGGTGACGTTTCACGGGTCTAGGTTTCACTGGAAAGTTTCACGGGTCAAGGTTTCACGGGTAAGTTTCACGGGTAAGTTTTACGGGTATGTTTTACAGGTGACGTTTCACGGGTCTAGGTTTCACTGGTAAGTTTCACGGGTCAAGGTTTCACGGGTAAGTTTCACGGGTAAGTTTCACGGGTATGTTTCGCGGGTGACGTTTCACGGGTCTAGGTTTCACTGGTAAGTTTCACGGGTCAAGGTTTCACGGGTAAGTTTCACGGGTGACGTTTCACGGGTATATTTTTCACTGGTAAGTTTCACGGGTCAAGGTTTCACGGGTAAGTGTCACGTGTAAGTTTCACGGGTAAGTTTCACGGGTGACGTTTCACGGGTCTAGGTTTCACTGGTAAGTTTCACGGGTCAAGGTTTCACGGGTAAGTTTCACGGGTAAGTTTCACGGGTAAGTTTCACGGGTAAGTTTCACGGGTGACGTTTCACGGGTCTAGGTTTCACTGGTAAGTTTCACGGGTCAAGGTTTCACGGGTAAGTTTCACGGGTAAGTTTCACGGGTGACGTTTCACGGGTCTAGGTTTCACTGGTAAGTTTCACGGGTCAAGGTTTCACGGGTAAGTTTCACGGGTAAGTTTCACGGGTATGTTTCACGGGTGACGTTTCACGGGTCTTGGTTTAACTGGTAAGTTTCACGGGTCAAGGTTTCACGGGTAAGTTTCACGGGTAAGTTTCACGGGTATGTTTCACGGGTGACGTTTCACGGGTCTAGGTTTCACTGGTAAGTTTCACGGGTCAAGGTTTCACGGGTAAGTTTCACGGGTAAGTTTCACGAGTATGTTTCACGGGTGACGTTTCACGGGTCTAGGTTTCACTGGTAAGTTTCACGGGTCAAGGTTTTACGGGTAAGTTTCACGGGTAAGTTTCACGGGTATGTTTCACGGGTGACGTTTCACGGGTCTAGGTTTCACTGGTAAGTTTCACGAGTCAATTTTTCACGGGTAAGTTTCACGGGTAAGTTTTACGGGTAAGTTTCACGGGTGACGTTTTACGGGTGACGTTTCACGGGTCTAGGTTTCATTGGTAAGTTTCACGGGTCAAGGTTTCACGGGTAAGTTTCACGGGTAAGTTTCACGGGTATGTTTCACGGGTGACGTTTCACGGGTCTAGGTTTCACTGGTAAGTTTCACGGGTCAAGGTTTCACGGGTAAGTTTCACGGGTAAGTTTCACGGGTAAGTTTCACGGGTATGTTTCACGGGTGACGTTTCACGGGTCTAGGTTTCACTGGTAAGTTTAACGGGTCAAAGTTTCACGGGTAAGTTTTACGGGTAAGTTTCACGGGTATGTTTTACGGGTATGTTTTACGGGTGACGTTTCACGGGTCTAGGTTTAACTGGTAAGTTTCACGGGTCAAGGTTTCACGGGTAAGTTTCACGGGTAAGTTTCACGGGTATGTTTCACGGGTGACGTTTCACGGGTCTAGGTTTCACTGGTAAGTTTCACGGGTCAAGGTTTCACGGGTAAGTTTCACGGGTAAGTTACACGGGTATGTTTCACGGGTGACGTTTCACGGGTCTAGGTTTCACTGGTAAGTTTCACGGGTCAAGGTTTCACGGGTAAGTTTCACGGGTAAGTTTCACGGGTATGTTTCACGGGTGACGTTTCACGGGTCTAGGTTTCACTGGTAAGTTTCACGGGTCAAGGTTTTACGGGTAAGTTTCACGGGTAAGTTTCACGGGTATGTTTCACGGGTGACGTTTCACGGGTCTAGGTTTCACTGGTAAGTTTCACGAGTCAAGGATTCACGGGTAAGTTTCACGGGTAAGTTTTACGGGTAAGTTTCACGGGTGACGTTTCACGGGTCTAGGTTTTACTGGTAAGTTTCACGGGTCAAGGTTTCACGGGTAAGTTTCACGGGTATGTTTCACGGGTGACGTTTCACGGGTCTAGGTTTCACTGGAAAGTTTCACGGGTCAAGGTTTCACGGGTAAGTTTCACGGGTAAGTTTTACGGGTATGTTTTACAGGTGACGTTTCACGGGTCTAGGTTTCACTGGTAAATTTCACGGGTCAAGGTTTCACGGGTAAGTTTCACGGGTGACGTTTCACGGGTATGTTTTACGGGTGACGTTTCACGGGTCTAGGTTTCACTGGTAAGTTTCACGGGTCAAGGTTTCACGGGTAAGTTTCACGGGTAAGTTTCACGGGTATGTTTCACGGGTGACGTTTCACGGGTCTAGGTTTCACTGGTAAGTTTCACGGGTCAAGGTTTTACGGGTAAGTTTCACGGGTCTAGATTTCACTGGTAAGTTTCACGGGTCAAGGTTTCACGGGTAAGTTTCACGGGTAAGTTTCACGGGTATGTTTCACGGGTGACGTTTCACGGGTCTAGGTTTCACTGGTAAGTTTCACGGGTCAAGGTTTCACGGGTAAGCTTCACGGGTAAATTTCACGGGTATGTTTCACGGGTGACGTTTCACGGGTCTAGGTTTCACTGGTAAGTTTCACGGGTCAAGGTTTCACGGGTAAGTTTCACGGGTAAGTTTCACGGGTAAGTTTCACGGGTATGTTTCACGGGTGACGTTTCACGGGTCTAGGTTTCACTGGTAAGTTTCACGGGTCAAGGTTTCACGGGTAAGTTTCACGGGTAAGTTTCACGGGTATGTTTCACGGGTATGTTTCACGGGTATGTTTCACGGGTATGTTTCACGGGTGACGTTTCACGGGTCTAGGTTTCACTGGTAAGTTTCACGGGTCAAGGTTTCACGGGTAAGTTTCACGGGTAAGTTTCACGGGTATGTTTCACGGGTGACGTTTCACGGGTCTAGGTTTCACTGGTAAGTTTTACGGGTCAAGGTTTCACGGGTAAGTTTCACGGGTATGTTTCACGGGTATGTTTCACGGGTGACGTTTCACGGGTCTAGGTTTCACTGGTAAGTTTCACGGGTCAAGGTTTCACGGGTAAGTTTCACGGGTAAGTTTCACGGGTTTGTTTCACGGGTGACGTTTCACGGGTCTAGGTTTTACTGGTAAGTTTCACGGGTCAAGGTTTCACGGGTAAGTTTCACGGGTAAGTTTCACGGGTATGTTTCACGGGTATGTTTCACGGGTTACGTTTCACGGGTCTAGGTTTTACTGGTAAGTTTCACGGGTCAAGGTTTCACGGGTAAGTTTCACGGGTAAGTTTCACGGGTATGTTTCACGGGTGACGTTTCACGGGTCTAGGTTTCACTGGTAAGTTTCACGGGTCAAGGTTTCACGGGTAAGTTTCACGGGTAAGTTTCACGGGTATGTTTCACGGGTGACGTTTCACGGGTCTAGGTTTCACTGGTAAGTTTCACGGGTCAAGGTTTCACGGGTAAGTTTCACGGGTAAGTTTCACGGGTGACGTTTCACGGGTCTAGGTTTCACTGGTAAGTTTCACGGGTCAAGGTTTCAAGGGTAAGTTTTACGGGTAAGTTTCACGGATATGTTTCACGGGTGACGTTTCACGGGTCTAGGTTTCACTGGAAAGTTTCACGGGTCAAGGTTTCACGGGTAAGTTTCACGGGTAAGTTTTACGGGTATGTTTTACAGGTGACGTTTCACGGGTCTAGGTTTCACTGGTAAGTTTCACGGGTCAAGGTTTCACGGGTAAGTTTCACGGGTAAGTTTCACGGGTATGTTTCGCGGGTGACGTTTCACGGGTCTAGGTTTTACTGGTAAGTTTCACGGGTCAAGGTTTCACGGGTAAGTTTCACGGGTGACGTTTCACGGGTCTATTTTTCACTGGTAAGTTTCACGGGTCAAGGTTTTACGGGTAAGTGTCACGTGTAAGTTTCACGGGTAAGTTTCACGGGTGACGTTTCACGGGTCTAGGTTTCACTGGTAAGTTTCACGGGTCAAGGTTTCACGGGTAAGTTTCACGGGTAAGTTTCACGGGTAAGTTTCACGGGTAAGTTTCACGGGTGACGTTTCACGGGTCTAGGTTTCACTGGTAAGTTTCACGGGTCAAGGTTTCACGGGTAAGTTTCACGGGTAAGTTTCACGGGTGACGTTTCACGGGTCTAGGTTTCACTGGTAAGTTTCACGGGTCAAGGTTTCACGGGTAAGTTTCACGGGTAAGTTTCACGGGTATGTTTCACGGGTGACGTTTCACGGGTCTTGGTTTAACTGGTAAGTTTCTCGGGTCAAGGTTTCACGGGTAAGTTTCACGGGTAAGTTTCACGGGTATGTTTCACGGGTGACGTTTCACGGGTCTAGGTTTCACTGGTAAGTTTCACGGGTCAAGGTTTCACGGGTAAGTTTCACGGGTAAGTTTCACGAGTATGTTTCACGGGTGACGTCTCACGGGTCTAGGTTTCACTGGTAAGTTTCACGGGTCAAGGTTTTACGGGTAAGTTTCACGGGTAAGTTTCACGGGTATGTTTCACGGGTGACGTTTCACGGGTCTAGGTTTCACTGGTAAGTTTCACGAGTCAATTTTTCACGGGTAAGTTTCACGGGTAAGTTTTACGGGTAAGTTTCACGGGTGACGTTTTACGGGTGACGTTTCACGGGTCTAGGTTTCATTGGTAAGATTCACGGGTCAAGGTTTCACGGGTAAGTTTCACGGGTAAGTTTCACGGGTATGTTTCACGGGTGACGTTTCACGGGTCTAGGTTTCACTGGTAAGTTTCACGGGTCAAGGTTTCACGGGTAAGTTTCACGGGTAAGTTTCACGGGTAAGTTTCACGGGTATGTTTCACGGGTGACGTTTCACGGGTCTAGGTTTCACTGGTAAGTTTAACGGGTCAAAGTTTCACGGGTAAGTTTTACGGGTAAGTTTCACGGGTATGTTTTACGGGTATGTTTCACGGGTGACGTTTCACGGGTCTAGGTTTCACTGGTAAGTTTCACGGGTCAAGGTTTCACGGGTAGGTTTCACGGGTAAGTTTCACGGGTAAGTTTCACGGGTATGTTTCACGGGTGACGTTTCACGGGTCTAGGTTTCACTGGTAAGTTTCACGGGTCAAGGTTTCACGGGTAAGTTTCACGGGTAAGTTACACGGGTATGTTTCACGGGTGACGTTTCACGGGTCTAGGTTTCACTGGTAAGTTTCACGGGTCAAGGTTTCACGGGTAAGTTTCACGGGTAAGTTTCACGGGTATGTTTCACGGGTGACGTTTCACGGGTCTAGGTTTCACTGGTAAGTTTCACGGGTCAAGGTTTTACGGGTAAGTTTCACGGGTAAGTTTCACGGGTATGTTTCACGGGTGACGTTTCACGGGTCTAGGTTTCACTGGTAAGTTTCACGGGTAAGTTTCACGGGTAAGTTTCACGGGTAAGTTTCACGGGTATGTTTCACGGGTGACGTTTCACGGGTCTAGGTTTCACTGGTAAGTTTCACGGGTCAAGGTTTTACGGGTAAGTTTCACGGGTAAGTTTCACGGGTATGTTTCACGGGTGACGTTTCACGGGTCTAGGTTTCACTGGTAAGTTTCACGAGTCAAGGATTCACGGGTAAGTTTCACGGGTAAGTTTTACGGGTAAGTTTCACGGGTGACGTTTCACGGGTCTAGGTTTCACTGGTAAGTTTCACGGGTCAAGGTTTCACGGGTAAGTTTCACGGGTAAGTTTCACGGGTGACGTTTCACGGGTCTAGGTTTCACTGGTAAGTTTCACGGGTCAAGGTTTCATGGGTAAGTTTCACGGGTATGTTTCAAGGGTGACGTTTCACGGGTCTAGGTTTCACTGGTAAGTTTCACGGGTCAAGGTTTCACGGGTAAGTTTCACGGGTAAGTTTCACGGGTATGTTTCACGGGTGACGTTTCACGGGTCTAGGTTTCACTGGTAAGTTTCACGGGTCAAGGTTTTACGGGTAAGTTTCACGGGTCTAGGTTTCACTGGTAAGTTTCACGGGTCAAGGTTTCACGGGTAAGTTTTACGGGTAAGTTTCACGGGTGACGTTTCACGGGTGACGTTTCACGGGTCTAGGTTTCACTGGTAAGTTTCACGGGTCAAGGTTTCACTTGTAAGTTTCACGGGTTAGTTTCACGGGTGACGATTCACGGGTCTAGGTTTCACTGGTAAGTTTCACGGGTAAGTTTCACGGGTTAGTTTCACGGGTATGTTTCACGGGTATGTTTCACGGGTGACGTTTCACGGGTCTAGGTTTCACTGGTAAGTTTCACGGGTCAAGGTTTCACGGGTAAGTTTCACGGGTAAGTTTCACGGGTATGTTTCACGGGTGACGTTTTACGGGTCTAGGTTTCACTGGTAAGTTTCACGGGTCAAGGTTTTACGGGTAAGTTTCACGGGTAAGTTTCACGGGTATGTTTCACGGGTGACGTTTCACGGGTCTAGGTTTCACTGGTAAGTTTCACGGGTCAAGGTTTCACGGGTAAGTTTCACGGGTAAGTTTCACGGGTGACGATTCACGGGTCTAGGTTTCACTGGTAAGTTTCACGGGTCAAGGTTTCAAGGGTAAGTTTTACGGGTAAGTTTCACGGGTATGTTTCACGGGTGACGTTTCACGGGTCTAGGTTTCACTGGAAAGTTTCACGGGTCAAGGTTTCACGGGTAAGTTTCACGGGTAAGTTTTACGGGTATGTTTTACAGGTGACGTTTCACGGGTCTAGGTTTCACTGGTAAGTTTCACGGGTCAAGGTTTCACGAGTAAGTTTCACGGGTAAGTTTCACGGGTATGTTTCGCGGGTGACGTTTCACGGGTCTAGGTTTCACTGGTAAGTTTCACGGGTCAAGGTTTCACGGGTAAGTTTCACGGGTAAGTTTTACGGGTGACGTTTCACGGGTCTATTTTTCACTGGTAAGTTTCACGGGTCAAGGTTTCACGGGTAAGTTTCACGTGTAAGTTTCACGGGTAAGTTTCACGGGTGACGTTTCACGGGTCTAGGTTTCACTGGTAAGTTTCACGGGTCAAGGTTTCACGGGTAAGTTTCACGGGTAAGTTTCGCGGGTGACGTTTCACGGGTCTAGGTTTCACTGGTAAGTTTCACGGGTCAAGGTTTCACGGGTAAGTTTCACGGGTAAGTTTCACGGGTAAGTTTCACGAGTAAGTTTCACGGGTGACGTTTCACGGGTCTAGGTTTCACTGGTAAGTTTCACGGGTCAAGGTTTCACGGGTAAGTTTCACGGGTAAGTTTCACGGGTGACGTTTCACGGGTCTAGGTTTCACTGGTAAGTTTCACGGGTCAAGGTTTCACGGGTAAGTTTCACGGGTAAGTTTCACGGGTATGTTTCAAGGGTGACGTTTCACGGGTCTAGGTTTCACTGGTAAGTTTCACGGGTCAAGGTTTCACGGGTAAGTTTCACGGGTAAGTTTCACGGGTATGTTTCACGGGTGACGTTTCACGGGTCTAGGTTTCACTGGTAAGTTTCACGGGTCAAGGTTTTACGGGTAAGTTTCACGGGTCTAGGTTTCACTGGTAAGTTTCACGGGTCAAAGTTTCACGGGTAAGTTTCACGGGTAAGTTTCACGGGTTTGTTTCACGGGTGACGTTTCACGGGTCTAGGTTTCACTGGAAAGTTTCACGGGTCAAGGTTTCACGGGTAAGTTTCACGGGTAAGTTTCACGGGTATATTTCACGGGTGACGTTTCACGGGTCTAGGTTTCACTGGTAAGTTTCACGGGTCAAGGTTTCACGGGTAAGTTTTACGGGTAAGTTTCACGGGTGACGTTTCACGGGTGACGTTTCACGGGTCTAGGTTTCACTGGTAAGTTTCACGGGTCAAGGTTTCAAGGGTAAGTTTCACGGGTAAGTTTCACGGGTATGTTTCACGGGTGACGTTTCACGGGTCTAGGTTTCACTGGAAAGTTTCACGGGTCAAGGTTTCACGGGTAAGTTTCAAGGGTAAGTTTCACGGGTAAGTTTTACGGGTATGTTTTACAGGTGACGTTTCACGGGTCTAGGTTTCACTGGTAAGTTTCACGGGTCAAGGTTTCACGGGTAAGTTTTACGGGTAAGTTTCACGGGTAAGTTTCACGGGTAAGTTTCACGGGTATGTTTCACGGGTGACGTTTCACGGGTCTAGGTTTCACTGGTAAGTTTTACGGGTCAAGGTTTCACGGGTAAGTTTCACGGGTAAGTTTCACGGGTAAGTTTCACGGGTATGTTTCACGGTTATGTTTCACGGGTGACGTTTCACGGGTCTAGGTTTCACTGGTAAGTTTCACGGGTCAAGGTTTCACGGGTAAGTTTCACGGGTATGTTTCACGGGTGACGTTTCACGGGTCTAGGTTTCACTGGTAAGTTTCACGGGTAAGTTTCACGGGTAAGTTTCACGGGTATGTTTTACGGGTGACGTTTCACGGGTCTAGGTTTCACTGGTAAGTTTCACGGGTCAAGGTTTCACGGGTAAGTTTAACGGGTAAGTTTCACGGGTATGTTTCAAGGGTGACGTTTCAAGGTCTAGGTTTCACTGGTAAGTTTCACGGGTCAAGGTTTCACGGGTAAGTTTCACTGGTAAGTTTCACGGGTATGTTTCACGGGTGACGTTTCACGGGTCTAGGTTTCACTGGTAAGTTTCACTGGTCAAGGTTTCATGGTTAAGTTTCACGGGTAAGTTTCACGGGTATGTTTCACGGGTGACGTTTCACGGGTCTAGGTTTCACTGGTAAGTTTCACGGGTCAAGGTTTCACGGGTAAGTTTCACGGGTAAGTTTCACGGGTATGTTTCACGGGTGACGTTTCACGGGTCTAGGTTTCACTGGTAAGTTTCACGGGTCAAGGTTTTACGGGTAAGTTTCACGGGTAAGTTTCACGGGTGACGTTTCACGGGTATAGGTTTCACTGGTAAGTTTCACGAGTCAAGGTTTTACGGGTAAGTTTCACGGGTCTAGGTTTCACTGGTAAGTTTCACGGGTCAAGGTTTCACGGGTAAGTTTCACGGGTAAGTTTCACGGGTTTGTTTCACGGGTGACGTTTCACGGGTCTAGGTTTCACTGGAAAGTTTCACGGGTCAAGGTTTCACGGGTAAGTTTCAAGGGTAAGTTTCACGGGTATGTTTCACGGGTGACGTTTCACGGGTCTAGGTTTCACTGGTAAGTTTCACGGGTCAAGGTTTCACGGGTAAGTTTCACGGGTAAGTTTCACGGGTATGTTTCACGGGTGACGTTTTACGGGTCTAGGTTTCACTGGTAAATTTCACGGGTCAAGGTTTCACGGGTAAGTTTTACGGGTAAGTTTCACGGGTAAGTTTCACGGGTGTGTTTCACGGGTGACGTTTCACGGATCTAGGTTTCACTGGTAAGTTTCACGGGTCAAGGTTTCACGGGTAAGTTTCACGGGTAAGTTTCACGGGTAAGTTTCACGGGTATGTTTCACGGGTGACGTTTCACGGGTCTAGGTTTCACTGGTAAGTTTCACGGGTCAAGGTTTCACGGGTAAGTTTCACGGGTAAGTTTCACGGGTAAGTTTCACGGGTATGTTTCACGGGTGACGTTTCACGGGTCTAGGTTTCACTGGTAAGTTTCACGGGTCAAGGTTTCACGGGTAAGTTTCACGGGTAAGTTTCACGGGTATGTTTCACGGGTGACGTTTCACGGGTCTAGGTTTCACTGGTAAGTTTCACGGGTCAAGGTTTTACGGGTAAGTTTCACGGGTAAGTTTCACGGGTATGTTTCACGGGTGACGTTTCACGGGTCTAGGTTTCACTGGTAAGTTTCACGAGTCAATTTTTCACGGGTAAGTTTCACGGGTAAGTTTTACGGGTAAGTTTCACGGGTGACGTTTTACGGGTGACGTTTCACGGGTCTAGGTTTCACTGGTAAGTTTCACGGGTCAAGGTTTCACGGGTAAGTTTCACGGGTAAGTTTCACGGGTATGTTTCACGGGTGACGTTTCACGGGTCTAGGTTTCACTGGTAAGTTTCACGGGTCAAGGTTTCACGGGTAAGTTTCACGGGTAAGTTTCACGGGTAAGTTTCACGGGTATGTTTCACGGGTGACGTTTCACGGGTCTAGGTTTCACTGGTAAGTTTAACGGGTCAAGGTTTCACGGGTAAGTTTTACGGGTAAGTTTCACGGGTATGTTTTACTAGTATGTTTCACGGGTGACGTTTCACGGGTCTAGGTTTCACTGGTAAGTTTCACGGGTCAAGGTTTCACGGGTAAGTTTCACGGGTAAGTTTCACGGGTATGTTTCACGGGTGACGTTTCACGGGTCTAGGTTTCACTGGTAAGTTTCACGGGTCAAGGTTTCACGGGTAAGTTTCACGGGTAAGTTTCACGGGTAAGTTACACGGGTATGTTTCACGGGTGACGTTTCACGGGTCTAGGTTTCACTGGTAAGTTTCACGGGTCAAGGTTTCACGGGTAAGTTTCACGGGTAAGTTTCACGGGTATGTTTCACGGGTGACGTTTCACGGGTCTAGGTTTCACTGGTAAGTTTCACGGGTCAAGGTTTTACGGGTAAGTTTCACGGGTAAGTTTCACGGGTATGTTTCACGGGTGACGTTTCACGGGTCTAGGTTTCACTGGTAAGTTTCACGAGTCAAGGATTCACGGGTAAGTTTCACGGGTAAGTTTTACGGGTAAGTTTCACGGGTGACGTTTCACGGGTCTAGGTTTTACTGGTAAGTTTCACGGGTCAAGGTTTCACGGGTAAGTTTCACGGGTATGTTTCACGGGTGACGTTTCACGGGTCTAGGTTTCACTGGAAAGTTTCACGGGTCAAGGTTTCACGGGTAAGTTTCACGGGTAAGTTTTACGGGTATGTTTTACAGGTGACGTTTCACGGGTCTAGGTTTCACTGGTAAGTTTCACGGGTCAAGGTTTCACGGGTAAGTTTCACGGGTGACGTTTCACGGGTCTAGGTTTCACTGGTAAGTTTCACGGGTCAAGGTTTCACGGGTAAGTTTCACGGGTAAGTTTCACGGGTGACGTTTCACGGGTCTAGGTTTCACTGGTAAGTTTCACGGGTCAAGGTTTCACGGGTAAGTTTCACGGGTAAGTTTCACGGGTATGTTTCAAGGGTGACGTTTCACGGGTCTAGGTTTCACTGGTAAGTTTCACGGGTCAAGGTTTCACGGGTAAGTTTCACGGGTAAGTTTCACGGGTATGTTTCACGGGTGACGTTTCACGGGTCTAGGTTTCACTGGTAAGTTTCACGGGTCAAGGTTTTACGGGTAAGTTTCACGGGTCTAGGTTTCACTGGTAAGTTTCACGGGTCAAGGTTTCACGGGTAAGTTTCACGGGTAAGTTTCACGGGTTTGTTTCACGGGTGACGTTTCACGGGTCTAGGTTTCACTGGAAAGTTTCACGGGTCAAGGTTTCACGGGTAAGTTTCACGGGTAAGTTTCACGGGTATGTTTCACGGGTGACGTTTCACGGGTCTAGGTTTCACTGGTAAGTTTCACGGGTCAAGGTTTCAAGGGTAAGTTTCACGGGTAAGTTTCACGGGTATGTTTCACGGGTGACGTTTCACGGGTCTAGGTTTCACTGGAAAGTTTCACGGGTCAAGGTTTCACGGGTAAGTTTCAAGGGTAAGTTTCACGGGTAAGTTTTACGGGTATGTTTTACAGGTGACGTTTCACGGGTCTAGGTTTCACTGGTAAGTTTAACGGGTCAAGGTTTCACGGGTAAGTTTTACGAGTAAGTTTCACGGGTATGTTTTACGGGTATGTTTCACGGGTGACGTTTCACGGGTCTAGGTTTCACTGGTAAGTTTCACGGGTCAAGGTTTCACGTGTAAGTTTCACGGGTAAGTTTCACGGGTAAGTTTCACGGGTATGTTTCACGGGTATGTTTCACGGGTGACGTTTCACGGGTCTAGGTTTCACTGGTAAGTTTAACGGGTCAAGGTTTCACGGGTAAGTTTTACGAGTAAGTTTCACGGGTATGTTTTACGGGTATGTTTCACGGGTGACGTTTCACGGGTCTAGGTTTCACTGGTAAGTTTCACGGGTCAAGGTTTCACGGGTAAGTTTCACGGGTAAGTTTCACGGGTATGTTTCACGGGTGACGTTTCACGGGTCTAGGTTTCACTGGTAAGTTTCACGGGTCAAGGTTTCACGGGTAAGTTTCACGGGTAAGTTTCACGGGTATGTTTCACGGGTGAAGTTTCACGGGTCTAGGTTTCACTGGTAAGTTTCACGGGTCAAGGTTTCACGGGTAAGTTTCACGGGTAAGTTTCACGGGTATGTTTCACGGGTGACGTTTCACGGGTCTAGGTTTCACTGGTAAGTTTCACGGGTCAAGGTTTTACGGGTAAGTTTCACGGGTAAGTTTCACGGGTATGTTTCACGGGTGACGTTTCACGGGTCTAGGTTTCACTGGTAAGTTTCACGAGTCAAGGATTCACGGGTAAGTTTCACGGGTAAGTTTTACGGGTAAGTTTCACGGGTGACGTTTCACGGGTCTAGGTTTCACTGGTAAGTTTCACGGGTCAAGGTTTCACGGGTAAGTTTCACGGGTAAGTTTCACGGGTGACGTTTCACGGGTCTAGGTTTCACTGGTAAGTTTCACGGGTCAAGGTTTCACGGGTAAGTTTCACGGGTAAGTTTCACGGGTATGTTTCAAGGGTGACGTTTCACGGGTCTAGGTTTCACTGGTAAGTTTCACGGGTCAAGGTTTCACGGGTAAGTTTCACTGGTAAGTTCCACGGGTATGTTTCACGGGTGACGTTTCACGGGTCTAGGTTTCACTGGTAAGTTTCACGGGTCAAGGTTTTACGGGTAAGTTTCACGGGTCTAGGTTTCACTGGTAAGTTTCACGGGTCAAGGTTTCACGGGTAAGTTTCACGGGTAAGTTTCACGGGTTTGTTTCACGGGTGACGTTTCACGGGTCTAGGTTTCACTGGAAAGTTTCACGGGTCAAGGTTTCACGGGTAAGTTTCACGGGTAAGTTTCACGGGTAAGTTTCACGGGTATGTTTCACGGGTGACGTTTCACGGGTCTAGGTTTCACTGGTAAGTTTCACGGGTCAAGGTTTCACGGGTCAAGGTTTCACGGGTAAGTTTTACGGGTAAGTTTCACGGGTGACGTTTCACGGGTGACGTTTCACGGGTCTAGGTTTCACTGGTAAGTTTCACGGGTCAAGGTTTCAAGGGTAAGTTTCACGGGTAAGTTTCACGGGTATGTTTCACGGGTGACGTTTCACGGGTCTAGGTTTCACTGGAAAGTTTCACGGGTCAAGGTTTCACGGGTAAGTTTCAAGGGTAAGTTTCACTGGTAAGTTTTACGGGTATGTTTTACAGGTGACGTTTCACGGGTCTAGGTTTCACTGGTAAGTTTCACGGGTCAAGGTTTCACGGGTAAGTTTCACGGGTAAGTTTCACGGGTAAGTTTCACGGGTAAGTTTCACGGGTAAGTTTCATGGGTGACGTTTCACGGGTCTAGGTTTCACTGGTAAGTTTCACGGGTCAAGGTTTCACGGGTAAGTTTCACGGGTATGTTTCACGGGTGACGTTTCACGGGTCTAGGTTTCACTGGAAAGTTTCACGGGTCAAGGTTTCACGGGTAAGTTTCAAGGGTAAGTTTCACGGGTAAGTTTTACGGGTATGTTTTACAGGTGACATTTCACGGGTCTAGGTTTCACTGGTAAGTTTCACGGGTCAAGGTTTCACGGGTAAGTTTCACGGGTAAGTTTCACGGGTAAGTTTCACGGGTAAGTTTCACGGGTATGTTTCATGGGTGATGTTTCACTGGTCTAGGTTTCACTGGTAAGTTTCGCGGGTCAAGGTTTCACGGGTAAGTTTCACGGGTAAGTTTCACGGGTATGTTTCACGGGTGACGTTTCACGGGTCTAGGTTTCACTGGTAAGTTTCACGGGTCAAGGTTTCACGGGTAAGTTTCACGGGTAAGTTTCACGGGTAAGTTTCACGGGTAAGTTTCACGAGTATGTTTCACGGGTGACGTTTCACGGGTCTAGGATTCACTGGTAAGTTTCACGGGTCAAGGTTTCACGGGTAAGTTTCACGGGTAAGTTTCACGGGTATGTTTCACGGGTGACGTTTCACGGGTCTAGGTTTCACTGGTAAGTTTCACGGGTCAAGGTTTCACGGGTAAGTTTCACGGGTAAGTTTCACGGGTATGTTTCACGGGTGACGTTTCACGGGTCTTGGTTTCACTGGTAAGTTTCACGGGTCAAGGTTTTACGGGTAAATTTCACGGGTAAGTTTCACGGGTATGTTTCACGGGTGACGTTTCACGGGTCTAGGTTTCACTGGTCAAGGTTTCATGGTTAAGTTTCACGGGTAAGTTTCACGGGTATGTTTCACGGGTGACGTTTCACGGGTCTAGGTTTCACTGGTAAGTTTCACGGGTCAAGGTTTCACGGGTAAGTTTCACGGGTAAGTTTCACGGGTATGTTTCACGGGTGACGTTTCACGGGTCTAGGTTTCACTGGTAAGTTTCACGGGTCAAGGTTTTACGGGTAAGTTTCACGGGTAAGTTTCACGGGTGACGTTTCACGGGTATAGGTTTCACTGATAAGTTTCACGAGTCAAGGTTTTACGGGTAAGTTTCACGGGTCTAGGTTTCACTGGTAAGTTTCACGGGTCAAGGTTTCACGGGTAAGTTTCACGGGTAAGTTTCACGGGTATGTTTCACGGGTGACGTTTCACGGGTCTAGGTTTCACTGGAAAGTTTCACGGGTCAAGGTTTCACGGGTAAGTTTCAAGGGTAAGTTTCACGGGTATGTTTCACGGGTGACGTTTCACGGGTCTAGGTTTCACTGGTAAGTTTCACGGGTCAAGGTTTCACGGGTAAGTTTCACGGGTAAGTTTCACGGGTATGTTTCACGGGTGACGTTTTACGGGTCTAGGTTTCACTGGTAAATTTCACGGGTCAAGGTTTCACGGGTAAGTTTTACGGGTAAGTTTCACGGGTAAGTTTCACGGGTATGTTTCACGGGTGACGTTTCACGGGTCTAGGTTTCACTGGTAAGTTTCACGGGTCAAGGTTTCACGGGTAAAATTCACGGGTATGTTTCACGGGTATGTTTCACGGGTGACGTTTCACGGGTCTAGGTTTCACTGATAAGTTTCAAGGGTCAAGGTTTCACGGGTAAGTTTCACGGGTAAGTTTCACGGGTATGTTTCACGGGTGACGTTTCACGGGTCTAGGTTTCACTGGTAAGTTTCACGGGTCAAGGTTTCACGGGTAAGTTTCACGGGTAAGTTTCACGGGTATGTTTCACGGGTGACGTTTCACGGGTCTAGGTTTCACTGGTAAGTTTCACGGGTCAAGGTTTCACGGGTAAGTTTCACGGGTAAGTTTCACGGGTATGTTTCACGGGTGACGTTTCACGAATCTAGGTTTCACTGGTAAGTTTCACGGGTCAAGGTTTTACGGGTAAGTTTCACGGGTAAGTTTCACGGGTATGTTTCACGGGTGACGTTTCACGGGTCTAGGTTTCACTGGTAAGTTTCACGAGTCAATTTTTCACGGGTAAGTTTCACGGGTAAGTTTTACGGGTAAGTTTCACGGGTGACGTTTTACGGGTGACGTTTCACGGGTCTAGGTTTCACTGGTAAGTTTCACGGGTCAAGGTTTCACGGGTAAGTTTCACGGGTAAGTTTCACGGGAATGTTTCACGGGTGACGTTTCACGGGTCTAGGTTTCACTGGTAAGTTTCACGGGTCAAGGTTTCACGGGTAAGTTTGACGGGTAAGTTTCACGGGTAAGTTTCACGGGTATGTTTCACGGGTGACGTTTCACGGGTCTAGGTTTCACTGGTAAGTTTAACGGGTCAAGGTTTCACGGGTAAGTTTTACGGGTAAGTTTCACGGGTATGTTTTACGGGTATGTTTCACGGGTGACGTTTCACGGGTCTAGGTTTCACTGGTAAGTTTCACGGGTCAAGGTTTCACGGGTAAGTTTCACGGGTAAGTTTCACGGGTATGTTTCACGGGTGACGTTTCACGGGTCTAGGTTTCACTGGTAAGTTTCACGGGTCAAGGTTTCACGGGTAAGTTTCACGGGTAAGTTACACGGGTATGTTTCACGGGTGACGTTTCACGGGTCTAGGTTTCACTGGTAAGTTTCACGGGTCAAGGTTTCACGGGTAAGTTTCACGGGTAAGTTTCACGGGTATGTTTCACGGGTGACGTTTCACGGGTCTAGGTTTCACTGGTAAGTTTCACGGGTCAAGGTTTTACGGGTAAGTTTCACGGGTAAGTTTCACGGGTATGTTTCACGGGTGACGTTTCACGGGTCTAGGTTTCACTGGTAAGTTTCACGAGTCAAGGATTCACGGGTAAGTTTCACGGGTAAGTTTTACGGGTAAGTTTCACGGGTGACGTTTCACGGGTCTAGGTTTCACTGGTAAGTTTCACGGGTCAAGGTTTCACGGGTAAGTTTCACGGGTATGTTTCACGGGTGACGTTTCACGGGTCTAGGTTTCACTGGAAAGTTTCACGGGTCAAGGTTTCACGGGTAAGTTTCACGGATAAGTTTTACGGGTATGTTTTACAGGTGACGTTTCACGGGTCTAGGTTTCACTGGTAAGTTTCACGGGTCAAGGTTTCACGGGTAAGTTTCACGGGTGACGTTTCACGGGTCTAGGTTTCACTGGTAAGTTTCACGGGTCAAGGTTTCACGGGTAAGTTTCACTGGTAAGTTTCACGGGTGACGTTTCACGGGTCTAGGTTTCACTGGTAAGTTTCACGGGTCAAGGTTTCACGGGTCAAGGTTTCACGGGTAAGTTTCACGGGTAAGTTTCACGGGTATGTTTCAAGGGTGACGTTTCACGGGTCTAGGTTTCACTGGTAAGTTTCACGGGTCAAGGTTTCACGGGTAAGTTTCACGGGTAAGTTTCACGGGTATGTTTCACGGGTGACGTTTCACGGGTCTAGGTTTCACTGGTAAGTTTCACGGGTCAAGGTTTTACGGGTAAGTTTCACGGGTCTAGGTTTCACTGGTAAGTTTCACGGGTCAAGGTTTCACGGGTAAGTTTCACGGGTAAGTTTCACGGGTTTGTTTCACGGGTGACGTTTCACGGGTCTAGGTTTCACTGGAAAGTTTCACGGGTCAAGGTTTCACGGGTAAGTTTCACGGGTAAGTTTCACGGGTATGTTTCACGGGTGACGTTTCACGGGTCTAGGTTTCACTGGTAAGTTTCACGGGTCAAGGTTTCACGGGTAAGTTTTACGGGTAAGTTTCACGGGTGACGTTTCACGGGTCTAGGTTTCACTGGTAAGTTTCACGGGTCAAGGTTTCAAGGGTAAGTTTCACGGGTAAGTTTCACGGGTATGTTTCACGGGTGACGTTTCACGGGTCTAGGTTTCACTGGAAAGTTTCACGGGTCAAGGTTTTACGGGTAAATTTCACGGGTAAGTTTCACGGGTATGTTTCACGGGTGACGTTTCACGGGTCTAGGTTTCACTGGTCAAGGTTTCATGGTTAAGTTTCACGGGTAAGTTTCACGGGTATGTTTCACGGGTGACGTTTCACGGGTCTAGGTTTCACTGGTAAGTTTCACGGGTCAAGGTTTCACGGGTAAGTTTCACGGGTAAGTTTCACGGGTATGTTTCACGGGTGACGTTTCACGGGTCTAGGTTTCACTGGTAAGTTTCACGGGTCAAGGTTTTACGGGTAAGTTTCACGGGTAAGTTTCACGGGTGACGTTTCACGGGTATAGGTTTCACTGATAAGTTTCACGAGTCAAGGTTTTACGGGTAAGTTTCACGGGTCTAGGTTTCACTGGTAAGTTTCACGGGTCAAGGTTTCACGGGTAAGTTTCACGGGTAAGTTTCACGGGTATGTTTCACGGGTGACGTTTCACGGGTCTAGGTTTCACTGGAAAGTTTCACGGGTCAAGGTTTCACGGGTAAGTTTCAAGGGTAAGTTTCACGGGTATGTTTCACGGGTGACGTTTCACGGGTCTAGGTTTCACTGGTAAGTTTCACGGGTCAAGGTTTCACGGGTAAGTTTCACGGGTAAGTTTCACGGGTATGTTTCACGGGTGACGTTTTACGGGTCTAGGTTTCACTGGTAAATTTCACGGGTCAAGGTTTCACGGGTAAGTTTTACGGGTAAGTTTCACGGGTAAGTTTCACGGGTATGTTTCACGGGTGACGTTTCACGGGTCTAGGTTTCACTGGTAAGTTTCACGGGTCAAGGTTTCACGGGTAAAATTCACGGGTATGTTTCACGGGTATGTTTCACGGGTGACGTTTCACGGGTCTAGGTTTCACTGATAAGTTTCAAGGGTCAAGGTTTCACGGGTAAGTTTCACGGGTAAGTTTCACGGGTATGTTTCACGGGTGACGTTTCACGGGTCTAGGTTTCACTGGTAAGTTTCACGGGTCAAGGTTTCACGGGTAAGTTTCACGGGTAAGTTTCACGGGTATGTTTCACGGGTGACGTTTCACGGGTCTAGGTTTCACTGGTAAGTTTCACGGGTCAAGGTTTCACGGGTAAGTTTCACGGGTAAGTTTCACGGGTATGTTTCACGGGTGACGTTTCACGAATCTAGGTTTCACTGGTAAGTTTCACGGGTCAAGGTTTTACGGGTAAGTTTCACGGGTAAGTTTCACGGGTATGTTTCACGGGTGACGTTTCACGGGTCTAGGTTTCACTGGTAAGTTTCACGAGTCAATTTTTCACGGGTAAGTTTCACGGGTAAGTTTTACGGGTAAGTTTCACGGGTGACGTTTTACGGGTGACGTTTCACGGGTCTAGGTTTCACTGGTAAGTTTCACGGGTCAAGGTTTCACGGGTAAGTTTCACGGGTAAGTTTCACGGGAATGTTTCACGGGTGACGTTTCACGGGTCTAGGTTTCACTGGTAAGTTTCACGGGTCAAGGTTTCACGGGTAAGTTTGACGGGTAAGTTTCACGGGTAAGTTTCACGGGTATGTTTCACGGGTGACGTTTCACGGGTCTAGGTTTCACTGGTAAGTTTAACGGGTCAAGGTTTCACGGGTAAGTTTTACGGGTAAGTTTCACGGGTATGTTTTACGGGTATGTTTCACGGGTGACGTTTCACGGGTCTAGGTTTCACTGGTAAGTTTCACGGGTCAAGGTTTCACGGGTAAGTTTCACGGGTAAGTTTCACGGGTATGTTTCACGGGTGACGTTTCACGGGTCTAGGTTTCACTGGTAAGTTTCACGGGTCAAGGTTTCACGGGTAAGTTTCACGGGTAAGTTACACGGGTATGTTTCACGGGTGACGTTTCACGGGTCTAGGTTTCACTGGTAAGTTTCACGGGTCAAGGTTTCACGGGTAAGTTTCACGGGTAAGTTTCACGGGTATGTTTCACGGGTGACGTTTCACGGGTCTAGGTTTCACTGGTAAGTTTCACGGGTCAAGGTTTTACGGGTAAGTTTCACGGGTAAGTTTCACGGGTATGTTTCACGGGTGACGTTTCACGGGTCTAGGTTTCACTGGTAAGTTTCACGAGTCAAGGATTCACGGGTAAGTTTCACGGGTAAGTTTTACGGGTAAGTTTCACGGGTGACGTTTCACGGGTCTAGGTTTCACTGGTAAGTTTCACGGGTCAAGGTTTCACGGGTAAGTTTCACGGGTATGTTTCACGGGTGACGTTTCACGGGTCTAGGTTTCACTGGAAAGTTTCACGGGTCAAGGTTTCACGGGTAAGTTTCACGGATAAGTTTTACGGGTATGTTTTACAGGTGACGTTTCACGGGTCTAGGTTTCACTGGTAAGTTTCACGGGTCAAGGTTTCACGGGTAAGTTTCACGGGTGACGTTTCACGGGTCTAGGTTTCACTGGTAAGTTTCACGGGTCAAGGTTTCACGGGTAAGTTTCACTGGTAAGTTTCACGGGTGACGTTTCACGGGTCTAGGTTTCACTGGTAAGTTTCACGGGTCAAGGTTTCACGGGTCAAGGTTTCACGGGTAAGTTTCACGGGTAAGTTTCACGGGTATGTTTCAAGGGTGACGTTTCACGGGTCTAGGTTTCACTGGTAAGTTTCACGGGTCAAGGTTTCACGGGTAAGTTTCACGGGTAAGTTTCACGGGTATGTTTCACGGGTGACGTTTCACGGGTCTAGGTTTCACTGGTAAGTTTCACGGGTCAAGGTTTTACGGGTAAGTTTCACGGGTCTAGGTTTCACTGGTAAGTTTCACGGGTCAAGGTTTCACGGGTAAGTTTCACGGGTAAGTTTCACGGGTTTGTTTCACGGGTGACGTTTCACGGGTCTAGGTTTCACTGGAAAGTTTCACGGGTCAAGGTTTCACGGGTAAGTTTCACGGGTAAGTTTCACGGGTATGTTTCACGGGTGACGTTTCACGGGTCTAGGTTTCACTGGTAAGTTTCACGGGTCAAGGTTTCACGGGTAAGTTTTACGGGTAAGTTTCACGGGTGACGTTTCACGGGTCTAGGTTTCACTGGTAAGTTTCACGGGTCAAGGTTTCAAGGGTAAGTTTCACGGGTAAGTTTCACGGGTATGTTTCACGGGTGACGTTTCACGGGTCTAGGTTTCACTGGAAAGTTTCACGGGTCAAGGTTTCACGGGTAAGTTTCAAGGGTAAGTTTCACGGGTAAGTTTTACGGGTATGTTTTACAGGTGACGTTTCACGGGTCTAGGTTTCACTGGTAAGTTTCACGGGTCAAGGTTTCACGGGTAAGTTTTACGGGTAAGTTTCACGGGTAAGTTTCACGGGTATGTTTCACGGGTATGTTTCACGGGTGACGTTTCACGGGTCTAGGTTTCACTGGTAAGTTTAACGGGTCAAGGTTTCACGGGTAAGTTTTACGAGTAAGTTTCACGGGTATGTTTTACGGGTATGTTTCACGGGTGACGTTTCACGGGTCTAGGTTTCACTGGTAAGTTTCACGGGTCAAGGTTTCACGGGTAAGTTTCACGGGTAAGTTTCACGGGTAAGTTTCACGGGTATGTTTCACGGGTGACGTTTCACGGGTCTAGGTTTCACTGGTAAGTTTCACGGGTCAAGGTTTCACGGGTAAGTTTCACGGGTAAGTTTCACGGGTATGTTTCACGGGTGACGTTTCACGGGTCTAGGTTTCACTGGTAAGTTTCACGGGTCAAGGTTTCACGGGTAAGTTTCACGGGTAAGTTTCACGGGTATGTTTCACGGGTGACGTTTCACGGGTCTAGGTTTCACTGGTAAGTTTCACGGGTCAAGGTTTTACGGGTAAGTTTCACGGGTATGTTTCACGGGTGACGTTTCACGGGTCTAGGTTTCACTGGTAAGTTTCACGAGTCAAGGATTCACGGGTAAGTTTCACGGGTAAGTTTTACGGGTAAGTTTTACGGGTGACGTTTCACGGGTCTAGGTTTCACTGGTAAGTTTCACGGGTCAAGGTTTCACGGGTAAGTTTCACGGGTAAGTTTCACGGGTGACGTTTCACGGGTCTAGGTTTCACTGGTAAGTTTCACGGGTCAAGGTTTCACGGGTAAGTTTCACGGGTATGTTTCAAGGGTGACGTTTCACGGGTCTAGGTTTCACTGGTAAGTTTCACGGGTCAAGGTTTCACGGGTAAGTTTCACTGGTAAGTTTCACGGGTATGTTTCACGGGTGACGTTTCACGGGTCTAGGTTTCACTGGTAAGTTTCACGGGTCAAGGTTTTACGGGTAAGTTTCACGGGTCTAGGTTTCACTGGTAAGTTTCACGGGTCAAGGTTTCACGGGTAAGTTTCACGGGTAAGTTTCACGGGTTTGTTTCACGGGTGACGTTTCACGGGTCTAGGTTTCACTGGAAAGTTTCACGGGTCAAAGTTTCACGGGTAAGTTTCACGGGTAAGTTTCACGGGTATGTTTCACGGGTGACGTTTCACGGGTCTAGGTTTCACTGGTAAGTTTCACGGGTCAAGGTTTCACGGGTAAGTTTTACGGGTAAGTTTTACGGGTGAAGTTTCACGGGTGACGTTTCACGGGTCTAGGTTTCACTGGTAAGTTTCACGGGTCAAGGTTTCAAGGGTAAGTTTCACGGGTAAGTTTCACGGGTAAGTTTCACGGGTAAGTTTCATGGGTGACGTTTCACGGGTCTAGGTTTCACTGGTAAGTTTCACGGGTCAAGGTTTCACGGGTAAGTTTCACGGGTAAGTTTCACGGGTGACGTTTCACGGGTCTAGGTTTCACTGGTAAGTTTCACGGGTCAAGGTTTCACGGGTAAGTTTCACGGGTATGTTTCACGGGTGACGTTTCACGGGTCTAGGTTTCACTGGAAAGTTTCACGGGTCAAGGTTTCACGGGTAAGTTTCAAGGGTAAGTTTCACGGGTAAGTTTTACGGGTATGTTTTACAGGTGACATTACACGGGTCTAGGTTTCACTGGTAAGTTTCACGGGTCAAGGTTTCACGGGTAAGTTTCACGGGTAAGTTTCACGGGTAAGTTTCACGGGTAAGTTTCACGGGTATGTTTCATGGGTGATGTTTCACGGGTCTAGGTTTCACTGGTAAGTTTCGCGGGTCAAGGTTTCACGGGTAAGTTTCACGGGTAAGTTTCACGGGTATGTTTCACGGGTGACGTTTCACGAGTCTAGGTTTCACTGGTAAGTTTCACGGGTCAAGGTTTCACGGGTAAGTTTCACGGGTAAGTTTCACGGGTAAGTTTCACGGGTATGTTTCACGGGTGACGTTTCACGGGTCTAGGATTCACTGGTAAGTTTCACGGGTCAAGGTTTCACGGGTAAGTTTCACGGGTAAGTTTCACGGGTATGTTTCACGGGTGACGTTTCACGGGTCTAGGTTTCACTGGTAAGTTTCACGGGTCAAGGTTTCACGGGTAAGTTTCACGGGTAAGTTTCACGGGTATGTTTCACGGGTGACGTTTCACGGGTCTAGGTTTCACTGGTAAGTTTCACGGGTCAAGGTTTTACGGGTAAATTTCACGGGTAAGTTTCACGGGTATGTTTCACGGGTGACGTTTCACGGGTCTAGGTTTCACTGGTAAGTTTCACGAGTCAAGGTTTCACGGGTAAGTTTCACGGGTAAGTTTTACGGGTAAGTTTCACGGGTGACGTTTTACGGGTGACGTTTCACGGGTCTAGGTTTCACTGGTAAGTTTCACGGGTCAAGGTTTCACGGGTAAGTTTCACGGGTAAGTTTCACGGGTATGTTTCACGGGTGACGTTTCACGGGTCTAGGTTTCACTGGTAAGTTTCACGGGTCAAGGTTTCACGGGTAAGTTTCACGGGTAAGTTTCACGGGTAAGTTTCACGGGTATGTTTCACGGGTGACGTTTCACGGGTCTAGGTTTCACTGGTAAGTTTCACGGGTCAAGGTTTTACGGGTAAGTTTCACGGGTCTAGGTTTCACTGGTAAGTTTCACGGGTCAAGGTTTCACGGGTAAGTTTCACGGGTAAGTTTCACGGGTTTGTTTCACGGGTGACGTTTCACGGGTCTAGGTTTCACTGGAAAGTTTCACGGGTCAAAGTTTCACGGGTAAGTTTCACGGGTAAGTTTCACGGGTATGTTTCACGGGTGACGTTTCACGGGTCTAGGTTTCACTGGTAAGTTTCACGGGTCAAGGTTTCACGGGTAAGTTTCACGGGTATGTTTCACGGGTGACGTTTCACGGGTCTAGGTTTCACTGGTAAGTTTCACGGGTCAAGGTTTTACGGGTAAATTTCACGGGTAAGTTTCACGGGTATGTTTCACGGGTGACGTTTCACGGGTCTAGGTTTCACTGGTAAGTTTCACGAGTCAAGGTTTCACGGGTAAGTTTAACGGGTCAAGGTTTCACAAGTAAGTTTTACGAGTAAGTTTCACGGGTATGTTTTACGGGTGACGTTTCACGGGTCTAGGTTTCACTGGTAAGTTTCACGGGTCAAGGTTTCACGGGTAAGTTTCACGGGTAAGTTTCACGGGTATGTTTCACGGGTGACGTTTCACGGGTCTAGGTTTCACTGGTAAGTTTCACGGGTCAAGGTTTCACGGGTAAGTTTCACGGGTAAGTTTCACGGGTATGTTTCACGGGTGACGTTTCACGGGTCTAGGTTTCACTGGTAAGTTTCACGGGTCAAGGTTTCACGGGTAAGTTTCACGGGTAAGTTTCACGGGTAAGTTTCACGGGTATGTTTCACGGGTGACGTTTCACGGGTCTAGGTTTCACTGGTAAGTTTCACGGGTCAAGGTTTTACGGGTAAGTTTCACGGGTAAGTTTCACGGGTATGTTTCACGGGTGACGTTTCACGGGTCTAGGTTTCACTGGTAAGTTTCACGAGTCAAGGATTCACGGGTAAGTTTCACGGGTAAGTTTTACGGGTAAGTTTCACGGGTGACGTTTCACGGGTCTAGGTTTCACTGGTAAGTTTCACGGGTCAAGGTTTCACGGGTAAGTTTCACGGGTAAGTTTCACGGGTGACGTTTCACGGGTCTAGGTTTCACTGGTAAGTTTCACGGGTCAAGGTTTCACGGGTAAGTTTCACGGGTAAGTTTCACGGGTATGTTTCAAGGGTGACGTTTCACGGGTCTAGGTTTCACTGGTAAGTTTCACGGGTCAAGGTTTCACGGGTAAGTTTCACGGGTAAGTTTCACGGGTATGTTTAACGGGTGACGTTTCACGGGTCTAGGTTTCACTGGTAAGTTTCACGGGTCAAGGTTTTACGGGTAAGTTTCACGGGTCTAGGTTTCACTGGTAAGTTTCACGGGTCAAGGTTTCACGGGTAAGTTTCACGGGTAAGTTTCACGGGTTTGTTTCACGGGTGACGTTTCACGGGTCTAGGTTTCACTGGAAAGTTTCACGGGTCAAGGTTTCACGGGTAAGTTTCACGGGTATGTTTCACGGGTGACGTTTCACGGGTCTAGGTTTCACTGGTAAGTTTCACGGGTCAAGGTTTCACGGGTAAGTTTTACGGGTAAGTTTCACGGGTGACGTTTCACGGGTGACGTTTCACGGGTGACGTTTCACGGGTCTAGGTTTCACTGGTAAGTTTCACGGGTCAAGGTTTCAAGGGTAAGTTTCACGGGTAAGTTTCACGGGTATGTTTCACGGGTGACGTTTCACGGGTCTAGGTTTCACTGGAAAGTTTCACGGGTCAAGGTTTCACGGGTAAGTTTCAAGGGTAAGTTTCACTGGTAAGTTTTACGGGTATGTTTTACAGGTGACGTTTCACGGGTCTAGGTTTCACTGGTAAGTTTCACGGGTCAAGGTTTCACGGGTAAGTTTCACGGGTAAGTTTCACGGGTAAGTTTCATGGGTGACGTTTCACGGGTCTAGGTTTCACTGGTAAGTTTCACGGGTCAAGGTTTCACGGGTAAGTTTCACGGGTAAGTTTCACGGGTGACGTTTCACGGGTCTAGGTTTCACTGGTAAGTATCACGGGTCAAGGTTTCACGGGTAAGTTTCACGGGTATGTTTCACGGGTGACGTTTCACGGGTCTAGGTTTCACTGGAAAGTTTCACGGGTCAAGGTTTCACGGGTAAGTTTCAAGGGTAAGTTTCACGGGTAAGTTTTACGAGTATGTTTTACAGGTGACATTTCACGGGTCTAGGTTTCACTGGTAAGTTTCACGGGTCAAGGTTTCACGGGTAAGTTTCACGAGTAAGTTTCACGGGTAAGTTTCACGGGTATGTTTCATGGGTGATGTTTCACGGGTCTAGGTTTCACTGGTAAGTTTCGCGGGTCAAGGTTTCACGGGTAAGTTTCACGGGTAAGTTTCACGGGTATGTTTCACGGGTGACGTTTCACGGGTCTAGGTTTCACTGGTAAGTTTCACGGGTCAAGGTTTCACGGGTAAGTTTCACGGGTAAGTTTCACGGGTAAGTTTAACGGGTATGTTTCACGGGTGACGTTTCACGGGTCTAGGTTTCACTGGTAAGTTTCACGGGTCAAGGTTTCACGGGTAAGTTTCACGGGTAAGTTTCACGGGTATGTTTCACGGGTGACGTTTCACGGGTCTAGGTTTCACTGGTAAGTTTCACGGGTCAAGGTTTCACGGGTAAGTTTCACGGGTAAGTTTCAAGGGTATGTTTCACGGGTGACGTTTCACGGGTCTAGGTTTCACTGGTAAGTTTCACGGGTCAAGGTTTTACGGGTAAATTTCACGGGTAAGTTTCACGGGTATGTTTCACGGGTGACGTTTCACGGGTCTAGGTTTCACTGGTAAGTTTCACGAGTCAAGGTTTCACGGGTAAGTTTCACGGGTAAGTTTTACGGGTAAGTTTCACGGGTGACGTTTCACGGGTCTAGGTTTCACTGGTAAGTTTCACGAGTCAAGGTTTCACGGGTAAGTTTCACGGGTAAGTTTTACGGGTAAATTTCACGGGTGACGTTTTACGGGTGACGTTTCACGGGTCTAGGTTTCACTGGTAAGTTTCACGGGTCAAGGTTACCCGTGAAACTTACCCGTGAAACCTTGACCCGTGAAACTTACCAGTGAAACCTAGACCCGTGAAACGTCACCCGTGAAACATACCCGTAAAACAAACCCGTGAAACTTACCCGTAAAACTTACCCGTAAAACCTTGACCCGTTAAACTTACCAGTGAAACCTAGACCCGTGAAACGTCACCCGTGAAACATACCCGTAAAACTTACCCGTGAAACTTACCCGTGAAACCTTGACTCGTGAAACTTACCAGTGAAACCTAGACCCGTGAAACGTCACCCGTGAAACTTACCCGTAAAACTTACCCGTGAAACTTACCAGTACGAGTCAATTTTTCACGGGTAAGTTTCACGGGTAAGTTTTACGGGTAAGTTTCACGGGTGACGTTTTACGGGTGACGTTTCACGGGTCTAGATTTCACTGGTAAGTTTCACGGGTCAAGGTTTCACGGGTAAGTTTCACGGGTAAGTTTCACGGGTATGTTTCACGGGTGACGTTTCACGGGTCTAGGTTTCACTGGTAAGTTTCACGGGTCAAGGTTTCACGGGTAAGTTTCACGGGTAAGTTTCACGGGTAAGTTTCACGGGTATGTTTCACGGGTGACGTTTCACGGGTCTAGGTTTCACTGGTAAGTTTAACGGGTCAAGGTTTCACGGGTAAGTTTTACGGGTATGTTTTACGGGTATGTTTCACGGGTGAAGTTTCACGGGTCTAGGTTTCACTGGTAAGTTTCACGGGTCAAGGTTTCACGGGTAAGTTTCACGGGTAAGTTTCACGGGTAAGTTTCACGGGTATGTTTCACGGGTGACGTTTCACGGGTCTAGGTTTCACTGGTAAGTTTCACGGGTCAAGGTTTCACGGGTAAGTTTCACGGGTAAGTTTCACGGGTGACGATTTACGGGTCTAGGTTTCACTGGTAAGTTTCACGGGTAAGTTTCACGGGTTAGTTTCACGGGTATGTTTCACGGGTATGTTTCACGGGTGACGTTTCACGGGTCTAGGTTTCACTGGTAAGTTTCACGGGTCAAGGTTTCACGGGTAAGTTTCACGGGTAAGTTTCACGGGTATGTTTCACGGGTGACGTTTTACGGGTCTAGGTTTCACTGGTAAGTTTCACGGGTCAAGGTTTTACGGGTAAGTTTCACGGGTAAGTTTCACGGGTATGTTTCACGGGTGACGTTTCACGGGTCTAGGTTTCACTGGTAAGTTTCACGGGTCAAGGTTTCACGGGTAAGTTTCACGGGTAAGTTTCACGGGTGACGATTCACGGGTCTAGGTTTCACTGGTAAGTTTCACGGGTCAAGGTTTCAAGGGTAAGTTTTACGGGTAAGTTTCACGGGTATGTTTCACGGGTGACGTTTCACGGGTCTAGGTTTCACTGGAAAGTTTCACGGGTCAAGGTTTCACGGGTAAGTTTCACGGGTAAGTTTTACGGGTATGTTTTACAGGTGACGTTTCACGGGTCTAGGTTTCACTGGTAAGTTTCACGGGTCAAGGTTTCACGGGTAAGTTTCACGGGTATGTTTCGCGGGTGACGTTTCACGGGTCTAGGTTTCACTGGTAAGTTTCACGGGTCAAGGTTTCACGGGTAAGTTTCACGGGTAAGTTTTACGGGTGACGTTTCACGGGTCTATTTTTCACTGATAAGTTTCACGGGTCAAGGTTTCACGGGTAAGTTTCACGTGTAAGTTTCACGGGTAAGTTTCACGGGTGACGTTCCACGGGTCTAGGTTTCACTGGTAAGTTTCACGGGTCAAGGTTTCACGGGTAAGTTTCACTGGTAAGTTTCACGGGTATGTTTCACGGGTGACGTTTCACGGGTCTAGGTTTCACTGGTAAGTTTCACTGGTCAAGGTTTCATGGTTAAGTTTCACGGGTAAGTTTCACGGGTATGTTTCACGGGTGACGTTTCACGGGTCTAGGTTTCACTGGTAAGTTTCACGGGTCAAGGTTTCACGGGTAAGTTTCACGGGTAAGTTTCACGGGTATGTTTCACGGGTGACGTTTCACGGGTCTAGGTTTCACTGGTAAGTTTCACGGGTCAAGGTTTTACGGGTAAGTTTCACGGGTAAGTTTCACGGGTGACGTTTCACGGGTATAGGTTTCACTGGTAAGTTTCACGAGTCAAGGTTTTACGGGTAAGTTTCACGTGTAAGTTTCACGGGTAAGTTTCACGGGTGACGTTTCACGGGTCTAGGTTTCACTGGTAAGTTTCACGGGTCAAGGTTTCACGGGTAAGTTTCACGGGTAAGTTTCACGGGTAAGTTTCACGAGTAAGTTTCACGGGTGACGTTTCACGGGTCTAGGTTTCACTGGTAAGTTTCACGGGTCAAGGTTTCACGGGTAAGTTTCACGGGTAAGTTTCACGGGTGACGTTTCACGGGTCTAGGTTTCACTGGTAAGTTTCACGGGTCAAGGTTTCACGGGTAAGTTTCACGGGTAAGTTTCACGGGTATGTTTCAAGGGTGACGTTTCACGGGTCTAGGTTTCACTGGTAAGTTTCACGGGTCAAGGTTTCACGGGTAAGTTTCACGGGTAAGTTTCACGGGTATGTTTCACGGGTGACGTTTCACGGGTCTAGGTTTCACTGGTAAGTTTCACGGGTCAAGGTTTTACGGGTAAGTTTCACGGGTCTAGGTTTCACTGGTAAGTTTCACGGGTCAAAGTTTCACGGGTAAGTTTCACGGGTAAGTTTCACGGGTTTGTTTCACGGGTGACGTTTCACGGGTCTAGGTTTCACTGGAAAGTTTCACGGGTCAAGGTTTCACGGGTAAGTTTCACGGGTAAGTTTCACGGGTATGTTTCACGGGTGACGTTTCACGGGTCTAGGTTTCACTGGTAAGTTTCACGGGTCAAGGTTTCACGGGTAAGTTTTACGGGTAAGTTTCACGGGTGACGTTTCACGGGTGACGTTTCACGGGTCTAGGTTTCACTGGTAAGTTTCACGGGTCAAGGTTTCAAGGGTAAGTTTTACGGGTAAGTTTCACGGGTATGTTTCACGGGTGACGTTTCACGGGTCTAGGTTTCACTGGAAAGTTTCACGGGTCAAGGTTTCACGGGTAAGTTTCAAGGGTAAGTTTCACGGGTAAGTTTTACGGGTATGTTTTACAGGTGACGTTTCACGGGTCTAGGTTTCACTGGTAAGTTTCACGGGTCAAGGTTTCACGGGTAAGTTTTACGGGTAAGTTTCACGGGTAAGTTTCACGGGTAAGTTTCACGGGTATGTTTCACGGGTGACGTTTCACGGGTCTAGGTTTCACTGGTAAGTTTTACGGGTCAAGGTTTCACGGGTAAGTTTCACGGGTAAGTTTCACGGGTAAGTTTCACGGGTATGTTTCACGGTTATGTTTCACGGGTGACGTTTCACGGGTCTAGGTTTCACTGGTAAGTTTCACGGGTCAAGGTTTCACGGGTAAGTTTCACGGGTAAGTTTCACGGGTATGTTTCACAAGTGACGTTTCACGGGTCTAGGTTTCACTGGAAAGTTTCACGGGTCAAGGTTTCACGGGTAAGTTTCACGGGTAAGTTTTACGGGTATGTTTTACAGGTGACGTTTCACGGGTCTAGGTTTCACTGGTAAGTTTCACGGGTAAGTTTCACGGGTATGTTTTACGGGTGACGTTTCACGGGTCTAGGTTTCACTGGTAAGTTTCACGGGTCAAGGTTTCACGGGTAAGTTTCACGGGTATGTTTCACGGGTGACGTTTCACGGGTCTAGGTTTCACTGGTAAGTTTCACGGGTCAAGGTTTCACGGGTAAGTTTCACTGGTAAGTTTCACGGGTATGTTTCACGGGTGACGTTTCACGGGTCTAGGTTTCACTGGTAAGTTTCACTGGTCAAGGTTTCATGGTTAAGTTTCACGGGTAAGTTTCACGGGTATGTTTCACGGGTGACGTTTCACGGGTCTAGGTTTCACTGGTAAGTTTCACGGGTCAAGGTTTCACGGGTAAGTTTCACGGGTAAGTTTCACGGGTATGTTTCACGGGTGACGTTTCACGGGTCTAGGTTTCACTGGTAAGTTTTACGGGTCAAGGTTTTACGGGTAAGTTTCACGGGTAAGTTTCACGGGTGACGTTTCACGGGTATAGGTTTCACTGGTAAGTTTCACGAGTCAAGGTTTTACGGGTAAGTTTCACGGGTCTAGGTTTCACTGGTAAGTTTCACGGGTCAAGGTTTCACGGGTAAGTTTCACGGGTAAGTTTCACGGGTTTGTTTCACGGGTGACGTTTCACGGGTCTAGGTTTCACTGGAAAGTTTCACGGGTCAAGGTTTCACGGGTAAGTTTCAAGGGTAAGTTTCACGGGTATGTTTCACGGGTGACGTTTCACGGGTCTAGGTTTCACTGGTAAGTTTCACGGGTCAAGGTTTCACGGGTAAGTTTCACGGGTAAGTTTCACGGGTATGTTTCACGGATGACGTTTTACGGGTCTAGGTTTCACTGGTAAATTTCACGGGTCAAGGTTTCACGGGTAAGTTTTACGGGTAAGTTTCACGGGTAAGTTTCACGGGTATGTTTCACGGGTGACGTTTCACGGGTCTAGGTTTCACTGGTAAGTTTCACGGGTCAAGGTTTCACGGGTAAGTTTCACGGGTAAAATTCACGGGTATGTTTCACGGGTATGTTTCACGGGTGACGTTTCACGGGTCTAGGTTTCACTGGTAAGTTTCACGGGTCAAGGTTTCACGGGTAAGTTTCACGGGTAAGTTTCACGGGTAAGTTTCACGGGTATGTTTCACGGGTGACGTTTCACGGGTCTAGGTTTCACTGGTAAGTTTCACGGGTCAAGGTTTCACGGGTAAGTTTCACGGGTAAGTTTCACGGGTATGTTTCACGGGTGACGTTTCACGGGTCTAGGTTTCACTGGTAAGTTTCACGGGTCAAGGTTTCACGGGTAAGTTTCACGGGTAAGTTTCACGGGTATGTTTCACGGGTGACGTTTCACGGGTCTAGGTTTCACTGGTAAGTTTCACGGGTCAAGGTTTTACGGGTAAGTTTCACGGGTAAGTTTCACGGGTATGTTTCACGGGTGACGTTTCACGGGTCTAGGTTTCACTGGTAAGTTTCACGAGTCAATTTTTCACGGGTAAGTTTCACGGGTAAGTTTTACGGGTAAGTTTCACGGGTGACGTTTTACGGGTGACGTTTTACGGGTCTAGGTTTCACTGGTAAGTTTCACGGGTCAAGGTTTCACGGGTAAGTTTCACGGGTAAGTTTCACGGGTATGTTTCACGGGTGACGTTTCACGGGTCTAGGTTTCACTGGTAAGTTTCACGGGTCAAGGTTTCACGGGTAAGTTTCACGGGTAAGTTTCACGGGTAAGTTTCACGGGTAAGTTTCACGGGTATGTTTCACGGGTGACGTTTCACGGGTCTAGGTTTCACTGGTAAGTTTAACGGGTCAAGGTTTCACGGGTAAGTTTTACGGGTAAGTTTCACGGGTATGTTTTACGGGTATGTTTCACGGGTGACGTTTCACGGGTCTAGGTTTCACTGGTAAGTTTCACGGGTCAAGGTTTCACGGGTAAGTTTCACGGGTAAGTTTCACGGGTATGTTTCACGGGTGACGTTTCACGGGTCTAGGTTTCACTGGTAAGTTTCACGGGTCAAGGTTTCACGGGTAAGTTTCACGGGTAAGTTACACGGGTATGTTTCACGGGTGACGTTTCACGGGTCTAGGTTTCACTGGTAAGTTTCACGGGTCAAGGTTTCACGGGTAAGTTTCACTGGTAAGTTTCACGGGTATGTTTCACGGGTGACGTTTCACGGGTCTAGGTTTCACTGGTAAGTTTCACGGGTCAAGGTTTTACGGGTAAGTTTCACGGGTAAGTTTCACGGGTATGTTTCACGGGTGACGTTTCACGGGTCTAGGTTTCACTGGTAAGTTTCACGAGTCAAGGATTCACGGGTAAGTTTCACGGGTAAGTTTTACGGGTAAGTTTCACGGGTGACGTTTCACGGGTCTAGGTTTCACTGGTAAGTTTCACGGGTCAAGGTTTCACGGGTAAGTTTCACGGGTATGTTTCACGGGTGACGTTTCACGGGTCTAGGTTTCACTGGAAAGTTTCACGGGTCAAGGTTTCACGGGTAAGTTTCACGGGTAAGTTTTACGGGTATGTTTTACAGGTGACGTTTCACGGGTCTAGGTTTCACTGGTAAGTTTCACGGGTCAAGGTTTCACGGGTAAGTTTCACGGGTGACGTTTCACGGGTCTAGGTTTCACTGGTAAGTTTCACGGGTCAAGGTTTCACGGGTAAGTTTCACGGGTAAGTTTCACGGGTGACGTTTCACGGGTCTAGGTTTCACTGGTAAGTTTCACGGGTCAAGGTTTCACGGGTAAGTTTCACGGGTAAGTTTCACGGGTATGTATCAAGGGTGACGTTTCACGGGTCTAGGTTTCACTGGTAAGTTTCACGGGTCAAGGTTTCACGGGTAAGTTTCACGGGTAAGTTTCACGGGTATGTTTCACGGGTGACGTTTCACGGGTCTAGGTTTCACTGGTAAGTTTCACGGGTCAAGGTTTTACGGGTAAGTTTCACGGGTCTAGGTTTCACTGGTAAGTTTCACGGGTCAAGGTTTCACGGGTAAGTTTCACGGGTAAGTTTCACGGGTTTGTTTCACGGGTGACGTTTCACGGGTCTAGGTTTCACTGGAAAGTTTCACGGGTCAAGGTTTCACGGGTAAGTTTCACGGGTAAGTTTCACGGGTATGTTTCACGGGTGACGTTTCACGGGTCTAGGTTTCACTGGTAAGTTTCACGGGTCAAGGTTTCACGGGTAAGTTTTACGGGTAAGTTTCACGGGTGACGTTTCACGGGTGACGTTTCACGGGTCTAGGTTTCACTGGTAAGTTTCACGGGTCAAGGTTTCAAGGGTAAGTTTCACGGGTAAGTTTCACGGGTATGTTTCACGGGTGACGTTTCACGGGTCTAGGTTTCACTGGAAAGTTTCACGGGTCAAGGTTTCACGGGTAAGTTTCAAGGGTAAGTTTCACGGGTAAGTTTTACGGGTATGTTTTACAGGTGACGTTTCACGGGTCTAGGTTTCACTGGTAAGTTTCACGGGTCAAGGTTTCACGGGTAAGTTTTACGGGTAAGTTTCACGGGTAAGTTTCACGGGTAAGTTTCACGGGTATGTTTCACGGGTGACGTTTCACGGGTCTAGGTTTCACTGGTAAGTTTCACGGGTCAAGGTTTCACGTGTAAGTTTGACGGGTAAGTTTCACGGGTAAGTTTCACGGGTATGTTTCACGGGTATGTTTCACGGGTGACGTTTCACGGGTCTAGGTTTCACTGGTAAGTTTCACGGGTCAAGGTTTCACGGGTAAGTTTCACGGGTATGTTTCACGGGTGACGTTTCACGGGTCTAGGTTTCACTGGAAAGTTTCACGGGTCAAGGATTCACGGGTAAGTTTCACGGGTAAGTTTTACGGGTATGTTTTACAGGTGACGTTTCACGGGTCTAGGTTTCACTGGTAAGTTTCACGGGTAAGTTTCACGGGTAAGTTTCACGGGTATGTTTTACGGGTGACGTTTCACGGGTCTAGGTTTCACTGGTAAGTTTCACGGGTCAAGGTTTCACGGGTAAGTTTCACGGGTAAGTTTCACGGGTATGTTTTACAGGTGACGTTTCACGGGTCTAGGTTTCACTGGTAAGTTTCACTGGTAAGTTTCACGGGTCAAGGTTTCACGGGTAAGTTTTACGGGTAAGTTTCACGGGTAAGTTTCACGGGTAAGTTTCACGGGTAAGTTTCACGGGTAAGTTTCACGGGTATGTTTCACGGGTGACGTTTCACGGGTCTAGGTTTCACTGGTAAGTTTCACGGGTCAAGGTTTCACGTGTAAGTTTCACGGGTAAGTTTCACGGGTAAGTTTCACGGGTATGTTTCACGGGTATGTTTCACGGGTGACGTTTCACGGGTCTAGGTTTCACTGGTAAGTTTCACGGGTCAAGGTTTCACGGGTAAGTTTCACGGGTATGTTTCACGGGTGACGTTTCACGGGTCTAGGTTTCACTGAAAAGTTTCACGGGTCAAGGATTCACGGGTAAGTTTCACGGGTATGTTTTACAGGTGACGTTTCACGGGTCTAGGTTTCACTGGTAAGTTTCACGGGTCAAGGTTTCACGGGTAAGTTTCACGGGTAAGTTTCACGGGTATGTTTCACGGGTGACGTTTCACGGGTCTAGGTTTCACTGGTAAGTTTCACGGGTCAAGGTTTCACGGGTAAGTTTTACTGGTAAGTTTCACGGGTATGTTTCACGGGTATGTTTCACGGGTGACGTTTCGCGGGTCTAGGTTTCACTGGTAAGTTTAACGGGTCAAGGTTTCACGGGTAAGTTTTACGGGTAAGTTTCACGGGTATGTTTTACGGGTATGTTTCACGGGTGACGTTTCACGGGTCTAGGTTTCACTGGTAAGTTTCACGGGTCAAGGTTTCACGGGTAAGTTTCACGGGTAAGTTTCACGGGTATGTTTCACGGGTGACGTTTCACGGGTCTAGGTTTCACTGGTAAGTTTCACGGGTCAAGGTTTCACGGGTAAGTTTCACGGGTAAGTTACACGGGTATGTTTCACGGGTGACGTTTCACGGGTCTAGGTTTCACTGGTAAGTTTCACGGGTCAAGGTTTCACGGGTAAGTTTCACGGGTAAGTTTCACGGGTATGTTTCACGGGTGACGTTTCACGGGTCTAGGTTTCACTGGTAAGTTTCACGGGCCAAGGTTTTACGGGTAAGTTTCACGAGTAAGTTTCACGGGTATGTTTCACGGGTGACGTTTCACGGGTCTAGGTTTCACTGGTAAGTTTCACGAGTCAAGGATTCACGGGTAAGTTTCACGGGTAAGTTTTACGGGTAAGTTTCACGGGTGACGTTTCACGGGTCTAGGTTTCACTGGTAAGTTTCACGGGTCAAGGTTTCACGGGTAAGTTTCACGGGTATGTTTCACGGGTGACGTTTCACGGGTCTAGGTTTCACTGGAAAGTTTCACGGGTCAAGGTTTCACGGGTAAGTTTCACGGGTAAGTTTTACGGGTATGTTTTACAGGTGACGTTTCACGGGTCTAGGTTTCACTGGTAAGTTTCACGGGTCAAGGTTTCACGGGTAAGTTTCACGGGTGACGTTTCACGGGTCTAGGTTTCACTGGTAAGTTTCACGGGTCAAGGTTTCACGGGTAAGTTTCACGGGTAAGTTTCACGGGTGACGTTTCATGGGTCTAGGTTTCACTGGTAAGTTTCACGGGTCAAGGTTTCACGGGTAAGTTTCACGGGTAAGTTTCACGGGTATGTTTCAAGGTGACGTTTCACGGGTCTAGGTTTCACTGGTAAGTTTCACGGGTCAAGGTTTCACGGGTAAGTTTCACGGGTAAGTTTCACGGGTATGTTTCACGGGTGACGTTTCACGGGTCTAGGTTTCACTGGTAAGTTTCACGGGTCAAGGTTTTACGGGTAAGTTTCACGGGTCTAGGTTTCACTGGTAAGTTTCACGGGTCAAGGTTTCACGGGTAAGTTTCACGGGTAAGTTTCACGGGTTTGTTTCACGGGTGACGTTTCACGGGTCTAGGTTTCACTGGAAAGTTTCACGGGTCAAGGTTTCACGGGTAAGTTTCACGGGTAAGTTTCACGGGTATGTTTCACGGGTGACGTTTCACGGGTCTAGGTTTCACTGGTAAGTTTCACGGGTCAAGGTTTCACGGGTAAGTTTTACGGGTAAGTTTCACGGGTGACGTTTCACGGGTGACGTTTCACGGGTCTAGGTTTCACTGGTAAGTTTCACGGGTCAAGGTTTCAAGGGTAAGTTTCACGGGTAAGTTTCACGGGTATGTTTCACGGGTGACGTTTCACGGGTCTAGGTTTCACTGGAAAGTTTCACGGGTCAAGGTTTCACGGGTAAGTTTCAAGGGTAAGTTTCACGGGTAAGTTTTACGGGTATGTTTTACAGGTGACGTTTCACGGGTCTATGTTTCACTGGTAAGTTTCACGGGTCAAGGTTTCACGGGTAAGTTTTACGGGTAAGTTTCACGGGTAAGTTTCACGGGTAAGTTTCACGATAATGTTTCACGGGTGACGTTTCACGGGTCTAGGTTTCACTGGTAAGTTTCACGGGTCAAGGTTTCACGTGTAAGTTTCACGGGTAAGTTTCACGGGTAAGTTTCACGGGTATGTTTCACGGGTATGTTTCACGGGTGACGTTTCACGGGTCTAGGTTTCACTGGTAAGTTTCACGGGTCAAGGTTTCACGGGTAAGTTTCACGGGTATGTTTCACGGGTGACGTTTCACGGGTCTAGGTTTCACTGGAAAGTTTCACGGGTCAAGGATTCACGGGTAAGTTTAACGGGTAAGTTTTACGGGTATGTTTTACAGGTGACGTTTCACGGGTCTAGGTTTCACTGGTAAGTTTCACGGGTAAGTTTCACGGGTAAGTTTCACGGGTAAGTTTCACGGGTATGTTTTACGGGTGACGTTTCACGGGTCTAGGTTTCACTGGTAAGTTTCACGGGTCAAGGTTTCACGGGTAAGTTTCACGGGTAAGTTTCACGGGTATGTTTCACGGGTGACGTTTCACGGGTCTAGGTTTCACTGGTAAGTTTCACGGGTCAAGGTTTCACGGGTAAGTTTCACTGGTAAGTTTCACGGGTATGTTTCACGGGTGACGTTTCACGGGTCTAGGTTTCACTGGTAAGTTTCACTGGTCAAGGTTTCATGGTTAAGTTTCACGGGTAAGTTTCACGGGTATGTTTCAAGGGTGACGTTTCACGGGTCTAGGTTTCACTGGTAAGTTTCACGGGTCAAGGTTTCACGGGTAAGTTTCACGGGTAAGTTTCACGGGTATGTTTCACGGGTGACGTTTCACGGGTCTAGGTTTCACTGGTAAGTTTCACGGGTCAAGGTTTTACGGGTAAGTTTCACGGGTAAGTTTCACGGGTATAGGTTTCACTGGTAAGTTTCACGGGTCAAGGTTTTACGGGTAAGTTTCACGGGTCTAGGTTTCACTGGTAAGTTTCACGGGTCAAGGTTTCACGGGTAAATTTCACGGGTAAGTTTCACGGGTTTGTTTCACGGGTGACGTTTCACGGGTCTAGGTTTCACTGGAAAGTTTCAGGGGTTAAGGTTTCACGGGTAAGTTTCAAGGGTAAGTTTCACGGGTATGTTTCACGGGTGACGTTTCACGGGTCTAGGTTTCACTGGTAAGTTTCACGGGTCAAGGTTTCACGGGTAAGTTTCACGGGTAAGTTTCACGGGTATGTTTCACGGGTGACGTTTTACGGATCTAGGTTTCACTGGTAAGTTTCACGGGTCAAGGTTTCACGGGTAAGTTTTACGGGTAAGTTTCACGGGTAAGTTTCACGGGTATGTTTCACGGGTGACGTTTCACGGGTCTAGGTTTCACTGGTAAGTTTCACGGGTCAAGGTTTCACGGGTAAATTTCACGGGTAAAATTCACGGGTATGTTTCACGGGTATGTTTCACGGGTGACGTTTCACGGGTCTAGGTTTCACTGGTAAGTTTCACGGGTCAAGGTTTCACGGGTAAGTTTCACGGGTAAGTTTCACGGGTAAGTTTCACGGGTATGTTTCACGGGTGACGTTTCACGGGTCTAGGTTTCACTGGTAAGTTTCACGGGTCAAGGTTTCACGGGTAAGTTTCACGGGTAAGTTTCACGGGTATGTTTCACGGGTGACGTTTCACGGGTCTAGGTTTCACTGGTAAGTTTCACGGGTCAAGGTTTCACGGGTAAGTTTCACGGGTAAGTTTCACGGGTATGTTTCACGGGTGACGTTTCACGGGTCTAGGTTTCACTGGTAAGTTTCACGGGTCAAGGTTTTACGGGTAAGTTTCACGGGTAAGTTTCACGGGTATGTTTCACGGGTGACGTTTCACGGGTCTAGGTTTCACTGGTAAGTTTCACGAGTCAATTTTTCACGGGTAAGTTTCACGGGTAAGTTTTACGGGTAAGTTTCACGGGTGACGTTTTACGGGTGACGTTTCACGGGTCTAGGTTTCATTGGTAAGTTTCACGGGTCAAGGTTTCACGGTAAGTTTCACGGGTAAGTTTCACGGGTATGTTTCACGGGTGACGTTTCACGGGTCTAGGTTTCACTGGTAAGTTTCACGGGTCAAGGTTTCACGGGTAAGTTTCACGGGTAAGTTTCACGGGTAAGTTTCACGGGTATGTTTCACGGGTGACGTTTCACGGGTCTAGGTTTCACTGGTAAGTTTAACGGGTCAAGGTTTCACGGGTAAGTTTTACGGGTAAGTTTCACGGGTATGTTTTACGGGTATGTTTCACGGGTGACGTTTCACGGGTCTAGGTTTCACTGGTAAGTTTCACGGGTCAAGGTTTCACGGGTAAGTTTCACGGGTAAGTTTCACGGGTATGTTTCACGGGTGACGTTTCACGGGTCTAGGTTTCACTGGTAAGTTTCACGGGTCAAGGTTTCACGGGTAAGTTTCACGGGTAAGTTACACGGGTATGTTTCACGGGTGACGTTTCACGGGTCTAGGTTTCACTGGTAAGTTTCACGGGTCAAGGTTTCACGGGTAAGTTTCACGGGTAAGTTTCACGGGTATGTTTCACGGGTGACGTTTCACGGGTCTAGGTTTCACTGGTAAGTTTCACGGGTCAAGGTTTTACGGGTAAGTTTCACGGGTAAGTTACACGGGTATGTTTCACGGGTGACGTTTCACGGGTCTAGGTTTCACTGGTAAGTTTCACGAGTCAAGGATTCACGGGTAAGTTTCACGGGTAAGTTTTACGGGTAAGTTTCACGGGTGACGTTTCACGGGTCTAGGTTTCACTGGTAAGTTTCACGGGTCAAGGTTTCACGGGTAAGTTTCACGGGTATGTTTCACGGGTGACGTTTCACGGGTCTAGGTTTCACTGGAAAGTTTCACGGGTCAAGGTTTCACGGGTAAGTTTCACGGGTAAGTTTTACGGGTATGTTTTACAGGTGACGTTTCACGGGTCTAGGTTTCACTGGTAAATTTCACGGGTCAAGGTTTCACGGGTAAGTTTCACGGGTGACGTTTCACGGGTATGTTTTACGGGTGACGTTTCACGGGTCTAGGTTTCACTGGTAAGTTTCACGGGTCAAGGTTTCACGGGTAAGTTTCACGGGTAAGTTTCACGGGTATGTTTCACGGGTGACGTTTCACGGGTCTAGGTTTCACTGGTAAGTTTCACGGGTCAAGGTTTTACGGGTAAGTTTCACGGGTCTAGATTTCACTGGTAAGTTTCACGGGTCAAGGTTTCACGGGTAAGTTTCACGGGTAAGTTTCACGGGTTTGTTTCACGGGTGACGTTTCACGGGTCTAGGTTTCACTGGAAAGTTTCACGGGTCAAGGTTTCACGGGTAAGTTTCACGGGTAAGTTTCACGGGTATGTTTCACGGGTGACGTTTCACGGGTCTAGGTTTCACTGGTAAGTTTCACGGGTCAAGGTTCCACGGGTAAGTTTCACGGGTAAGTTTCACGGGTATGTTTCACGGGTGACGTTTCACGGGTCTAGGTTTCACTGGTAAGTTTCACGGGTCAAGGTTTCACGGGTAAGTTTCACGGGTAAGTTTTACGGGTAAGTTTCACGGGTATGTTTCACGGGTGACGTTTCACGGGTCTAGGTTTCACTGGTAAGTTTCACGGGTCAAGGTTTCACGGGTAAGTTTCACGGGTAAGTTTCACGGGTATGTTTCACGGGTATGTTTCACGGGTGACGTTTCACGGGTCTAGGTTTCACTGGTAAGTTTCACGGGTCAAGGTTTCACGGGTAAGTTTCACGGGTAAGTTTCACGGGTATGTTTCACGGGTGACGTTTCACCGGTCTAGGTTTCACTGGTAAGTTTTACGGGTCAAGGTTTCACGGGTAAGTTTCACGGGTATGTTTCACGGGTGACGTTTCACGGGTCTAGGTTTCACTGGAAAGTTTCACGGGTCAAGGTTTCACGGGTAAGTTTCACGGGTAAGTTTTACGGGTATGTTTTACAGGTGACGTTTCACGGGTCTAGGTTTCACTGGTAAATTTCACGGGTCAAGGTTTCACGGGTAAGTTTCACGGGTGACGTTTCACGGGTATGTTTTACGGGTGACGTTTCACGGGTCTAGGTTTCACTGGTAAGTTTCACGGGTCAAGGTTTCACGGGTAAGTTTCACGGGTAAGTTTCACGGGTATGTTTCACGGGTGACGTTTCACGGGTCTAGGTTTCACTGGTAAGTTTCACGGGTCAAGGTTTTACGGGTCTAGATTTCACTGGTAAGTTTTACGGGTCAAGGTTTCACGGGTAAGTTTCACGGGTAAGTTTCACGGGTTTGTTTCACGGGTGACGTTTCACGGGTCTAGGTTTCACTGGTAAGTTTCACGGGTCAAGGTTTCACGGGTAAGTTTCACGGGTAAGTTTCACGGGTATGTTTCACGGGTGACGTTTCACGGGTCTAGGTTTCACTGGTAAGTTTCACGGGTCAAGGTTTCACGGGTAAGTTTCACGGGTAAGTTTCACGGGTATGTTTCACGGGTGACGTTTCACGGGTCTAGGTTTCACTGGTAAGTTTCACGGGTCAAGGTTTCACGGGTAAGTTTCACGGGTAAGTTTCACGGGTAAGTTTCACGGGTATGTTTCACGGGTATGTTTCACGGGTGACGTTTCACGGGTCTAGGTTTCACTGGTAAGTTTCACGGGTCAAGGTTTCACGGGTAAGTTTCACGGGTAAGTTTCACGGGTATGTTTCACGGGTGACGTTTCACGGGTCTAGGTTTCACTGGTAAGTTTCACGGGTCAAGGTTTCACGGGTAAGTTTTACGGGTAAGTTTCACGGGTATGTTTCACGGGTATGTTTCACGGGTGACGTTTCACGGGTCTAGGTTTCACTGGTAAGTTTCACGGGTCAAGGTTTCACGGGTAAGTTTCACGGGTAAGTTTCACGGGTATGTTTCACGGGTGACGTTTCACGGGTCTAGGTTTCACTGGTAAGTTTCACGGGTCAAGGTTTCACGGGTAAGTTTCACGGGTAAGTTTCACGGGTATGTTTCACGGGTGACGTTTCACGGGTCTAGGTTTCACTGGTAAGTTTCACGGGTCAAGGTTTCACGGGTAAGTTTCACGGGTAAGTTTCACGGGTATGTTTCACGGGTGACGTTTCACGGGTCTAGGTTTCACTGGTAAGTTTCACGGGTCAAGGTTTTACGGGTAAGTTTCACGGGTCTAGATTTCACTGGTAAGTTTCACGGGTCAAGGTTTCACGGGTAAGTTTCACGGGTAAGTTTCACGGGTTTGTTTCACGGGTGACGTTTCACGGGTCTAGGTTTCACTGGTAAGTTTCACGGGTCAAGGTTTCAAGGGTAAGTTTCACGGGTAAGTTTCACGGGTATGTTTCACGGGTGACGTTTCACGGGTCTAGGTTTCACTGGTAAGTTTCACGGGTCAAGGTTTCACGGGTAAGTTTTACGGGTAAGTTTCACGGGTATGTTTCACGGGTATGTTTCACGGGTGACGTTTCACGGGTCTAGGTTTCACTGGTAAGTTTCACGGGTCAAGGTTTCACGAGTAAGTTTCACGGGTAAGTTTCACGGGTATGTTTCACGGGTGACGTTTCACGGGTCTAGGTTTCACTGGAAAGTTTCACGGGTCAAGGTTTCACGGGTAAGTTTCACGGGTAAGTTTTACGGGTATGTTTTACAGGTGACGTTTCACGGGTCTAGGTTTCACTGGTAAGTTTCACGGGTCAAGGTTTCACGGGTAAGTTTCACGGGTAAGTTTCACGGGTATGTTTCACGGGTGACGTTTCACGGGTCTAGGTTTCACTGGTAAGTTTCACGGGTCAAGGTTTCACGGGTAAGTTTTACGGGTAAGTTTCACGGGTAAGTTTCACGGGTATGTTTCACGGGTGACGTTTCACGGGTCTAGGTTTCACTGGTAAGTTTCACGGGTCAAGGTTTCACGGGTAAGTTTCACGGGTAAGTTTCACGGGTATGTTTCACGGGTATGTTTCACGGGTGACGTTTCACGGGTCTAGGTTTCACTGGTAAGTTTCACGGGTCAAGGTTTCACGGGTAAGTTTCACGGGTAAGTTTCACGGGTATGTTTCACGGGTGACGTTTCACCGGTCTAGGTTTCACTGGTAAGTTTTACGGGTCAAGGTTTCACGGGTAAGTTTCACGGGTATGTTTCACGGGTATGTTTCACGGGTGACGTTTCACGGGTCTAGGTTTCACTGGTAAGTTTCACGGGTCAAGGTTTCACTGGTAAGTTTCACGGGTAAGTTTCACGGGTATGTTTCACGGGTGACGTTTCACGGGTCTAGGTTTCACTGGTAAGTTTCACGGGTCAAGGTTTCACGGGTAAGTTTCACGGGTAAGTTTCACGGGTATGTTTCACGGGTGACGTTTCACGGGTCTAGGTTTCACTGGTAAGTTTCACGGGTCAAGGTTTTACGGGTAAGTTTCACGGGTCTAGATTTCACTGGTAAGTTTCACGGGTCAAGGTTTCACGGGTAAGTTTCACGGGTAAGTTTCACGGGTTTGTTTCACGGGTGACGTTTCACGGGTCTAGGTTTCACTGGTAAGTTTCACGGGTCAAGGTTTCAAGGGTAAGTTTCACGGGTAAGTTTCACGGGTATGTTTCACGGGTGACGTTTCACGGGTCTAGGTTTCACTGGTAAGTTTCACGGGTAAGTTTCACGGGTATGTTTCACGGGTGACGTTTCACGGGTCTAGGTTTCACTGGTAAGTTTCACGGGTCAAGGTTTCACGGGTAAGTTTCACGGGTAAGTTACACGGGTATGTTTCACGGGTGACGTTTCACGGGTCTAGGTTTCACTGGTAAGTTTCACGGGTCAAGGTTTCACGGGTAAGTTTCACGGGTAAGTTTCACGGGTATGTTTCACGGGTGACGTTTCACGGGTCTAGGTTTCACTGGTAAGTTTCACGGGTCAAGGTTTTACGGGTAAGTTTCACGGGTAAGTTACACGGGTATGTTTCACGGGTGACGTTTCACGGGTCTAGGTTTCACTGGTAAGTTTCACGAGTCAAGGATTCACGGGTAAGTTTCACGGGTAAGTTTTACGGGTAAGTTTCACGGGTGACGTTTCACGGGTCTAGGTTTCACTGGTAAGTTTCACGGGTCAAGGTTTCACGGGTAAGTTTCACGGGTATGTTTCACGGGTGACGTTTCACGGGTCTAGGTTTCACTGGAAAGTTTCACGGGTCAAGGTTTCACGGGTAAGTTTCACGGGTAAGTTTTACGGGTATGTTTTACAGGTGACGTTTCACGGGTCTAGGTTTCACTGGTAAATTTCACGGGTCAAGGTTTCACGGGTAAGTTTCACGGGTGACGTTTCACGGGTATGTTTTACGGGTGACGTTTCACGGGTCTAGGTTTCACTGGTAAGTTTCACGGGTCAAGGTTTCACGGGTAAGTTTCACGGGTAAGTTTCACGGGTATGTTTCACGGGTGACGTTTCACGGGTCTAGGTTTCACTGGTAAGTTTCACGGGTCAAGGTTTCACGGGTAAGTTTCACGGGTAAGTTTCACGGGTATGTTTCACGGGTGACGTTTCACGGGTCTAGGTTTCACTGGTAAGTTTCACGGGTCAAGGTTTCACGGGTAAGTTTCACGGGTAAGTTTCACGGGTATGTTTCACGGGTGACGTTTCACGGGTCTAGGTTTCACTGGTAAGTTTCACGGGTCAAGGTTTTACGGGTAAGTTTCACGGGTCTAGATTTCACTGGTAAGTTTCACGGGTCAAGGTTTCACGGGTAAGTTTCACGGGTAAGTTTCACGGGTTTGTTTCACGGGTGACGTTTCACGGGTCTAGGTTTCACTGGTAAGTTTCACGGGTCAAGGTTTCAAGGGTAAGTTTCACGGGTAAGTTTCACGGGTATGTTTCACGGGTGACGTTTCACGGGTCTAGGTTTCACTGGTAAGTTTCACGGGTCAAGGTTTCACGGGTAAGTTTTACGGGTAAGTTTCACGGGTATGTTTCACGGGTATGTTTCACGGGTGACGTTTCACGGGTCTAGGTTTCACTGGTAAGTTTCACGGGTCAAGGTTTCACGAGTAAGTTTCACGGGTAAGTTTCACGGGTATGTTTCACGGGTGACGTTTCACGGGTCTAGGTTTCACTGGAAAGTTTCACGGGTCAAGGTTTCACGGGTAAGTTTCACGGGTAAGTTTTACGGGTATGTTTTACAGGTGACGTTTCACGGGTCTAGGTTTCACTGGTAAGTTTCACGGGTCAAGGTTTCACGGGTAAGTTTCACGGGTAAGTTTCACGGGTATGTTTCACGGGTGACGTTTCACGGGTCTAGGTTTCACTGGTAAGTTTCACGGGTCAAGGTTTCACGGGTAAGTTTTACGGGTAAGTTTCACGGGTAAGTTTCACGGGTATGTTTCACGGGTGACGTTTCACGGGTCTAGGTTTCACTGGTAAGTTTCACGGGTCAAGGTTTCACGGGTAAGTTTCACGGGTAAGTTTCACGGGTATGTTTCACGGGTATGTTTCACGGGTGACGTTTCACGGGTCTAGGTTTCACTGGTAAGTTTCACGGGTCAAGGTTTCACGGGTAAGTTTCACGGGTAAGTTTCACGGGTATGTTTCACGGGTGACGTTTCACCGGTCTAGGTTTCACTGGTAAGTTTTACGGGTCAAGGTTTCACGGGTAAGTTTCACGGGTATGTTTCACGGGTATGTTTCACGGGTGACGTTTCACGGGTCTAGGTTTCACTGGTAAGTTTCACGGGTCAAGGTTTCACTGGTAAGTTTCACGGGTAAGTTTCACGGGTATGTTTCACGGGTGACGTTTCACGGGTCTAGGTTTCACTGGTAAGTTTCACGGGTCAAGGTTTCACGGGTAAGTTTCACGGGTAAGTTTCACGGGTATGTTTCACGGGTGACGTTTCACGGGTCTAGGTTTCACTGGTAAGTTTCACGGGTCAAGGTTTTACGGGTAAGTTTCACGGGTCTAGATTTCACTGGTAAGTTTCACGGGTCAAGGTTTCACGGGTAAGTTTCACGGGTAAGTTTCACGGGTTTGTTTCACGGGTGACGTTTCACGGGTCTAGGTTTCACTGGTAAGTTTCACGGGTCAAGGTTTCAAGGGTAAGTTTCACGGGTAAGTTTCACGGGTATGTTTCACGGGTGACGTTTCACGGGTCTAGGTTTCACTGGTAAGTTTCACGGGTAAGTTTCACGGGTATGTTTCACGGGTGACGTTTCACGGGTCTAGGTTTCACTGGTAAGTTTCACGGGTCAAGGTTTCACGGGTAAGTTTCACGGGTAAGTTACACGGGTATGTTTCACGGGTGACGTTTCACGGGTCTAGGTTTCACTGGTAAGTTTCACGGGTCAAGGTTTCACGGGTAAGTTTCACGGGTAAGTTTCACGGGTATGTTTCACGGGTGACGTTTCACGGGTCTAGGTTTCACTGGTAAGTTTCACGGGTCAAGGTTTTACGGGTAAGTTTCACGGGTAAGTTACACGGGTATGTTTCACGGGTGACGTTTCACGGGTCTAGGTTTCACTGGTAAGTTTCACGAGTCAAGGATTCACGGGTAAGTTTCACGGGTAAGTTTTACGGGTAAGTTTCACGGGTGACGTTTCACGGGTCTAGGTTTCACTGGTAAGTTTCACGGGTCAAGGTTTCACGGGTAAGTTTCACGGGTATGTTTCACGGGTGACGTTTCACGGGTCTAGGTTTCACTGGAAAGTTTCACGGGTCAAGGTTTCACGGGTAAGTTTCACGGGTAAGTTTTACGGGTATGTTTTACAGGTGACGTTTCACGGGTCTAGGTTTCACTGGTAAATTTCACGGGTCAAGGTTTCACGGGTAAGTTTCACGGGTGACGTTTCACGGGTATGTTTTACGGGTGACGTTTCACGGGTCTAGGTTTCACTGGTAAGTTTCACGGGTCAAGGTTTCACGGGTAAGTTTCACGGGTAAGTTTCACGGGTATGTTTCACGGGTGACGTTTCACGGGTCTAGGTTTCACTGGTAAGTTTCACGGGTCAAGGTTTTACGGGTAAGTTTCACGGGTCTAGATTTCACTGGTAAGTTTCACGGGTCAAGGTTTCACGGGTAAGTTTCACGGGTAAGTTTCACGGGTTTGTTTCACGGGTGACGTTTCACGGGTCTAGGTTTCACTGGAAAGTTTCACGGGTCAAGGTTTCACGGGTAAGTTTCACGGGTAAGTTTCACGGGTATGTTTCACGGGTGACGTTTCACGGGTCTAGGTTTCACTGGTAAGTTTCACGGGTCAAGGTTTCACGGGTAAGTTTCACGGGTAAGTTTCACGGGTATGTTTCACGGGTGACGTTTCACGGGTCTAGGTTTCACTGGTAAGTTTCACGGGTCAAGGTTTCACGGGTAAGTTTCACGGGTAAGTTTTACGGGTAAGTTTCACGGGTATGTTTCACGGGTGACGTTTCACGGGTCTAGGTTTCACTGGTAAGTTTCACGGGTCAAGGTTTCACGGGTAAGTTTCACGGGTAAGTTTCACGGGTATGTTTCACGGGTATGTTTCACGGGTGACGTTTCACGGGTCTAGGTTTCACTGGTAAGTTTCACGGGTCAAGGTTTCACGGGTAAGTTTCACGGGTAAGTTTCACGGGTATGTTTCACGGGTGACGTTTCACCGGTCTAGGTTTCACTGGTAAGTTTTACGGGTCAAGGTTTCACGGGTAAGTTTCACGGGTATGTTTCACGGGTGACGTTTCACGGGTCTAGGTTTCACTGGAAAGTTTCACGGGTCAAGGTTTCACGGGTAAGTTTCACGGGTAAGTTTTACGGGTATGTTTTACAGGTGACGTTTCACGGGTCTAGGTTTCACTGGTAAATTTCACGGGTCAAGGTTTCACGGGTAAGTTTCACGGGTGACGTTTCACGGGTATGTTTTACGGGTGACGTTTCACGGGTCTAGGTTTCACTGGTAAGTTTCACGGGTCAAGGTTTCACGGGTAAGTTTCACGGGTAAGTTTCACGGGTATGTTTCACGGGTGACGTTTCACGGGTCTAGGTTTCACTGGTAAGTTTCACGGGTCAAGGTTTTACGGGTAAGTTTCACGGGTCTAGATTTCACTGGTAAGTTTCACGGGTCAAGGTTTCACGGGTAAGTTTCACGGGTAAGTTTCACGGGTTTGTTTCACGGGTGACGTTTCACGGGTCTAGGTTTCACTGGTAAGTTTCACGGGTCAAGGTTTCACGGGTAAGTTTCACGGGTAAGTTTCACGGGTATGTTCCACGGGTGACGTTTCACGGGTCTAGGTTTCACTGGTAAGTTTCACGGGTCAAGGTTTCACGGGTAAGTTTCACGGGTAAGTTTCACGGGTATGTTTCACGGGTGACGTTTCACGGGTCTAGGTTTCACTGGTAAGTTTCACGGGTCAAGGTTTCACGGGTAAGTTTCACGGGTAAGTTTCACGGGTAAGTTTCACGGGTATGTTTCACGGGTATGTTTCACGGGTGACGTTTCACGGGTCTAGGTTTCACTGGTAAGTTTCACGGGTCAAGGTTTCACGGGTAAGTTTCACGGGTAAGTTTCACGGGTATGTTTCACGGGTGACGTTTCACGGGTCTAGGTTTCACTGGTAAGTTTCACGGGTCAAGGTTTCACGGGTAAGTTTTACGGGTAAGTTTCACGGGTATGTTTCACGGGTATGTTTCACGGGTGACGTTTCACGGGTCTAGGTTTCACTGGTAAGTTTCACGGGTCAAGGTTTCACGGGTAAGTTTCACGGGTAAGTTTCACGGGTATGTTTCACGGGTGACGTTTCACGGGTCTAGGTTTCACTGGTAAGTTTCACGGGTCAAGGTTTCACGGGTAAGTTTCACGGGTAAGTTTCACGGGTATGTTTCACGGGTGACGTTTCACGGGTCTAGGTTTCACTGGTAAGTTTCACGGGTCAAGGTTTCACGGGTAAGTTTCACGGGTAAGTTTCACGGGTATGTTTCACGGGTGACGTTTCACGGGTCTAGGTTTCACTGGTAAGTTTCACGGGTCAAGGTTTTACGGGTAAGTTTCACGGGTCTAGATTTCACTGGTAAGTTTCACGGGTCAAGGTTTCACGGGTAAGTTTCACGGGTAAGTTTCACGGGTTTGTTTCACGGGTGACGTTTCACGGGTCTAGGTTTCACTGGTAAGTTTCACGGGTCAAGGTTTCAAGGGTAAGTTTCACGGGTAAGTTTCACGGGTATGTTTCACGGGTGACGTTTCACGGGTCTAGGTTTCACTGGTAAGTTTCACGGGTCAAGGTTTCACGGGTAAGTTTTACGGGTAAGTTTCACGGGTATGTTTCACGGGTATGTTTCACGGGTGACGTTTCACGGGTCTAGGTTTCACTGGTAAGTTTCACGGGTCAAGGTTTCACGAGTAAGTTTCACGGGTAAGTTTCACGGGTATGTTTCACGGGTGACGTTTCACGGGTCTAGGTTTCACTGGAAAGTTTCACGGGTCAAGGTTTCACGGGTAAGTTTCACGGGTAAGTTTTACGGGTATGTTTTACAGGTGACGTTTCACGGGTCTAGGTTTCACTGGTAAGTTTCACGGGTCAAGGTTTCACGGGTAAGTTTCACGGGTAAGTTTCACGGGTATGTTTCACGGGTGACGTTTCACGGGTCTAGGTTTCACTGGTAAGTTTCACGGGTCAAGGTTTCACGGGTAAGTTTCACGGGTAAGTTTTACGGGTAAGTTTCACGGGTATGTTTCACGGGTGACGTTTCACGGGTCTAGGTTTCACTGGTAAGTTTCACGGGTCAAGGTTTCACGGGTAAGTTTCACGGGTAAGTTTCACGGGTATGTTTCACGGGTATGTTTCACGGGTGACGTTTCACGGGTCTAGGTTTCACTGGTAAGTTTCACGGGTCAAGGTTTCACGGGTAAGTTTCACGGGTAAGTTTCACGGGTATGTTTCACGGGTGACGTTTCACCGGTCTAGGTTTCACTGGTAAGTTTTACGGGTCAAGGTTTCACGGGTAAGTTTCACGGGTATGTTTCACGGGTGACGTTTCACGGGTCTAGGTTTCACTGGAAAGTTTCACGGGTCAAGGTTTCACGGGTAAGTTTCACGGGTAAGTTTTACGGGTATGTTTTACAGGTGACGTTTCACGGGTCTAGGTTTCACTGGTAAATTTCACGGGTCAAGGTTTCACGGGTAAGTTTCACGGGTGACGTTTCACGGGTATGTTTTACGGGTGACGTTTCACGGGTCTAGGTTTCACTGGTAAGTTTCACGGGTCAAGGTTTCACGGGTAAGTTTCACGGGTAAGTTTCACGGGTATGTTTCACGGGTGACGTTTCACGGGTCTAGGTTTCACTGGTAAGTTTCACGGGTCAAGGTTTTACGGGTCTAGATTTCACTGGTAAGTTTTACGGGTCAAGGTTTCACGGGTAAGTTTCACGGGTAAGTTTCACGGGTTTGTTTCACGGGTGACGTTTCACGGGTCTAGGTTTCACTGGTAAGTTTCACGGGTCAAGGTTTCACGGGTAAGTTTCACGGGTAAGTTTCACGGGTATGTTTCACGGGTGACGTTTCACGGGTCTAGGTTTCACTGGTAAGTTTCACGGGTCAAGGTTTCACGGGTAAGTTTCACGGGTAAGTTTCACGGGTATGTTTCACGGGTGACGTTTCACGGGTCTAGGTTTCACTGGTAAGTTTCACGGGTCAAGGTTTCACGGGTAAGTTTCACGGGTAAGTTTCACGGGTAAGTTTCACGGGTATGTTTCACGGGTATGTTTCACGGGTGACGTTTCACGGGTCTAGGTTTCACTGGTAAGTTTCACGGGTCAAGGTTTCACGGGTAAGTTTCACGGGTAAGTTTCACGGGTATGTTTCACGGGTGACGTTTCACGGGTCTAGGTTTCACTGGTAAGTTTCACGGGTCAAGGTTTCACGGGTAAGTTTTACGGGTAAGTTTCACGGGTATGTTTCACGGGTATGTTTCACGGGTGACGTTTCACGGGTCTAGGTTTCACTGGTAAGTTTCACGGGTCAAGGTTTCACGGGTAAGTTTCACGGGTAAGTTTCACGGGTATGTTTCACGGGTGACGTTTCACGGGTCTAGGTTTCACTGGTAAGTTTCACGGGTCAAGGTTTCACGGGTAAGTTTCACGGGTAAGTTTCACGGGTATGTTTCACGGGTGACGTTTCACGGGTCTAGGTTTCACTGGTAAGTTTCACGGGTCAAGGTTTCACGGGTAAGTTTCACGGGTAAGTTTCACGGGTATGTTTCACGGGTGACGTTTCACGGGTCTAGGTTTCACTGGTAAGTTTCACGGGTCAAGGTTTTACGGGTAAGTTTCACGGGTCTAGATTTCACTGGTAAGTTTCACGGGTCAAGGTTTCACGGGTAAGTTTCACGGGTAAGTTTCACGGGTTTGTTTCACGGGTGACGTTTCACGGGTCTAGGTTTCACTGGTAAGTTTCACGGGTCAAGGTTTCAAGGGTAAGTTTCACGGGTAAGTTTCACGGGTATGTTTCACGGGTGACGTTTCACGGGTCTAGGTTTCACTGGTAAGTTTCACGGGTCAAGGTTTCACGGGTAAGTTTTACGGGTAAGTTTCACGGGTATGTTTCACGGGTATGTTTCACGGGTGACGTTTCACGGGTCTAGGTTTCACTGGTAAGTTTCACGGGTCAAGGTTTCACGAGTAAGTTTCACGGGTAAGTTTCACGGGTATGTTTCACGGGTGACGTTTCACGGGTCTAGGTTTCACTGGAAAGTTTCACGGGTCAAGGTTTCACGGGTAAGTTTCACGGGTAAGTTTTACGGGTATGTTTTACAGGTGACGTTTCACGGGTCTAGGTTTCACTGGTAAGTTTCACGGGTCAAGGTTTCACGGGTAAGTTTCACGGGTAAGTTTCACGGGTATGTTTCACGGGTGACGTTTCACGGGTCTAGGTTTCACTGGTAAGTTTCACGGGTCAAGGTTTCACGGGTAAGTTTTACGGGTAAGTTTCACGGGTAAGTTTCACGGGTATGTTTCACGGGTGACGTTTCACGGGTCTAGGTTTCACTGGTAAGTTTCACGGGTCAAGGTTTCACGGGTAAGTTTCACGGGTAAGTTTCACGGGTATGTTTCACGGGTATGTTTCACGGGTGACGTTTCACGGGTCTAGGTTTCACTGGTAAGTTTCACGGGTCAAGGTTTCACGGGTAAGTTTCACGGGTAAGTTTCACGGGTATGTTTCACGGGTGACGTTTCACCGGTCTAGGTTTCACTGGTAAGTTTTACGGGTCAAGGTTTCACGGGTAAGTTTCACGGGTATGTTTCACGGGTATGTTTCACGGGTGACGTTTCACGGGTCTAGGTTTCACTGGTAAGTTTCACGGGTCAAGGTTTCACTGGTAAGTTTCACGGGTAAGTTTCACGGGTATGTTTCACGGGTGACGTTTCACGGGTCTAGGTTTCACTGGTAAGTTTCACGGGTCAAGGTTTCACGGGTAAGTTTCACGGGTAAGTTTCACGGGTATGTTTCACGGGTGACGTTTCACGGGTCTAGGTTTCACTGGTAAGTTTCACGGGTCAAGGTTTTACGGGTAAGTTTCACGGGTCTAGATTTCACTGGTAAGTTTCACGGGTCAAGGTTTCACGGGTAAGTTTCACGGGTAAGTTTCACGGGTTTGTTTCACGGGTGACGTTTCACGGGTCTAGGTTTCACTGGTAAGTTTCACGGGTCAAGGTTTCAAGGGTAAGTTTCACGGGTAAGTTTCACGGGTATGTTTCACGGGTGACGTTTCACGGGTCTAGGTTTCACTGGTAAGTTTCACGGGTAAGTTTCACGGGTATGTTTCACGGGTGACGTTTCACGGGTCTAGGTTTCACTGGTAAGTTTCACGGGTCAAGGTTTCACGGGTAAGTTTCACGGGTAAGTTACACGGGTATGTTTCACGGGTGACGTTTCACGGGTCTAGGTTTCACTGGTAAGTTTCACGGGTCAAGGTTTCACGGGTAAGTTTCACGGGTAAGTTTCACGGGTATGTTTCACGGGTGACGTTTCACGGGTCTAGGTTTCACTGGTAAGTTTCACGGGTCAAGGTTTTACGGGTAAGTTTCACGGGTAAGTTACACGGGTATGTTTCACGGGTGACGTTTCACGGGTCTAGGTTTCACTGGTAAGTTTCACGAGTCAAGGATTCACGGGTAAGTTTCACGGGTAAGTTTTACGGGTAAGTTTCACGGGTGACGTTTCACGGGTCTAGGTTTCACTGGTAAGTTTCACGGGTCAAGGTTTCACGGGTAAGTTTCACGGGTATGTTTCACGGGTGACGTTTCACGGGTCTAGGTTTCACTGGAAAGTTTCACGGGTCAAGGTTTCACGGGTAAGTTTCACGGGTAAGTTTTACGGGTATGTTTTACAGGTGACGTTTCACGGGTCTAGGTTTCACTGGTAAATTTCACGGGTCAAGGTTTCACGGGTAAGTTTCACGGGTGACGTTTCACGGGTATGTTTTACGGGTGACGTTTCACGGGTCTAGGTTTCACTGGTAAGTTTCACGGGTCAAGGTTTCACGGGTAAGTTTCACGGGTAAGTTTCACGGGTATGTTTCACGGGTGACGTTTCACGGGTCTAGGTTTCACTGGTAAGTTTCACGGGTCAAGGTTTTACGGGTAAGTTTCACGGGTCTAGATTTCACTGGTAAGTTTCACGGGTCAAGGTTTCACGGGTAAGTTTCACGGGTAAGTTTCACGGGTTTGTTTCACGGGTGACGTTTCACGGGTCTAGGTTTCACTGGAAAGTTTCACGGGTCAAGGTTTCACGGGTAAGTTTCACGGGTAAGTTTCACGGGTATGTTTCACGGGTGACGTTTCACGGGTCTAGGTTTCACTGGTAAGTTTCACGGGTCAAGGTTTCACGGGTAAGTTTCACGGGTAAGTTTCACGGGTATGTTTCACGGGTGACGTTTCACGGGTCTAGGTTTCACTGGTAAGTTTCACGGGTCAAGGTTTCACGGGTAAGTTTCACGGGTAAGTTTTACGGGTAAGTTTCACGGGTATGTTTCACGGGTGACGTTTCACGGGTCTAGGTTTCACTGGTAAGTTTCACGGGTCAAGGTTTCACGGGTAAGTTTCACGGGTAAGTTTCACGGGTATGTTTCACGGGTATGTTTCACGGGTGACGTTTCACGGGTCTAGGTTTCACTGGTAAGTTTCACGGGTCAAGGTTTCACGGGTAAGTTTCACGGGTAAGTTTCACGGGTATGTTTCACGGGTGACGTTTCACCGGTCTAGGTTTCACTGGTAAGTTTTACGGGTCAAGGTTTCACGGGTAAGTTTCACGGGTATGTTTCACGGGTGACGTTTCACGGGTCTAGGTTTCACTGGAAAGTTTCACGGGTCAAGGTTTCACGGGTAAGTTTCACGGGTAAGTTTTACGGGTATGTTTTACAGGTGACGTTTCACGGGTCTAGGTTTCACTGGTAAATTTCACGGGTCAAGGTTTCACGGGTAAGTTTCACGGGTGACGTTTCACGGGTATGTTTTACGGGTGACGTTTCACGGGTCTAGGTTTCACTGGTAAGTTTCACGGGTCAAGGTTTCACGGGTAAGTTTCACGGGTAAGTTTCACGGGTATGTTTCACGGGTGACGTTTCACGGGTCTAGGTTTCACTGGTAAGTTTCACGGGTCAAGGTTTTACGGGTAAGTTTCACGGGTCTAGATTTCACTGGTAAGTTTCACGGGTCAAGGTTTCACGGGTAAGTTTCACGGGTAAGTTTCACGGGTTTGTTTCACGGGTGACGTTTCACGGGTCTAGGTTTCACTGGTAAGTTTCACGGGTCAAGGTTTCACGGGTAAGTTTCACGGGTAAGTTTCACGGGTATGTTCCACGGGTGACGTTTCACGGGTCTAGGTTTCACTGGTAAGTTTCACGGGTCAAGGTTTCACGGGTAAGTTTCACGGGTAAGTTTCACGGGTATGTTTCACGGGTGACGTTTCACGGGTCTAGGTTTCACTGGTAAGTTTCACGGGTCAAGGTTTCACGGGTAAGTTTCACGGGTAAGTTTCACGGGTAAGTTTCACGGGTATGTTTCACGGGTATGTTTCACGGGTGACGTTTCACGGGTCTAGGTTTCACTGGTAAGTTTCACGGGTCAAGGTTTCACGGGTAAGTTTCACGGGTAAGTTTCACGGGTATGTTTCACGGGTGACGTTTCACGGGTCTAGGTTTCACTGGTAAGTTTCACGGGTCAAGGTTTCACGGGTAAGTTTTACGGGTAAGTTTCACGGGTATGTTTCACGGGTATGTTTCACGGGTGACGTTTCACGGGTCTAGGTTTCACTGGTAAGTTTCACGGGTCAAGGTTTCACGGGTAAGTTTCACGGGTAAGTTTCACGGGTATGTTTCACGGGTGACGTTTCACGGGTCTAGGTTTCACTGGTAAGTTTCACGGGTCAAGGTTTCACGGGTAAGTTTCACGGGTAAGTTTCACGGGTATGTTTCACGGGTGACGTTTCACGGGTCTAGGTTTCACTGGTAAGTTTCACGGGTCAAGGTTTCACGGGTAAGTTTCACGGGTAAGTTTCACGGGTATGTTTCACGGGTGACGTTTCACGGGTCTAGGTTTCACTGGTAAGTTTCACGGGTCAAGGTTTTACGGGTAAGTTTCACGGGTCTAGATTTCACTGGTAAGTTTCACGGGTCAAGGTTTCACGGGTAAGTTTCACGGGTAAGTTTCACGGGTTTGTTTCACGGGTGACGTTTCACGGGTCTAGGTTTCACTGGTAAGTTTCACGGGTCAAGGTTTCAAGGGTAAGTTTCACGGGTAAGTTTCATGGGTATGTTTCACGGGTGACGTTTCACGGGTCTAGGTTTCACTGGTAAGTTTCACGGGTCAAGGTTTCACGGGTAAGTTTTACGGGTAAGTTTCACGGGTATGTTTCACGGGTATGTTTCACGGGTGACGTTTCACGGGTCTAGGTTTCACTGGTAAGTTTCACGGGTCAAGGTTTCACGAGTAAGTTTCACGGGTAAGTTTCACGGGTATGTTTCACGGGTGACGTTTCACGGGTCTAGGTTTCACTGGAAAGTTTCACGGGTCAAGGTTTCACGGGTAAGTTTCACGGGTAAGTTTTACGGGTATGTTTTACAGGTGACGTTTCACGGGTCTAGGTTTCACTGGTAAGTTTCACGGGTCAAGGTTTCACGGGTAAGTTTCACGGGTAAGTTTCACGGGTATGTTTCACGGGTGACGTTTCACGGGTCTAGGTTTCACTGGTAAGTTTCACGGGTCAAGGTTTCACGGGTAAGTTTTACGGGTAAGTTTCACGGGTAAGTTTCACGGGTATGTTTCACGGGTGACGTTTCACGGGTCTAGGTTTCACTGGTAAGTTTCACGGGTCAAGGTTTCACGGGTAAGTTTCACGGGTAAGTTTCACGGGTATGTTTCACGGGTATGTTTCACGGGTGACGTTTCACGGGTCTAGGTTTCACTGGTAAGTTTCACGGGTCAAGGTTTCACGGGTAAGTTTCACGGGTAAGTTTCACGGGTATGTTTCACGGGTGACGTTTCACCGGTCTAGGTTTCACTGGTAAGTTTTACGGGTCAAGGTTTCACGGGTAAGTTTCACGGGTATGTTTCACGGGTATGTTTCACGGGTGACGTTTCACGGGTCTAGGTTTCACTGGTAAGTTTCACGGGTCAAGGTTTCACTGGTAAGTTTCACGGGTAAGTTTCACGGGTATGTTTCACGGGTGACGTTTCACGGGTCTAGGTTTCACTGGTAAGTTTCACGGGTCAAGGTTTCACGGGTAAGTTTCACGGGTAAGTTTCACGGGTATGTTTCACGGGTATGTTTCACGGGTGACGTTTCACGGGTCTAGGTTTTACTGGTAAGTTTCACGGGTCAAGGTTTCACGGGTAAGTTTCACGGGTAAGTTTCACGGGTATGTTTCACGGGTGACGTTTCACGGGTCTAGGTTTCACTGGTAAGTTTCACGGGTCAAGGTTTCACGGGTAAGTTTCACGGGTTAGTTTCACGGGTATGTTTCACGGGTGACGTTTCACGGGTCTAGGTTTCACTGGTAAGTTTCACGGGTCAAGGTTTCACGGGTAAGTTTCACGGGTAAGTTTCACGGGTGACGTTTCACGGGTCTAGGTTTCACTGGTAAGTTTCACGGGTCAAGGTTTCAAGGGTAAGTTTTACGGGTAAGTTTCACGGATATGTTTCACGGGTGACGTTTCACGGGTCTAGGTTTCACTGGAAAGTTTCACGGGTCAAGGTTTCACGGGTAAGTTTCACGGGTAAGTTTTACGGGTATGTTTTACAGGTGACGTTTCACGGGTCTAGGTTTCACTGGTAAGTTTCACGGGTCAAGGTTTCACGGGTAAGTTTCACGGGTAAGTTTCACGGGTATGTTTCGCGGGTGACGTTTCACGGGTCTAGGTTTCACTGGTAAGTTTCACGGGTCAAGGTTTCACGGGTAAGTTTCACGGGTGACGTTTCACGGGTCTATTTTTCACTGGTAAGTTTCACGGGTCAAGGTTTCACGGGTAAGTGTCACGTGTAAGTTTCACGGGTAAGTTTCACGGGTGACGTTTCACGGGTCTAGGTTTCACTGGTAAGTTTCACGGGTCAAGGTTTCACGGGTAAGTTTCACGGGTAAGTTTCACGGGTAAGTTTCACGGGTGACGTTTCACGGGTCTAGGTTTCACTGGTAAGTTTCACGGGTCAAGGTTTCACGGGTAAGTTTCACGGGTAAGTTTCACGGGTGACGTTTCACGGGTGACGTTTCACGGGTCTAGGTTTCACTGGTAAGTTTCACGGGTCAAGGTTTCACGGGTAAGTTTCACGGGTAAGTTTCACGGGTATGTTTCACGGGTGACGTTTCACGGGTCTTGGTTTAACTGGTAAGTTTCACGGGTCAAGGTTTCACGGGTAAGTTTCACGGGTAAGTTTCACGGGTATGTTTCACGGGTGACGTTTCACGGGTCTAGGTTTCACTGGTAAGTTTCACGGGTCAAGGTTTCACGGGTAAGTTTCACGGGTAAGTTTCACGGGTATGTTTCACGGGTGACGTTTCACGGGTCTAGGTTTCACTGGTAAGTTTCACGGGTCAAGGTTTTACGGGTTAGTTTCACGGGTAAGTTTCACGGGTATGTTTCACGGGTGACGTTTCACGGGTCTAGGTTTCACTGGTAAGTTTCACGAGTCAATTTTTCACGGGTAAGTTTCACGGGTAAGTTTTACGGGTAAGTTTCACGGGTGACGTTTTACGGGTGACGTTTCACGGGTCTAGGTTTCATTGGTAAGTTTCACGGGTCAAGGTTTCACGGGTAAGTTTCACGGGTAAGTTTCACGGGTATGTTTCACGGGTGACGTTTCACGGGTCTAGGTTTCACTGGTAAGTTTCACGGGTCAAGGTTTCACGGGTAAGTTTCACGGGTAAGTTTCACGGGTAAGTTTCACGGGTAAGTTTCACGGGTATGTTTCACGGGTATGTTTCACGGGTGACGTTTCACGGGTCTAGGTTTCACTGGTAAGTTTCACGGGTCAAGGTTTCACGGGTAAGTTTCACGGGTAAGTTTCACGGGTATGTTTCACGGGTGACGTTTCACGGGTCTAGGTTTCACTGGTAAGTTTTACGGGTCAAGGTTTCACGGGTAAGTTTCACGGGTATGTTTCACGGGTATGTTTCACGGGTGACGTTTCACGGGTCTAGGTTTCACTGGTAAGTTTCACGGGTCAAGGTTTCACGGGTAAGTTTCACGGGTAAGTTTCACGGGTATGTTTCACGGGTGACGTTTCACGGGTCTAGGTTTAACTGGTAAGTTTCACGGGTCAAGGTTTCACGGGTAAGTTTCACGGGTAAGTTTCACGGGTATGTTTCACGGGTATGTTTCACGGGTGACGTTTCACGGGTCTAGTTTTCACTGGTAAGTTTCACGGGTCAAGGTTTCACGGGTAAGTTTCACGGGTAAGTTTCACGGGTATGTTTCACGGGTGACGTTTCACGGGTCTAGGTTTCACTGGTAAGTTTCACGGGTCAAGGTTTCACGGGTAAGTTTCACGGGTAAGTTTCACGGGTATGTTTCACGGGTGACGTTTCACGGGTCTAGGTTTCACTGGTAAGTTTCACGGGTCAAGGTTTCACGGGTAAGTTTCACGGGTAAGTTTCACGGGTGACGTTTCACGGGTCTAGGTTTCACTGGTAAGTTTCACGGGTCAAGGTTTCAAGGGTAAGTTTTACGGGTAAGTTTCACGGATATGTTTCACGGGTGACGTTTCACGGGTCTAGGTTTCACTGGAAAGTTTCACGGGTCAAGGTTTCACGGGTAAGTTTCACGGGTAAGTTTTACGGGTAAGTTTTACGGGTATGTTTTACAGGTGACGTTTCACGGGTCTAGGTTTCACTGGTAAGTTTCACGGGTCAAGGTTTCACGGGTAAGTTTCACGGGTAAGTTTCACGGGTATGTTTCGCGGGTGACGTTTCACGGGTCTAGGTTTCACTGGTAAGTTTCACGGGTCAAGGTTTCACGGGTAAGTTTCACGGGTGACGTTTCACGGGTATATTTTTCACTGGTAAGTTTCACGGGTCAAGGTTTCACGGGTAAGTGTCACGTGTAAGTTTCACGGGTAAGTTTCACGGGTGACGTTTCACGGGTCTAGGTTTCACTGGTAAGTTTCACGGGTCAAGGTTTCACGGGTAAGTTTCACGGGTAAGTTTCACGGGTAAGTTTCACGGGTAAGTTTCACGGGTAACGTTTCACGGGTCTAGGTTTCACTGGTAAGTTTCACGGGTCAAGGTTTCACGGGTAAGTTTCACGGGTAAGTTTCACGGGTGACGTTTCACGGGTCTAGGTTTCACTGGTAAGTTTCACGGGTCAAGGTTTCACGGGTAAGTTTCACGGGTAAGTTTCACGGGTATGTTTCACGGGTGACGTTTCACGGGTCTTGGTTTAACTGGTAAGTTTCACGGGTCAAGGTTTCACGGGTAAGTTTCACGGGTAAGTTTCACGGGTATGTTTCACGGGTGACGTTTCACGGGTCTAGGTTTCACTGGTAAGTTTCACGGGTCAAGGTTTCACGGGTAAGTTTCACGGGTAAGTTTCACGAGTATGTTTCACGGGTGACGTTTCACGGGTCTAGGTTTCATTGGTAAGTTTCACGGGTCAAGGTTTCACGGGTAAGTTTCACGGGTAAGTTTCACGGGTATGTTTCACGGGTGACGTTTCACGGGTCTAGGTTTCACTGGTAAGTTTCACGGGTCAAGGTTTCACGGGTAAGTTTCACGGGTAAGTTTCACGGGTAAGTTTCACGGGTATGTTTCACGGGTGACGTTTCACGGGTCTAGGTTTCACTGGTAAGTTTAACGGGTCAAAGTTTCACGGGTAAGTTTTACGGGTAAGTTTCACGGGTATGTTTTACGGGTATGTTTTACGGGTGACGTTTCACGGGTCTAGGTTTCACTGGTAAGTTTCACGGGTCAAGGTTTCACGGGTAAGTTTCACGAGTATGTTTCACGGGTATGTTTCACGGGTGACGTTTCACGGGTCTAGGTTTCACTGGTAAGTTTCACGGGTCAAGGTTTCACGGGTAAGTTTCACGGGTAAGTTTCACGGGTATGTTTCACGGGTGACGTTTCACGGGTCTAGGTTTCACTGGTAAGTTTCACGGGTCAAGGTTTCACGGGTAAGTTTCACGGGTAAGTTTCACGGGTAAGTTTCACGGGTAAGTTTCACGGGTGACGTTTCACGGGTCTAGGTTTCACTGGTAAGTTTCACGGGTCAAGGTTTCACGGGTAAGTTTCACGGGTAAGTTTCACGGGTCTAGGTTTCACTGGTAAGTTTCACGGGTCAAGGTTTCACGGGTAAGTTTCACGGGTAAGTTTCACGGGTATGTTTCACGGGTGACGTTTCACGGGTCTTGGTTTAACTGGTAAGTTTCACGGGTCAAGGTTTCACGGGTAAGTTTCACGGGTAAGTTTCACAGGTATGTTTCACGGGTGACGTTTCACGGGTCTAGGTTTCACTGGTAAGTTTCACGGGTCAAGGTTTCACGGGTAAGTTTCACGGGTAAGTTTCACGGGTATGTTTCACGGGTGACGTTTCACGGGTCTAGGTTTCACTGGTAAGTTTCACGGGTCAAGGTTTTACGGGTAAGTTTCACGGGTAAGTTTCACGGGTATCTTTCACGGGTGACGTTTCACGGGTCTAGGTTTCACTGGTAAGTTTCACGAGTCAATTTTTCACGGGTAAGTTTCACGGGTAAGTTTTACGGGTAAGTTTCACGGGTGACGTTTTACGGGTGACGTTTCACGGGTCTAGGTTTCATTGGTAAGTTTCACGGGTCAAGGTTTCACGGGTAAGTTTCACGGGTAAGTTTCACGGGTATGTTTCACGGGTGACGTTTCACGGGTCTAGGTTTCACTGGTAAGTTTCACGGGTCAAGGTTTCACGGGTAAGTTTCACGGGTAAGTTTCACGAGTAAGTTTCTCGGGTATGTTTCACGGGTGACGTTTCACGGGTCTAGGTTTCACTGGTAAGTTTAACGGGTCAAGGTTTCACGGGTAAGTTTTACGGGTAAGTTTCACGGGTATGTTTTACGGGTATGTTTCACGGGTGACGTTTCACGGGTCTAGGTTTCACTGGTAAGTTTCACGGGTCAAGGTTTCACGGGTAAGTTTCACGGGTAAGTTTCACGGGTATGTTTCACGGGTGACGTTTCACGGGTCTAGGTTTCACTGGTAAGTTTCACGGGTCAAGGTTTCACGGGTAAGTTTCACGGGTAAGTTACACGGGTATGTTTCACGGGTGACGTTTCACGGGTCTAGGTTTCACTGGTAAGTTTCACGGGTCAAGGTTTCACGGGTAAGTTTCACGGGTAAGTTTCACGGGTATGTTTCACGGGTGACGTTTCACGGGTCTAGGTTTCACTGGTAAGTTTCACGGGTCAAGGTTTTACGGGTAAGTTTCACGGGTAAGTTTCACGGGTATGTTTCACGGGTGACGTTTCACGGGTCTAGATTTCACTGGTAAGTTTCACGAGTCAAGGATTCACGGGTAAGTTTCACGGGTAAGTTTTACGGGTAAGTTTCACGGGTGACGTTTCACGGGTCTAGGTTTCACTGGTAAGTTTCACGGGTCAAGGTTTCACGGGTAAGTTTCACGGGTATGTTTCACGGGTGACGTTTCACGGGTCTAGGTTTCACTGGAAAGTTTCACGGGTCAAGGTTTCACGGGTAAGTTTCACGGGTAAGTTTTACGGGTATGATTTACAGGTGACGTTTCACGGGTCTAGGTTTCACTGGTAAGTTTCACGGGTCAAGGTTTCACGGGTAAGTTTCACGGGTGACGTTTCACGGGTATGTTTTACGGGTGACGTTTCACGGGTCTAGGTTTCACTGGTAAGTTTCACGGGTCAAGGTTTCACGGGTAAGTTTCACGGGTAAGTTTCACGGGTATGTTTCACGGGTGACGTTTCACGGGTCTAGGTTTCACTGGAAAGTTTCACGGGTCAAGGTTTTACGGGTAAGTTTCACGGGTCTAGATTTCACTGGTAAGTTTCACGGGTCAAGGTTTCACTGGTAAGTTTAACGGGTCAAGGTTTCACGGGTAAGTTTTACGGGTAAGTTTCACGGGTATGTTTTACGGGTATGTTTCACGGGTGACGTTTCACGGGTCTAGGTTTCACTGGTAAGTTTCACGGGTCAAGGTTTCACGGGTAAGTTTCACGGGTAAGTTTCACGGGTATGTTTCACGGGTGACGTTTCACGGGTCTAGGTTTCACTGGTAAGTTTCACGGGTCAAGGTTTCACGGGTAAGTTTCACGGGTAAGTTACACGGGTATGTTTCACGGGTGACGTTTCACGGGTCTAGGTTTCACTGGTAAGTTTCACGGGTAAGTTTCACGGGTAAGTTTCACGGGTAAGTTTCACGGGTATGTTTCACGGGTGACGTTTCACGGGTCTAGGTTTCACTGGTAAGTTTCACGGGTCAAGGTTTTACGGGTAAGTTTCACGGGTAAGTTTCACGGGTATGTTTCACGGGTGACGTTTCACGGGTCTAGGTTTCACTGGTAAGTTTCACGAGTCAAGGATTCACGGGTAAGTTTCACGGGTAAGTTTTACGGGTAAGTTTCACGGGTGACGTTTCACGGGTCTAGGTTTCACTGGTAAGTTTCACGGGTCAAGGTTTCACGGGTAAGTTTCACGGGTATGTTTCACGGGTGACGTTTCACGGGTCTAGGTTTCACTGGAAAGTTTCACGGGTCAAGGTTTCACGGGTAAGTTTCACGGGTAAGTTTTACGGGTATGATTTACAGGTGACGTTTCACGGGTCTAGGTTTCACTGGTAAGTTTCACGGGTCAAGGTTTCACGGGTAAGTTTCACGGGTGACGTTTCACGGGTATGTTTTACGGGTGACGTTTCACGGGTCTAGGTTTCACTGGTAAGTTTCACGGGTCAAGGTTTCACGGGTAAGTTTCACGGGTAAGTTTTACGGGTATGTTTCACGGGTGACGTTTCACGGGTCTAGGTTTCACTGGTAAGTTTCACGGGTCAAGGTTTTACGGGTAAGTTTCACGGGTCTAGATTTCACTGGTAAGTTTCACGGGTCAAGGTTTCACTGGTAAGTTTCACGGGTAAGTTTCACGGGTTTGTTTCACGGGTTACGTTTCACGGGTCTAGGTTTCACTGGAAAGTTTCACGGGTCAAGGTTTCACGGGTAAGTTTCACGGGTAAGTTTCACGGGTATGTTTCACGGGTGACGTTTCACGGGTCTAGGTTTCACTGGTAAGTTTCACGGGTCAAGGTTTCACGGGTAAGTTTCACGGGTAAGTTTCACGGGTATGTTTCACGGGTGACGTTTCACGGGTCTAGGTTTCACTGGTAAGTTTCACGGGTCAAGGTTTCACGGGTAAGTTTCACGGGTAAGTTTCACGGATAAGTTTCACGGGTATGTTTCACGGGTGACGTTTCACGGGTCTAGGTTTCACTGGTAAGTTTCACGGGTCAAGGTTTCACGGGTAAGTTTCACGGGTAAGTTTCATGGGTATGTTTCACGGGTATGTTTCACGGGTGACGTTTCACGGGTCTAGGTTTCACTGGTAAGTTTCACGGGTCAAGGTTTCACGGGTAAGTTTCACGGGTAAGTTTCACGGGTATGTTTCACGGGTGACGTTTCACGGGTCTAGGTTTCACTGGTAAGTTTTACGGGTCAAGGTTTCACGGGTAAGTTTCACGGGTATGTTTCACGGGTATGTTTCACGGGTGACGTTTCACGGGTCTAGGTTTCACTGGTAAGTTTCACCGGTCAAGGTTTCACGGGTAAGTTTCACGGGTAAGTTTCACGGGTATGTTTCACGGGTGACGTTTCACGGGTCTAGGTTTCACTGGTAAGTTTCACGGGTCAAGGTTTCACGAGTAAGTTTCACGGGTAAGTTTCACGAGTATGTTTCACGGGTATGTTTCACGGGTGACGTTTCACGGGTCTAGGTTTCACTGGTAAGTTTCACGGGTCAAGGTTTCACGGGTAAGTTTCACGGGTAAGTTTCACGGGTATGTTTTACGGGTGACGTTTCACGGGTCTAGGTTTCACTGGTAAGTTTCACGGGTCAAGGTTTCACGGGTAAGTTTCACGGGTAAGTTTCACGGGTAAGTTTCACGGGTGACGTTTCACGGGTCTAGGTTTCACTGGTAAGTTTCACGGGTCAAGGTTTCACGGGTAAGTTTCACGGGTAAGTTTCACGGGTGACGTTTCACGGGTCTAGGTTTCACTGGTAAGTTTCACGGGTCAAGGTTTCACGGGTAAGTTTCACGGGTAAGTTTCACGGGTATGTTTCACGGGTGACGTTTCACGGGTCTTGGTTTAACTGGTAAGTTTCACGGGTCAAGGTTTCACGGGTAAGTTTCACGGGTAAGTTTCACAGGTATGTTTCACGGGTGACGTTTCACGGGTCTAGGTTTCACTGGTAAGTTTCACGGGTCAAGGTTTCACGGGTAAGTTTCACGGGTAAGTTTCACGGGTATGTTTCACGGGTGACGTTTCACGGGTCTAGGTTTCACTGGTAAGTTTCACGGGTCAAGGTTTTACGGGTAAGTTTCACGGGTAAGTTTCACGGGTATCTTTCACGGGTGACGTTTCACGGGTCTAGGTTTCACTGGTAAGTTTCACGAGTCAATTTTTCACGGGTAAGTTTCACGGGTAAGTTTTACGGGTAAGTTTCACGGGTGACGTTTTACGGGTGACGTTTCACGGGTCTAGGTTTCATTGGTAAGTTTCACGGGTCAAGGTTTTACGGGTAAGTTTCACGGGTATGTTTCACGGGTGACGTTTCACGGGTCTAGGTTTCACTGGTAAGTTTCACGGGTCAAGGTTTCACGGGTAAGTTTCACGGGTAAGTTTCACGGGTAAGTTTCACGGGTATGTTTCACGGGTGACGTTTCACGGGTCTAGGTTTCACTGGTAAGTTTAACGGGTCATGGTTTCACGGGTAAGTTTTACGGGTAAGTTTCACGGGTATGTTTTACGGGTATGTTTCACGGGTGACGTTTCACGGGTCTAGGTTTCACTGGTAAGTTTCACGGGTCAAGGTTTCACGGGTAAGTTTCACGGGTAAGTTTCACGGGTAAGTTACACGGGTATGTTTCACGGGTGACGTTTCACGGGTCTAGGTTTCACTGGTAAGTTTCACGGGTCAAGGTTTCACGGGTAAGTTTCACGGGTAAGTTTCACGGGTATGTTTCACGGGTGACGTTTCACGGGTCTAGGTTTCACTGGTAAGTTTCACGGGTCAAGGTTTCACGGGTAAGTTTCACGGGTAAGTTTCACGGGTATGTTTCACGGGTGACGTTTCACGGGTCTAGGTTTCACTGGTAAGTTTCACGGGTCAAGGTTTCACGGGTAAGTTTCACGGGTAAGTTTCACGGGTAAGTTTCACGGGTATGTTTCACGGGTGACGTTTCACGGGTCTAGGTTTCACTGGTAAGTTTCACGGGTCAAGGTTTCACGGGTAAGTTTCACGGGTAAGTTTCACGGGTATGTTTCACGGGTATGTTTCACGGGTGACGTTTCACGGGTCTAGGTTTCACTGGTAAGTTTCACGGGTCAAGGTTTCACGGGTAAGTTTCACGGGTAAGTTTCACGGGTATGTTTCACGGGTGACGTTTCACGGGTCTAGGTTTCACTGGTAAGTTTTACGGGTCAAGGTTTCACGGGTAAGTTTCACGGGTATGTTTCACGGGTATGTTTCACGGGTGACGTTTCACGGGTCTAGGTTTCACTGGTAAGTTTCACCGGTCAAGGTTTCACGGGTAAGTTTCACGGGTAAGTTTCACGGGTATGTTTCACGGGTGACGTTTCACGGGTCTAGGTTTCACTGGTAAGTTTCACGGGTCAAGGTGTCACGAGTAAGTTTCACGGGTAAGTTTCACGAGTATGTTTCACGGGTATGTTTCACGGGTGACGTTTCACGGGTCTAGGTTTCACTGGTAAGTTTCACGGGTCAAGGTTTCACGGGTAAGTTTCACGGGTTAGTTTCACGGGTATGTTTCACGGGTGACGTTTCACGGGTCTAGGTTTCACTGGTAAGTTTCACGGGTCAAGGTTTCACGGGTAAGTTTCACGGGTAAGTTTCACGGGTAAGTTTCACGGGTAAGTTTCACGGGTGACGTTTCACGGGTCTAGGTTTCACTGGTAAGTTTCACGGGTCAAGGTTTCACGGGTAAGTTTCACGGGTAAGTTTCACGGGTCTAGGTTTCACTGGTAAGTTTCACGGGTCAAGGTTTCACGGGTAAGTTTCACGGGTAAGTTTCACGGGTATGTTTCACGGGTGACGTTTCACGGGTCTTGGTTTAACTGGTAAGTTTCACGGGTCAAGGTTTCACGGGTAAGTTTCACGGGTAAGTTTCACAGGTATGTTTCACGGGTGACGTTTCACGGGTCTAGGTTTCACTGGTAAGTTTCACGGGTCAAGGTTTCACGGGTAAGTTTCACGGGTAAGTTTCACGGGTATGTTTCACGGGTGACGTTTCACGGGTCTAGGTTTCACTGGTAAGTTTCACGGGTCAAGGTTTTACGGGTAAGTTTCACGGGTAAGTTTCACGGGTATCTTTCACGGGTGACGTTTCACGGGTCTAGGTTTCACTGGTAAGTTTCACGAGTCAATTTTTCACGGGTAAGTTTCACGGGTAAGTTTTACGGGTAAGATTTACGGGTGGCGTTTTACGGGTGACGTTTCACGGGTCTAGGTTTCATTGGTAAGTTTCACGGGTCAAGGTTTCACGGGTAAGTTTCACGGGTAAGTTTCACGGGTATGTTTCACGGGTGACGTTTCACGGGTCTAGGTTTCACTGGTAAGTTTCACGGGTCAAGGTTTCACGGGTAAGTTTCACGGGTAAGTTTCACGGGTATGTTTCACGGGTGACGTTTCACGGGTCTAGGTTTCACTGGTAAGTTTAACGGGTCAAGGTTTCACGGGTAAGTTTTACGGGTAAGTTTCACGGGTATGTTTTACGGGTATGTTTCACGGGTGACGTTTCACGGGTCTAGGTTTCACTGGTAAGTTTCACGGGTCAAGGTTTCACGGGTAAGTTTCACGGGTAAGTTTCACGGGTATGTTTCACGGGTGACGTTTCACGGGTCTAGGTTTCACTGGTAAGTTTCACGGGTCAAGGTTTCACGGGTAAGTTTCACGGGTAAGTTACACGGGTATGTTTCACGGGTGACGTTTCACGGGTCTAGGTTTCACTGGTAAGTTTCACGGGTCAAGGTTTCACGGGTAAGTTTCACGGGTAAGTTTCACGGGTATGTTTCACGGGTGACGTTTCACGGGTCTAGGTTTCACTGGTAAGTTTCACGGGTCAAGTTTTTACGGGTAAGTTTCACGGGTAAGTTTCACGGGTATGTTTCACGGGTGACGTTTCACGGGTCTAGGTTTCACTGGTAAGTTTCACGAGTCAAGGATTCACGGGTAAGTTTCACGGGTAAGTTTTACGGGTAAGTTTCACGGGTGACGTTTCACGGGTCTAGGTTTCACTGGTAAGTTTCACGGGTCAAGGTTTCACGGGTAAGTTTCACGGGTATGTTTCACGGGTGACGTTTCACGGGTCTAGGTTTCACTGGAAAGTTTCACGGGTCAAGGTTTCACGGGTAAGTTTCACGGGTAAGTTTTACGGGTATGATTTACAGGTGACGTTTCACGGGTCTAGGTTTCACTGGTAAGTTTCACGGGTCAAGGTTTCACGGGTAAGTTTCACGGGTGACGTTTCACGGGTATGTTTTACGGGTGAAGTTTCACGGGTCTAGGTTTCACTGGTAAGTTTCACGGGTCAAGGTTTCACGGGTAAGTTTCACGGGTAAGTTTCACGGGTATGTTTCACGGGTGACGTTTCACGGGTCTAGGTTTCACTGGAAAGTTTCACGGGTCAAGGTTTTACGGGTAAGTTTCACGGGTCTAGATTTCACTGGTAAGTTTCACGGGTCAAGGTTTCACTGGTAAGTTTAACGGGTCAAGGTTTCACGGGTAAGTTTTACGGGTAAGTTTCACGGGTATGTTTTACGGGTATGTTTCACGGGTGACGTTTCACGGGTCTAGGTTTCACTGGTAAGTTTCACGGGTCAAGGTTTCACGGGTAAGTTTCACGGGTAAGTTTCACGGGTATGTTTCACGGGTGACGTTTCACGGGTCTAGGTTTCACTGGTAAGTTTCACGGGTCAAGGTTTCACGGGTAAGTTTCACGGGTAAGTTACACGGGTATGTTTCACGGGTGACGTTTCACGGGTCTAGGTTTCACTGGTAAGTTTCACGGGTCAAGGTTTCACGGGTAAGTTTCACGGGTAAGTTTCACGGGTATGTTTCACGGGTGACGTTTCACGGGTCTAGGTTTCACTGGTAAGTTTCACGGGTCAAGGTTTTACGGGTAAGTTTCACGGGTAAGTTTCACGGGTATGTTTCACGGGTGACGTTTCACGGGTCTAGGTTTCACTGGTAAGTTTCACGAGTCAAGGATTCACGGGTAAGTTTCACGGGTAAGTTTTACGGGTAAGTTTCACGGGTGACGTTTCACGGGTCTAGGTTTCACTGGTAAGTTTCACGGGTCAAGGTTTCACGGGTAAGTTTCACGGGTATGTTTCACGGGTGACGTTTCACGGGTCTAGGTTTCACTGGAAAGTTTCACGGGTCAAGGTTTCACGGGTAAGTTTCACGGGTAAGTTTTACGGGTATGATTTACAGGTGACGTTTCACGGGTCTAGGTTTCACTGGTAAGTTTCACGGGTCAAGGTTTCACGGGTAAGTTTCACGGGTGACGTTTCACGGGTATGTTTTACGGGTGACGTTTCACGGGTCTAGGTTTCACTGGTAAGTTTCACGGGTCAAGGTTTCACGGGTAAGTTTCACGGGTAAGTTTTACGGGTATGTTTCACGGGTGACGTTTCACGGGTCTAGGTTTCACTGGTAAGTTTCACGGGTCAAGGTTTTACGGGTAAGTTTCACGGGTCTAGATTTCACTGGTAAGTTTCACGGGTCAAGGTTTCACTGGTAAGTTTCACGGGTAAGTTTCACGGGTTTGTTTCACGGGTTACGTTTCACGGGTCTAGGTTTCACTGGAAAGTTTCACGGGTCAAGGTTTCACGGGTAAGTTTCACGGGTAAGTTTCACGGGTATGTTTCACGGGTGACGTTTCACGGGTCTAGGTTTCACTGGTAAGTTTCACGGGTCAAGGTTTCACGGGTAAGTTTCACGGGTAAGTTTCACGGGTATGTTTCACGGGTGACGTTTCACGGGTCTAGGTTTCACTGGTAAGTTTCACGGGTCAAGGTTTCACGGGTAAGTTTCACGGGTAAGTTTCACGGGTAAGTTTCACGGGTATGTTTCACGGGTGACGTTTCACGGGTCTAGGTTTCACTGGTAAGTTTCACGGGTCAAGGTTTCACGGGTAAGTTTCACGGGTAAGTTTCACGGGTATGTTTCACGGGTGACGTTTCACGGGTCTAGGTTTCACTGGTAAGTTTCACGGGTCAAGGTTTCACGGGTAAGTTTCACGGGTAAGTTTCACGGGTAAGTTTCACGGGTAAGTTTCACGGGTGACGTTTCACGGGTCTAGGTTTCACTGGTAAGTTTCACGGGTCAAGGTTTCACGGGTAAGTTTCACGGGTAAGTTTCACGGGTGACGTTTCACGGGTCTAGGTTTCACTGGTAAGTTTCACGGGTCAAGGTTTCACGGGTAAGTTTCACGGGTAAGTTTCACGGGTATGTTTCACGGGTGACGTTTCACGGGTCTTGGTTTAACTGGTAAGTTTTACGGGTCAAGGTTTCTCGGGTAAGTTTCACGGGTAAGTTTCACAGGTATGTTTCACGGGTGACGTTTCACGGGTCTAGGTTTCACTGGTAAGTTTCACGGGTCAAGGTTTCACGGGTAAGTTTCACGGGTAAGTTTCACGGGTATGTTTCACGGGTGACGTTTCACGGGTCTAGGTTTCACTGGTAAGTTTCACGGGTCAAGGTTTTACGGGTAAGTTTCACGGGTAAGTTTCACGGGTATCTTTCACGGGTGACGTTTCACGGGTCTAGGTTTCACTGGTAAGTTTCACGAGTCAATTTTTCACGGGTAAGTTTCACGGGTAAGTTTTACGGGTAAGTTTCACGGGTGACGTTTTACGGGTGACGTTTCACGGGTCTAGGTTTCATTGGTAAGTTTCACGGGTCAAGGTTTCACGGGTAAGTTTCACGGGTAAGTTTCACGGGTATGTTTCACGGGTGACGTTTCACGGGTCTAGGTTTCACTGGTAAGTTTCACGGGTCAAGGTTTCACGGGTAAGTTTCACGGGTAAGTTTCACGGGTAAGTTTCACGGGTATGTTTCACGGGTGACGTTTCACGGGTCTAGGTTTCACTGGTAAGTTTAACGGGTCAAGGTTTCACGGGTAAGTTTTACGGGTAAGTTTCACGGGTATGTTTTACGGGTATGTTTCACGGGTGACGTTTCACGGGTCTAGGTTTCACTGGTAAGTTTCACGGGTCAAGGTTTCACGGGTAAGTTTCACGGGTAAGTTTCACGGGTATGTTTCACGGGTGACGTTTCACGGGTCTAGGTTTCACTGGTAAGTTTCACGGGTCAAGGTTTCACGGGTAAGTTTCACGGGTAAGTTACACGGGTATGTTTCACGGGTGACGTTTCACGGGTCTAGGTTTCACTGGTAAGTTTCACGGGTCAAGGTTTCACGGGTAAGTTTCACGGGTAAGTTTCACGGGTATGTTTCACGGGTGACGTTTCACGGGTCTAGGTTTCACTGGTAAGTTTCACGGGTCAAGGTTTTACGGGTAAGTTTCACGGGAAAGTTTCACGGGTATGTTTCACGGGTGACGTTTCACGGGTCTAGGTTTCACTGGTAAGTTTCACGAGTCAAGGATTCACGGGTAAGTTTCACGGGTAAGTTTTACGGGTAAGTTTCACGGGTGACGTTTCACGGGTCTAGGTTTCACTGGTAAGTTTCACGGGTCAAGGTTTCACGGGTAAGTTTCACGGGTATGTTTCACGGGTGACGTTTCACGGGTCTAGGTTTCACTGGAAAGTTTCACGGGTCAAGGTTTCACGGGTAAGTTTCACGGGTAAGTTTTACGGGTATGATTTACAGGTGACGTTTCACGGGTCTAGGTTTCACTGGTAAGTTTCACGGGTCAAGGTTTCACGGGTAAGTTTCACGGGTGACGTTTCACGGGTATGTTTTACGGGTGACGTTTCACGGGTCTAGGTTTCACTGGTAAGTTTCACGGGTCAAGGTTTCACGGGTAAGTTTCACGGGTAAGTTTCACGGGTATGTTTCACGGGTGACGTTTCACGGGTCTAGGTTTCACTGGTAAGTTTCACGGGTCAAGGTTTTACGGGTAAGTTTCACGGGTCTAGATTTCACTGGTAAGTTTCACGGGTCAAGGTTTCACTGGTAAGTTTCACGGGTAAGTTTCACGGGTTTGTTTCACGGGTTACGTTTCACGGGTCTAGGTTTCACTGGAAAGTTTCACGGGTCAAGGTTTCACGGGTAAGTTTCACGGGTAAGTTTCACGGGTATGTTTCACGGGTGACGTTTCACGGGTCTAGGTTTCACTGGTAAGTTTCACGGGTCAAGGTTTCACGGGTAAGTTTCACGGGTAAGTTTCACGGGTATGTTTCACGGGTGACGTTTCACGGGTCTAGGTTTCACTGGTAAGTTTCAAGGGTCAAGGTTTCACGGGTAAGTTTCACGGGTAAGTTTCACGGGTAAGTTTCACGGGTATGTTTCACGGGTGACGTTTCACGGGTCTAGGTTTCACTGGTAAGTTTCACGGGTCAAGGTTTCACGGGTAAGTTTCACGGGTAAGTTTCACGGGTATGTTTCACGGGTATGTTTCACGGGTGACGTTTCACGGGTCTAGGTTTCACTGGTAAGTTTCACGGGTCAAGGTTTCACGGGTAAGTTTCACGGGTAAGTTTCACGGGTATGTTTCACGGGTGACGTTTCACGGGTCTAGGTTTCACTGGTAAGTTTTACGGGTCAAGGTTTCACGGGTAAGTTTCACGGGTATGTTTCACGGGTATGTTTCACGGGTGACGTTTCACGGGTCTAGGTTTCACTGGTAAGTTTCACGGGTCAAGGTTTCACGGGTAAGTTTCACGGGTAAGTTTCACGGGTATGTTTCACGGGTGACGTTTCACGGGTCTAGGTTTCACTGGTAAGTTTCACGGGTCAAGGTTTCACGAGTAAGTTTCACGGGTAAGTTTCACGAGTATGTTTCACGGGTATGTTTCACGGGTGACGTTTCACGGGTCTAGGTTTCACTGGTAAGTTTCACGGGTCAAGGTTTCACGGGTAAGTTTCACGGGTAAGTTTCACGGGTATGTTTCACGGGTGACGTTTCACGGGTCTAGGTTTCACTGGTAAGTTTCACGGGTCAAGGTTTCACGGGTAAGTTTCACGGGTAAGTTTCACGGGTATGTTTCACGGGTGACGTTTCACGGGTCTAGGTTTCACTGGTAAGTTTCACGGGTCAAGGTTTCACGGGTAAGTTTCACGGGTAAGTTTCACGGGTGACGTTTCACGGGTCTAGGTTTCACTGGTAAGTTTCACGGGTCAAGGTTTCAAGGGTAAGTTTTACGGGTAAGTTTCACGGATATGTTTCACGGGTGACGTTTCACGGGTCTAGGTTTCACTGGAAAGTTTCACGGGTCAAGGTTTCACGGGTAAGTTTCACGGGTAAGTTTTACGGGTATGTTTTACAGGTGACGTTTCACGGGTCTAGGTTTCACTGGTAAGTTTCACGGGTCAAGGTTTCACGGGTAAGTTTCACGGGTAAGTTTCACGGGTATTTTTCGCGGGTGACGTTTCACGGGTCTAGGTTTCACTGGTAAGTTTCACGGGTCAAGGTTTCACGGGTAAGTTTCACGGGTGACGTTTCACGGGTCTATTTTTCACTGGTAAGTTTCACGGGTCAAGGTTTCACGGGTAAGTGTCACGTGTAAGTTTCACGGGTAAGTTTCACGGGTGACGTTTCACGGGTCTAGGTTTCACTGGTAAGTTTCACGGGTCAAGGTTTCACGGGTAAGTTTCACGGGTAAGTTTCACGGGTAAGTTTCACGGGTAAGTTTCACGGGTAAGTTTCACGGGTGACGTTTCACGGGTCTAGGTTTCACTGGTAAGTTTCACGGGTCAAGGTTTCACGGGTAAGTTTCACGGGTAAGTTTCACGGGTGACGTTTCACGGGTCTAGGTTTCACTGGTAAGTTTCACGGGTCAAGGTTTCACGGGTAAGTTTCACGGGTATGTTTCACGGGTGACGTTTCACGGGTCTTGGTTTAACTGGTAAGTTTCACGGGTCAAGGTTTCACGGGTAAGTTTCACGGGTAAGTTTCACGGGTATGTTTCACGGGTGACGTTTCACGGGTCTAGGTTTCACTGGTAAGTTTCACGGGTCAAGGTTTCACGGGTAAGTTTCACGGGTAAGTTTCACGGGTATGTTTCACGGGTGACGTTTCACGGGTCTAGGTTTCACTTGTAAGTTTCACGGGTCAAGGTTTTACGGGTAAGATTCACGGGTAAGTTTCACGGGTATGTTTCACGGGTGACGTTTCACGGGTCTAGGTTTCACTGGTAAGTTTCACGAGTCAATTTTTCACGGGTAAGTTTTACGGGTAAGTTTTACGGGTAAGTTTCACGGGTGACGTTTTACGGGTGACGTTTCACGGGTCTAGGTTTCATTGGTAAGTTTCACGGGTCAAGGTTTCACGGGTAAGTTTCACGGGTAAGTTTCACGGGTATGTTTCACGGGTGACGTTTCACGGGTCTAGGTTTCACTGGTAAGTTTCACGGGTCAAGGTTTCACGGGTAAGTTTCACGGGTAAGTTTCACGGGTATGTTTCACGGGTGACGTTTCACGGGTCTAGGTTTCACTGGTAAGTTTAACGGGTCAAGGTTTCACGGGTAAGTTTTACATGTAAGTTTTACGGGTATGTTTTACGGGTATGTTTCACGGGTGACGTTTCACGGGTCTAGGTTTCACTGGTAAGTTTCACGGGTCAAGGTTTCACGGGTAAGTTTCACGGGTAAGTTTCACGGGTATGTTTCACGGGTGACGTTTCACGGGTCTAGGTTTCACTGGTAAGTTTCACGGGTCAAGGTTTCACGGGTAAGTTTCACGGGTATGTTTCACGGGTGACGTTTCACGGGTCTAGGTTTCACTGGAAAGTTTCACGGGTCAAGGTTTCACGGGTAAGTTTCACGGGTAAGTTTTACGGGTATGTTTTACAGGTGACGTTTCACGGGTCTAGGTTTCACTGGTAAATTTCACGGGTCAAGGTTTCACGGGTAAGTTTCACGGGTGACGTTTCACGGGTATGTTTTACGGGTGACGTTTCACGGGTCTAGGTTTCACTGGTAAGTTTCACGGGTCAAGGTTTCACGGGTAAGTTTCACGGGTAAGTTTTACGGGTATGTTTCACGGGTGACGTTTCACGGGTCTAGGTTTCACTGGTAAGTTTCACGGGTCAAGGTTTTACGGGTAAGTTTCACGGGTCTAGATTTCACTGGTAAGTTTCACGGGTCAAGGTTTCACGGGTAAGTTTCACGGGTAAGTTTCACGGGTTTGTTTCACGGGTGACGTTTCACGGGTCTAGGTTTCACTGGAAAGTTTCACGGGTCAAGGTTTCACGGGTAAGTTTCACGGGTAAGTTTCACGGGTATGTTTCACGGGTGACGTTTCACGGGTCTAGGTTTCACTGGTAAGTTTCACGGGTCAAGGTTTCACGGGTAAGTTTCACGGGTAAATTTCACGGGTATGTTTCACGGGTGACGTTTCACGGGTCTAGGTTTCACTGATAAGTTTCACGGGTCAAGGTTTCACGGGTAAGTTTCACGGGTAAGTTTCACGGGTCAAGGTTTCACGGGTAAGTTTCACGGGTAAGTTTCACGGGTATGTTTCACAGGTATGTTTCACGGGTGACGTTTCACGGGTCTAGGTTTCACTGGTAAGTTTCACGGGTCAAGGTTTCACGGGTAAGTTTCACGGGTAAGTTTCACGGGTATGTTTCACGGGTGACGTTTCACGGGTCTAGGTTTCACTGGTAAGTTTTACGGGTCAAGGTTTCACGGGTAAGTTTCACGGGTATGTTTCACGGGTATGTTTCACGGGTGACGTTTCACGGGTCTAGGTTTCACTGGTAAGTTTCACGGGTCAAGGTTACACGGGTAAGTTTCACGGGTAAGTTTCACGGGTATGTTTCACGGGTGACGTTTCACGGGTCTAGGTTTCACTGGTAAGTTTCACGGGTCAAGGTTTCACGGGTAAGTTTCACGGGTAAGTTTCACGGGTATGTTTCACGGGTATGTTTCACGGGTGACGTTTCACGGGTCTAGGTTTCACTGGTAAGTTTCACGGGTCAAGGTTTCACGGGTAAGTTTCACGGGTAAGTTTCACGGGTATGTTTCACGGGTGACGTTTCACGGGTCTAGGTTTCACTGGTAAGTTTCACGGGTCAAGGTTTCACGGGTAAGTTTCACGGGTAAGTTTCACGGGTATGTTTCACGGGTGACGTTTCACGGGTCTAGGTTTCACTGGTAAGTTTCACGGGTCAAGGTTTCACGGGTAAGTTTCACGGGTAAGTTTCACGGGTGACGTTTCACGGGTCTAGGTTTCACTGGTAAGTTTCACGGGTCAAGGTTTCAAGGGTAAGTTTTACGGGTAAGTTTCACGGATATGTTTCACGGGTGACGTTTCACGGGTCTAGGTTTCACTGGAAAGTTTCACGGGTCAAGGTTTCACGGGTAAGTTTCACGGGTAAGTTTTACGGGTATGTTTTACAGGTGACGTTTCACGGGTCTAGGTTTCACTGGTAAGTTTCACGGGTCAAGGTTTCACGGGTAAGTTTCACGGGTAAGTTTCACGGGTATGTTTCGCGGGTGACGTTTCACGGGTCTAGGTTTCACTGGTAAGTTTCACGGGTCAAGGTTTCACGGGTAAGTTTCACGGGTGACGTTTCACGGGTCTATTTTTCACTGGTAAGTTTCACGGGTCAAGGTTTCACGGGTAAGTGTCACGTGTAAGTTTCACGGGTAAGTTTCACGGGTGACGTTTCACGGGTCTAGGTTTCACTGGTAAGTTTCACGGGTCAAGGTTTCACGGGTAAGTTTCACGGGTAAGTTTCACGGGTAAGTTTCACGGGTAAGTTTCACGGGTGACGTTTCACGGGTCTAGGTTTCACTGGTAAGTTTCACGGGTCAAGGTTTCACGGGTAAGTTTCACGGGTAAGTTTCACGGGTGACGTTTCACGGGTCTAGGTTTCACTGGTAAGTTTCACGGGTCAAGGTTTCACGGGTAAGTTTCACGGGTAAGTTTCACGGGTATGTTTCACGGGTGACGTTTCACGGGTCTTGGTTTAACTGGTAAGTTTCACGGGTCAAGGTTTCACGGGTAAGTTTCACGGGTAAGTTTCACGGGTATGTTTCACGGGTGACGTTTCACGGGTCTAGGTTTCACTGGTAAGTTTCACGGGTCAAGGTTTCACGGGTAAGTTTCACGGGTAAGTTTCACGGGTAAGTTTCACGGGTATGTTTCACGGGTGACGTTTCACGGGTCTAGGTTTCACTGGTAAGTTTCACGGGTCAAGGTTTTACGGGTAAGTTTCACGGGTCTAGGTTTCACTGGTAAGTTTCACGGGTCAAGGTTTCACGGGTAAGTTTCACGGGTAAGTTTCACGGGTATGTTTCACGGGTGACGTTTCACGGGTCTAGGTTTCACTGGTAAGTTTCACGGGTCAAGGTTTCACGGGTAAGTTTTACGGGTAAGTTTCACGGGTGACGTTTCACGGGTCTAGGTTTCACTGGTAAGTTTCACGGGTCAAGGTTTCACGGGTAAGTTTCACGGGTAAGTTTCACGGGTATGTTTCACGGGTGACGTTTCACGGGTCTAGGTTTCACTGGAAAGTTTCACGGGTCAAGGTTTCACGGGTAAGTTTCAAGGGTAAGTTTCACGGGTAAGTTTTACGGGTATGTTTTACAGGTGACGTTTCACGGGTCTAGGTTTCACTGGTAAGTTTCACGGGTCAAGGTTTCACGGGTAAGTTTCACGGGTAAGTTTCACGGGTAAGTTTCACGGGTATGTTTCATGGGTGATGTTTCACGGGTCTAGGTTTCACTGGTAAGTTTCGCGGGTCAAGGTTTCACGGGTAAGTTTCACGGGTAAGTTTCACGGGTATGTTTCACGGGTGACGTTTCACGGGTCTAGGTTTCACTGGAAAGTTTCACGGGTCAAGGTTTCACGGGTAAGTTTCACGGGTAAGTTTTACGGGTATGTTTCACAGGTGACGTTTCACGGGTCTAGGTTTCACTGGTAAGTTTCACGGGTCAAGGTTTCACGGGTAAGTTTCACGGGTAAGTTTCACGGGTGACGTTTCACGGGTCTATTTTTCACTGGTAAGTTTCACGGGTCAAGGTTTCACGGGTAAGTTTCACGTGTTAGTTTCACGGGTAAGTTTCACGGGTGACGTTTCACGGGTCTAGGTTTCACTGGTAAGTTTCACGGGTCAAGGTTTCACGGGTAAGTTTCACGGGTAAGTTTCACGGGTGACGTTTCACGGGTCTAGGTTTCACTGGTAAGTTTCACGGGTCAAGGTTTCACGGGTAAGTTTCACGGGTAAGTTTCACGGGTAAGTTTCACGGGTAAGTTTCACGGGTGACGTTTCACGGGTCTAGGTTTCACTGGTAAGTTTCACGGGTCAAGGTTTCACGGGTAAGTTTCACGGGTAAGTTTCACGGGTATGTTTCACGGGTGACGTTTCACGGGTCTAGGTTTCACTGGTAAGTTTCACGGGTCAAGGTTTCACGGGTAAGTTTCACGGGTAAGTTACACGGGTATGTTTCACGGGTGACGTTTCACGGGTCTAGGTTTCACTGGTAAGTTTCACGGGTCAAGGTTTCACGGGTAAGTTTCACGGGTAAGTTTCACGGGTATGTTTCACGGGTGACGTTTCACGGGTCTAGGTTTCACTGGTAAGTTTCACGGGTCAAGGTTTTACGGGTAAGTTTCACGGGTAAGTTTCACGGGTATGTTTCACGGGTGACGTTTCACGGGTCTAGGTTTCACTGGTAAGTTTCACGAGTCAAGGATTCACGGGTAAGTTTCACGGGTAAGTTTTACGGGTAAGTTTCACGGGTGACGTTTCACGGGTCTAGGTTTCACTGGTAAGTTTCACGGGTCAAGGTTTCACGGGTAAGTTTCACGGGTATGTTTCACGGGTGACGTTTCACGGGTCTAGGTTTCACTGGAAAGTTTCACGGGTCAAGGTTTCACGGGTAAGTTTCACGGGTAAGTTTTACGGGTATGATTTACAGGTGACGTTTCACGGGTCTAGGTTTCACTGGTAAGTTTCACGGGTCAAGGTTTCACGGGTAAGTTTCACGGGTGACGTTTCACGGGTATGTTTTACGGGTGACGTTTCACGGGTCTAGGTTTCACTGGTAAGTTTCACGGGTCAAGGTTTCACGGGTAAGTTTCACGGGTAAGTTTCACGGGTATGTTTCACGGGTGACGTTTCACGGGTCTAGGTTTCACTGGTAAGTTTCACGGGTCAAGGTTTTACGGGTAAGTTTCACGGGTCTAGATTTCACTGGTAAGTTTCACGGGTCAAGGTTTCACTGGTAAGTTTCACGGGTAAGTTTCACGGGTTTGTTTCACGGGTTACGTTTCACGGGTCTAGGTTTCACTGGAAAGTTTCACGGGTCAAGGTTTCACGGGTAAGTTTCACGGGTAAGTTTCACGGGTATGTTTCACGGGTGACGTTTCACGGGTCTAGGTTTCACTGGTAAGTTTCACGGGTCAAGGTTTCACGGGTAAGTTTCACGGGTAAGTTTCACGGGTATGTTTCACGGGTGACGTTTCACGGGTCTAGGTTTCACTGGTAAGTTTCACGGGTCAAGGTTTCACGGGTAAGTTTCACGGGTAAGTTTCACGGGTAAGTTTCACGGGTATGTTTCACGGGTGACGTTTCACGGGTCTAGGTTTCACTGGTAAGTTTCACGGGTCAAGGTTTCACGGGTAAGTTTCACGGGTAAGTTTCACGGGTATGTTTCACGGGTATGTTTCACGGGTGACGTTTCACGGGTCTAGGTTTCACTGGTAAGTTTCACGGGTCAAGGTTTCACGGGTAAGTTTCACGGGTAAGTTTCACGGGTATGTTTCACGGGTGACGTTTCACGGGTCTAGGTTTCACTGGTAAGTTTTACGGGTCAAGGTTTCACGGGTAAGTTTCACGGGTATGTTTCACGGGTATGTTTCACGGGTGACGTTTCACGGGTCTAGGTTTCACTGGTAAGTTTCACGGGTCAAGGTTTCACGGGTAAGTTTCACGGGTAAGTTTCACGGGTATGTTTCACGGGTGACGTTTCACGGGTCTAGGTTTCACTGGTAAGTTTCACGGGTCAAGGTTTCACGAGTAAGTTTCACGGGTAAGTTTCACGAGTATGTTTCACGGGTATGTTTCACGGGTGACGTTTCACGGGTCTAGGTTTCACTGGTAAGTTTCACGGGTCAAGGTTTCACGGGTAAGTTTCACGGGTAAGTTTCACGGGTATGTTTCACGGGTGACGTTTCACGGGTCTAGGTTTCACTGGTAAGTTTCACGGGTCAAGGTTTCACGGGTAAGTTTCACGGGTAAGTTTCACGGGTATGTTTCACGGGTGACGTTTCACGGGTCTAGGTTTCACTGGTAAGTTTCACGGGTCAAGGTTTCACGGGTAAGTTTCACGGGTAAGTTTCACGGGTGACGTTTCACGGGTCTAGGTTTCACTGGTAAGTTTCACGGGTCAAGGTTTCAAGGGTAAGTTTTACGGGTAAGTTTCACGGATATGTTTCACGGGTGACGTTTCACGGGTCTAGGTTTCACTGGAAAGTTTCACGGGTCAAGGTTTCACGGGTAAGTTTCACGGGTAAGTTTTACGGGTATGTTTTACAGGTGACGTTTCACGGGTCTAGGTTTCACTGGTAAGTTTCACGGGTCAAGGTTTCACGGGTAAGTTTCACGGGTAAGTTTCACGGGTATTTTTCGCGGGTGACGTTTCACGGGTCTAGGTTTCACTGGTAAGTTTCACGGGTCAAGGTTTCACGGGTAAGTTTCACGGGTGACGTTTCACGGGTCTATTTTTCACTGGTAAGTTTCACGGGTCAAGGTTTCACGGGTAAGTGTCACGTGTAAGTTTCACGGGTAAGTTTCACGGGTGACGTTTCACGGGTCTAGGTTTCACTGGTAAGTTTCACGGGTCAAGGTTTCACGGGTAAGTTTCACGGGTAAGTTTCACGGGTAAGTTTCACGGGTAAGTTTCACGGGTAAGTTTCACGGGTGACGTTTCACGGGTCTAGGTTTCACTGGTAAGTTTCACGGGTCAAGGTTTCACGGGTAAGTTTCACGGGTAAGTTTCACGGGTGACGTTTCACGGGTCTAGGTTTCACTGGTAAGTTTCACGGGTCAAGGTTTCACGGGTAAGTTTCACGGGTATGTTTCACGGGTGACGTTTCACGGGTCTTGGTTTAACTGGTAAGTTTCACGGGTCAAGGTTTCACGGGTAAGTTTCACGGGTAAGTTTCACGGGTATGTTTCACGGGTGACGTTTCACGGGTCTAGGTTTCACTGGTAAGTTTCACGGGTCAAGGTTTCACGGGTAAGTTTCACGGGTATGTTTCACGGGTGACGTTTCACGGGTCTAGGTTTCACTGGTAAGTTTCACGGGTCAAGGTTTTACGGGTAAGATTCACGGGTAAGTTTCACGGGTATGTTTCACGGGTGACGTTTCACGGGTCTAGGTTTCACTGGTAAGTTTCACGAGTCAATTTTTCACGGGTAAGTTTTACGGGTAAGTTTTACGGGTAAGTTTCACGGGTGACGTTTTACGGGTGACGTTTCACGGGTCTAGGTTTCATTGGTAAGTTTCACGGGTCAAGGTTTCACGGGTAAGTTTCACGGGTAAGTTTCACGGGTATGTTTCACGGGTGACGTTTCACGGGTCTAGGTTTCACTGGTAAGTTTCACGGGTCAAGGTTTCACGGGTAAGTTTCACGGGTAAGTTTCACGGGTATGTTTCACGGGTGACGTTTCACGGGTCTAGGTTTCACTGGTAAGTTTAACGGGTCAAGGTTTCACGGGTAAGTTTTACATGTAAGTTTCACGGGTATGTTTTACGGGTATGTTTCACGGGTGACGTTTCACGGGTCTAGGTTTCACTGGTAAGTTTCACGGGTCAAGGTTTCACGGGTAAGTTTCACGGGTAAGTTTCACGGGTATGTTTCACGGGTGACGTTTCACGGGTCTAGGTTTCACTGGTAAGTTTCACGGGTCAAGGTTTCACGGGTAAGTTTCACGGGTATGTTTCACGGGTGACGTTTCACGGGTCTAGGTTTCACTGGAAAGTTTCACGGGTCAAGGTTTCACGGGTAAGTTTCACGGGTAAGTTTTACGGGTATGTTTTACAGGTGACGTTTCACGGGTCTAGGTTTCACTGGTAAATTTCACGGGTCAAGGTTTCACGGGTAAGTTTCACGGGTGACGTTTCACGGGTATGTTTTACGGGTGACGTTTCACGGGTCTAGGTTTCACTGGTAAGTTTCACGGGTCAAGGTTTCACGGGTAAGTTTCACGGGTAAGTTTTACGGGTATGTTTCACGGGTGACGTTTCACGGGTCTAGGTTTCACTGGTAAGTTTCACGGGTCAAGGTTTTACGGGTAAGTTTCACGGGTCTAGATTTCACTGGTAAGTTTCACGGGTCAAGGTTTCACGGGTAAGTTTCACGGGTAAGTTTCACGGGTTTGTTTCACGGGTGACGTTTCACGGGTCTAGGTTTCACTGGAAAGTTTCACGAGTCAAGGTTTCACGGGTAAGTTTCACGGGTAAGTTTCACGGGTATGTTTCACGGGTGACGTTTCACGGGTCTAGGTTTCACTGGTAAGTTTCACGGGTCAAGGTTTCACGGGTAAGTTTCACGGGTAAATTTCACGGGTATGTTTCACGGGTGACGTTTCACGGGTCTAGGTTTCACTGATAAGTTTCACGGGTCAAGGTTTCACGGGTAAGTTTCACGGGTAAGTTTCACGGGTCAAGGTTTCACGGGTAAGTTTCACGGGTAAGTTTCACGGGTATGTTTCACAGGTATGTTTCACGGGTGACGTTTCACGGGTCTAGGTTTCACTGGTAAGTTTCACGGGTCAAGGTTTCACGGGTAAGTTTCACGGGTAAGTTTCACGGGTATGTTTCACGGGTGACGTTTCACGGGTCTAGGTTTCACTGGTAAGTTTTACGGGTCAAGGTTTCACGGGTAAGTTTCACGGGTATGTTTCACGGGTATGTTTCACGGGTGACGTTTCACGGGTCTAGGTTTCACTGGTAAGTTTCACGGGTCAAGGTTACACGGGTAAGTTTCACGGGTAAGTTTCACGGGTATGTTTCACGGGTGACGTTTCACGGGTCTAGGTTTCACTGGTAAGTTTCACGGGTCAAGGTTTCACGGGTAAGTTTCACGGGTAAGTTTCACGGGTATGTTTCACGGGTATGTTTCACGGGTGACGTTTCACGGGTCTAGGTTTCACTGGTAAGTTTCACGGGTCAAGGTTTCACGGGTAAGTTTCACGGGTAAGTTTCACGGGTATGTTTCACGGGTGACGTTTCACGGGTCTAGGTTTCACTGGTAAGTTTCACGGGTCAAGGTTTCACGGGTAAGTTTCACGGGTAAGTTTCACGGGTATGTTTCACGGGTGACGTTTCACGGGTCTTGGTTTCACTGGTAAGTTTCACGGGTCAAGGTTTCACGGGTAAGTTTCACGGGTGACGTTTCACGGGTCTAGGTTTCACTGGTAAGTTTCACGGGTCAAGGTTTCAAGGGTAAGTTTTACGGGTAAGTTTCACGGATATGTTTCACGGGTGACGTTTCACGGGTCTAGGTTTCACTGGAAAGTTTCACGGGTCAAGGTTTCACGGGTAAGTTTCACGGGTAAGTTTTACGGGTATGTTTTACAGGTGACGTTTCACGGGTCTAGGTTTCACTGGTAAGTTTCACGGGTCAAGGTTTCACGGGTAAGTTTCACGGGTAAGTTTCACGGGTATGTTTCGCGGGTGACGTTTCACGGGTCTAGGTTTCACTGGTAAGTTTCACGGGTCAAGGTTTCACGGGTAAGTTTCACGGGTGACGTTTCACGGGTCTATTTTTCACTGGTAAGTTTCACGGGTCAAGGTTTCACGGGTAAGTGTCACGTGTAAGTTTCACGGGTAAGTTTCACGGGTGACGTTTCACGGGTCTAGGTTTCACTGGTAAGTTTCACGGGTCAAGGTTTCACGGGTAAGTTTCACGGGTAAGTTTCACGGGTAAGTTTCACGGGTGACGTTTCACGGGTCTAGGTTTCACTGGTAAGTTTCACGGGTCAAGGTTTCACGGGTAAGTTTCACGGGTAAGTTTCACGGGTGACGTTTCACGGGTCTAGGTTTCACTGGTAAGTTTCACGGGTCAAGGTTTCACGGGTAAGTTTCACGGGTAAGTTTCACGGGTATGTTTCACGGGTGACGTTTCACGGGTCTTGGTTTAACTGGTAAGTTTCACGGGTCAAGGTTTCACGGGTAAGTTTTACGGGTAAGTTTCACGGGTATGTTTCACGGGTGACGTTTCACGGGTCTAGGTTTCACTGGTAAGTTTCACGGGTCAAGGTTTCACGGGTAAGTTTCACGGGTAAGTTTCACGGGTAAGTTTCACGGGTATGTTTCACGGGTGACGTTTCACGGGTCTAGGTTTCACTGGTAAGTTTCACGGGTCAAGGTTTTACGGGTAAGTTTCACGGGTCTAGGTTTCACTGGTAAGTTTCACGGGTCAAGGTTTCACGGGTAAGTTTCACGGGTAAGTTTCACGGGTATGTTTCACGGGTGACGTTTCACGGGTCTAGGTTTCACTGGTAAGTTTCACGGGTCAAGGTTTCACGGGTAAGTTTTACGGGTAAGTTTCACGGGTGACGTTTCACGGGTCTAGGTTTCACTGGTAAGTTTCACGGGTCAAGGTTTCACGGGTAAGTTTCACGGGTAAGTTTCACGGGTATGTTTCACGGGTGACGTTTCACGGGTCTAGGTTTCACTGGAAAGTTTCACGGGTCAAGGTTTCACGGGTAAGTTTCAAGGGTAAGTTTCACGGGTAAGTTTTACGGGTATGTTTTACAGGTGACGTTTCACGGGTCTAGGTTTCACTGGTAAGTTTCACGGGTCAAGGTTTCACGGGTAAGTTTCACGGGTAAGTTTCACGGGTAAGTTTCACGGGTATGTTTCATGGGTGATGTTTCACGGGTCTAGGTTTCACTGGTAAGTTTCGCGGGTCAAGGTTTCACGGGTAAGTTTCACGGGTAAGTTTCACGGGTATGTTTCACGGGTGACGTTTCACGGGTCTAGGTTTCACTGGAAAGTTTCACGGGTCAAGGTTTCACGGGTAAGTTTCACGGGTAAGTTTTACGGGTATGTTTCACAGGTGACGTTTCACGGGTCTAGGTTTCACTGGTAAGTTTCACGGGTCAAGGTTTCACGGGTCAAGGTTTCACGGGTAAGTTTCACGGGTGACGTTTCACGGGTCTATTTTTCACTGGTAAGTTTCACGGGTCAAGGTTTCACGGGTAAGTTTCACGTGTTAGTTTCACGGGTAAGTTTCACGGGTGACGTTTCACGGGTCTAGGTTTCACTGGTAAGTTTCACGGGTCAAGGTTTCACGGGTAAGTTTCACGGGTAAGTTTCACGGGTGACGTTTCACGGGTCTAGGTTTCACTGGTAAGTTTCACGGGTCAAGGTTTCACGGGTAAGTTTCACGGGTAAGTTTCACGGGTAAGTTTCACGGGTAAGTTTCACGGGTGACGTTTCACGGGTCTAGGTTTCACTGGTAAGTTTCACGGGTCAAGGTTTCACGGGTAAGTTTCACGGGTAAGTTTCACGGGTGACGTTTCACGGGTCTAGGTTTCACTGGTAAGTTTCACGGGTCAAGGTTTCACGGGTAAGTTTCACGGGTAAGTTTCACGGGTATGTTTCAAGGGTGACGTTTCACGGGTCTAGGTTTCACTGGTAAGTTTCACGGGTCAAGGTTTCACGGGTAAGTTTCACGGGTAAGTTTCACGGGTATGTTTCACGGGTGACGTTTCACGGGTCTTGGTTTAACTGGTAAGTTTCACGGGTCAAGGTTTCACGGGTAAGTTTCACGGGTATGTTTCACGGGTGACGTTTCACGGGTCTAGGTTTCACTGGTAAGTTTCACGGGTCAAGGTTTCACGGGTAAGTTTCACGGGTAAGTTTCACGGGTATGTTTCACGGGTGACGTTTCACGGGTCTAGGTTTCACTGGTAAGTTTCACGGGTCAAGGTTTTACGGGTAAGTTTCACGGGTCTAGGTTTCACTGGTAAGTTTCACGGGTCAAGGTTTCACGGGTAAGTTTCACGGGTAAGTTTCACGGGTTTGTTTCACGGGTGACGTTTCACGGGTCTAGGTTTCACTGGAAAGTTTCACGGGTCAAGGTTTCACGGGTAAGTTTCACGGGTATGTTTCACGGGTGACGTTTCACGGGTCTAGGTTTCACTGGTAAGTTTCACGGGTCAAGGTTTCACGGGTAAGTTTTACGGGTAAGTTTCACGGGTGACGTTTCACGGGTGACGTTTCACGGGTCTAGGTTTCACTGGTAAGTTTCACGGGTCAAGGTTTCAAGGGTAAGTTTCACGGGTAAGTTTCACGGGTATGTTTCACGGGTGACGTTTCACGGGTCTAGGTTTCACTGGAAAGTTTCACGGGTCAAGGTTTCACGGGTAAGTTTCAAGGGTAAGTTTCACGGGTAAGTTTAACGGGTATGTTTCACGGGTGACGTTTCACGGGTCTAGGTTTCACTGGTAAGTTTCACGGGTCAAGGTTTTACGGGTAAGTTTCACGGGTCTAGGTTTCACTGGTAAGTTTCACGGGTCAAGGTTTCACGGGTAAGTTTCACGGGTAAGTTTCACGGGTATGTTTCACGGGTGACGTTTCACGGGTCTAGGTTTCACTGGTAAGTTTCACGGGTCAAGGTTTCACGGGTAAGTTTCACGGGTGACGTTTCACGGGTCTATTTTTCACTGGTAAGTTTCACGGGTCAAGGTTTCACGGGTAAGTGTCACGTGTAAGTTTCACGGGTAAGTTTCACGGGTGACGTTTCACGGGTCTAGGTTTCACTGGTAAGTTTCACGGGTCAAGGTTTCACGGGTAAGTTTCACGGGTAAGTTTCACGGGTAAGTTTCACGGGTAAGTTTCACGGGTGACGTTTCACGGGTCTAGGTTTCACTGGTAAGTTTCACGGGTCAAGGTTTCACGGGTAAGTTTCACGGGTAAGTTTCACGGGTGACGTTTCACGGGTCTAGGTTTTACTGGTAAGTTTCACGGGTCAAGGTTTCACGGGTAAGTTTCACGGGTAAGTTTCACGGGTATGTTTCACGGGTGACGTTTCACGGGTCTTGGTTTAACTGGTAAGTTTCACGGGTCAAGGTTTCACGGGTAAGTTTCACGGGTAAGTTTCACGGGTATGTTTCACGGGTGACGTTTCACGGGTCTAGGTTTCACTGGTAAGTTTCACGGGTCAAGGTTTCACGGGTAAGTTTCACGGGTAAGTTTCACGGGTAAGTTTCACGGGTATGTTTCACGGGTGACGTTTCACGGGTCTAGGTTTCACTGGTAAGTTTCACGGGTCAAGGTTTTACGGGTAAGTTTCACGGGTCTAGGTTTCACTGGTAAGTTTCACGGGTCAAGGTTTCACGGGTAAGTTTCACGGGTAAGTTTCACGGGTATGTTTCACGGGTGACGTTTCACGGGTCTAGGTTTCACTGGTAAGTTTCACGGGTCAAGGTTTCACGGGTAAGTTTTACGGGTAAGTTTCACGGGTGACGTTTCACGGGTCTAGGTTTCACTGGTAAGTTTCACGGGTCAAGGTTTCACGGGTAAGTTTCACGGGTAAGTTTCACGGGTATGTTTCACGGGTGACGTTTCACGGGTCTAGGTTTCACTGGAAAGTTTCACGGGTCAAGGTTTCACGGGTAAGTTTCAAGGGTAAGTTTCACGGGTAAGTTTTACGGGTATGTTTTACAGGTGACGTTTCACGGGTCTAGGTTTCACTGGTAAGTTTCACGGGTCAAGGTTTCACGGGTAAGTTTCACGGGTAAGTTTCACGGGTAAGTTTCACGGGTATGTTTCATGGGTGATGTTTCACGGGTCTAGGTTTCACTGGTAAGTTTCGCGGGTCAAGGTTTCACGGGTAAGTTTCACGGGTAAGTTTCACGGGTATGTTTCACGGGTGACGTTTCACGGGTCTAGGTTTCACTGGAAAGTTTCACGGGTCAAGGTTTCACGGGTAAGTTTCACGGGTAAGTTTTACGGGTATGTTTCACAGGTGACGTTTCACGGGTCTAGGTTTCACTGGTAAGTTTCACGGGTCAAGGTTTCACGGGTAAGTTTCACGGGTAAGTTTCACGGGTGACGTTTCACGGGTCTATTTTTCACTGGTAAGTTTCACGGGTCAAGGTTTCACGGGTAAGTTTCACGTGTTAGTTTCACGGGTAAGTTTCACGGGTGACGTTTCACGGGTCTAGGTTTCACTGGTAAGTTTCACGGGTCAAGGTTTCACGGGTAAGTTTCACGGGTAAGTTTCACGGGTGACGTTTCACGGGTCTAGGTTTCACTGGTAAGTTTCACGGGTCAAGGTTTCACGGGTAAGTTTCACGGGTAAGTTTCACGGGTAAGTTTCACGGGTAAGTTTCACGGGTGACGTTTCACGGGTCTAGGTTTCACTGGTAAGTTTCACGGGTCAAGGTTTCACGGGTAAGTTTCACGGGTAAGTTTCACGGGTGACGTTTCACGGGTCTAGGTTTCACTGGTAAGTTTCACGGGTCAAGGTTTCACGGGTAAGTTTCACGGGTAAGTTTCACGGGTATGTTTCAAGGGTGACGTTTCACGGGTCTAGGTTTCACTGGTAAGTTTCACGGGTCAAGGTTTCACGGGTAAGTTTCACGGGTAAGTTTCACGGGTAAGTTTCACGGGTATGTTTCACGGGTGACGTTTCACGGGTCTTGGTTTAACTGGTAAGTTTCACGGGTCAAGGTTTCACGGGTAAGTTTCACGGGTATGTTTCACGGGTGACGTTTCACGGGTCTAGGTTTCACTGGTAAGTTTCACGGGTCAAGGTTTCACGGGTAAGTTTCACGGGTAAGTTTCACGGGTAAGTTTCACGGGTATGTTTCACGGGTGACGTTTCACGGGTCTAGGTTTCACTGGTAAGTTTTACGGGTCAAGGTTTCACGGGTAAGTTTCACGGGTATGTTTCACGGGTGACGTTTCACGGGTCTTGGTTTAACTGGTAAGTTTCACGGGTCAAGGTTTCACGGGTAAGTTTCACGGGTATGTTTCACGGGTGACGTTTCACGGGTCTAGGTTTCACTGGTAAGTTTCACGGGTCAAGGTTTCACGGGTAAGTTTCACGGGTAAGTTTCACGGGTAAGTTTCACGGGTATGTTTCACGGGTGACGTTTCACGGGTCTAGGTTTCACTGGTAAGTTTTACGGGTCAAGGTTTCACGGGTAAGTTTCACGGGTATGTTTCACGGGTGACGTTTCACGGGTCTTGGTTTAACTGGTAAGTTTCACGGGTCAAGGTTTCACGGGTAAGTTTCACGGGTAAGTTTCACGGGTATGTTTCACGGGTGACGTTTCACGGGTCTTGGTTTAACTGGTAAGTTTCACGGGTCAAGGTTTCACGGGTAAGTTTCACGGGTAAGTTTCACGGGTTTGTTTCACGGGTGACGTTTCACGGGTCTAGGTTTCACTGGAAAGTTTCACGGGTCAAGGTTTCACGGGTAAGTTTCACGGGTATGTTTCACGGGTGACGTTTCACGGGTCTAGGTTTCACTGGTAAGTTTCACGGGTCAAGGTTTCACGGGTAAGTTTTACGGGTAAGTTTCACGGGTGACGTTTCACGGGTGACGTTTCACGGGTCTAGGTTTCACTGGTAAGTTTCACGGGTCAAGGTTTCAAGGGTAAGTTTCACGGGTAAGTTTCACGGGTATGTTTCACGGGTGACGTTTCACGGGTCTAGGTTTCACTGGTAAGTTTCACGGGTCAAGGTTTTACGGGTAAGTTTCACGGGTCTAGGTTTCACTGGTAAGTTTCACGGGTCAAGGTTTCACGGGTAAGTTTCACGGGTAAGTTTCACGGGTATGTTTCACGGGTGACGTTTCACGGGTCTAGGTTTCACTGGTAAGTTTCACGGGTCAAGGTTTCACGGGTAAGTTTTACGGGTAAGTTTCACGGGTGACGTTTCACGGGTGACGTTTCACGGGTCTAGGTTTCACTGGTAAGTTTCACGGGTCAAGGTTTCACGGGTAAGTTTTACGGGTAAGTTTCACGGGTATGTTTCACGGGTGACGTTTCACGGGTCTAGGTTTCACTGGAAAGTTTCACGGGTCAAGGTTTCACGGGTAAGTTTTACGGGTATGTTTTACAGGTGACGTTTCACGGGTCTAGGTTTCACTGGTAAGTTTCACGGGTTAAGGTTTCACGGGTAAGTTTCACGGGTAAGTTTCACGGGTAAGTTTCACGGGTATGTTTCATGGGTGATGTTTCACGGGTCTAGGTTTCACTGGTAAGTTTCGCGGGTCAAGGTTTCACGGGTAAGTTTCACGGGTAAGTTTCACGGGTATGTTTCACGGGTGACGTTTCACGGGTCTAGGTTTCACTGGTAAGTTTCACGGGTCAAGGTTTCACGGGTAAGTTTTACGGGTAAGTTTCACGGGTGACGTTTCACGGGTGACGTTTCACGGGTCTAGGTTTCACTGGTAAGTTTCACGGGTCAAGGTTTCACGGGTAAGTTTTACGGGTAAGTTTCACGGGTAAGTTTCACGGGTATGTTTCACGGGTGACGTTTCACGGGTCTAGGTTTCACTGGTAAGTTTCACGGGTCAAGGTTTCACGGGTAAGTTTCACGGGTAAGTTTCACGGGTAAGTTTCACGGGTATGTTTCACGGGTGACGTATCACGGGTCTAGGTTTCACTGGTAAGTTTCACGGGTCAAGGTTTTACGGGTAAGTTTCACGGGTCTAGGTTTCACTGGTAAGTTTCACGGGTCAAGGTTTCACGGGTAAGTTTCACGGGTAAGTTTCACGGGTATGTTTCACGGGTGACGTTTCACGGGTCTAGGTTTCACTGGTAAGTTTCACGGGTCAAGGTTTCACGGGTAAGTTTTACGGGTAAGTTTCACGGGTGACGTTTTACGGGTCTAGGTTTCACTGGTAAGTTTCACGGGTCAAGGTTTCACGGGTAAGTTTCACGGGTAAGTTTCACGGGTATGTTTCACGGGTGACGTTTCACGGGTCTAGGTTTCACTGGAAAGTTTCACGGGTCAAGGTTTCACGGGTAAGTTTCAAGGGTAAGTTTCACGGGTAAGTTTTACGGGTATGTTTTACAGGTGACGTTTCACGGGTCTAGGTTTCACTGGTAAGTTTCACGGGTCAAGGTTTCACGGGTAAGTTTCACGGGTAAGTTTCACGGGTAAGTTTCACGGGTATGTTTCATGGGTGATGTTTCACGGGTCTAGGTTTCACTGGTAAGTTTCGCGGGTCAAGGTTTCACGGGTAAGTTTCACGGGTAAGTTTCACGGGTATGTTTCACGGGTGACGTTTCACGGGTCTAGGTTTCACTGGAAAGTTTCACGGGTCAAGGTTTCACGGGTAAGTTTCACGGGTAAGTTTTACGGGTATGTTTCACAGGTGACGTTCCACGGGTCTAGGTTTCACTGGTAAGTTTCACGGGTCAAGGTTTCACGGGTAAGTTTCACGGGTAAGTTTCACGGGTGACGTTTCACGGGTCTATTTTTCACTGGTAAGTTTCACGGGTCAAGGTTTCACGGGTAAGTTTCACGTGTTAGTTTCACGGGTAAGTTTCACGGGTGACGTTTCACGGGTCTAGGTTTCACTGGTAAGTTTCACGGGTCAAGGTTTCACGGGTAAGTTTCACGGGTAAGTTTCACGGGTGACGTTTCACGGGTCTAGGTTTCACTGGTAAGTTTCACGGGTCAAGGTTTCACGGGTAAGTTTCACGGGTAAGTTTCACGGGTAAGTTTCACGGGTAAGTTTCACGGGTGACGTTTCACGGGTCTAGGTTTCACTGGTAAGTTTCACGGGTCAAGGTTTCACGGGTAAGTTTCACGGGTAAGTTTCACGGGTGACGTTTCACGGGTCTAGGTTTCACTGGTAAGTTTCACGGGTCAAGGTTTCACGGGTAAGTTTCACGGGTAAGTTTCACGGGTATGTTTCAAGGGTGACGTTTCACGGGTCTAGGTTTCACTGGTAAGTTTCACGGGTCAAGGTTTCACGGGTAAGTTTCACGGGTAAGTTTCACGGGTATGTTTCACGGGTGACGTTTCACGGGTCTTGGTTTAACTGGTAAGTTTCACGGGTCAAGGTTTCACGGGTAAGTTTCACGGGTATGTTTCACGGGTGACGTTTCACGGGTCTAGGTTTCACTGGTAAGTTTCACGGGTCAAGGTTTCACGGGTAAGTTTCACGGGTAAGTTTCACGGGTAAGTTTCACGGGTATGTTTCACGGGTGACGTTTCACGGGTCTAGGTTTCACTGGTAAGTTTTACGGGTCAAGGTTTCACGGGTAAGTTTCACGGGTATGTTTCACGGGTGACGTTTCACGGGTCTTGGTTTAACTGGTAAGTTTCACGGGTCAAGGTTTCACGGGTAAGTTTCACGGGTATGTTTCACGGGTGACGTTTCACGGGTCTAGGTTTCACTGGTAAGTTTCACGGGTCAAGGTTTCACGGGTAAGTTTCACGGGTAAGTTTCACGGGTAAGTTTCACGGGTATGTTTCACGGGTGACGTTTCACGGGTCTAGGTTTCACTGGTAAGTTTTACGGGTCAAGGTTTCACGGGTAAGTTTCACGGGTATGTTTCACGGGTGACGTTTCACGGGTCTTGGTTTAACTGGTAAGTTTCACGGGTCAAGGTTTCACGGGTAAGTTTCACGGGTAAGTTTCACGGGTATGTTTCACGGGTGACGTTTCACGGGTCTTGGTTTAACTGGTAAGTTTCACGGGTCAAGGTTTCACGGGTAAGTTTCACGGGTAAGTTTCACGGGTTTGTTTCACGGGTGACGTTTCACGGGTCTAGGTTTCACTGGAAAGTTTCACGGGTCAAGGTTTCACGGGTAAGTTTCACGGGTATGTTTCACGGGTGACGTTTCACGGGTCTAGGTTTCACTGGTAAGTTTCACGGGTCAAGGTTTCACGGGTAAGTTTTACGGGTAAGTTTCACGGGTGACGTTTCACGGGTGACGTTTCACGGGTCTAGGTTTCACTGGTAAGTTTCACGGGTCAAGGTTTCAAGGGTAAGTTTCACGGGTAAGTTTCACGGGTATGTTTCACGGGTGACGTTTCACGGGTCTAGGTTTCACTGGAAAGTTTCACGGGTCAAGGTTTCACGGGTAAGTTTCAAGGGTAAGTTTCACGGGTAAGTTTAACGGGTATGTTTCACGGGTGACGTTTCACGGGTCTAGGTTTCACTGGTAAGTTTCACGGGTCAAGGTTTTACGGGTAAGTTTCACGGGTCTAGGTTTCACTGGTAAGTTTCACGGGTCAAGGTTTCACGGGTAAGTTTCACGGGTAAGTTTCACGGGTATGTTTCACTGGTGACGTTTCACGGGTCTAGGTTTCACTGGTAAGTTTCACGGGTCAAGGTTTCACGGGTAAGTTTTACGGGTAAGTTTCACGGGTGACGTTTCACGGGTGACGTTTCACGGGTCTAGGTTTCACTGGTAAGTTTCACGGGTCAAGGTTTCACGGGTAAGTTTTACGGGTAAGTTTCACGGGTATGTTTCACGGGTGACGTTTCACGGGTCTAGGTTTCACTGGAAAGTTTCACGGGTCAAGGTTTCACGGGTAAGTTTTACGGGTATGTTTTACAGGTGACGTTTCACGGGTCTAGGTTTCACTGGTAAGTTTCACGGGTCAAGGTTTCACGGGTAAGTTTCACGGGTAAGTTTCACGGGTAAGTTTCACGGGTATGTTTCATGGGTGATGTTTCACGGGTCTAGGTTTCACTGGTAAGTTTCGCGGGTCAAGGTTTCACGGGTAAGTTTCACGGGTAAGTTTCACGGGTATGTTTCACGGGTGACGTTTCACGGGTCTAGGTTTCACTGGAAAGTTTCACGGGTCAAGGTTTCACGGGTAAGTTTCACGGGTAAGTTTCACGGGTAAGTTTCACGGTGACGTTTCACGGGTCTAGGTTTCACTGGTAAGTTTCACGGGTCAAGGTTTCACGGGTAAGTTTCACGGGTAAGTTTCACGGGTAAGTTTCACGGGTATGTTTCACGGGTATGTTTAACGGGTGACGTTTCACGGGTCTAGGTTTCACTGGTAAGTTTCACGGGTCAAGGTTTCACGGGTAAGTTTCACGGGTATGTTTCACGGGTGACGTTTCACGGGTCTAGGTTTCACTGGAAAGTTTCACGGGTCAAGGTTTCACGGGTAAGTTTTACGGGTATGTTTTACAGGTGACGTTTCACGGGTCTAGGTTTCACTGGTAAGTTTCACGGGTCAAGGTTTCACGGGTAAGTTTCACGGGTAAGTTTCACGGGTATGTTTTACGGGTGACGTTTCACGGGTCTAGGTTTCTTTGGTAAGTTTCACGGGTCAAGGTTTCACGGGTAAGTTTCACGGGTAAGTTTCACGGGTATGTTACACGGGTGACGTTTCACGGGTCTAGGTTTCACTGGTAAGTTTCACGGGTCAAGGTTTCACGGGTAAGTTTCACTGGTAAGTTTCACGGGTATGTTTCACGGGTGACGTTTCACGGGTCTAGGTTTCACTGGTAAGTTTCACTGGTCAAGGTTTCTTGGTTAAGTTTCACGGGTAAGTTTCACGGGTATGTTTCACGGGTGACGTTTCACGGGTCTAGGTTTCACTGGTAAGTTTCACGGGTCAAGGTTTCACGGGTAAGTTTCACGGGTATGTTTCACGGGTGACGTTTCACGGGTCTAGGTTTCACTGGTAAGTTTCACGGGTCAAGGTTTTACGGGTAAGTTTCACGGGTAAGTTTCACGGGTGACGTTTCACGGGTATAGGTTTCACTGGTAAGTTTCACGGGTCAAGGTTTTACGGGTAAGTTTCACGGGTCTAGGTTTCACTGGTAAGTTTCACGGGTCAAGGTTTCACGGGTAAGTTTCACGGGTAAGTTTCACGGGTATGTTTCACGGGTGACGTTTCACGGGTCTAGGTTTCACTGGAAAGTTTCACGGGTCAAGGTTTCACGGGTAAGTTTCAAGGGTAAGTTTCACGGGTATGTTTCACGGGTGACGTTTCACGGGTCTAGGTTTCACTGGTAAGTTTCACGGGTCTAGGTTTCACTGGTAAGTTTCACGGGTCAAGGTTTCACGGGTAAGTTTTACAGGTAAGTTTCACGGGTAAGTTTCACGGGTATGTTTCACGGGTGACGTTTCACGGGTCTAGGTTTCACTGGTAAGTTTCACGGGTCAAGGTTTCACGGTTAAGTTTCACGGGTAAAATTCACGGGTATGTTTCACGGGTATGTTTCACGGGTGACGTTTCACGGGTCTAGGTTTCACTGGTAAGTTTCACGGGTCAAGGTTTCACGGGTAAGTTTCACGGGTAAGTTTCACGGGTAAGTTTCACGGGTATGTTTCACGGGTGACGTTTCACGGGTCTAGGTTTCACTGGTAAGTTTCACGGGTCAAGGTTTCACGGGTAAGTTTCACGGGTAAGTTTCACGGGTATGTTTCACGGGTGACGTTTCACGGGTCTAGGTTTCACTGGTAAGTTTCACGGGTCAAGGTTTCACGGGTAAGTTTCACGGGTAAGTTTCACGGGTATGTTTCACGGGTGACGTTTCACGGGTCTAGGTTTCACTGTTAAGTTTCACGGGTCAAGGTTTTACGGGTAAGTTTCACGGGTAAGTTTCACGGGTATGTTTCACGGGTGACGTTTCACGGGTCTAGGTTTCACTGGTAAGTTTCACGAGTCAAGGTTTCACGGGTAAGTTTCACGGGTAAGTTTTACGGGTAAGTTTCACGGGTGACGTTTTACGGGTGACGTTTCACGGGTCTAGGTTTCACTGGTAAGTTTCACGGGTCAAGGTTTCACGGGTAAGTTTCACGGGTAAGTTTCACGGGTATGTTTCACGGGTGACGTTTCACGGGTCTAGGTTTCACTGGTAAGTTTCACGGGTCAAGGTTTCACTGGTAAGTTTCACGGGTAAGTTTCACGGGTAAGTTTCACGGGTATGTTTCACGGGTATGTTTCACGGGTGACGTTTCACGGGTCTAGGTTTCACTGGTAAGTTTAACGGGTCAAGGTTTCACGGGTAAGTTTTACGGGTAAGTTTCACGGGTATGTTTTACGGGTATGTTTCACGGGTGACGTTTCACGGGTCTAGGTTTCACTGGTAAGTTTCACGGGTCAAGGTTTCACGGGTAAGTTTCACGGGTAAGTTTCACGGGTATGTTTCACGGGTGACGTTTCACGGGTCTAGGTTTCACTGGTAAGTTTCACGGGTCAAGGTTTCACAGGTAAATTTCACGGGTAAGTTTCACGGGTATGTTTCACGGGTGACGTTTCACGGGTCTAGGTTTCACTGGAAAGTTTCACGGGTCAAGGTTTCACGGGTAAGTTTCACGGGTAAGTTTTACGGGTATGATTTACAGGTGACGTTTCACGGGTCTAGGTTTCACTGGTAAGTTTCACGGGTCAAGGTTTCACGGGTAAGTTTCACGTGTTAGTTTCACGGGTAAGTTTCACGGGTGACGTTTCACGGGTCTAGGTTTCACTGGTAAGTTTCACGGGTCAAGGTTTCACGGGTAAGTTTCACGGGTAAGTTTCACGGGTGACGTTTCACGGGTCTAGGTTTCACTGGTAAGTTTCACGGGTCAAGGTTTCACGGGTAAGTTTCACGGGTAAGTTTCACGGGTAAGTTTCACGGGTAAGTTTCACGGGTGACGTTTCACGGGTCTAGGTTTCACTGGTAAGTTTCACGGGTCAAGGTTTCACGGGTAAGTTTCACGGGTAAGTTTCACGGGTGACGTTTCACGGGTCTAGGTTTCACTGGTAAGTTTCACGGGTCAAGGTTTCACGGGTAAGTTTCACGGGTAAGTTTCACGGGTAAGTTTCACGGGTGACGTTTCACGGGTCTATTTTTCACTGGTAAGTTTCACGGGTCAAGGTTTCACGGGTAAGTTTCACGTGTTAGTTTCACGGGTAAGTTTCACGGGTGACGTTTCACGGGTCTAGGTTTCACTGGTAAGTTTCACGGGTCAAGGTTTCACGGGTAAGTTTCACGGGTAAGTTTCACGGGTGACGTTTCACGGGTCTAGGTTTCACTGGTAAGTTTCACGGGTCAAGGTTTCACGGGTAAGTTTCACGGGTAAGTTTCACGGGTAAGTTTCACGGGTAAGTTTCACGGGTGACGTTTCACGGGTCTAGGTTTCACTGGTAAGTTTCACGGGTCAAGGTTTCACGGGTAAGTTTCACGGGTAAGTTTCACGGGTGACGTTTCACGGGTCTAGGTTTCACTGGTAAGTTTCACGGGTCAAGGTTTCACGGGTAAGTTTCACGGGTAAGTTTCACGGGTATGTTTCAAGGGTGACGTTTCACGGGTCTAGGTTTCACTGGTAAGTTTCACGGGTCAAGGTTTCACGGGTAAGTTTCACGGGTAAGTTTCACGGGTATGTTTCACGGGTGACGTTTCACGGGTCTTGGTTTAACTGGTAAGTTTCACGGGTCAAGGTTTCACGGGTAAGTTTCACGGGTATGTTTCACGGGTGACGTTTCACGGGTCTAGGTTTCACTGGTAAGTTTCACGGGTCAAGGTTTCACGGGTAAGTTTCACGGGTAAGTTTCACGGGTAAGTTTCACGGGTATGTTTCACGGGTGACGTTTCACGGGTCTAGGTTTCACTGGTAAGTTTTACGGGTCAAGGTTTCACGGGTAAGTTTCACGGGTATGTTTCACGGGTGACGTTTCACGGGTCTTGGTTTAACTGGTAAGTTTCACGGGTCAAGGTTTCACGGGTAAGTTTCACGGGTATGTTTCACGGGTGACGTTTCACGGGTCTAGGTTTCACTGGTAAGTTTCACGGGTCAAGGTTTCACGGGTAAGTTTCACGGGTAAGTTTCACGGGTAAGTTTCACGGGTATGTTTCACGGGTGACGTTTCACGGGTCTAGGTTTCACTGGTAAGTTTTACGGGTCAAGGTTTCACGGGTAAGTTTCACGGGTATGTTTCACGGGTGACGTTTCACGGGTCTTGGTTTAACTGGTAAGTTTCACGGGTCAAGGTTTCACGGGTAAGTTTCACGGGTAAGTTTCACGGGTATGTTTCACGGGTGACGTTTCACGGGTCTTGGTTTAACTGGTAAGTTTCACGGGTCAAGGTTTCACGGGTAAGTTTCACGGGTAAGTTTCACGGGTTTGTTTCACGGGTGACGTTTCACGGGTCTAGGTTTCACTGGAAAGTTTCACGGGTCAAGGTTTCACGGGTAAGTTTCACGGGTATGTTTCACGGGTGACGTTTCACGGGTCTAGGTTTCACTGGTAAGTTTCACGGGTCAAGGTTTCACGGGTAAGTTTTACGGGTAAGTTTCACGGGTGACGTTTCACGGGTGACGTTTCACGGGTCTAGGTTTCACTGGTAAGTTTCACGGGTCAAGGTTTCAAGGGTAAGTTTCACGGGTAAGTTTCACGGGTATGTTTCACGGGTGACGTTTCACGGGTCTAGGTTTCACTGGAAAGTTTCACGGGTCAAGGTTTCACGGGTAAGTTTCAAGGGTAAGTTTCACGGGTAAGTTTAACGGGTATGTTTCACGGGTGACGTTTCACGGGTCTAGGTTTCACTGGTAAGTTTCACGGGTCAAGGTTTTACGGGTAAGTTTCACGGGTCTAGGTTTCACTGGTAAGTTTCACGGGTCAAGGTTTCACGGGTAAGTTTCACGGGTAAGTTTCACGGGTATGTTTCACGGGTGACGTTTCACGGGTCTAGGTTTCACTGGTAAGTTTCACGGGTCAAGGTTTCACGGGTAAGTTTTACGGGTAAGTTTCACGGGTGACGTTTCACGGGTGACGTTTCACGGGTCTAGGTTTCACTGGTAAGTTTCACGGGTCAAGGTTTCACGGGTAAGTTTTACGGGTAAGTTTCACGGGTATGTTTCACGGGTGACGTTTCACGGGTCTAGGTTTCACTGGAAAGTTTCACGGGTCAAGGTTTCACGGGTAAGTTTTACGGGTATGTTTTACAGGTGACGTTTCACGGGTCTAGGTTTCACTGGTAAGTTTCACGGGTCAAGGTTTCACGGGTAAGTTTCACGGGTAAGTTTCACGGGTAAGTTTCACGGGTATGTTTCATGGGTGATGTTTCACGGGTCTAGGTTTCACTGGTAAGTTTCGCGGGTCAAGGTTTCACGGGTAAGTTTCACGGGTAAGTTTCACGGGTATGTTTCACGGGTGACGTTTCACGGGTCTAGGTTTCACTGGAAAGTTTCACGGGTCAAGGTTTCACGGGTAAGTTTCACGGGTAAGTTTCACGGGTAAGTTTCACGGTGACGTTTCACGGGTCTAGGTTTCACTGGTAAGTTTCACGGGTCAAGGTTTCACGGGTAAGTTTCACGGGTAAGTTTCACGGGTAAGTTTCACGGGTATGTTTCACGGGTATGTTTAACGGGTGACGTTTCACGGGTCTAGGTTTCACTGGTAAGTTTCACGGGTCAAGGTTTCACGGGTAAGTTTCACGGGTATGTTTCACGGGTGACGTTTCACGGGTCTAGGTTTCACTGGAAAGTTTCACGGGTCAAGGTTTCACGGGTAAGTTTTACGGGTATGTTTTACAGGTGACGTTTCACGGGTCTAGGTTTCACTGGTAAGTTTCACGGGTCAAGGTTTCACGGGTAAGTTTCACGGGTAAGTTTCACGGGTATGTTTTACGGGTGACGTTTCACGGGTCTAGGTTTCTTTGGTAAGTTTCACGGGTCAAGGTTTCACGGGTAAGTTTCACGGGTAAGTTTCACGGGTATGTTACACGGGTGACGTTTCACGGGTCTAGGTTTCACTGGTAAGTTTCACGGGTCAAGGTTTCACGGGTAAGTTTCACTGGTAAGTTTCACGGGTATGTTTCACGGGTGACGTTTCACGGGTCTAGGTTTCACTGGTAAGTTTCACTGGTCAAGGTTTCATGGTTAAGTTTCACGGGTAAGTTTCACGGGTATGTTTCACGGGTGACGTTTCACGGGTCTAGGTTTCACTGGTAAGTTTCACGGGTCAAGGTTTCACGGGTAAGTTTCACGGGTATGTTTCACGGGTGACGTTTCACGGGTCTAGGTTTCACTGGTAAGTTTCACGGGTCAAGGTTTTACGGGTAAGTTTCACGGGTAAGTTTCACGGGTGACGTTTCACGGGTATAGGTTTCACTGGTAAGTTTCACGGGTCAAGGTTTTACGGGTAAGTTTCACGGGTCTAGGTTTCACTGGTAAGTTTCACGGGTCAAGGTTTCACGGGTAAGTTTCACGGGTAAGTTTCACGGGTATGTTTCACGGGTGACGTTTCACGGGTCTAGGTTTCACTGGAAAGTTTCACGGGTCAAGGTTTCACGGGTAAGTTTCAAGGGTAAGTTTCACGGGTATGTTTCACGGGTGACGTTTCACGGGTCTAGGTTTCACTGGTAAGTTTCACGGGTCTAGGTTTCACTGGTAAGTTTCACGGGTCAAGGTTTCACGGGTAAGTTTTACAGGTAAGTTTCACGGGTAAGTTTCACGGGTATGTTTCACGGGTGACGTTTCACGGGTCTAGGTTTCACTGGTAAGTTTCACGGGTCAAGGTTTCACGGTTAAGTTTCACGGGTAAAATTCACGGGTAAAATTCACGGGTATGTTTCACGGGTATGTTTCACGGGTGACGTTTCACGGGTCTAGGTTTCACTGGTAAGTTTCACGGGTCAAGGTTTCACGGGTAAGTTTCACGGGTAAGTTTCACGGGTAAGTTTCACGGGTATGTTTCACGGGTGACGTTTCACGGGTCTAGGTTTCACTGGTAAGTTTCACGGGTCAAGGTTTCACGGGTAAGTTTCACGGGTAAGTTTCACGGGTATGTTTCACGGGTGACGTTTCACGGGTCTAGGTTTCACTGGTAAGTTTCACGGGTCAAGGTTTCACGGGTAAGTTTCACGGGTAAGTTTCACGGGTATGTTTCACGGGTGACGTTTCACGGGTCTAGGTTTCACTGTTAAGTTTCACGGGTCAAGGTTTTACGGGTAAGTTTCACGGGTAAGTTTCACGGGTATGTTTCACGGGTGACGTTTCACGGGTCTAGGTTTCACTGGTAAGTTTCACGAGTCAAGGTTTCACGGGTAAGTTTCACGGGTAAGTTTTACGGGTAAGTTTCACGGGTGACGTTTTACGGGTGACGTTTCACGGGTCTAGGTTTCACTGGTAAGTTTCACGGGTCAAGGTTTCACGGGTAAGTTTCACGGGTAAGTTTCACGGGTATGTTTCACGGGTGACGTTTCACGGGTCTAGGTTTCACTGGTAAGTTTCACGGGTCAAGGTTTCACTGGTAAGTTTCACGGGTAAGTTTCACGGGTAAGTTTCACGGGTATGTTTCACGGGTATGTTTCACGGGTGACGTTTCACGGGTCTAGGTTTCACTGGTAAGTTTAACGGGTCAAGGTTTCACGGGTAAGTTTTACGGGTAAGTTTCACGGGTATGTTTTACGGGTATGTTTCACGGGTGACGTTTCACGGGTCTAGGTTTCACTGGTAAGTTTCACGGGTCAAGGTTTCACGGGTAAGTTTCACGGGTAAGTTTCACGGGTATGTTTCACGGGTGACGTTTCACGGGTCTAGGTTTCACTGGTAAGTTTCACGGGTCAAGGTTTCACAGGTAAATTTCACGGGTAAGTTTCACGGGTATGTTTCACGGGTGACGTTTCACGGGTCTAGGTTTCACTGGAAAGTTTCACGGGTCAAGGTTTCACGGGTAAGTTTCACGGGTAAGTTTTACGGGTATGATTTACAGGTGACGTTTCACGGGTCTAGGTTTCACTGGTAAGTTTCACTGGTCAAGGTTTCACGGGTAAGTTTCACGGGTGACGTTTCACGGGTATGTTTTACGGGTGACGTTTCACGGGTCTAGGTTTCACTGGTAAGTTTCACGGGTCAAGGTTTCACGGGTAAGTTTCACGGGTAAGTTTCACGGGTATGTTTCACGGGTGACGTTTCACGGGTCTAGGTTTCACTGGTAAGTTTCACGGGTCAAGGTTTTACGGGTAAGTTTCACGGGTCTAGATTTCACTATAAAGTTTCACGGGTCAAGGTTTCACTGGTAAGTTTCACGGGTAAGTTTCACGGGTTTGTTTCACGGGTTACGTTTCACGGGTCTAGGTTTCACTGGAAAGTTTCACGGGTCAAGGTTTCACGGGTAAGTTTCACGGGTAAGTTTCACGGGTATGTTTCACGGGTGACGTTTCACGGGTCTAGGTTTCACTGGTAAGTTTCACGGGTCAAGGTTTCACGGGTAAGTTTCACGGGTAAGTTTCACGGGTATATTTCACGGGTGACGTTTCACGGGTCTAGGTTTCACTGGTAAGTTTCACGGGTCAAGGTTTCACGGGTAAGTTTCACGGGTAAGTTTCACGGGTAAGTTTCACGGGTATGTTTCACGGGTGACGTTTCACGGGTCTAGGTTTCACTGGTAAGTTTCACGGGTCAAGGTTTCACGGGTAAGTTTCACGGGTAAGTTTCACGGGTATGTTTCACGGGTATGTTTCACGGGTGACGTTTCACGGGTCTAGGTTTCACTGGTAAGTTTCACGGGTCAAGGTTTCACGGGTAAGTTTCACGGGTAAGTTTCACGGGTATGTTTCACGGGTGACGTTTCACGGGTCTAGGTTTCACTGGTAAGTTTTACGGGTCAAGGTTTCACGGGTAAGTTTCACGGGTATGTTTCACGGATATGTTTCACGGGTGACGTTTCACGGGTCTAGGTTTCACTGGTAAGTTTCACGGGTCAAGGTTTCACGGGTAAGTTTCACGGGTAAGTTTCACGGGTATGTTTCACGGGTGACGTTTCACGGGTCTAGGTTTCACTGGTAAGTTTCACGGGTCAAGGTTTCACGGGTAAGTTTCACGGGTAAGTTTCACGGGTATGTTTCACGGGTATGTTTCACGGGTGACGTTTCACGGGTCTAGGTTTCACTGGTAAGTTTCACGGGTCAAGGTTTCACGGGTAAGTTTCACGGGTAAGTTTCACGGGTATGTTTCACGGGTGACGTTTCACGGGTCTAGGTTTCACTGGTAAGTTTCACGGGTCAAGGTTTCACGGGTAAGTTTCACGGGTAAGTTTCACGGGTATGTTTCACGGGTGACGTTTCACGGGTCTAGGTTTCACTGGTAAGTTTCACGGGTCAAGGTTTCACGGGTAAGTTTCACGGGTAAGTTTCACGGGTGACGTTTCACGGGTCTAGGTTTCACTGGTAAGTTTCACGGGTCAAGGTTTCAAGGGTAAGTTTTACGGGTAAGTTTCACGGGTATGTTTCACGGGTGACGTTTCACGGGTCTAGGTTTCACTGGAAAGTTTCACGGGTCAAGGTTTCACGGGTAAGTTTCACGGGTAAGTTTCACGGGTATGTTTCACGGGTGACGTTTCACGGGTCTAGGTTTCACTGGTAAGTTTCACGGGTCAAGGTTTAACGGGTAAGTTTCACAGGTAAGTTTCACGGGTAAGTTTCACGGGTATGTTTCGCGGGTGACGTTTCACGGGTCTAGGTTTCACTGGTAAGTTTCACGGGTCAAGGTTTCACGGGTAAGTTTCACGGGTAAGTTTCACGGGTGACGTTTCACGGGTCTATTTTTCACTGGTAAGTTTCACGGGTCAAGGTTTCACGGGTAAGTTTCACGTGTAAGTTTCACGGGTAAGTTTCACGGGTGACGTTTCACGGGTATGTTTCACGGGTGACGTTTCACGGGTCTAGGTTTCACTGGTAAGTTTCACGGGTCAAGGTTTTACGGGTAAGTTTCACGGGTCTAGATTTCACTGGTAAGTTTCACGGGTCAAGGTTTCACGGGTAAGTTTCACGGGTAAGTTTCACGGGTTTGTTTCACGGGTGACGTTTCACGGGTCTAGGTTTCACTGGAAAGTTTCACGGGTCAAGGTTTCACGGGTAAGTTTCACGGGTGACGTTTCACGGGTCTAGGTTTCACTGGTAAGTTTAACGGGTCAAGGTTTCACGGGTAAGTTTCACGGGTAAGTTTCACGGGTATGTTTCACGGGTGACGTTTCACGGGTCTAGGTTTCACTGGTAAGTTTCACGGGTCAAGGTTTCACGGGTAAGTTTCACGGGTAAGTTTCACGGGTAAGTTTCACGGGTAAGTTTCACGAGTATGTTTCACGGGTGACGTTTCACGGGTCTAGGTTTCACTGGTAAGTTTCACGGGTCAAGGTTTCACGGGTAAGTTTCACGGGTAAGTTTCACGGGTATGTTTCACGGGTATGTTTCACGGGTGACGTTTCACGGGTCTAGGTTTCACTGGTAAGTTTCACGGGTAAGTTTCACGGGTGACGTTTCACGGGTCTATTTTTCACTGGTAAGTTTCACGGGTCAAGGTTTCACGGGTAAGTTTCACGTGTAAGTTTCACGGGTAAGTTTCACGGGTGACGTTTCACGGGTCTAGGTTTCACTGGTAAGTTTCACGGGTCAAGGTTTCACGGGTAAGTTTCACGGGTAAGTTTCACGGGTAAGTTTCACGGGTGACGTTTCACGGGTCTAGGTTTCACTGGTACGTTTCACGGGTCAAGGTTTCACGGGAAAGTTTCACGGGTAAGTTTCACGGGTAAGTTTCACGGGTGACGTTTCACGGGTCTAGGTTTCACTGGTAAGTTTCACGGGTCAAGGTTTCACGGGTAAGTTTCACGGGTAAGTTTCACGGGTGACGTTTCACGGGTCTAGGTTTCACTGGTAAGTTTCACGGGTCAAGGTTTCACGGGTAAGTTTCACGGGTAAGTTTCACGGGTAAGTTTCACGGTTATGTTTGAAGGGTGACGTTTCACGGGTCTAGGTTTCACTGGTAAGTTTCACGGGTAAGTTTCACGGGTAAGTTTCACGGGTATGTTTCACGGGTGACGTTTCACGGGTCTTGGTTTAACTGGTAAGTTTCACGGGTCAAGGTTTCACTGGTAAGTTTCACGGGTAAGTTTCACGGGTATGTTTCACGGGTGACGTTTCACGGGTCTAGGTTTCACTGGTAAGTTTCACGGGTCAAGGTTTCACGGTTAAGTTTCACGGGTAAGTTTCACGGGTAAGTTTCACGGGTATGTTTCACGGGTGACGTTTCACGGGTCTAGGTTTCACTGGTAAGTTTCACGGGTCAAGGTTTTACGGGTAAGTTTCACGGGTCTAGGTTTCACTGGTAAGTTTCACGGGTCAAGGTTTCACGGGTAAGTTTCACGGGTAAGTTTCACGGGTTTGTTTCACGGGTGACGTTTCACGGGTCTAGGTTTCACTGGAAAGTTTCACGGGTCAAGGTTTCACGGGTAAGTTTCACGGGTATGTTTCACGGGTGACGTTTCACGGGTCTAGGTTTCACTGGTAAGTTTCACGGGTCAAGGTTTCACGGGTAAGTTTTACGGGTAAGTTTCACGGGTGACGTTTCACGGGTGACGTTTCACGGGTCTAGGTTTCACTGGTAAGTTTCACGGGTCAAGGTTTCACGGGTAAGTTTCACGGGTAAGTTTCACGGGTATATTTCACGGGTGACGTTTCACGGGTCTAGGTTTCACTGGAAAGTTTCACGGGTCAAGGTTTCACGGGTAAGTTTCAAGGGTAAGTTTCACGGGTAAGTTTTACGGGTATGTTTTACAGGTGACGTTTCACGGGTCTAGGTTTCACTGGTAAGTTTCACGGGTCAAGGTTTCACGGGTAAGTTTCACGGGTAAGTTTCACGGGTAAGTTTCACAGGTATGTTTCATGGGTGATGTTTCACGGGTCTAGGTTTCACTGGTAAGTTTCGCGGGTCAAGGTTTCACGGGTAAGTTTCACGGGTAAGTTTCACGGGTATGTTTCACGGGTGACGTTTCACAGGTCTAGGTTTTACTGGAAAGTTTCACGGGTCAAGGTTTCACGGGTAAGTTTCACGGGTAAGTTTTACGGGTATGTTTCACAGGTGACGTTTCACGGGTCTAGCTTTCACTGGTAAGTTTCACGGGTCAAGGTTTCACGGGTAAGTTTCACGGGTAAGTTTCACGGGTATGTTTCATGGGTGATGTTTCACGGGTCTAGGTTTCACTGGTAAGTTTCACGGGTCAAGGTTTCACGGGTAAGTTTCACTGGTAAGTTTTACGGGTATGTTTTACAGGTGACGTTTCACGGGTCTAGGTTTCACTGGTAAGTTTCACGGGTCAAGGTTTCACGGGTAAGTTTCACGGGTAAGTTTCACGGGTATGTTTCACGGGTGACGTTTCACGGGTCTAGGTTTCACTGGTAAGTTTCACGGGTCAAGGTTTTACGGGTAAGTTTCACGGGTAAGTTTCACGGGTATGTTTCACGGGTGACGTTTCACGGGTCTAGGTTTCACTGGTAAGTTTCACGGGTCAAGGTTTCACGGGTAAGTTTCACGGGTAAGTTTCACGGGTGACGTTTCACGGGTCTAGGTTTCACTGGTAAGTTTCACGGGTCAAGGTTTCAAGGGTAAGTTTTACGGGTAAGTTTCACGGGTATGTTTCACGGGTGACGTTTCACGGGTCTAGGTTTCACTGGAAAGTTTCACGGGTCAAGGTTTCACGGGTAAGTTTTACGGGTATGTTTTACAGGTGACGTTTCACGGGTCTAGGTTTCACTGGTAAGTTTCACGGGTCAAGGTTTCTCGGGTAAGTTTCACGGGTAAGTTTCACGGGTATGTTTCGCGGGTGACGTTTCACGGGTCTAGGTTTCACTGGTAAGTTTCACGGGTCAAGGTTTCACGGGTAAGTTTCACGGGTGACGTTTCACGGGTCTATTTTTCACTGGTAAGTTTCACGGGTCAAGGTTTCACGGGTAAGTTTCACGTGTAAGTTTCACGGGTAAGTTTCACGGGTGACGTTTCACGGGTATGTTTCACGGGTGACGTTTCACGGGTCTAGGTTTCACTGGTAAGTTTCACGGGTCAAGGTTTTACGGGTAAGTTTCACGGGTCTAGATTTCACTGGTAAGTTTCACGGGTCAAGGTTTCACGGGTAAGTTTCACGGGTAAGTTTCACGGGTTTGTTTCACGGGTGACGTTTCACGGGTCTAGGTTTCACTGGAAAGTTTCACGGGTCAAGGTTTCACGGGTAAGTTTCACGGGTGACGTTTCACGGGTCTAGGTTTCACTGGTAAGTTTAACGGGTCAAGGTTTCACGGGTAAGTTTCACGGGTAAGTTTCACGGGTATGTTTCACGGGTGACGTTTCACGGGTCTAGGTTTCACTGGTAAGTTTCACGGGTCAAGGTTTCACGGGTAAGTTTCACGGGTAAGTTTCACGGGTAAGTTTCACGGGTAAGTTTCACGAGTATGTTTCACGGGTGACGTTTCACGGGTCTAGGTTTCACTGGTAAGTTTCACGGGTCAAGGTTTCACGGGTAAGTTTCACGGGTAAGTTTCACGGGTATGTTTCACGGGTATGTTTCACGGGTGACGTTTCACGGGTCTATTTTTCACTGGTAAGTTTCACGGGTCAAGGTTTCACGGGTAAGTTTCACGTGTTAGTTTCACGGGTAAGTTTCACGGGTGACGTTTCACGGGTCTAGGTTTCACTGGTAAGTTTCACGGGTCAAGGTTTCACGGGTAAGTTTCACGGGTAAGTTTCACGGGTGACGTTTCACGGGTCTAGGTTTCACTGGTAAGTTTCACGGGTCAAGGTTTCACGGGTAAGTTTCACGGGTAAGTTTCACGGGTAAGTTTCACGGGTAAGTTTCACGGGTGACGTTTCACGGGTCTAGGTTTCACTGGTAAGTTTCACGGGTCAAGGTTTCACGGGTAAGTTTCACGGGTAAGTTTCACGGGTGACGTTTCACGGGTCTAGGTTTCACTGGTAAGTTTCACGGGTCAAGGTTTCACGGGTAAGTTTCACGGGTAAGTTTCACGGGTATGTTTCAAGGGTGACGTTTCACGGGTCTAGGTTTCACTGGTAAGTTTCACGGGTCAAGGTTTCACGGGTAAGTTTCACGGGTAAGTTTCACGGGTATGTTTCACGGGTGACGTTTCACGGGTCTTGGTTTAACTGGTAAGTTTCACGGGTCAAGGTTTCACGGGTAAGTTTCACGGGTATGTTTCACGGGTGACGTTTCACGGGTCTAGGTTTCACTGGTAAGTTTCACGGGTCAAGGTTTCACGGGTAAGTTTCACGGGTAAGTTTCACGGGTAAGTTTCACGGGTATGTTTCACGGGTGACGTTTCACGGGTCTAGGTTTCACTGGTAAGTTTTACGGGTCAAGGTTTCACGGGTAAGTTTCACGGGTATGTTTCACGGGTGACGTTTCACGGGTCTTGGTTTAACTGGTAAGTTTCACGGGTCAAGGTTTCACGGGTAAGTTTCACGGGTATGTTTCACGGGTGACGTTTCACGGGTCTAGGTTTCACTGGTAAGTTTCACGGGTCAAGGTTTCACGGGTAAGTTTCACGGGTAAGTTTCACGGGTAAGTTTCACGGGTATGTTTCACGGGTGACGTTTCACGGGTCTAGGTTTCACTGGTAAGTTTTACGGGTCAAGGTTTCACGGGTAAGTTTCACGGGTATGTTTCACGGGTGACGTTTCACGGGTCTTGGTTTAACTGGTAAGTTTCACGGGTCAAGGTTTCACGGGTAAGTTTCACGGGTAAGTTTCACGGGTATGTTTCACGGGTGACGTTTCACGGGTCTTGGTTTAACTGGTAAGTTTCACGGGTCAAGGTTTCACGGGTAAGTTTCACGGGTAAGTTTCACGGGTTTGTTTCACGGGTGACGTTTCACGGGTCTAGGTTTCACTGGAAAGTTTCACGGGTCAAGGTTTCACGGGTAAGTTTCACGGGTATGTTTCACGGGTGACGTTTCACGGGTCTAGGTTTCACTGGTAAGTTTCACGGGTCAAGGTTTCACGGGTAAGTTTTACGGGTAAGTTTCACGGGTGACGTTTCACGGGTGACGTTTCACGGGTCTAGGTTTCACTGGTAAGTTTCACGGGTCAAGGTTTCAAGGGTAAGTTTCACGGGTAAGTTTCACGGGTATGTTTCACGGGTGACGTTTCACGGGTCTAGGTTTCACTGGAAAGTTTCACGGGTCAAGGTTTCACGGGTAAGTTTCAAGGGTAAGTTTCACGGGTAAGTTTAACGGGTATGTTTCACGGGTGACGTTTCACGGGTCTAGGTTTCACTGGTAAGTTTCACGGGTCAAGGTTTTACGGGTAAGTTTCACGGGTCTAGGTTTCACTGGTAAGTTTCACGGGTCAAGGTTTCACGGGTAAGTTTCACGGGTAAGTTTCACGGGTATGTTTCACGGGTGACGTTTCACGGGTCTAGGTTTCACTGGTAAGTTTCACGGGTCAAGGTTTCACGGGTAAGTTTTACGGGTAAGTTTCACGGGTGACGTTTCACGGGTGACGTTTCACGGGTCTAGGTTTCACTGGTAAGTTTCACGGGTCAAGGTTTCACGGGTAAGTTTTACGGGTAAGTTTCACGGGTATGTTTCACGGGTGACGTTTCACGGGTCTAGGTTTCACTGGAAAGTTTCACGGGTCAAGGTTTCACGGGTAAGTTTTACGGGTATGTTTTACAGGTGACGTTTCACGGGTCTAGGTTTCACTGGTAAGTTTCACGGGTCAAGGTTTCACGGGTAAGTTTCACGGGTAAGTTTCACGGGTAAGTTTCACGGGTATGTTTCATGGGTGATGTTTCACGGGTCTAGGTTTCACTGGTAAGTTTCGCGGGTCAAGGTTTCACGGGTAAGTTTCACGGGTAAGTTTCACGGGTATGTTTCACGGGTGACGTTTCACGGGTCTAGGTTTCACTGGAAAGTTTCACGGGTCAAGGTTTCACGGGTAAGTTTCACGGGTAAGTTTCACGGGTAAGTTTCACGGTGACGTTTCACGGGTCTAGGTTTCACTGGTAAGTTTCACGGGTCAAGGTTTCACGGGTAAGTTTCACGGGTAAGTTTCACGGGTAAGTTTCACGGGTATGTTTCACGGGTATGTTTAACGGGTGACGTTTCACGGGTCTAGGTTTCACTGGTAAGTTTCACGGGTCAAGGTTTCACGGGTAAGTTTCACGGGTATGTTTCACGGGTGACGTTTCACGGGTCTAGGTTTCACTGGAAAGTTTCACGGGTCAAGGTTTCACGGGTAAGTTTTACGGGTATGTTTTACAGGTGACGTTTCACGGGTCTAGGTTTCACTGGTAAGTTTCACGGGTCAAGGTTTCACGGGTAAGTTTCACGGGTAAGTTTCACGGGTATGTTTTACGGGTGACGTTTCACGGGTCTAGGTTTCTTTGGTAAGTTTCACGGGTCAAGGTTTCACGGGTAAGTTTCACGGGTAAGTTTCACGGGTATGTTACACGGGTGACGTTTCACGGGTCTAGGTTTCACTGGTAAGTTTCACGGGTCAAGGTTTCACGGGTAAGTTTCACTGGTAAGTTTCACGGGTATGTTTCACGGGTGACGTTTCACGGGTCTAGGTTTCACTGGTAAGTTTCACTGGTCAAGGTTTCATGGTTAAGTTTCACGGGTAAGTTTCACGGGTATGTTTCACGGGTGACGTTTCACGGGTCTAGGTTTCACTGGTAAGTTTCACGGGTCAAGGTTTCACGGGTAAGTTTCACGGGTATGTTTCACGGGTGACGTTTCACGGGTCTAGGTTTCACTGGTAAGTTTCACGGGTCAAGGTTTTACGGGTAAGTTTCACGGGTAAGTTTCACGGGTGACGTTTCACGGGTATAGGTTTCACTGGTAAGTTTCACGGGTCAAGGTTTTACGGGTAAGTTTCACGGGTCTAGGTTTCACTGGTAAGTTTCACGGGTCAAGGTTTCACGGGTAAGTTTCACGGGTAAGTTTCACGGGTATGTTTCACGGGTGACGTTTCACGGGTCTAGGTTTCACTGGAAAGTTTCACGGGTCAAGGTTTCACGGGTAAGTTTCAAGGGTAAGTTTCACGGGTATGTTTCACGGGTGACGTTTCACGGGTCTAGGTTTCACTGGTAAGTTTCACGGGTCTAGGTTTCACTGGTAAGTTTCACGGGTCAAGGTTTCACGGGTAAGTTTTACAGGTAAGTTTCACGGGTAAGTTTCACGGGTATGTTTCACGGGTGACGTTTCACGGGTCTAGGTTTCACTGGTAAGTTTCACGGGTCAAGGTTTCACGGTTAAGTTTCACGGGTAAAATTCACGGGTATGTTTCACGGGTATGTTTCACGGGTGACGTTTCACGGGTCTAGGTTTCACTGGTAAGTTTCACGGGTCAAGGTTTCACGGGTAAGTTTCACGGGTAAGTTTCACGGGTAAGTTTCACGGGTATGTTTCACGGGTGACGTTTCACGGGTCTAGGTTTCACTGGTAAGTTTCACGGGTCAAGGTTTCACGGGTAAGTTTCACGGGTAAGTTTCACGGGTATGTTTCACGGGTGACGTTTCACGGGTCTAGGTTTCACTGGTAAGTTTCACGGGTCAAGGTTTCACGGGTAAGTTTCACGGGTAAGTTTCACGGGTATGTTTCACGGGTGACGTTTCACGGGTCTAGGTTTCACTGTTAAGTTTCACGGGTCAAGGTTTTACGGGTAAGTTTCACGGGTAAGTTTCACGGGTATGTTTCACGGGTGACGTTTCACGGGTCTAGGTTTCACTGGTAAGTTTCACGAGTCAAGGTTTCACGGGTAAGTTTCACGGGTAAGTTTTACGGGTAAGTTTCACGGGTGACGTTTTACGGGTGACGTTTCACGGGTCTAGGTTTCACTGGTAAGTTTCACGGGTCAAGGTTTCACGGGTAAGTTTCACGGGTAAGTTTCACGGGTATGTTTCACGGGTGACGTTTCACGGGTCTAGGTTTCACTGGTAAGTTTCACGGGTCAAGGTTTCACTGGTAAGTTTCACGGGTAAGTTTCACGGGTAAGTTTCACGGGTATGTTTCACGGGTATGTTTCACGGGTGACGTTTCACGGGTCTAGGTTTCACTGGTAAGTTTAACGGGTCAAGGTTTCACGGGTAAGTTTTACGGGTAAGTTTCACGGGTATGTTTTACGGGTATGTTTCACGGGTGACGTTTCACGGGTCTAGGTTTCACTGGTAAGTTTCACGGGTCAAGGTTTCACGGGTAAGTTTCACGGGTAAGTTTCACGGGTATGTTTCACGGGTGACGTTTCACGGGTCTAGGTTTCACTGGTAAGTTTCACGGGTCAAGGTTTCACAGGTAAATTTCACGGGTAAGTTTCACGGGTATGTTTCACGGGTGACGTTTCACGGGTCTAGGTTTCACTGGAAAGTTTCACGGGTCAAGGTTTCACGGGTAAGTTTCACGGGTAAGTTTTACGGGTATGATTTACAGGTGACGTTTCACGGGTCTAGGTTTCACTGGTAAGTTTCACGGGTCAAGGTTTCACGGGTAAGTTTCACGGGTGACGTTTCACGGGTATGTTTTACGGGTGACGTTTCACGGGTCTAGGTTTCACTGGTAAGTTTCACGGGTCAAGGTTTCACGGGTAAGTTTCACGGGTAAGTTTCACGGGTATGTTTCACGGGTGACGTTTCACGGGTCTAGGTTTCACTGGTAAGTTTCACGGGTCAAGGTTTTACGGGTAAGTTTCACGGGTCTAGATTTCACTATAAAGTTTCACGGGTCAAGGTTTCACTGGTAAGTTTCACGGGTAAGTTTCACGGGTTTGTTTCACGGGTTACGTTTCACGGGTCTAGGTTTCACTGGAAAGTTTCACGGGTCAAGGTTTCACGGGTAAGTTTCACGGGTAAGTTTCACGGGTATGTTTCACGGGTGACGTTTCACGGGTCTAGGTTTCACTGGTAAGTTTCACGGGTCAAGGTTTCACGGGTAAGTTTCACGGGTAAGTTTCACGGGTATATTTCACGGGTGACGTTTCACGGGTCTAGGTTTCACTGGTAAGTTTCACGGGTCAAGGTTTCACGGGTAAGTTTCACGGGTAAGTTTCACGGGTAAGTTTCACGGGTATGTTTCACGGGTGACGTTTCACGGGTCTAGGTTTCACTGGTAAGTTTCACGGGTCAAGGTTTCACGGGTAAGTTTCACGGGTAAGTTTCACGGGTATGTTTCACGGGTATGTTTCACGGGTGACGTTTCACGGGTCTAGGTTTCACTGGTAAGTTTCACGGGTCAAGGTTTCACGGGTAAGTTTCACGGGTAAGTTTCACGGGTATGTTTCACGGGTGACGTTTCACGGGTCTAGGTTTCACTGGTAAGTTTTACGGGTCAAGGTTTCACGGGTAAGTTTCACGGGTATGTTTCACGGATATGTTTCACGGGTGACGTTTCACGGGTCTAGGTTTCACTGGTAAGTTTCACGGGTCAAGGTTTCACGGGTAAGTTTCACGGGTAAGTTTCACGGGTATGTTTCACGGGTGACGTTTCACGGGTCTAGGTTTCACTGGTAAGTTTCACGGGTCAAGGTTTCACGGGTAAGTTTCACGGGTAAGTTTCACGGGTATGTTTCACGGGTATGTTTCACGGGTGACGTTTCACGGGTCTAGGTTTCACTGGTAAGTTTCACGGGTCAAGGTTTCACGGGTAAGTTTCACGGGTAAGTTTCACGGGTATGTTTCACGGGTGACGTTTCACGGGTCTAGGTTTCACTGGTAAGTTTCACGGGTCAAGGTTTCACGGGTAAGTTTCACGGGTAAGTTTCACGGGTATGTTTCACGGGTGACGTTTCACGGGTCTAGGTTTCACTGGTAAGTTTCACGGGTCAAGGTTTCACGGGTAAGTTTCACGGGTAAGTTTCACGGGTGACGTTTCACGGGTCTAGGTTTCACTGGTAAGTTTCACGGGTCAAGGTTTCAAGGGTAAGTTTTACGGGTAAGTTTCACGGGTATGTTTCACGGGTGACGTTTCACGGGTCTAGGTTTCACTGGAAAGTTTCACGGGTCAAGGTTTCACGGGTAAGTTTCACGGGTAAGTTTCACGGGTATGTTTCACGGGTGACGTTTCACGGGTCTAGGTTTCACTGGTAAGTTTCACGGGTCAAGGTTTAACGGGTAAGTTTCACAGGTAAGTTTCACGGGTAAGTTTCACGGGTATGTTTCGCGGGTGACGTTTCACGGGTCTAGGTTTCACTGGTAAGTTTCACGGGTCAAGGTTTCACGGGTAAGTTTCACGGGTAAGTTTCACGGGTGACGTTTCACGGGTCTATTTTTCACTGGTAAGTTTCACGGGTCAAGGTTTCACGGGTAAGTTTCACGTGTAAGTTTCACGGGTAAGTTTCACGGGTGACGTTTCACGGGTATGTTTCACGGGTGACGTTTCACGGGTCTAGGTTTCACTGGTAAGTTTCACGGGTCAAGGTTTTACGGGTAAGTTTCACGGGTCTAGATTTCACTGGTAAGTTTCACGGGTCAAGGTTTCACGGGTAAGTTTCACGGGTAAGTTTCACGGGTTTGTTTCACGGGTGACGTTTCACGGGTCTAGGTTTCACTGGAAAGTTTCACGGGTCAAGGTTTCACGGGTAAGTTTCACGGGTGACGTTTCACGGGTCTAGGTTTCACTGGTAAGTTTAACGGGTCAAGGTTTCACGGGTAAGTTTCACGGGTAAGTTTCACGGGTATGTTTCACGGGTGACGTTTCACGGGTCTAGGTTTCACTGGTAAGTTTCACGGGTCAAGGTTTCACGGGTAAGTTTCACGGGTAAGTTTCACGGGTAAGTTTCACGGGTAAGTTTCACGAGTATGTTTCACGGGTGACGTTTCACGGGTCTAGGTTTCACTGGTAAGTTTCACGGGTCAAGGTTTCACGGGTAAGTTTCACGGGTAAGTTTCACGGGTATGTTTCACGGGTATGTTTCACGGGTGACGTTTCACGGGTCTAGGTTTCACTGGTAAGTTTCACGGGTAAGTTTCACGGGTGACGTTTCACGGGTCTATTTTTCACTGGTAAGTTTCACGGGTCAAGGTTTCACGGGTAAGTTTCACGTGTAAGTTTCACGGGTAAGTTTCACGGGTGACGTTTCACGGGTCTAGGTTTCACTGGTAAGTTTCACGGGTCAAGGTTTCACGGGTAAGTTTCACGGGTAAGTTTCACGGGTAAGTTTCACGGGTGACGTTTCACGGGTCTAGGTTTCACTGGTACGTTTCACGGGTCAAGGTTTCACGGGAAAGTTTCACGGGTAAGTTTCACGGGTAAGTTTCACGGGTGACGTTTCACGGGTCTAGGTTTCACTGGTAAGTTTCACGGGTCAAGGTTTCACGGGTAAGTTTCACGGGTAAGTTTCACGGGTGACGTTTCACGGGTCTAGGTTTCACTGGTAAGTTTCACGGGTCAAGGTTTCACGGGTAAGTTTCACGGGTAAGTTTCACGGGTAAGTTTCACGGTTATGTTTGAAGGGTGACGTTTCACGGGTCTAGGTTTCACTGGTAAGTTTCACGGGTAAGTTTCACGGGTAAGTTTCACGGGTATGTTTCACGGGTGACGTTTCACGGGTCTTGGTTTAACTGGTAAGTTTCACGGGTCAAGGTTTCACTGGTAAGTTTCACGGGTAAGTTTCACGGGTATGTTTCACGGGTGACGTTTCACGGGTCTAGGTTTCACTGGTAAGTTTCACGGGTCAAGGTTTCACGGTTAAGTTTCACGGGTAAGTTTCACGGGTAAGTTTCACGGGTATGTTTCACGGGTGACGTTTCACGGGTCTAGGTTTCACTGGTAAGTTTCACGGGTCAAGGTTTTACGGGTAAGTTTCACGGGTCTAGGTTTCACTGGTAAGTTTCACGGGTCAAGGTTTCACGGGTAAGTTTCACGGGTAAGTTTCACGGGTTTGTTTCACGGGTGACGTTTCACGGGTCTAGGTTTCACTGGAAAGTTTCACGGGTCAAGGTTTCACGGGTAAGTTTCACGGGTATGTTTCACGGGTGACGTTTCACGGGTCTAGGTTTCACTGGTAAGTTTCACGGGTCAAGGTTTCACGGGTAAGTTTTACGGGTAAGTTTCACGGGTGACGTTTCACGGGTGACGTTTCACGGGTCTAGGTTTCACTGGTAAGTTTCACGGGTCAAGGTTTCACGGGTAAGTTTCACGGGTAAGTTTCACGGGTATATTTCACGGGTGACGTTTCACGGGTCTAGGTTTCACTGGAAAGTTTCACGGGTCAAGGTTTCACGGGTAAGTTTCAAGGGTAAGTTTCACGGGTAAGTTTTACGGGTATGTTTTACAGGTGACGTTTCACGGGTCTAGGTTTCACTGGTAAGTTTCACGGGTCAAGGTTTCACGGGTAAGTTTCACGGGTAAGTTTCACGGGTAAGTTTCACAGGTATGTTTCATGGGTGATGTTTCACGGGTCTAGGTTTCACTGGTAAGTTTCGCGGGTCAAGGTTTCACGGGTAAGTTTCACGGGTAAGTTTCACGGGTATGTTTCACGGGTGACGTTTCACAGGTCTAGGTTTTACTGGAAAGTTTCACGGGTCAAGGTTTCACGGGTAAGTTTCACGGGTAAGTTTTACGGGTATGTTTCACAGGTGACGTTTCACGGGTCTAGCTTTCACTGGTAAGTTTCACGGGTCAAGGTTTCACGGGTAAGTTTCACGGGTAAGTTTCACGGGTATGTTTCATGGGTGATGTTTCACGGGTCTAGGTTTCACTGGTAAGTTTCACGGGTCAAGGTTTCACGGGTAAGTTTCACTGGTAAGTTTTACGGGTATGTTTTACAGGTGACGTTTCACGGGTCTAGGTTTCACTGGTAAGTTTCACGGGTCAAGGTTTCACGGGTAAGTTTCACGGGTAAGTTTCACGGGTATGTTTCACGGGTGACGTTTCACGGGTCTAGGTTTCACTGGTAAGTTTCACGGGTCAAGGTTTTACGGGTAAGTTTCACGGGTAAGTTTCACGGGTATGTTTCACAGGTGACGTTTCACGGGTCTAGGTTTCACTGGTAAGTTTCACGGGTCAAGGTTTCACGGGTAAGTTTCACGGGTAAGTTTCACGGGTGACGTTTCACGGGTCTAGGTTTCACTGGTAAGTTTCACGGGTCAAGGTTTCAAGGGTAAGTTTTACGGGTAAGTTTCACGGGTATGTTTCACGGGTGACGTTTCACGGGTCTAGGTTTCACTGGAAAGTTTCACGGGTCAAGGTTTCACGGGTAAGTTTTACGGGTATGTTTTACAGGTGACGTTTCACGGGTCTAGGTTTCACTGGTAAGTTTCACGGGTCAAGGTTTCTCGGGTAAGTTTCACGGGTAAGTTTCACGGGTATGTTTCGCGGGTGACGTTTCACGGGTCTAGGTTTCACTGGTAAGTTTCACGGGTCAAGGTTTCACGGGTAAGTTTCACGGGTGACGTTTCACGGGTCTATTTTTCACTGGTAAGTTTCACGGGTCAAGGTTTCACGGGTAAGTTTCACGTGTAAGTTTCACGGGTAAGTTTCACGGGTGACGTTTCACGGGTATGTTTCACGGGTGACGTTTCACGGGTCTAGGTTTCACTGGTAAGTTTCACGGGTCAAGGTTTTACGGGTAAGTTTCACGGGTCTAGATTTCACTGGTAAGTTTCACGGGTCAAGGTTTCACGGGTAAGTTTCACGGGTAAGTTTCACGGGTTTGTTTCACGGGTGACGTTTCACGGGTCTAGGTTTCACTGGAAAGTTTCACGGGTCAAGGTTTCACGGGTAAGTTTCACGGGTGACGTTTCACGGGTCTAGGTTTCACTGGTAAGTTTAACGGGTCAAGGTTTCACGGGTAAGTTTCACGGGTAAGTTTCACGGGTATGTTTCACGGGTGACGTTTCACGGGTCTAGGTTTCACTGGTAAGTTTCACGGGTCAAGGTTTCACGGGTAAGTTTCACGGGTAAGTTTCACGGGTAAGTTTCACGGGTAAGTTTCACGAGTATGTTTCACGGGTGACGTTTCACGGGTCTAGGTTTCACTGGTAAGTTTCACGGGTCAAGGTTTCACGGGTAAGTTTCACGGGTAAGTTTCACGGGTATGTTTCACGGGTATGTTTCACGGGTGACGTTTCACGGGTCTAGGTTTCACTGGTAAGTTTCACGGGTAAGTTTCACGGGTGACGTTTCACGGGTCTATTTTTCACTGGTAAGTTTCACGGGTCAAGGTTTCACGGGTAAGTTTCACGTGTAAGTTTCACGGGTAAGTTTCACGGGTGACGTTTCACGGGTCTAGGTTTCACTGGTAAGTTTCAAGGGTCAAGGTTTCACGGGTAAGTTTCACGGGTAAGTTTCACGGGTAAGTTTCACGGGTGACGTTTCACGGGTCTAGGTTTCACTGGTACGTTTCACGGGTCAAGGTTTCACGGGAAAGTTTCACGGGTAAGTTTCACGGGTAAGTTTCACGGGTGACGTTTCACGGGTCTAGGTTTCACTGGTAAGTTTCACGGGTCAAGGTTTCACGGGTAAGTTTCACGGGTAAGTTTCACGGGTAAGTTTCACGGGTGACGTTTCACGGGTCTAGGTTTCACTGGTAAGTTTCACGGGTCAAGGTTTCACGGGTAAGTTTCACGGGTAAGTTTCACGGGTAAGTTTCACGGTTATGTTTGAAGGGTGACGTTTCACGGGTCTAGGTTTCACTGGTAAGTTTCACGGGTAAGTTTCACGGGTAAGTTTCACGGGTATGTTTCACGGGTGACGTTTCACGGGTCTTGGTTTAACTGGTAAGTTTCACGGGTCAAGGTTTCACTGGTAAGTTTCACGGGTAAGTTTCACGGGTATGTTTCACGGGTGACGTTTCACGGGTCTAGGTTTCACTGGTAAGTTTCACGGGTCAAGGTTTCACGGTTAAGTTTCACGGGTAAGTTTCACGGGTAAGTTTCACGGGTATGTTTCACGGGTGACGTTTCACGGGTCTAGGTTTCACTGGTAAGTTTCACGGGTCAAGGTTTTACGGGTAAGTTTCACGGGTCTAGGTTTCACTGGTAAGTTTCACGGGTCAAGGTTTCACGGGTAAGTTTCACGGGTAAGTTTCACGGGTTTGTTTCACGGGTGACGTTTCACGGGTCTAGGTTTCACTGGAAAGTTTCACGGGTCAAGGTTTCACGGGTAAGTTTCACGGGTATGTTTCACGGGTGACGTTTCACGGGTCTAGGTTTCACTGGTAAGTTTCACGGGTCAAGGTTTCACGGGTAAGTTTTACGGGTAAGTTTCACGGGTGACGTTTCACGGGTGACGTTTCACGGGTCTAGGTTTCACTGGTAAGTTTCACGGGTCAAGGTTTCACGGGTAAGTTTCACGGGTAAGTTTCACGGGTATATTTCACGGGTGACGTTTCACGGGTCTAGGTTTCACTGGAAAGTTTCACGGGTCAAGGTTTCACGGGTAAGTTTCAAGGGTAAGTTTCACGGGTAAGTTTTACGGGTATGTTTTACAGGTGACGTTTCACGGGTCTAGGTTTCACTGGTAAGTTTCACGGGTCAAGGTTTCACGGGTAAGTTTCACGGGTAAGTTTCACGGGTAAGTTTCACAGGTATGTTTCATGGGTGATGTTTCACGGGTCTAGGTTTCACTGGTAAGTTTCGCGGGTCAAGGTTTCACGGGTAAGTTTCACGGGTAAGTTTCACGGGTATGTTTCACGGGTGACGTTTCACAGGTCTAGGTTTTACTGGAAAGTTTCACGGGTCAAGGTTTCACGGGTAAGTTTCACGGGTAAGTTTTACGGGTATGTTTCACAGGTGACGTTTCACGGGTCTAGCTTTCACTGGTAAGTTTCACGGGTCAAGGTTTCACGGGTAAGTTTCACGGGTAAGTTTCACGGGTATGTTTCATGGGTGATGTTTCACGGGTCTAGGTTTCACTGGTAAGTTTCACGGGTCAAGGTTTCACGGGTAAGTTTCACTGGTAAGTTTTACGGGTATGTTTTACAGGTGACGTTTCACGGGTCTAGGTTTCACTGGTAAGTTTCACGGGTCAAGGTTTCACGGGTAAGTTTCACGGGTAAGTTTCACGGGTATGTTTCACGGGTGACGTTTCACGGGTCTAGGTTTCACTGGTAAGTTTCACGGGTCAAGGTTTTACGGGTAAGTTTCACGGGTAAGTTTCACGGGTATGTTTCACGGGTGACGTTTCACGGGTCTAGGTTTCACTGGTAAGTTTCACGGGTCAAGGTTTCACGGGTAAGTTTCACGGGTAAGTTTCACGGGTGACGTTTCACGGGTCTAGGTTTCACTGGTAAGTTTCACGGGTCAAGGTTTCAAGGGTAAGTTTTACGGGTAAGTTTCACGGGTATGTTTCACGGGTGACGTTTCACGGGTCTAGGTTTCACTGGAAAGTTTCACGGGTCAAGGTTTCACGGGTAAGTTTTACGGGTATGTTTTACAGGTGACGTTTCACGGGTCTAGGTTTCACTGGTAAGTTTCACGGGTCAAGGTTTCTCGGGTAAGTTTCACGGGTAAGTTTCACGGGTATGTTTCGCGGGTGACGTTTCACGGGTCTAGGTTTCACTGGTAAGTTTCACGGGTCAAGGTTTCACGGGTAAGTTTCACGGGTGACGTTTCACGGGTCTATTTTTCACTGGTAAGTTTCACGGGTCAAGGTTTCACGGGTAAGTTTCACGTGTAAGTTTCACGGGTAAGTTTCACGGGTGACGTTTCACGGGTATGTTTCACGGGTGACGTTTCACGGGTCTAGGTTTCACTGGTAAGTTTCACGGGTCAAGGTTTTACGGGTAAGTTTCACGGGTCTAGATTTCACTGGTAAGTTTCACGGGTCAAGGTTTCACGGGTAAGTTTCACGGGTAAGTTTCACGGGTTTGTTTCACGGGTGACGTTTCACGGGTCTAGGTTTCACTGGAAAGTTTCACGGGTCAAGGTTTCACGGGTAAGTTTCACGGGTGACGTTTCACGGGTCTAGGTTTCACTGGTAAGTTTAACGGGTCAAGGTTTCACGGGTAAGTTTCACGGGTAAGTTTCACGGGTATGTTTCACGGGTGACGTTTCACGGGTCTAGGTTTCACTGGTAAGTTTCACGGGTCAAGGTTTCACGGGTAAGTTTCACGGGTAAGTTTCACGGGTAAGTTTCACGGGTAAGTTTCACGAGTATGTTTCACGGGTGACGTTTCACGGGTCTAGGTTTCACTGGTAAGTTTCACGGGTCAAGGTTTCACGGGTAAGTTTCACGGGTAAGTTTCACGGGTATGTTTCACGGGTATGTTTCACGGGTGACGTTTCACGGGTCTAGGTTTCACTGGTAAGTTTCACGGGTAAGTTTCACGGGTGACGTTTCACGGGTCTATTTTTCACTGGTAAGTTTCACGGGTCAAGGTTTCACGGGTAAGTTTCACGTGTAAGTTTCACGGGTAAGTTTCACGGGTGACGTTTCACGGGTCTAGGTTTCACTGGTAAGTTTCACGGGTCAAGGTTTCACGGGTAAGTTTCACGGGTAAGTTTCACGGGTAAGTTTCACGGGTGACGTTTCACGGGTCTAGGTTTCACTGGTACGTTTCACGGGTCAAGGTTTCACGGGAAAGTTTCACGGGTAAGTTTCACGGGTAAGTTTCACGGGTGACGTTTCACGGGTCTAGGTTTCACTGGTAAGTTTCACGGGTCAAGGTTTCACGGGTAAGTTTCACGGGTAAGTTTCACGGGTGACGTTTCACGGGTCTAGGTTTCACTGGTAAGTTTCACGGGTCAAGGTTTCACGGGTAAGTTTCACGGGTAAGTTTCACGGGTAAGTTTCACGGTTATGTTTGAAGGGTGACGTTTCACGGGTCTAGGTTTCACTGGTAAGTTTCACGGGTAAGTTTCACGGGTAAGTTTCACGGGTATGTTTCACGGGTGACGTTTCACGGGTCTTGGTTTAACTGGTAAGTTTCACGGGTCAAGGTTTCACTGGTAAGTTTCACGGGTAAGTTTCACGGGTATGTTTCACGGGTGACGTTTCACGGGTCTAGGTTTCACTGGTAAGTTTCACGGGTCAAGGTTTCACGGTTAAGTTTCACGGGTAAGTTTCACGGGTAAGTTTCACGGGTATGTTTCACGGGTGACGTTTCACGGGTCTAGGTTTCACTGGTAAGTTTCACGGGTCAAGGTTTTACGGGTAAGTTTCACGGGTCTAGGTTTCACTGGTAAGTTTCACGGGTCAAGGTTTCACGGGTAAGTTTCACGGGTAAGTTTCACGGGTTTGTTTCACGGGTGACGTTTCACGGGTCTAGGTTTCACTGGAAAGTTTCACGGGTCAAGGTTTCACGGGTAAGTTTCACGGGTATGTTTCACGGGTGACGTTTCACGGGTCTAGGTTTCACTGGTAAGTTTCACGGGTCAAGGTTTCACGGGTAAGTTTTACGGGTAAGTTTCACGGGTGACGTTTCACGGGTGACGTTTCACGGGTCTAGGTTTCACTGGTAAGTTTCACGGGTCAAGGTTTCACGGGTAAGTTTCACGGGTAAGTTTCACGGGTATATTTCACGGGTGACGTTTCACGGGTCTAGGTTTCACTGGAAAGTTTCACGGGTCAAGGTTTCACGGGTAAGTTTCAAGGGTAAGTTTCACGGGTAAGTTTTACGGGTATGTTTTACAGGTGACGTTTCACGGGTCTAGGTTTCACTGGTAAGTTTCACGGGTCAAGGTTTCACGGGTAAGTTTCACGGGTAAGTTTCACGGGTAAGTTTCACAGGTATGTTTCATGGGTGATGTTTCACGGGTCTAGGTTTCACTGGTAAGTTTCGCGGGTCAAGGTTTCACGGGTAAGTTTCACGGGTAAGTTTCACGGGTATGTTTCACGGGTGACGTTTCACGGGTCTAGGTTTTACTGGAAAGTATCACGGGTCAAGGTTTCACGGGTAAGTTTCACGGGTAAGTTTTACGGGTATGTTTCACAGGTAACGTTTCACGGGTCTAGGTTTCACTGGTAAGTTTCACGGGTCAAGGTTTCACGGGTAAGTTTCACGGGTAAGTTTCACGGGTATGTTTCATGGGTGATGTTTCACGGGTCTAGGTTTCACTGGTAAGTTTCACGGGTCAAGGTTTCACGGGTAAGTTTCACTGGTAAGTTTTACGGGTATGTTTTACAGGTGACGTTTCACGGGTCTAGGTTTCACTGGTAAGTTTCACGGGTCAAGGTTTCACGGGTAAGTTTCACGGGTAAGTTTCACGGGTATGTTTCACGGGTGACGTTTCACGGGTCTAGGTTTCACTGGTAAGTTTCACGGGTCAAGGTTTTACGGGTAAGTTTCACGGGTAAGTTTCACGGGTATGTTTCACGGGTGACGTTTCACGGGTCTAGGTTTCACTGGTAAGTTTCACGGGTCAAGGTTTCACGGGTAAGTTTCACGGGTAAGTTTCACGGGTATGTTTCACGGGTGACGTTTCACGGGTCTAGGTTTCACTGGTAAGTTTCACGGGTCAAGGTTTCACGGGTAAGTTTCACGGGTAAGTTTCACGGGTGACGTTTCACGGGTCTATTTTTCTTTGGTAAGTTTCACGGGTCAAGGTTTCACGGGTAAGTTTCACGTGTAAGTTTCACGGGTGACGTTTCACGGGTCTAGGTTTCACTGGTAAGTTTCACGGGTCAAGGTTTCACGGGTAAGTTTCACGGGTAAGTTTCACGGGTAAGTTTCACGGGTAAGTTTCACGGGTGACGTTTCACGGGTCTAGGTTTCACTGGTAAGTTTCACGGGTCAAGGTTTCACGGGTAAGTTTCACGGGTAAGTTTCACGGGTAAGTTTCACGGGTAAGTTTCACGGGTAAGTTTCATGGGTGACGTTTCACGGGTCTAGGTTTCACTGGTAAGTTTCACGGGTCAAGGTTTCACGGGTAAGTTTCACGGGTAAGTTTCACGGGTGACGTTTCACGGGTCTAGGTTTCACTGGTAAGTTTCACGGGTCAAGGTTTCACAGGTAAGTTTCACGGGTATGTTTCACGGGTGACGTTTCACGGGTCTAGGTTTCACTGGAAAGTTTCACGGGTCAAGGTTTCACGGGTAAGTTTCAAGGGTAAGTTTCACGGGTAAGTTTTACGGGTATGTTTTACAGGTGACATTTCACGGGTCTAGGTTTCACTGGTAAGTTTCACGGGTCAAGGTTTCACGGGTAAGTTTCACGGGTAAGTTTCACGGGTAAGTTTCACGGGTATGTTTCATGGGTGATGTTTCACGGGTCTAGGTTTCACTGGTAAGTTTCGCGGGTCAAGGTTTCACGGGTAAGTTTCACGGGTAAGTTTCACGGGTATGTTTCACGGGTGACGTTTCACGGGTCTAGGTTTCACTGGTAAGTTTCACGGGTCAAGGTTTCACGGGTAAGTTTCACGGGTAAGTTTCACGGGTAAGTTTCACGGGTATGTTTCACGGGTGACGTTTCACGGGTCTAGGTTTCACTGGTAAGTTTCACGGGTCAAGGTTTCACGGGTAAGTTTCACGGGTAAGATTCACGGGTATGTTTCACGGGTGACGTTTCACGGGTCTAGGTTTCACTGGTAAGTTTCACGGGTCAAGGTTTCACGGGTAAGTTTCACGGGTAAGTTTCACGGGTATGTTTCACGGGTGACGTTTCACGGGTCTAGGTTTCACTGGTAAGTTTCACGGGTCAAGGTTTTACGGGTAAATTTCACGGGTAAGTGTCACGGGTATGTTTCACGGGTGACGTTTCACGGGTCTAGGTTTCACTGGTAAGTTTCACGAGTCAAGGTTTCACGGGTAAGTTTCACGGGTAAGTTTTACGGGTAAGTTTCACGGGTGACGTTTTACGGGTGACGTTTCACGGGTCTAGGTTTCACTGGTAAGTTTCACGGGTCAAGGTTTCACGGGTAAGTTTCACGGGTAAGTTTCACGGGTGACGTTTCACGGGTCTAGGTTTCACTGGTAAGTTTCACGGGTCAAGGTTTCACGGGTAAGTTTCACGGGTAAGTTTCACGGGTAAGTTTCACGGGTAAGTTTCACGGGTATGTTTCACGGGTGACGTTTCACGGGTCTAGGTTTCACTGGTAAGTTTAACGGGTCAAGGTTTCACGGGTAAGTTTTACGAGTAAGTTTCACGGGTATGTTTTACGGGTATGTTTCACGGGTGACGTTTCACGGGTCTAGGTTTCACTGGTAAGTTTCACGGGTCAAGGTTTCACGGGTAAGTTTCACGGGTAAGTTTCACGGGTATGTTTCACGGGTGACGTTTCACGGGTCTAGGTTTCACTGGTAAGTTTCACGGGTCAAGGTTTCACGGGTAAGTTTCACGGGTAAGTTTCACGGGTATGTTTCACGGGTGACGTTTCACGGGTCTAGGTTTCACTGGTAAGTTTCACGGGTCAAGGTTTCACGGGTAAGTTTCACGGGTAAGTTTCACGGGTAAGTTTCACGGGTATGTTTCACGGGTGACGTTTCACGGGTCTAGGTTTCACTGGTAAGTTTCACGGGTCAAGGTTTCACGGGTAAGTTTCACGGGTAAGTCTCACGGGTGACGTTTCACGGGTCTAGGTTTCACTGGTAAGTTTCACGGGTCAAGGTTTCAAGGGTAAGTTTTACGGGTAAGTTTCACGGGTATGTTTCACGGGTGACGTTTCACGGGTCTAGGTTTCACTGGAAAGTTTCACGGGTCAAGGTTTCACGGGTAAGTTTCACGGGTAAGTTTTACGGGTATGTTTTACAGGTGACGTTTCACGGGTCTAGGTTTCACTGGTAAGTTTCACGGGTCAAAGTTTCTCGGGTAAGTTTCACGGGTAAGTTTCACGGGTATGTTTCGCGGGTGACGTTTCACGGGTCTAGGTTTCACTGGTAAGTTTCACGGGTCAAGGTTTCACGGGTAAGTTTCACGGGTAAGTTTCACGGGTGACGTTTCACGGGTCTATTTTTCACTGGTAAGTTTCACGGGTCAAGGTTTCACGAGTAAGTTTCACGTGTAAGTTTCACGGGTAAGTTTCACGGGTGACGTTTCACGGGTATGTTTCACGGGTGACGTTTCACGGGTCTAGGTTTCACTGGTAAGTTTCACGGGTCAAGGTTTTACGGGTAAGTTTCACGGGTCTAGATTTCACTGGTAAGTTTCACGGGTCAAGGTTTCACGGGTAAGTTTCACGGGTAAGTTTCACGGGTTTGTTTCACGGGTGACGTTTCACGGGTCTAGGTTTCACTGGAAAGTTTCACGGGTCAAGGTTTCACGGGTAAGTTTCACGGGTAAGTTTCACGGGTAAGTTTCACGGGTATGTTTCACGGGTGACGTTTCACGGGTCTAGGTTTCACTGGTAAGTTTCACGGGTCAAGGTTTCACGGGTAAGTTTCACGGGTAAGTTTCACGGGTATGTTTCACGGGTGACGTTTCACGGGTCTAGGTTTCACTGGTAAGTTTCACGGGTCAAGGTTTTACGGGTAAGTTTCACGGGTAAGTTTCACGGGTAAGTTTCACGGGTAAGTTTCACGGGTATGTTTCACGGGTGACGTTTCACGGGTCTAGGTTTCACTGGTAAGTTTCACGGGTCAAGGTTTCACGGGTAAGTTTCACGGGTAAGTTTCACGGGTATGTTTCACGGGTATGTTTCACGGGTGACGTTTCACGGGTCTAGGTTTCACTGGTAAGTTTCACGGGTGACGTTTCACGGGTCTATTTTTCACTGGTAAGTTTCACGGGTCAAGGTTTCACGGGTAAGTTTCACGTGTAAGTTTCACGGGTAAGTTTCACGGGTGACGTTTCACGGGTCTAGGTTTCACTGGTAAGTTTCACGGGTCAAGGTTTCACGGGTAAGTTTCACGGGTAAGTTTCACGGGTGACGTTTCACGGGTCTAGGTTTCACTGGTACGTTTCACGGGTCAAGGTTTCACGGGTAAGTTTCACGGGTAAGTTTCACGGGTAAGTTTCACGGGTAAGTTTCACGGGTGACGTTTCACGGGTCTAGGTTTCACTGGTAAGTTTCACGGGTCAAGGTTTCACGGGTAAGTTTCACGGGTAAGTTTCACGGGTGACGTTTCACGGGTCTAGGTTTCACTGGTAAGTTTCACGGGTCAAGGTTTCACGGGTAAGTTTCACGGGTAAGTTTCACGGGTATGTTTCAAGGGTGACGTTTCACGGGTCTAGGTTTCACTGGTAAGTTTCACGGGTCAAGGTTTCACGGGTAAGTTTCACGGGTAAGTTTTACGGGTATGTTTCACGGGTGACGTTTCACGGGTCTTGGTTTAACTGGTAAGTTTCACGGGTCAAGGTTTCACGGGTAAGTTTCACGGGTAAGTTTCACGGGTATGTTTCACGGGTGACGTTTCACGGGTCTAGGTTTCACTGGTAAGTTTCACGGGTCAAGGTTTCACGGGTAAGTTTCACGGGTAAGTTTCACGGGTATGTTTCACGGGTATGTTTCACGGGTGACGTTTCACGGGTCTAGGTTTCACTGGTAAGTTTCACGGGTCAAGGTTTTACGGGTAAGTTTCACGGGTCTAGGTTTCACTGGTAAGTTTCACGGGTCAAGGTTTCACGGGTAAGTTTCACGGGTAAGTTTCACGGGTTTGTTTCACGGGTGACGTTTCACGGGTCTAGGTTTCACTGGAAAGTTTCACGGGTCAAGGTTTCACGGGTAAGTTTCACGGGTATGTTTCACGGGTGACGTTTCACGGGTCTAGGTTTCACTGGTAAGTTTCACGGGTCAAGGTTTCACGGGTCAAGGTTTCACGGGTAAGTTTTACGGGTAAGTTTCACGGGTGACGTTTTACGGGTGACGTTTCACTGGTCTAGGTTTCACTGGTAAGTTTCACGGGTCAAGGTTTCACGGGTAAGTTTCACGGGTAAGTTTCACGGGTATGTTTCACGGGTGACGTTTCACGGGTCTAGGTTTCACTGGAAAGTTTCACGGGTCAAGGTTTCACGGGTAAGTTTCAAGGGTAAGTTTCACGGGTAAGTTTTACGGGTATGTTTTACAGGTGACGTTTCACGGGTCTAGGTTTCACTGGTAAGTTTCACGGGTCAAGGTTTCACGGGTAAGTTTCACGGGTAAGTTTCACGGGTAAGTTTCACGGGTATGTTTCATGGGTGATGTTTCACGGGTCTAGGTTTCACTGGTAAGTTTCGCGGGTCAAGGTTTCACGGGTAAGTTTCACGGGTAAGTTTCACGGGTATGTTTCACGGGTGACGTTTCACGGGTCTAGGTTTTACTGGAAAGTTTCACGGGTCAAGGTTTCACGGGTAAGTTTCACGGGTAAGTTTTACGGGTATGTTTCACAGGTGACGTTTCACGGGTCTAGGTTTCACTGGTAAGTTTCACGGGTCAAGGTTTCACGGGTAAGTTTCACGGGTAAGTTTCACGGGTATGTTTCGCGGGTGACGTTTCACGGGTCTAGGTTTCACTGGTAAGTTTCACGGGTCAAGGTTTCACGGGTAAGTTTCACGGGTAAGTTTCACGGGTGACGTTTCACGGGTCTATTTTTCACTGGTAAGTTTCACGGGTCAAGGTTTCACGGGTAAGTTTCACGTGTAAGTTTCACGGGTAAGTTTCACGGGTGACGTTTCACGGGTATGTTTCACGGGTGACGTTTCACGGGTCTAGGTTTCACTGGTAAGTTTCACGGGTCAAGGTTTTACGGGTAAGTTTCACGGGTCTAGATTTCACTGGTAAGTTTCACGGGTCAAGGTTTCACGGGTAAGTTTCACGGGTAAGTTTCACGGGTTTGTTTCACGGGTGACGTTTCACGGGTCTAGGTTTCACTGGAAAGTTTCACGGGTCAAGGTTTCACGGGTAAGTTTCACGGGTAAGTTTCACGGGTAAGTTTCACGGGTATGTTTCACGGGTGACGTTTCACGGGTCTAGGTTTCACTGGTATGTTTCACGGGTCAAGGTTTCACGGGTAAGTTTCACGGGTATGTTTCACGGGTGACGTTTCACGGGTCTAGGTTTCACTGGTAAGTTTCACGGGTCAAGGTTTCACGGGTAAGTTTCACGGGTAAGTTTCACGGGTAAGTTTCACGGGTAAGTTTCACGGGTATGTTTCAAGGGTGACGTTTCACGGGTCTAGGTTTCACTGGTAAGTTTCACGGGTCAAGGTTTCACGGGTAAGTTTCACGGGTAAGTTTCACGGGTATGTTTCACGAGTATGTTTCACGGGTATGTTTCACGGGTGACGTTTCACGGGTCTAGGTTTCACTGGTAAGTTTCACGGGTGACGTTTCACGGGTCTATTTTTCACTGGTAAGTTTCACGGGTCAAGGTTTCACGGGTAAGTTTCACGGGTATGTTTCACGGGTGACGTTTCACGGGTCTAGGTTTCACTGGTAAGTTTCACGGGTCAAGGTTTCACGGGTAAGTTTCACGGGTAAGTTTCACGGGTATGTTTCACGGGTGACGTTTCACGGGTCTAGGTTTCACTGGTAAGTTTCACGGGTCAAGGTTTTACGGGTAAATTTCACGGGTAAGTGTCACGGGTATGTTTCACGGGTGACGTTTCACGGGTCTAGGTTTCACTGGTAAGTTTCACGAGTCAAGGTTTCACGGGTAAGTTTCACGGGTAAGTTTTACGGGTAAGTTTCACGGGTGACGTTTTACGGGTGACGTTTCACGGGTCTAGGTTTCACTGGTAAGTTTCACGGGTCAAGGTTTCACGGGTAAGTTTCACGGGTAAGTTTCACGTTTATGTTTCACGGGTGACGTTTCACGGGTCTAGGTTTCACTGGTAAGTTTCACGGGTCAAGGTTTCACGGGTAAGTTTCACGGGTAAGTTTCACGGGTAAGTTTCACGGGTGACGTTTCACGGGTCTAGGTTTCACTGGTACGTTTCACGGGTCAAGGTTTCACGGGTAAGTTTCACGGGTAAGTTTCACGGGTAAGTTTCACGGGTAAGTTTCACGGGTGACGTTTCACGGGTCTAGGTTTCACTGGTAAGTTTCACGGGTCAAGGTTTCACGGGTAAGTTTCACGGGTAAGTTTCACGGGTGACGTTTCACGGGTCTAGGTTTCACTGGTAAGTTTCACGGGTCAAGGTTTCACGGGTAAGTTTCACGGGTATGTTTCAAGGGTGACGTTTCACGGGTCTAGGTTTCACTGGTAAGTTTCACGGGTCAAGGTTTCACGGGTAAGTTTCACGGGTAAGTTTTACGGGTATGTTTCACGGGTGACGTTTCACGGGTCTTGGTTTAACTGGTAAGTTTCACGGGTCAAGGTTTCACGGGTAAGTTTCACGGGTAAGTTTCACGGGTATGTTTCACGGGTGACGTTTCACGGGTCTAGGTTTCACTGGTAAGTTTCACGGGTCAAGGTTTCACGGGTAAGTTTCACGGGTAAGTTTCACGGGTATGTTTTACGGGTATGTTTCACGGGTGACGTTTCACGGGTCTAGGTTTCACTGGTAAGTTTCACGGGTCAAGGTTTTACGGGTAAGTTTCACGGGTCTAGGTTTCACTGGTAAGTTTCACGGGTCAAGGTTTCACGGGTAAGTTTCACGGGTAAGTTTCACGGGTTTGTTTCACGGGTGACGTTTCACGGGTCTAGGTTTCACTGGAAAGTTTCACGGGTCAAGGTTTCACGGGTAAGTTTCACGGGTATGTTTCACGGGTGACGTTTCACGGGTCTAGGTTTTACTGGTAAGTTTCACGGGTCAAGGTTTCACGGGTAAGTTTTACGGGTAAGTTTCACGGGTGACGTTTTACGGGTGACGTTTCACTGGTCTAGGTTTCACTGGTAAGTTTCACGGGTCAAGGTTTCACGGGTAAGTTTCACGGGTAAGTTTCACGGGTATGTTTCACGGGTGACGTTTCACGGGTCTAGGTTTCACTGGAAAGTTTCACGGGTCAAGGTTTCACGGGTAAGTTTCAAGGGTAAGTTTCACGGGTAAGTTTTACGGGTATGTTTTACAGGTGACGTTTCACGGGTCTAGGTTTCACTGGTAAGTTTCACGGGTCAAGGTTTCACGGGTAAGTTTCACGGGTAAGTTTCACGGGTAAGTTTCACGGGTATGTTTCATGGGTGATGTTTCACGGGTCTAGGTTTCACTGGTAAGTTTCGCGGGTCAAGGTTTCACGGGTAAGTTTCACGGGTAAGTTTCACGGGTATGTTTCACGGGTGACGTTTCACGGGTCTAGGTTTTACGGGTAAATTTCACGGGTAAGTGTCACGGGTATGTTTCACGGGTGACGTTTCACGGGTCTAGGTTTCACTGGTAAGTTTCACGAGTCAAGGTTTCACGGGTAAGTTTCACGGGTAAGTTTTACGGGTAAGTTTCACGGGTGACGTTTTACGGGTGACGTTTCACGGGTCTAGGTTTCACTGGTAAGTTTCACGGGTCAAGGTTTCACGGGTAAGTTTCACGGGTAAGTTTCACGGGTATGTTTCACGGGTGACGTTTCACGGGTCTAGGTTTCACTGGTAAGTTTCACGGGTCAAGGTTTCACGGGTAAGTTTCACGGGTAAGTTTCACGGGTATGTTTCACGGGTATGTTTCACGGGTGACGTTTCACGGGTCTAGGTTTCACTGGTAAGATTCACGGGTAAGTTTCACGGGTGACGTTTCACGGGTCTATTTTTCACTGGTAAGTTTCACGGGTCAAGGTTTCACGGGTAAGTTTCACGTGTAAGTTTCACGGGTAAGTTTCACGGGTGACGTTTCACGGGTCTAGGTTTCACTGGTAAGTTTCACGGGTCAAGGTTTCACGGGTAAGTTTCACGGGTAAGTTTCACGGGTGACGTTTCACGGGTCTAGGTTTCACTGGTACGTTTCACGGGTCAAGGTTACACGGGTAAGTTTCACGGGTAAGTTTCACGGGTAAGTTTCACGGGTAAGTTTCACGGGTGACGTTTCACGGGTCTAGGTTTCACTGGTAAGTTTCACGGGTCAAGGTTTCACGGGTAAGTTTCACGGGTAAGTTTCACGGGTGACGTTTCACGGGTCTAGGTTTCACTGGTAAATTTCACGGGTCAAGGTTTCACGGGTAAGTTTCACGGGTAAGTTTCACGGGTATGTTTCAAGGGTGACGTTTCACGGGTCTAGGTTTCACTGGTAAGTTTCACGGGTCAAGGTTTCACGGGTAAGTTTCACGGGTAAGTTTTACGGGTATGTTTCACGGGTGACGTTTCACGGGTCTTGGTTTAACTGGTAAGTTTCACGGGTCAAGGTTTCACGGGTAAGTTTCACGGGTAAGTTTCACGGGTATGTTTCACGGGTGACGTTTCACGGGTCTAGGTTTCACTGGTAAGTTTCACGGGTCAAGGTTTCACGGGTAAGTTTCACGGGTAAGTTTCACGGGTAAGATTCACGGGTATGTTTCACGGGTGACGTTTCACGGGTCTAGGTTTCACTGGTAAGTTTCACGGGTCAAGGTTTTACGGGTAAGTTTCACGGGTCTAGGTTTCACTGGTAAGTTTCACGGGTCAAGGTTTCACGGGTAAGTTTCACGGGTAAGTTTCACGGGTTTGTTTCACGGGTGACGTTTCACGGGTCTAGGTTTCACTGGAAAGTTTCACGGGTCAAGGTTTCACGGGTAAGTTTCACGGGTATGTTTCACGGGTGACGTTTCACGGGTCTAGGTTTCACTGGTAAGTTTCACGGGTCAAGGTTTCACGGGTAAGTTTTACGGGTAAGTTTCACGGGTGACGTTTTACGGGTGACGTTTCACGGGTCTAGGTTTCACTGGTAAGTTTCACGGGTCAAGGTTTCACGGGTAAGTTTCACGGGTAAGTTTCACGGGTATGTTTCACGGGTGACGTTTCACGGGTCTAGGTTTCACTGGAAAGTTTCACGGGTCAAGGTTTCACGGGTAAGTTTCAAGGGTAAGTTTCACGGGTAAGTTTTACGGGTATGTTTTACAGGTGACGTTTCACGGGTCTAGGTTTCACTGGTAAGTTTCACGGGTCAAGGTTTCACGGGTAAGTTTCACGGGTAAGTTTCACGGGTAAGTTTCACGGGTAAGTTTCACGGGTATGTTTCATGGGTGATGTTTCACGGGTCTAGGTTTCACTGGTAAGTTTCGCGGGTAAGTTTCACGGATGACGTTTTACGGGTGACGTTTCACGGGTCTAGGTTTCACTGGTAAGTTTCACGGGTCAAGGTTTCACGGGTAAGTTTCACGGGTAAGTTTCACGGGTATGTTTCACGGGTGACGTTTCACGGGTCTAGGTTTCACTGGAAAGTTTCACGGGTCAAGGTTTCACGGGTAAGTTTCAAGGGTAAGTTTCACGGGTAAGTTTTACGGGTATGTTTTACAGGTGACGTTTCACGGGTCTAGGTTTCACTGGTAAGTTTCACGGGTCAAGGTTTCACGGGTAAGTTTCACGGGTAAGTTTCACGGGTAAGTTTCACGGGTATGTTTCATGGGTGATGTTTCACGGGTCTAGGTTTCACTGGTAAGTTTCGCGGGTCAAGGTTTCACGGGTAAGTTTCACGGGTAAGTTTCACGGGTATGTTTCACGGGTGACGTTTCACGGGTCTAGGTTTTACTGGAAAGTTTCACGGGTCAAGGTTTCACGGGTAAGTTTCACGGGTAAGTTTTACGGGTATGTTTCACAGGTGACGTTTCACGGGTCTAGGTTTCACTGGTAAGTTTCACGGGTCAAGGTTTCACGGGTAAGTTTCACGGGTAAGTTTCACGGGTAAGTTTCACGGGTATGTTTCGCGGGTGACGTTTCACGGGTCTAGGTTTCACTGGTAAGTTTCACGGGTCAAGGTTTCACGGGTAAGTTTCACGGGTAAGTTTCACGGGTGACGTTTCACGGGTCTATTTTTCACTGGTAAGTTTCACGGGTCAAGGTTTCACGGGTAAGTTTCACGTGTAAGTTTCACGGGTAAGTTTCACGGGTGACGTTTCACGGGTATGTTTCACGGGTGACGTTTCACGGGTCTAGGTTTCACTGGTAAGTTTCACGGGTCAAGGTTTTACGGGTAAGTTTCACGGGTAAGTTTCACGGGTAAGTTTCACGGGTATGTTTCACGGGTGACGTTTCACGGGTCTAGGTTTCACTGGTAAGTTTCACGGGTCAAGGTTTCACGGGTAAGTTTCACGGGTAAGTTTCACGGGTATGTTTCACGGGTGACGTTTCACGGGTCTAGGTTTCACTGGTAAGTTTCACGGGTCAAGGTTTCACGGGTAAGTTTCACGGGTAAGTTTCACGGGTATGTTTCGCGGGTGACGTTTCACGGGTCTAGGTTTCACTGGTAAGTTTCACGGGTCAAGGTTTCACGGGTAAGTTTCACGGGTAAGTTTCACGGGTGACGTTTCACGGGTCTATTTTTCACTGGTAAGTTTCACGGGTCAAGGTTTCACGGGTAAGTTTCACGTGTAAGTTTCACGGGTAAGTTTCACGGGTGACGTTTCACGGGTATGTTTCACGGGTGACGTTTCACGGGTCTAGGTTTCACTGGTAAGTTTCACGGGTCAAGGTTTTACGGGTAAGTTTCACGGGTCTAGATTTCACTGGTAAGTTTCACGGGTCAAGGTTTCACGGGTAAGTTTCACGGGTAAGTTTCACGGGTTTGTTTCACGGGTGACGTTTCACGGGTCTAGGTTTCACTGGAAAGTTTCACGGGTCAAGGTTTCACGGGTAAGTTTCACGGGTAAGTTTCACGGGTAAGTTTCACGGGTATGTTTCACGGGTGACGTTTCACGGGTCTAGGTTTCACTGGTATGTTTCACGGGTCAAGGTTTCTCGGGTAAGTTTCACGGGTAAGTTTCACGGGTATGTTTCACGGGTGACGTTTCACGGGTCTAGGTTTCACTGGTAAGTTTCACGGGTCAAGGTTTCACGGGTAAGTTTCACGGGTAAGTTTCACGGGTAAGTTTCACGGGTAAGTTTCACGGGTATGTTTCACGGGTGACGTTTCACGGGTCTAGGTTTCACTGGTAAGTTTCACGGGTCAAGGTTTCACGGGTAAGTTTCACGGGTAAGTTTCACGGGTATGTTTCACGAGTATGTTTCACGGGTATGTTTCACGGGTGACGTTTCACGGGTCTAGGTTTCACTGGTAAGTTTCACGGGTGACGTTTCACGGGTCTATTTTTCACTGGTAAGTTTCACGGGTCAAGGTTTCACGGGTAAGTTTCACGGGTATGTTTCACGGGTGACGTTTCACGGGTCTAGGTTTCACTGGTAAGTTTCACGGGTCAAGGTTTCACGGGTAAGTTTCACGGGTAAGTTTCACGGGTATGTTTCACGGGTGACGTTTCACGGGTCTAGGTTTCACTGGTAAGTTTCACGGGTCAAGGTTTTACGGGTAAATTTCACGGGTAAGTGTCACGGGTATGTTTCACGGGTGACGTTTCACGGGTCTAGGTTTCACTGGTAAGTTTCACGAGTCAAGGTTTCACGGGTAAGTTTCACGGGTAAGTTTTACGGGTAAGTTTCACGGGTGACGTTTTACGGGTGACGTTTCACGGGTCTAGGTTTCACTGGTAAGTTTCACGGGTCAAGGTTTCACGGGTAAGTTTCACGGGTAAGTTTCACGTTTATGTTTCACGGGTGACGTTTCACGGGTCTAGGTTTCACTGGTAAGTTTCACGGGTCAAGGTTTCACGGGTAAGTTTCACGGGTAAGTTTCACGGGTAAGTTTCACGGGTGACGTTTCACGGGTCTAGGTTTCACTGGTACGTTTCACGGGTCAAGGTTTCACGGGTAAGTTTCACGGGTAAGTTTCACGGGTAAGTTTCACGGGTAAGTTTCACGGGTGACGTTTCACGGGTCTAGGTTTCACTGGTAAGTTTCACGGGTCAAGGTTTCACGGGTAAGTTTCACGGGTAAGTTTCACGGGTGACGTTTCACGGGTCTAGGTTTCACTGGTAAGTTTCACGGGTCAAGGTTTCACGGGTAAGTTTCACGGGTAAGTTTCACGGGTATGTTTCAAGGGTGACGTTTCACGGGTCTAGGTTTCACTGGTAAGTTTCACGGGTCAAGGTTTCACGGGTAAGTTTCACGGGTAAGTTTTACGGGTATGTTTCACGGGTGACGTTTCACGGGTCTTGGTTTAACTGGTAAGTTTCACGGGTCAAGGTTTCACGGGTAAGTTTCACGGGTAAGTTTCACGGGTATGTTTCACGGGTGACGTTTCACGGGTCTAGGTTTCACTGGTAAGTTTCACGGGTCAAGGTTTCACGGGTAAGTTTCACGGGTAAGTTTCACGGGTATGTTTCACGGGTATGTTTCACGGGTGACGTTTCACGGGTCTAGGTTTCACTGGTAAGTTTCACGGGTCAAGGTTTTACGGGTAAGTTTCACGGGTCTAGGTTTCACTGGTAAGTTTCACGGGTCAAGGTTTCACGGGTAAGTTTCACGGGTAAGTTTCACGGGTTTGTTTCACGGGTGACGTTTCACGGGTCTAGGTTTCACTGGAAAGTTTCACGGGTCAAGGTTTCACGGGTAAGTTTCACGGGTATGTTTCACGGGTGACGTTTCACGGGTCTAGGTTTTACTGGTAAGTTTCACGGGTCAAGGTTTCACGGGTAAGTTTTACGGGTAAGTTTCACGGGTGACGTTTTACGGGTGACGTTTCACTGGTCTAGGTTTCACTGGTAAGTTTCACGGGTCAAGGTTTCACGGGTAAGTTTCACGGGTAAGTTTCACGGGTATGTTTCACGGGTGACGTTTCACGGGTCTAGGTTTCACTGGAAAGTTTCACGGGTCAAGGTTTCACGGGTAAGTTTCAAGGGTAAGTTTCACGGGTAAGTTTTACGGGTATGTTTTACAGGTGACGTTTCACGGGTCTAGGTTTCACTGGTAAGTTTCACGGGTCAAGGTTTCACGGGTAAGTTTCACGGGTAAGTTTCACGGGTAAGTTTCACGGGTATGTTTCATGGGTGATGTTTCACGGGTCTAGGTTTCACTGGTAAGTTTCGCGGGTCAAGGTTTCACGGGTAAGTTTCACGGGTAAGTTTCACGGGTATGTTTCACGGGTGACGTTTCACGGGTCTAGGTTTTACGGGTAAATTTCACGGGTAAGTGTCACGGGTATGTTTCACGGGTGACGTTTCACGGGTCTAGGTTTCACTGGTAAGTTTCACGAGTCAAGGTTTCACGGGTAAGTTTCACGGGTAAGTTTTACGGGTAAGTTTCACGGGTGACGTTTTACGGGTGACGTTTCACGGGTCTAGGTTTCACTGGTAAGTTTCACGGGTCAAGGTTTCACGGGTAAGTTTCACGGGTAAATTTCACGGGTATGTTTCACGGGTGACGTTTCACGGGTCTAGGTTTCACTGGTAAGTTTCACGGGTCAAGGTTTCACGGGTAAGTTTCACGGGTAAGTTTTACGGGTAAGTTTCACGGGTGACGTTTCACGGGTCTAGGTTTCACTGGTACGTTTCACGGGTCAAGGTTTCACGGGTAAGTTTCACGGGTAAGTTTCACGGGTAAGTTTCACGGGTAAGTTTCACGGGTGACGTTTCACGGGTCTAGGTTTCACTGGTAAGTTTCACGGGTCAAGGTTTCACGGGTAAGTTTCACGGGTAAGTTTCACGGGTGACGTTTCACGGGTCTAGGTTTCACTGGTAAGTTTCACGGGTCAAGGTTTCACGGGTAAGTTTCACGGGTAAGTTTCACGGGTATGTTTCAAGGGTGACGTTTCACGGGTCTAGGTTTCACTGGTAAGTTTCACGGGTCAAGGTTTCACGGGTAAGTTTCACGGGTAAGTTTTACGGGTATGTTTCACGGGTGACGTTTCACGGGTCTTGGTTTAACTGGTAAGTTTCACGGGTCAAGGTTTCACGGGTAAGTTTCACGGGTAAGTTTCACGGGTATGTTTCACGGGTGTCGTTTCACGGGTCTAGGTTTCACTGGTAAGTTTCACGGGTCAAGGTTTCACGGGTAAGTTTCACGGGTAAGTTTCACGGGTATGTTTCACGGGTATGTTTCACGGGTGACGTTTCACGGGTCTAGGTTTCACTGGTAAGTTTCACGGGTCAAGGTTTTACGGGTAAGTTTCACGGGTCTAGGTTTCACTGGTAAGTTTCACGGGTCAAGGTTTCACGGGTAAGTTTCACGGGTAAGTTTCACGGGTTTGTTTCACGGGTGACGTTTCACGGGTCTAGGTTTCACTGGAAAGTTTCACGGGTCAAGGTTTCACGGGTAAGTTTCACGGGTATGTTTCACGGGTGACGTTTCACGGGTCTAGGTTTTACTGGTAAGTTTCACGGGTCAAGGTTTCACGGGTAAGTTTTAGGGGTAAGTTTCACGGGTGACGTTTTACGGGTGACGTTTCACTGGTCTAGGTTTCACTGGTAAGTTTCACGGGTCAAGGTTTCACGGGTAAGTTTCACGGGTAAGTTTCACGGGTATGTTTCACGGGTGACGTTTCACGGGTCTAGGTTTCACTGGAAAGTTTCACGGGTCAAGGTTTCACGGGTAAGTTTCAAGGGTAAGTTTCACGGGTAAGTTTTACGGGTATGTTTTACAGGTGACGTTTCACGGGTCTAGGTTTCACTGGTAAGTTTCACGGGTCAAGGTTTCACGGGTAAGTTTCACGGGTAAGTTTCACGGGTAAGTTTCACGGGTATGTTTCATGGGTGATGTTTCACGGGTCTAGGTTTCACTGGTAAGTTTCGCGGGTCAAGGTTTCACGGGTAAGTTTCACGGGTAAGTTTCACGGGTATGTTTCACGGGTGACGTTTCACGGGTCTAGGTTTTACGGGTAAATTTCACGGGTAAGTGTCACGGGTATGTTTCACGGGTGACGTTTCACGGGTCTAGGTTTCACTGGTAAGTTTCACGAGTCAAGGTTGCACGGGTAAGTTTCACGGGTAAGTTTTACGGGTAAGTTTCACGGGTGACGTTTTACGGGTGACGTTTCACGGGTCTAGGTTTCACTGGTAAGTTTCACGGGTCAAGGTTTCACGGGTAAGTTTCACGGGTAAGTTTCACGGGTATGTTTCACGGGTGACGTTTCACGGGTCTAGGTTTCACTGGTAAGTTTCACGGGTCAAGGTTTCACGGGTAAGTTTCACGGGTAAGTTTTACGGGTAAGTTTCACGGGTGACGTTTCACGGGTCTAGGTTTCACTGGTACGTTTCACGGGTCAAGGTTTCACGGGTAAGTTTCACGGGTAAGTTTCACGGGTAAGTTTCACGGGTAAGTTTCACGGGTGACGTTTCACGGGTCTAGGTTTCACTGGTAAGTTTCACGGGTCAAGGTTTCACGGGTAAGTTTCACGGGTAAGTTTCACGGGTGACGTTTCACGGGTCTAGGTTTCACTGGTAAGTTTCACGGGTCAAGGTTTCACGGGTAAGTTTCACGGGTAAGTTTCACGGGTATGTTTCAAGGGTGACGTTTCACGGGTCTAGGTTTCACTGGTAAGTTTCACGGGTCAAGGTTTCACGGGTAAGTTTCACGGGTAAGTTTTACGGGTATGTTTCACGGGTGACGTTTCACGGGTCTTGGTTTAACTGGTAAGTTTCACGGGTCAAGGTTTCACGGGTAAGTTTCACGGGTAAGTTTCACGGGTATGTTTCACGGGTGACGTTTCACGGGTCTAGGTTTCACTGGTAAGTTTCACGGGTCAAGGTTTCACGGGTAAGTTTCACGGGTAAGTTTCACGGGTATGTTTCACGGGTATGTTTCACGGGTGACGTTTCACGGGTCTAGGTTTCACTGGTAAGTTTCACGGGTCAAGGATTTACGGGTAAGTTTCACGGGTCTAGGTTTCACTGGTAAGTTTCACGGGTCAAGGTTTCACGGGTAAGTTTCACGGGTAAGTTTCACGGGTTTGTTTCACGGGTGACGTTTCACGGGTCTAGGTTTCACTGGAAAGTTTCACGGGTCAAGGTTTCACGGGTAAGTTTCACGGGTATGTTTCACGGGTGACGTTTCACGGGTCTAGGTTTTACTGGTAAGTTTCACGGGTCAAGGTTTCACGGGTAAGTTTTACGGGTAAGTTTCACGGGTGACGTTTTACGGGTGACGTTTCACTGGTCTAGGTTTCACTGGTAAGTTTCACGGGTCAAGGTTTCACGGGTAAGTTTCACGGGTAAGTTTCACGGGTATGTTTCACGGGTGACGTTTCACGGGTCTAGGTTTCACTGGAAAGTTTCACGGGTCAAGGTTTCACGGGTAAGTTTCAAGGGTAAGTTTCACGGGTAAGTTTTACGGGTATGTTTTACAGGTGACGTTTCACGGGTCTAGGTTTCACTGGTAAGTTTCACGGGTCAAGGTTTCACGGGTAAGTTTCACGGGTATGTTTCATGGGTGATGTTTCACGGGTCTAGGTTTCACTGGTAAGTTTCGCGGGTCAAGGTTTCACGGGTAAGTTTCACGGGTAAGTTTCACGGGTATGTTTCACGGGTGACGTTTCACGGGTCTAGGTTTTACTGGAAAGTTTCACGGGTCAAGGTTTCACGCTTAAGTTTCACGGGTAAGTTTTACGGGTATGTTTCACAGGTGACGTTTCACGGGTCTAGGTTTCACTGGTAAGTTTCACGGGTCAAGGTTTCACGGGTAAGTTTCACGGGTAAGTTTCACGGGTATGTTTCGCGGGTGACGTTTCACGGGTCTAGGTTTCACTGGTAAGTTTCACGGGTCAAGGTTTCACGGGTAAGTTTCACGGGTAAGTTTCACGGGTGACGTTTCACGGGTCTATTTTTCACTGGTAAGTTTCACGGGTCAAGGTTTCACGGGTAAGTTTCACGTGTAAGTTTCACGGGTAAGTTTCACGGGTGACGTTTCACGGGTATGTTTCACGGGTGACGTTTCACGGGTCTAGGTTTCACTGGTAAGTTTCACGGGTCAAGGTTTTACGGGTAAGTTTCACGGGTCTAGATTTCACTGGTAAGTTTCACGGGTCAAGGTTTCACGGGTAAGTTTCACGGGTAAGTTTCACGGGTTTGTTTCACGGGTGACGTTTCACGGGTCTAGGTTTCACTGGAAAGTTTCACGGGTCAAGGTTTCACGGGTAAGTTTCACGGGTAAGTTTCACGGGTAAGTTTCACGGGTATGTTTCACGGGTGACGTTTCACGGGTCTAGGTTTCACTGGTAAGTTTCACGGGTCAAGGTTTCACGGGTAAGTTTCACGGGTAAGTTTCACGGGTATGTTTCACGGGTGACGTTTCACGGGTCTAGGTTTCACTGGTAAGTTTCACGGGTCAAGGTTTCACGGGTAAGTTTCACGGGTAAGTTTCACGGGTAAGTTTCACGGGTAAGTTTCACGGGTATGTTTCACGGGTGACGTTTCACGGGTCTAGGTTTCACTGGTAAGTTTCACGGGTCAAGGTTTCACGGGTAAGTTTCACGGGTAAGTTTCACGGGTATGTTTCACGAGTATGTTTCACGGGTATGTTTCACGGGTGACGTTTCACGGGTCTAGGTTTCACTGGTAAGTTTCACGGGTGACGTTTCACGGGTCTATTTTTCACTGGTAAGTTTCACGGGTCAAGGTTTCACGGGTAAGTTTCACGGGTATGTTTCACGGGTGACGTTTCACGGGTCTAGGTTTCACTGGTAAGTTTCACGGGTCAAGGTTTTACGGGTAAATTTCACGGGTAAGTGTCACGGGTATGTTTCACGGGTGACGTTTCACGGGTCTAGGTTTCACTGGTAAGTTTCACGAGTCAAGGTTTCACGGGTAAGTTTCACGGGTAAGTTTTACGGGTAAGTTTCACGGGTGACGTTTTACGGGTGACGTTTCACGGGTCTAGGTTTCACTGGTAAGTTTCACGGGTCAAGGTTTCACGGGTAAGTTTCACGGGTAAGTTTCACGGGTGACGTTTCACGGGTCTAGGTTTCACTGGTAAGTTTCACGGGTCAAGGTTTCACGGGTAAGTTTCACGGGTAAGTTTCACGGGTAAGTTTCACGGGTATGTTTCACGGGTGACGTTTCACGGGTCTAGGTTTCACTGGTAAGTTTAACGGGTCAAGGTTTCACGGGTAAGTTTTACGAGTAAGTTTCACGGGTATGTTTTACGGGTATGATTCACGGGTGACGTTTCACGGGTCTAGGTTTCACTGGTAAGTTTCACGGGTCAAGGTTTCACGGGTAAGTTTCACGGGTAAGTTTCACGGGTATGTTTCACGGGTGACGTTTCACGGGTCTAGGTTTCACTGGTAAGTTTCACGGGTCAAGGTTTCACGGGTAAGTTTCACGGGTAAGTTTCACGGGTATGTTTCACGGGTGACGTTTCACGGGTCTAGGTTTCACTGGTAAGTTTCACGGGTCAAGGTTTCACGGGTAAGTTTCACGGGTAAGTTTCACGGGTAAGTTTCACGGGTATGTTTCACGGGTGACGTTTCACGGGTCTAGGTTTCACTGGTAAGTTTCACGGGTCAAGGTTTCACGGGTAAGTTTCACGGGTAAGTTTCACGGGTGACGTTTCACGGGTCTAGGTTTCACTGGTAAGTTTCACGGGTCAAGGTTTCAAGGGTAAGTTTTACGGGTAAGTTTCACGGGTATGTTTCACGGGTGACGTTTCACGGGTCTAGGTTTCACTGGAAAGTTTCACGGGTCAAGGTTTCACGGGTAAGTTTCACGGGTAAGTTTTACAGGTATGTTTTACAGGTGACGTTTCACGGGTCTAGGTTTCACTGGTAAGTTTCACGGGTCAAGGTTTCTCGGGTAAGTTTCACGGGTAAGTTTCACGGGTATGTTTCGCGGGTGACGTTTCACGGGTCTAGGTTTCACTGGTAAGTTTCACGGGTCAAGGTTTCAAGGGTAAGTTTCACGGGTAAGTTTCACGGGTGACGTTTCACGGGTCTATTTTTCACTGGTAAGTTTCACGGGTCAAGGTTTCACGAGTAAGTTTCACGTGTAAGTTTCACGGGTAAGTTTCACGGGTGACGTTTCACGGGTATGTTTCACGGGTGACGTTTCACGGGTCTAGGTTTCACTGGTAAGTTTCACGGGTCAAGGTTTTACGGGTAAGTTTCACGGGTCTAGATTTCACTGGTAAGTTTCACGGGTCAAGGTTTCACGGGTAAGTTTCACGGGTAAGTTTCACGGGTTTGTTTCACGGGTGACGTTTCACGGGTCTAGGTTTCACTGGAAAGTTTCACGGGTCAAGGTTTCACGGGTTAGTTTCACGGGTAAGTTTCACGGGTAAGTTTCACGGGTATGTTTCACGGGTGACGTTTCACGGGTCTAGGTTTCACTGGTAAGTTTCACGGGTCAAGGTTTCACGGGTAAGTTTCACGGGTAAGTTTCACGGGTATGTTTCACGGGTGACGTTTCACGGGTCTAGGTTTCACTGGTAAGTTTCACGGGTCAAGGTTTCACGGGTAAGTTTCAAGGGTAAGTTTCACGGGTAAGTTTCACGGGTAAGTTTCACGGGTATGTTTCACGGGTGACGTTTCACGGGTCTAGGTTTCACTGGTAAGTTTCACGGGTCAAGGTTTCACGGGTAAGTTTCACGGGTAAGTTTCACGGGTATGTTTCACGGGTATGTTTCACGGGTGACGTTTCACGGGTCTAGGTTTCACTGGTAAGATTCACGGGTAAGTTTCACGGGTGACGTTTCACGGGTCTATTTTTCACTGGTAAGTTTCACGGGTCAAGGTTTCACGGGTAAGTTTCACGTGTAAGTTTCACGGGTAAGTTTCACGGGTGACGTTTCACGGGTCTAGGTTTCACTGGTAAGTTTCACGGGTCAAGGTTTCACGGGTAAGTTTCACGGGTAAGTTTCACGGGTGACGTTTCACGGGTCTAGGTTTCACTGGTACGTTTCACGGGTCAAGGTTACACGGGTAAGTTTCACGGGTAAGTTTCACGGGTAAGTTTCACGGGTGACGTTTCACGGGTCTAGGTTTCACTGGTAAGTTTCACGGGTCAAGGTTTCACGGGTAAGTTTCACGGGTAAGTTTCACGGGTGACGTTTCACGGGTCTAGGTTTCACTGGTAAGTTTCACGGGTCAAGGTTTCACGGGTAAGTTTCACGGGTAAGTTTCACGGGTATGTTTCAAGGGTGACGTTTCACGGGTCTAGGTTTCACTGGTAAGTTTCACGGGTCAAGGTTTCACGGGTAAGTTTCACGGGTAAGTTTTACGGGTATGTTTCACGGGTGACGTTTCACGGGTCTTGGTTTAACTGGTAAGTTTCACGGGTCAAGGTTTCACGGGTAAGTTTCACGGGTAAGTTTCACGGGTATGTTTCACGGGTGACGTTTCACGGGTCTAGGTTTCACTGGTAAGTTTCACGGGTCAAGGTTTCACGGGTAAGTTTCACGGGTAAGTTTCACGGGTAAGTTTCACGGGTATGTTTCACGGGTGACGTTTCACGGGTCTAGGTTTCACTGGTAAGTTTCACGGGTCAAGGTTTTACGGGTAAGTTTCACGGGTCTAGGTTTCACTGGTAAGTTTCACGGGTCAAGGTTTCACGGGTAAGTTTCACGGGTAAGTTTCACGGGTTTGTTTCACGGGTGACGTTTCACGGGTCTAGGTTTCACTGGAAAGTTTCACGGGTCAAGGTTTCACGGGTAAGTTTCACGGGTATGTTTCACGGGTGACGTTTCACGGGTCTAGGTTTCACTGGTAAGTTTCACGGGTCAAGGTTTCACGGGTAAGTTTTACGGGTAAGTTTCACGGGTGACGTTTTACGGGTGACGTTTCACGGGTCTAGGTTTCACTGGTAAGTTTCACGGGTCAAGGTTTCACGGGTAAGTTTCACGGGTAAGTTTCACGGGTATGTTTCACGGGTGACGTTTCACGGGTCTAGGTTTCACTGGAAAGTTTCACGGGTCAAGGTTTCACGGGTAAGTTTCAAGGGTAAGTTTCACGGGTAAGTTTTACGGGTATGTTTTACAGGTGACGTTTCACGGGTCTAGGTTTCACTGGTAAGTTTCACGGGTCAAGGTTTCACGGGTAAGTTTCACGGGTAAGTTTCACGGGTAAGTTTCACGGGTAAGTTTCACGGGTATGTTTCATGGGTGATGTTTCACGGGTCTAGGTTTCACTGGTAAGTTTCGCGGGTAAGTTTCACGGGTGACGTTTTACGGGTGACGTTTCACGGGTCTAGGTTTCACTGGTAAGTTTCACGGGTCAAGGTTTCACGGGTAAGTTTCACGGGTAAGTTTCACGGGTATGTTTCACGGGTGACGTTTCACGGGTCTAGGTTTCACTGGAAAGTTTCACGGGTCAAGGTTTCACGGGTAAGTTTCAAGGGTAAGTTTCACGGGTAAGTTTTACGGGTATGTTTTACAGGTGACGTTTCACGGGTCTAGGTTTCACTGGTAAGTTTCACGGGTCAAGGTTTCACGGGTAAGTTTCACGGGTAAGTTTCACGGGTAAGTTTCACGGGTATGTTTCATGGGTGATGTTTCACGGGTCTAGGTTTCACTGGTAAGTTTCGCGGGTCAAGGTTTCACGGGTAAGTTTCACGGGTAAGTTTCACGGGTATGTTTCACGGGTGACGTTTCACGGGTCTAGGTTTTACTGGAAAGTTTCACGGGTCAAGGTTTCACGGGTAAGTTTCACGGGTAAGTTTTACGGGTATGTTTCACAGGTGACGTTTCACGGGTCTAGGTTTCACTGGTAAGTTTCACGGGTCAAGGTTTCACGGGTAAGTTTCACGGGTAAGTTTCACGGGTAAGTTTCACGGGTATGTTTCGCGGGTGACGTTTCACGGGTCTGTGTTTCACTGGTAAGTTTCACGGGTCAAGGTTTCACGGGTAAGTTTCACGGGTAAGTTTCACGGGTGACGTTTCACGGGTCTATTTTTCACTGGTAAGTTTCACGGGTCAAGGTTTCACGGGTAAGTTTCACGTGTAAGTTTCACGGGTAAGTTTCACGGGTGACGTTTCACGGGTATGTTTCACGGGTGACGTTTCACGGGTCTAGGTTTCACTGGTAAGTTTCACGGGTCAAGGTTTTACGGGTAAGTTTCACGGGTCTAGATTTCACTGGTAAGTTTCACGGGTCAAGGTTTCACGGGTAAGTTTCACGGGTAAGTTTCACGGGTTTGTTTCACGGGTGACGTTTCACGGGTCTAGGTTTCACTGGAAAGTTTCACGGGTCAAGGTTTCACGGGTAAGTTTCACGGGTAAGTTTCACGGGTAAGTTTCACGGGTATGTTTCACGGGTGACGTTTCACGGGTCTAGGTTTCACTGGTAAGTTTCACGGGTCAAGGTTTCACGGGTAAGTTTCACGGGTAAGTTTCACGGGTATGTTTCACGGGTGACGTTTCACGGGTCTAGGTTTCACTGGTAAGTTTCACGGGTCAAGGTTTCACGGGTAAGTTTCACGGGTAAGTTTCACGGGTAAGTTTCACGGGTAAGTTTCACGGGTAAGTTTCACGGGTAAGTTTCACGGGTATGTTTCACGGGTGACGTTTCACGGGTCTAGGTTTCACTGGTAAGTTTCACGGGTCAAGGTTTCACGGGTAAGTTTCACGGGTAAGTTTCACGGGTATGTTTCACGAGTATGTTTCACGGGTATGTTTCACGGGTGACGTTTCACGGGTCTAGGTTTCACTGGTAAGTTTCACGGGTAAGTTTCACGGGTGACGTTTCACGGGTCTATTTTTCACTGGTAAGTTTCACGGGTCAAGGTTTCACGGGTAAGTTTCACGGGTATGTTTCACGGGTGACGTTTCACGGGTCTAGGTTTCACTGGTAAGTTTCACGGGTCAAGGTTTCACGGGTAAGTTTCACAGGTAAGTTTCACGGGTATGTTTCACGGGTGACGTTTCACGGGTCTAGGTTTCACTGGTAAGTTTCACGGGTCAAGGTTTTACGGGTAAATTTCACGGGTAAGTGTCACGGGTATGTTTCACGGGTGACGTTTCACGGGTCTAGGTTTCACTGGTAAGTTTCACGAGTCAAGGTTTCACGGGTAAGTTTCACGGGTAAGTTTTACGGGTAAGTTTCACGGGTGACGTTTTACGGGTGACGTTTCACGGGTCTAGGTTTCACTGGTAAGTTTCACGGGTCAAGGTTTCACGGGTAAGTTTCACGGGTAAGTTTCACGGGTGACGTTTCACGGGTCTAGGTTTCACTGGTAAGTTTCACGGGTCAAGGTTTCACGGGTAAGTTTCACGGGTAAGTTTCACGGGTCAAGGTTTCACGGGTAAGTTTCACGGGTAAGTTTCACGGGTGACGTTTCACGGGTCTAGGTTTCACTGGTAAGTTTCACGGGTCAAGGTTTCACGGGTAAGTTTCACGGGTAAGTTTCACGGGTATGTTTCAAGGGTGACGTTTCACGGGTCTAGGTTTCACTGGTAAGTTTCACGGGTCAAGGTTTCACGGGTAAGTTTCACGGGTAAGTTTTACGGGTATGTTTCACGGGTGACGTTTCACGGGTCTTGGTTTAACTGGTAAGTTTCACGGGTCAAGGTTTCACGGGTAAGTTTCACGGGTAAGTTTCACGGGTATGTTTCACGGGTGACGTTTCACGGGTCTAGGTTTCACTGGTAAGTTTCACGGGTCAAGGTTTCACGGGTAAGTTTCACGGGTAAGTTTCACGGGTAAGTTTCACGGGTAAGTTTCACGGGTATGTTTCACGGGTGACGTTTCACGGGTCTAGGTTTCACTGGTAAGTTTCACGGGTCAAGGTTTTACGGGTAAGTTTCACGGGTCTAGGTTTCACTGGTAAGTTTCACGGGTCAAGGTTTCACGGGTAAGTTTCACGGGTAAGTTTCACGGGTTTGTTTCACGGGTGACGTTTCACGGGTCTAGGTTTCACTGGAAAGTTTCACGGGTCAAGGTTTCACGGGTAAGTTTCACGGGTATGTTTCACGGGTGACGTTTCACGGGTCTAGGTTTCACTGGTAAGTTTCACGGGTCAAGGTTTCACGGGTAAGTTTTACGGGTAAGTTTCACGGGTGACGTTTTACGGGTGACGTTTCACGGGTCTAGGTTTCACTGGTAAGTTTCACGGGTCAAGGTTTCACGGGTAAGTTTCACGGGTAAATTTCACGGGTATGTTTCACGGGTGACGTTTCACGGGTCTAGGTTTCACTGGAAAGTTTCACGGGTCAAGGTTTCACGGGTAAGTTTCAAGGGTAAGTTTCACGGGTAAGTTTTACGGGTATGTTTTACAGGTGACGTTTCACGGGTCTAGGTTTCACTGGTAAGTTTCACGGGTCAAGGTTTCACGGGTAAGTTTCACGGGTAAGTTTCACGGGTAAGTTTCACGGGTAAGTTTCACGGGTATGTTTCATGGGTGATGTTTCACGGGTCTAGGTTTCACTGGTAAGTTTCGCGGGTAAGTTTCACGGGTGACGTTTTACGGGTGACGTTTCACGGGTCTAGGTTTCACTGGTAAGTTTCACGGGTCAAGGTTTCACGGGTAAGTTTCACGGGTAAGTTTCACGGGTATGTTTCACGGGTGACGTTTCACGGGTCTAGGTTTCACTGGAAAGTTTCACGGGTCAAGGTTTCACTGGTAAGTTTCAAGGGTAAGTTTCACGGGTAAGTTTTACGGGTATGTTTTACAGGTGACGTTTCACGGGTCTAGGTTTCACTGGTAAGTTTCACGGGTCAAGGTTTCACGGGTAAGTTTCACGGGTAAGTTTCACGGGTAAGTTTCACGGGTATGTTTCATGGGTGATGTTTCACGGGTCTAGGTTTCACTGGTAAGTTTCGCGGGTCAAGGTTTCACGGGTAAGTTTCACGGGTAAGTTTCACGGGTATGTTTCACGGGTGACGTTTCACGGGTCTAGGTTTTACTGGAAAGTTTCACGGGTCAAGGTTTCACGGGTAAGTTTCACGGGTAAGTTTTACGGGTATGTTTCACAGGTGACGTTTCACGGGTCTAGGTTTCACTGGTAAGTTTCACGGGTCAAGGTTTCACGGGTAAGTTTCACGGGTAAGTTTCACGGGTAAGTTTCACGGGTATGTTTTGCGGGTGACGTTTCACGGGTCTAGGTTTCACTGGTAAGTTTCACGGGTCAAGGTTTCACGGGTAAGTTTCACGGGTAAGTTTCACGGGTGACGTTTCACGGGTCTATTTTTCACTGGTAAGTTTCACGGGTCAAGGTTTCACGGGTAAGTTTCACGTGTAAGTTTCACGGGTAAGTTTCACGGGTGACGTTTCACGGGTATGTTTCACGGGTGACGTTTCACGGGTCTAGGTTTCACTGGTAAGTTTCACGGGTCAAGGTTTTACGGGTAAGTTTCACGGGTCTAGATTTCACTGGTAAGTTTCACGGGTCAAGGTTTCACGGGTAAGTTTCACGGGTAAGTTTCACGGGTTTGTTTCACGGGTGACGTTTCACGGGTCTAGGTTTCACTGGAAAGTTTCACGGGTCAAGGTTTCACGGGTAAGTTTCACGGGTAAGTTTCACGGGTAAGTTTCACGGGTATGTTTCACGGGTGACGTTTCACGGGTCTAGGTTTCACTGGTAAGTTTCACGGGTCAAGGTTTCACGGGTAAGTTTCACGGGTAAGTTTCACGGGTATGTTTCACGGGTGACGTTTCACGGGTCTAGGTTTCACTGGTAAGTTTCACGGGTCAAGGTTTCACGGGTAAGTTTCACGGGTAAGTTTCACGGGTAAGTTTCACGGGTAAGTTTCACGGGTAAGTTTCACGGGTATGTTTCACGGGTGACGTTTCACGGGTCTAGGTTTCACTGGTAAGTTTCACGGGTCAAGGTTTCACGGGTAAGTTTCACGGGTAAGTTTCACGGGTATGTTTCACGAGTATGTTTCACGGGTATGTTTCACGGGTGACGTTTCACGGGTCTAGGTTTCACTGGTAAGTTTCACGGGTAAGTTTCACGGGTGACGTTTCACGGGTCTATTTTTCACTGGTAAGTTTCACGGGTCAAGGTTTCACGGGTAAGTTTCACGGGTATGTTTCACGGGTGACGTTTCACGGGTCTAGGTTTCACTGGTAAGTTTCACGGGTCAAGGTTTCACGGGTAAGTTTCACAGGTAAGTTTCACGGGTATGTTTCACGGGTGACGTTTCACGGGTCTAGGTTTCACTGGTAAGTTTCACGGGTCAAGGTTTTACGGGTAAATTTCACGGGTAAGTGTCACGGGTATGTTTCACGGGTGACGTTTCACGGGTCTAGGTTTCACTGGTAAGTTTCACGAGTCAAGGTTTCACGGGTAAGTTTCTCGGGTATGTTTCACGGGTGACGTTTCACGGGTCTAGGTTTCACGGGTAAGTTTCACGGGTAAGTTTCACGGGTATGTTTCACGGGTGACGTTTCACGGGTCTAGGTTTCACTGGTAAGTTTCACGGGTCAAGGTTTCACGGGTAAGTTTCACGGGTAAGTTTCACGGGTGACGTTTCACGGGTCTAGGTTTCACTGGTAAGTTTCACGGGTCAAGGTTTCAAGGGTAAGTTTTACGGGTAAGTTTCACGGGTATGTTTCACGGGTGACGTTTCACAGGTCTAGGTTTCACTGGAAAGTTTCACGGGTCAAGGTTTCACGGGTAAGTTTCACGGGTAAGTTTTACGGGTATGTTTTACAGGTGACGTTTCACGGGTCTAGGTTTCACTGGTAAGTTTCACGGGTCAAGGTTTCTCGGGTAAGTTTCACGGGTAAGTTTCACGGGTATGTTTCGCGGGTGACGTTTCACGGGTCTAGGTTTCACTGGTAAGTTTCACGGGTCAAGGTTTCACGGGTAAGTTTCACGGGTAAGTTTCACGGGTGACGTTTCACGGGTCTATTTTTCACTGGTAAGTTTCACGGGTCAAGGTTTCACGAGTAAGTTTCACGTGTAAGTTTCACGGGTAAGTTTCACGGGTGACGTTTCACGGGTATGTTTCACGGGTGACGTTTCACGGGTCTAGGTTTCACTGGTAAGTTTCACGGGTCAAGGTTTTACGGGTAAGTTTCACGGGTCTAGATTTCACTGGTAAGTTTCACGGGTCAAGGTTTCACGGGTAAGTTTCACGGGTAAGTTTCACGGGTTTGTTTCACGGGTGACGTTTCACGGGTCTAGGTTTCACTGGAAAGTTTCACGGGTCAAGGTTTCACGGGTAAGTTTCACGGGTAAGTTTCACGGGTAAGTTTCACGGGTATGTTTCACGGGTGACGTTTCACGGGTCTAGGTTTCACTGGTAAGTTTCACGGGTCAAGGTTTCACGGGTAAGTTTCACGGGTAAGTTTCACGGGTATGTTTTACGGGTGACGTTTCACGGGTCTAGGTTTCACTGGTAAGTTTCACGGGTCAAGGTTTCACGGGTAAGTTTCACGGGTAAGTTTCACGGGTAAGTTTCACGGGTATGTTTCACGGGTGACGTTTCACGGGTCTAGGTTTCACTGGTAAGTTTCACGGGTCAAGGTTTCACGGGTAAGTTTCACGGGTAAGTTTCACGGGTATGTTTCACGGGTATGTTTCACGGGTGACGTTTCACGGGTCTAGGTTTCACTGGTAAGATTTACGGGTAAGTTTCACGGGTGACGTTTCACGGGTCTATTTTTCACTGGTAAGTTTCACGGGTCAAGGTTTCACGGGTAAGTTTCACGTGTAAGTTTCACGGGTAAGTTTCACGGGTGACGTTTCACGGGTCTAGGTTTCACAGGTAAGTTTCACGGGTCAAGGTTTCACGGGTAAGTTTCACGGGTAAGTTTCACGGGTGACGTTTCACGGGTCTAGGTTTCACTGGTACGTTTCACGGGTCAAGGTTTCACGGGTAAGTTTCACGGGTAAGTTTCACGGGTAAGTTTCACGGGTGACGTTTCACGGGTCTAGGTTTCACTGGTAAGTTTCACATGTCAAGGTTTCACGGGTAAGTTTCACGGGTAAGTTTCACGGGTGACGTTTCACGGGTCTAGGTTTCACTGGTAAGTTTCACGGGTCAAGGTTTCACGGGTAAGTTTCACGGGTAAGTTTCACGGGTATGTTTCAAGGGTGACGTTTCACGGGTCTAGGTTTCACTGGTAAGTTTCACGGGTCAAGGTTTCACGGGTAAGTTTCACGGGTAAGTTTTACGGGTATGTTTCACGGGTGACGTTTCACGGGTCTTGGTTTAACTGGTAAGTTTCACGGGTCAAGGTTTCACGGGTAAGTTTCACGGGTAAGTTTCACGGGTATGTTTCACGGGTGACGTTTCACGGGTCTAGGTTTCACTGGTAAGTTTCACGGGTCAAGGTTTCACGGGTAAGTTTCACGGGTATGTTTCACGGGTGACGTTTCACGGGTCTAGGTTTCACTGGTAAGTTTCACGGGTCAAGGTTTTACGGGTAAGTTTCACGGGTCTAGGTTTCACTGGTAAGTTTCACGGGTCAAGGTTTCACGGGTAAGTTTCACGGGTAAGTTTCACGGGTTTGTTTCACGGGTGACGTTTCACGGGTCTAGGTTTCACTGGAAAGTTTCACGGGTCAAGGTTTCACGGGTAAGTTTCACGGGTATGTTTCACGGGTGACGTTTCACGGGTCTAGGTTTCACTGGTAAGTTTCACGGGTCAAGGTTTCACGGGTAAGTTTTACGGGTAAGTTTCACGGGTGACGTTTTACGGGTGACGTTTCACGGGTCTAGGTTTCACTGGTAAGTTTCACGGGTCAAGGTTTCACGGGTAAGTTTCACGGGTAAGTTTCACGGGTATGTTTCACGGGTGACGTTTCACGGGTCTAGGTTTCACTGGAAAGTTTCACGGGTCAAGGTTTCACGGGTAAGTTTCAAGGGTAAGTTTCACGGGTAAGTTTTACGGGTATGTTTTACAGGTGACGTTTCACGGGTCTAGGTTTCACTGGTAAGTTTCACGGGTCAAGGTTTCACGGGTAAGTTTCACGGGTAAGTTTCACGGGTAAGTTTCACGGGTATGTTTCATGGGTGATGTTTCACGGGTCTAGGTTTCACTGGTAAGTTTCGCGGGTCAAGGTTTCACGGGTAAGTTTCACGGGTAAGTTTCACGGGTATGTTTCAAGGGTGACGTTTCACGGGTCTAGGTTTTACTGGAAAGTTTCACGGGTCAAGGTTTCACGGGTAAGTTTCACGGGTAAGTTTTACGGGTATGTTTCACAGGTGACGTTTCACGGGTCTAGGTTTCACTGGTAAGTTTCACGGGTCAAGGTTTCACGGGTAAGTTTCACGGGTAAGTTTCACGGGTATGTTTCGCGGGTGACGTTTCACGGGTCTAGGTTTCACTGGTAAGTTTCACGGGTCAAGGTTTCACGGGTAAGTTTCACGGGTAAGTTTCACGGGTGACGTTTCACGGGTCTATTTTTCACTGGTAAGTTTCACGGGTAAATTTCACGGGTAAGTTTCACGGGTATGTTTCACGGGTGACGTTTCACGGGTCTAGGTTTCACTGGTAAGTTTCACGAGTCAAGGTTTCACGGGTAAGTTTCACGGGTAAGTTTTACGGGTAAGTTTCACGGGTGACGTTTCACGGGTCTAGGTTTCACTGGTAAGTTTCACGAGTCAAGGTTTCACGGGTAAGTTTCACGGGTAAGTTTTACGGGTAAGTTTCACGGGTGACGTTTTACGGGTGACGTTTAACGGGTCTAGGTTTCACTGGTAAGTTTCACGGGTCAAGGTTTCACGGGTAAGTTTCACGGGTAAGTTTCACGGGTATGTTTCACGGGTGACGTTTCACGGGTCTAGGTTTCACTGGTAAGTTTCACGGGTCAAGGTTTCACGGGTAAGTTTCACGGGTAAGTTTCGCGGGTAAGTTTCACGGGTATGTTTCACGGGTGACGTTTCACGGGTCTAGGTTTCACTGGTAAGTTTAACGGGTCAAGGTTACACGGGTAAGTTTTACGGGTAAGTTTCACGGGTATGTTTTACGGGTATGTTTCACGGGTGACGTTTCACGGGTGACGTTTCACGGGTCTAGGTTTCACTGGTAAGTTTCACGGGTCAAGGTTTCACGGGTAAGTTTCACGGGTAAGTTTCACGGGTATGTTTCACGGGTGACGTTTCACGGGTCTAGGTTTCACTGGTAAGTTTCACGGGTCAAGGTTTCACGGGTCAAGGTTTCACGGGTAAGTTTTACGGGTATGTTTCACGGGTGACGTTTCACGGGTCTAGGTTTCACTGGTAAGTTTCACGGGTCAAGGTTTCACGGGTAAGTTTCACGGGTAAGTTTCACGGGTATGTTTCACGGGTGACGTTTCACGGGTCTAGGTTTCACTGGTAAGTTTCACGGGTCAAGGTTTTACGGGTAAGTTTCACGGGTAAGTTTCACGGGTATGTTTCACGGGTGACGTTTCACGGGTCTAGGTTTCACTGGTAAGTTTCACGAGTCAAGGATTCACGGGTAAGTTTCACGGGTAAGTTTTACGGGTAAGTTTCACGGGTGACGTTTCACGGGTCTAGGTTTCACTGGTAAGTTTCACGGGTCAAGGTTTCACGGGTAAGTTTCACGGGTATGTTTCACGGGTGACGTTTCACGGGTTCAGGTTTCACTGGAAAGTTTCACGGGTCAAGGTTTCACGGGTAAGTTTCACGGGTAAGTTTTACGGGTATGTTTTACAGGTGACGTTTCACGGGTCTAGGTTTCACTGGTAAGTTTCACGGGTCAAGGTTTCACGGGTAAGTTTCACGGGTAAGTTTCACGGGTATGTTTTACGGGTGACGTTTCACAGGTCTAGGTTTCAGTGGTAAGTTTCACGGGTCAAGGTTTCACGGGTAAGTTTCACGGGTAAGTTTCACGGGTAAGTTTCACGGGTATGTTTCACGGGTGACGTTTCACGGGTCTAGGTTTCACTGGTAAGTTTCACGGGTCAAGGTTTCACGGGTAAGTTTCACGGGTAAGTTTCACGGGTATGTTTCACGGGTATGTTTCACGGGTGACGTTTCACGGGTCTAGGTTTCACTGGTAAGTTTCACGGGTCAAGGTTTCACGGGTAAGTTTCACGGGTAAGTTTCACGGGTATGTTTCACGGGTGACGTTTCACGGGTCTAGGTTTCACTGGTAAGTTTTACGGGTCAAGGTTTCACGGGTAAGTTTCACGGGTATGTTTCACGGGTATGTTTCACGGGTGACGTTTCACGGGTCTAGGTTTCACTGGTAAGTTTCACGGGTCAAGGTTTCACGGGTAAGTTTCACGGGTAAGTTTCACGGGTATGTTTCACGGGTGACGTTTCACGGGTCTAGGTTTCACTGGTAAGTTTCACGGGTCAAGGTTTCACGGGTAAGTTTCACGGGTAAGTTTCACGGGTATGTTTCACGGGTATGTTTCACGGGTGACGTTTCACGGGTCTAGGTTTCACTGGTAAGTTTCACGGGTCAAGGTTTCACGGGTAAGTTTCACGGGTAAGTTTCACGGGTATGTTTCACGGGTGACGTTTCACGGGTCTAGGTTTCACTGGTAAGTTTCACGGGTCAAGGTTTCACGGGTAAGTTTCACGGGTAAGTTTCACGGGTATGTTTCACGGGTGACGTTTCACGGGTCTAGGTTTCACTGGTAAGTTTCACGGGTCAAGGTTTCACGGGTAAGTTTCACGGGTAAGTTTCACGGGTGACGTTTCACGGGTCTAGGTTTCACTGGTAAGTTTCACGGGTCAAGGTTTCAAGGGTAAGTTTTACGGGTAAGTTTCACGGGTATGTTTTACGGGTGACGTTTCACGGGTCTAGGTTTCACTGGAAAGTTTCACGGGTCAAGGTTTCACGGGTAAGTTTCACGGGTAAGTTTTACGGGTATGTTTTACAGGTGACGTTTCACGGGTCTAGGTTTCACTGGTAAGTTTCACGGGTCAAGGTTTCACGGGTAAGTTTCACGGGTAAATTTCACGGGTATGTTTCGCGGGTGACGTTTCACGGGTCTAGGTTTCACTGGTAAGTTTCACGGGTCAAGGTTTCACGGGTAAGTTTCACGGGTAAGTTTCACGGGTGACGTTTCACGGGTCTATTTTTCACTGGTAAGTTTCACGGGTCAAGGTTTCACGGGTAAGTTTCACGTGTAAGTTTCACGGGTAAGTTTCACGGGTGACGTTTCACGGGTCTAGGTTTCACTGGTAAGTTTCACGGGTCAAGGTTTCACGGGTAAGTTTCACGGGTAAGTTTCACGGGTGACGTTTCACGGGTCTAGGTTTCACTGGTAAGTTTCACGGGTCAAGGTTTCACGGGTAAGTTTCACGGGTAAGTTTCACGGGTAAGTTTCACGGGTAAGTTTCACGGGTGACGTTTCACGGGTCTAGGTTTCACTGGTAAGTTTCACGGGTCAAGGTTTCACGGGTAAGTTTCACGGGTAAGTTTCACGGGTGACGTTTCACGGGTCTAGGTTTCACTGGTAAGTTTCACGGGTCAAGGTTTCACGGGTAAGTTTCACGGGTAAGTTTCACGGGTATGTTTCAAGGGTGACGTTTCACGGGTCTAGGTTTCACTGGTAAGTTTCACGGGTCAAGGTTTCACGGGTAAGTTTCACGGGTATGTTTCACGGGTGACGTTTCACGGGTCTTGGTTTAACTGGTAAGTTTCACGGGTCAAGGTTTCACGGGTAAGTTTCACGGGTAAGTTTCACGGGTATGTTTCACGGGTGACGTTTCACGGGTCTAGGTTTCACTGGTAAGTTTCACGGGTCAAGGTTTCACGGGTAAGTTTCACGGGTAAGTTTCACGGGTAAGTTTCACGGGTATGTTTCACGGGTGACGTTTCACGGGTCTAGGTTTCACTGGTAAGTTTCACGGGTCAAGGTTTTACGGGTAAGTTTCACGGGTCTAGGTTTCACTGGTAAGTTTCACGGGTCAAGGTTTCACGGGTAAGTTTCACGGGTAAGTTTCACGGGTTTGTTTCACGGGTGACGTTTCACGGGTCTAGGTTTCACTGGAAAGTTTCACGGGTCAAGGTTTCACTGGTAAGTTTCACGGGTCAAGGTTTCACGGGTAAGTTTCACGGGTAAGTTTCACGGGTGACGTTTCACGGGTCTAGGTTTCACTGGTAAGTTTCACGGGTCAAGGTTTCACGGGTAAGTTTCACGGGTAAGTTTCACGGGTATGTTTCAAGGGTGACGTTTCACGGGTCTAGGTTTCACTGGTAAGTTTCACGGGTCAAGGTTTTACGGGTAAGTTTCACGGGTCTAGGTTTCACTGGTAAGTTTCACGGGTCAAGGTTTCACGGGTAAGTTTCACCGGTAAGTTTCACGGGTTTGTTTCACGGGTGACGTTTCACGGGTCTAGGTTTCACTGGAAAGTTTCACGGGTCAAGGTTTCACAGGTAAGTTTCACGGGTAAGTTTCACGGGTATGTTTCACGGGTGACGTTTCACGGGTCTAGGTTTCACTGGTAAGTTTCACGGGTCAAGGTTTCACGGGTAAGTTTTACGGGTAAGTTTCACGGGTGACGTTTCACGGGTGACGTTTCACGGGTCTAGGTTTCACTGGTAAGTTTCACGGGTCAAGGTTTCAAGGGTAAGTTTCACGGGTAAGTTTCACGGGTATGTTTCACGGGTGACGTTTCACGGGTCTAGGTTTCACTGGAAAGTTTCACGGGTCAAGGTTTCACGGGTAAGTTTCAAGGGTAAGTTTCACGGGTAAGTTTTACGGGTATGTTTTACAGGTGACGTTTCACGGGTCTAGGTTTCACTGGTAAGTTTCACGGGTCAAGGTTTTACGGGTAAGTTTCACGGGTCTAGGTTTCACTGGTAAGTTTCACGGGTCAAGGTTTCACGGGTAAGTTTCACGGGTAAGTTTCACGGGTTTGTTTCACGGGTGACGTTTCACGGGTCTAGGTTTCACTGGAAAGTTTCACGGGTCAAGGTTTCACGGGTAAGTTTCACGGGTATGTTTCACGGGTGACGTTTCACGGGTCTAGGTTTCACTGGTAAGTTTCACGGGTCAAGGTTTCACGGGTAAGTTTTACGGGTAAGTTTCACGGGTGACGTTTCACGGGTGACGTTTCACGGGTCTAGGTTTCACTGGTAAGTTTCACGGGTCAAGGTTTCAAGGGTAAGTTTCACGGGTAAGTTTCACGGGTATGTTTCACGGGTGACGTTTCACGGGTCTAGGTTTCACTGGAAAGTTTCACGGGTCAAGGTTTCACGGGTAAGTTTCAAGGGTAAGTTTCACGGGTAAGTTTTACGGGTATGTTTCACAGGTGACGTTTCACGGGTCTAGGTTTCACTGGTAAGTTTCACGGGTCAAGGTTTCACGGGTAAGTTTCACGGGTAAGTTTTACGGGTAAGTTTCACGGGTAAGTTTCATGGGTGACGTTTCACGGGTCTAGGTTTCACTGGTAAGTTTCACGGGTCAAGGTTTCACGGGTAAGTTTCACGGGTAAGTTTCACGGGTGACGTTTCACGGGTCTAGGTTTCACTGGTAAGTTTCACGGGTCAAGGTTTCACGGGTAAGTTTCACGGGTATGTTTCACGGGTGACGTTTCACGGGTCTAGGTTTCACTGGAAAGTTTCACGGGTCAAGGTTTCACGGGTAAGTTTCAAGGGTAAGTTTCACGGGTAAGTTTCACGGGTAAGTTTTACGGGTATGTTTTACAGGTGACATTTCACGGGTCTAGGTTTCACGGGTAAGTTTCACGGGTAAGTTTCACGGGTCAAGGTTTCACGGGTAAGTTTCACGGGTAAGTTTCACGGGTAAGTTTCACGGGTATGTTTCACGGGTGACGTTTCACGGGTCTAGGTTTCACTGGTAAGTTTCACGGGTCAAGGTTTCACGGGTAAGTTTCACGGGTAAGTTTCACGGGTATGTTTCACGGGTGACGTTTCACGGGTCTAGGTTTCACTGGTAAGTTTCACGGGTCAAGGTTTCACGGGTAAGTTTCACGGGTAAGTTTCACGGGTAAGTTTCACGGGTATGTTTCACGGGTGACGTTTCACGGGTCTAGGTTTCACTGGTAAGTTTCACGGGTCAAGGTTTTACGGGTAAATTTCACGGGTAAGTTTCACGGGTATGTTTCACGGGTGAAGTTTCACGGGTCTAGGTTTCACTGGTAAGTTTCACGAGTCAAGGTTTCACGGGTAAGTTTCACGGGTAAGTTTTACGGGTAAGTTTCACGGGTGACGTTTCACGGGTCTAGGTTTCACTGGTAAGTTTCACGAGTCAAGGTTTCACGGGTAAGTTTCACGGGTAAGTTTTACGGGTAAGTTTCACGGGTGACGTTTTACGGGTGACGTTTCACGGGTCTAGGTTTTACTGGTAAGTTTCACGGGTCAAGGTTTCACGGGTAAGTTTCACGGGTAAGTTTCACGGGTATGTTTCACGGGTGACGTTTCACGGGTCTAGGTTTCACTGGTAAGTTTCACGGGTCAAGGTTTCACGGGTAAGTTTCACGGGTAAGTTTCACGGGTAAGTTTCACGGGTATGTTTCACGGGTGACGTTTCACGGGTCTAGGTTTCACTGGTAAGTTTAACGGGTCAAGGTTTCACGGGTAAGTTTTACGGGTAAGTTTCACGGGTATGTTTTACGGGTATGTTTCACGGGTGACGTTTCACGGGTCAAGGTTTCACGGGTAAGTTTCACGGGTAAGTTTCACGGGTATGTTTCACGGGTGACGTTTCACGGGTCTAGGTTTCACGGGTAAGTTTCACGGGTAAGTTTCACGGGTGACGTTTCACGGGTCTAGGTTTCACTGGTAAGTTTCACGAGTCAAGGTTTCACGGGTAAGTTTCACGGGTAAGTTTTACGGGTAAGTTTCACGGGTGACGTTTCACGGGTCTAGGTTTCACTGGTAAGTTTCACGAGTCAAGGTTTCACGGGTAAGTTTCACGGGTAAGTTTCACGGGTATGTTTCACGGGTGACGTTTCACGGGTCTAGGTTTCACTGGTAAGTTTCACGGGTCAAGGTTTCACGGGTAAGTTTCACGGGTAAGTTTCACGGGTATGTTTCACGGGTGACGTTTCACGGGTCTAGGTTTCACTGGTAAGTTTCACGGGTCAAGGTTTCACGGGTCAAGGTTTCACGGGTAAATTTCACGGGTAAGTGTCACGGGTATGTTTCACGGGTGACGTTTCACGGGTCTAGGTTTCACTGGTAAGTTTCACGAGTCAAGGTTTCACGGGTAAGTTTCACGGGTAAGTTTTACGGGTAAGTTTCACGGGTGACGTTTTACGGGTGACGTTTCACGGGTCTAGGTTTCACTGGTAAGTTTCACGGGTCAAGGTTTCACGGGTAAGTTTCACGGGTAAGTTTCACGGGTGACGTTTCACGGGTCTAGGTTTCACTGGTAAGTTTCACGGGTCAAGGTTTCACGGGTAAGTTTCACGGGTAAGTTTCACGGGTAAGTTTCACGGGTAAGTTTCACGGGTATGTTTCACGGGTGACGTTTCACGGGTCTAGGTTTCACTGGTAAGTTTAACGGGTCAAGGTTTCACGGGTAAGTTTTACGAGTAAGTTTCACGGGTATGTTTTACGGGTATGTTTCACGGGTGACGTTTCACGGGTCTAGGTTTCACTGGTAAGTTTCACGGGTCAAGGTTTCACGGGTAAGTTTCACGGGTAAGTTTCACGGGTATGTTTCACGGGTGACGTTTCACGGGTCTAGGTTTCACTGGTTAGTTTCACGGGTCAAGGTTTCACGGGTAAGTTTCACGGGTAAGTTTCACGGGTATGTTTCACGGGTGACGTTTCACGGGTCTAGGTTTCACTGGTAAGTTTCACGGGTCAAGGTTTCACGGGTAAGTTTCACGGGTAAGTTTCACGGGTAAGTTTCACGGGTATGTTTCACGGGTGACGTTTCACGGGTCTAGGTTTCACTGGTAAGTTTCACGGGTCAAGGTTTCACGGGTAAGTTTCACGGGTAAGTTTCACGGGTGACGTTTCACGGGTCTAGGTTTCACTGGTAAGTTTCACGGGTCAAGGTTTCAAGGGTAAGTTTTACGGGTAAGTTTCACGGGTATGTTTCACGGGTGACGTTTCACAGGTCTAGGTTTCACTGGAAAGTTTCACGGGTCAAGGTTTCACGGGTAAGTTTCACGGGTAAGTTTTACGGGTATGTTTTACAGGTGACGTTTCACGGGTCTAGGTTTCACTGGTAAGTTTCACGGGTCAAGGTTTCTCGGGTAAGTTTCACGGGTAAGTTTCACGGGTATGTTTCGCGGGTGACGTTTCACGGGTCTAGGTTTCACTGGTAAGTTTCACGGGTCAAGGTTTCACGGGTAAGTTTCACGGGTAAGTTTCACGGGTGACGTTTCACGGGTCTATTTTTCACTGGTAAGTTTCACGGGTCAAGGTTTCACGAGTAAGTTTCACGTGTAAGTTTCACGGGTAAGTTTCACGGGTGACGTTTCACGGGTATGTTTCACGGGTGACGTTTCACGGGTCTAGGTTTCACTGGTAAGTTTCACGGGTCAAGGTTTTACGGGTAAGTTTCACGGGTCTAGATTTCACTGGTAAGTTTCACGGGTCAAGGTTTCACGGGTAAGTTTCACGGGTAAGTTTCACGGGTTTGTTTCACGGGTGACGTTTCACGGGTCTAGGTTTCACTGGAAAGTTTCACGGGTCAAGGTTTCACGGGTAAGTTTCACGGGTAAGTTTCACGGGTAAGTTTCACGGGTATGTTTCACGGGTGACGTTTCACGGGTCTAGGTTTCACTGGTAAGTTTCACGGGTCAAGGTTTCACGGGTAAGTTTCACGGGTAAGTTTCACGGGTATGTTTTACGGGTGACGTTTCACGGGTCTAGGTTTCACTGGTAAGTTTCACGGGTCAAGGTTTCACGGGTAAGTTTCACGGGTAAGTTTCACGGGTAAGTTTCACGGGTATGTTTCACGGGTGACGTTTCACGGGTCTAGGTTTCACTGGTAAGTTTCACGGGTCAAGGTTTCACGGGTAAGTTTCACGGGTAAGTTTCACGGGTATGTTTCACGGGTATGTTTCACGGGTGACGTTTCACGGGTCTAGGTTTCACTGGTAAGATTTACGGGTAAGTTTCACGGGTGACGTTTCACGGGTCTATTTTTCACTGGTAAGTTTCACGGGTCAAGGTTTCACGGGTAAGTTTCACGTGTAAGTTTCACGGGTAAGTTTCACGGGTGACGTTTCACGGGTCTAGGTTTCACTGGTAAGTTTCACGGGTCAAGGTTTCACGGGTAAGTTTCACGGGTAAGTTTCACGGGTGACGTTTCACGGGTCTAGGTTTCACTGGTACGTTTCACGGGTCAAGGTTTCACGGGTAAGTTTCACGGGTAAGTTTCACGGGTAAGTTTCACGGGTGACGTTTCACGGGTCTAGGTTTCACTGGTAAGTTTCACGGGTCAAGGTTTCACGGGTAAGTTTCACGGGTAAGTTTCACGGGTGACGTTTCACGGGTCTAGGTTTCACTGGTAAGTTTCACGGGTCAAGGTTTCACGGGTAAGTTTCACGGGTAAGTTTCACGGGTATGTTTCAAGGGTGACGTTTCACGGGTCTAGGTTTCACTGGTAAGTTTCACGGGTCAAGGTTTCACGGGTAAGTTTCACGGGTAAGTTTTACGGGTATGTTTCACGGGTGACGTTTCACGGGTCTTGGTTTAACTGGTAAGTTTCACGGGTCAAGGTTTCACGGGTAAGTTTCACGGGTAAGTTTCACGGGTATGTTTCACGGGTGACGTTTCACGGGTCTAGGTTTCACTGGTAAGTTTCACGGGTCAAGGTTTCACGGGTAAGTTTCACGGGTATGTTTCACGGGTGACGTTTCACGGGTCTAGGTTTCACTGGTAAGTTTCACGGGTCAAGGTTTTACGGGTAAGTTTCACGGGTCTAGGTTTCACTGGTAAGTTTCACGGGTCAAGGTTTCACGGGTAAGTTTCACGGGTAAGTTTCACGGGTTTGTTTCACGGGTGACGTTTCACGGGTCTAGGTTTCACTGGAAAGTTTCACGGGTCAAGGTTTCACGGGTAAGTTTCACGGGTATGTTTCACGGGTGACGTTTCACGGGTCTAGGTTTCACTGGTAAGTTTCACGGGTCAAGGTTTCACGGGTAAGTTTTACGGGTAAGTTTCACGGGTGACGTTTTACGGGTGACGTTTCACGGGTCTAGGTTTCACTGGTAAGTTTCACGGGTCAAGGTTTCACGGGTAAGTTTCACGGGTAAGTTTCACGGGTATGTTTCACGGGTGACGTTTCACGGGTCTAGGTTTCACTGGAAAGTTTCACGGGTCAAGGTTTCACGGGTAAGTTTCAAGGGTAAGTTTCACGGGTAAGTTTTACGGGTATGTTTTACAGGTGACGTTTCACGGGTCTAGGTTTCACTGGTAAGTTTCACGGGTCAAGGTTTCACGGGTAAGTTTCACGGGTAAGTTTCACGGGTAAGTTTCACGGGTATGTTTCATGGGTGATGTTTCACGGGTCTAGGTTTCACTGGTAAGTTTCGCGGGTCAAGGTTTCACGGGTAAGTTTCACGGGTAAGTTTCACGGGTATGTTTCAAGGGTGACGTTTCACGGGTCTAGGTTTTACTGGAAAGTTTCACGGGTCAAGGTTTCACGGGTAAGTTTCACGGGTAAGTTTTACGGGTATGTTTCACAGGTGACGTTTCACGGGTCTAGGTTTCACTGGTAAGTTTCACGGGTCAAGGTTTCACGGGTAAGTTTCACGGGTAAGTTTCACGGGTATGTTTCGCGGGTGACGTTTCACGGGTCTAGGTTTCACTGGTAAGTTTCACGGGTCAAGGTTTCACGGGTAAGTTTCACGGGTAAGTTTCACGGGTGACGTTTCACGGGTCTATTTTTCACTGGTAAGTTTCACGGGTAAATTTCACGGGTAAGTTTCACGGGTATGTTTCACGGGTGACGTTTCACGGGTCTAGGTTTCACTGGTAAGTTTCACGAGTCAAGGTTTCACGGGTAAGTTTCACGGGTAAGTTTTACGGGTAAGTTTCACGGGTGACGTTTCACGGGTCTAGGTTTCACTGGTAAGTTTCACGAGTCAAGGTTTCACGGGTAAGTTTCACGGGTAAGTTTTACGGGTAAGTTTCACGGGTGACGTTTTACGGGTGACGTTTAACGGGTCTAGGTTTCACTGGTAAGTTTCACGGGTCAAGGTTTCACGGGTAAGTTTCACGGGTAAGTTTCACGGGTATGTTTCACGGGTGACGTTTCACGGGTCTAGGTTTCACTGGTAAGTTTCACGGGTCAAGGTTTCACGGGTAAGTTTCACGGGTAAGTTTCGCGGGTAAGTTTCACGGGTATGTTTCACGGGTGACGTTTCACGGGTCTAGGTTTCACTGGTAAGTTTAACGGGTCAAGGTTACACGGGTAAGTTTTACGGGTAAGTTTCACGGGTATGTTTTACGGGTATGTTTCACGGGTGACGTTTCACGGGTGACGTTTCACGGGTCTAGGTTTCACTGGTAAGTTTCACGGGTCAAGGTTTCACGGGTAAGTTTCACGGGTAAGTTTCACGGGTATGTTTCACGGGTGACGTTTCACGGGTCTAGGTTTCACTGGTAAGTTTCACGGGTCAAGGTTTCACGGGTCAAGGTTTCACGGGTAAGTTTTACGGGTATGTTTCACGGGTGACGTTTCACGGGTCTAGGTTTCACTGGTAAGTTTCACGGGTCAAGGTTTCACGGGTAAGTTTCACGGGTAAGTTTCACGGGTATGTTTCACGGGTGACGTTTCACGGGTCTAGGTTTCACTGGTAAGTTTCACGGGTCAAGGTTTTACGGGTAAGTTTCACGGGTAAGTTTCACGGGTATGTTTCACGGGTGACGTTTCACGGGTCTAGGTTTCACTGGTAAGTTTCACGAGTCAAGGATTCACGGGTAAGTTTCACGGGTAAGTTTTACGGGTAAGTTTCACGGGTGACGTTTCACGGGTCTAGGTTTCACTGGTAAGTTTCACGGGTCAAGGTTTCACGGGTAAGTTTCACGGGTATGTTTCACGGGTGACGTTTCACGGGTTCAGGTTTCACTGGAAAGTTTCACGGGTCAAGGTTTCACGGGTAAGTTTCACGGGTAAGTTTTACGGGTATGTTTTACAGGTGACGTTTCACGGGTCTAGGTTTCACTGGTAAGTTTCACGGGTCAAGGTTTCACGGGTAAGTTTCACGGGTAAGTTTCACGGGTATGTTTTACGGGTGACGTTTCACAGGTCTAGGTTTCAGTGGTAAGTTTCACGGGTCAAGGTTTCACGGGTAAGTTTCACGGGTAAGTTTCACGGGTAAGTTTCACGGGTATGTTTCACGGGTGACGTTTCACGGGTCTAGGTTTCACTGGTAAGTTTCACGGGTCAAGGTTTCACGGGTAAGTTTCACGGGTAAGTTTCACGGGTATGTTTCACGGGTATGTTTCACGGGTGACGTTTCACGGGTCTAGGTTTCACTGGTAAGTTTCACGGGTCAAGGTTTCACGGGTAAGTTTCACGGGTAAGTTTCACGGGTATGTTTCACGGGTGACGTTTCACGGGTCTAGGTTTCACTGGTAAGTTTTACGGGTCAAGGTTTCACGGGTAAGTTTCACGGGTATGTTTCACGGGTATGTTTCACGGGTGACGTTTCACGGGTCTAGGTTTCACTGGTAAGTTTCACGGGTCAAGGTTTCACGGGTAAGTTTCACGGGTAAGTTTCACGGGTATGTTTCACGGGTGACGTTTCACGGGTCTAGGTTTCACTGGTAAGTTTCACGGGTCAAGGTTTCACGGGTAAGTTTCACGGGTAAGTTTCACGGGTATGTTTCACGGGTATGTTTCACGGGTGACGTTTCACGGGTCTAGGTTTCACTGGTAAGTTTCACGGGTCAAGGTTTCACGGGTAAGTTTCACGGGTAAGTTTCACGGGTATGTTTCACGGGTGACGTTTCACGGGTCTAGGTTTCACTGGTAAGTTTCACGGGTCAAGGTTTCACGGGTAAGTTTCACGGGTAAGTTTCACGGGTATGTTTCACGGGTGACGTTTCACGGGTCTAGGTTTCACTGGTAAGTTTCACGGGTCAAGGTTTCACGGGTAAGTTTCACGGGTAAGTTTCACGGGTGACGTTTCACGGGTCAAGGTTTCAAGGGTAAGTTTTACGGGTAAGTTTCACGGGTATGTTTTACGGGTGACGTTTCACGGGTCTAGGTTTCACTGGAAAGTTTCACGGGTCAAGGTTTCACGGGTAAGTTTCACGGGTAAGTTTTACGGGTATGTTTTACAGGTGACGTTTCACGGGTCTAGGTTTCACTGGTAAGTTTCACGGGTCAAGGTTTCACGGGTAAGTTTCACGGGTAAATTTCACGGGTATGTTTCGCGGGTGACGTTTCACGGGTCTAGGTTTCACTGGTAAGTTTCACGGGTCAAGGTTTCACGGGTAAGTTTCACGGGTAAGTTTCACGGGTGACGTTTCACGGGTCTATTTTTCACTGGTAAGTTTCACGGGTCAAGGTTTCACGGGTAAGTTTCACGTGTAAGTTTCACGGGTAAGTTTCACGGGTGACGTTTCACGGGTCTAGGTTTCACTGGTAAGTTTCACGGGTCAAGGTTTCACGGGTAAGTTTCACGGGTAAGTTTCACGGGTGACGTTTCACGGGTCTAGGTTTCACTGGTAAGTTTCACGGGTCAAGGTTTCACGGGTAAGTTTCACGGGTAAGTTTCACGGGTAAGTTTCACGGGTAAGTTTCACGGGTGACGTTTCACGGGTCTAGGTTTCACTGGTAAGTTTCACGGGTCAAGGTTTCACGGGTAAGTTTCACGGGTAAGTTTCACGGGTGACGTTTCACGGGTCTAGGTTTCACTGGTAAGTTTCACGGGTCAAGGTTTCACGGGTAAGTTTCACGGGTAAGTTTCACGGGTATGTTTCAAGGGTGACGTTTCACGGGTCTAGGTTTCACTGGTAAGTTTCACGGGTCAAGGTTTCACGGGTAAGTTTCACGGGTATGTTTCACGGGTGACGTTTCACGGGTCTTGGTTTAACTGGTAAGTTTCACGGGTCAAGGTTTCACGGGTAAGTTTCACGGGTAAGTTTCACGGGTATGTTTCACGGGTGACGTTTCACGGGTCTAGGTTTCACTGGTAAGTTTCACGGGTCAAGGTTTCACGGGTAAGTTTCACGGGTAAGTTTCACGGGTAAGTTTCACGGGTATGTTTCACGGGTGACGTTTCACGGGTCTAGGTTTCACTGGTAAGTTTCACGGGTCAAGGTTTTACGGGTAAGTTTCACGGGTCTAGGTTTCACTGGTAAGTTTCACGGGTCAAGGTTTCACGGGTAAGTTTCACGGGTAAGTTTCACGGGTTTGTTTCACGGGTGACGTTTCACGGGTCTAGGTTTCACTGGAAAGTTTCACGGGTCAAGGTTTCACTGGTAAGTTTCACGGGTCAAGGTTTCACGGGTAAGTTTCACGGGTAAGTTTCACGGGTGACGTTTCACGGGTCTAGGTTTCACTGGTAAGTTTCACGGGTCAAGGTTTCACGGGTAAGTTTCACGGGTAAGTTTCACGGGTATGTTTCAAGGGTGACGTTTCACGGGTCTAGGTTTCACTGGTAAGTTTCACGGGTCAAGGTTTTACGGGTAAGTTTCACGGGTCTAGGTTTCACTGGTAAGTTTCACGGGTCAAGGTTTCACGGGTAAGTTTCACCGGTAAGTTTCACGGGTTTGTTTCACGGGTGACGTTTCACGGGTCTAGGTTTCACTGGAAAGTTTCACGGGTCAAGGTTTCACAGGTAAGTTTCACGGGTAAGTTTCACGGGTATGTTTCACGGGTGACGTTTCACGGGTCTAGGTTTCACTGGTAAGTTTCACGGGTCAAGGTTTCACGGGTAAGTTTTACGGGTAAGTTTCACGGGTGACGTTTCACGGGTGACGTTTCACGGGTCTAGGTTTCACTGGTAAGTTTCACGGGTCAAGGTTTCAAGGGTAAGTTTCACGGGTAAGTTTCACGGGTATGTTTCACGGGTGACGTTTCACGGGTCTAGGTTTCACTGGAAAGTTTCACGGGTCAAGGTTTCACGGGTAAGTTTCAAGGGTAAGTTTCACGGGTAAGTTTTACGGGTATGTTTTACAGGTGACGTTTCACGGGTCTAGGTTTCACTGGTAAGTTTCACGGGTCAAGGTTTTACGGGTAAGTTTCACGGGTCTAGGTTTCACTGGTAAGTTTCACGGGTCAAGGTTTCACGGGTAAGTTTCACGGGTAAGTTTCACGGGTTTGTTTCACGGGTGACGTTTCACGGGTCTAGGTTTCACTGGAAAGTTTCACGGGTCAAGGTTTCACGGGTAAGTTTCACGGGTATGTTTCACGGGTGACGTTTCACGGGTCTAGGTTTCACTGGTAAGTTTCACGGGTCAAGGTTTCACGGGTAAGTTTTACGGGTAAGTTTCACGGGTGACGTTTCACGGGTGACGTTTCACGGGTCTAGGTTTCACTGGTAAGTTTCACGGGTCAAGGTTTCAAGGGTAAGTTTCACGGGTAAGTTTCACGGGTATGTTTCACGGGTGACGTTTCACGGGTCTAGGTTTCACTGGAAAGTTTCACGGGTCAAGGTTTCACGGGTAAGTTTCAAGGGTAAGTTTCACGGGTAAGTTTTACGGGTATGTTTCACAGGTGACGTTTCACGGGTCTAGGTTTCACTGGTAAGTTTCACGGGTCAAGGTTTCACGGTTAAGTTTCACGGGTAAGTTTTACGGGTAAGTTTCACGGGTAAGTTTCATGGGTGACGTTTCACGGGTCTAGGTTTCACTGGTAAGTTTCACGGGTCAAGGTTTCACGGGTAAGTTTCACGGGTAAGTTTCACGGGTGACGTTTCACGGGTCTAGGTTTCACTGGTAAGTTTCACGGGTCAAGGTTTCACGGGTAAGTTTCACGGGTATGTTTCACGGGTGACGTTTCACGGGTCTAGGTTTCACTGGAAAGTTTCACGGGTCAAGGTTTCACGGGTAAGTTTCAAGGGTAAGTTTCACGGGTAAGTTTCACGGGTAAGTTTTACGGGTATGTTTTACAGGTGACATTTCACGGGTCTAGGTTTCACGGGTAAGTTTCACGGGTAAGTTTCACGGGTCAAGGTTTCACGGGTAAGTTTCACGGGTAAGTTTCACGGGTAAGTTTCACGGGTATGTTTCACGGGTGACGTTTCACGGGTCTAGGTTTCACTGGTAAGTTTCACGGGTCAAGGTTTCACGGGTAAGTTTCACGGGTAAGTTTCACGGGTATGTTTCACGGGTGACGTTTCACGGGTCTAGGTTTCACTGGTAAGTTTCACGGGTCAAGGTTTCACGGGTAAGTTTCACGGGTAAGTTTCACGGGTAAGTTTCACGGGTATGTTTCACGGGTGACGTTTCACGGGTCTAGGTTTCACTGGTAAGTTTCACGGGTCAAGGTTTTACGGGTAAATTTCACGGGTAAGTTTCACGGGTATGTTTCACGGGTGAAGTTTCACGGGTCTAGGTTTCACTGGTAAGTTTCACGAGTCAAGGTTTCACGGGTAAGTTTCACGGGTAAGTTTTACGGGTAAGTTTCACGGGTGACGTTTCACGGGTCTAGGTTTCACTGGTAAGTTTCACGAGTCAAGGTTTCACGGGTAAGTTTCACGGGTAAGTTTTACGGGTAAGTTTCACGGGTGACGTTTTACGGGTGACGTTTCACGGGTCTAGGTTTTACTGGTAAGTTTCACGGGTCAAGGTTTCACGGGTAAGTTTCACGGGTAAGTTTCACGGGTATGTTTCACGGGTGACGTTTCACGGGTCTAGGTTTCACTGGTAAGTTTCACGGGTCAAGGTTTCACGGGTAAGTTTCACGGGTAAGTTTCACGGGTAAGTTTCACGGGTATGTTTCACGGGTGACGTTTCACGGGTCTAGGTTTCACTGGTAAGTTTAACGGGTCAAGGTTTCACGGGTAAGTTTTACGGGTAAGTTTCACGGGTATGTTTTACGGGTATGTTTCACGGGTGACGTTTCACGGGTCAAGGTTTCACGGGTAAGTTTCACGGGTAAGTTTCACGGGTATGTTTCACGGGTGACGTTTCACGGGTCTAGGTTTCACGGGTAAGTTTCACGGGTAAGTTTCACGGGTGACGTTTCACGGGTCTAGGTTTCACTGGTAAGTTTCACGAGTCAAGGTTTCACGGGTAAGTTTCACGGGTAAGTTTTACGGGTAAGTTTCACGGGTGACGTTTCACGGGTCTAGGTTTCACTGGTAAGTTTCACGAGTCAAGGTTTCACGGGTAAGTTTCACGGGTAAGTTTCACGGGTATGTTTCACGGGTGACGTTTCACGGGTCTAGGTTTCACTGGTAAGTTTCACGGGTCAAGGTTTCACGGGTAAGTTTCACGGGTAAGTTTCACGGGTATGTTTCACGGGTGACGTTTCACGGGTCTAGGTTTCACTGGTAAGTTTCACGGGTCAAGGTTTCACGGGTCAAGGTTTCACGGGTAAGTTTCACGGGTCAAGGTTTCACGGGTAAGTTTCACGGGTAAGTTTCACGGGTATGTTTCACGGGTGACGTTTCACGGGTCAAGGTTTCACGGGTAAGTTTCACGGGTAAGTTTCACGGGTATGTTTCACGGGTGACGTTTCACGGGTCTAGGTTTCACGGGTAAGTTTCACGGGTATGTTTCACGGGTGACGTTTCACGGGTCTAGGTTTCACTGGTAAGTTTCACGAGTCAAGGTTTCACGAGTAAGTTTCACGGGTAAGTTTTACGGGTAAGTTTCACGGGTGACGTTTCACGGGTCTAGGTTTCACTGGTAAGTTTCACGAGTCAAGGTTTCACGGGTAAGTTTCACGGGTAAGTTTCACGGGTATGTTTCACGGGTGACGTTTCACGGGTCTAGGTTTCACTGGTAAGTTTCACGGGTCAAGGTTTTACGGGTAAGTTTCACGGGTCTAGATTTCACTGGTAAGTTTCACGGGTCAAGGTTTCACGGGTAAGTTTCACGGGTAAGTTTCACGGGTTTGTTTCACGGGTGACGTTTCACGGGTCTAGGTTTCACTGGAAAGTTTCACGGGTCAAGGTTTCACGGGTAAGTTTCACGGGTAAGTTTCACGGGTATAATTCACGGGTGACGTTTCACGGGTCTAGGTTTCACTGGTAAGTTTCACGGGTCAAGGTTTCACGGGTAAGTTTCACGGGTAAGTTTCACGGGTATGTTTCACGGGTGACGTTTCACGGGTCTAGGTTTCACTGGTAAGTTTCACGGGTCAAGGTTTCACGGGTAAGTTTCACGGGTAAGTTTCACGGGTAAGTTTTACGGGTATGTTTCACGGGTGACGTTTCACGGGTCTAGGTTTCACTGGTAAGTTTCACGGGTCAAGGTTTCACGGGTAAGTTTCACGGGTAAGTTTCACGGGTATGTTTCACGGGTATGTTTCACGGGTGACGTTTCACGGGTCTAGGTTTCACTGGTAAGTTTCACGGGTAAGTTTCACGGGTAAGTTTCACGGGTGACGTTTCACGGGTCTAGGTTTCACTGGTAAGTTTCACGGGTCAAGGTTTCACGGGTAAGTTTCACGGGTAAGTTTCACGGGTAAGTTTTACGGGTATATTTCACGGGTGACGTTTCACGGGTCTAGGTTTCACTGGTAAGTTTCACGGGTCAAGGTTTCACGGGTAAGTTTTACGGGTAAATTTCACGGGTAAGTTTCACGGGTATGTTTCACGGGTGACGTTTCACGGGTCTAGGTTTCACTGGTAAGTTTCACGAGTCAAGGTTTCACGGGTAAGTTTCACGGGTAAGTTTTACGGGTAAGTTTCACGGGTGACGTTTCACGGGTCTAGGTTTCACTGGTAAGTTTCACGAGTCAAGGTTTCACGGGTAAGTTTCACGGGTAAGTTTTACGGGTAAGTTTCACGGGTGACGTTTTACGGGTGACGTTTCACGGGTCTAGGTTTCACTGGTAAGTTTCACGGGTCAAGGTTTCACGGGTAAGTTTCACGGGTAAGTTTCACGGGTATGTTTCACGGGTGACGTTTCACGGGTCTAGGTTTCACTGGTAAGTTTCACGGGTCAAGGTTTCACGGGTAAGTTTCACGGGTAAGTTTCACGGGTAAGTTTTACGGGTATGTTTCACGGGTGACGTTTCACGGGTCTAGGTTTCACTGGTAAGTTTCACGGGTCAAGGTTTCACGGGTAAGTTTCACGGGTAAGTTTCACGGGTATGTTTCACGGGTATGTTTCACGGGTGACGTTTCACGGGTCTAGGTTTCACTGGTAAGTTTCACGGGTAAGTTTCACGGGTGACGTTTCACGGGTCTAGGTTTCACTGGTAAGTTTCACGGGTCAAGGTTTCACGGGTAAGTTTCACGGGTAAGTTTCACGGGTGACGTTTCACGGGTCTAGGTTTCACTGGTACGTTTCACGGGTCAAGGTTTCACGGGTAAGTTTCACGGGTAAGTTTCACGGGTAAGTTTCACGGGTAAGTTTCACGGGTAAGTTTCACGGGTGACGTTTCACGGGTCTAGGTTTCACTGGTAAGTTTCACGGGTCAAGGTTTCACGGGTAAGTTTCACGGGTAAGTTTCACGGGTGACGTTTCACGGGTCTAGGTTTCACTGGTGAGTTTCACGGGTCAAGGTTTCACGGGTAAGTTTCACGGGTAAGTTTCACGGGTATGTTTCAAGGGTGACGTTTCACGGGTCTAGGTTTCACTGGTAAGTTTCACGGGTCAAGGTTTCACGGGTAAGTTTCACGGGTAAGTTTCACGGGTAAGTTTCACGGGTATGTTTCACGGGTGACGTTTCACGGGTCTAGGTTTCACTGGTAAGTTTCACGGGTCAAGGTTTTACGGGTAAGTTTCACGGGTCTAGGTTTCACTGGTAAGTTTCACGGGTCAAGGTTTCACGGGTAAGTTTCACGGGTAAGTTTCACGGGTTTGTTTCACGGGTGACGTTTCACGGGTCTAGGTTTCACTGGAAAGTTTCACGGGTCAAGGTTTCACGGGTAAGTTTCACGGGTATGTTTCACGGGTGACGTTTCACGGGTCTAGGTTTCACTGGTAAGTTTCACGGGTCAAGGTTTCACGGGTAAGTTTCACGGGTAAGTTTCACGGGTGACGTTTCACGGGTCTAGGTTTCACTGGTAAGTTTCACGGGTCAAGGTTTCACGGGTAAGTTTCACGGGTAAGTTTCACGGGTATGTTTCACAGGTGACGTTTCACGGGTCTAGGTTTCACTGGAAAGTTTCACGGGTCAAGGTTTCACGGGTAAGTTTCAAGGGTAAGTTTCACGGGTAAGTTTTACGGGTATGTTTTACAGGTGACGTTTCACGGGTCTAGGTTTCACTGGTAAGTTTCACGGGTCAAGGTTTCACGGGTAAGTTTCACGGGTAAGTTTCACGAGTAAGTTTCACGGGTATGTTTCATGGGTGATGTTTCACGGGTCTAGGTTTCACTGGTAAGTTTCGCGGGTCCAGGTTTCACGGGTAAGTTTCACGGGTAAGTTTCACAGGTGACGTTTCACGGGTGACGTTTCACGGGTCTAGGTTTCACTGGTAAGTTTCACGGGTCAAGGTTTCACGGGTAAGTTTCACGGGTAAGTTTCACGGGTAAGTTTCACGGGTAAGTTTCATGGGTGACGTTTCACGGGTCTAGGTTTCACTGGTAAGTTTCACGGGTCAAGGTTTCACGGGTAAGTTTCACGGGTAAGTTTCACGGGTGACGTTTCACGGGTCTAGGTTTCACTGGTAAGTTTCACGGGTCAAGGTTTCACGGGTAAGTTTCACGGGTATGTTTCACGGGTGACGTTTCACGGGTCTAGGTTTCACTGGAAAGTTTCACGGGTCAAGGTTTCACGGGTAAGTTTCAAGGGTAAGTTTCACGGGTAAGTTTTACGGGTATGTTTTACAGGTGACATTTCACGGGTCTAGGTTTCACTGGTAAGTTTCACGGGTCAAGGTTTCACGGGTAAGTTTCACGGGTAAGTTTCACGGGTATGTTTCATTGGTGATGTTTCACGGGTCTAGGTTTCACTGGTAAGTTTCGCGGGTCAAGGTTTCACGGGTAAGTTTCACGGGTAAGTTTCACGGGTATGTTTCACGGGTGACGTTTCACGGGTCTAGGTTTCACTGGTAAGTTTCACGGGTCAAGGTTTCACGGGTAAGTTTCACGGGTAAGTTTCACGGGTAAGTTTCACGGGTAAGTTTCACGGGTATGTTTCACGGGTGACGTTTCACGGGTCTAGGTTTCACTGGTAAGTTTCACGGGTCAAGGTTTCACGGGTAAGTTTCACGGGTAAGTTTCACGGGTATGTTTCACGGGTGACGTTTCACGGGTCTAGGTTTCACTGGTAAGTTTCACGGGTCAAGGTTTCACGGGTAAGTTTCACGGGTAAGTTTCACGGGTATGTTTCACGGGTGACGTTTCACGGGTCTAGGTTTCACTGGTAAGTTTCACGGGTCAAGGTTTTACGGGTAAATTTCACGGGTAAGTTTCACGGGTATGTTTCACGGGTGACGTTTCACGGGTCTAGGTTTCACTGGTAAGTTTCACGAGTCAAGGTTTCACGGGTAAGTTTCACGGGTAAGTTTTACGGGTAAGTTTCACGGGTGACGTTTCACGGGTCTAGGTTTCACTGGTAAGTTTCACGAGTCAAGGTTTCACGGGTAAGTTTCACGGGTAAGTTTTACGGGTAAGTTTCACGGGTGACGTTTTACGGGTGACGTTTCACGGGTCTAGGTTTCACTGGTAAGTTTCACGGGTCAAGGTTTCACGGGTAAGTTTCACGGGTAAGTTTCACGGGTATGTTTCACGGGTGACGTTTTACGGGTCTAGGTTTCACTGGTAAGTTTCACGGGTCAAGGTTTCACGGGTAAGTTTCACGGGTAAGTTTCACGGGTAAGTTTCACGGGTAAGTTTCACGGGTATGTTTCACGGGTGACGTTTCACGGGTCTAGGTTTCACTGGTAAGTTTAACGGGTCAAGGTTTCACGGGTAAGTTTTACGGGTAAGTTTCACGGGTATGTTTTACGGGTATGTTTCACGGGTGACGTTTCACGGGTCTAGGTTTCACTGGTAAGTTTCACGGGTCAAGGTTTCACGGGTAAGTTTCACGGGTAAGTTTCACGGGTATGTTTCACGGGTGACGTTTCACGGGTCTAGGTTTCACTGGTAAGTTTCACGGGTCAAGGTTTCACGGGTCAAGGTTTCACGGGTAAGTTTCACGGGTAAGTTTTACGGGTATGTTTCACGGGTGACGTTTCACGGGTCTAGGTTTCACTGGTAAGTTTCACGGGTCAAGGTTTCACGGGTAAGTTTCACGGGTAAGTTTCACGGGTATGTTTCACGGGTGACGTTTCACGGGTCTAGGTTTCACTGGTAAGTTTCACGGGTCAAGGTTTTACGGGTAAGTTTCACGGGTAAGTTTCACGGGTATGTTTCACGGGTGACGTTTCACGGGTCTAGGTTTCACTGGTAAGTTTCACGAGTCAAGGATTCACGGGTAAGTTTCACGGGTAAGTTTTACGGGTAAGTTTCACGGGTGACGTTTCACGGGTCTAGGTTTCACTGGTAAGTTTCACGGGTCAAGGTTTCACGGGTAAGTTTCACGGGTATGTTTCACGGGTGACGTTTCACGGGTTCAGGTTTCACTGGAAAGTTTCACGGGTCAAGGTTTCACGGGTAAGTTTCACGGGTAAGTTTTACGGGTATGTTTTACAGGTGACGTTTCACGGGTCTAGGTTTCACTGGTAAGTTTCACGGGTCAAGGTTTCACGGGTAAGTTTCACGGGTAAGTTTCACGGGTATGTTTTACGGGTGACGTTTCACGGGTCTAGGTTTCAGTGGTAAGTTTCACGGGTCAAGGTTTCACGGGTAAGTTTCACGGGTAAGTTTCACGGGTAAGTTTCACGGGTATGTTTCACGGGTGACGTTTCACGGGTCTAGGTTTCACTGGTAAGTTTCACGGGTCAAAGTTTCACGGGTAAGTTTCACGGGTAAGTTTCACGGGTATGTTTCACGGGTATGTTTCACGGGTGACGTTTCACGGGTCTAGGTTTCACTGGTAAGTTTCACGGGTCAAGGTTTCACGGGTAAGTTTCACGGGTAAGTTTCACGGGTATGTTTCACGGGTGACGTTTCACGGGTCTAGGTTTCACTGGTAAGTTTTACGGGTCAAGGTTTCACGGGTAAGTTTCACGGGTATGTTTCACGGGTATGTTTCACGGGTGACGTTTCACGGGTCTAGGTTTCACTGGTAAGTTTCACGGGTCAAGGTTTCACGGGTAAGTTTCACGGGTAAGTTTCACGGGTATGTTTCACGGGTGACGTTTCACGGGTCTAGGTTTCACTGGTAAGTTTCACGGGTCAAGGTTTCACGGGTAAGTTTCACGGGTAAATTTCACGGGTATGTTTCACGGGTATGTTTCACGGGTGACGTTTCACGGGTCTAGGTTTCACTGGTAAGTTTCACGGGTCAAGGTTTCACGGGTAAGTTTCACGGGTAAGTTTTACGGGTATGTTTTACAGGTGACGTTTCACGGGTCTAGGTTTCACTGGTAAGTTTCACGGGTCAAGGTTTCACGGGTAAGTTTCACGGGTAAGTTTCACGGGTATGTTTCGCGGGTGACGTTTCACGGGTCTAGGTTTCACTGGTAAGTTTCACGGGTCAAGGTTTCACGGGTAAGTTTCACGGGTAAGTTTCACGGGTATGTTTCACGGGTGACGTTTCACGGGTCTAGGTTTCACTGGTAAGTTTCACGGGTCAAGGTTTCACGGGTAAGTTTCACGGGTAAGTTTCACGGGTGACGTTTCACGGGTCTAGGTTTCACTGGTAAGTTTCACGGGTCAAGGTTTCAAGGGTAAGTTTTACGGGTAAGTTTCACGCTTATGTTTCACGGGTATGTTTCACGGGTGACGTTTCACGGGTCTAGGTTTCACTGGTAAGTTTCACGAGTCAAGGATTCACGGGTAAGTTTCACGGGTAAGTTTTACGGGTAAGTTTCACGGGTGACGTTTCACGGGTCTAGGTTTCACTGGTAAGTTTCACGGGTCAAGGTTTCACGGGTAAGTTTCACGGGTATGTTTCACGGGTGACGTTTCACGGGTCTAGGTTTCACTGGAAAGTTTCACGGGTCAAGGTTTCACGGGTAAGTTTCACGGGTAAGTTTTACGGGTATGTTTTACAGGTGACGTTTCACGGGTCTAGGTTTCACTGGTAAGTTTCACGGGTCAAGGTTTCACGGGTAAGTTTCACGGGTCTAGGTTTCAGTGGTAAGTTTCACGGGTCAAGGTTTCACGGGTAAGTTTCACGGGTAAGTTTCACGGATAAGTTTCACGGGTATGTTTCACGGGTGACGTTTCACGGGTCTAGGTTTCACTGGTAAGTTTCACGGGTCAAGGTTTCACGGGTAAGTTTCACGGGTAAGTTTCACGGGTATGTTTCACGAGTATGTTTCACGGGTGACGTTTCACGGGTCTAGGTTTCACTGGTAAGTTTCACGGGTCAAGGTTTCACGGGTAAGTTTCACGGGTAAGTTTCACGGGTATGTTTCACGGGTGACGTTTCACGGGTCTAGGTTTCACTGGTAAGTTTTACGGGTCAAGGTTTCACGGGTAAGTTTCACGGGTATGTTTCACGGGTATGTTTCACGGGTGACGTTTCACGGGTCTAGGTTTCACTGGTAAGTTTCACGGGTCTAGGTTTCACTGGTAAGTTTTACGGGTCAAGGTTTCACGGGTAAGTTTCACGGGTATGTTTCACGGGTATGTTTCACGGGTGACGTTTCACGGGTCTAGGTTTCACTGGTAAGTTTCACGGGTCAAGGTTTCACGGGTAAGTTTCACGGGTAAGTTTCACGGGTATGTTTCACGGGTGACGTTTCACGGGTCTAGGTTTCACTGGTAAGTTTCACGGGTCAAGGTTTCACGGGTAAGTTTCACGGGTAAGTTTCACGGGTATGTTTCACGGGTATGTTTCACGGGTGACGTTTCACGGGTCTAGGTTTCACTGGTAAGTTTCACGGGTCAAGGTTTCACGGGTAAGTTTCACGGGTAAGTTTCACGGGTATGTTTCACGGGTGACGTTTCACGGGTCTAGGTTTCACTGGTAAGTTTCACGGGTCAAGGTTTCACGGGTAAGTTTCACGGGTAAGTTTCACGGGTATGTTTCACGGGTGACGTTTCACGGGTCTAGGTTTCACTGGTAAGTTTCACGGGTAAGTTTCACGGGTGACGTTTCACGGGTCTAGGTTTCACTGGTAAGTTTCACGGGTCAAGGTTTCAAGGGTAAGTTTTACGGGTAAGTTTCACGGGTATGTTTCACGGGTGACGTTTCACGGGTCTAGGTTTCACTGGAAAGTTTCACGGGTCAAGGTTTCACGGGTAAGTTTTACGGGTAAGTTTTACGGGTATGTTTTACAGGTGACGTTTCACGGGTCTAGGTTTCACTGGTAAGTTTCACGGGTCAAGGTTTCACGGGTAAGTTTCACGGGTAAGTTTCACGGGTATGTTTCGCGGGTGACGTTTCACGGGTCTAGGTTTCACTGGTAAGTTTCACGGGTCAAGGTTTCACGGGTAAGTTTCACGGGTAAGTTTCACGGGTGACGTTTCACGGGTCTATTTTTCACTGGTAAGTTTCACGGGTCAAGGTTTCACGGGTAAGTTTCACGTGTAAGTTTCACGGGTAAGTTTCACGGGTGACGTTTCACGGGTCTAGGTTTCACTGGTAAGTTTCACGGGTCAAGGTTTCACGGGTAAGTTTCACGGGTAAGTTTCACGGGTGACGTTTCACGGGTCTAGGTTTCACTGGTAAGTTTCACGGGTCAAGGTTTCACGGGTAAGTTTCACGGGTAAGTTTCACGGGTAAGTTTCACGGGTGACGTTTCACGGGTCTAGGTTTCACTGGTAAGTTTCACGGGTCAAGGTTTCACGGGTAAGTTTCACGGGTAAGTTTCACGGGTGACGTTTCACGGGTCTAGGTTTCACTGGTAAGTTTCACGGGTCAAGGTTTCACGGGTAAGTTTCACGGGTAAGTTTCACGGGTATGTTTCAAGGGTGACGTTTCACGGGTCTAGGTTTCACTGGTAAGTTTCACGGGTCAAGGTTTCACGGGTAAGTTTCACGGGTAAGTTTCACGGGTATGTTTCACGGGTGACGTTTCACGGGTCTTGGTTTAACTGGTAAGTTTCACGGGTCAAGGTTTCACGGGTAAGTTTCACGGGTAAGTTTCACGGGTATGTTTCACGGGTGACGTTTCACGGGTCTAGGTTTCACTGGTAAGTTTCACGGGTCAAGGTTTCACGGGTAAGTTTCACGGGTAAGTTTCACGGGTAAGTTTCACGGGTATGTTTCACGGGTGACGTTTCACGGGTCTAGGTTTCACTGGTAAGTTTCACGGGTCAAGGTTTTACGGGTAAGTTTCACGGGTCTAGGTTTCACTGGTAAGTTTCACGGGTCAAGGTTTCACGGGTAAGTTTCACGGGTAAGTTTCACGGGTTTGTTTCACGGGTGACGTTTCACGGGTCTAGGTTTCACTGGAAAGTTTCACGGGTCAAGGTTTCACTGGTAAGTTTCACGGGTCAAGGTTTCACGGGTAAGTTTCACGGGTGACGTTTCACGGGTCTAGGTTTCACTGGTAAGTTTCACGGGTCAAGGTTTCACGGGTAAGTTTCACGGGTAAGTTTCACGGGTATGTTTCAAGGGTGACGTTTCACGGGTCTAGGTTTCACTGGTAAGTTTCACGGTTCAAGGTTTCACGGGTAAGTTTCACGGGTAAGTTTCACGGGTATGTTTCACGGGTGACGTTTCACGGGTCTAGGTTTCACTGGTAAGTTTCACGGGTCAAGGTTTTACGGGTAAGTTTCACGGGTCTAGGTTTCACTGGTAAGTTTCACGGTTCAAGGTTTCACGGGTAAGTTTCACGGGTAAGTTTCACGGGTTTGTTTCACGGGTGACGTTTCACGGGTCTAGGTTTCACTGGAAAGTTTCACGGGTCAAGATTTCACGGGTAAGTTTCACGGGTAAGTTTCACGGGTATGTTTCACGGGTGACGTTTCACGGGTCTAGGTTTCACTGGTAAGTTTCACGGGTCAAGGTTTCACGGGTAAGTTTTACGGGTAAGTTTCACAGGTGACGTTTCACGGGTGACGTTTCACGGGTCTAGGTTTCACTGGTAAGTTTCACGGGTCAAGGTTTCAAGGGTAAGTTTCACGGGTAAGTTTCACGGGTATGTTTCACGGGTGACGTTTCACGGGTCTAGGTTTCACTGGAAAGTTTCACGGGTCAAGGTTTCACGGGTAAGTTTCAAGGGTAAGTTTCACGGGTAAGTTTTACGGGTATGTTTTACAGGTGACGTTTCACGGGTCTAGGTTTCACTGGTAAGTTTCACGGGTCAAGGTTTCACGGGTAAGTTTCACGGGTAAGTTTTACGGGTAAGTTTCACGGGTAAGTTTCATGGGTGACGTTTCACGGGTCTAGGTTTCACTGGTAAGTTTAACGGGTCAAGGTTTCACGGGTAAGTTTCACGGGTAAGTTTCACGGGTGACGTTTCACGGGTCTAGGTTTCACTGGTAAGTTTCACGGGTCAAGGTTTCACGGGTAAGTTTCACGGGTATGTTTCACGGGTGACGTTTCACGGGTCTAGGTTTCACTGGAAAGTTTCACGGGTCAAGGTTTCACGGGTAAGTTTCAAGGGTAAGTTTCACGGGTAAGTTTTACGGGTATGTTTTACAGGTGACATTTCACGGGTCTAGGTTTCACTGGTAAGTTTCACGGGTCAAGGTTTCACGGGTAAGTTTCACGGGTAAGTTTCACGGGTATGTTTCATGGGTGATGTTTCACGGGTCTAGGTTTCACTGGTAAGTTTCGCGGGTCAAGGTTTCACGGGTAAGTTTCACGGGTAAGTTTCACGGGTATGTTTCACGGGTGACGTTTTACGGGTCTAGGTTTCACTGGTAAGTTTCACGGGTCAAGGTTTCACGGGTAAGTTTCACGGGTAAGTTTCACGGGTATGTTTTACGGGTGACGTTTCACGGGTCTAGGTTTCACTGGTAAGTTTCACGGGTCAAGGTTTCACGGGTAAGTTTCACGGGTAAGTTTCACGGGTATGTTTCACGGGTGACGTTTCACGGGTCTAGGTTTCACTGGTAAGTTTCACGGGTCAAGGTTTCACGGGTAAGTTTCACGGGTAAGTTTCACGGGTAAGTTTCACGGGTATGTTTCACGGGTGACGTTTCACGGGTCTAGGTTTCACTGGTAAGTTTCACGGGTCAAGGTTTCACGGGTAAGTTTCACGGGTAAGTTTCACGGGTATGTTTCACGGGTGACGTTTCACGGGTCTAGGTTTCACTGGTAAGTTTCACGGGTCAAGGTTTCACGGGTAAGTTTCACGGGTAAGTTTCACGGGTATGTTTCACGGGTGACGTTTCACGGGTCTAGGTTTCACTGGTAAGTTTCACGGGTCAAGGTTTTACGGGTAAATTTCACGGGTAAGTTTCACGGGTATGTTTCACGGGTGACGTTTCACGGGTCTAGGTTTCACTGGTAAGTTTCACGAGTCAAGGTTTCACGGGTAAGTTTCACGGGTAAGTTTTACGGGTAAGTTTCACGGGTGACGTTTCACGGGTCTAGGTTTCACTGGTAAGTTTCACGAGTCAAGGTTTCACGGGTAAGTTTCACGGGTAAGTTTTACGGGTAAGTTTCACGGGTGACGTTTTACGGGTGACGTTTCACGGGTCTAGGTTTCACTGGTAAGTTTCACGGGTCAAGGTTTCACGGGTAAGTTTCACGGGTAAGTTTCACGGGTATGTTTCACGGGTGACGTTTCACGGGTCTAGGTTTCACTGGTAAGTTTCACGGGTCAAGGTTTCACGGGTAAGTTTCACGGGTAAGTTTCACGGGTAAGTTTCACGGGTATGTTTCACGGGTGACGTTTCACGGGTCTAGGTTTCACTGGTAAGTTTAACGGGTCAAGGTTTCACGGGTAAGTTTTACGGGTAAGTTTCACGGGTATGTTTTACGGGTATGTTTCACGGGTGACGTTTCACGGGTCTAGGTTTCACTGGTAAGTTTCACGGGTCAAGGTTTCACGGGTAAGTTTCACGGGTAAGTTTCACGGGTATGTTTCACGGGTGACGTTTCACGGGTCTAGGTTTCACTGGTAAGTTTCACGGGTCAAGGTTTCACGGGTCAAGGTTTCACGGGTAAGTTTCACGGGTAAGTTTTACGGGTATGTTTCACGGGTGACGTTTCACGGGTCTAGGTTTCACTGGTAAGTTTCACGGGTCAAGGTTTCACGGGTAAGTTTCACGGGTAAGTTTCACGGGTATGTTTCACGGGTGACGTTTCACGGGTCTAGGTTTCACTGGTAAGTTTCACGGGTCAAGGTTTTACGGGTAAGTTTCACGGGTAAGTTTCACGGGTATGTTTCACGGGTGACGTTTCACGGGTCTAGGTTTCACTGGTAAGTTTCACGAGTCAAGGATTCACGGGTAAGTTTCACGGGTAAGTTTTACGGGTAAGTTTCACGGGTGACGTTTCACGGGTCTAGGTTTCACTGGTAAGTTTCACGGGTCAAGGTTTCACGGGTAAGTTTCACGGGTATGTTTCACGGGTGACGTTTCACGGGTTCAGGTTTCACTGGAAAGTTTCACGGGTCAAGGTTTCACGGGTAAGTTTCACGGGTAAGTTTTACGGGTATGTTTTACAGGTGACGTTTCACGGGTCTAGGTTTCACTGGTAAGTTTCACGGGTCAAGGTTTCACGGGTAAGTTTCACGGGTAAGTTTCACGGGTATGTTTTACGGGTGACGTTTCACGGGTCTAGGTTTCAGTGGTAAGTTTCACGGGTCAAGGTTTCACGGGTAAGTTTCACGGGTAAGTTTCACGGGTAAGTTTCACGGGTATGTTTCACGGGTGACGTTTCACGGGTCTAGGTTTCACTGGTAAGTTTCACGGGTCAAAGTTTCACGGGTAAGTTTCACGGGTAAGTTTCACGGGTATGTTTCACGGGTATGTTTCACGGGTGACGTTTCACGGGTCTAGGTTTCACTGGTAAGTTTCACGGGTCAAGGTTTCACGGGTAAGTTTCACGGGTAAGTTTCACGGGTATGTTTAACGGGTGACGTTTCACGGGTCTAGGTTTCACTGGTAAGTTTCACGGGTCAAGGTTTCACGGGTAAGTTTCACTGGTAAGTTTCACGGGTATGTTTCACGGGTGACGTTTCACGGGTCTAGGTTTCACTGGTAAGTTTCACTGGTCAAGGTTTCATGGTTAAGTTTCATGGTTAAGTTTTACGGGTATGTTTCACGGGTGACGTTTCACGGGTCTAGGTTTCACTGGTAAGTTTCACGGGTCAAGGTTTCACGGGTAAGTTTCACGGGTAAATTTCACGGGTATGTTTCACGGGTATGTTTCACGGGTGACGTTTCACGGGTCTAGGTTTCACTGGTAAGTTTCACGGGTCAAGGTTTCACGGGTAAGTTTCACGGGTAAGTTTTACGGGTATGTTTTACAGGTGACGTTTCACGGGTCTAGGTTTCACTGGTAAGTTTCACGGGTCAAGGTTTCACGGGTAAGTTTCACGGGTAAGTTTCACGGGTATGTTTCGCGGGTGACGTTTCACGGGTCTAGGTTTCACTGGTAAGTTTCACGGGTCAAGGTTTCACGGGTAAGTTTCACGGGTAAGTTTCACGGGTATGTTTCACGGGTGACGTTTCACGGGTCTAGGTTTCACTGGTAAGTTTCACGGGTCAAGGTTTCACGGGTAAGTTTCACGGGTAAGTTTCACGGGTGACGTTTCACGGGTCTAGGTTTCACTGGTAAGTTTCACGGGTCAAGGTTTCAAGGGTAAGTTCCACGGGTAAGTTTCACGGGTGACGTTTCACGGGTCTAGGTTTCACTGGTAAGTTTCACGGGTCAAGGTTTCAAGGGTAAGTTTTACGGGTAAGTTTCACGGGTATGTTTTACGGGTGACGTTTCACGGGTCTAGGTTTCACTGGAAAGTTTCACGGGTCAAGGTTTCACGGGTAAGTTTCACGGGTAAGTTTTACGGGTATGTTTTACAGGTGACGTTTCACGGGTCTAGGTTTCACTGGTAAGTTTCACGGGTCAAGGTTTCACGGGTAAGTTTCACGGGTAAGTTTCACGGGTATGTTTCGCGGGTGACGTTTCACGGGTCTAGGTTTCACTGGTAAGTTTCACGGGTCAAGGTTTCACGGGTAAGTTTCACGGGTAAGTTTCACGGGTGACGTTTCACGGGTCTATTTTTCACTGGTAAGTTTCACGGGTCAAGGTTTCACGGGTAAGTTTCACGTGTAAGTTTCACGGGTGACGTTTCACGGGTCTAGGTTTCACTGGTAAGTTTCACGGGTCAAGGTTTCACGGGTAAGTTTCACGGGTAAGTTTCACGGGTGACGTTTCACGGGTCTAGGTTTCACTGGTAAGTTTCACGGGTCAAGGTTTCACGGGTAAGTTTCACGGGTAAGTTTCACGGGTAAGTTTCACGGGTAAGTTTCACGGGTGACGTTTCACGGGTCTAGGTTTCACTGGTAAGTTTCACGGGTCAAGGTTTCACGGGTAAGTTTCACGGGTGACGTTTCACGGGTCTAGGTTTCACTGGTAAGTTTCACGGGTCAAGGTTTCACGGGTAAGTTTCACGGGTAAGTTTCACGGGTATGTTTCAAGGGTGACGTTTCACGGGTCTAGGTTTCACTGGTAAGTTTCACGGGTCAAGGTTTCACGGGTAAGTTTCACGGGTAAGTTTCACGGGTATGTTTCACGGGTGACGTTTCACGGGTCTTGGTTTAACTGGTAAGTTTCACGGGTCAAGGTTTCACGGGTAAGTTTCACGGGTAAGTTTCACGGGTATGTTTCACGGGTGACGTTTCACGGGTCTAGGTTTCACTGGTAAGTTTCACGGGTCAAGGTTTCACGGGTAAGTTTCACGGGTAAGTTTCACGGGTAAGTTTCACGGGTATGTTTCACGGGTGACGTTTCACGGGTCTAGGTTTTACTGGTAAGTTTCAATGGTCAAGGTTTTACGGGTAAGTTTCACGGGTCTAGGTTTCACTGGTAAGTTTCACGGGTCAAGGTTTCACGGGTAAGTTTGACGGGTAAGTTTCACGGGTTTGTTTCACGGGTGACGTTTCACGGGTCTAGGTTTCACTGGTAAGTTTCACGGGTCAAGGTTTCACGGGTAAGTTTCACGGGTAAGTTTCACGGGTAAGTTTCACGGGTATGTTTCACGGGTGACGTTTCACGGGTCTAGGTTTTACTGGTAAGTTTCACGGGTCAAGGTTTCACGGGTATGTTTAACGGGTGACGTTTCACGGGTCTAGGTTTCACTGGTAAGTTTCACGGGTCAAGGTTTCACGGTTAAGTTTCACTGGTAAGTTTCACGGGTATGTTTCACGGGTGACGTTTCACGGGTCTAGGTTTCACTGGTAAGTTTCACTGGTCAAGGTTTCATGGTTAAGTTTCACGGGTAAGTTTCACGGGTATGTTTCACGGGTGACGTTTCACGGGTCTAGGTTTCACTGGTAAGTTTCACGGGTCAAGGTTTCACGGGTAAGTTTCACGGGTAAGTTTCACGGGTATGTTTCACGGGTGACGTTTCACGGGTCTAGGTTTCACTGGTAAGTTTCACGGGTCAAGGTTTTACGGGTAAGTTTCACGGGTAAGTTTCACGGGTGACGTTTCACGGGTATAGGTTTCACTGGTAAGTTTCACGGGTCAAGGTTTTACGGGTAAGTTTCACGGGTCTAGGTTTCACTGGTAAGTTTCACGGGTCAAGGTTTCACGGGTAAGTTTCACGGGTAAGTTTCACGGGTTTGTTTCACGGGTGACGTTTCACGGGTCTAGGTTTCACTGGAAAGTTTCACGGGTCAAGGTTTCACGGGTAAGTTTCACGGGTAAGTTTCACGGGTATGTTTCACGGGTGACGTTTCAAGGGTCTAGGTTTCACTGGTAAGTTTCACGGGTCAAGGTTTCACGGGTAAGTTTCACGGGTAAGTTTCACGGGTATGTTTCACGGGTGACGTTTTACGGGTCTAGGTTTCACTGGTAAGTTTCACGGGTCAAGGTTTCACGGGTAAGTTTCACGGGTAAGTTTCACGGGTATGTTTCACGGGTGACGTTTCACGGGTCTAGGTTTCACTGGTAAGTTTCACGGGTCAAGGTTTCACGGGTAAGTTTTACGGGTAAGTTTCACGGGTATGTTTCACGGGTATGTTTCACGGGTGACGTTTCACGGGTCTAGGTTTCACTAGTAAGTTTCACGGGTCAAGGTTTCACGGGTAAGTTTCACGGGTAAGTTTCACGGGTAAGTTTCACGGGTATGTTTCACGGGTGACGTTTCACGGGTCTAGGTTTCACTTTTAAGTTTCACGGGTCAAGGTTTCACGGGTAAGTTTCACGGGTATGTTTCACGGGTGACGTTTCACGGGTCTAGGTTTCACTGGTAAGTTTCACGGGTCAAGGTTTCACGGGTAAGTTTCACGGGTAAGTTTCACGGGTATGTTTGACGGGTGACGTTTCACGGGTCTAGGTTTCACTGGTAAGTTTCACGGGTCAAGGTTTCACGGGTAAGTTTCACGGGTAAGTTTCACGGGTATGTTTCACGGGTGACGTTTCACGGGTCTAGGTTTCACTGGTAAGTTTCACGGGTCAAGGTTTCACGGGTAAGTTTCACGGGTAAGTTTCACGGGTATGTTTAACGGGTGACGTTTCACGGGTCTAGGTTTCACTGGTAAGTTTCACGGGTCAAGGTTTCACGGGTAAGTTTCACTGGTAAGTTTCACGGGTATGTTTCACGGGTGACGTTTCACGGGTGTAGGTTTCACTGGTAAGTTTCACTGGTCAAGGTTTCATGGTTAAGTTTCACAGGTAAGTTTCACGGGTATGTTTCACGGGTGACGTTTCACGGGTCTAGGTTTCACTGGTAAGTTTCACGGGTCAAGGTTTCACGGGTAAGTTTCACGGGTAAGTTTCACGGGTATGTTTCACGGGTGACGTTTCACGGGTCTAGGTTTCACTGGTAAGTTTCACGGGTCAAGGTTTTACGGGTAAGTTTCACGGGTAAGTTTCACGGGTGACGTTTCACGGGTATAGGTTTCACTGGTAAGTTTCACGGGTCAAGGTTTTACGGGTAAGTTTCACGGGTCTAGGTTTCACTGGTAAGTTTCACGGGTCAAGGTTTCACGGGTAAGTTTCACGGGTAAGTTTCACGGGTTTGTTTCACGGGTGACGTTTCACGGGTCTAGGTTTCACTGGAAAGTTTCACGGGTCAAGGTTTCACGGGTAAGTTTCACGGGTAAGTTTCACGGGTATGTTTCACGGGTGACGTTTCACGGGTCTAGGTTTCACTGGTAAGTTTCACGGGTCAAGGTTTCACGGGTAAGTTTCACGGGTAAGTTTCACGGGTATGTTTGACGGGTGACGTTTCACGGGTCTAGGTTTCACTGGTAAGTTTCACGTTTCAAGGTTTCACGGGTAAGTTTCACGGGTAAGTTTCACGGGTATGTTTCACGGGTGACGTTTCACGGGTCTAGGTTTCACTGGAAAGTTACACGGGTCAAGGTTTCACGGGTAAGTTTCACGGGTAAGTTTTACGGGTATGTTTTACAGGTGACGTTTCACGGGTCTAGGTTTCACTGGTAAATTTCACGGGTCAAGGTTTCACGGGTAAGTTTCACGGGTGACGTTTCACGGGTATGTTTTACGGGTGACGTTTCACGGGTCTAGGTTTCACTGGTAAGTTTCACGGGTCAAGGTTTCACGGGTAAGTTTCACGGGTAAGTTTCACGGGTATGTTTCACGGGTGACGTTTCACGGGTCTAGGTTTCACTGGTAAGTTTCACGGGTCAAGGTTTTACGGGTAAGTTTCACGGGTCTAGATTTCACTGGTAAGTTTCACGGGTCAAGGTTTCACGGGTAAGTTTCACGGGTAAGTTTCACGGGTATGTTTCACGGGTGACGTTTCACGGGTCTAGGTTTCACTGGTAAGTTTCACGGGTCAAGGTTTCACGGGTAAGTTTCACGGGTAAATTTCACGGGTATGTTTCACGGGTGACGTTTCACGGGTCTAGGTTTCACTGGTAAGTTTCACGGGTCAAGGTTTCACGGGTAAGTTTCACGGGTAAGTTTCACGGGTAAGTTTCACGGGTATGTTTCACGGGTGACGTTTCACGGGTCTAGGTTTCACTGGTAAGTTTCACGGGTCAAGGTTTCACGGGTAAGTTTCACGGGTAAGTTTCACGGGTATGTTTCACGGGTATGTTTCACGGGTGACGTTTCACGGGTCTAGGTTTCACTGGTAAGTTTCACGGGTCAAGGTTTCACGGGTAAGTTTCACGGGTAAGTTTCACGGGTATGTTTCACGGGTGACGTTTCACGGGTCTAGGTTTCACTGGTAAGTTTTACGGGTCAAGGTTTCACGGGTAAGTTTCACGGGTATGTTTCACGGGTGTGTTTCACGGGTGACGTTTCACGGGTCTAGGTTTCACTGGTAAGTTTCAAGGGTCAAGGTTTCACGGGTAAGTTTCACGGGTAAGTTTCACGGGTTTGTTTCACGGGTGACGTTTCACGGGTCTAGGTTTCACTGGTAAGTTTCACGGGTCAAGGTTTTACGGGTAAGTTTCACGGGTAAGTTTCACGGGTATGTTTCACGGGTATGTTTCACGGGTGACGTTTCACGGGTCTAGGTTTCACTGGTAAGTTTAACGGGTCAAAGTTTCACGGGTAAGTTTTACGGGTAAGTTTCACGGGTATGTTTTACGGGTATGTTTTACGGGTGACGTTTCACGGGTCTAGGTTTCACTGGTAAGTTTCACGGGTCAAGGTTTCACGGGTAAGTTTCACGGGTAAGTTTCACGGGTATGTTTCACGGGTGACGTTTCACGGGTCTAGGTTTCACTGGTAAGTTTCACGGGTCAAGGTTTCACGGGTAAGTTTCACGGGTAAGTTACACGGGTATGTTTCACGGGTGACGTTTCACGGGTCTAGGTTTCACTGGTAAGTTTCACGGGTCAAGGTTTCACGGGTAAGTTTCACGGGTAAGTTTCACGGGTATGTTTCACGGGTGACGTTTCACGGGTCTAGGTTTCACTGGTAAGTTTCACGGGTCAAGGTTTTACGGGTAAGTTTCACGGGTAAGTTTCACGGGTATGTTTCACGGGTGACGTTTCACGGGTCTAGGTTTCACTGGTAAGTTTCACGAGTCAAGGATTCACGGGTAAGTTTCACGGGTAAGTTTTACGGGTGACGTTTCACGGGTCTAGGTTTCACTGGTGAGTTTCACGGGTCAAGGTTTCACGGGTAAGTTTCACGGGTAAGTTTCACGGGTATGTTTCAAGGGTGACGTTTCACGGGTCTAGGTTTCACTGGTAAGTTTCACGGGTCAAGGTTTCACGGGTAAGTTTCACGGGTAAGTTTCACGGGTAAGTTTCACGGGTATGTTTCACGGGTGACGTTTCACGGGTCTAGGTTTCACTGGTAAGTTTCACGGGTCAAGGTTTTACGGGTAAGTTTCACGGGTCTAGGTTTCACTGGTAAGTTTCACGGGTCAAGGTTTCACGGGTAAGTTTCACGGGTAAGTTTCACGGGTTTGTTTCACGGGTGACGTTTCACGGGTCTAGGTTTCACTGGAAAGTTTCACGGGTCAAGGTTTCACGGGTAAGTTTCACGGGTATGTTTCACGGGTGACGTTTCACGGGTCTAGGTTTCACTGGTAAGTTTCACGGGTCAAGGTTTCACGGGTAAGTTTTACGGGTAAGTTTCACGGGTGACGTTTCACGGGTCTAGGTTTCACTGGTAAGTTTCACGGGTCAAGGTTTCACGGGTAAGTTTCACGGGTAAGTTTCACGGGTATGTTTCACAGGTGACGTTTCACGGGTCTAGGTTTCACTTGAAAGTTTCACGGGTCAAGGTTTCACGGGTAAGTTTCAAGGGTAAGTTTCACGGGTAAGTTTTACGGGTATGTTTTACAGGTGACGTTTCACGGGTCTAGGTTTCACTGGTAAGTTTCACGGGTCAAGGTTTCACGGGTAAGTTTCACGGGTAAGTTTCACGAGTAAGTTTCACGGGTATGTTTCATGGGTGATGTTTCACGGGTCTAGGTTTCACTGGTAAGTTTCGCGGGTCCAGGTTTCACGGGTAAGTTTCACGGGTAAGTTTCACAGGTGACGTTTCACGGGTGACGTTTCACGGGTCTAGGTTTCACTGGTAAGTTTCACGGGTCAAGGTTTCACGGGTAAGTTTCACGGGTAAGTTTCACGGGTAAGTTTCACGGGTAAGTTTCATGGGTGACGTTTCACGGGTCTAGGTTTCACTGGTAAGTTTCACGGGTCAAGGTTTCACGGGTAAGTTTCACGGGTAAGTTTCACGGGTGACGTTTCACGGGTCTAGGTTTCACTGGTAAGTTTCACGGGTCAAGGTTTCACGGGTAAGTTTCACGGGTATGTTTCACGGGTGACGTTTCACGGGTCTAGGTTTCACTGGAAAGTTTCACGGGTCAAGGTTTCACGGGTAAGTTTCAAGGGTAAGTTTCACGGGTAAGTTTTACGGGTATGTTTTACAGGTGACATTTCACGGGTCTAGGTTTCACTGGTAAGTTTCACGGGTCAAGGTTTCACGGGTAAGTTTCACGGGTAAGTTTCACGGGTATGTTTCATTGGTGATGTTTCACGGGTCTAGGTTTCACTGGTAAGTTTCGCGGGTCAAGGTTTCACGGGTAAGTTTCACGGGTAAGTTTCACGGGTATGTTTCACGGGTGACGTTTCACGGGTCTAGGTTTCACTGGTAAGTTTCACGGGTCAAGGTTTCACGGGTAAGTTTCACGGGTAAGTTTCACGGGTAAGTTTCACGGGTATGTTTCACGGGTGACGTTTCACGGGTCTAGGTTTCACTGGTAAGTTTCACGGGTCAAGGTTTCACGGGTAAGTTTCACGGGTAAGTTTCACGGGTATGTTTCACGGGTGACGTTTCACGGGTCTAGGTTTCACTGGTAAGTTTCACGGGTCAAGGTTTCACGGGTAAGTTTCACGGGTAAGTTTCACGGGTATGTTTCACGGGTGACGTTTCACGGGTCTAGGTTTCACTGGTAAGTTTCACGGGTCAAGGTTTTACGGGTAAATTTCACGGGTAAGTTTCACGGGTATGTTTCACGGGTGACGTTTCACGGGTCTAGGTTTCACTGGTAAGTTTCACGAGTCAAGGTTTCACGGGTAAGTTTCACGGGTAAGTTTTACGGGTAAGTTTCACGGGTGACGTTTCACGGGTCTAGGTTTCACTGGTAAGTTTCACGAGTCAAGGTTTCACGGGTAAGTTTCACGGGTAAGTTTTACGGGTAAGTTTCACGGGTGACGTTTTACGGGTGACGTTTCACGGGTCTAGGTTTCACTGGTAAGTTTCACGGGTCAAGGTTTCACGGGTAAGTTTCACGGGTAAGTTTCACGGGTATGTTTCACGGGTGACGTTTTACGGGTCTAGGTTTCACTGGTAAGTTTCACGGGTCAAGGTTTCACGGGTAAGTTTCACGGGTAAGTTTCACGGGTAAGTTTCACGGGTATGTTTCACGGGTGACGTTTCACGGGTCTAGGTTTCACTGGTAAGTTTAACGGGTCAAGGTTTCACGGGTAAGTTTTACGGGTAAGTTTCACGGGTATGTTTTACGGGTATGTTTCACGGGTGACGTTTCACGGGTCTAGGTTTCACTGGTAAGTTTCACGGGTCAAGGTTTCACGGGTAAGTTTCACGGGTAAGTTTCACGGGTATGTTTCACGGGTGACGTTTCACGGGTCTAGGTTTCACTGGTAAGTTTCACGGGTCAAGGTTTCACGGGTCAAGGTTTCACGGGTAAGTTTCACGGGTAAGTTTTACGGGTATGTTTCACGGGTGACGTTTCACGGGTCTAGGTTTCACTGGTAAGTTTCACGGGTCAAGGTTTCACGGGTAAGTTTCACGGGTAAGTTTCACGGGTATGTTTCACGGGTGACGTTTCACGGGTCTAGGTTTCACTGGTAAGTTTCACGGGTCAAGGTTTTACGGGTAAGTTTCACGGGTAAGTTTCACGGGTATGTTTCACGGGTGACGTTTCACGGGTCTAGGTTTCACTGGTAAGTTTCACGAGTCAAGGATTCACGGGTAAGTTTCACGGGTAAGTTTTACGGGTAAGTTTCACGGGTGACGTTTCACGGGTCTAGGTTTCACTGGTAAGTTTCACGGGTCAAGGTTTCAAGGTAAGTTTCACGGGTATGTTTCACGGGTGACGTTTCACGGGTTCAGGTTTCACTGGAAAGTTTCACGGGTCAAGGTTTCACGGGTAAGTTTCACGGGTAAGTTTTACGGGTATGTTTTACAGGTGACGTTTCACGGGTCTAGGTTTCACTGGTAAGTTTCACGGGTCAAGGTTTCACGGGTAAGTTTCACGGGTAAGTTTCACGGGTATGTTTTACGGGTGACGTTTCACGGGTCTAGGTTTCAGTGGTAAGTTTCACGGGTCAAGGTTTCACGGGTAAGTTTCACGGGTAAGTTTCACGGGTAAGTTTCACGGGTATGTTTCACGGGTGACGTTTCACGGGTCTAGGTTTCACTGGTAAGTTTCACGGGTCAAAGTTTCACGGGTAAGTTTCACGGGTAAGTTTCACGGGTATGTTTCACGGGTATGTTTCACGGGTGACGTTTCACGGGTCTAGGTTTCACTGGTAAGTTTCACGGGTCAAGGTTTCACGGGTAAGTTTCACGGGTAAGTTTCACGGGTATGTTTCACGGGTGACGTTTCACGGGTCTAGGTTTCACTGGTAAGTTTTACGGGTCAAGGTTTCACGGGTAAGTTTCACGGGTATGTTTCACGGGTATGTTTCACGGGTGACGTTTCACGGGTCTAGGTTTCACTGGTAAGTTTCACGGGTCAAGGTTTCACGGGTAAGTTTCACGGGTAAGTTTCACGGGTATGTTTCACGGGTGACGTTTCACGGGTCTAGGTTTCACTGGTAAGTTTCACGGGTCAAGGTTTCACGGGTAAGTTTCACGGGTAAATTTCACGGGTATGTTTCACGGGTATGTTTCACGGGTGACGTTTCACGGGTCTAGGTTTCACTGGTAAGTTTCACGGGTCAAGGTTTCACGGGTAAGTTTCACGGGTAAGTTTTACGGGTATGTTTTACAGGTGACGTTTCACGGGTCTAGGTTTCACTGGTAAGTTTCACGGGTCAAGGTTTCACGGGTAAGTTTCACGGGTATGTTTCGCGGGTGACGTTTCACGGGTCTAGGTTTCACTGGTAAGTTTCACGGGTCAAGGTTTCACGGGTAAGTTTCACGGGTAAGTTTCACGGGTATGTTTCACGGGTGACGTTTCACGGGTCTAGGTTTCACTGGTAAGTTTCACGGGTCAAGGTTTCACGGGTAAGTTTCACGGGTAAGTTTCACGGGTGACGTTTCACGGGTCTAGGTTTCACTGGTAAGTTTCACGGGTCAAGGTTTCAAGGGTAAGTTTTACGGGTAAGTTTCACGGGTATGTTTCACGGGTATGTTTCACGGGTGACGTTTCACGGGTGACGTTTCACGGGTCTAGGTTTCACTGGTAAGTTTCACGAGTCAAGGATTCACGGGTAAGTTTCACGGGTAAGTTTTACGGGTAAGTTTCACGGGTGACGTTTCACGGGTCTAGGTTTCACTGGTAAGTTTCACGGGTCAAGGTTTCACGGGTAAGTTTCACGGGTATGTTTCACGGGTGACGTTTCACGGGTCTAGGTTTCACTGGAAAGTTTCACGGGTCAAGGTTTCACGGGTAAGTTTCACGGGTAAGTTTTACGGGTATGTTTTACAGGTGACGTTTCACGGGTCTAGGTTTCACTGGTAAGTTTCACGGGTCAAGGTTTCACGGGTAAGTTTCACGGGTCTAGGTTTCAGTGGTAAGTTTCACGGGTCAAGGTTTCACGGGTAAGTTTCACGGGTAAGTTTCACGGATAAGTTTCACGGGTATGTTTCACGGGTGACGTTTCACGGGTCTAGGTTTCACTGGTAAGTTTCACGGGTCAAGGTTTCACGGGTAAGTTTCACGGGTAAGTTTCACGGGTATGTTTCACGAGTATGTTTCACGGGTGACGTTTCACGGGTCTAGGTTTCACTGGTAAGTTTCACGGGTCAAGGTTTCACGGGTAAGTTTCACGGGTAAGTTTCACGGGTATGTTTCACGGGTGACGTTTCACGGGTCTAGGTTTCACTGGTAAGTTTTACGGGTCAAGGTTTCACGGATAAGTTTCACGGGTATGTTTCACGGGTATGTTTCACGGGTGACGTTTCACGGGTCTAGGTTTCACTGGTAAGTTTCACGGGTCTAGGTTTCACTGGTAAGTTTTACGGGTCAAGGTTTCACGGGTAAGTTTCACGGGTATGTTTCACGGGTATGTTTCACGGGTGACGTTTCACGGGTCTAGGTTTCACTGGTAAGTTTCACGGGTCAAGGTTTCACGGGTAAGTTTCACGGGTAAGTTTCACGGGTATGTTTCACGGGTATGTTTCACGGGTGACGTTTCACGGGTCTAGGTTTCACTGGTAAGTTTCACGGGTCAAGGTTTCACGGGTAAGTTTCACGGGTAAGTTTCACGGGTATGTTTCACGGGTGACGTTTCACGGGTCTAGGTTTCACTGGTAAGTTTCACGGGTCAAGGTTTCACGGGTAAGTTTCACGGGTAAGTTTCACGGGTATGTTTCACGGGTGACGTTTCACGGGTCTAGGTTTCACTGGTAAGTTTCACGGGTAAGTTTCACGGGTGACGTTTCACGGGTCTAGGTTTCACTGGTAAGTTTCACGGGTCAAGGTTTCAAGGGTAAGTTTTACGGGTAAGTTTCACGGGTATGTTTCACGGGTGACGTTTCACGGGTCTAGGTTTCACTGGAAAGTTTCACGGGTCAAGGTTTCACGGGTAAGTTTCACGGGTAAGTTTTACGGGTATGTTTTACAGGTGACGTTTCACGGGTCTAGGTTTCACTGGTAAGTTTCACGGGTCAAGGTTTCACGGGTAAGTTTCACGGGTAAGTTTCACGGGTATGTTTCGCGGGTGACGTTTCACGGGTCTAGGTTTCACTGGTAAGTTTCACGGGTCAAGGTTTCACGGGTAAGTTTCACGGGTAAGTTTCACGGGTGACGTTTCACGGGTCTATTTTTCACTGGTAAGTTTCACGGGTCAAGGTTTCACGGGTAAGTTTCACGTGTAAGTTTCACGGGTAAGTTTCACGGGTGACGTTTCACGGGTCTAGGTTTCACTGGTAAGTTTCACGGGTCAAGGTTTCACGGGTAAGTTTCACGGGTAAGTTTCACGGGTGACGTTTCACGGGTCTAGGTTTCACTGGTAAGTTTCACGGATCAAGGTTTCACGGGTAAGTTTCACGGGTAAGTTTCACGGGTGACGTTTCACGGGTCTAGGTTTCACTGGTAAGTTTCACGGGTCAAGGTTTCACGGGTAAGTTTCACGGGTAAGTTTCACGGGTGACGTTTCACGGGTCTAGGTTTCACTGGTAAGTTTCACGGGTCAAGGTTTCACGGGTAAGTTTCACGGGTAAGTTTCACGGGTATGTTTCAAGGGTGACGTTTCACGGGTCTAGGTTTCACTGGTAAGTTTCACGGGTCAAGGTTTCACGGGTAAGTTTCACGGGTAAGTTTCACGGGTATGTTTCACGGGTGACGTTTCACGGGTCTTGGTTTAACTGGTAAGTTTCACGGGTCAAGGTTTCACGGGTAAGTTTCACGGGTAAGTTTCACGGGTAAGTTTCACGGGTATGTTTCACGGGTGACGTTTCACGGGTCTAGGTTTCACTGGTAAGTTTCACGGGTCAAGGTTTTACGGGTAAGTTTCACGGGTCTAGGTTTCACTGGTAAGTTTCACGGGTCAAGGTTTCACGGGTAAGTTTCACGGGTAAGTTTCACGGGTTTGTTTCACGGGTGACGTTTCACGGGTCTAGGTTTCACTGGAAAGTTTCACGGGTCAAGGTTTCACTGGTAAGTTTCACGGGTCAAGGTTTCACGGGTAAGTTTCACGGGTGACGTTTCACGGGTCTAGGTTTCACTGGTAAGTTTCACGGGTCAAGGTTTCACGGGTAAGTTTCACGGGTAAGTTTCACGGGTATGTTTCAAGGGTGACGTTTCACGGGTCTAGGTTTCACTGGTAAGTTTCACGGTTCAAGGTTTCACGGGTAAGTTTCACGGGTAAGTTTCACTCGTATGTTTCACGGGTGACGTTTCACGGGTCTAGGTTTCACTGGTAAGTTTCACGGGTCAAGGTTTTACGGGTAAGTTTCACGGGTCTAGGTTTCACTGGTAAGTTTCACGGGTCAAGGTTTCACGGGTAAGTTTCACGGGTAAGTTTCACGGGTTTGTTTCACGGGTGACGTTTCACGGGTCTAGGTTTCACTGGAAAGTTTCACGGGTCAAGATTTCACGGGTAAGTTTCACGGGTAAGTTTCACGGGTATGTTTCACGGGTGACGTTTCACGGGTCTAGGTTTCACTGGTAAGTTTCACGGGTCAAGGTTTCACGGGTAAGTTTTACGGGTAAGTTTCACAGGTGACGTTTCACGGGTGACGTTTCACGGGTCTAGGTTTCACTGGTAAGTTTCACGGGTCAAGGTTTCAAGGGTAAGTTTCACGGGTAAGTTTCACGGGTATGTTTCACGGGTGACGTTTCACGGGTCTAGGTTTCACTGGAAAGTTTCACGGGTCAAGGTTTCACGGGTAAGTTTCAAGGGTAAGTTTCACGGGTAAGTTTTACGGGTATGTTTTACAGGTGACGTTTCACGAAGCTAGGTTTCACTGGTAAGTTTCACGGGTCAAGGTTTCACGGGTAAGTTTCACGGGTAAGTTTTACGGGTAAGTTTCACGGGTAAGTTTCATGGGTGACGTTTCACGGGTCTAGGTTTCACTGGTAAGTTTAACGGGTCAAGGTTTCACGGGTAAGTTTCACGGGTAAGTTTCACGGGTGACGTTTCACGGGTCTAGGTTTCACTGGTAAGTTTCACGGGTCAAGGTTTCACGGGTAAGTTTCACGGGTATGTTTCACGGGTGACGTTTCACGGGTCTAGGTTTCACTGGAAAGTTTCACGGGTCAAGGTTTCACGGGTAAGTTTCAAGGGTAAGTTTCACGGGTAAGTTTTACGGGTATGTTTTACAGGTGACATTTCACGGGTCTAGGTTTCACTGGTAAGTTTCACGGGTCAAGGTTTCACGGGTAAGTTTCACGGGTAAGTTTCACGGGTATGTTTCATGGGTGATGTTTCACGGGTCTAGGTTTCACTGGTAAGTTTCGCGGGTCAAGGTTTCACGGGTAAGTTTCACGGGTAAGTTTCACGGGTATGTTTCACGGGTGACGTTTTACGGGTCTAGGTTTCACTGGTAAGTTTCACGGGTCAAGGTTTCACGGGTAAGTTTCACGGGTAAGTTTCACGGGTATGTTTTACGGGTGACGTTTCACGGGTCTAGGTTTCACTGGTAAGTTTCACGGGTCAAGGTATCACGGGTAAGTTTCACGGGTAAGTTTCACGGGTATGTTTCACGGGTGACGTTTCACGGGTCTAGGTTTCACTGGTAAGTTTCACGGGTCAAGGTTTCACGGGTAAGTTTCACGGGTAAGTTTCACGGGTAAGTTTCACGGGTATGTTTCACGGGTGACGTTTCACGGGTCTAGGTTTCACTGGTAAGTTTCACGGGTCAAGGTTTCACGGGTAAGTTTCACGGGTAAGTTTCACGGGTATGTTTCACGGGTGACGTTTCACGGGTCTAGGTTTCACTGGTAAGTTTCACGGGTCAAGGTTTCACGGGTAAGTTTCACGGGTAAGTTTCACGGGTATGTTTCACGGGTGACGTTTCACGGGTCTAGGTTTCACTGGTAAGTTTCACGGGTCAAGGTTTTACGGGTAAATTTCACGGGTAAGTTTCACGGGTATGTTTCACGGGTGACGTTTCACGGGTCTAGGTTTCACTGGTAAGTTTCACGAGTCAAGGTTTCACGGGTAAGTTTCACGGGTAAGTTTTACGGGTAAGTTTCACGGGTGACGTTTCACGGGTCTAGGTTTCACTGGTAAGTTTCACGAGTCAAGGTTTCACGGGTAAGTTTCACGGGTAAGTTTTACGGGTAAGTTTCACGGGTGACGTTTTACGGGTGACGTTTCACGGGTCTAGGTTTCACTGGTAAGTTTCACGGGTCAAGGTTTCACGGGTAAGTTTCACGGGTAAGTTTCACGGGTATGTTTCACGGGTGACGTTTCACGGGTCTAGGTTTCACTGGTAAGTTTCACGGGTCAAGGTTTCACGGGTAAGTTTCACGGGTAAGTTTCACGGGTAAGTTTCACGGGTATGTTTCACGGGTGACGTTTCACGGGTCTAGGTTTCACTGGTAAGTTTAACGGGTCAAGGTTTCACGGGTAAGTTTTACGGGTAAGTTTCACGGGTATGTTTTACGGGTATGTTTCACGGGTGACGTTTCACGGGTCTAGGTTTCACTGGTAAGTTTCACGGGTCAAAGTTTCACGGGTAAGTTTCACGGGTAAGTTTCACGGGTATGTTTCACGGGTGACGTTTCACGGGTCTATGTTTCACTGGTAAGTTTCACGGGTCAAGGTTTCACGGGTCAAGGTTTCACGGGTAAGTTTCACGGGTAAGTTTTACGGGTATGTTTCACGGGTGACGTTTCACGGGTCTAGGTTTCACTGGTAAGTTTCACGGGTCAAGGTTTCACGGGTAAGTTTCACGGGTAAGTTTCACGGGTATGTTTCACGGGTGACGTTTCACGGGTCTAGGTTTCACTGGTAAGTTTCACGGGTCAAGGTTTTACGGGTAAGTTTCACGGGTAAGTTTCACGGGTATGTTTCACGGGTGACGTTTCACGGGTCTAGGTTTTACTGGTAAGTTTCACGAGTCAAGGATTCACGGGTAAGTTTCACGGGTAAGTTTTACGGGTAAGTTTCACGGGTGACGTTTCACGGGTCTAGGTTTCACTGGTAAGTTTCACGGGTCAAGGTTTCACGGGTAAGTTTCACGGGTATGTTTCACGGGTGACGTTTCACGGGTTCAGGTTTCACTGGAAAGTTTCACGGGTCAAGGTTTCACGGGTAAGTTTCACGGGTAAGTTTTACGGGTATGTTTTACAGGTGACGTTTCACGGGTCTAGGTTTCACTGGTAAGTTTCACGGGTCAAGGTTTCACGGGTAAGTTTCACGGGTAAGTTTCACGGGTATGTTTTACGGGTGACGTTTCACGGGTCTAGGTTTCAGTGGTAAGTTTCACGGGTCAAGGTTTCACGGGTAAGTTTCACGGGTAAGTTTCACGGGTAAGTTTCACGGGTATGTTTCACGGGTGACGTTTCACGGGTCTAGGTTTCACTGGTAAGTTTCACGGGTCAAAGTTTCACGGGTAAGTTTCACGGGTAAGTTTCACGGGTATGTTTCACGGGTATGTTTCACGGGTGACGTTTCACGGGTCTAGGTTTCACTGGTAAGTTTCACGGGTCAAGGTTTCACGGGTAAGTTTCACGGGTAAGTTTCACGGGTATGTTTAACGGGTGACGTTTCACGGGTCTAGGTTTCACTGGTAAGTTTCACGGGTCAAGGTTTCACGGGTAAGTTTCACTGGTAAGTTTCACGGGTATGTTTCACGGGTGACGTTTCACGGGTCTAGGTTTCACTGGTAAGTTTCACTGGTCAAGGTTTCATGGTTAAGTTTCATGGTTAAGTTTTACGGGTATGTTTCACGGGTGACGTTTCACGGGTCTAGGTTTCACTGGTAAGTTTCACGGGTCAAGGTTTCACGGGTAAGTTTCACGGGTAAATTTCACGGGTATGTTTCACGGGTATGTTTCACGGGTGACGTTTCACGGGTCTAGGTTTCACTGGTAAGTTTCACGGGTCAAGGTTTCACGGGTAAGTTTCACGGGTAAGTTTTACGGGTATGTTTTACAGGTGACGTTTCACGGGTCTAGGTTTCACTGGTAAGTTTCACGGGTCAAGGTTTCACGGGTAAGTTTCACGGGTAAGTTTCACGGGTATGTTTCGCGGGTGACGTTTCACGGGTCTAGGTTTCACTGGTAAGTTTCACGGGTCAAGGTTTCACGGGTAAGTTTCACGGGTAAGTTTCACGGGTATGTTTCACGGGTGACGTTTCACGGGTCTAGGTTTCACTGGTAAGTTTCACGGGTCAAGGTTTCACGGGTAAGTTTCACGGGTAAGTTTCACGGGTGACGTTTCACGGGTCTAGGTTTCACTGGTAAGTTTCACGGGTCAAGGTTTCAAGGGTAAGTTTCACGGGTAAGTTTCACGGGTGACGTTTCACGGGTCTAGGTTTCACTGGTAAGTTTCACGGGTCAAGGTTTCAAGGGTAAGTTTTACGGGTAAGTTTCACGGGTATGTTTCACGGGTGACGTTTCACGGGTCTAGGTTTCACTGGAAAGTTTCACGGGTCAAGGTTTCACGGGTAAGTTTCACGGGTAAGTTTTACGGGTATGTTTTACAGGTGACGTTTCACGGGTCTAGGTTTCACTGGTAAGTTTCACGGGTCAAGGTTTCACGGGTAAGTTTCACGGGTAAGTTTCACGGGTATGTTTCGCGGGTGACGTTTCACGGGTCTAGGTTTCACTGGTAAGTTTCACGGGTCAAGGTTTCACGGGTAAGTTTCACGGGTAAGTTTCACGGGTGACGTTTCACGGGTCTATTTTTCACTGGTAAGTTTCACGGGTCAAGGTTTCACGGTTAAGTTTCACGTGTAAGTTTCACGGGTGACGTTTCACGGGTCTAGGTTTCACTGGTAAGTTTCACGGGTCAAGGTTTCACGGGTAAGTTTCACGGGTAAGTTTCACGGGTGACGTTTCACGGGTCTAGGTTTCACTGGTAAGTTTCACGGGTCAAGGTTTCACGGGTAAGTTTCACGGGTAAGTTTCACGGGTAAGTTTCACGGGTAAGTTTCACGGGTGACGTTTCACGGGTCTAGGTTTCACTGGTAAGTTTCACGGGTCAAGGTTTCACGGGTAAGTTTCACGGGTGACGTTTCACGGGTCTAGGTTTCACTGGTAAGTTTCACGGGTCAAGGTTTCACGGGTAAGTTTCACGGGTAAGTTTCACGGGTATGTTTTGTGACGTCAACCGGGCCTTGTGCCGGGTTGTAATCTCAAAACGTGTCCCTCCTTCCGTTGAGCTACTTACTGTTGAGTTGCTCGGGCGCCTTCTGTCGTTCCGTCGGCGTAGCTACTCTGAAAAGAGGGCCCGGGGTTGCTGCAGTGGTTAGGGTCAGGGCGTTGATAAAAATAAAAGCCACAATGAGCGTAAACGCAGTTTATTGAATAAAACGCTGATAAAGATAATTATGTGTGATGCCAGGGTTGAAGCTATAGCTGTACGACGACGCTGGTGGTGTCGGACGATTTCTACGATGAAAACTAAGCTGGATAGCGGTTTTCCCGCGAACCGGTAATTTTACCGGTAATCGGTAAAATTGTCAAATCGAGGTTGGCGGTTGCCAGGAAGACCACAGCTACCGTCTGAAAGCGGTCCGGTAAAATTCAGCCGACCAGACTCGAACCGGTAGTCGGAGAAACTTGCGGTATGGTGCAAAGTGTTCCCTAGGGTCTGAAGGACCCGAATCTGACCTCAGATCCGAATCGGTAAATTTTTACCGGTTATCAGGAGGTAACTCTGGAAGGGCCTAGGGGCGGTTTGGTATGCCACAATGGCCTCTAAGTCCACCCAGAAACCCGTTATGACCAATAAAGCACGAACCGGTAAAACACTGAGGCTGTCAAGCGGTTTGAATTGAGATAGGAAACAGGTCTGAATCGGTAAAGCGGTAAAACGGTAAACGGTTAGCCGCCAGGTAAACCACGGCAACTATCAGTCGGCTGGAGGTGGTTGCTAACTACCAGGTAGCCACGGTTGTTAGCTAGCACCAGGAAACGGTAAATCGGTAAAGCGGTAACGGTAATGATTATCGGTTGTCAGGTAGACCACGACAACTATCAGTCGGCTGGAGGTGGTTGCTAACTACCAGGTAGCCACGGTTTGTTAGCTAGCACCAGGAAACGGTAAATAGGTAAAGCGGTAACGGTAATGATTATCGGTTGTCAGGTAGACCACGACAACTGACTCTCACACCCAGGAACGGTGAGATGCGCGACAGGAGCGGAGAGCGGCCAGGGGGAACCACGACCGTTTCACTACTAATTAAACAGACAGAGCGCACTCACCTTCTGCAGCGGTAGTTCTCTAGCGATTCAGCCTTCGCACTAGGTGTCGACCAGGTAGCCACGGTGTGGACACTTAGAGCCGAATACTGACTCTCAACTGTGCTCTGCCGGGAGCCTCAATTTATATCCAAATATTAATTGGCTTAATGAAGAGATCAATTAATTACCAAAAATGACCGTTAGAAATTGAAACTTGTAAATAAAATAAAAATAAAAATATCAACTGAACCGGCTGAGAATTGAACTGCGGACCCTTGGCTCAGCACTCAAGCGTGCTACCTCTGAGCCACGGAGCTGTGTGATTCTCCTACCTGTACTACAGCTATAACTTCGTCACACCCTCTCCTGACTTTCCAAAAAAAAAAAGAACTGAAAACCTCTTTTTTTTTTCCATACAAAATTTTAACCAATACAAATGAAAATAAAACATTATCTTATAGACTAAAAAAACTTACAATACTAAGAAAAGAAATGACCCAAAATAAAACAAAAAAAAATTGACTAAGTTACAAGCTAAGAATACTAACTTAAGCTACGGTTTTTAATCCTATCTTAACACTTTACACTAAACTAACCCATACACGCACTGACACTTAGAAACAGTCTTTTTCCGGACCCTTCGACTTCTTCTTCCTGCGGCGCCTCGGAAGTCGGGGTGCGGTGGGGTCCATGACCGTCTTCCACATGACCCCTCCTCCAGGGCGCGGCACCAGGATCCGGTTACGGCGCTGTGGGACCGTGGGGCGGGGCATCAGCGTCGGCGGCTCTGCTGCGGGTGGCGGTGCCTCTGTCCGGGGTGGCTGTCCTTCCTCCCGTTCCGGTGTGGCTGGCGACAGCGGCTGGACCCCCTCGCAGTGCTCCGCTGCTCGGCCCGACAGGTTCGGTTTCGGACTTGTCTGCAGTTGCCGAGCCGGCAGCGGGGTCAGGAAGCTTGGCAGGTCCTGCGTTGTGGGTTTGGGCGGGGACGGCGACAGCCCGAACAGAATGGCCATCAACTCGCTTTCGGGGCTTGTCGGGGTCCGCGGCGTCCCCGGTTTGTCCGGCGTTTTCGGCAGAGGCGACGTGTCCAAGCAAATGTAGTGGCTTGGACTTGCCTCTGCCGGATTCGGACCGTATCTCCGGAGCAGGGCCTCTCGCAGCTCCGCGCTGGCCGATGGAGTGGGGGAGGCGACGACCGTTGCCGGTCTTATCAGCCGGTTTTCCAAAATTGTAATCTTGGGTTTGGAAACCGGCTGACTGGCGACTGGTGTCTGGCTGCCCCCGGGGCTGGGGCTGTCGGGGATGACGATGATCTCGTCCGGGTTGGGCTGGGGCATTCTCCCTAGCTGCCGTACTGTGGGCCGATGGGCATGTCGCAGCGGCGACTCCACCGGTCGGATTCTCCGCCCCTTTCTCAAGATTCTGCCCCTTGTGCGCAGCAGTCGCGGTGCAGTTGGCCGCCGTGCGGCGATCAGGGCCTTGGGCTGCGGGCCTGGCGACTTCCCGCCTGCTGGTGGTGGCGAGAATTTGATGGGGCTTCTCATTGGCCGTCGCTGGTGCACCCCAATTAGGCGGCGGTCGGGAGATGGCGGTGGAGCTGCCCATAGCCTGGGCGGCGTTTTCGGTTCCCCTACAGGCAACTTCCAGGGGAGAAAGCGGTTGAGAAACCGCTTTTCCTCTTTTCTCAGGGGTGAGACGGTCTCCATTCTGTAACAGGGGTTTTTTTTTTTCAGTTAACCGCGGCTGTTTGCGGTTGGTTTATGGCCGAGGCTGCCATTGCAGGACGGAAAAGAAAAGACAGGAGACAGGTGTGGATGTCGATGTTGCGTGGCTTCTCCGTCCTGTGGTGCAATGCCCCGCAGGTCACGGACGTTGGGGTGAAGCACCACGGTCCGTGGCCTCGCGCACCTGGGGGCAGTAGATCGGACTTATTGTTGTCTCTTCAGTGCGGCCCACCGCCGACGTTCGGCCGCATAAAATGCCTTTTTCTGTTTGGGTGGCAGCTTGGGTGTCACGGGCAGCAGGACGAGGCGGTTCTGAGGGTTCGGGGTGTAGCCTTCTTCGTGTACCCCGTCCCAGTTCTCCGCGCAGCTGACCTCGTACTGTTGAACAGGTGGCTGAGGAGGGTCGGGTTGGTCGCAAGACCTGTCCGGTGTCGTCTTCTTCTCCATCATCTTCTTCATTGTTTTCTCCATTATCTAGAAAAGCAGGTTTCAGGTCTTTTACATGGATTCGGTTCAATCGCTTGCCCTGGTCATCACGTAAATTATACACCTGGGGTGAAACACGTTTTTTAACAGTCCACGGGCCGGAATATTTCGGGCATAACTTTGCAGCAACCCCTTTAAACGCGGAAGAGAGAGGATGCTCTCTCCGCATTACTTTATCCCCCGGAAAGAAACAGATCGCGCGTCGTCTGAGGTTGTAGTGGTGTCCTTGTTTTGTAGCAGCGCGTGCGATGTTGATACGGGCCAACTCTTGGGCATCCTTGAGGGCTTTCAACCGTTGCAAATGTTCGTCGGAGAGTTTTTGCGTTGTTTCCTGTTCATCCTGTCGGTCTGCGTCGAGGCCAGTGGGCAGCCGTAGTTCTCGTCCGAAGTTTAAATAGGATGCCGAATACCCTGTGGAACTGTGCCGGCTGCTGTTAATGGCCAGGGTAAATTCTGGGAGCAGTGCGTGCCAGTTTTTCTGATTTTCCTGACAGAATTGGGCCAACATTGGCTTGAGTACCTGATTTACCCTTTCTACTGGGTTGGCCTGGGCGGTGTAGGGTGGTGTCAGTTGTTGTCGGATGTTATACTCGCGGAGTAATTTCCGCATCGTTTGGTTGCTGAATTCCGTCCCGTTATCCGTTATGAGGGTTTTTGGGCATCCGAAACGGCAGAGAATGAGTTCTCGGAATGCTAGTGCGACCGCTGCGGCGTTAGCATGGCGGAGTGGGCGACACTCTACCCATTTTGTCAGACGATCTTGGAATACGATCACATACTCGTATCCCTTGGTAGGATGTGGCATGGGCCCCATGATATCTGCTGCCACTGTTTCCCAGGGTTGACTCACCTTGGGAGGACCCATCTGACCTGCTGGACCACGTCTATCTGCCTTAAATTGTTGGCAGCTGATGCACCGACGGACGTACGTGGTGGCTTCCCGGAACATACCAGGCCAGTAATACCGGAGTGCTAGTCGAGCAAGCGTCTTGGCGATTCCCATGTGGCCGGCTACTGGGCGATCGTGGTTTTCTTTTAAAACTTCGCGCCTTTGCTCTGTGGGAATACATAGCTTCCATTCGCGGTGTGGCTCTGTATCTGACAGATCGGTTGGGTCCCAGAATCGTCGGTGCAGCTTTCCGTCGATTATCTGGTAATCTGGGTGATCCTTGGGGTTCATCCTGACTTCTTCCATCATACGGTTGTACCATGGGCGGGCTGGAGTGACGGTGTTGAGTGCGGGCAGCGGTTTCCGGCTCAACATGTCTGCTAAGTGGTTCAGACTACCCTTGCGGTAGACGGTGTCAAAGTCGTATTGCTGCAAGTAGATGATCCAACGTGCTAGTCGGCCGTTAGGTTCCTTCAGCGTGTTCAGGTACCTCAGTGCTTGATGGTCGGTTACTACGGTGAAGTGATATCCTTCCAGGTATCCTCGCAGTTTCTTGATGGCCCACACGATCGCCAAACATTCTTTTTCCATAGTTGAATAATTTTTCTCGGCCGGTGATAACTTCTGGCTAATATAGGCGATGGCGCGGGGTTCGTCCAGACTACCCTGTATCAAGGCTGCTCCCACACCAGTGTCGGAGGCGTCTGTTTGCAAGATGAACGGTTCATCAAAATTGGGACATGCTAGGACGGGCGCCGACGTTAGGGCTACCTGCAGCTGGTGATAGGCCTTTTCTTGTTCCGGTCCCCATTTCCAGGGTGTCTTTTTACTTAGCAGCGTGGTCAGAGGCGCGACAGTTGTGGATACTGCTGGATAAACCTGCGATACCACGAGGCGGCGCCGAGAAGTCTTCGTAGTTCTCGGACGTTGGTTGGGGGTGGCATTTTCGTAATCGCCTCTACCTTCTCTGGATCAGTCTGTATGCCCTTTTCAGTGACTACGTGTCCTAAATATTTAATGGATCTGCATCCAAATTGGCATTTCTCTGGGTTTATTCGCAAGTTAGCCTCTTTGAGCCTGCTAAAAATCTCTCGAAGATGACAAATGTGGTCTTCCAGCGTCTCACTGATAACCACGATGTCATCCAGGTACGCGAAGGCATGCGGTTCCAACTTTGAGCCAATCACGGTATCGAGTAATCTCTGGAAGGTGGCTGGAGCTGAATGGAGCCCGAAGGGCATAACTTTAAATTGAAATAACCCTTTCCCGGGTACAGTAAAAGCTGTGAGTGGTTTGCTATCTTCCGTCAGTGCAACTTGCCAGTAGCCGTTTTTAAGATCTATTGTTGAGAAGTATTTGGCCGGCCGGAGTTTGTCCAGTATAGCTGAGATATAGGGCAATGGGTACGCATCTTTTTCTGTTACCCTATTTAATGCTCGAAAATCAATACAAAATCTCGGCCGCCCATCCTTCTTCCGAACTATGACTGCAGGGGAACTCCACGGGCTTTGTGATTCCTCTATGATCCCATCCTTCAGCATTTGATCTACTTCCTCGTCAATAATTTGTTGCATCTTCGGATTTCGAGGAAAGTACCGTTGCTTTATTGGTGTGGTATCGGTCAACTTGATGTGATGCTTCACGTTCGGCGTCACTCCCTCCAGTTTCTTGAACTTTGGAAGTTCTTCAGCAAGGAAGTTTTGGAGTGTGTCCTTTTCAGTGCATTGTTGTATGGCGCCCATTGGCGCGGCCCTTGACGCTGGATGGACAGTAACTTCCTTGCGGGGAATGTCGATTTGCATGTCGAAGGCTTGGAGTGCGTCCATTCCCAGGATTATGTCGTTGGTTAAGTGGGGAAGACTCTGGAACGTGAGTGATTTCCAGACGCCCCCTATGACGCATCCGAGTGTGATTTCCCCTCGTGTTCGTACCGTTGTCCCGTCGGCAAGTTGCACTAGCTGATGCTTGGCTGGTCTGATCATGTGTTGTTTGCTTGTCACTTGTTTGACTGTTTCGGTGCTCATATAGGAAAACATGGCGCCGGTATCGACTAATGCGCGTATGTTTTGGCCCTGGATGAACACGTCAAGGAATAGGCGGTTGTCTGGTAGGCGGTTCCGCTCGACGACGGGCAGGGAGGGTAGCTGGATCCCTTGAATTCGTTCTGGATGGGGCTGTCGGGTTGTGAACTGTTCTGGCCCCGTCGCATGGCAGTTCACGGGCCGTTTCCCGCCTTCGGTTTCTGGCATCCGCAGTCTCGCGTCAGCACTCCTTCCTTGTTGCAATTCCAGCAGAACAACTTCGGCTTGTTACGGCAGTCGGTGCGGAAATGTCCGTGCTGGCCGCATCTCCAACACTGTAAACGGGCCCCTGGTTTGTTCGGGGTTACGGTCTGTGGCACCGGTGGTACGGGTGTCGTAATGGCTGTCAACCGAGACGCGGGCTGCGGCAGCTTTAGCTCCTTCTGGAGGCGCTCAAACTCTTCCATCTGGCTTACCAAGCTTCGGATGGTAGTGACATCACGACGACGTATATACTGCCTGTATTCCGGCAATAGGTTACCGTAAATACGGAACAATTCCTGTTCCGGTGTCAGCTGTGCGTAGCGACGGATGAGGGTTTGTATATCTGTGAGGTAGTCGCGCCCCCTCTCTCCTGTCTTCTGTTTCCGGTGGTTGATTTCTTCTTCCATCCGAAGAGCGTAGTCAGAGCCCACGTAATACGCCCTGAACTCGTTCAGGAAGTGTTGCCAGGTTTCCCACGCGTCGCGGTTGTTGCGGACCCATTGCAACGGTGTGCCTCTGAACAGTTCTGGTAGTGCCGGTAACAAGTTCGCGTCTTGAATGCGATAACTGTCTTTGAGCTCGGCCACTCTTTCAAGGAAAGAAACCGGATCAGATTTCCCATCAAAATAGACGTTCCATTTGCGGACCGTTTCGCAGATGTGGACCGGTGTCTGTAGATGGTTGTTCTTGCTTTGTGCCCGGTTGGTCCCACTTTCTTCATTTTCGTCGTCACTTGTGGCCTCGGAGTCGGATTCGACGGTCGCTATCGACCGCACAAGAGCTACCATTCGTTTGCGGAGTTCTTGAATCGTTCCGGTGGCGTCTTGGCCGAATTCCCGTAACCGGGTTTGTAGGTCGTCCTTCCGTAGGTCATATACCCATGACACTTTCACCTTTGTCGCGGGTGTATCCTCCGTTTGTTTCTCTTCTGGCTCTATTTTCTCTTCCGTGCCAACCATGGTGCTTTTCAACAGGTCCCTGCTCGGGCGCCAGAAATTTGTGACGTCAACCGGGCCTTGTGCCGGGTTGTAATCTCAAAACGTGTCCCTCCTTCCGTTGAGCTACTTACTGTTGAGTTGCTCGGGCGCCTTCTGTCGTTCCGTCGGCGTAGCTACTCTGAAAAGAGGGCCCGGGGTTGCTGCAGTGGTTAGGGTCAGGGCGTTGATAAAAATAAAAGCCACAATGAGCGTAAACGCAGTTTATTGAATAAAACGCTGATAAAGATAATTATGTGTGATGCCAGGGTTGAAGCTATAGCTGTACGACGACGCTGGTGGTGTCGGACGATTTCTACGATGAAAACTAAGCTGGATAGCGGTTTTCCCGCGAACCGGTAATTTTACCGGTAATCGGTAAAATTGTCAAATCGAGGTTGGCGGTTGCCAGGAAGACCACAGCTACCGTCTGAAAGCGGTCCGGTAAAATTCAGCCGACCAGACTCGAACCGGTAGTCGGAGAAACTTGCGGTATGGTGCAAAGTGTTCCCTAGGGTCTGAAGGAACCGAATCTGACCTCAGATCCGAATCGGTAAATTTTTACCGGTTATCAGGAGGTAACTCTGGAAGGGCCTAGGGGCGGTTTGGTATGCCACAATGGCCTCTAAGTCCACCCAGAAACCCGTTATGACCAATAAAGCACGAACCGGTAAAACACTGAGGCTGTCAAGCGGTTTGAATTGAGATAGGAAACAGGTCTGAATCGGTAAAGCGGTAAAACGGTAAACGGTTAGCCGCCAGGTAAACCACGGCAACTATCAGTCGGCTGGAGGTGGTTGCTAACTACCAGGTAGCCACGGTTGTTAGCTAGCACCAGGAAACGGTAAATCGGTAAAGCGGTAACGGTAATGATTATCGGTTGTCAGGTAGACCACGACAACTATCAGTCGGCTGGAGGTGGTTGCTAACTACCAGGTAGCCACGGTTTGTTAGCTAGCACCAGGAAACGGTAAATAGGTAAAGCGGTAACGGTAATGATTATCGGTTGTCAGGTAGACCACGACAACTGACTCTCACACCCAGGAACGGTGAGATGCGCGACAGGAGCGGAGAGCGGCCAGGGGGAACCACGACCGCTTCACTACTAATTAAACAGACAGAGCGCACTCACCTTCTGCAGCGGTAGTTCTCTAGCGATTCAGCCTTCGCACTAGGTGTCGACCAGGTAGCCACGGTGTGGACACTTAGAGCCGAATACTGACTCTCAACTGTGCTCTGCCGGGAGCCTCAATTTATATCCAAATATTAATTGGCTTAATGAAGAGATCAATTAATTACCAAAAATGACCGTTAGAAATTGAAACTTGTAAATAAAATAAAAATAAAAATATCAACTGAACCGGCTGAGAATTGAACTGCGGACCCTTGGCTCAGCACTCAAGCGTGCTACCTCTGAGCCACGGACCTGTGTGATTCTCCTACCTGTACTACAGCTATAACTTCGTCACAGTTTCAAGGGTGACGTTTCACGGGTCTAGGTTTCACTGGTAAGTTTCACGGGTCAAGGTTTCACGGGTAAGTTTCACGGGTAAGTTTCACGGGTATGTTTCACGGGTGACGTTTCACGGGTCTTGGTTTAACTGGTAAGTTTCACGGGTCAAGGTTTCACGGGTAAGTTTCACGGGTAAGTTTCACGGGTATGTTTCACGGGTGACGTTTCACGGGTCTAGGTTTCACTGGTAAGTTTCACGGGTCAAGGTTTCACGGGTAAGTTTCACGGGTAAGTTTCACGGGTAAGTTTCACGGGTATGTTTCACGGGTGACGTTTCACGGGTCTAGGTTTTACTGGTAAGTTTCACGGGTCAAGGTTTCACGGGTATGTTTAACGGGTGACGTTTCACGGGTCTAGGTTTCACTGGTAAGTTTCACGGGTCAAGGTTTCACGGTTAAGTTTCACTGGTAAGTTTCACGGGTATGTTTCACGGGTGACGTTTCACGGGTCTAGGTTTCACTGGTAAGTTTCACTGGTCAAGGTTTCATGGTTAAGTTTCACGGGTAAGTTTCACGGGTATGTTTCACGGGTGACGTTTCACGGGTCTAGGTTTCACTGGTAAGTTTCACGGGTCAAGGTTTCACGGGTAAGTTTCACGGGTAAGTTTCACGGGTATGTTTCACGGGTGACGTTTCACGGGTCTAGGTTTCACTGGTAAGTTTCACGGGTCAAGGTTTTACGGGTAAGTTTCACGGGTAAGTTTCACGGGTGACGTTTCACGGGTATAGGTTTCACTGGTAAGTTTCACGGGTCAAGGTTTTACGGGTAAGTTTCACGGGTCTAGGTTTCACTGGTAAGTTTCACGGGTCAAGGTTTCACGGGTAAGTTTCACGGGTAAGTTTCACGGGTTTGTTTCACGGGTGACGTTTCACGGGTCTAGGTTTCACTGGAAAGTTTCACGGGTCAAGGTTTCACGGGTAAGTTTCACGGGTAAGTTTCACGGGTATGTTTCACGGGTGACGTTTCAAGGGTCTAGGTTTCACTGGTAAGTTTCACGGGTCAAGGTTTCACGGGTAAGTTTCACGGGTAAGTTTCACGGGTATGTTTCACGGGTGACGTTTTACGGGTCTAGGTTTCACTGGTAAGTTTCACGGGTCAAGGTTTCACGGGTAAGTTTCACGGGTAAGTTTCACGGGTATGTTTCACGGGTGACGTTTCACGGGTCTAGGTTTCACTGGTAAGTTTCACGGGTCAAGGTTTCACGGGTAAGTTTTACGGGTAAGTTTCACGGGTATGTTTCACGGGTATGTTTCACGGGTGACGTTTCACGGGTCTAGGTTTCACTAGTAAGTTTCACGGGTCAAGGTTTCACGGGTAAGTTTCACGGGTAAGTTTCACGGGTAAGTTTCACGGGTATGTTTCACGGGTGACGTTTCACGGGTCTAGGTTTCACTTTTAAGTTTCACGGGTCAAGGTTTCACGGGTAAGTTTCACGGGTATGTTTCACGGGTGACGTTTCACGGGTCTAGGTTTCACTGGTAAGTTTCACGGGTCAAGGTTTCACGGGTAAGTTTCACGGGTAAGTTTCACGGGTATGTTTGACGGGTGACGTTTCACGGGTCTAGGTTTCACTGGTAAGTTTCACGGGTCAAGGTTTCACGGGTAAGTTTCACGGGTAAGTTTCACGGGTATGTTTCACGGGTGACGTTTCACGGGTCTAGGTTTCACTGGTAAGTTTCACGGGTCAAGGTTTCACGGGTAAGTTTCACGGGTAAGTTTCACGGGTATGTTTAACGGGTGACGTTTCACGGGTCTAGGTTTCACTGGTTAGTTTCACGGGTCAAGGTTTCACGGGTAAGTTTCACTGGTAAGTTTCACGGGTATGTTTCACGGGTGACGTTTCACGGGTGTAGGTTTCACTGGTAAGTTTCACTGGTCAAGGTTTCATGGTTAAGTTTCACAGGTAAGTTTCACGGGTATGTTTCACGGGTGACGTTTCACGGGTCTAGGTTTCACTGGTAAGTTTCACGGGTCAAGGTTTCACGGGTAAGTTTCACGGGTAAGTTTCACGGGTATGTTTCACGGGTGACGTTTCACGGGTCTAGGTTTCACTGGTAAGTTTCACGGGTCAAGGTTTTACGGGTAAGTTTCACGGGTAAGTTTCACGGGTGACGTTTCACGGGTATAGGTTTCACTGGTAAGTTTCACGGGTCAAGGTTTTACGGGTAAGTTTCACGGGTCTAGGTTTCACTGGTAAGTTTCACGGGTCAAGGTTTCACGGGTAAGTTTCACGGGTAAGTTTCACGGGTTTGTTTCACGGGTGACGTTTCACGGGTCTAGGTTTCACTGGAAAGTTTCACGGGTCAAGGTTTCACGGGTAAGTTTCACGGGTAAGTTTCACGGGTATGTTTCACGGGTGACGTTTCACGGGTCTAGGTTTCACTGGTAAGTTTCACGGGTCAAGGTTTCACGGGTAAGTTTCACGGGTAAGTTTCACGGGTATGTTTGACGGGTGACGTTTCACGGGTCTAGGTTTCACTGGTAAGTTTCACGGGTCAAGGTTTCACGGGTAAGTTTCACGGGTAAGTTTCACGGGTATGTTTCACGGGTGACGTTTCACGGGTCTAGGTTTCACTGGAAAGTTTCACGGGTCAAGGTTTCACGGGTAAGTTTCACGGGTAAGTTTTACGGGTATGTTTTACAGGTGACGTTTCACGGGTCTAGGTTTCACTGGTAAATTTCACGGGTCAAGGTTTCACGGGTAAGTTTCACGGGTGACGTTTCACGGGTATGTTTTACGGGTGACGTTTCACGGGTCTAGGTTTCACTGGTAAGTTTCACGGGTCAAGGTTTCACGGGTAAGTTTCACGGGTAAGTTTCACGGGTATGTTTCACGGGTGACGTTTCACGGGTCTAGGTTTCACTGGTAAGTTTCACGGGTCAAGGTTTTACGGGTAAGTTTCACGGGTCTAGATTTCACTGGTAAGTTTCACGGGTCGAGGTTTCACGGGTAAGTTTCACGGGTAAGTTTCACGGGTATGTTTCACGGGTGACGTTTCACGGGTCTAGGTTTCACTGGTAAGTTTCACGGGTCAAGGTTTCACGGGTAAGTTTCACGGGTAAGTTTCACGGGTATGTTTGACGGGTGACGTTTCACGGGTCTAGGTTTCACTGGTAAGTTTCACGGGTCAAGGTTTCACGGGTAAGTTTCACGGGTAAGTTTCACGGGTATGTTTCACGGGTGACGTTTCACGGGTCTAGGTTTCACTGGTAAGTTTCACGGGTCAAGGTTTCACGGGTAAGTTTCACGGGTAAGTTTCACGGGTATGTTTAACGGGTGACGTTTCACGGGTCTAGGTTTCACTGGTAAGTTTCACGGGTCAAGGTTTCACGGGTAAGTTTCACTGGTAAGTTTCACGGGTATGTTTCACGGGTGACGTTTCACGGGTGTAGGTTTCACTGGTAAGTTTCACTGGTCAAGGTTTCATGGTTAAGTTTCACAGGTAAGTTTCACGGGTATGTTTCACGGGTGACGTTTCACGGGTCTAGGTTTCACTGGTAAGTTTCACGGGTCAAGGTTTCACGGGTAAGTTTCACGGGTAAGTTTCACGGGTATGTTTCACGGGTGACGTTTCACGGGTCTAGGTTTCACTGGTAAGTTTCACGGGTCAAGGTTTTACGGGTAAGTTTCACGGGTAAGTTTCACGGGTGACGTTTCACGGGTATAGGTTTCACTGGTAAGTTTCACGGGTCAAGGTTTTACGGGTAAGTTTCACGGGTCTAGGTTTCACTGGTAAGTTTCACGGGTCAAGGTTTCACGGGTAAGTTTCACGGGTAAGTTTCACGGGTTTGTTTCACGGGTGACGTTTCACGGGTCTAGGTTTCACTGGAAAGTTTCACGGGTCAAGGTTTCACGGGTAAGTTTCACGGGTAAGTTTCACGGGTATGTTTCACGGGTGACGTTTCACGGGTCTAGGTTTCACTGGTAAGTTTCACGGGTCAAGGTTTCACGGGTAAGTTTCACGGGTAAGTTTCACGGGTATGTTTGACGGGTGACGTTTCACGGGTCTAGGTTTCACTGGTAAGTTTCACGGGTCAAGGTTTCACGGGTAAGTTTCACGGGTAAGTTTCACGGGTATGTTTCACGGGTGACGTTTCACGGGTCTAGGTTTCACTGGAAAGTTTCACGGGTCAAGGTTTCACGGGTAAGTTTCACGGGTAAGTTTTACGGGTATGTTTTACAGGTGACGTTTCACGGGTCTAGGTTTCACTGGTAAATTTCACGGGTCAAGGTTTCACGGGTAAGTTTCACGGGTGACGTTTCACGGGTATGTTTTACGGGTGACGTTTCACGGGTCTAGGTTTCACTGGTAAGTTTCACGGGTCAAGGTTTCACGGGTAAGTTTCACGGGTAAGTTTCACGGGTATGTTTCACGGGTGACGTTTCACGGGTCTAGGTTTCACTGGTAAGTTTCACGGGTCAAGGTTTTACGGGTAAGTTTCACGGGTCTAGATTTCACTGGTAAGTTTCACGGGTCAAGGTTTCACGGGTAAGTTTCACGGGTAAGTTTCACGGGTATGTTTCACGGGTGACGTTTCACGGGTCTAGGTTTCACTGGTAAGTTTCACGGGTCAAGGTTTCACGGGTAAGTTTCACGGGTAAATTTCACGGGTATGTTTCACGGGTGACGTTTCACGGGTCTAGGTTTCACTGGTAAGTTTCACGGGTCAAGGTTTCACGGGTAAGTTTCACGGGTAAGTTTCACGGGTAAGTTTCACGGGTATGTTTCACGGGTGACGTTTCACGGGTCTAGGTTTCACTGGTAAGTTTCACGGGTCAAGGTTTCACGGGTAAGTTTCACGGGTAAGTTTCACGGGTATGTTTCACGGGTATGTTTCACGGGTGACGTTTCACGGGTCTAGGTTTCACTGGTAAGTTTCACGGGTCAAGGTTTCACGGGTAAGTTTCACGGGTAAGTTTCACGGGTATGTTTCACGGGTGACGTTTCACGGGTCTAGGTTTCACTGGTAAGTTTTACGGGTCAAGGTTTCACGGGTAAGTTTCACGGGTATGTTTCACGGGTGTGTTTCACGGGTGACGTTTCACGGGTCTAGGTTTCACTGGTAAGTTTCACGGGTCAAGGTTTCACGGGTAAGTTTCACGGGTAAGTTTCACGGGTTTGTTTCACGGGTGACGTTTCACGGGTCTAGGTTTCACTGGTAAGTTTCACGGGTCAAGGTTTCACGGGTAAGTTTCACGGGTAAGTTACACGGGTATGTTTCACGGGTGACGTTTCACGGGTCTAGGTTTCACTGGTAAGTTTCACGGGTCAAGGTTTCACGGGTAAGTTTCACGGGTAAGTTTCACAGGTATGTTTCACGGGTGACGTTTCACGGGTCTAGGTTTCACTGGTAAGTTTCACGGGTCAAGGTTTTACGGGTAAGTTTCACGGGTAAGTTTCACGGGTATGTTTCACGGGTGACGTTTCACGGGTCTAGGTTTCACTGGTAAGTTTCACGAGTCAAGGATTCACGGGTAAGTTTCACGGGTAAGTTTTACGGGTAAGTTTCACGGGTGACGTTTCACGGGTCTAGGTTTTACTGGTAAGTTTCACGGGTCAAGGTTTCACGGGTAAGTTTCACGGGTATGTTTCACGGGTGACGTTTCACGGGTCTAGGTTTCACTGGAAAGTTTCACGGGTCAAGGTTTCACGGGTAAGTTTCACGGGTAAGTTTTACGGGTATGTTTTACAGGTGACGTTTCACGGGTCTAGGTTTCACTGGTAAGTTTCACGGGTCAAGGTTTCACGGGTAAGTTTCACGGGTAAGTTTCACGGGTATGTTTCGCGGGTGACGTTTCACGGGTCTAGGTTTCACTGGTAAGTTTCACGGGTCAAGGTTTCACGGGTAAGTTTCACGGGTGACGTTTCACGGGTATATTTTTCACTGGTAAGTTTCACGGGTCAAGGTTTCACGGGTAAGTGTCACGTGTAAGTTTCACGGGTAAGTTTCACGGGTGACGTTTCACGGGTCTAGGTTTCACTGGTAAGTTTCACGGGTCAAGGTTTCACGGGTAAGTTTCACGGGTAAGTTTCACGGGTAAGTTTCACGGGTAAGTTTCACGGGTGACGTTTCACGGGTCTAGGTTTCACTGGTAAGTTTCACGGGTCAAGGTTTCACGGGTAAGTTTCACGGGTAAGTTTCACGGGTGACGTTTCACGGGTCTAGGTTTCACTGGTAAGTTTCACGGGTCAAGGTTTCACGGGTAAGTTTCACGGGTAAGTTTCACGGGTATGTTTCACGGGTGACGTTTCACGGGTCTTGGTTTAACTGGTAAGTTTCACGGGTCAAGGTTTCACGGGTAAGTTTCACGGGTAAGTTTCACGGGTATGTTTCACGGGTGACGTTTCACGGGTCTAGGTTTCACTGGTAAGTTTCACGGGTCAAGGTTTCACGGGTAAGTTTCACGGGTAAGTTTCACGAGTATGTTTCACGGGTGACGTTTCACGGGTCTAGGTTTCACTGGTAAGTTTCACGGGTCAAGGTTTTACGGGTAAGTTTCACGGGTAAGTTTTACGGGTAAGTTTCACGGGTGACGTTTTACGGGTGACGTTTCACGGGTCTAGGTTTCATTGGTAAGTTTCACGGGTCAAGGTTTCACGGGTAAGTTTCACGGGTAAGTTTCACGGGTATGTTTCACGGGTGACGTTTCACGGGTCTAGGTTTCACTGGTAAGTTTCACGGGTCAAGGTTTCACGGGTAAGTTTCACGGGTAAGTTTCACGGGTAAGTTTCACGGGTATGTTTCACGGGTGACGTTTCACGGGTCTAGGTTTCACTGGTAAGTTTAACGGGTCAAAGTTTCACGGGTAAGTTTTACGGGTAAGTTTCACGGGTATGTTTTACGGGTATGTTTTACGGGTGACGTTTCACGGGTCTAGGTTTCACTGGTAAGTTTCACGGGTCAAGGTTTCACGGGTAAGTTTCACGGGTAAGTTTCACGGGTATGTTTCACGGGTGACGTTTCACGGGTCTAGGTTTCACTGGTAAGTTTCACGGGTCAAGGTTTCACGGGTAAGTTTCACGGGTAAGTTACACGGGTATGTTTCACGGGTGACGTTTCACGGGTCTAGGTTTCACTGGTAAGTTTCACGGGTCAAGGTTTCACGGGTAAGTTTCACGGGTAAGTTTCACGGGTATGTTTCACGGGTGACGTTTCACGGGTCTAGGTTTCACTGGTAAGTTTCACGGGTCAAGGTTTTACGGGTAAGTTTCACGGGTAAGTTTCACGGGTATGTTTCACGGGTGACGTTTCACGGGTCTAGGTTTCACTGGTAAGTTTCACGAGTCAAGGATTCACGGGTAAGTTTCACGGGTAAGTTTTACGGGTAAGTTTCACGGGTGACGTTTCACGGGTCTAGGTTTTACTGGTAAGTTTCACGGGTCAAGGTTTCACGGGTAAGTTTCACGGGTATGTTTCACGGGTGACGTTTCACGGGTCTAGGTTTCACTGGAAAGTTTCACGGGTCAAGGTTTCACGGGTAAGTTTCACGGGTAAGTTTTACGGGTATGTTTTACAGGTGACGTTTCACGGGTCTAGGTTTCACTGGTAAATTTCACGGGTCAAGGTTTCACGGGTAAGTTTCACGGGTGACGTTTCACGGGTATGTTTTACGGGTGACGTTTCACGGGTCTAGGTTTCACTGGTAAGTTTCACGGGTCAAGGTTTCACGGGTAAGTTTCACGGGTAAGTTTCACGGGTATGTTTCACGGGTGACGTTTCACGGGTCTAGGTTTCACTGGTAAGTTTCACGGGTCAAGGTTTTACGGGTAAGTTTCACGGGTCTAGATTTCACTGGTAAGTTTCACGGGTCAAGGTTTCACGGGTAAGTTTCACGGGTAAGTTTCACGGGTATGTTTCACGGGTGACGTTTCACGGGTCTAGGTTTCACTGGTAAGTTTCACGGGTCAAGGTTTCACGGGTAAGCTTCACGGGTAAATTTCACGGGTATGTTTCACGGGTGACGTTTCACGGGTCTAGGTTTCACTGGTAAGTTTCACGGGTCAAGGTTTCACGGGTAAGTTTCACGGGTAAGTTTCACGGGTAAGTTTCACGGGTATGTTTCACGGGTGACGTTTCACGGGTCTAGGTTTCACTGGTAAGTTTCACGGGTCAAGGTTTCACGGGTAAGTTTCACGGGTAAGTTTCACGGGTATGTTTCACGGGTATGTTTCACGGGTATGTTTCACGGGTATGTTTCACGGGTGACGTTTCACGGGTCTAGGTTTCACTGGTAAGTTTCACGGGTCAAGGTTTCACGGGTAAGTTTCACGGGTAAGTTTCACGGGTATGTTTCACGGGTGACGTTTCACGGGTCTAGGTTTCACTGGTAAGTTTTACGGGTCAAGGTTTCACGGGTAAGTTTCACGGGTATGTTTCACGGGTATGTTTCACGGGTGACGTTTCACGGGTCTAGGTTTCACTGGTAAGTTTCACGGGTCAAGGTTTCACGGGTAAGTTTCACGGGTAAGTTTCACGGGTTTGTTTCACGGGTGACGTTTCACGGGTCTAGGTTTTACTGGTAAGTTTCACGGGTCAAGGTTTCACGGGTAAGTTTCACGGGTAAGTTTCACGGGTATGTTTCACGGGTATGTTTCACGGGTGACGTTTCACGGGTCTAGGTTTCACTGGTAAGTTTCACGGGTCAAGGTTTCACGGGTAAGTTTCACGGGTAAGTTTCACGGGTATGTTTCACGGGTGACGTTTCACGGGTCTAGGTTTCACTGGTAAGTTTCACGGGTCAAGGTTTCACGGGTAAGTTTCACGGGTAAGTTTCACGGGTATGTTTCACGGGTGACGTTTCACGGGTCTAGGTTTCACTGGTAAGTTTCACGGGTCAAGGTTTCACGGGTAAGTTTCACGGGTAAGTTTCACGGGTGACGTTTCACGGGTCTAGGTTTCACTGGTAAGTTTCACGGGTCAAGGTTTCAAGGGTAAGTTTTACGGGTAAGTTTCACGGATATGTTTCACGGGTGACGTTTCACGGGTCTAGGTTTCACTGGAAAGTTTCACGGGTCAAGGTTTCACGGGTAAGTTTCACGGGTAAGTTTTACGGGTATGTTTTACAGGTGACGTTTCACGGGTCTAGGTTTCACTGGTAAGTTTCACGGGTCAAGGTTTCACGGGTAAGTTTCACGGGTAAGTTTCACGGGTATGTTTCGCGGGTGACGTTTCACGGGTCTAGGTTTTACTGGTAAGTTTCACGGGTCAAGGTTTCACGGGTAAGTTTCACGGGTGACGTTTCACGGGTCTATTTTTCACTGGTAAGTTTCACGGGTCAAGGTTTTACGGGTAAGTGTCACGTGTAAGTTTCACGGGTAAGTTTCACGGGTGACGTTTCACGGGTCTAGGTTTCACTGGTAAGTTTCACGGGTCAAGGTTTCACGGGTAAGTTTCACGGGTAAGTTTCACGGGTAAGTTTCACGGGTAAGTTTCACGGGTGACGTTTCACGGGTCTAGGTTTCACTGGTAAGTTTCACGGGTCAAGGTTTCACGGGTAAGTTTCACGGGTAAGTTTCACGGGTGACGTTTCACGGGTCTAGGTTTCACTGGTAAGTTTCACGGGTCAAGGTTTCACGGGTAAGTTTCACGGGTAAGTTTCACGGGTATGTTTCACGGGTGACGTTTCACGGGTCTTGGTTTAACTGGTAAGTTTCTCGGGTCAAGGTTTCACGGGTAAGTTTCACGGGTAAGTTTCACGGGTATGTTTCACGGGTGACGTTTCACGGGTCTAGGTTTCACTGGTAAGTTTCACGGGTCAAGGTTTCACGGGTAAGTTTCACGGGTAAGTTTCACGAGTATGTTTCACGGGTGACGTTTCACGGGTCTAGGTTTCACTGGTAAGTTTCACGGGTCAAGGTTTTACGGGTAAGTTTCACGGGTAAGTTTCACGGGTATGTTTCACGGGTGACGTTTCACGGGTCTAGGTTTCACTGGTAAGTTTCACGAGTCAATTTTTCACGGGTAAGTTTCACGGGTAAGTTTTACGGGTAAGTTTCACGGGTGACGTTTTACGGGTGACGTTTCACGGGTCTAGGTTTCATTGGTAAGTTTCACGGGTCAAGGTTTCACGGGTAAGTTTCACGGGTATGTTTCACGGGTGACGTTTCACGGGTCTAGGTTTCACTGGTAAGTTTCACGGGTCAAGGTTTCACGGGTAAGTTTCACGGGTAAGTTTCACGGGTAAGTTTCACGGGTATGTTTCACGGGTGACGTTTCACGGGTCTAGGTTTCACTGGTAAGTTTAACGGGTCAAAGTTTCACGGGTAAGTTTTACGGGTAAGTTTCACGGGTATGTTTTACGGGTATGTTTCACGGGTGACGTTTCACGGGTCTAGGTTTCACTGGTAAGTTTCACGGGTCAAGGTTTCACGGGTAAGTTTCACGGGTAAGTTTCACGGGTATGTTTCACGGGTGACGTTTCACGGGTCTAGGTTTCACTGGTAAGTTTCACGGGTCAAGGTTTCACGGGTAAGTTTCACGGGTAAGTTACACGGGTATGTTTCACGGGTGACGTTTCACGGGTCTAGGTTTCACTGGTAAGTTTCACGGGTCAAGGTTTCACGGGTAAGTTTCACGGGTAAGTTTCACGGGTATGTTTCACGGGTGACGTTTCACGGGTCTAGGTTTCACTGGTAAGTTTCACGGGTCAAGGTTTTACGGGTAAGTTTCACGGGTAAGTTTCACGGGTATGTTTCACGGGTGACGTTTCACGGGTCTAGGTTTCACTGGTAAGTTTCACGAGTCAAGGATTCACGGGTAAGTTTCACGGGTAAGTTTTACGGGTAAGTTTCACGGGTGACGTTTCACGGGTCTAGGTTTCACTGGTAAGTTTCACGGGTCAAGGTTTCACGGGTAAGTTTCACGGGTATGTTTCACGGGTGACGTTTCACGGGTCTAGGTTTCACTGGAAAGTTTCACGGGTCAAGGTTTCACGGGTAAGTTTCACGGGTAAGTTTTACGGGTATGTTTTACAGGTGACGTTTCACGGGTCTAGGTTTCACTGGTAAATTTCACGGGTCAAGGTTTCACGGGTAAGTTTCACGGGTGACGTTTCACGGGTATGTTTTACGGGTGACGTTTCACGGGTCTAGGTTTCACTGGTAAGTTTCACGGGTCAAGGTTTCACGGGTAAGTTTCACGGGTAAGTTTCACGGGTATGTTTCACGGGTGACGTTTCACGGGTCTAGGTTTCACTGGTAAGTTTCACGGGTCAAGGTTTTACGGGTAAGTTTCACGGGTCTAGATTTCACTGGTAAGTTTCACGGGTCAAGGTTTCACGGGTAAGTTTCACGGGTAAGTTTCACGGGTATGTTTCACGGGTGACGTTTCACGGGTCTAGGTTTCACTGGTAAGTTTCACGGGTCAAGGTTTCACGGGTAAGTTTCACGGGTAAATTTCACGGGTATGTTTCACGGGTGACGTTTCACGGGTCTAGGTTTCACTGGTAAGTTTCACGGGTCAAGGTTTCACGGGTAAGTTTCACGGGTAAGTTTCACGGGTAAGTTTCACGGGTATGTTTCACGGGTGACGTTTCACGGGTCTAGGTTTCACTGGTAAGTTTCACGGGTCAAGGTTTCACGGGTAAGTTTCACGGGTAAGTTTCACGGGTATGTTTCACGGGTATGTTTCACGGGTGACGTTTCACGGGTCTAGGTTTCACTGGTAAGTTTCACGGGTCAAGGTTTCACGGGTAAGTTTCACGGGTAAGTTTCACGGGTATGTTTCACGGGTGACGTTTCACGGGTCTAGGTTTCACTGGTAAGTTTTACGGGTCAAGGTTTCACGGGTAAGTTTCACGGGTATGTTTCACGGGTGTGTTTCACGGGTGACGTTTCACGGGTCTAGGTTTCACTGGTAAGTTTCACGGGTCAAGGTTTCACGGGTAAGTTTCACGGGTAAGTTTCACGGGTTTGTTTCACGGGTGACGTTTCACGGGTCTAGGTTTCACTGGTAAGTTTCACGGGTCAAGGTTTTACGGGTAAGTTTCACGGGTAAGTTTCACGGGTATGTTTCACGGGTATGTTTCACGGGTGACGTTTCACGGGTCTAGGTTTCACTGGTAAGTTTCACGGGTCAAGGTTTCACGGGTAAGTTTCACGGGTAAGTTTCACGGGTATGTTTCACGGGTGACGTTTCACGGGTCTAGGTTTCACTGGTAAGTTTCACGGGTCAAGGTTTCACGGGTAAGTTTCACGGGTAAGTTTCACGGGTATGTTTCACGGGTGACGTTTCACGGGTCTAGGTTTCACTGGTAAGTTTCACGGGTCAAGGTTTCACGGGTAAGTTTCACGGGTAAGTTTCACGGGTGACGTTTCACGGGTCTAGGTTTCACTGGTAAGTTTCACGGGTCAAGGTTTCAAGGGTAAGTTTTACGGGTAAGTTTCACGGATATGTTTCACGGGTGACGTTTCACGGGTCTAGGTTTCACTGGAAAGTTTCACGGGTCAAGGTTTCACGGGTAAGTTTCACGGGTAAGTTTTACGGGTATGTTTTACAGGTGACGTTTCACGGGTCTAGGTTTCACTGGTAAGTTTCACGGGTCAAGGTTTCACGGGTAAGTTTCACGGGTAAGTTTCACGGGTAAGTTTCACGGGTATGTTTCGCGGGTGACGTTTCACGGGTCTAGGTTTCACTGGTAAGTTTCACGGGTCAAGGTTTCACGGGTAAGTTTCACGGGTGACGTTTCACGGGTCTATTTTTCACTGGTAAGTTTCACGGGTCAAGGTTTCACGGGTAAGTGTCACGTGTAAGTTTCACGGGTAAGTTTCACGGGTGACGTTTCACGGGTCTAGGTTTCACTGGTAAGTTTCACGGGTCAAGGTTTCACGGGTAAGTTTCACGGGTAAGTTTCACGGGTAAGTTTCACGGGTAAGTTTCACGGGTGACGTTTCACGGGTCTAGGTTTCACTGGTAAGTTTCACGGGTTAAGGTTTCACGGGTAAGTTTCACGGGTAAGTTTCACGGGTGACGTTTCACGGGTCTAGGTTTCACTGGTAAGTTTCACGGGTCAAGGTTTCACGGGTAAGTTTCACGGGTAAGTTTCACGGGTATGTTTCACGGGTGACGTTTCACGGGTCTTAATTTAACTGGTAAGTTTCACGGGTCAAGGTTTCACGGGTAAGTTTCACGGGTAAGTTTCACGGGTATGTTTCACGGGTGACGTTTCACGGGTCTAGGTTTCACTGGTAAGTTTCACGGGTCAAGGTTTCACGGGTAAGTTTCACGGGTAAGTTTTACGGGTAAGTTTCACGGGTGACGTTTTACGGGTGACGTTTCACGGGTCTAGGTTTCATTGGTAAGTTTCACGGGTCAAGGTTTCACGGGTAAGTTTCACGGGTAAGTTTCACGGGTATGTTTCACGGGTGACGTTTCACGGGTCTAGGTTTCACTGGTAAGTTTCACGGGTCAAGGTTTCACGGGTAAGTTTCACGGGTAAGTTTCACGGGTAAGTTTCACGGGTATGTTTCACGGGTGACGTTTCACGGGTCTAGGTTTCACTGGTAAGTTTAACGGGTCAAGGTTTCACGGGTAAGTTTTACGGGTAAGTTTCACGGGTATGTTTTACGGGTATGTTTCACGGGTGACGTTTCACGGGTCTAGGTTTCACTGGTAAGTTTCACGGGTCAAGGTTTCACGGGTAAGTTTCACGGGTAAGTTTCACGGGTATGTTTCACGGGTGACGTTTCACGGGTCTAGGTTTCACTGGTAAGTTTCACGGGTCAAGGTTTCACGGGTAAGTTTCACGGGTAAGTTACACGGGTATGTTTCACGGGTGACGTTTCACGGGTCTAGGTTTCACTGGTAAGTTTCACGGGTCAAGGTTTCACGGGTAAGTTTCACGGGTAAGTTTCACGGGTATGTTTCACTGGTGACGTTTCACGGGTCTAGGTTTCACTGGTAAGTTTCACGGGTCAAGGTTTTACGGGTAAGTTTCACGGGTAAGTTTCACGGGTAAGTTTCACGGGTATGTTTCACGGGTGACGTTTCACGGGTCTAGGTTTCACTGGTAAGTTTCACGAGTCAAGGATTCACGGGTAAGTTTCACGGGTAAGTTTTACGGGTAAGTTTCACGGGTGACGTTTCACGGGTCTAGGTTTCACTGGTAAGTTTCACGGGTCAAGGTTTCACGGGTAAGTTTCACGGGTATGTTTCACGGGTGACGTTTCACGGGTCTAGGTTTCACTGGAAAGTTTCACGGGTCAAGGTTTCACGGGTAAGTTTCACGGGTAAGTTTTACGGGTATGATTTACAGGTGACGTTTCACGGGTCTAGGTTTCACTGGTAAGTTTCACGGGTCAAGGTTTCACGGGTAAGTTTCACGGGTGACGTTTCACGGGTATGTTTTACGGGTGACGTTTCACGGGTCTAGGTTTCACTGGTAAGTTTCACGGGTCAAGGTTTCACGGGTAAGTTTCACGGGTAAGTTTCACGGGTATGTTTCACGGGTGACGTTTCACGGGTCTAGGTTTCACTGGTAAGTTTCACGGGTCAAGGTTTTACGGGTAAGTTTCACGGGTCTAGATTTCACTGGTAAGTTTCACGGGTCAAGGTTTCACGGGTAAGTTTCACGGGTAAGTTTCACGGGTATGTTTCACGGGTGACGTTTCACGGGTCTAGGTTTCACTGGTAAGTTTCACGGGTCAAGGTTTCACGGGTAAGTTTCACGGGTAAATTTCACGGGTATGTTTCACGGGTGACGTTTCACGGGTCTAGGTTTCACTGGTAAGTTTCACGGGTCAAGGTTTCACGGGTAAGTTTCACGGGTAAGTTTCACGGGTATGTTTCACGGGTATGTTTCACGGGTGACGTTTCACGGGTCTAGGTTTCACTGGTAAGTTTCACGGGTCAAGGTTTCACGGGTAAGTTTCACGGGTAAGTTTCACGGGTATGTTTCACGGTTGACGTTTCACGGGTCTAGGTTTCACTGGTAAGTTTTACGGGTCAAGGTTTCACGGGTAAGTTTCACGGGTATGTTTCACGGGTGTGTTTCACGGGTGACGTTTCACGGGTCTAGGTTTCACTGGTAAGTTTCACGGGTCAAGGTTTCACGGGTAAGTTTCACGGGTAAGTTTCACGGGTTTGTTTCACGGGTGACGTTTCACGGGTCTAGGTTTCACTGGTAAGTTTCACGGGTCAAGGTTTTACGGGTAAGTTTCACGGGTAAGTTTCACGGGTATGTTTCACGGGTATGTTTCACGGGTGACGTTTCACGGGTCTAGGTTTCACTGGTAAGTTTCACGGGTCAAGGTTTCACGGGTAAGTTTCACGGGTAAGTTTCACGGGTATGTTTCACGGGTGACGTTTCACGGGTCTAGGTTTCACTGGTAAGTTTCACGGGTCAAGGTTTCACGGGTAAGTTTCACGGGTAAGTTTCACGGGTATGTTTCACGGGTGACGTTTCACGGGTCTAGGTTTCACTGGTAAGTTTCACGGGTCAAGGTTTCACGGGTAAGTTTCACGGGTAAGTTTCACGGGTGACGTTTCACGGGTCTAGGTTTCACTGGTAAGTTTCACGGGTCAAGGTTTCAAGGGTAAGTTTTACGGGTAAGTTTCACGGATATGTTTCACGGGTGACGTTTCACGGGTCTAGGTTTCACTGGAAAGTTTCACGGGTCAAGGTTTCACGGGTAAGTTTCACGGGTAAGTTTTACGGGTATGTTTTACAGGTGACGTTTCACGGGTCTAGGTTTCACTGGTAAGTTTCACGGGTCAAGGTTTCACGGGTAAGTTTCACGGGTAAGTTTCACGGGTATGTTTCGCGGGTGACGTTTCACGGGTCTAGGTTTCACTGGTAAGTTTCACGGGTCAAGGTTTCACGGGTAAGTTTCACGGGTGACGTTTCACGGGTCTATTTTTCACTGGTAAGTTTCACGGGTCAAGGTTTCACGGGTAAGTTTCACGGGTAAGTTTCACGGGTAAGTTTCACGGGTATGTTTCACGGGTGACGTTTCACGGGTCTAGGTTTCACTGGTAAGTTTCACGAGTCAAGGTTTCACGGGTAAGTTTCACGGGTAAGTTTTACGGGTAAGTTTCACGGGTGACGTTTTACGGGTGACGTTTCACGGGTCTAGGTTTCACTGGTAAGTTTCACGGGTCAAGGTTTCACGGGTAAGTTTCACGGGTAAGTTTCACGGGTATGTTTCACGGGTGACGTTTCACGGGTCTAGGTTTCACTGGTAAGTTTCACGGGTCAAGGTTTCACGGGTAAGTTTCACGGGTAAGTTTCACGGGTAAGTTTCACGGGTATGTTTCACGGGTGACGTTTCACGGGTCTAGGTTTCACTGGTAAGTTTAACGGGTCAAGGTTTCACGGGTAAGTTTTACGGGTAAGTTTCACGGGTATGTTTTACGGGTATGTTTCACGGGTGACGTTTCACGGGTCTAGGTTTCACTGGTAAGTTTCACGGGTCAAGGTTTCACGGGTAAGTTTCACGGGTAAGTTTCACGGGTATGTTTCACGGGTGACGTTTCACGGGTCTAGGTTTCACTGGTAAGTTTCACGGGTCAAGGTTTCACGGGTCAAGGTTTCACGGGTAAGTTTCACGGGTAAGTTTTACGGGTATGTTTCACGGGTGACGTTTCACGGGTCTAGGTTTCACTGGTAAGTTTCACGGGTCAAGGTTTCACGGGTAAGTTTCACGGGTAAGTTTCACGGGTATGTTTCACGGGTGACGTTTCACGGGTCTAGGTTTCACTGGTAAGTTTCACGGGTCAAGGTTTTACGGGTAAGTTTCACGGGTAAGTTTCACGGGTATGTTTCACGGGTGACGTTTCACGGGTCTAGGTTTCACTGGTAAGTTTCACGAGTCAAGGATTCACGGGTAAGTTTCACGGGTAAGTTTTACGGGTAAGTTTCACGGGTGACGTTTCACGGGTCTAGGTTTCACTGGTAAGTTTCACGGGTCAAGGTTTCACGGGTAAGTTTCACGGGTATGTTTCACGGGTGACGTTTCACGGGTTCAGGTTTCACTGGAAAGTTTCACGGGTCAAGGTTTCACGGGTAAGTTTCACGGGTAAGTTTTACGGGTATGTTTTACAGGTGACGTTTCACGGGTCTAGGTTTCACTGGTAAGTTTCACGGGTCAAGGTTTCACGGGTAAGTTTCACGGGTAAGTTTCACGGGTATGTTTTACGGGTGACGTTTCACGGGTCTAGGTTTCAGTGGTAAGTTTCACGGGTCAAGGTTTCACGGGTAAGTTTCACGGGTAAGTTTCACGGGTAAGTTTCACGGGTATGTTTCACGGGTGACGTTTCACGGGTCTAGGTTTCACTGGTAAGTTTCACGGGTCAAAGTTTCACGGGTAAGTTTCACGGGTAAGTTTCACGGGTATGTTTCACGGGTATGTTTCACGGGTGACGTTTCACGGGTCTAGGTTTCACTGGTAAGTTTCACGGGTCAAGGTTTCACGGGTAAGTTTCACGGGTAAGTTTCACGGGTATGTTTAACGGGTGACGTTTCACGGGTCTAGGTTTCACTGGTAAGTTTCACGGGTCAAGGTTTCACGGGTAAGTTTCACTGGTAAGTTTCACGGGTATGTTTCACGGGTGACGTTTCACGGGTCTAGGTTTCACTGGTAAGTTTCACTGGTCAAGGTTTCATGGTTAAGTTTCATGGTTAAGTTTTACGGGTATGTTTCACGGGTGACGTTTCACGGGTCTAGGTTTCACTGGTAAGTTTCACGGGTCAAGGTTTCACGGGTAAGTTTCACGGGTAAATTTAACGGGTATGTTTCACGGGTATGTTTCACGGGTGACGTTTCACGGGTCTAGGTTTCACTGGTAAGTTTCACGGGTCAAGGTTTCACGGGTAAGTTTCACGGGTAAGTTTTACGGGTATGTTTTACAGGTGACGTTTCACGGGTCTAGGTTTCACTGGTAAGTTTCACGGGTCAAGGTTTCACGGGTAAGTTTCACGGGTAAGTTTCACGGGTATGTTTCGCGGGTGACGTTTCACGGGTCTAGGTTTCACTGGTAAGTTTCACGGGTCAAGGTTTCACGGGTAAGTTTCACGGGTAAGTTTCACGGGTATGTTTCACGGGTGACGTTTCACGGGTCTAGGTTTCACTGGTAAGTTTCACGGGTCAAGGTTTCACGGGTAAGTTTCACGGGTAAGTTTCACGGGTGACGTTTCACGGGTCTAGGTTTCACTGGTAAGTTTCACGGGTCAAGGTTTCAAGGGTAAGTTTCACGGGTAAGTTTCACGGGTGACGTTTCACGGGTCTAGGTTTCACTGGTAAGTTTCACGGGTCAAGGTTTCAAGGGTAAGTTTTACGGGTAAGTTTCACGGGTATGTTTCACGGGTGACGTTTCACGGGTCTAGGTTTCACTGGAAAGTTTCACGGGTCAAGGTTTCACGGGTAAGTTTCACGGGTAAGTTTTACGGGTATGTTTTACAGGTGACGTTTCACGGGTCTAGGTTTCACTGGTAAGTTTCACGGGTCAAGGTTTCACGGGTAAGTTTCACGGGTAAGTTTCACGGGTATGTTTCGCGGGTGACGTTTCACGGGTCTAGGTTTCACTGGTAAGTTTCACGGGTCAAGGTTTTACGGGTAAGTTTCACGGGTCTAGATTTCACTGGTAAGTTTCACGGGTCAAGGTTTCACGGGTAAGTTTCACGGGTAAGTTTCACGGGTATGTTTCACGGGTGACGTTTCACGGGTCTAGGTTTCACTGGTAAGTTTCACGGGTCAAGGTTTCACGGGTAAGTTTCACGGGTAAATTTCACGGGTATGTTTCACGGGTGACGTTTCACGGGTCTAGGTTTCACTGGTAAGTTTCACGGGTCAAGGTTTCACGGGTAAGTTTCACGGGTAAGTTTCACGGGTATGTTTCAAGGGTGACGTTTCACGGGTCTAGGTTTCACTGGTAAGTTTCACGGGTCAAGGTTTCACGGGTAAGTTTCACGGGTAAGTTTCACGGGTATGTTTCACGGGTGACGTTTCACGGGTCTTGGTTTAACTGGTAAGTTTCACGGGTCAAGGTTTCACGGGTAAGTTTCACGGGTAAGTTTCACGGGTATGTTTCACGGGTGACGTTTCACGGGTCTAGGTTTCACTGGTAAGTTTCACGGGTCAAGGTTTCACGGGTAAGTTTCACGGGTAAGTTTCACGGGTAAGTTTCACGGGTATGTTTCACGGGTGACGTTTCACGGGTCTAGGTTTTACTGGTAAGTTTCACGGGTCAAGGTTTTACGGGTAAGTTTCACGGGTCTAGGTTTCACTGGTAAGTTTCACGGGTCAAGGTTTCACGGGTAAGTTTGACGGGTAAGTTTCACGGGTTTGTTTCACGGGTGACGTTTCACGGGTCTAGGTTTCACTGGTAAGTTTCACGGGTCAAGGTTTCACGGGTAAGTTTCACGGGTAAGTTTCACGGGTAAGTTTCACGGGTATGTTTCACGGGTGACGTTTCACGGGTCTAGGTTTTACTGGTAAGTTTCACGGGTCAAGGTTTCACGGGTATGTTTAACGGGTGACGTTTCACGGGTCTAGGTTTCACTGGTAAGTTTCACGGGTCAAGGTTTCACGGTTAAGTTTCACTGGTAAGTTTCACGGGTATGTTTCACGGGTGACGTTTCACGGGTCTAGGTTTCACTGGTAAGTTTCACTGGTCAAGGTTTCATGGTTAAGTTTCACGGGTAAGTTTCACGGGTATGTTTCACGGGTGACGTTTCACGGGTCTAGGTTTCACTGGTAAGTTTCACGGGTCAAGGTTTCACGGGTAAGTTTCACGGGTAAGTTTCACGGGTATGTTTCACGGGTGACGTTTCACGGGTCTAGGTTTCACTGGTAAGTTTCACGGGTCAAGGTTTTACGGGTAAGTTTCACGGGTAAGTTTCACGGGTGACGTTTCACGGGTATAGGTTTCACTGGTAAGTTTCACGGGTCAAGGTTTTACGGGTAAGTTTCACGGGTCTAGGTTTCACTGGTAAGTTTCACGGGTCAAGGTTTCACGGGTAAGTTTCACGGGTAAGTTTCACGGGTTTGTTTCACGGGTGACGTTTCACGGGTCTAGGTTTCACTGGAAAGTTTCACGGGTCAAGGTTTCACGGGTAAGTTTCACGGGTAAGTTTCACGGGTATGTTTCACGGGTGACGTTTCAAGGGTCTAGGTTTCACTGGTAAGTTTCACGGGTCAAGGTTTCACGGGTAAGTTTCACGGGTAAGTTTCACGGGTATGTTTCACGGGTGACGTTTTACGGGTCTAGGTTTCACTGGTAAGTTTCACGGGTCAAGGTTTCACGGGTAAGTTTCACGGGTAAGTTTCACGGGTATGTTTCACGGGTGACGTTTCACGGGTCTAGGTTTCACTGGTAAGTTTCACGGGTCAAGGTTTCACGGGTAAGTTTTACGGGTAAGTTTCACGGGTATGTTTCACGGGTATGTTTCACGGGTGACGTTTCACGGGTCTAGGTTTCACTAGTAAGTTTCACGGGTCAAGGTTTCACGGGTAAGTTTCACGGGTAAGTTTCACGGGTAAGTTTCACGGGTATGTTTCACGGGTGACGTTTCACGGGTCTAGGTTTCACTTTTAAGTTTCACGGGTCAAGGTTTCACGGGTAAGTTTCACGGGTATGTTTCACGGGTGACGTTTCACGGGTCTAGGTTTCACTGGTAAGTTTCACGGGTCAAGGTTTCACGGGTAAGTTTCACGGGTAAGTTTCACGGGTATGTTTGACGGGTGACGTTTCACGGGTCTAGGTTTCACTGGTAAGTTTCACGGGTCAAGGTTTCACGGGTAAGTTTCACGGGTAAGTTTCACGGGTATGTTTCACGGGTGACGTTTCACGGGTCTAGGTTTCACTGGTAAGTTTCACGGGTCAAGGTTTCACGGGTAAGTTTCACGGGTAAGTTTCACGGGTATGTTTAACGGGTGACGTTTCACGGGTCTAGGTTTCACTGGTAAGTTTCACGGGTCAAGGTTTCACGGGTAAGTTTCACTGGTAAGTTTCACGGGTATGTTTCACGGGTGACGTTTCACGGGTGTAGGTTTCACTGGTAAGTTTCACTGGTCAAGGTTTCATGGTTAAGTTTCACAGGTAAGTTTCACGGGTATGTTTCACGGGTGACGTTTCACGGGTCTAGGTTTCACTGGTAAGTTTCACGGGTCAAGGTTTCACGGGTAAGTTTCACGGGTAAGTTTCACGGGTATGTTTCACGGGTGACGTTTCACGGGTCTAGGTTTCACTGGTAAGTTTCACGGGTCAAGGTTTTACGGGTAAGTTTCACGGGTAAGTTTCACGGGTGACGTTTCACGGGTATAGGTTTCACTGGTAAGTTTCACGGGTCAAGGTTTTACGGGTAAGTTTCACGGGTCTAGGTTTCACTGGTAAGTTTCACGGGTCAAGGTTTCACGGGTAAGTTTCACGGGTAAGTTTCACGGGTATGTTTCACGGGTGACGTTTCACGGGTCTAGGTTTCACTGGTAAGTTTCACGGGTCAAGGTTTCACGGGTAAGTTTCACGGGTAAGTTTCACGGGTATGTTTGACGGGTGACGTTTCACGGGTCTAGGTTTCACTGGTAAGTTTCACGGGTCAAGGTTTCACGGGTAAGTTTCACGGGTAAGTTTCACGGGTATGTTTCACGGGTGACGTTTCACGGGTCTAGGTTTCACTGGAAAGTTTCACGGGTCAAGGTTTCACGGGTAAGTTTCACGGGTAAGTTTTACGGGTATGTTTTACAGGTGACGTTTCACGGGTCTAGGTTTCACTGGTAAATTTCACGGGTCAAGGTTTCACGGGTAAGTTTCACGGGTGACGTTTCACGGGTATGTTTTACGGGTGACGTTTCACGGGTCTAGGTTTCACTGGTAAGTTTCACGGGTCAAGGTTTCACGGGTAAGTTTCACGGGTAAGTTTCACGGGTATGTTTCACGGGTATGTTTCACGGGTGACGTTTCACGGGTCTAGGTTTCACTGGTAAGTTTCACGGGTCAAGGTTTTACGGGTAAGTTTCACGGGTCTAGATTTCACTGGTAAGTTTCACGGGTCAAGGTTTCACGGGTAAGTTTCACGGGTAAGTTTCACGGGTATGTTTCACGGGTGACGTTTCACGGGTCTAGGTTTCACTGGTAAGTTTCACGGGTCAAGGTTTCACGGGTAAGTTTCACGGGTAAATTTCACGGGTATGTTTCACGGGTGACGTTTCACGGGTCTAGGTTTCACTGGTAAGTTTCACGGGTCAAGGTTTCACGGGTAAGTTTCACGGGTAAGTTTCACGGGTAAGTTTCACGGGTATGTTTCACGGGTGACGTTTCACGGGTCTAGGTTTCACTGGTAAGTTTCACGGGTCAAGGTTTCACGGGTAAGTTTCACGGGTAAGTTTCACGGGTATGTTTCACGGGTATGTTTCACGGGTGACGTTTCACGGGTCTAGGTTTCACTGGTAAGTTTCACGGGTCAAGGTTTCACGGGTAAGTTTCACGGGTAAGTTTCACGGGTATGTTTCACGGGTGACGTTTCACGGGTCTAGGTTTCACTGGTAAGTTTTACGGGTCAAGGTTTCACGGGTAAGTTTCACGGGTATGTTTCACGGGTGTGTTTCACGGGTGACGTTTCACGGGTCTAGGTTTCACTGGTAAGTTTCACGGGTCAAGGTTTCACGGGTAAGTTTCACGGGTAAGTTTCACGGGTTTGTTTCACGGGTGACGTTTCACGGGTCTAGGTTTCACTGGTAAGTTTCACGGGTCAAGGTTTTACGGGTAAGTTTCACGGGTAAGTTTCACGGGTATGTTTCACGGGTATGTTTCACGGGTGACGTTTCACGGGTCTAGGTTTCACTGGTAAGTTTAACGGGTCAAAGTTTCACGGGTAAGTTTTACGGGTAAGTTTCACGGGTATGTTTTACGGGTATGTTTTACGGGTGACGTTTCACGGGTCTAGGTTTCACTGGTAAGTTTCACGGGTCAAGGTTTCACGGGTAAGTTTCACGGGTAAGTTTCACGGGTATGTTTCACGGGTGACGTTTCACGGGTCTAGGTTTCACTGGTAAGTTTCACGGGTCAAGGTTTCACGGGTAAGTTTCACGGGTAAGTTACACGGGTATGTTTCACGGGTGACGTTTCACGGGTCTAGGTTTCACTGGTAAGTTTCACGGGTCAAGGTTTCACGGGTAAGTTTCACGGGTAAGTTTCAGGGGTATGTTTCACGGGTGACGTTTCACGGGTCTAGGTTTCACTGGTAAGTTTCACGGGTCAAGGTTTTACGGGTAAGTTTCACGGGTAAGTTTCACGGGTATGTTTCACGGGTGACGTTTCACGGGTCTAGGTTTCACTGGTAAGTTTCACGAGTCAAGGATTCACGGGTAAGTTTCACGGGTAAGTTTTACGGGTAAGTTTCACGGGTGACGTTTCACGGGTCTAGGTTTTACTGGTAAGTTTCACGGGTCAAGGTTTCACGGGTAAGTTTCACGGGTATGTTTCACGGGTGACGTTTCACGGGTCTAGGTTTCACTGGAAAGTTTCACGGGTCAAGGTTTCACGGGTAAGTTTCACGGGTAAGTTTTACGGGTATGTTTTACAGGTGACGTTTCACGGGTCTAGGTTTCACTGGTAAGTTTCACGGGTCAAGGTTTCACGGGTAAGTTTCACGGGTAAGTTTCACGGGTATGTTTCGCGGGTGACGTTTCACGGGTCTAGGTTTCACTTGTAAGTTTCACGGGTCAAGGTTTCACGGGTAAGTTTCACGGGTGACGTTTCACGGGTATATTTTTCACTGGTAAGTTTCACGGGTCAAGGTTTCACGGGTAAGTGTCACGTGTAAGTTTCACGGGTAAGTTTCACGGGTGACGTTTCACGGGTCTAGGTTTCACTGGTAAGTTTCACGGGTCAAGGTTTCACGGGTAAGTTTCACGGGTAAGTTTCACGGGTAAGTTTCACGGGTAAGTTTCACGGGTGACGTTTCACGGGTCTAGGTTTCACTGGTAAGTTTCACGGGTCAAGGTTTCACGGGTAAGTTTCACGGGTAAGTTTCACGGGTGACGTTTCACGGGTCTAGGTTTCACTGGTAAGTTTCACGGGTCAAGGTTTCACGGGTAAGTTTCACGGGTAAGTTTCACGGGTATGTTTCACGGGTGACGTTTCACGGGTCTTGGTTTAACTGGTAAGTTTCACGGGTCAAGGTTTCACGGGTAAGTTTCACGGGTAAGTTTCACGGGTATGTTTCACGGGTGACGTTTCACGGGTCTAGGTTTCACTGGTAAGTTTCACGGGTCAAGGTTTCACGGGTAAGTTTCACGGGTAAGTTTCACGAGTATGTTTCACGGGTGACGTTTCACGGGTCTAGGTTTCACTGGTAAGTTTCACGGGTCAAGGTTTTACGGGTAAGTTTCACGGGTAAGTTTCACGGGTATGTTTCACGGGTGACGTTTCACGGGTCTAGGTTTCACTGGTAAGTTTCACGAGTCAATTTTTCACGGGTAAGTTTCACGGGTAAGTTTTACGGGTAAGTTTCACGGGTGACGTTTTACGGGTGACGTTTCACGGGTCTAGGTTTCATTGGTAAGTTTCACGGGTCAAGGTTTCACGGGTAAGTTTCACGGGTAAGTTTCACGGGTATGTTTCACGGGTGACGTTTCACGGGTCTAGGTTTCACTGGTAAGTTTCACGGGTCAAGGTTTCACGGGTAAGTTTCACGGGTAAGTTTCACGGGTAAGTTTCACGGGTATGTTTCACGGGTGACGTTTCACGGGTCTAGGTTTCACTGGTAAGTTTAACGGGTCAAAGTTTCACGGGTAAGTTTTACGGGTAAGTTTCACGGGTATGTTTTACGGGTATGTTTTACGGGTGACGTTTCACGGGTCTAGGTTTCACTGGTAAGTTTCACGGGTCAAGGTTTCACGGGTAAGTTTCACGGGTAAGTTTCACGGGTATGTTTCACGGGTGACGTTTCACGGGTCTAGGTTTCACTGGTAAGTTTCACGGGTCAAGGTTTCACGGGTAAGTTTCACGGGTAAGTTACACGGGTATGTTTCACGGGTGACGTTTCACGGGTCTAGGTTTCACTGGTAAGTTTCACGGGTCAAGGTTTCACGGGTAAGTTTCACGGGTAAGTTTCACGGGTATGTTTCACGGGTGACGTTTCACGGGTCTAGGTTTCACTGGTAAGTTTCACGGGTCAAGGTTTTACGGGTAAGTTTCACGGGTAAGTTTCACGGGTATGTTTCACGGGTGACGTTTCACGGGTCTAGGTTTCACTGGTAAGTTTCACGAGTCAAGGATTCACGGGTAAGTTTCACGGGTAAGTTTTACGGGTAAGTTTCACGGGTGACGTTTCACGGGTCTAGGTTTTACTGGTAAGTTTCACGGGTCAAGGTTTCACGGGTAAGTTTCACGGGTATGTTTCACGGGTGACGTTTCACGGGTCTAGGTTTCACTGGAAAGTTTCACGGGTCAAGGTTTCACGGGTAAGTTTCACGGGTAAGTTTTACGGGTATGTTTTACAGGTGACGTTTCACGGGTCTAGGTTTCACTGGTAAATTTCACGGGTCAAGGTTTCACGGGTAAGTTTCACGGGTGACGTTTCACGGGTATGTTTTACGGGTGACGTTTCACGGGTCTAGGTTTCACTGGTAAGTTTCACGGGTCAAGGTTTCACGGGTAAGTTTCACGGGTAAGTTTCACGGGTATGTTTCACGGGTGACGTTTCACGGGTCTAGGTTTCACTGGTAAGTTTCACGGGTCAAGGTTTTACGGGTAAGTTTCACGGGTCTAGATTTCACTGGTAAGTTTCACGGGTCAAGGTTTCACGGGTAAGTTTCACGGGTAAGTTTCACGGGTATGTTTCACGGGTGACGTTTCACGGGTCTAGGTTTCACTGGTAAGTTTCACGGGTCAAGGTTTCACGGGTAAGCTTCACGGGTAAATTTCACGGGTATGTTTCACGGGTGACGTTTCACGGGTCTAGGTTTCACTGGTAAGTTTCACGGGTCAAGGTTTCACGGGTAAGTTTCACGGGTAAGTTTCACGGGTAAGTTTCACGGGTATGTTTCACGGGTGACGTTTCACGGGTCTAGGTTTCACTGGTAAGTTTCACGGGTCAAGGTTTCACGGGTAAGTTTCACGGGTAAGTTTCACGGGTATGTTTCACGGGTATGTTTCACGGGTATGTTTCACGGGTATGTTTCACGGGTGACGTTTCACGGGTCTAGGTTTCACTGGTAAGTTTCACGGGTCAAGGTTTCACGGGTAAGTTTCACGGGTAAGTTTCACGGGTATGTTTCACGGGTGACGTTTCACGGGTCTAGGTTTCACTGGTAAGTTTTACGGGTCAAGGTTTCACGGGTAAGTTTCACGGGTATGTTTCACGGGTATGTTTCACGGGTGACGTTTCACGGGTCTAGGTTTCACTGGTAAGTTTCACGGGTCAAGGTTTCACGGGTAAGTTTCACGGGTAAGTTTCACGGGTTTGTTTCACGGGTGACGTTTCACGGGTCTAGGTTTTACTGGTAAGTTTCACGGGTCAAGGTTTCACGGGTAAGTTTCACGGGTAAGTTTCACGGGTATGTTTCACGGGTATGTTTCACGGGTGACGTTTCACGGGTCTAGGTTTCACTGGTAAGTTTCACGGGTCAAGGTTTCACGGGTAAGTTTCACGGGTAAGTTTCACGGGTATGTTTCACGGGTGACGTTTCACGGGTCTAGGTTTCACTGGTAAGTTTCACGGGTCAAGGTTTCACGGGTAAGTTTCACGGGTAAGTTTCACGGGTATGTTTCACGGGTGACGTTTCACGGGTCTAGGTTTCACTGGTAAGTTTCACGGGTCAAGGTTTCACGGGTAAGTTTCACGGGTAAGTTTCACGGGTGACGTTTCACGGGTCTAGGTTTCACTGGTAAGTTTCACGGGTCAAGGTTTCAAGGGTAAGTTTTACGGGTAAGTTTCACGGATATGTTTCACGGGTGACGTTTCACGGGTCTAGGTTTCACTGGAAAGTTTCACGGGTCAAGGTTTCACGGGTAAGTTTCACGGGTAAGTTTTACGGGTATGTTTTACAGGTGACGTTTCACGGGTCTAGGTTTCACTGGTAAGTTTCACGGGTCAAGGTTTCACGGGTAAGTTTCACGGGTAAGTTTCACGGGTATGTTTCGCGGGTGACGTTTCACGGGTCTAGGTTTTACTGGTAAGTTTCACGGGTCAAGGTTTCACGGGTAAGTTTCACGGGTGACGTTTCACGGGTCTATTTTTCACTGGTAAGTTTCACGGGTCAAGGTTTTACGGGTAAGTGTCACGTGTAAGTTTCACGGGTAAGTTTCACGGGTGACGTTTCACGGGTCTAGGTTTCACTGGTAAGTTTCACGGGTCAAGGTTTCACGGGTAAGTTTCACGGGTAAGTTTCACGGGTAAGTTTCACGGGTAAGTTTCACGGGTGACGTTTCACGGGTCTAGGTTTCACTGGTAAGTTTCACGGGTCAAGGTTTCACGGGTAAGTTTCACGGGTAAGTTTCACGGGTGACGTTTCACGGGTCTAGGTTTCACTGGTAAGTTTCACGGGTCAAGGTTTCACGGGTAAGTTTCACGGGTAAGTTTCACGGGTATGTTTCACGGGTGACGTTTCACGGGTCTTGGTTTAACTGGTAAGTTTCTCGGGTCAAGGTTTCACGGGTAAGTTTCACGGGTAAGTTTCACGGGTATGTTTCACGGGTGACGTTTCACGGGTCTAGGTTTCACTGGTAAGTTTCACGGGTCAAGGTTTCACGGGTAAGTTTCACGGGTAAGTTTCACGAGTATGTTTCACGGGTGACGTTTCACGGGTCTAGGTTTCACTGGTAAGTTTCACGGGTCAAGGTTTTACGGGTAAGTTTCACGGGTAAGTTTCACGGGTATGTTTCACGGGTGACGTTTCACGGGTCTAGGTTTCACTGGTAAGTTTAACGGGTCAAAGTTTCACGGGTAAGTTTTACGGGTAAGTTTCACGGGTATGTTTTACGGGTATGTTTCACGGGTGACGTTTCACGGGTCTAGGTTTCACTGGTAAGTTTCACGGGTCAAGGTTTCACGGGTAAGTTTCACGGGTAAGTTTCACGGGTATGTTTCACGGGTGACGTTTCACGGGTCTAGGTTTCACTGGTAAGTTTCACGGGTCAAGGTTTCACGGGTAAGTTTCACGGGTAAGTTACACGGGTATGTTTCACGGGTGACGTTTCACGGGTCTAGGTTTCACTGGTAAGTTTCACGGGTCAAGGTTTCACGGGTAAGTTTCACGGGTAAGTTTCACGGGTATGTTTCACGGGTGACGTTTCACGGGTCTAGGTTTCACTGGTAAGTTTCACGGGTCAAGGTTTTACGGGTAAGTTTCACGGGTAAGTTTCACGGGTATGTTTCACGGGTGACGTTTCACGGGTCTAGGTTTCACTGGTAAGTTTCACGAGTCAAGGATTCACGGGTAAGTTTCACGGGTAAGTTTTACGGGTAAGTTTCACGGGTGACGTTTCACGGGTCTAGGTTTCACTGGTAAGTTTCACGGGTCAAGGTTTCACGGGTAAGTTTCACGGGTATGTTTCACGGGTGACGTTTCACGGGTCTAGGTTTCACTGGAAAGTTTCACGGGTCAAGGTTTCACGGGTAAGTTTCACGGGTAAGTTTTACGGGTATGTTTTACAGGTGACGTTTCACGGGTCTAGGTTTCACTGGTAAATTTCACGGGTCAAGGTTTCACGGGTAAGTTTCACGGGTAAGTTTCACGGGTATGTTTCACGGGTGACGTTTCACGGGTCTAGGTTTCACTGGTAAGTTTCACGGGTCAAGGTTTCACGGGTAAGTTTCACGGGTAAGTTTCACGGGTATGTTTCACGGGTGACGTTTCACGGGTCTAGGTTTCACTGGTAAGTTTCACGGGTCAAGGTTTTACGGGTAAGTTTCACGGGTCTAGATTTCACTGGTAAGTTTCACGGGTCAAGGTTTCACGGGTAAGTTTCACGGGTAAGTTTCACGGGTATGTTTCACGGGTGACGTTTCACGGGTCTAGGTTTCACTGGTAAGTTTCACGGGTCAAGGTTTCACGGGTAAGTTTCACGGGTAAATTTCACGGGTATGTTTCACGGGTGACGTTTCACGGGTCTAGGTTTCACTGGTAAGTTTCACGGGTCAAGGTTTCACGGGTAAGTTTCACGGGTAAGTTTCACGGGTAAGTTTCACGGGTATGTTTCACGGGTGACGTTTCACGGGTCTAGGTTTCACTGGTAAGTTTCACGGGTCAAGGTTTCACGGGTAAGTTTCACGGGTAAGTTTCACGGGTATGTTTCACGGGTATGTTTCACGGGTGACGTTTCACGGGTCTAGGTTTCACTGGTAAGTTTCACGGGTCAAGGTTTCACGGGTAAGTTTCACGGGTAAGTTTCACGGGTATGTTTCACGGGTGACGTTTCACGGGTCTAGGTTTCACTGGTAAGTTTTACGGGTCAAGGTTTCACGGGTAAGTTTCACGGGTATGTTTCACGGGTGTGTTTCACGGGTGACGTTTCACGGGTCTAGGTTTCACTGGTAAGTTTCACGGGTCAAGGTTTCACGGGTAAGTTTCACGGGTAAGTTTCACGGGTTTGTTTCACGGGTGACGTTTCACGGGTCTAGGTTTCACTGGTAAGTTTCACGGGTCAAGGTTTTACGGGTAAGTTTCACGGGTAAGTTTCACGGGTATGTTTCACGGGTATGTTTCACGGGTGACGTTTCACGGGTCTAGGTTTCACTGGTAAGTTTCACGGGTCAAGGTTTCACGGGTAAGTTTCACGGGTAAGTTTCACGGGTATGTTTCACGGGTGACGTTTCACGGGTCTAGGTTTCACTGGTAAGTTTCACGGGTCAAGGTTTCACGGGTAAGTTTCACGGGTAAGTTTCACGGGTATGTTTCACGGGTGACGTTTCACGGGTCTAGGTTTCACTGGTAAGTTTCACGGGTCAAGGTTTCACGGGTAAGTTTCACGGGTAAGTTTCACGGGTAAGTTTCACGGGTAAGTTTCACGGGTGACGTTTCACGGGTCTAGGTTTCACTGGTAAGTTTCACGGGTCAAGGTTTCACGGGTAAGTTTCACGGGTAAGTTTCACGGGTGACGTTTCACGGGTCTAGGTTTCACTGGTAAGTTTCACGGGTCAAGGTTTCACGGGTAAGTTTCACGGGTAAGTTTCACGGGTATGTTTCACGGGTGACGTTTCACGGGTCTTGGTTTAACTGGTAAGTTTCTCGGGTCAAGGTTTCACGGGTAAGTTTCACGGGTAAGTTTCACGGGTATGTTTCACGGGTGACGTTTCACGGGTCTAGGTTTCACTGGTAAGTTTCACGGGTCAAGGTTTCACGGGTAAGTTTCACGGGTAAGTTTCACGAGTATGTTTCACGGGTGACGTTTCACGGGTCTAGGTTTCACTGGTAAGTTTCACGGGTCAAGGTTTTACGGGTAAGTTTCACGGGTAAGTTTCACGGGTATGTTTCACGGGTGACGTTTCACGGGTCTAGGTTTCACTGGTAAGTTTCACGAGTCAATTTTTCACGGGTAAGTTTCACGGGTAAGTTTTACGGGTAAGTTTCACGGGTGACGTTTTACGGGTGACGTTTCACGGGTCTAGGTTTCATTGGTAAGTTTCACGGGTCAAGGTTTCACGGGTAAGTTTCACGGGTAAGTTTCACGGGTATGTTTCACGGGTGACGTTTCACGGGTCTAGGTTTCACTGGTAAGTTTCACGGGTCAAGGTTTCACGGGTAAGTTTCACGGGTAAGTTTCACGGGTAAGTTTCACGGGTATGTTTCACGGGTGACGTTTCACGGGTCTAGGTTTCACTGGTAAGTTTAACGGGTCAAAGTTTCACGGGTAAGTTTTACGGGTAAGTTTCACGGGTATGTTTTACGGGTATGTTTCACGGGTGACGTTTCACGGGTCTAGGTTTCACTGGTAAGTTTCACGGGTCAAGGTTTCACGGGTAAGTTTCACGGGTAAGTTTCACGGGTATGTTTCACGGGTGACGTTTCACGGGTCTAGGTTTCACTGGTAAGTTTCACGGGTCAAGGTTTCACGGGTAAGTTTCACGGGTAAGTTACACGGGTATGTTTCACGGGTGACGTTTCACGGGTCTAGGTTTCACTGGTAAGTTTCACGGGTCAAGGTTTCACGGGTAAGTTTCACGGGTAAGTTTCACGGGTATGTTTCACGGGTGACGTTTCACGGGTCTAGGTTTCACTGGTAAGTTTCACGGGTCAAGGTTTTACGGGTAAGTTTCACGGGTAAGTTTCACGGGTATGTTTCACGGGTGACGTTTCACGGGTCTAGGTTTCACTGGTAAGTTTCACGAGTCAAGGATTCACGGGTAAGTTTCACGGGTAAGTTTTACGGGTAAGTTTCACGGGTGACGTTTCACGGGTCTAGGTTTCACTGGTAAGTTTCACGGGTCAAGGTTTCACGGGTAAGTTTCACGGGTATGTTTCACGGGTGACGTTTCACGGGTCTAGGTTTCACTGGAAAGTTTCACGGGTCAAGGTTTCACGGGTAAGTTTCACGGGTAAGTTTTACGGGTATGTTTTACAGGTGACGTTTCACGGGTCTAGGTTTCACTGGTAAATTTCACGGGTCAAGGTTTCACGGGTAAGTTTCACGGGTGACGTTTCACGGGTATGTTTTACGGGTGACGTTTCACGGGTCTAGGTTTCACTGGTAAGTTTCACGGGTCAAGGTTTCACGGGTAAGTTTCACGGGTAAGTTTCACGGGTATGTTTCACGGGTGACGTTTCACGGGTCTAGGTTTCACTGGTAAGTTTCACGGGTCAAGGTTTTACGGGTAAGTTTCACGGGTCTAGATTTCACTGGTAAGTTTCACGGGTCAAGGTTTCACGGGTAAGTTTCACGGGTAAGTTTCACGGGTATGTTTCACGGGTGACGTTTCACGGGTCTAGGTTTCACTGGTAAGTTTCACGGGTCAAGGTTTCACGGGTAAGTTTCACGGGTAAATTTCACGGGTATGTTTCACGGGTGACGTTTCACGGGTCTAGGTTTCACTGGTAAGTTTCACGGGTCAAGGTTTCACGGGTAAGTTTCACGGGTAAGTTTCACGGGTAAGTTTCACGGGTATGTTTCACGGGTGACGTTTCACGGGTCTAGGTTTCACTGGTAAGTTTCACGGGTCAAGGTTTCACGGGTAAGTTTCACGGGTAAGTTTCACGGGTATGTTTCACGGGTATGTTTCACGGGTGACGTTTCACGGGTCTAGGTTTCACTGGTAAGTTTCACGGGTCAAGGTTTCACGGGTAAGTTTCACGGGTAAGTTTCACGGGTATGTTTCACGGGTGACGTTTCACGGGTCTAGGTTTCACTGGTAAGTTTTACGGGTCAAGGTTTCACGGGTAAGTTTCACGGGTATGTTTCACGGGTGTGTTTCACGGGTGACGTTTCACGGGTCTAGGTTTCACTGGTAAGTTTCACGGGTCAAGGTTTCACGGGTAAGTTTCACGGGTAAGTTTCACGGGTTTGTTTCACGGGTGACGTTTCACGGGTCTAGGTTTCACTGGTAAGTTTCACGGGTCAAGGTTTTACGGGTAAGTTTCACGGGTAAGTTTCACGGGTAAGTTTCACGGGTATGTTTCACGGGTATGTTTCACGGGTGACGTTTCACGGGTCTAGGTTTCACTGGTAAGTTTCACGGGTCAAGGTTTCACGGGTAAGTTTCACGGGTAAGTTTCACGGGTATGTTTCACGGGTGACGTTTCACGGGTCTAGGTTTCACTGGTAAGTTTCACGGGTCAAGGTTTCACGGGTAAGTTTCACGGGTAAGTTTCACGGGTATGTTTCACGGGTGACGTTTCACGGGTCTAGGTTTCACTGGTAAGTTTCACGGGTCAAGGTTTCACGGGTAAGTTTCACGGGTAAGTTTCACGGGTGACGTTTCACGGGTCTAGGTTTCACTGGTAAGTTTCACGGGTCAAGGTTTCAAGGGTAAGTTTTACGGGTAAGTTTCACGGATATGTTTCACGGGTGACGTTTCACGGGTCTAGGTTTCACTGGAAAGTTTCACGGGTCAAGGTTTCACGGGTAAGTTTCACGGGTAAGTTTTACGGGTATGTTTTACAGGTGACGTTTCACGGGTCTAGGTTTCACTGGTAAGTTTCACGGGTCAAGGTTTCACGGGTAAGTTTCACGGGTAAGTTTCACGGGTATGTTTCGCGGGTGACGTTTCACGGGTCTAGGTTTCACTGGTAAGTTTCACGGGTCAAGGTTTCACGGGTAAGTTTCACGGGTGACGTTTCACGGGTCTATTTTTCACTGGTAAGTTTCACGGGTCAAGGTTTCACGGGTAAGTGTCACGTGTAAGTTTCACGGGTAAGTTTCACGGGTGACGTTTCACGGGTCTAGGTTTCACTGGTAAGTTTCACGGGTCAAGGTTTCACGGGTAAGTTTCACGGGTAAGTTTCACGGGTAAGTTTCACGGGTAAGTTTCACGGGTGACGTTTCACGGGTCTAGGTTTCACTGGTAAGTTTCACGGGTTAAGGTTTCACGGGTAAGTTTCACGGGTAAGTTTCACGGGTGACGTTTCACGGGTCTAGGTTTCACTGGTAAGTTTCACGGGTCAAGGTTTCACGGGTAAGTTTCACGGGTAAGTTTCACGGGTATGTTTCACGGGTGACGTTTCACGGGTCTTGGTTTAACTGGTAAGTTTCACGGGTCAAGGTTTCACGGGTAAGTTTCACGGGTAAGTTTCACGGGTATGTTTCACGGGTGACGTTTCACGGGTCTAGGTTTCACTGGTAAGTTTCACGGGTCAAGGTTTCACGGGTAAGTTTCACGGGTAAGTTTTACGGGTAAGTTTCACGGGTGACGTTTTACGGGTGACGTTTCACGGGTCTAGGTTTCATTGGTAAGTTTCACGGGTCAAGGTTTCACGGGTAAGTTTCACGGGTAAGTTTCACGGGTATGTTTCACGGGTGACGTTTCACGGGTCTAGGTTTCACTGGTAAGTTTCACGGGTCAAGGTTTCACGGGTAAGTTTCACGGGTAAGTTTCACGGGTAAGTTTCACGGGTATGTTTCACGGGTGACGTTTCACGGGTCTAGGTTTCACTGGTAAGTTTAACGGGTCAAGGTTTCACGGGTAAGTTTTACGGGTAAGTTTTACGGGTATGTTTTACGGGTATGTTTCACGGGTGACGTTTCACGGGTCTAGGTTTCACTGGTAAGTTTCACGGGTCAAGGTTTCACGGGTAAGTTTCACGGGTAAGTTTCACGGGTATGTTTCACGGGTGACGTTTCACGGGTCTAGGTTTCACTGGTAAGTTTCACGGGTCAAGGTTTCACGGGTAAGTTTCACGGGTAAGTTACACGGGTATGTTTCACGGGTGACGTTTCACGGGTCTAGGTTTCACTGGTAAGTTTCACGGGTCAAGGTTTCACGGGTAAGTTTCACGGGTAAGTTTCACGGGTATGTTTCACGGGTGACGTTTCACGGGTCTAGGTTTCACTGGTAAGTTTCACGGGTCAAGGTTTTACGGGTAAGTTTCACGGGTAAGTTTCACGGGTAAGTTTCACGGGTATGTTTCACGGGTGACGTTTCACGGGTCTAGGTTTCACTGGTAAGTTTCACGAGTCAAGGATTCACGGGTAAGTTTCACGGGTAAGTTTTACGGGTAAGTTTCACGGGTGACGTTTCACGGGTCTAGGTTTCACTGGTAAGTTTCACGGGTCAAGGTTTCACGGGTAAGTTTCACGGGTATGTTTCACGGGTGACGTTTCACGGGTCTAGGTTTCACTGGAAAGATTCACGGGTCAAGGTTTCACGGGTAAGTTTCACGGGTAAGTTTTACGGGTATGATTTACAGGTGACGTTTCACGGGTCTAGGTTTCACTGGTAAGTTTCACGGGTCAAGGTTTCACGGGTAAGTTTCACGGGTGACGTTTCACGGGTATGTTTTACGGGTGACGTTTCACGGGTCTAGGTTTCACTGGTAAGTTTCACGGGTCAAGGTTTCACGGGTAAGTTTCACGGGTAAGTTTCACGGGTATGTTTCACGGGTGACGTTTCACGGGTCTAGGTTTCACTGGTAAGTTTCACGGGTCAAGGTTTTACGGGTAAGTTTCACGGGTCTAGATTTCACTGGTAAGTTTCACGGGTCAAGGTTTCACGGGTAAGTTTCACGGGTAAGTTTCACGGGTATGTTTCACGGGTGACGTTTCACGGGTCTAGGTTTCACTGGTAAGTTTCACGGGTCAAGGTTTCACGGGTAAGTTTCACGGGTAAATTACACGGGTATGTTTCACGGGTGACGTTTCACGGGTCTAGGTTTCACTGGTAAGTTTCACGGGTCAAGGTTTCACGGGTAAGTTTCACGGGTCTAGGTTTCACTGGTAAGTTTCACGGGTATGTTTCACGGGTGACGTTTCACGGGTCTAGGTTTCACTGGTAAGTTTCACGGGTCAAGGTTTCACGGGTAAGTTTCACGGGTAAGTTTCACGGGTATGTTTCACGGGTATGTTTCACGGGTGACGTTTCACGGGTCTAGGTTTCACTGGTAAGTTTCACGGGTCAAGGTTTCACGGGTAAGTTTCACGGGTAAGTTTCACGGGTATGTTTCACGGGTGACGTTTCACGGGTCTAGGTTTCACTGGTAAGTTTTACGGGTCAAGGTTTCACGGGTAAGTTTCACGGGTATGTTTCACGGGTGTGTTTCACGGGTGACGTTTCACGGGTCTAGGTTTCACTGGTAAGTTTCACGGGTCAAGGTTTCACGGGTAAGTTTCACGGGTAAGTTTCACGGGTTTGTTTCACGGGTGACGTTTCACGGGTCTAGGTTTCACTGGTAAGTTTCACGGGTCAAGGTTTTACGGGTAAGTTTCACGGGTAAGTTTCACGGGTATGTTTCACGGGTATGTTTCACGGGTGACGTTTCACGGGTCTAGGTTTCACTGGTAAGTTTCACGGGTCAAGGTTTCACGGGTAAGTTTCACGGGTAAGTTTCACGGGTATGTTTCACGGGTGACGTTTCACGGGTCTAGGTTTCACTGGTAAGTTTCACGGGTCAAGGTTTCACGGGTAAGTTTCACGGGTATGTTTCACGGGTATGTTTCACGGGTGACGTTTCACGGGTCTAGGTTTCACTGGTAAGTTTCACGGGTCAAGGTTTCACGGGTAAGTTTCACGGGTAAGTTTCACGGGTGACGTTTCACGGGTCTAGGTTTCACTGGTAAGTTTCACGGGTCAAGGTTTCAAGGGTAAGTTTTACGGGTAAGTTTCACGGATATGTTTCACGGGTGACGTTTCACGGGTCTAGGTTTCACTGGAAAGTTTCACGGGTCAAGGTTTCACGGGTAAGTTTCACGGGTAAGTTTTACGGGTATGTTTTACAGGTGACGTTTCACGGGTCTAGGTTTCACTGGTAAGTTTCACGGGTCAAGGTTTCACGGGTAAGTTTCACGGGTAAGTTTCACGGGTATGTTTCGCGGGTGACGTTTCACGGGTCTAGGTTTCACTGGTAAGTTTCACGGGTCAAGGTTTCACGGGTAAGTTTCACGGGTGACGTTTCACGGGTCTATTTTTCACTGGTAAGTTTCACGGGTCAAGGTTTCACGGGTAAGTGTCACGTGTAAGTTTCACGGGTAAGTTTCACGGGTGACGTTTCACGGGTCTAGGTTTCACTGGTAAGTTTCACGGGTCAAGGTTTCACGGGTAAGTTTCACGGGTAAGTTTCACGGGTAAGTTTCACGGGTAAGTTTCACGGGTGACGTTTCACGGGTCTAGGTTTCACTGGTAAGTTTCACGGGTTAAGGTTTCACGGGTAAGTTTCACGGGTAAGTTTCACGGGTGACGTTTCACGGGTCTAGGTTTCACTGGTAAGTTTCACGGGTCAAGGTTTCACGGGTAAGTTTCACGGGTAAGTTTCACGGGTATGTTTCACGGGTGACGTTTCACGGGTCTTGGTTTAACTGGTAAGTTTCACGGGTCAAGGTTTCACGGGTAAGTTTCACTGGTAAGTTTCACGGGTATGTTTCACGGGTGACGTTTCACGGGTCTAGGTTTCACTGGTAAGTTTCACGGGTCAAGGTTTCACGGGTAAGTTTCACGGGTAAGTTTTACGGGTAAGTTTCACGGGTGACGTTTTACGGGTGACGTTTCACGGGTCTAGGTTTCATTGGTAAGTTTCACGGGTCAAGGTTTCACGGGTAAGTTTCACGGGTAAGTTTCACGGGTATGTTTCACGGGTGACGTTTCACGGGTCTAGGTTTCACTGGTAAGTTTCACGGGTCAAGGTTTCACGGGTAAGTTTCACGGGTAAGTTTCACGGGTAAGTTTCACGGGTATGTTTCACGGGTGACGTTTCACGGGTCTAGGTTTCACTGGTAAGTTTAACGGGTCAAGGTTTCACGGGTAAGTTTTACGGGTAAGTTTCACGGGTATGTTTTACGGGTATGTTTCACGGGTGACGTTTCACGGGTCTAGGTTTCACTGGTAAGTTTCACGGGTCAAGGTTTCACGGGTAAGTTTCACGGGTAAGTTTCACGGGTATGTTTCACGGGTGACGTTTCACGGGTCTAGGTTTCACTGGTAAGTTTCACGGGTCAAGGTTTCACGGGTAAGTTTCACGGGTAAGTTACACGGGTATGTTTCACGGGTGACGTTTCACGGGTCTAGGTTTCACTGGTAAGTTTCACGGGTCAAGGTTTCACGGGTAAGTTTCACGGGTAAGTTTCACGGGTATGTTTCACGGGTGACGTTTCACGGGTCTAGGTTTCACTGGTAAGTTTCACGGGTCAAGGTTTTACGGGTAAGTTTCACGGGTAAGTTTCACGGGTAAGTTTCACGGGTATGTTTCACGGGTGACGTTTCACGGGTCTAGGTTTCACTGGTAAGTTTCACGAGTCAAGGATTCACGGGTAAGTTTCACGGGTAAGTTTTACGGGTAAGTTTCACGGGTGACGTTTCACGGGTCTAGGTTTCACTGGTAAGTTTCATGGGTCAAGGTTTCACGGGTAAGTTTCACGGGTATGTTTCACGGGTGACGTTTCACGGGTCTAGGTTTCACTGGAAAGTTTCACGGGTCAAGGTTTCACGGGTAAGTTTCACGGGTAAGTTTTACGGGTATGATTTACAGGTGACGTTTCACGGGTCTAGGTTTCACTGGTAAGTTTCACGGGTCAAGGTTTCACGGGTAAGTTTCACGGGTGACGTTTCACGGGTATGTTTTACGGGTGACGTTTCACGGGTCTAGGTTTCACTGGTAAGTTTCACGGGTCAAGGTTTCACGGGTAAGTTTCACGGGTAAGTTTCACGGGTATGTTTTACGGGTGACGTTTCACGGGTCTAGGTTTCACTGGTAAGTTTCACGGGTCAAGGTTTTACGGGTAAGTTTCACGGGTCTAGATTTCACTGGTAAGTTTCACGGGTCAAGGTTTCACTGGTAAGTTTCACGGGTAAGTTTCACAAGTTTGTTTCACGGGTTACGTTTCACGGGTCTAGGTTTCACTGGAAAGTTTCACGGGTCAAGGTTTCACGGGTAAGTTTCACGGGTAAGTTTCACGGGTATGTTTCACGGGTGACGTTTCACGGGTCTAGGTTTCACTGGTAAGTTTCACGGGTCAAGGTTTCACGGGTAAGTTTCACGGGTAAGTTTCACGGGTATGTTTCACGGGTGACGTTTTACGGGTCTAGGTTTCACTGGTAAGTTTCACGGGTCAAGGTTTCACGGGTAAGTTTCACGGGTAAGTTTCACGGGTAAGTTTCACGGGTATGTTTCACGGGTGACGTTTCACGGGTCTAGGTTTCACTGGTAAGTTTCACGGGTCAAGGTTTCACGGGTAAGTTTCACGGGTAAGTTTCACGGGTATGTTTCACGAGTATGTTTCACGGGTGACGTTTCACGGGTCTAGGTTTCACTGGTAAGTTTCACGGGTCAAGGTTTCACGGGTAAGTTTCACGGGTAAGTTTCACGGGTATGTTTCACAGGTGACGTTTCACGGGTCTAGGTTTCACTGGTAAGTTTTACGGGTCAAGGTTTCACGGGTAAGTTTCACGGGTATGTTTCACGGGTATGTTTCACGGGTGACGTTTCACGGGTCTAGGTTTCACTGGTAAGTTTCACCGGTCAAGGTTTCACGGGTAAGTTTCACGGGTAAGTTTCACGGGTATGTTTCACGGGTGACGTTTCACGGGTCTAGGTTTCACTGGTAAGTTTCACGGGTCAAGGTTTCACGAGTAAGTTTCACGGGTAAGTTTCACGAGTATGTTTCACGGGTATGTTTCACGGGTGACGTTTCACGGGTCTAGGTTTCACTGGTAAGTTTCACGGGTCAAGGTTTCACGGGTAAGTTTCTCGGGTAAGTTTCACGGGTATGTTTCACGGGTGACGTTTCACGGGTCTAGGTTTCACTGGTAAGTTTCACGGGTCAAGGTTTCACGGGTAAGTTTCACGGGTAAGTTTCACGGGTAAGTTTCACGGGTAAGTTTCACGGGTGACGTTTCACGGGTCTAGGTTTCACTGGTAAGTTTCACGGGTCAAGGTTTCACGGGTAAGTTTCACGGGTAAGTTTCACGGGTCTAGGTTTCACTGGTAAGTTTCACGGGTCAAGGTTTCACGGGTAAGTTTCACGGGTAAGTTTCACGGGTATGTTTCACGGGTGACGTTTCACGGGTCTTGGTTTAACTGGTAAGTTTCACGGGTCAAGGTTTCACGGGTAAGTTTCACGGGTAAGTTTCACAGGTATGTTTCACGGGTGACGTTTCACGGGTCTAGGTTTCACTGGTAAGTTTCACGGGTCAAGGTTTCACGGGTAAGTTTCACGGGTAAGTTTCACGGGTATGTTTCACGGGTGACGTTTCACGGGTCTAGGTTTCACTGGTAAGTTTCACGGGTCAAGGTTTTACGGGTAAGTTTCACGGGTAAGTTTCACGGGTATCTTTCACGGGTGACGTTTCACGGGTCTAGGTTTCACTGGTAAGTTTCACGAGTCAATTTTTCACGGGTAAGTTTCACGGGTAAGTTTTACGGGTAAGTTTCACGGGTGACGTTTTACGGGTGACGTTTCACGGGTCTAGGTTTCATTGGTAAGTTTCACGGGTCAAGGTTTCACGGGTAAGTTTCACGGGTAAGTTTCACGGGTATGTTTCACGGGTGACGTTTCACGGGTCTAGGTTTCACTGGTAAGTTTCACGGGTCAAGGTTTCACGGGTAAGTTTCACGGGTAAGTTTCACGAGTAAGTTTCACGGGTATGTTTCACGGGTGACGTTTCACGGGTCTAGGTTTCACTGGTAAGTTTAACGGGTCAAGGTTTCACGGGTAAGTTTTAAGGGTAAGTTTCACGGGTATGTTTTACGGGTATGTTTCACGGGTGACGTTTCACGGGTCTAGGTTTCACTGGTAAGTTTCACGGGTCAAGGTTTCACGGGTAAGTTTCACGGGTAAGTTTCACGGGTATGTTTCACGGGTGACGTTTCACGGGTCTAGGTTTCACTGGTAAGTTTCACGGGTCAAGGTTTCACGGGTAAGTTTCACGGGTAAGTTACACGGGTATGTTTCACGGGTGACGTTTCACGGGTCTAGGTTTCACTGGTAAGTTTCACGGGTCAAGGTTTCACGGGTAAGTTTCACGGGTAAGTTTCACGGGTATGTTTCACGGGTGACGTTTCACGGGTCTAGGTTTCACTGGTAAGTTTCACGGGTCAAGGTTTTACGGGTAAGTTTCACGGGTAAGTTTCACGGGTATGTTTCACGGGTGACGTTTCACGGGTCTAGGTTTCACTGGTAAGTTTCACGAGTCAAGGATTCACGGGTAAGTTTCACGGGTAAGTTTTACGGGTAAGTTTCACGGGTGACGTTTCACGGGTCTAGGTTTCACTGGTAAGTTTCACGGGTCAAGGTTTCACGGGTAAGTTTCACGGGTATGTTTCACGGGTGACGTTTCACGGGTCTAGGTTTCACTGGAAAGTTTCACGGGTCAAGGTTTCACGGGTAAGTTTCACGGGTAAGTTTTACGGGTATGATTTACAGGTGACGTTTCACGGGTCTAGGTTTCACTGGTAAGTTTCACGGGTCAAGGTTTCACGGGTAAGTTTCACGGGTGACGTTTCACGGGTATGTTTTACGGGTGACGTTTCACGGGTCTAGGTTTCACTGGTAAGTTTCACGGGTCAAGGTTTCACGGGTAAGTTTCACGGGTAAGTTTCACGGGTATGTTTCACGGGTGACGTTTCACGGGTCTAGGTTTCACTGGAAAGTTTCACGGGTCAAGGTTTTACGGGTAAGTTTCACGGGTCTAGATTTCACTGGTAAGTTTCACGGGTCAAGGTTTCACTGGTAAGTTTAACGGGTCAAGGTTTCACGGGTAAGTTTTACGGGTAAGTTTCACGGGTATGTTTTACGGGTATGTTTCACGGGTGACGTTTCACGGGTCTAGGTTTCACTGGTAAGTTTCACGGGTCAAGGTTTCACGGGTAAGTTTCACGGGTAAGTTTCACGGGTATGTTTCACGGGTGACGTTTCACGGGTCTAGGTTTCACTGGTAAGTTTCACGGGTCAAGGTTTCACGGGTAAGTTTCACGGGTAAGTTACACGGGTATGTTTCACGGGTGACGTTTCACGGGTCTAGGTTTCACTGGTAAGTTTCACGGGTCAAGGTTTCACGGGTAAGTTTCACGGGTAAGTTTCACGGGTATGTTTCACGGGTGACGTTTCACGGGTCTAGGTTTCACTGGTAAGTTTCACGGGTCAAGGTTTTACGGGTAAGTTTCACGGGTAAGTTTCACGGGTATGTTTCACGGGTGACGTTTCACGGGTCTAGGTTTCACTGGTAAGTTTCACGAGTCAAGGATTCACGGGTAAGTTTCACGGGTAAGTTTTACGGGTAAGTTTCACGGGTGACGTTTCACGGGTCTAGGTTTCACTGGTAAGTTTCACGGGTCAAGGTTTCACGGGTAAGTTTCACGGGTATGTTTCACGGGTGACGTTTCACGGGTCTAGGTTTCACTGGAAAGTTTCACGGGTCAAGGTTTCACGGGTAAGTTTCACGGGTAAGTTTTACGGGTATGATTTACAGGTGACGTTTCACGGGTCTAGGTTTCACTGGTAAGTTTCACGGGTCAAGGTTTCACGGGTAAGTTTCACGGGTGACGTTTCACGGGTATGTTTTACGGGTGACGTTTCACGGGTCTAGGTTTCACTGGTAAGTTTCACGGGTCAAGGTTTCACGGGTAAGTTTCACGGGTAAGTTTTACGGGTATGTTTCACGGGTGACGTTTCACGGGTCTAGGTTTCACTGGTAAGTTTCACGGGTCAAGGTTTTACGGGTAAGTTTCACGGGTCTAGATTTCACTGGTAAGTTTCACGGGTCAAGGTTTCACTGGTAAGTTTCACGGGTAAGTTTCACGGGTTTGTTTCACGGGTTACGTTTCACGGGTCTAGGTTTCACTGGAAAGTTTCACGGGTCAAGGTTTCACGGGTAAGTTTCACGGGTAAGTTTCACGGGTATGTTTCACGGGTGACGTTTCACGGGTCTAGGTTTCACTGGTAAGTCTCACGGGTCAAGGTTTCACGGGTAAGTTTCACGGGTAAGTTTCACGGGTATGTTTCACGGGTGACGTTTCACGGGTCTAGGTTTCACTGGTAAGTTTCACGGGTCAAGGTTTCACGGGTAAGTTTCACGGGTAAGTTTCACGGGTAAGTTTCACGGGTATGTTTCACGGGTGACGTTTCACGGGTCTAGGTTTCACTGGTAAGTTTCACGGGTCAAGGTTTCACGGGTAAGTTTCACGGGTAAGTTTCACGGGTATGTTTCACGGGTATGTTTCACGGGTGACGTTTCACGGGTCTAGGTTTCACTGGTAAGTTTCACGGGTCAAGGTTTCACGGGTAAGTTTCACGGGTAAGTTTCACGGGTATGTTTCACGGGTGACGTTTCACGGGTCTAGGTTTCACTGGTAAGTTTTACGGGTCAAGGTTTCACGGGTAAGTTTCACGGGTATGTTTCACGGGTATGTTTCACGGGTGACGTTTCACGGGTCTAGGTTTCACTGGTAAGTTTCACCGGTCAAGGTTTCACGGGTAAGTTTCACGGGTAAGTTTCACGGGTATGTTTCACGGGTGACGTTTCACGGGTCTAGGTTTCACTGGTAAGTTTCACGGGTCAAGGTTTCACGAGTAAGTTTCACGGGTAAGTTTCACGAGTATGTTTCACGGGTATGTTTCACGGGTGACGTTTCACGGGTCTAGGTTTCACTGGTAAGTTTCACGGGTCAAGGTTTCACGGGTAAGTTTCACGGGTAAGTTTCACGGGTATGTTTCACGGGTGACGTTTCACGGGTCTTGGTTTCACTGGTAAGTTTCACGGGTCAAGGTTTCACGGGTAAGTTTCACGGGTAAGTTTCACGGGTAAGTTTCACGGGTAAGTTTCACGGGTGACGTTTCACGGGTCTAGGTTTCACTGGTAAGTTTCACGGGTCAAGGTTTCACGGGTAAGTTTCACGGGTAAGTTTCACGGGTGACGTTTAACGGGTCTAGGTTTCACTGGTAAGTTTCACGGGTCAAGGTTTCACGGGTAAGTTTCACGGGTAAGTTTCACGGGTATGTTTCACGGGTGACGTTTCACGGGTCTTGGTTTAACTGGTAAGTTTCACGGGTCAAGGTTTCACGGGTAAGTTTCACGGGTAAGTTTCACAGGTATGTTTCACGGGTGACGTTTCACGGGTCTAGGTTTCACTGGTAAGTTTCACGGGTCAAGGTTTCACGGGTAAGTTTCACGGGTAAGTTTCACGGGTATGTTTCACGGGTGACGTTTCACGGGTCTAGGTTTCACTGGTAAGTTTCACGGGTCAAGGTTTTACGGGTAAGTTTCACGGGTAAGTTTCACGGGTATCTTTCACGGGTGACGTTTCACGGGTCTAGGTTTCACTGGTAAGTTTCACGAGTCAATTTTTCACGGGTAAGTTTCACGGGTAAGTTTTACGGGTAAGTTTCACGGGTGACGTTTTACGGGTGACGTTTCACGGGTCTAGGTTTCATTGGTAAGTTTCACGGGTCAAGGTTTCACGGGTAAGTTTCACGGGTATGTTTCACGGGTGACGTTTCACGGGTCTAGGTTTCACTGGTAAGTTTCACGGGTCAAGGTTTCACGGGTAAGTTTCACGGGTAAGTTTCACGGGTAAGTTTCACGGGTATGTTTCACGGGTGACGTTTCACGGGTCTAGGTTTCACTGGTAAGTTTAACGGGTCATGGTTTCACGGGTAAGTTTTACGGGTAAGTTTCACGGGTATGTTTTACGGGTATGTTTCACGGGTGACGTTTCACGGGTCTAGGTTTCACTGGTAAGTTTCACGGGTCAAGGTTTCACGGGTAAGTTTCACGGGTAAGTTTCACGGGTAAGTTACACGGGTATGTTTCACGGGTGACGTTTCACGGGTCTAGGTTTCACTGGTAAGTTTCACGGGTCAAGGTTTCACGGGTAAGTTTCACGGGTAAGTTTCACGGGTATGTTTCACGGGTGACGTTTCACGGGTCTAGGTTTCACTGGTAAGTTTCACGGGTCAAGGTTTCACGGGTAAGTTTCACGGGTAAATTTCACGGGTATGTTTCACGGGTGACGTTTCACGGGTCTAGGTTTCACTGGTAAGTTTCACGGGTCAAGGTTTCACGGGTAAGTTTCACGGGTAAGTTTCACGGGTAAGTTTCACGGGTATGTTTCACGGGTGACGTTTCACGGGTCTAGGTTTCACTGGTAAGTTTCACGGGTCAAGGTTTCACGGGTAAGTTTCACGGGTAAGTTTCACGGGTATGTTTCACGGGTATGTTTCACGGGTGACGTTTCACGGGTCTAGGTTTCACTGGTAAGTTTCACGGGTCAAGGTTTCACGGGTAAGTTTCACGGGTAAGTTTCACGGGTATGTTTCACGGGTGACGTTTCACGGGTCTAGGTTTCACTGGTAAGTTTTACGGGTCAAGGTTTCACGGGTAAGTTTCACGGGTATGTTTCACGGGTATGTTTCACGGGTGACGTTTCACGGGTCTAGGTTTCACTGGTAAGTTTCACCGGTCAAGGTTTCACGGGTAAGTTTCACGGGTAAGTTTCACGGGTATGTTTCACGGGTGACGTTTCACGGGTCTAGGTTTCACTGGTAAGTTTCACGGGTCAAGGTTTCACGAGTAAGTTTCACGGGTAAGTTTCACGAGTATGTTTCACGGGTATGTTTCACGGGTGACGTTTCACGGGTCTAGGTTTCACTGGTAAGTTTCACGGGTCAAGGTTTCACGGGTAAGTTTCACGGGTTAGTTTCACGGGTATGTTTCACGGGTGACGTTTCACGGGTCTAGGTTTCACTGGTAAGTTTCACGGGTCAAGGTTTCACGGGTAAGTTTCACGGGTAAGTTTCACGGGTAAGTTTCACGGGTAAGTTTCACGGGTGACGTTTCACGGGTCTAGGTTTCACTGGTAAGTTTCACGGGTCAAGGTTTCACGGGTAAGTTTCACGGGTAAGTTTCACGGGTCTAGGTTTCACTGGTAAGTTTCACGGGTCAAGGTTTCACGGGTAAGTTTCACGGGTAAGTTTCACGGGTATGTTTCACGGGTGACGTTTCACGGGTCTTGGTTTAACTGGTAAGTTTCACGGGTCAAGGTTTCACGGGTAAGTTTCACGGGTAAGTTTCACAGGTATGTTTCACGGGTGACGTTTCACGGGTCTAGGTTTCACTGGTAAGTTTCACGGGTCAAGGTTTCACGGGTAAGTTTCACGGGTAAGTTTCACGGGTATGTTTCACGGGTGACGTTTCACGGGTCTAGGTTTCACTGGTAAGTTTCACGGGTCAAGGTTTTACGGGTAAGTTTCACGGGTAAGTTTCACGGGTATCTTTCACGGGTGACGTTTCACGGGTCTAGGTTTCACTGGTAAGTTTCACGAGTCAATTTTTCACGGGTAAGTTTCACGGGTAAGTTTTACGGGTAAGATTTACGGGTGACGTTTTACGGGTGACGTTTCACGGGTCTAGGTTTCATTGGTAAGTTTCACGGGTCAAGGTTTCACGGGTAAGTTTCACGGGTAAGTTTCACGGGTATGTTTCACGGGTGACGTTTCACGGGTCTAGGTTTCACTGGTAAGTTTCACGGGTCAAGGTTTCACGGGTAAGTTTCACGGGTAAGTTTCACGGGTAAGTTTCACGGGTATGTTTCACGGGTGACGTTTCACGGGTCTAGGTTTCACTGGTAAGTTTAACGGGTCAAGGTTTCACGGGTAAGTTTTACGGGTAAGTTTCACGGGTATGTTTTACGGGTATGTTTCACGGGTGACGTTTCACGGGTCTAGGTTTCACTGGTAAGTTTCACGGGTCAAGGTTTCACGGGTAAGTTTCACGGGTAAGTTTCACGGGTATGTTTCACGGGTGACGTTTCACGGGTCTAGGTTTCACTGGTAAGTTTCACGGGTCAAGGTTTCACGGGTAAGTTTCACGGGTAAGTTACACGGGTATGTTTCACGGGTGACGTTTCACGGGTCTAGGTTTCACTGGTAAGTTTCACGGGTCAAGGTTTCACGGGTAAGTTTCACGGGTAAGTTTCACGGGTATGTTTCACGGGTGACGTTTCACGGGTCTAGGTTTCACTGGTAAGTTTCACGGGTCAAGGTTTTACGGGTAAGTTTCACGGGTAAGTTTCACGGGTATGTTTCACGGGTGACGTTTCACGGGTCTAGGTTTCACTGGTAAGTTTCACGAGTCAAGGATTCACGGGTAAGTTTCACGGGTAAGTTTTACGGGTAAGTTTCACGGGTGACGTTTCACGGGTCTAGGTTTCACTGGTAAGTTTCACGGGTCAAGGTTTCACGGGTAAGTTTCACGGGTATGTTTCACGGGTGACGTTTCACGGGTCTAGGTTTCACTGGAAAGTTTCACGGGTCAAGGTTTCACGGGTAAGTTTTACGGGTATGATTTACAGGTGATGTTTCACGGGTCTAGGTTTCACTGGTAAGTTTCACGGGTCAAGGTTTCACGGGTAAGTTTCACGGGTGACGTTTCACGGGTATGTTTTACGGGTGACGTTTCACGGGTCTAGGTTTCACTGGTAAGTTTCACGGGTCAAGGTTTCACGGGTAAGTTTCACGGGTAAGTTTCACGGGTATGTTTCACGGGTGACGTTTCACGGGTCTAGGTTTCACTGGAAAGTTTCACGGGTCAAGGTTTTACGGGTAAGTTTCACGGGTCTAGATTTCACTGGTAAGTTTCACGGGTCAAGGTTTCACTGGTAAGTTTAACGGGTCAAGGTTTCACGGGTAAGTTTTACGGGTAAGTTTCACGGGTATGTTTTACGGGTATGTTTCACGGGTGACGTTTCACGGGTCTAGGTTTCACTGGTAAGTTTCACGGGTCAAGGTTTCACGGGTAAGTTTCACGGGTAAGTTTCACGGGTATGTTTCACGGGTGACGTTTCACGGGTCTAGGTTTCACTGGTAAGTTTCACGGGTCAAGGTTTCACGGGTAAGTTTCACGGGTAAGTTACACGGGTATGTTTCACGGGTGACGTTTCACGGGTCTAGGTTTCACTGGTAAGTTTCACGGGTCAAGGTTTCACGGGTAAGTTTCACGGGTAAGTTTCACGGGTATGTTTCACGGGTGACGTTTCACGGGTCTAGGTTTCACTGGTAAGTTTCACGGGTCAAGGTTTTACGGGTAAGTTTCACGGGTAAGTTTCACGGGTATGTTTCACGGGTGACGTTTCACGGGTCTAGGTTTCACTGGTAAGTTTCACGAGTCAAGGATTCACGGGTAAGTTTCACGGGTAAGTTTTACGGGTAAGTTTCACGGGTGACGTTTCACGGGTCTAGGTTTCACTGGTAAGTTTCACGGGTCAAGGTTTCACGGGTAAGTTTCACGGGTATGTTTCACGGGTGACGTTTCACGGGTCTAGGTTTCACTGGAAAGTTTCACGGGTCAAGGTTTCACGGGTAAGTTTCACGGGTAAGTTTTACGGGTATGATTTACAGGTGACGTTTCACGGGTCTAGGTTTCACTGGTAAGTTTCACGGGTCAAGGTTTCACGGGTAAGTTTCACGGGTGACGTTTCACGGGTATGTTTTACGGGTGACGTTTCACGGGTCTAGGTTTCACTGGTAAGTTTCACGGGTCAAGGTTTCACGGGTAAGTTTCACGGGTAAGTTTTACGGGTATGTTTCACGGGTGACGTTTCACGGGTCTAGGTTTCACTGGTAAGTTTCACGGGTCAAGGTTTTACGGGTAAGTTTCACGGGTCTAGATTTCACTGGTAAGTTTCACGGGTCAAGGTTTCACTGGTAAGTTTCACGGGTAAGTTTCACGGGTTTGTTTCACGGGTTACGTTTCACGGGTCTAGGTTTCACTGGAAAGTTTCACGGGTCAAGGTTTCACGGGTAAGTTTCACGGGTAAGTTTCACGGGTATGTTTCACGGGTGACGTTTCACGGGTCTAGGTTTCACTGGTAAGTTTCACGGGTCAAGGTTTCACGGGTAAGTTTCACGGGTAAGTTTCACGGGTATGTTTCACGGGTGACGTTTCACGGGTCTAGGTTTCACTGGTAAGTTTCACGGGTCAAGGTTTCACGGGTAAGTTTCACGGGTAAGTTTCACGGGTAAGTTTCACGGGTATGTTTCACGGGTGACGTTTCACGGGTCTAGGTTTCACTGGTAAGTTTCACGGGTCAAGGTTTCACGGGTAAGTTTCACGGGTAAGTTTCACGGGTATGTTTCACGGGTATGTTTCACGGGTGACGTTTCACGGGTCTAGGTTTCACTGGTAAGTTTCACGGGTCAAGGTTTCACGGGTAAGTTTCACGGGTAAGTTTCACGGGTATGTTTCACGGGTGACGTTTCACGGGTCTAGGTTTCACTGGTAAGTTTCACCGGTCAAGGTTTCACGGGTAAGTTTCACGGGTAAGTTTCACGGGTATGTTTCACGGGTGACGTTTCACGGGTCTAGGTTTCACTGGTAAGTTTCACGGGTCAAGGTTTCACGAGTAAGTTTCACGGGTAAGTTTCACGAGTATGTTTCACGGGTGACGTTTCACGGGTCTAGGTTTCACTGGTAAGTTTCACGGGTCAAGGTTTCACGGGTAAGTTTCACGGGTAAGTTTCACGGGTATGTTTCACGGGTGACGTTTCACGGGTCTAGGTTTCACTGGTAAGTTTCACGGGTCAAGGTTTCACGGGTAAGTTTCACGGGTAAGTTTCACGGGTAAGTTTCACGGGTAAGTTTCACGGGTGACGTTTCACGGGTCTAGGTTTCACTGGTAAGTTTCACGGGTCAAGGTTTCACGGGTAAGTTTCACGGGTAAGTTTCACGGGTGACGTTTCACGGGTCTAGGTTTCACTGGTAAGTTTCACGGGTCAAGGTTTCACGGGTAAGTTTCACGGGTAAGTTTCACGGGTATGTTTCACGGGTGACGTTTCACGGGTCTTGGTTTAACTGGTAAGTTTCACGGGTCAAGGTTTCTCGGGTAAGTTTCACGGGTAAGTTTCACAGGTATGTTTCACGGGTGACGTTTCACGGGTCTAGGTTTCACTGGTAAGTTTCACGGGTCAAGGTTTCACGGGTAAGTTTCACGGGTAAGTTTCACGGGTATGTTTCACGGGTGACGTTTCACGGGTCTAGGTTTCACTGGTAAGTTTCACGGGTCAAGGTTTTACGGGTAAGTTTCACGGGTAAGTTTCACGGGTATCTTTCACGGGTGACGTTTCACGGGTCTAGGTTTCACTGGTAAGTTTCACGAGTCAATTTTTCACGGGTAAGTTTCACGGGTAAGTTTTACGGGTAAGTTTCACGGGTGACGTTTTACGGGTGACGTTTCACGGGTCTAGGTTTCATTGGTAAGTTTCACGGGTCAAGGTTTCACGGGTAAGTTTCACGGGTAAGTTTCACGGGTATGTTTCACGGGTGACGTTTCACGGGTCTAGGTTTCACTGGTAAGTTTCACGGGTCAAGGTTTCACGGGTAAGTTTCACGGGTAAGTTTCACGGGTAAGTTTCACGGGTATGTTTCACGGGTGACGTTTCACGGGTCTAGGTTTCACTGGTAAGTTTAACGGGTCAAGGTTTCACGGGTAAGTTTTACGGGTAAGTTTCACGGGTATGTTTTACGGGTATGTTTCACGGGTGACGTTTCACGGGTCTAGGTTTCACTGGTAAGTTTCACGGGTCAAGGTTTCACGGGTAAGTTTCACGGGTAAGTTTCACGGGTATGTTTCACGGGTGACGTTTCACGGGTCTAGGTTTCACTGGTAAGTTTCACGGGTCAAGGTTTCACGGGTAAGTTTCACGGGTAAGTTACACGGGTATGTTTCACGGGTGACGTTTCACGGGTCTAGGTTTCACTGGTAAGTTTCACGGGTCAAGGTTTCACGGGTAAGTTTCACGGGTAAGTTTCACGGGTATGTTTCACGGGTGACGTTTCACGGGTCTAGGTTTCACTGGTAAGTTTCACGGGTCAAGGTTTTACGGGTAAGTTTCACGGGTAAGTTTCACGGGTATGTTTCACGGGTGACGTTTCACGGGTCTAGGTTTCACTGGTAAGTTTCACGAGTCAAGGATTCACGGGTAAGTTTCACGGGTAAGTTTTACGGGTAAGTTTCACGGGTGACGTTTCACGGGTCTAGGTTTCACTGGTAAGTTTCACGGGTCAAGGTTTCACGGGTAAGTTTCACGGGTATGTTTCACGGGTGACGTTTCACGGGTCTAGGTTTCACTGGAAAGTTTCACGGGTCAAGGTTTCACGGGTAAGTTTCACGGGTAAGTTTTACGGGTATGATTTACAGGTGACGTTTCACGGGTCTAGGTTTCACTGGTAAGTTTCACGGGTCAAGGTTTCACGGGTAAGTTTCACGGGTGACGTTTCACGGGTATGTTTTACGGGTGACGTTTCACGGGTCTAGGTTTCACTGGTAAGTTTCACGGGTCAAGGTTTCACGGGTAAGTTTCACGGGTAAGTTTCACGGGTATGTTTCACGGGTGACGTTTCACGGGTCTAGGTTTCACTGGTAAGTTTCACGGGTCAAGGTTTTACGGGTAAGTTTCACGGGTCTAGATTTCACTGGTAAGTTTCACGGGTCAAGGTTTCACTGGTAAGTTTCACGGGTAAGTTTCACGGGTTTGTTTCACGGGTATGTTTCACGGGTATGTTTCACGGGTGACGTTTCACGGGTCTAGGTTTCACTGGTAAGTTTCACGGGTCAAGGTTTCACGGGTAAGTTTCACGGGTAAGTTTCACGGGTATGTTTCACGGGTGACGTTTCACGGGTCTAGGTTTCACTGGTAAGTTTCACGGGTCAAGGTTTCACGGGTAAGTTTCACGGGTAAGTTTCACGGGTATGTTTCACGGGTGACGTTTCACGGGTCTAGGTTTCACTGGTAAGTTTCACGGGTCAAGGTTTCACGGGTAAGTTTCACGGATAAGTTTCACGGGTGACGTTTCACGGGTCTAGGTTTCACTGGTAAGTTTCACGGGTCAAGGTTTCAAGGGTAAGTTTTACGGGTAAGTTTCACGGATATGTTTCACGGGTGACGTTTCACGGGTCTAGGTTTCACTGGAAAGTTTCACGGGTCAAGGTTTCACGGGTAAGTTTCACGGGTAAGTTTTACGGGTATGTTTTACAGGTGACGTTTCACGGGTCTAGGTTTCACTGGTAAGTTTCACGGGTCAAGGTTTCACGGGTAAGTTTCACGGGTAAGTTTCACGGGTATTTTTCGCGGGTGACGTTTCACGGGTCTAGGTTTCACTGGTAAGTTTCACGGGTCAAGGTTTCACGGGTAAGTTTCACGGGTGACGTTTCACGGGTCTATTTTTCACTGGTAAGTTTCACGGGTCAAGGTTTCACGGGTAAGTGTCACGTGTAAGTTTCACGGGTAAGTTTCACGGGTGACGTTTCACGGGTCTAGGTTTCACTGGTAAGTTTCACGGGTCAAGGTTTCACGGGTAAGTTTCACGGGTAAGTTTCACGGGTAAGTTTCACGGGTAAGTTTCACGGGTAAGTTTCACGGGTGACGTTTCACGGGTCTAGGTTTCACTGGTAAGTTTCACGGGTCAAGGTTTCACGGGTAAGTTTCACGGGTATGTTTCACGGGTGACGTTTCACGGGTCTAGGTTTCACTGGAAAGTTTCACGGGTCAAGGTTTCACGGGTAAGTTTCACGGGTATGTTTCACGGGTGACGTTTCACGGGTCTTGGTTTAACTGGTAAGTTTCACGGGTCAAGGTTTCACGGGTAAGTTTCACGGGTAAGTTTCACGGGTATGTTTCACGGTTGACGTTTCACGGGTCTAGGTTTCACTGGTAAGTTTCACGGGTCAAGGTTTCACGGGTAAGTTTCACGGGTAAGTTTCACGGGTATGTTTCACGGGTGACGTTTCACGGGTCTAGGTTTCACTGGTAAGTTTCACGGGTCAAGGTTTTACGGGTAAGATTCACGGGTAAGTTTCACGGGTATGTTTCACGGGTGACGTTTCACGGGTCTAGGTTTCACTGGTAAGTTTCACGAGTCAATTTTTCACGGGTAAGTTTTACGGGTAAGTTTTACGGGTAAGTTTCACGGGTGACGTTTTACGGGTGACGTTTCACGGGTCTAGGTTTCATTGGTAAGTTTCACGGGTCAAGGTTTCACGGGTAAGTTTCACGGGTAAGTTTCACGGGTATGTTTCACGGGTGACGTTTCACGGGTCTAGGTTTCACTGGTAAGTTTCACGGGTCAAGGTTTCACGGGTAAGTTTCACGGGTAAGTTTCACGGGTATGTTTCACGGGTGACGTTTCACGGGTCTAGGTTTCACTGGTAAGTTTAACGGGTCAAGGTTTCACGGGTAAGTTTTACATGTAAGTTTCACGGGTATGTTTTACGGGTATGTTTCACGGGTGACGTTTCACGGGTCTAGGTTTCACTGGTAAGTTTCACGGGTCAAGGTTTCACGGGTAAGTTTCACGGGTAAGTTTCACGGGTATGTTTCACGGGTGACGTTTCACGGGTCTAGGTTTCACTGGTAAGTTTCACGGGTCAAGGTTTCACGGGTAAGTTTCACGGGTATGTTTCACGGGTGACGTTTCACGGGTCTAGGTTTCACTGGAAAGTTTCACGGGTCAAGGTTTCACGGGTAAGTTTCACGGGTAAGTTTTACGGGTATGTTTTACAGGTGACGTTTCACGGGTCTAGGTTTCACTGGTAAATTTCACGGGTCAAGGTTTCACGGGTAAGTTTCACGGGTGACGTTTCACGGGTATGTTTTACGGGTGACGTTTCACGGGTCTAGGTTTCACTGGTAAGTTTCACGGGTCAAGGTTTCACGGGTAAGTTTCACGGGTAAGTTTCACGGGTATGTTTCACGGGTGACGTTTCACGGGTCTAGGTTTCACTGGTAAGTTTCACGGGTCAAGGTTTTACGGGTAAGTTTCACGGGTCTAGATTTCACTGGTAAGTTTCACGGGTCAAGGTTTCACGGGTAAGTTTCACGGGTAAGTTTCACGGGTTTGTTTCACGGGTGACGTTTCACGGGTCTAGGTTTCACTGGAAAGTTTCACGGGTCAAGGTTTCACGGGTAAGTTTCACGGGTAAGTTTCACGGGTATGTTTCACGGGTGACGTTTCACGGGTCTAGGTTTCACTGGTAAGTTTCACGGGTCAAGGTTTCACGGGTAAGTTTCACGGGTAAATTTCACGGGTATGTTTCACGGGTGACGTTTCACGGGTCTAGGTTTCACTGATAAGTTTCACGGGTCAAGGTTTCACGGGTAAGTTTCACGGGTAAGTTTCACGGGTCAAGGTTTCACGGGTAAGTTTCACGGGTAAGTTTCACGGGTATGTTTCACAGGTATGTTTCACGGGTGACGTTTCACGGGTCTAGGTTTCACTGGTAAGTTTCACGGGTCAAGGTTTCACGGGTAAGTTTCACGGGTAAGTTTCACGGGTATGTTTCACGGGTGACGTTTCACGGGTCTAGGTTTCACTGGTAAGTTTTACGGGTCAAGGTTTCACGGGTAAGTTTCACGGGTATGTTTCACGGGTATGTTTCACGGGTGACGTTTCACGGGTCTAGGTTTCACTGGTAAGTTTCACGGGTCAAGGTTACACGGGTAAGTTTCACGGGTAAGTTTCACGGGTATGTTTCACGGGTGACGTTTCACGGGTCTAGGTTTCACTGGTAAGTTTCACGGGTCAAGGTTTCACGGGTAAGTTTCACGGGTAAGTTTTACGGGTATGTTTCACGGGTATGTTTCACGGGTGACGTTTCACGGGTCTAGGTTTCACTGGTAAGTTTCACGGGTCAAGGTTTCACGGGTAAGTTTCACGGGTAAGTTTCACGGGTATGTTTCACGGGTGACGTTTCACGGGTCTAGGTTTCACTGGTAAGTTTCACGGGTCAAGGTTTCACGGGTAAGTTTCACGGGTAAGTTTCACGGGTATGTTTCACGGGTGACGTTTCACGGGTCTAGGTTTCACTGGTAAGTTTCACGGGTCAAGGTTTCACGGGTAAGTTTCACGGGTAAGTTTCACGGGTGACGTTTCACGGGTCTAGGTTTCACTGGTAAGTTTCACGGGTCAAGGTTTCAAGGGTAAGTATTACGGGTAAGTTTCACGGATATGTTTCACGGGTGACGTTTCACGGGTCTAGGTGTCACTGGAAAGTTTCACGGGTCAAGGTTTCACGGGTAAGTTTCACGGGTAAGTTTTACGGGTATGTTTTACAGGTGACGTTTCACGGGTCTAGGTTTCACTGGTAAGTTTCACGGGTCAAGGTTTCACGGGTAAGTTTCACGGGTAAGTTTCACGGGTATGTTTCGCGGGTGACGTTTCACGGGTCTAGGTTTCACTGGTAAGTTTCACGGGTCAAGGTTTCACGGGTAAGTTTCACGGGTGACGTTTCACGGGTCTATTTTTCACTGGTAAGTTTCACGGGTCAAGGTTTCACGGGTAAGTGTCACGTGTAAGTTTCACGGGTAAGTTTCACGGGTGACGTTTCACGGGTCTAGGTTTCACTGGTAAGTTTCACGGGTCAAGGTTTCACGGGTAAGTTTCACGGGTAAGTTTCACGGGTAAGTTTCACGGGTAAGTTTCACGGGTGACGTTTCACGGGTCTAGGTTTCACTGGTAAGTTTCACGGGTCAAGGTTTCACGGGTAAGTTTCACGGGTAAGTTTCACGGGTGACGTTTCACGGGTCTAGGTTTCACTGGTAAGTTTCACGGGTCAAGGTTTCACGGGTAAGTTTCACGGGTAAGTTTCACGGGTATGTTTCACGGGTGACGTTTCACGGGTCTTGGTTTAACTGGTAAGTTTCACGGGTCAAGGTTTCACGGGTAAGTTTCACGGGTAAGTTTCACGGGTATGTTTCACGGGTGACGTTTCACGGGTCTAGGTTTCACTGGTAAGTTTCACGGGTCAAGGTTTCACGGGTAAGTTTCACGGGTAAGTTTCACGGGTAAGTTTCACGGGTATGTTTCACGGGTGACGTTTCACGGGTCTAGGTTTCACTGGTAAGTTTCACGGGTCAAGGTTTTACGGGTAAGTTTCACGGGTCTAGGTTTCACTGGTAAGTTTCACGGGTCAAGGTTTCACGGGTAAGTTTCACGGGTAAGTTTCACGGGTATGTTTCACGGGTGACGTTTCACGGGTCTAGGTTTCACTGGTAAGTTTCACGGGTCAAGGTTTCACGGGTAAGTTTTACGGGTAAGTTTCACGGGTGACGTTTCACGGGTCTAGGTTTCACTGGTAAGTTTCACGGGTCAAGGTTTCACGGGTAAGTTTCACGGGTAAGTTTCACGGGTATGTTTCACGGGTGACGTTTCACGGGTCTAGGTTTCACTGGAAAGTTTCACGGGTCAAGGTTTCACGGGTAAGTTTCAAGGGTAAGTTTCACGGGTAAGTTTTACGGGTATGTTTTACAGGTGACGTTTCACGGGTCTAGGTTTCACTGGTAAGTTTCACGGGTCAAGGTTTCACGGGTAAGTTTCACGGGTAAGTTTCACGGGTAAGTTTCACGGGTATGTTTCATGGGTGATGTTTCACGGGTCTAGGTTTCACTGGTAAGTTTCGCGGGTCAAGGTTTCACGGGTAAGTTTCACGGGTAAGTTTCACGGGTATGTTTCACGGGTGACGTTTCACGGGTCTAGGTTTCACTGGAAAGTTTCACGGGTCAAGGTTTCACGGGTAAGTTTCACGGGTAAGTTTTACGGGTATGTTTCACAGGTGACGTTTCACGGGTCTAGGTTTCACTGGTAAGTTTCACGGGTCAAGGTTTCACGGGTAAGTTTCACGGGTAAGTTTCACGGGTGACGTTTCACGGGTCTATTTTTCACTGGTAAGTTTCACGGGTCAAGGTTTCACGGGTAAGTTTCACGTGTAAGTTTCACGGGTAAGTTTCACGGGTATGTTTCATGGGTGATGTTTCACGGGTCTAGGTTTCACTGGTAAGTTTCGCGGGTCAAGGTTTCACGGGTAAGTTTCACGGGTAAGTTTCACGGGTATGTTTCACGGGTGACGTTTCACGGGTCTAGGTTTCACTGGAAAGTTTCACGGGTCAAGGTTTCACGGGTAAGTTTCACGGGTAAGTTTTACGGGTATGTTTCACAGGTGACGTTTCACGGGTCTAGGTTTCACTGGTAAGTTTCACGGGTCAAGGTTTCACGGGTAAGTTTCACGGGTAAGTTTCACGGGTGACGTTTCACGGGTCTATTTTTCACTGGTAAGTTTCACGGGTCAAGGTTTCACGGGTAAGTTTCACGTGTTAGTTTCACGGGTAAGTTTCACGGGTGACGTTTCACGGGTCTAGGTTTCACTGGTAAGTTTCACGGGTCAAGGTTTCACGGGTAAGTTTCACGGGTAAGTTTCACGGGTGACGTTTCACGGGTCTAGGTTTCACTGGTAAGTTTCACGGGTCAAGGTTTCACGGGTAAGTTTCACGGGTAAGTTTCACGGGTAAGTTTCACGGGTAAGTTTCACGGGTGACGTTTCACGGGTCTAGGTTTCACTGGTAAGTTTCACGGGTCAAGGTTTCACGGGTAAGTTTCACGGGTAAGTTTCACGGGTGACGTTTCACGGGTCTAGGTTTCACTGGTAAGTTTCACGGGTCAAGGTTTCACGGGTAAGTTTCACGGGTAAGTTTCACGGGTATGTTTCAAGGGTGACGTTTCACGGGTCTAGGTTTCACTGGTAAGTTTCACGGGTCAAGGTTTCACGGGTAAGTTTCACGGGTAAGTTTCACGGGTATGTTTCACGGGTGACGTTTCACGGGTCTTGGTTTAACTGGTAAGTTTCACGGGTCAAGGTTTCACGGGTAAGTTTCACGGGTATGTTTCACGGGTGACGTTTCACGGGTCTAGGTTTCACTGGTAAGTTTCACGGGTCAAGGTTTCACGGGTAAGTTTCACGGGTAAGTTTCACGGGTATGTTTCACGGGTGACGTTTCACGGGTCTAGGTTTCACTGGTAAGTTTCACGGGTCAAGGTTTTACGGGTAAGTTTCACGGGTCTAGGTTTCACTGGTAAGTTTCACGGGTCAAGGTTTCACGGGTAAGTTTCACGGGTAAGTTTCACGGGTTTGTTTCACGGGTGACGTTTCACGGGTCTAGGTTTCACTGGAAAGTTTCAAGGGTCAAGGTTTCACGGGTAAGTTTCACGGGTATGTTTCACGGGTGACGTTTCACGGGTCTAGGTTTCACTGGTAAGTTTCACGGGTCAAGGTTTCACGGGTAAGTTTTACGGGTAAGTTTCACGGGTGACGTTTCACGGGTGACGTTTCACGGGTCTAGGTTTCACTGGTAAGTTTCACGGGTCAAGGTTTCAAGAGTAAGTTTCACGGGTAAGTTTCACGGGTATGTTTCACGGGTGACGTTTCACGGGTCTAGGTTTCACTGGAAAGTTTCACGGGTCAAGGTTTCACGGGTAAGTTTCAAGGGTAAGTTTCACGGGTAAGTTTAACGGGTATGTTTCACGGGTGACGTTTCACGGGTCTAGGTTTCACTGGTAAGTTTCACGGGTCAAGGTTTTACGGGTAAGTTTCACGGGTCTAGGTTTCACTGGTAAGTTTCACGGGTCAAGGTTTCACGGGTAAGTTTCACGGGTAAGTTTCACGGGTATGTTTCACGGGTGACGTTTCACGGGTCTAGGTTTCACTGGTAAGTTTCACGGGTCAAGGTTTCACGGGTAAGTTTCACGGGTGACGTTTCACGGGTCTATTTTTCACTGGTAAGTTTCACGGGTCAAGGTTTCACGGGTAAGTGTCACGTGTAAGTTTCACGGGTAAGTTTCACGGGTGACGTTTCACGGGTCTAGGTTTCACTGGTAAGTTTCACGGGTCAAGGTTTCACGGGTAAGTTTCACGGGTAAGTTTCACGGGTAAGTTTCACGGGTAAGTTTCACGGGTAAGTTTCACGGGTGACGTTTCACGGGTCTAGGTTTCACTGGTAAGTTTCACGGGTCAAGGTTTCACGGGTAAGTTTCACGGGTAAGTTTCACGGGTGACGTTTCACGGGTCTAGGTTTTACTGGTAAGTTTCACGGGTCAAGGTTTCACGGGTAAGTTTCACGGGTAAGTTTCACGGGTATGTTTCACGGGTGACGTTTCACGGGTCTTGGTTTAACTGGTAAGTTTCACGGGTCAAGGTTTCACGGGTAAGTTTCACGGGTAAGTTTCACGGGTATGTTTCACGGGTGACGTTTCACGGGTCTAGGTTTCACTGGTAAGTTTCACGGGTCAAGGTTTCACGGGTAAGTTTCACGGGTAAGTTTCACGGGTAAGTTTCACGGGTATGTTTCACGGGTGACGTTTCACGGGTCTAGGTTTCACTGGTAAGTTTCACGGGTCAAGGTTTTACGGGTAAGTTTCACGGGTCTAGGTTTCACTGGTAAGTTTCACGGGTCAAGGTTTCCCGGGTAAGTTTCACGGGTAAGTTTCACGGGTATGTTTCACGGGTGACGTTTCACGGGTCTAGGTTTCACTGGTAAGTTTCACGGGTCAAGGTTTCACGGGTAAGTTTTACGGGTAAGTTTCACGGGTGACGTTTCACGGGTCTAGGTTTCACTGGTAAGTTTCACGGGTCAAGGTTTCACGGGTAAGTTTCACGGGTAAGTTTCACGGGTATGTTTCACGGGTGACGTTTCACGGGTCTAGGTTTCACTGGAAAGTTTCACGGGTCAAGGTTTCACGGGTAAGTTTCAAGGGTAAGTTTCACGGGTAAGTTTTACGGGTATGTTTTACAGGTGACGTTTCACGGGTCTAGGTTTCACTGGTAAGTTTCACGGGTCAAGGTTTCACGGGTAAGTTTCACGGGTAAGTTTCACGGGTAAGTTTCACGGGTATGTTTCATGGGTGATGTTTCACGGGTCTAGGTTTCACTGGTAAGTTTCGCGGGTCAAGGTTTCACGGGTAAGTTTCACGGGTAAGTTTCACGGGTATGTTTCACGGGTGACGTTTCACGGGTCTAGGTTTCACTGGAAAGTTTCACGGGTCAAGGTTTCACGGGTAAGTTTCACGGGTAAGTTTTACGGGTATGTTTCACAGGTGACGTTTCACGGGTCTAGGTTTCACTGGTAAGTTTCACGGGTCAAGGTTTCACGGGTAAGTTTCACGGGTAAGTTTCACGGGTGACGTTTCACGGGTCTATTTTTCACTGGTAAGTTTCACGGGTCAAGGTTTCACGGGTAAGTTTCACGTGTTAGTTTCACGGGTAAGTTTCACGGGTGACGTTTCACGGGTCTAGGTTTCACTGGTAAGTTTCACGGGTCAAGGTTTCACGGGTAAGTTTCACGGGTAAGTTTCACGGGTGACGTTTCACGGGTCTAGGTTTCACTGGTAAGTTTCACGGGTCAAGGTTTCACGGGTAAGTTTCACGGGTAAGTTTCACGGGTAAGTTTCACGGGTAAGTTTCACGGGTGACGTTTCACGGGTCTAGGTTTCACTGGTAAGTTTCACGGGTCAAGGTTTCACGGGTAAGTTTCACGGGTAAGTTTCACGGGTGACGTTTCACGGGTCTAGGTTTCACTGGTAAGTTTCACGGGTCAAGGTTTCACGGGTAAGTTTCACGGGTAAGTTTCACGGGTATGTTTCAAGGGTGACGTTTCACGGGTCTAGGTTTCACTGGTAAGTTTCACGGGTCAAGGTTTCACGGGTAAGTTTCACGGGTAAGTTTCACGGGTATGTTTCACGGGTGACGTTTCACGGGTCTTGGTTTAACTGGTAAGTTTCACGGGTCAAGGTTTCACGGGTAAGTTTCACGGGTATGTTTCACGGGTGACGTTTCACGGGTCTAGGTTTCACTGGTAAGTTTCACGGGTCAAGGTTTCACGGGTAAGTTTCACGGGTAAGTTTCACGGGTAAGTTTCACGGGTATGTTTCACGGGTGACGTTTCACGTTTCTAGGTTTCACTGGTAAGTTTTACGGGTCAAGGTTTCACGGGTAAGTTTCACGGGTATGTTTCACGGGTGACGTTTCACGGGTCTTGGTTTAACTGGTAAGTTTCACGGGTCAAGGTTTCACGGGTAAGTTTCACGGGTATGTTTCACGGGTGACGTTTCACGGGTCTAGGTTTCACTGGTAAGTTTCACGGGTCAAGGTTTCACGGGTAAGTTTCACGGGTAAGTTTCACGGGTAAGTTTCACGGGTATGTTTCACGGGTGACGTTTCACGGGTCTAGGTTTCACTGGTAAGTTTTACGGGTCAAGGTTTCACGGGTAAGTTTCACGGGTATGTTTCACGGGTGACGTTTCACGGGTCTTGGTTTAACTGGTAAGTTTCACGGGTCAAGGTTTCACGGGTAAGTTTCACGGGTAAGTTTCACGGGTATGTTTCACGGGTGACGTTTCACGGGTCTTGGTTTAACTGGTAAGTTTCACGGGTCAAGGTTTCACGGGTAAGTTTCACGGGTAAGTTTCACGGGTTTGTTTCACGGGTGACGTTTCACGGGTCTAGGTTTCACTGGAAAGTTTCACGGGTCAAGGTTTCACGGGTAAGTTTCACGGGTATGTTTCACGGGTGACGTTTCACGGGTCTAGGTTTCACTGGTAAGTTTCACGGGTCAAGGTTTCACGGGTAAGTTTTACGGGTAAGTTTCACGGGTGACGTTTCACGGGTGACGTTTCACGGGTCTAGGTTTCACTGGTAAGTTTCACGGGTCAAGGTTTCAAGGGTAAGTTTCACGGGTAAGTTTCACGGGTATGTTTCACGGGTGACGTTTCACGGGTCTAGGTTTCACTGGAAAGTTTCACGGGTCAAGGTTTCACGGGTAAGTTTCAAGGGTAAGTTTCACGGGTAAGTTTAACGGGTATGTTTCACGGGTGACGTTTCACGGGTCTAGGTTTCACTGGTAAGTTTCACGGGTCCAGGTTTTACGGGTAAGTTTCACGGGTCTAGGTTTCACTGGTAAGTTTCACGGGTCAAGGTTTCACGGGTAAGTTTCACGGGTAAGTTTCACGGGTATGTTTCACGGGTGACGTTTCACGGGTCTAGGTTTCACTGGTAAGTTTCACGGGTCAAGGTTTCACGGGTAAGTTTTACGGGTAAGTTTCACGGGTGACGTTTCACGGGTGACGTTTCACGGGTCTAGGTTTCACTGGTAAGTTTCACGGGTCAAGGTTTCACGGGTAAGTTTTACGGGTAAGTTTCACGGGTATGTTTCACGGGTGACGTTTCACGGGTCTAGGTTTCACTGGAAAGTTTCACGGGTCAAGGTTTCACGGGTAAGTTTTACGGGTATGTTTTACAGGTGACGTTTCACGGGTCTAGGTTTCACTGGTAAGTTTCACGGGTCAAGGTTTCACGGGTAAGTTTCACGGGTAAGTTTCACGGGTAAGTTTCACGGGTATGTTTCATGGGTGATGTTTCACGGGTCTAGGTTTCACTGGTAAGTTTCGCGGGTCAAGGTTTCACGGGTAAGTTTCACGGGTAAGTTTCACGGGTATGTTTCACGGGTGACGTTTCACGGGTCTAGGTTTCACTGGAAAGTTTCACGGGTCAAGGTTTCACGGGTAAGTTTCACGGGTAAGTTTCACGGGTAAGTTTCACGGTGACGTTTCACGGGTCTAGGTTTCACTGGTAAGTTTCACGGGTCAAGGTTTCACGGGTAAGTTTCACGGGTAAGTTTCACGGGTAAGTTTCACGGGTATGTTTCACGGGTATGTTTCACGGGTGACGTTTCACGGGTCTAGGTTTCACTGGTAAGTTTCACGGGTCAAGGTTTCACGGGTAAGTTTCACGGGTATGTTTCACGGGTGACGTTTCACGGGTCTAGGTTTCACTGGAAAGTTTCACGGGTCAAGGTTTCACGGGTAAGTTTTACGGGTATGTTTTACAGGTGACGTTTCACGGGTCTAGGTTTCACTGGTAAGTTTCACGGGTCAAGGTTTCACGGGTAAGTTTCACGGGTAAGTTTCACGGGTATGTTTTACGGGTGACGTTTCACGGGTCTAGGTTTCTTTGGTAAGTTTCACGGGTCAAGGTTTCACGGGTAAGTTTCACGGGTAAGTTTCACGGGTATGTTTCACGGGTGACGTTTCACGGGTCTAGGTTTCACTGGTAAGTTTCACGGGTCAAGGTTTCACGGGTAAGTTTCACTGGTAAGTTTCACGGGTATGTTTCACGGGTGACGTTTCACGGGTCTAGGTTTCACTGGTAAGTTTCACTGGTCAAGGTTTCATGGTTAAGTTTCACGGGTAAGTTTCACGGGTATGTTTCACGGGTGACGTTTCACGGGTCTAGGTTTCACTGGTAAGTTTCACGGGTCAAGGTTTCACGGGTAAGTTTCACGGGTATGTTTCACGGGTGACGTTTCACGGGTCTAGGTTTCACTGGTAAGTTTCACGGGTCAAGGTTTTACGGGTAAGTTTCACGGGTAAGTTTCACGGGTGACGTTTCACGGGTATAGGTTTCACTGGTAAGTTTCACGGGTCAAGGTTTTACGGATAAGTTTCAAGGGTAAGTTTCACGGGTATGTTTCACGGGTGACGTTTCACGGGTCTAGGTTTCACTGGTAAGTTTCACGGGTCTAGGTTTCACTGGTAAGTTTCAAGGGTAAGTTTCACGGGTATGTTTCACGGGTGACGTTTCACGGGTCTAGGTTTCACTGGTAAGTTTCACGGGTCTAGGTTTCACTGGTAAGTTTCACGGGTCAAGGTTTCACGGGTAAGTTTCACGGGTAAGTTTCACGGGTATGTTTCACGGGTGACGTTTCACGGGTCTAGGTTTCACTGGAAAGTTTCACGGGTCAAGGTTTCACGGATAAGTTTCAAGGGTAAGTTTCACGGGTATGTTTCACGGGTGACGTTTCACGGGTCTAGGTTTCACTGGTAAGTTTCACGGGTCTAGGTTTCACTGGTAAGTTTCACGGGTCAAGGTTTCACGGGTAAGTTTTACAGGTAAGTTTCACGGGTAAGTTTCACGGGTATGTTTCACGGGTGACGTTTCACGGGTCTAGGTTTCACTGGTAAGTTTCACGGGTCAAGGTTTCACGGTTAAGTTTCACGGGTAAAATTCACGGGTATGTTTCACGGGTATGTTTCACGGGTGACGTTTCACGGGTCTAGGTTTCACTGGTAAGTTTCACGGGTCAAGGTTTCACGGGTAAGTTTCACGGGTAAGTTTCACGGGTAAGTTTCACGGGTATGTTTCACGGGTGACGTTTCACGGGTCTAGGTTTCACTGGTAAGTTTCACGGGTCAAGGTTTCACGGGTAAGTTTCACGGGTAAGTTTCACGGGTATGTTTCACGGGTGACGTTTCACGGGTCTAGGTTTCACTGGTAAGTTTCACGGGTAAAGGTTTCACGGGTAAGTTTCACGGGTAAGTTTCACGGGTATGTTTCACGGGTGACGTTTCACGGGTCTAGGTTTCACTGTTAAGTTTCACGGGTCAAGGTTTTACGGGTAAGTTTCACGGGTAAGTTTCACGGGTATGTTTCACGGGTGACGTTTCACGGGTCTAAGTTTCACTGGTAAGTTTCACGAGTCAAGGTTTCACGGGTAAGTTTCACGGGTAAGTTTTACGGGTAAGTTTCACGGGTGACGTTTTACGGGTGACGTTTCACGGGTCTAGGTTTCACTGGTAAGTTTCACGGGTCAAGGTTTCACGGGTAAGTTTCACGGGTAAGTTTCACGGGTATGTTTCACGGGTGACGTTTCACGGGTCTAGGTTTCACTGGTAAGTTTCACGGGTCAAGGTTTCACTGGTAAGTTTCACGGGTAAGTTTCACGGGTAAGTTTCACGGGTATGTTTCACGGGTATGTTTCACGGGTGACGTTTCACGGGTCTAGGTTTCACTGGTAAGTTTAACGGGTCAAGGTTTCACGGGTAAGTTTTACGGGTAAGTTTCACGGGTATGTTTTACGGGTATGTTTCACGGGTGACGTTTCACGGGTCTAGGTTTCACTGGTAAGTTTCACGGGTCAAGGTTTCACGGGTAAGTTTCACGGGTAAGTTTCACGGGTATGTTTCACGGGTGACGTTTCACGGGTCTAGGTTTCACTGGTAAGTTTCACGGGTCAAGGTTTCACAGGTAAGTTTCACGGGTAAGTTTCACGGGTATGTTTCACGGGTGACGTTTCACGGGTCTAGGTTTCACTGGAAAGTTTCACGGGTCAAGGTTTCACGGGTAAGTTTCACGGGTAAGTTTTACGGGTATGATTTACAGGTGACGTTTCACGGGTCTAGGTTTCACTGGTAAGTTTCACGGGTCAAGGTTTCACGGGTAAGTTTCACGGGTGACGTTTCACGGGTATGTTTTACGGGTGACGTTTCACGGGTCTAGGTTTCACTGGTAAGTTTCACGGGTCAAGGTTTCACGGGTAAGTTTCACGGGTAAGTTTCACGGGTATGTTTCACGGGTGACGTTTCACGGGTCTAGGTTTCACTGGTAAGTTTCACGGGTCAAGGTTTTACGGGTAAGTTTCACGGGTCTAGATTTCACTATAAAGTTTCACGGGTCAAGGTTTCACTGGTAAGTTTCACGGGTAAGTTTCACGGGTTTGTTTCACGGGTTACGTTTCACGGGTCTAGGTTTCACTGGAAAGTTTCACGGGTCAAGGTTTCACGGGTAAGTTTCACGGGTAAGTTTCACGGGTAAGTTTCACGGGTATGTTTCACGGGTGACGTTTCACGGGTCTAGGTTTCACTGGTAAGTTTCACGGGTCAAGGTTTCACGGGTAAGTTTCACGGGTAAGTTTCACGGGTATATTTCACGGGTGACGTTTCACGGGTCTAGGTTTCACTGGTAAGTTTCACGGGTCAAGGTTTCACGGGTAAGTTTCACGGGTAAGTTTCACGGGTAAGTTTCACGGGTATGTTTCACGGGTGACGTTTCACGGGTCTAGGTTTCACTGGTAAGTTTCACGGGTCAAGGTTTCACGGGTAAGTTTCACGGGTAAGTTTCACGGGTATGTTTCACGGGTATGTTTCACGGGTGACGTTTCACGGGTCTAGGTTTCACTGGTAAGTTTCACGGGTCAAGGTTTCACGGGTAAGTTTCACGGGTAAGTTTCACGGGTATGTTTCACGGGTGACGTTTCACGGGTCTAGGTTTCACTGGTAAGTTTTACGGGTCAAGGTTTCACGGGTAAGTTTCACGGGTATGTTTCACGGATATGTTTCACGGGTGACGTTTCACGGGTCTAGGTTTCACTGGTAAGTTTCACGGGTCAAGGTTTCACGGGTAAGTTTCACGGGTAAGTTTCACGGGTATGTTTCACGGGTGACGTTTCACGGGTCTAGGTTTCACTGGTAAGTTTCACGGGTCAAGGTTTCACGGGTAAGTTTCACGGGTAAGTTTCACGGGTATGTTTCACGGGTATGTTTTACGGGTGACGTTTCACGGGTCTAGGTTTCACTGGTAAGTTTCACGGGTCAAGGTTTCAAGGGTAAGTTTTACGGGTAAGTTTCACGGGTATGTTTCACGGGTGACGTTTCACGGGTCTAGGTTTCACTGGAAAGTTTCACGGGTCAAGGTTTCACGGGTAAGTTTTACGGGTATGTTTTACAGGTGACGTTTCACGGGTCTAGGTTTCACTGGTAAGTTTCACGGGTCAAGGTTTCTCGGGTAAGTTTCACGGGTAAGTTTCACGGGTATGTTTCGCGGGTGACGTTTCACGGGTCTAGGTTTCACTGGTAAGTTTCACGGGTCAAGGTTTCACGGGTAAGTTTCACGGGTAAGTTTCACGGGTGACGTTTCACGGGTCTATTTTTCACTGGTAAGTTTCACGGGTCAAGGTTTCACGGGTAAGTTTCACGTGTAAGTTTCACGGGTAAGTTTCACGGGTGACGTTTCACGGGTATGTTTCACGGGTGACGTTTCACGGGTCTAGGTTTCACTGGTAAGTTTCACGGGTCAAGGTTTTACGGGTAAGTTTCACGGGTCTAGATTTCACTGGTAAGTTTCACGGGTCAAGGTTTCACGGGTAAGTTTCACGGGTAAGTTTCACGGGTTTGTTTCACGGGTGACGTTTCACGGGTCTAGGTTTCACTGGAAAGTTTCACGGGTCAAGGTTTCACGGGTAAGTTTCACGGGTGACGTTTCACGGGTCTAGGTTTCACTGGTAAGTTTAACGGGTCAAGGTTTCACGGGTAAGTTTCACGGGTAAGTTTCACGGGTATGTTTCACGGGTGACGTTTCACGGGTCTAGGTTTCACTGGTAAGTTTCACGGGTCAAGGTTTCACGGGTAAGTTTCACGGGTAAGTTTCACGGGTAAGTTTCACGGGTAAGTTTCACGAGTATGTTTCACGGGTGACGTTTCACGGGTCTAGGTTTCACTGGTAAGTTTCACGGGTCAAGGTTTCACGGGTAAGTTTCACGGGTAAGTTTCACGGGTATGTTTCACGGGTATGTTTCACGGGTGACGTTTCACGGGTCTAGGTTTCACTGGTAAGTTTCACGGGTAAGTTTCACGGGTGACGTTTCACGGGTCTATTTTTCACTGGTAAGTTTCACGGGTCAAGGTTTCACGGGTAAGTTTCACGTGTAAGTTTCACGGGTAAGTTTCACGGGTGACGTTTCACGGGTCTAGGTTTCACTGGTAAGTTTCACGGGTCAAGGTTTCACGGGTAAGTTTCACGGGTAAGTTTCACGGTTAAGTTTCACGGGTGACGTTTCACGGGTCTAGGTTTCACTGGTACGTTTCACGGGTCAAGGTTTCACGGGAAAGTTTCACGGGTAAGTTTCACGGGTAAGTTTCACGGGTGACGTTTCACGGGTCTAGGTTTCACTGGTAAGTTTCACGGGTCAAGGTTTCACGGGTAAGTTTCACGGGTAAGTTTCACGGGTGACGTTTCACCGGTCTAGGTTTCACTGGTAAGTTTCACGGGTCAAGGTTTCACGGGTAAGTTTCACGGGTAAGTTTCACGGGTAAGTTTCACGGGTAAGTTTCACGGTTATGTTTGAAGGGTGACGTTTCACGGGTCTAGGTTTCACTGGTAAGTTTCACGGGTAAGTTTCACGGGTAAGTTTCACGGGTATGTTTCACGGGTGACGTTTCACGGGTCTTGGTTTAACTGGTAAGTTTCACGGGTCAAGGTTTCACTGGTAAGTTTCACGGGTAAGTTTCACGGGTATGTTTCACGGGTGACGTTTCACGGGTCTAGGTTTCACTGGTAAGTTTCACGGGTCAAGGTTTCACGGTTAAGTTTCACGGGTAAGTTTCACGGGTAAGTTTCACGGGTATGTTTCACGGGTGACGTTTCACGGGTCTAGGTTTCACTGGTAAGTTTCACGGGTCAAGGTTTTACGGGTAAGTTTCACGGGTCTAGGTTTCACTGGTAAGTTTCACGGGTCAAGGTTTCACGGGTAAGTTTCACGGGTAAGTTTCACGGGTTTGTTTCACGGGTGACGTTTCACGGGTCTAGGTTTCACTGGAAAGTTTCACGGGTCAAGGTTTCACGGGTAAGTTTCACGGGTATGTTTCACGGGTGACGTTTCACGGGTCTAGGTTTCACTGGTAAGTTTCACGGGTCAAGGTTTCACGGGTAAGTTTTACGGGTAAGTTTCACGGGTGACGTTTCACGGGTGACGTTTCACGGGTCTAGGTTTCACTGGTAAGTTTCACGGGTCAAGGTTTCACGGGTAAGTTTCACGGGTAAGTTTCACGGGTATATTTCACGGGTGACGTTTCACGGGTCTAGGTTTCACTGGAAAGTTTCACGGGTCAAGGTTTCACGGGTAAGTTTCAAGGGTAAGTTTCACGGGTAAGTTTTACGGGTATGTTTTACAGGTGACGTTTCACGGGTCTAGGTTTCACTGGTAAGTTTCACGGGTCAAGGTTTCACGGGTAAGTTTCACGGGTAAGTTTCACGGGTAAGTTTCACAGGTATGTTTCATGGGTGATGTTTCACGGGTCTAGGTTTCACTGGTAAGTTTCGCGGGTCAAGGTTTCACGGGTAAGTTTCACGGGTAAGTTTCACGGGTATGTTTCACGGGTGACGTTTCACGGGTCTAGGTTTTACTGGAAAGTTTCACGGGTCAAGGTTTCACGGGTAAGTTTCACGGGTAAGTTTTACGGGTATGTTTCACAGGTGACGTTTCACGGGTCTAGGTTTCACTGGTAAGTTTCACGGGTCAAGGTTTCACGGGTAAGTTTCACGGGTAAGTTTCACGGGTATGTTTCATGGGTGATGTTTCACGGGTCTAGGTTTCACTGGTAAGTTTCACGGGTCAAGGTTTCACGGGTAAGTTTCACTGGTAAGTTTTACGGGTATGTTTTACAGGTGAAGTTTCACGGGTCTAGGTTTCACTGGTAAGTTTCACGGGTCAAGGTTTCACGGGTAAGTTTCACGGGTAAGTTTCACGGGTATGTTTCACGGGTGACGTTTCACGGGTCTAGGTTTCACTGGTAAGTTTCACGGGTCAAGGTTTTACGGGTAAGTTTCACGGGTAAGTTTCACGGGTATGTTTCACGGGTGACGTTTCACGGGTCTAGGTTTCACTGGTAAGTTTCACGGGTCAAGGTTTCACGGGTAAGTTTCACGGGTAAGTTTCACGGGTATGTTTCACGGGTGACGTTTCACGGGTCTAGGTTTCACTGGTAAGTTTCACGGGTCAAGGTTTCACGGGTAAGTTTCACGGGTAAGTTTCACGGGTGACGTTTCACGGGTCTATTTTTCTTTGGTAAGTTTCACGGGTCAAGGTTTCACGGGTAAGTTTCACGTGTAAGTTTCACGGGTGACGTTTAACGGGTCTAGGTTTCACTGGTAAGTTTCACGGGTCAAGGTTTCACGGGTAAGTTTCACGGGTAAGTTTCACGGGTAAGTTTCACGGGTAAGTTTCACGGGTGACGTTTCACGGGTCTAGGTTTCACTGGTAAGTTTCACGGGTCAAGGTTTCACGGGTAAGTTTCACGGGTAAGTTTCACGGGTAAGTTTCACGGGTAAGTTTCACGGGTAAGTTTCATGGGTGACGTTTCACGGGTCTAGGTTTCACTGGTAAGTTTCACGGGTCAAGGTTTCACGGGTAAGTTTCACGGGTAAGTTTCACGGGTGACGTTTCACGGGTCTAGGTTTCACTGGTAAGTTTCACGGGTCAAGGTTTCACAGGTAAGTTTCACGGGTATGTTTCACGGGTGACGTTTCACGGGTCTAGGTTTCACTGGAAAGTTTCACGGGTCAAGGTTTCACGGGTAAGTTTCAAGGGTAAGTTTCACGGGTAAGTTTTACGGGTATGTTTTACAGGTGACATTTCACGGGTCTAGGTTTCACTGGTAAGTTTCACGGGTCAAGGTTTCACGGGTAAGTTTCACGGGTAAGTTTCATGGGTAAGTTTCACGGGTATGTTTCATGGGTGATGTTTCACGGGTCTAGGTTTCACTGGTAAGTTTCGCGGGTCAAGGTTTCACGGGTAAGTTTCACGGGTAAGTTTCACGGGTATGTTTCACGGGTGACGTTTCACGGGTCTAGGTTTCACTGGTAAGTTTCACGGGTCAAGGTTTCACGGGTAAGTTTCACGGGTAAGTTTCACGGGTAAGTTTCACGGGTATGTTTCACGGGTGACGTTTCACGGGTCTAGGTTTCACTGGTAAGTTTCACGGGTCAAGGTTTCACGGGTAAGTTTCACGGGTAAGATTCACGGGTATGTTTCACGGGTGACGTTTCACGGGTCTAGGTTTCACTGGTAAGTTTCACGGGTCAAGGTTTCACGGGTAAGTTTCACGGGTAAGTTTCACGGGTATGTTTCACGGGTGACGTTTCACGGGTCTAGGTTTCACTGGTAAGTTTCACGGGTCAAGGTTTTACGGGTAAATTTCACGGGTAAGTGTCACGGGTATGTTTCACGGGTGACGTTTCACGGGTCTAGGTTTCACTGGTAAGTTTCACGAGTCAAGGTTTCACGGGTAAGTTTCACGGGTAAGTTTTACGGGTAAGTTTCACGGGTGACGTTTTACGGGTGACGTTTCACGGGTCTAGGTTTCACTGGTAAGTTTCACGGGTCAAGGTTTCACGGGTAAGTTTCACGGGTAAGTTTCACGGGTGACGTTTCACGGGTCTAGGTTTCACTGGTAAGTTTCACGGGTCAAGGTTTCACGGGTAAGTTTCACGGGTAAGTTTCACGGGTAAGTTTCACGGGTAAGTTTCACGGGTATGTTTCACGGGTGACGTTTCACGGGTCTAGGTTTCACTGGTAAGTTTAACGGGTCAAGGTTTCACGGGTAAGTTTTACGAGTAAGTTTCACGGGTATGTTTTACGGGTATGTTTCACGGGTGACGTTTCACGGGTCTAGGTTTCACTGGTAAGTTTCACGGGTCAAGGTTTCACGGGTAAGTTTCACGGGTAAGTTTCACGGGTATGTTTCACGGGTGACGTTTCACGGGTCTAGGTTTCACTGGTAAGTTTCACGGGTCAAGGTTTCACGGGTAAGTTTCACGGGTAAGTTTCACGGGTATGTTTCACGGGTGACGTTTCACGGGTCTAGGTTTCACTGGTAAGTTTCACGGGTCAAGGTTTCACGGGTAAGTTTCACGGGTAAGTTTCACGGGTAAGTTTCACGGGTATGTTTCACGGGTGACGTTTCACGGGTCTAGGTTTTACTGGAAAGTTTCACGGGTCAAGGTTTCACGGGTAAGTTTCACGGGTAAGTTTTACGGGTATGTTTCACAGGTGACGTTTCACGGGTCTAGGTTTCACTGGTAAGTTTCACGGGTCAAGGTTTCACGGGTAAGTTTCACGGGTAAGTTTCACGGGTATGTTTCATGGGTGATGTTTCACGGGTCTAGGTTTCACTGGTAAGTTTCACGGGTCAAGGTTTCACGGGTAAGTTTCACTGGTAAGTTTTACGGGTATGTTTTACAGGTGACGTTTCACGGGTCTAGGTTTCACTGGTAAGTTTCACGGGTCAAGGTTTCACGGGTAAGTTTCACGGGTAAGTTTCACGGGTATGTTTCACGGGTGACGTTTCACGGGTCTAGGTTTCACTGGTAAGTTTCACGGGTCAAGGTTTTACGGGTAAGTTTCACGGGTAAGTTTCACGGGTATGTTTCACGGGTGACGTTTCACGGGTCTAGGTTTCACTGGTAAGTTTCACGGGTCAAGGTTTCACGGGTAAGTTTCACGGGTAAGTTTCACGGGTATGTTTCACGGGTGACGTTTCACGGGTCTAGGTTTCACTGGTAAGTTTCACGGGTCAAGGTTTCACGGGTAAGTTTCACGGGTAAGTTTCACGGGTGACGTTTCACGGGTCTATTTTTCTTTGGTAAGTTTCACGGGTCAAGGTTTCACGGGTAAGTTTCACGTGTAAGTTTCACGGGTGACGTTTCACGGGTCTAGGTTTCACTGGTAAGTTTCACGGGTCAAGGTTTCACGGGTAAGTTTCACGGGTAAGTTTCACGGGTAAGTTTCACGGGTAAGTTTCACGGGTGACGTTTCACGGGTCTAGGTTTCACTGGTAAGTTTCACGGGTCAAGGTTTCACGGGTAAGTTTCATGGGTAAGTTTCACGGGTAAGTTTCACGGGTAAGTTTCACGGGTAAGTTTCATGGGTGACGTTTCACGGGTCTAGGTTTCACTGGTAAGTTTTACGGGTCAAGGTTTCACGGGTAAGTTTCACGGGTAAGTTTCACGGGTGACGTTTCACGGGTCTAGGTTTCACTGGTAAGTTTCACGGGTCAAGGTTTCACAGGTAAGTTTCACGGGTATGTTTCACGGGTGACGTTTCACGGGTCTAGGTTTCACTGGAAAGTTTCACGGGTCAAGGTTTCACGGGTAAGTTTCAAGGGTAAGTTTCACGGGTAAGTTTTACGGGTATGTTTTACAGGTGACATTTCACGGGTCTAGGTTTCACTGGTAAGTTTCACGGGTCAAGGTTTCACGGGTAAGTTTCACGGGTAAGTTTCATGGGTAAGTTTCACGGGTATGTTTCATGGGTGATGTTTCACGGGTCTAGGTTTCACTGGTAAGTTTCGCGGGTCAAGGTTTCACGGGTAAGTTTCACGGGTAAGTTTCACGGGTATGTTTCACGGGTGACGTTTCACGGGTCTAGGTTTCACTGGTAAGTTTCACGGGTCAAGGTTTCACGGGTAAGTTTCACGGGTAAGTTTCACGGGTAAGTTTCACGGGTATGTTTCACGGGTGACGTTTCACGGGTCTAGGTTTCACTGGTAAGTTTCACGGGTCAAGGTTTCACGGGTAAGTTTCACGGGTAAGATTCACGGGTATGTTTCACGGGTGACGTTTCACGGGTCTAGGTTTCACTGGTAAGTTTCACGGGTCAAGGTTTCACGGGTAAGTTTCACGGGTAAGTTTCACGGGTATGTTTCACGGGTGACGTTTCACGGGTCTAGGTTTCACTGGTAAGTTTCACGGGTCAAGGTTTTACGGGTAAATTTCACGGGTAAGTGTCACGGGTATGTTTCACGGGTGACGTTTCACGGGTCTAGGTTTCACTGGTAAGTTTCACGAGTCAAGGTTTCACGGGTAAGTTTCACGGGTAAGTTTTACGGGTAAGTTTCACGGGTGACGTTTTACGGGTGACGTTTCACGGGTCTAGGTTTCACTGGTAAGTTTCACGGGTCAAGGTTTCACGGGTAAGTTTCACGGGTAAGTTTCACGGGTGACGTTTCACGGGTCTAGGTTTCACTGGTAAGTTTCACGGGTCAAGGTTTCACGGGTAAGTTTCACGGGTAAGTTTCACGGGTAAGTTTCACGGGTAAGTTTCACGGGTATGTTTCACGGGTGACGTTTCACGGGTCTAGGTTTCACTGGTAAGTTTAACGGGTCAAGGTTTCACGGGTAAGTTTTACGAGTAAGTTTCACGGGTATGTTTTACGGGTATGTTTCACGGGTGACGTTTCACGGGTCTAGGTTTCACTGGTAAGTTTCACGGGTCAAGGTTTCACGGGTAAGTTTCACGGGTAAGTTTCACGGGTATGTTTCACGGGTGACGTTTCACGGGTCTAGGTTTCACTGGTAAGTTTCACGGGTCAAGGTTTCACGGGTAAGTTTCACGGGTAAGTTTCACGGGTATGTTTCACGGGTGACGTTTCACGGGTCTAGGTTTCACTGGTAAGTTTCACGGGTCAAGGTTTCACGGGTAAGTTTCACGGGTAAGTTTCACGGGTAAGTTTCACGGGTATGTTTCACGGGTGACGTTTCACGGGTCTAGGTTTCACTGGTAAGTTTCACGGGTCAAGGTTTCACGGGTAAGTTTCACGGGTAAGTTTCACGGGTGACGTTTCACGGGTCTAGGTTTCACTGGTAAGTTTCACGGGTCAAGGTTTCAAGGGTAAGTTTTACGGGTAAGTTTCACGGGTATGTTTCACGGGTGACGTTTCACGGGTCTAGGTTTCACTGGAAAGTTTCACGGGTCAAGGTTTCACGGGTAAGTTTCACGGGTAAGTTTTACGGGTATGTTTTACAGGTGACGTTTCACGGGTCTAGGTTTCACTGGTAAGTTTCACGGGTCAAAGTTTCTCGGGTAAGTTTCACGGGTAAGTTTCACGGGTATGTTTCGCGGGTGACGTTTCACGGGTCTAGGTTTCACTGGTAAGTTTCACGGGTCAAGGTTTCACGGGTAAGTTTCACGGGTAAGTTTCACGGGTGACGTTTCACGGGTCTATTTTTCACTGGTAAGTTTCACGGGTCAAGGTTTCACGAGTAAGTTTCACGTGTAAGTTTCACGGGTAAGTTTCACGGGTGACGTTTCACGGGTATGTTTCACGGGTGACGTTTCACGGGTCTAGGTTTCACTGGTAAGTTTCACGGGTCAAGGTTTTACGGGTAAGTTTCACGGGTCTAGATTTCACTGGTAAGTTTCACGGGTCAAGGTTTCACGGGTAAGTTTCACGGGTAAGTTTCACGGGTTTGTTTCACGGGTGACGTTTCACGGGTCTAGGTTTCACTGGAAAGTTTCACGGGTCAAGGTTTCACGGGTAAGTTTCACGGGTAAGTTTCACGGGTAAGTTTCACGGGTATGTTTCACGGGTGACGTTTCACGGGTCTAGGTTTCACTGGTAAGTTTCACGGGTCAAGGTTTCACGGGTAAGTTTCACGGGTAAGTTTCACGGGTATGTTTCACGGGTGACGTTTCACGGGTCTAGGTTTCACTGGTAAGTTTCACGGGTCAAGGTTTTACGGGTAAGTTTCACGGGTAAGTTTCACGGGTAAGTTTCACGGGTAAGTTTCACGGGTATGTTTCACGGGTGACGTTTCACGGGTCTAGGTTTCACTGGTAAGTTTCACGGGTCAAGGTTTCACGGGTAAGTTTCACGGGTAAGTTTCACGGGTATGTTTCACGGGTATGTTTCACGGGTGACGTTTCACGGGTCTAGGTTTCACTGGTAAGTTTCACGGGTGACGTTTCACGGGTCTATTTTTCACTGGTAAGTTTCACGGGTCAAGGTTTCACGGGTAAGTTTCACGTGTAAGTTTCACGGGTAAGTTTCACGGGTGACGTTTCACGGGTCTAGGTTTCACTGGTAAGTTTCACGGGTCAAGGTTTCACGGGTAAGTTTCACGGGTAAGTTTCACGGGTGACGTTTCACGGGTCTAGGTTTCACTGGTACGTTTCACGGGTCAAGGTTTCACGGGTAAGTTTCACGGGTAAGTTTCACGGGTAAGTTTCACGGGTAAGTTTCACGGGTGACGTTTCACGGGTCTAGGTTTCACTGGTAAGTTTCACGGGTCAAGGTTTCACGGGTAAGTTTCACGGGTAAGTTTCACGGGTGACGTTTCACGGGTCTAGGTTTCACTGGTAAGTTTCACGGGTCAAGGTTTCACGGGTAAGTTTCACGGGTAAGTTTCACGGGTATGTTTCAAGGGTGACGTTTCACGGGTCTAGGTTTCACTGGTAAGTTTCACGGGTCAAGGTTTCACGGGTAAGTTTCACGGGTAAGTTTTACGGGTATGTTTCACGGGTGACGTTTCACGGGTCTTGGTTTAACTGGTAAGTTTCACGGGTCAAGGTTTCACGGGTAAGTTTCACGGGTAAGTTTCACGGGTATGTTTCACGGGTGACGTTTCACGGGTCTAGGTTTCACTGGTAAGTTTCACGGGTCAAGGTTTCACGGGTAAGTTTCACGGGTAAGTTTCACGGGTATGTTTCACGGGTATGTTTCACGGGTGACGTTTCACGGGTCTAGGTTTCACTGGTAAGTTTCACGGGTCAAGGTTTTACGGGTAAGTTTCACGGGTCTAGGTTTCACTGGTAAGTTTCACGGGTCAAGGTTTCACGGGTAAGTTTCACGGGTAAGTTTCACGGGTTTGTTTCACGGGTGACGTTTCACGGGTCTAGGTTTCACTGGAAAGTTTCACGGGTCAAGGTTTCACGGGTAAGTTTCACGGGTATGTTTCACGGGTGACGTTTCACGGGTCTAGGTTTCACTGGTAAGTTTCACGGGTCAAGGTTTCACGGGTAAGTTTTACGGGTAAGTTTCACGGGTGACGTTTTACGGGTGACGTTTCACTGGTCTAGGTTTCACTGGTAAGTTTCACGGGTCAAGGTTTCACGGGTAAGTTTCACGGGTAAGTTTCACGGGTATGTTTCACGGGTGACGTTTCACGGGTCTAGGTTTCACTGGAAAGTTTCACGGGTCAAGGTTTCACGGGTAAGTTTCAAGGGTAAGTTTCACGGGTAAGTTTTACGGGTATGTTTTACAGGTGACGTTTCACGGGTCTAGGTTTCACTGGTAAGTTTCACGGGTCAAGGTTTCACGGGTAAGTTTCACGGGTAAGTTTCACGGGTAAGTTTCACGGGTATGTTTCATGGGTGATGTTTCACGGGTCTAGGTTTCACTGGTAAGTTTCGCGGGTCAAGGTTTCACGGGTAAGTTTCACGGGTAAGTTTCACGGGTATGTTTCACGGGTGACGTTTCACGGGTCTAGGTTTTACTGGAAAGTTTCACGGGTCAAGGTTTCACGGGTAAGTTTCACGGGTAAGTTTTACGGGTATGTTTCACAGGTGACGTTTCACGGGTCTAGGTTTCACTGGTAAGTTTCACGGGTCAAGGTTTCACGGGTAAGTTTCACGGGTAAGTTTCACGGGTATGTTTCGCGGGTGACGTTTCACGGGTCTAGGTTTCACTGGTAAGTTTCACGGGTCAAGGTTTCACGGGTAAGTTTCACGGGTAAGTTTCACGGGTGACGTTTCACGGGTCTATTTTTCACTGGTAAGTTTCACGGGTCAAGGTTTCACGGGTAAGTTTCACGTGTAAGTTTCACGGGTAAGTTTCACGGGTGACGTTTCACGGGTATGTTTCACGGGTGACGTTTAACGGGTCTAGGTTTCACTGGTAAGTTTCACGGGTCAAGGTTTTACGGGTAAGTTTCACGCGTCTAGATTTCACTGGTAAGTTTCACGGGTCAAGGTTTCACGGGTAAGTTTCACGGGTAAGTTTCACGGGTTTGTTTCACGGGTGACGTTTCACGGGTCTAGGTTTCACTGGAAAGTTTCACGGGTCAAGGTTTCACGGGTAAGTTTCACGGGTAAGTTTCACGGGTAAGTTTCACGGGTATGTTTCACGGGTGACGTTTCACGGGTCTAGGTTTCACTGGTATGTTTCACGGGTCAAGGTTTCACGGGTAAGTTTCACGGGTATGTTTCACGGGTGACGTTTCACGGGTCTAGGTTTCACTGGTAAGTTCCACGGGTCAAGGTTTCACGGGTAAGTTTCACGGGTAAGTTTCACGGGTAAGTTTCACGGGTAAGTTTCACGGGTATGTTTCACGGGTGACGTTTCACGGGTCTAGGTTTCACTGGTAAGTTTCACGGGTCAAGGTTTCACGGGTAAGTTTCACGGGTAAGTTTCACGGGTATGTTTCACGAGTATGTTTCACGGGTATGTTTCACGGGTGACGTTTCACGAGTCTAGGTTTCACTGGTAAGTTTCACGGGTGACGTTTCACGGGTCTATTTTTCACTGGTAAGTTTCACGGGTCAAGGTTTCACGGGTAAGTTTCACGGGTATGTTTCACGGGTGACGTTTCACGGGTCTAGGTTTCACTGGTAAGTTTCACGGGTCAAGGTTTCACGGGTAAGTTTCACGGGTAAGTTTCACGGGTATGTTTCACGGGTGACGTTTCACGGGTCTAGGTTTCACTGGTAAGTTTCACGGGTCAAGGTTTTACGGGTAAATTTCACGGGTAAGTGTCACGGGTATGTTTCACGGGTGACGTTTCACGGGTCTAGGTTTCACTGGTAAGTTTCACGAGTCAAGGTTTCACGGGTAAGTTTCACGGGTAAGTTTTACGGGTAAGTTTCACGGGTGACGTTTTACGGGTGACGTTTCACGGGTCTAGGTTTCACTGGTAAGTTTCACGGGTCAAGGTTTCACGGGTAAGTTTCACGGGTAAGTTTCACGTTTATGTTTCACGGGTGACGTTTCACGGGTCTAGGTTTCACTGGTAAGTTTCACGGGTCAAGGTTTCACGGGTAAGTTTCACGGGTAAGTTTCACGGGTAAGTTTCACGGGTGACGTTTCACGGGTCTAGGTTTCACTGGTACGTTTCACGGGTCAAGGTTTCACGGGTAAGTTTCACGGGTAAGTTTCACGGGTAAGTTTCACGGGTAAGTTTCACGGGTAAGTTTCACGGGTGACGTTTCACGGGTCTAGGTTTCACTGGTAAGTTTCACGGGTCAAGGTTTCACGGGTAAGTTTCACGGGTAAGTTTCACGGGTGACGTTTCACGGGTCTAGGTTTCACTGGTAAGTTTCACGGGTCAAGGTTTCACGGGTAAGTTTCACGGGTAAGTTTCACGGGTATGTTTCAAGGGTGACGTTTCACGGGTCTAGGTTTCACTGGTAAGTTTCACGGGTCAAGGTTTCACGGGTAAGTTTTACGGGTATGTTTTACGGGTGACGTTTCACGGGTCTTGGTTTAACTGGTAAGTTTCACGGGTCAAGGTTTCACGGGTAAGTTTCACGGGTAAGTTTCACGGGTATGTTTCACGGGTGACGTTTCACGGGTCTAGGTTTCACTGGTAAGTTTCACGGGTCAAGGTTTCACGGGTAAGTTTCACGGGTAAGTTTCACGGGTATGTTTCACGGGTATGTTTCACGGGTGACGTTTCACGGGTCTAGGTTTCACTGGTAAGTTTCACGGGTCAAGGTTTTACGGGTAAGTTTCACGGGTCTAGGTTTCACTGGTAAGTTTCACGGGTCAAGGTTTCACGGGTAAGTTTCACGGGTAAGTTTCACGGGTTTGTTTCACGGGTGACGTTTCACGGGTCTAGGTTTCACTGGAAAGTTTCACGGGTCAAGGTTTCACGGGTAAGTTTCACGGGTATGTTTCACGGGTGACGTTTCACGGGTCTAGGTTTTACTGGTAAGTTTCACGGGTCAAGGTTTCACGGGTAAGTTTTACGGGTAAGTTTCACGGGTGACGTTTTACGGGTGACGTTTCACTGGTCTAGGTTTCACTGGTAAGTTTCACGGGTCAAGGTTTCACGGGTAAGTTTCACGGGTAAGTTTCACGGGTATGTTTCACGGGTGACGTTTCACGGGTCTAGGTTTCACTGGAAAGTTTCACGGGTCAAGGTTTCACGGGTAAGTTTCAAGGGTAAGTTTCACGGGTAAGTTTTACGGGTATGTTTTACAGGTGACGTTTCACGGGTCTAGGTTTCACTGGTAAGTTTCACGGGTCAAGGTTTCACGGGTAAGTTTCACGGGTAAGTTTCACGGGTAAGTTTCACGGGTATGTTTCATGGGTGATGTTTCACGGGTCTAGGTTTCACTGGTAAGTTTCGCGGGTCAAGGTTTCACGGGTAAGTTTCACGGGTAAGTTTCACGGGTATGTTTCACGGGTGACGTTTCACGGGTCTAGGTTTTACGGGTAAATTTCACGGGTAAGTGTCACGGGTATGTTTCACGGGTGACGTTTCACGGGTCTAGGTTTCACTGGTAAGTTTCACGAGTCAAGGTTTCACGGGTAAGTTTCACGGGTAAGTTTTACGGGTAAGTTTCACGGGTGACGTTTTACGGGTGACGTTTCACGGGTCTAGGTTTCACTGGTAAGTTTCACGGGTCAAGGTTTCACGGGTAAGTTTCACGGGTAAGTTTCACGGGTATGTTTCACGGGTGACGTTTCACGGGTCTAGGTTTCACTGGTAAGTTTCACGGGTCAAGGTTTCACGGGTAAGATTCACGGGTAAGTTTTACGGGTAAGTTTCACGGGTGACGTTTCACGGGTCTAGGTTTCACTGGTACGTTTCACGGGTCAAGGTTTCACGGGTAAGTTTCACGGGTAAGTTTCACGGGTAAGTTTCACGGGTAAGTTTCACGGGTGACGTTTCACGGGTCTAGGTTTCACTGGTAAGTTTCACGGGTCAAGGTTTCACGGGTAAGTTTCACGGGTAAGTTTCACGGGTGACGTTTCACGGGTCTAGGTTTCACTGGTAAGTTTCACGGGTCAAGGTTTCACGGGTAAGTTTCACGGGTAAGTTTCACGGGTATGTTTCAAGGGTGACGTTTCACGGGTCTAGGTTTCACTGGTAAGTTTCACGGGTCAAGGTTTCACGGGTAAGTTTCACGGGTAAGTTTTACGGGTATGTTTCACGGGTGACGTTTCACGGGTCTTGGTTTAACTGGTAAGTTTCACGGGTCAAGGTTTCACGGGTAAGTTTCACGGGTAAGTTTCACGGGTATGTTTCACGGGTGACGTTTCACGGGTCTAGGTTTCACTGGTAAGTTTCACGGGTCAAGGTTTCACGGGTAAGTTTCACGGGTAAGTTTCACGGGTATGTTTCACGGGTATGTTTCACGGGTGACGTTTCACGGGTCTAGGTTTCACTGGTAAGTTTCACGGGTCAAGGTTTTACGGGTAAGTTTCACGGGTCTAGGTTTCACTGGTAAGTTTCACGGGTCAAGGTTTCACGGGTAAGTTTCACGGGTAAGTTTCACGGGTTTGTTTCACGGGTGACGTTTCACGGGTCTAGGTTTCACTGGAAAGTTTCACGGGTCAAGGTTTCACGGGTAAGTTTCACGGGTATGTTTCACGGGTGACGTTTCACGGGTCTAGGTTTTACTGGTAAGTTTCACGGGTCAAGGTTTCACGGGTAAGTTTTACGGGTAAGTTTCACGGGTGACGTTTTACGGGTGACGTTTCACTGGTCTAGGTTTCACTGGTAAGTTTCACGGGTCAAGGTTTCACGGGTAAGTTTCACGGGTAAGTTTCACGGGTATGTTTCACGGGTGACGTTTCACGGGTCTAGGTTTCACTGGAAAGTTTCACGGGTCAAGGTTTCACGGGTAAGTTTCAAGGGTAAGTTTCACGGGTAAGTTTTACGGGTATGTTTTACAGGTGACGTTTCACGGGTCTAGGTTTCACTGGTAAGTTTCACGGGTCAAGGTTTCACGGGTAAGTTTCACGGGTATGTTTCATGGGTGATGTTTCACGGGTCTAGGTTTCACTGGTAAGTTTCGCGGGTCAAGGTTTCACGGGTAAGTTTCACGGGTAAGTTTCACGGGTATGTTTCACGGGTGACGTTTCACGGGTCTAGGTTTTACTAAAAAGTTTCACGGGTCAAGGTTTCACGCTTAAGTTTCACGGGTAAGTTTTACGGGTATGTTTCACAGGTGACGTTTCACGGGTCTAGGTTTCACTGGTAAGTTTCACGGGTAAGTTTCACGGGTATGTTTCGCGGGTGACGTTTCACGGGTCTAGGTTTCACTGGTAAGTTTCACGGGTCAAGGTTTCACGGGTAAGTTTCACGGGTAAGTTTCACGGGTATGTTTCACGGGTGACGTTTCACGGGTCTAGGTTTCACTGGTAAGTTTCACGGGTCAAGGTTTTACGGGTAAGTTTCACGGGTAAGTTTCACGGGTATGTTTCACGGGTGACGTTTCACGGGTCTAGGTTTCACTGGTAAGTTTCACGGGTCAAGGTTTCACGGGTAAGTTTCACGGGTAAGTTTCACGGGTATGTTTCACGGGTGACGTTTCACGGGTCTAGGTTTCACTGGTAAGTTTCACGGGTCAAGGTTTCACGGGTAAGTTTCACGGGTAAGTTTCACGGGTGACGTTTCACGGGTCTATTTTTCTTTGGTAAGTTTCACGGGTCAAGGTTTCACGGGTAAGTTTCACGTGTAAGTTTCACGGGTGACGTTTCACGGGTCTAGGTTTCACTGGTAAGTTTCACGGGTCAAGGTTTCACGGGTAAGTTTCACGGGTAAGTTTCACGGGTAAGTTTCACGGGTAAGTTTCACGGGTGACGTTTCACGGGTCTAGGTTTCACTGGTAAGTTTCACGGGTCAAGGTTTCACGGGTAAGTTTCACGGGTAAGTTTCACGGGTAAGTTTCACGGGTAAGTTTCACGGGTAAGTTTCATGGGTGACGTTTCACGGGTCTAGGTTTCACTGGTAAGTTTCACGGGTCAAGGTTTCACGGGTAAGTTTCACGGGTAAGTTTCACGGGTGACGTTTCACGGGTCTAGGTTTCACTGGTAAGTTTCACGGGTCAAGGTTTCACAGGTAAGTTTCACGGGTATGTTTCACGGGTGACGTTTCACGGGTCTAGGTTTCACTGGAAAGTTTCACGGGTCAAGGTTTCACGGGTAAGTTTCAAGGGTAAGTTTCACGGGTAAGTTTTACGGGTATGTTTTACAGGTGACATTTCACGGGTCTAGGTTTCACTGGTAAGTTTCACGGGTCAAGGTTTCACGGGTAAGTTTCACGGGTAAGTTTCATGGGTAAGTTTCACGGGTATGTTTCATGGGTGATGTTTCACGGGTCTAGGTTTCACTGGTAAGTTTCGCGGGTCAAGGTTTCACGGGTAAGTTTCACGGGTAAGTTTCACGGGTATGTTTCACGGGTGACGTTTCACGGGTCTAGGTTTCACTGGTAAGTTTCACGGGTCAAGGTTTCACGGGTAAGTTTCACGGGTAAGTTTCACGGGTAAGTTTCACGGGTATGTTTCACGGGTGACGTTTCACGGGTCTAGGTTTCACTGGTAAGTTTCACGGGTCAAGGTTTCACGGGTAAGTTTCACGGGTAAGATTCACGGGTATGTTTCACGGGTGACGTTTCACGGGTCTAGGTTTCACTGGTAAGTTTCACGGGTCAAGGTTTCACGGGTAAGTTTCACGGGTAAGTTTCACGGGTATGTTTCACGGGTGACGTTTCACGGGTCTAGGTTTCACTGGTAAGTTTCACGGGTCAAGGTTTTACGGGTAAATTTCACGGGTAAGTGTCACGGGTATGTTTCACGGGTGACGTTTCACGGGTCTAGGTTTCACTGGTAAGTTTCACGAGTCAAGGTTTCACGGGTAAGTTTCACGGGTAAGTTTTACGGGTAAGTTTCACGGGTGACGTTTTACGGGTGACGTTTCACGGGTCTAGGTTTCACTGGTAAGTTTCACGGGTCAAGGTTTCACGGGTAAGTTTCACGGGTAAGTTTCACGGGTGACGTTTCACGGGTCTAGGTTTCACTGGTAAGTTTCACGGGTCAAGGTTTCACGGGTAAGTTTCACGGGTAAGTTTCACGGGTAAGTTTCACGGGTAAGTTTCACGGGTATGTTTCACGGGTGACGTTTCACGGGTCTAGGTTTCACTGGTAAGTTTAACGGGTCAAGGTTTCACGGGTAAGTTTTACGAGTAAGTTTCACGGGTATGTTTTACGGGTATGTTTCACGGGTGACGTTTCACGGGTCTAGGTTTCACTGGTAAGTTTCACGGGTCAAGGTTTCACGGGTAAGTTTCACGGGTAAGTTTCACGGGTATGTTTCACGGGTGACGTTTCACGGGTCTAGGTTTCACTGGTAAGTTTCACGGGTCAAGGTTTCACGGGTAAGTTTCACGGGTAAGTTTCACGGGTATGTTTCACGGGTGACGTTTCACGGGTCTAGGTTTCACTGGTAAGTTTCACGGGTCAAGGTTTCACGGGTAAGTTTCACGGGTAAGTTTCACGGGTAAGTTTCACGGGTATGTTTCACGGGTGACGTTTCACGGGTCTAGGTTTCACTGGTAAGTTTCACGGGTCAAGGTTTCACGGGTAAGTTTCACGGGTAAGTTTCACGGGTGACGTTTCACGGGTCTAGGTTTCACTGGTAAGTTTCACGGGTCAAGGTTTCAAGGGTAAGTTTTACGGGTAAGTTTCACGGGTATGTTTCACGGGTGACGTTTCACGGGTCTAGGTTTCACTGGAAAGTTTCACGGGTCAAGGTTTCACGGGTAAGTTTCACGGGTAAGTTTTACGGGTATGTTTTACAGGTGACGTTTCACGGGTCTAGGTTTCACTGGTAAGTTTCACGGGTCAAAGTTTCTCGGGTAAGTTTCACGGGTAAGTTTCACGGGTATGTTTCGCGGGTGACGTTTCACGGGTCTAGGTTTCACTGGTAAGTTTCACGGGTCAAGGTTTCACGGGTAAGTTTCACGGGTAAGTTTCACGGGTGACGTTTCACGGGTCTATTTTTCACTGGTAAGTTTCACGGGTCAAGGTTTCACGAGTAAGTTTCACGTGTAAGTTTCACGGGTAAGTTTCACGGGTGACGTTTCACGGGTATGTTTCACGGGTGACGTTTCACGGGTCTAGGTTTCACTGGTAAGTTTCACGGGTCAAGGTTTTACGGGTAAGTTTCACGGGTCTAGATTTCACTGGTAAGTTTCACGGGTCAAGGTTTCACGGGTAAGTTTCACGGGTAAGTTTCACGGGTTTGTTTCACGGGTGACGTTTCACGGGTCTAGGTTTCACTGGAAAGTTTCACGGGTCAAGGTTTCACGGGTAAGTTTCACGGGTAAGTTTCACGGGTAAGTTTCACGGGTATGTTTCACGGGTGACGTTTCACGGGTCTAGGTTTCACTGGTAAGTTTCACGGGTCAAGGTTTCACGGGTAAGTTTCACGGGTAAGTTTCACGGGTATGTTTCACGGGTGACGTTTCACGGGTCTAGGTTTCACTGGTAAGTTTCACGGGTCAAGGTTTTACGGGTAAGTTTCACGGGTAAGTTTCACGGGTAAGTTTCACGGGTAAGTTTCACGGGTATGTTTCACGGGTGACGTTTCACGGGTCTAGGTTTCACTGGTAAGTTTCACGGGTCAAGGTTTCACGGGTAAGTTTCACGGGTAAGTTTCACGGGTATGTTTCACGGGTATGTTTCACGGGTGACGTTTCACGGGTCTAGGTTTCACTGGTAAGTTTCACGGGTGACGTTTCACGGGTCTATTTTTCACTGGTAAGTTTCACGGGTCAAGGTTTCACGGGTAAGTTTCACGTGTAAGTTTCACGGGTAAGTTTCACGGGTGACGTTTCACGGGTCTAGGTTTCACTGGTAAGTTTCACGGGTCAAGGTTTCACGGGTAAGTTTCACGGGTAAGTTTCACGGGTGACGTTTCACGGGTCTAGGTTTCACTGGTACGTTTCACGGGTCAAGGTTTCACGGGTAAGTTTCACGGGTAAGTTTCACGGGTAAGTTTCACGGGTAAGTTTCACGGGTGACGTTTCACGGGTCTAGGTTTCACTGGTAAGTTTCACGGGTCAAGGTTTCACGGGTAAGTTTCACGGGTAAGTTTCACGGGTGACGTTTCACGGGTCTAGGTTTCACTGGTAAGTTTCACGGGTCAAGGTTTCACGGGTAAGTTTCACGGGTAAGTTTCACGGGTATGTTTCAAGGGTGACGTTTCACGGGTCTAGGTTTCACTGGTAAGTTTCACGGGTCAAGGTTTCACGGGTAAGTTTCACGGGTAAGTTTTACGGGTATGTTTCACGGGTGACGTTTCACGGGTCTTGGTTTAACTGGTAAGTTTCACGGGTCAAGGTTTCACGGGTAAGTTTCACGGGTAAGTTTCACGGGTATGTTTCACGGGTGACGTTTCACGGGTCTAGGTTTCACTGGTAAGTTTCACGGGTCAAGGTTTCACGGGTAAGTTTCACGGGTAAGTTTCACGGGTATGTTTCACGGGTATGTTTCACGGGTGACGTTTCACGGGTCTAGGTTTCACTGGTAAGTTTCACGGGTCAAGGTTTTACGGGTAAGTTTCACGGGTCTAGGTTTCACTGGTAAGTTTCACGGGTCAAGGTTTCACGGGTAAGTTTCACGGGTAAGTTTCACGGGTTTGTTTCACGGGTGACGTTTCACGGGTCTAGGTTTCACTGGAAAGTTTCACGGGTCAAGGTTTCACGGGTAAGTTTCACGGGTATGTTTCACGGGTGACGTTTCACGGGTCTAGGTTTCACTGGTAAGTTTCACGGGTCAAGGTTTCACGGGTAAGTTTTACGGGTAAGTTTCACGGGTGACGTTTTACGGGTGACGTTTCACTGGTCTAGGTTTCACTGGTAAGTTTCACGGGTCAAGGTTTCACGGGTAAGTTTCACGGGTAAGTTTCACGGGTATGTTTCACGGGTGACGTTTCACGGGTCTAGGTTTCACTGGAAAGTTTCACGGGTCAAGGTTTCACGGGTAAGTTTCAAGGGTAAGTTTCACGGGTAAGTTTTACGGGTATGTTTTACAGGTGACGTTTCACGGGTCTAGGTTTCACTGGTAAGTTTCACGGGTCAAGGTTTCACGGGTAAGTTTCACGGGTAAGTTTCACGGGTAAGTTTCACGGGTATGTTTCATGGGTGATGTTTCACGGGTCTAGGTTTCACTGGTAAGTTTCGCGGGTCAAGGTTTCACGGGTAAGTTTCACGGGTAAGTTTCACGGGTATGTTTCACGGGTGACGTTTCACGGGTCTAGGTTTTACTGGAAAGTTTCACGGGTCAAGGTTTCACGGGTAAGTTTCACGGGTAAGTTTTACGGGTATGTTTCACAGGTGACGTTTCACGGGTCTAGGTTTCACTGGTAAGTTTCACGGGTCAAGGTTTCACGGGTAAGTTTCACGGGTAAGTTTCACGGGTATGTTTCGCGGGTGACGTTTCACGGGTCTAGGTTTCACTGGTAAGTTTCACGGGTCAAGGTTTCACGGGTAAGTTTCACGGGTAAGTTTCACGGGTGACGTTTCACGGGTCTATTTTTCACTGGTAAGTTTCACGGGTCAAGGTTTCACGGGTAAGTTTCACGTGTAAGTTTCACGGGTAAGTTTCACGGGTGACGTTTCACGGGTATGTTTCACGGGTGACGTTTAACGGGTCTAGGTTTCACTGGTAAGTTTCACGGGTCAAGGTTTTACGGGTAAGTTTCACGGGTCTAGATTTCACTGGTAAGTTTCACGGGTCAAGGTTTCACGGGTAAGTTTCACGGGTAAGTTTCACGGGTTTGTTTCACGGGTGACGTTTCACGGGTCTAGGTTTCACTGGAAAGTTTCACGGGTCAAGGTTTCACGGGTAAGTTTCACGGGTAAGTTTCACGGGTAAGTTTCACGGGTATGTTTCACGGGTGACGTTTCACGGGTCTAGGTTTCACTGGTATGTTTCACGGGTCAAGGTTTCACGGGTAAGTTTCACGGGTATGTTTCACGGGTGACGTTTCACGGGTCTAGGTTTCACTGGTAAGTTCCACGGGTCAAGGTTTCACGGGTAAGTTTCACGGGTAAGTTTCACGGGTAAGTTTCACGGGTAAGTTTCACGGGTATGTTTCACGGGTGACGTTTCACGGGTCTAGGTTTCACTGGTAAGTTTCACGGGTCAAGGTTTCACGGGTAAGTTTCACGGGTAAGTTTCACGGGTATGTTTCACGAGTATGTTTCACGGGTATGTTTCACGGGTGACGTTTCACGGGTCTAGGTTTCACTGGTAAGTTTCACGGGTGACGTTTCACGGGTCTATTTTTCACTGGTAAGTTTCACGGGTCAAGGTTTCACGGGTAAGTTTCACGGGTATGTTTCACGGGTGACGTTTCACGGGTCTAGGTTTCACTGGTAAGTTTCACGGGTCAAGGTTTCACGGGTAAGTTTCACGGGTAAGTTTCACGGGTATGTTTCACGGGTGACGTTTCACGGGTCTAGGTTTCACTGGTAAGTTTCACGGGTCAAGGTTTTACGGGTAAATTTCACGGGTAAGTGTCACGGGTATGTTTCACGGGTGACGTTTCACGGGTCTAGGTTTCACTGGTAAGTTTCACGAGTCAAGGTTTCACGGGTAAGTTTCACGGGTAAGTTTTACGGGTAAGTTTCACGGGTGACGTTTTACGGGTGACGTTTCACGGGTCTAGGTTTCACTGGTAAGTTTCACGGGTCAAGGTTTCACGGGTAAGTTTCACGGGTAAGTTTCACGTTTATGTTTCACGGGTGACGTTTCACGGGTCTAGGTTTCACTGGTAAGTTTCACGGGTCAAGGTTTCACGGGTAAGTTTCACGGGTAAGTTTCACGGGTAAGTTTCACGGGTGACGTTTCACGGGTCTAGGTTTCACTGGTACGTTTCACGGGTCAAGGTTTCACGGGTAAGTTTCACGGGTAAGTTTCACGGGTAAGTTTCACGGGTAAGTTTCACGGGTAAGTTTCACGGGTGACGTTTCACGGGTCTAGGTTTCACTGGTAAGTTTCACGGGTCAAGGTTTCACGGGTAAGTTTCACGGGTAAGTTTCACGGGTGACGTTTCACGGGTCTAGGTTTCACTGGTAAGTTTCACGGGTCAAGGTTTCACGGGTAAGTTTCACGGGTAAGTTTCACGGGTATGTTTCAAGGGTGACGTTTCACGGGTCTAGGTTTCACTGGTAAGTTTCACGGGTCAAGGTTTCACGGGTAAGTTTTACGGGTATGTTTTACGGGTGACGTTTCACGGGTCTTGGTTTAACTGGTAAGTTTCACGGGTCAAGGTTTCACGGGTAAGTTTCACGGGTAAGTTTCACGGGTATGTTTCACGGGTGACGTTTCACGGGTCTAGGTTTCACTGGTAAGTTTCACGGGTCAAGGTTTCACGGGTAAGTTTCACGGGTAAGTTTCACGGGTATGTTTCACGGGTATGTTTCACGGGTGACGTTTCACGGGTCTAGGTTTCACTGGTAAGTTTCACGGGTCAAGGTTTTACGGGTAAGTTTCACGGGTCTAGGTTTCACTGGTAAGTTTCACGGGTCAAGGTTTCACGGGTAAGTTTCACGGGTAAGTTTCACGGGTTTGTTTCACGGGTGACGTTTCACGGGTCTAGGTTTCACTGGAAAGTTTCACGGGTCAAGGTTTCACGGGTAAGTTTCACGGGTATGTTTCACGGGTGACGTTTCACGGGTCTAGGTTTTACTGGTAAGTTTCACGGGTCAAGGTTTCACGGGTAAGTTTTACGGGTAAGTTTCACGGGTGACGTTTTACGGGTGACGTTTCACTGGTCTAGGTTTCACTGGTAAGTTTCACGGGTCAAGGTTTCACGGGTAAGTTTCACGGGTAAGTTTCACGGGTATGTTTCACGGGTGACGTTTCACGGGTCTAGGTTTCACTGGAAAGTTTCACGGGTCAAGGTTTCACGGGTAAGTTTCAAGGGTAAGTTTCACGGGTAAGTTTTACGGGTATGTTTTACAGGTGACGTTTCACGGGTCTAGGTTTCACTGGTAAGTTTCACGGGTCAAGGTTTCACGGGTAAGTTTCACGGGTAAGTTTCACGGGTAAGTTTCACGGGTATGTTTCATGGGTGATGTTTCACGGGTCTAGGTTTCACTGGTAAGTTTCGCGGGTCAAGGTTTCACGGGTAAGTTTCACGGGTAAGTTTCACGGGTATGTTTCACGGGTGACGTTTCACGGGTCTAGGTTTTACGGGTAAATTTCACGGGTAAGTGTCACGGGTATGTTTCACGGGTGACGTTTCACGGGTCTAGGTTTCACTGGTAAGTTTCACGAGTCAAGGTTTCACGGGTAAGTTTCACGGGTAAGTTTTACGGGTAAGTTTCACGGGTGACGTTTTACGGGTGACGTTTCACGGGTCTAGGTTTCACTGGTAAGTTTCACGGGTCAAGGTTTCACGGGTAAGTTTCACGGGTAAGTTTCACGGGTATGTTTCACGGGTGACGTTTCACGGGTCTAGGTTTCACTGGTAAGTTTCACGGGTCAAGGTTTCACGGGTAAGTTTCACGGGTAAGTTTTACGGGTAAGTTTCACGGGTGACGTTTCACGGGTCTAGGTTTCACTGGTACGTTTCACGGGTCAAGGTTTCACGGGTAAGTTTCACGGGTAAGTTTCACGGGTAAGTTTCACGGGTAAGTTTCACGGGTGACGTTTCACGGGTCTAGGTTTCACTGGTAAGTTTCACGGGTCAAGGTTTCACGGGTAAGTTTCACGGGTAAGTTTCACGGGTGACGTTTCACGGGTCTAGGTTTCACTGGTAAGTTTCACGGGTCAAGGTTTCACGGGTAAGTTTCACGGGTAAGTTTCACGGGTATGTTTCAAGGGTGACGTTTCACGGGTCTAGGTTTCACTGGTAAGTTTCACGGGTCAAGGTTTCACGGGTAAGTTTCACGGGTAAGTTTTACGGGTATGTCTCACGGGTGACGTTTCACGGGTCTTGGTTTAACTGGTAAGTTTCACGGGTCAAGGTTTCATGGGTAAGTTTCACGGGTAAGTTTCACGGGTATGTTTCACGGGTGACGTTTCACGGGTCTAGGTTTCACTGGTAAGTTTCACGGGTCAAGGTTTCACGGGTAAGTTTCACGGGTAAGTTTCACGGGTATGTTTCACGGGTATGTTTCACGGGTGACGTTTCACGGGTCTAGGTTTCACTGGTAAGTTTCACGGGTCAAGGTTTTACGGGTAAGTTTCACGGGTCTAGGTTTCACTGGTAAGTTTCACGGGTCAAGGTTTCACGGGTAAGTTTCACGGGTAAGTTTCACGGGTTTGTTTCACGGGTGACGTTTCACGGGTCTAGGTTTCACTGGAAAGTTTCACGGGTCAAGGTTTCACGGGTAAGTTTCACGGGTATGTTTCACGGGTGACGTTTCACGGGTCTAGGTTTTACTGGTAAGTTTCACGGGTCAAGGTTTCACGGGTAAGTTTTACGGGTAAGTTTCACGGGTGACGTTTTACGGGTGACGTTTCACTGGTCTAGGTTTCACTGGTAAGTTTCACGGGTCAAGGTTTCACGGGTAAGTTTCACGGGTAAGTTTCACGGGTATGTTTCACGGGTGACGTTTCACGGGTCTAGGTTTCACTGGAAAGTTTCACGGGTCAAGGTTTCACGGGTAAGTTTCAAGGGTAAGTTTCACGGGTAAGTTTTACGGGTATGTTTTACAGGTGACGTTTCACGGGTCTAGGTTTCACTGGTAAGTTTCACGGGTCAAGGTTTCACGGGTAAGTTTCACGGGTATGTTTCATGGGTGATGTTTCACGGGTCTAGGTTTCACTGGTAAGTTTCGCGGGTCAAGGTTTCACGGGTAAGTTTCACGGGTAAGTTTCACGGGTATGTTTCACGGGTGACGTTTCACGGGTCTAGGTTTTACTAAAAAGTTTCACGGGTCAAGGTTTCACGCTTAAGTTTCACGGGTAAGTTTTACGGGTATGTTTCACAGGTGACGTTTCACGGGTCTAGGTTTCACTGGTAAGTTTCACGGGTAAGTTTCACGGGTATGTTTCGCGGGTGACGTTTCACGGGTCTAGGTTTCACTGGTAAGTTTCACGGGTCAAGGTTTCACGGGTAAGTTTCACGGGTAAGTTTCACGGGTGACGTTTCACGGGTCTATTTTTCACTGGTAAGTTTCACGGGTCAAGGTTTCACGGGTAAGTTTCACGTGTAAGTTTCACGGGTAAGTTTCACGGGTGACGTTTCACGGGTATGTTTCACGGGTGACGTTTCACGGGTCTAGGTTTCACTGGTAAGTTTCACGGGTCAAGGTTTTACGGGTAAGTTTCACGGGTCTAGATTTCACTGGTAAGTTTCACGGGTCAAGGTTTCACGGGTAAGTTTCACGGGTAAGTTTCACGGGTTTGTTTCACGGGTGACGTTTCACGGGTCTAGGTTTCACTGGAAAGTTTCACGGGTCAAGGTTTCACGGGTAAGTTTCACGGGTAAGTTTCACGGGTAAGTTTCACGGGTATGTTTCACGGGTGACGTTTCACGGGTCTAGGTTTCACTGGTAAGTTTCACGGGTCAAGGTTTCACGGGTAAGTTTCACGGGTAAGTTTCACGGGTATGTTTCACGGGTGACGTTTCACGGGTCTAGGTTTCACTGGTAAGTTTCACGGGTCAAGGTTTCACGGGTAAGTTTCACAGGTAAGTTTCACGGGTAAGTTTCACGGGTAAGTTTCACGGGTATGTTTCACGGGTGACGTTTCACGGGTCTAGGTTTCACTGGTAAGTTTCACGGGTCAAGGTTTCACGGGTAAGTTTCACGGGTAAGTTTCACGGGTATGTTTCACGAGTATGTTTCACGGGTATGTTTCACGGGTGACGTTTCACGGGTCTAGGTTTCACTGGTAAGTTTCACGGGTGACGTTTCACGGGTCTATTTTTCACTGGTAAGTTTCACGGGTCAAGGTTTCACGGGTAAGTTTCACGGGTATGTTTCACGGGTGACGTTTCACGGGTCTAGGTTTCACTGGTAAGTTTCACGGGTCAAGGTTTTACGGGTAAATTTCACGGGTAAGTGTCACGGGTATGTTTCACGGGTGACGTTTCACGGGTCTAGGTTTCACTGGTAAGTTTCACGAGTCAAGGTTTCACGGGTAAGTTTCACGGGTAAGTTTTACGGGTAAGTTTCACGGGTGACGTTTTACGGGTGACGTTTCACGGGTCTAGGTTTCACTGGTAAGTTTCACGGGTCAAGGTTTCACGGGTAAGTTTCACGGGTAAGTTTCACGGGTGACGTTTCACGGGTCTAGGTTTCACTGGTAAGTTTCACGGGTCAAGGTTTCACGGGTAAGTTTCACGGGTAAGTTTCACGGGTAAGTTTCACGGGTATGTTTCACGGGTGACGTTTCACGGGTCTAGGTTTCACTGGTAAGTTTAACGGGTCAAGGTTTCACGGGTAAGTTTTACGAGTAAGTTTCACGGGTATGTTTTACGGGTATGATTCACGGGTGACGTTTCACGGGTCTAGGTTTCACTGGTAAGTTTCACGGGTCAAGGTTTCACGGGTAAGTTTCACGGGTAAGTTTCACGGGTATGTTTCACGGGTGACGTTTCACGGGTCTAGGTTTCACTGGTAAGTTTCACGGGTCAAGGTTTCACGGGTAAGTTTCACGGGTAAGTTTCACGGGTATGTTTCACGGGTGACGTTTCACGGGTCTAGGTTTCACTGGTAAGTTTCACGGGTCAAGGTTTCACGGGTAAGTTTCACGGGTAAGTTTCACGGGTAAGTTTCACGGGTATGTTTCACGGGTGACGTTTCACGGGTCTAGGTTTCACTGGTAAGTTTCACGGGTCAAGGTTTCACGGGTAAGTTTCACGGGTAAGTTTCACGGGTGACGTTTCACGGGTCTAGGTTTCACTGGTAAGTTTCACGGGTCAAGGTTTCAAGGGTAAGTTTTACGGGTAAGTTTCACGGGTATGTTTCACGGGTGACGTTTCACGGGTCTAGGTTTCACTGGAAAGTTTCACGGGTCAAGGTTTCACGGGTAAGTTTTACAGGTATGTTTTACAGGTGACGTTTCACGGGTCTAGGTTTCACTGGTAAGTTTCACGGGTCAAGGTTTCTCGGGTAAGTTTCACGGGTAAGTTTCACGGGTATGTTTCGCGGGTGACGTTTCACGGGTCTAGGTTTCACTGGTAAGTTTCACGGGTCAAGGTTTCAAGGGTAAGTTTCACGGGTAAGTTTCACGGGTGACGTTTCACGGGTCTATTTTTCACTGGTAAGTTTCACGGGTCAAGGTTTCACGAGTAAGTTTCACGTGTAAGTTTCACGGGTAAGTTTCACGGGTGACGTTTCACGGGTATGTTTCACGGGTGACGTTTCACGGGTCTAGGTTTCACTGGTAAGTTTCACGGGTCAAGGTTTTACGGGTAAGTTTCACGGGTCTAGATTTCACTGGTAAGTTTCACGGGTCAAGGTTTCACGGGTAAGTTTCACGGGTAAGTTTCACGGGTTTGTTTCACGGGTGACGTTTCACGGGTCTAGGTTTCACTGGAAAGTTTCACGGGTCAAGGTTTCACGGGTTAGTTTCACGGGTAAGTTTCACGGGTAAGTTTCACGGGTATGTTTCACGGGTGACGTTTCACGGGTCTAGGTTTCACTGGTAAGTTTCACGGGTCAAGGTTTCACGGGTAAGTTTCACGGGTAAGTTTCACGGGTATGTTTCACGGGTGACGTTTCACGGGTCTAGGTTTCACTGGTAAGTTTCACGGGTCAAGGTTTCACGGGTAAGTTTCAAGGGTAAGTTTCACGGGTAAGTTTCACGGGTAAGTTTCACGGGTATGTTTCACGGGTGACGTTTCACGGGTCTAGGTTTCACTGGTAAGTTTCACGGGTCAAGGTTTCACGGGTAAGTTTCACGGGTAAGTTTCACGGGTATGTTTCACGGGTATGTTTCACGGGTGACGTTTCACGGGTCTAGGTTTCACTGGTAAGATTCACGGGTAAGTTTCACGGGTGACGTTTCACGGGTCTATTTTTCACTGGTAAGTTTCACGGGTCAAGGTTTCACGGGTAAGTTTCACGTGTAAGTTTCACGGGTAAGTTTCACGGGTGACGTTTCACGGGTCTAGGTTTCACTGGTAAGTTTCACGGGTCAAGGTTTCACGGGTAAGTTTCACGGGTAAGTTTCACGGGTGACGTTTCACGGGTCTAGGTTTCACTGGTACGTTTCACGGGTCAAGGTTACACGGGTAAGTTTCACGGGTAAGTTTCACGGGTAAGTTTCACGGGTAAGTTTCACGGGAGACGTTTCACGGGTCTAGGTTTCACTGGTAAGTTTCACGGGTCAAGGTTTCACGGGTAAGTTTCACGGGTAAGTTTCACGGGTGACGTTTCACGGGTCTAGGTTTCACTGGTAAGTTTCACGGGTCAAGGTTTCACGGGTAAGTTTCACGGGTAAGTTTCACGGGTATGTTTCAAGGGTGACGTTTCACGGGTCTAGGTTTCACTGGTAAGTTTCACGGGTCAAGGTTTCACGGGTAAGTTTCACGGGTAAGTTTTACGGGTATGTTTCACGGGTGACGTTTCACGGGTCTTGGTTTAACTGGTAAGTTTCACGGGTCAAGGTTTCACGGGTAAGTTTCACGGGTAAGTTTCACGGGTATGTTTCACGGGTGACGTTTCACGGGTCTAGGTTTCACTGGTAAGTTTCACGGGTCAAGGTTTCACGGGTAAGTTTCACGGGTAAGTTTCACGGGTAAGTTTCACGGGTATGTTTCACGGGTGACGTTTCACGGGTCTAGGTTTCACTGGTAAGTTTCACGGGTCAAGGTTTTACGGGTAAGTTTCACGGGTCTAGGTTTCACTGGTAAGTTTCACGGGTCAAGGTTTCACGGGTAAGTTTCACGGGTAAGTTTCACGGGTTTGTTTCACGGGTGACGTTTCACGGGTCTAGGTTTCACTGGAAAGTTTCACGGGTCAAGGTTTCACGGGTAAGTTTCACGGGTATGTTTCACGGGTGACGTTTCACGGGTCTAGGTTTCACTGGTAAGTTTCACGGGTCAAGGTTTCACGGGTAAGTTTTACGGGTAAGTTTCACGGGTGACGTTTTACGGGTGACGTTTCACGGGTCTAGGTTTCACTGGTAAGTTTCACGGGTCAAGGTTTCACGGGTAAGTTTCACGGGTAAGTTTCACGGGTATGTTTCACGGGTGACGTTTCACGGGTCTAGGTTTCACTGGAAAGTTTCACGGGTCAAGGTTTCACGGGTAAGTTTCAAGGGTAAGTTTCACGGGTAAGTTTTACGGGTATGTTTTACAGGTGACGTTTCACGGGTCTAGGTTTCACTGGTAAGTTTCACGGGTCAAGGTTTCACGGGTAAGTTTCACGGGTAAGTTTCACGGGTAAGTTTCACGGGTAAGTTTCACGGGTATGTTTCATGGGTGATGTTTCACGGGTCTAGGTTTCACTGGTAAGTTTCGCGGGTAAGTTTCACGGGTGACGTTTTACGGGTGACGTTTCACGGGTCTAGGTTTCACTGGTAAGTTTCACGGGTCAAGGTTTCACGGGTAAGTTTCACGGGTAAGTTTCACGGGTATGTTTCACGGGTGACGTTTCACGGGTCTAGGTTTCACTGGAAAGTTTCACGGGTCAAGGTTTCACGGGTAAGTTTCAAGGGTAAGTTTCACGGGTAAGTTTTACGGGTATGTTTTACAGGTGACGTTTCACGGGTCTAGGTTTCACTGGTAAGTTTCACGGGTCAAGGTTTCACGGGTAAGTTTCACGGGTAAGTTTCACGGGTAAGTTTCACGGGTATGTTTCATGGGTGATGTTTCACGGGTCTAGGTTTCACTGGTAAGTTTTGCGGGTCAAGGTTTCACGGGTAAGTTTCACGGGTAAGTTTCACGGGTATGTTTCACGGGTGACGTTTCACGGGTCTAGGTTTTACTGGAAAGTTTCACGGGTCAAGGTTTCACGGGTAAGTTTCACGGGTAAGTTTTACGGGTATGTTTCACAGGTGACGTTTCACGGGTCTAGGTTTCACTGGTAAGTTTCACGGGTCAAGGTTTCACGGGTAAGTTTCACGGGTAAGTTTCACGGGTAAGTTTCACGGGTATGTTTCGCGGGTGACGTTTCACGGGTCTAGGTTTCACTGGTAAGTTTCACGGGTCAAGGTTTCACGGGTAAGTTTCACGGGTAAGTTTCACGGGTGACGTTTCACGGGTCTATTTTTCACTGGTAAGTTTCACGGGTCAAGGTTTCACGGGTAAGTTTCACGTGTAAGTTTCACGGGTAAGTTTCACGGGTGACGTTTCACGGGTATGTTTCACGGGTGACGTTTCACGGGTCTAGGTTTCACTGGTAAGTTTCACGGGTCAAGGTTTTACGGGTAAGTTTCACGGGTAAGTTTCACGGGTAAGTTTCACGGGTATGTTTCACGGGTGACGTTTCACGGGTCTAGGTTTCACTGGTAAGTTTCACGGGTCAAGGTTTCACGGGTAAGTTTCACGGGTAAGTTTCACGGGTATGTTTCACGGGTGACGTTTCACGGGTCTAGGTTTCACTGGTAAGTTTCACGGGTCAAGGTTTCACGGGTAAGTTTCACGGGTAAGTTTCACGGGTATGTTTCGCGGGTGACGTTTCACGGGTCTAGGTTTCACTGGTAAGTTTCACGGGTCAAGGTTTCACGGGTAAGTTTCACGGGTAAGTTTCACGGGTGACGTTTCACGGGTCTATTTTTCACTGGTAAGTTTCACGGGTCAAGGTTTCACGGGTAAGTTTCACGTGTAAGTTTCACGGGTAAGTTTTACGGGTGACGTTTCACGGGTATGTTTCACGGGTGACGTTTCACGGGTCTAGGTTTCACTGGTAAGTTTCACGGGTCAAGGTTTTACGGGTAAGTTTCACGGGTCTAGATTTCACTGGTAAGTTTCACGGGTCAAGGTTTCACGGGTAAGTTTCACGGGTAAGTTTCACGGGTTTGTTTCACGGGTGACGTTTCACGGGTCTAGGTTTCACTGGAAAGTTTCACGGGTCAAGGTTTCACGGGTAAGTTTCACGGGTAAGTTTCACGGGTAAGTTTCACGGGTATGTTTCACGGGTGACGTTTCACGGGTCTAGGTTTCACTGGTATGTTTCACGGGTCAAGGTTTCTCGGGTAAGTTTCACGGGTAAGTTTCACGGGTATGTTTCACGGGTGACGTTTCACGGGTCTAGGTTTCACTGGTAAGTTTCACGGGTCAAGGTTTCACGGGTAAGTTTCACGGGTAAGTTTCACGGGTAAGTTTCACGGGTAAGTTTCACGGGTATGTTTCACGGGTGACGTTTCACGGGTCTAGGTTTCACTGGTAAGTTTCACGGGTCAAGGTTTCACGGGTAAGTTTCACGGGTAAGTTTCACGGGTATGTTTCACGAGTATGTTTCACGGGTATGTTTCACGGGTGACGTTTCACGGGTCTAGGTTTCACTGGTAAGTTTCACGGGTGACGTTTCACGGGTCTATTTTTCACTGGTAAGTTTCACGGGTCAAGGTTTCACGGGTAAGTTTCACGGGTTTGTTTCACGGGTGACGTTTCACGGGTCTAGGTTTCACTGGTAAGTTTCACGGGTCAAGGTTTCACGGGTAAGTTTCACGGGTAAGTTTCACGGGTATGTTTCACGGGTGACGTTTCACGGGTCTAGGTTTCACTGGTAAGTTTCACGGGTCAAGGTTTTACGGGTAAATTTCACGGGTAAGTGTCACGGGTATGTTTCACGGGTGACGTTTCACGGGTCTAGGTTTCACTGGTAAGTTTCACGGGTGACGTTTCACGGGTCTATTTTTCACTGGTAAGTTTCACGGGTCAAGGTTTCACGGGTAAGTTTCACGGGTATGTTTCACGGGTGACGTTTCACGGGTCTAGGTTTCACTGGTAAGTTTCACGGGTCAAGGTTTCACGGGTAAGTTTCACGGGTAAGTTTCACGGGTATGTTTCACGGGTGACGTTTCACGGGTCTAGGTTTCACTGGTAAGTTTCACGGGTCAAGGTTTTACGGGTAAATTTCACGGGTAAGTGTCACGGGTATGTTTCACGGGTGACTTTTCACGGGTCTAGGTTTCACTGGTAAGTTTCACGAGTCAAGGTTTCACGGGTAAGTTTCACGGGTAAGTTTTACGGGTAAGTTTCACGGGTGACGTTTTACGGGTGACGTTTCACGGGTCTAGGTTTCACTGGTAAGTTTCACGGGTCAAGGTTTCACGGGTAAGTTTCACGGGTAAGTTTCACGTTTATGTTTCACGGGTGACGTTTCACGGGTCTAGGCTTCACTGGTAAGTTTCACGGGTCAAGGTTTCACGGGTAAGTTTCACGGGTAAGTTTCACGGGTAAGTTTCACGGGTGACGTTTCACGGGTCTAGGTTTCACTGGTACGTTTCACGGGTCAAGGTTTCACGGGTAAGTTTCACGGGTAAGTTTCACGGGTAAGTTTCACGGGTAAGTTTCACGGGTGACGTTTCACGGGTCTAGGTTTCACTGGTAAGTTTCACGGGTCAAGGTTTCACGGGTAAGTTTCACGGGTAAGTTTCACGGGTGACGTTTCACGGGTCTAGGTTTTACTGGTAAGTTTCACGGGTCAAGGTTTCACGGGTAAGTTTCACGGGTAAGTTTCACGGGTATGTTTCAAGGGTGACGTTTCACGGGTCTAGGTTTCACTGGTAAGTTTCACGGGTCAAGGTTTCACGGGTAAGTTTCACGGGTAAGTTTTACGGGTATGTTTCACGGGTGACGTTTCACGGGTCTTGGTTTAACTGGTAAGTTTCACGGGTCAAGGTTTCACGGGTAAGTTTCACGGGTAAGTTTCACGGGTATGTTTCACGGGTGACGTTTCACGGGTCTAGGTTTCACTGGTAAGTTTCACGGGTCAAGGTTTCACGGGTAAGTTTCACGGGTAAGTTTCACGGGTATGTTTCACGGGTATGTTTCACGGGTGACGTTTCACGGGTCTAGGTTTCACTGGTAAGTTTCACGGGTCAAGGTTTTACGGGTAAGTTTCACGGGTCTAGGTTTCACTGGTAAGTTTCACGGGTCAAGGTTTCACGGGTAAGTTTCACGGGTAAGTTTCACGGGTTTGTTTCACGGGTGACGTTTCACGGGTCTAGGTTTCACTGGAAAGTTTCACGGGTCAAGGTTTCACGGGTAAGTTTCACGGGTATGTTTCACGGGTGACGTTTCACGGGTCTAGGTTTTACTGGTAAGTTTCACGGGTCAAGGTTTCACGGGTAAGTTTTACGGGTAAGTTTCACGGGTGACGTTTTACGGGTGACGTTTCACTGGTCTAGGTTTCACTGGTAAGTTTCACGGGTCAAGGTTTCACGGGTAAGTTTCACGGGTAAGTTTCACGGGTATGTTTCACGGGTGACGTTTCACGGGTCTAGGTTTCACTGGAAAGTTTCACGGGTCAAGGTTTCACGGGTAAGTTTCAAGGGTAAGTTTCACGGGTAAGTTTTACGGGTATGTTTTACAGGTGACGTTTCACGGGTCTAGGTTTCACTGGTAAGTTTCACGGGTCAAGGTTTCACGGGTAAGTTTCACGGGTAAGTTTCACGGGTAAGTTTCACGGGTATGTTTCATGGGTGATGTTTCACGGGTCTAGGTTTCACTGGTAAGTTTCGCGGGTCAAGGTTTCACGGGTAAGTTTCACGGGTAAGTTTCACGGGTATGTTTCACGGGTGACGTTTCACGGGTCTAGGTTTTACGGGTAAATTTCACGGGTAAGTGTCACGGGTATGTTTCACGGGTGACGTTTCACGGGTCTAGGTTTCACTGGTAAGTTTCACGAGTCAAGGTTTCACGGGTAAGTTTCACGGGTAAGTTTTACGGGTAAGTTTCACGGGTGACGTTTTACGGGTGACGTTTCACGGGTCTAGGTTTCACTGGTAAGTTTCACGGGTCAAGGTTTCACGGGTAAGTTTCACGGGTAAGTTTCACGGGTATGTTTCACGGGTGACGTTTCACGGGTCTAGGTTTCACTGGTAAGTTTCACGGGTCAAGGTTTCACGGGTAAGTTTCACGGGTAAGTTTTACGGGTAAGTTTCACGGGTGACGTTTCACGGGTCTAGGTTTCACTGGTACGTTTCACGGGTCAAGGTTTCACGGGTAAGTTTCACGGGTAAGTTTCACGGGTAAGTTTCACGGGTAAGTTTCACGGGTGACGTTTCACGGGTCTAGGTTTCACTGGTAAGTTTCACGGGTCAAGGTTTCACGGGTAAGTTTCACGGGTAAGTTTCACGGGTGACGTTTCACGGGTCTAGGTTTCACTGGTAAGTTTCACGGGTCAAGGTTTCACGGGTAAGTTTCACGGGTAAGTTTCACGGGTATGTTTCAAGGGTGACGTTTCACGGGTCTAGGTTTCACTGGTAAGTTTCACGGGTCAAGGTTTCACGGGTAAGTTTCACGGGTAAGTTTTACGGGTATGTTTCACGGGTGACGTTTCACGGGTCTTGGTTTAACTGGTAAGTTTCACGGGTCAAGGTTTCACGGGTAAGTTTCACGGGTAAGTTTCACGGGTATGTTTCACGGGTGTCGTTTCACGGGTCTAGGTTTCACTGGTAAGTTTCACGGGTCAAGGTTTCACGGGTAAGTTTCACGGGTAAGTTTCACGGGTATGTTTCACGGGTATGTTTCACGGGTGACGTTTCACGGGTCTAGGTTTCACTGGTAAGTTTCACGGGTCAAGGTTTTACGGGTAAGTTTCACGGGTCTAGGTTTCACTGGTAAGTTTCACGGGTCAAGGTTTCACGGGTAAGTTTCACGGGTAAGTTTCACGGGTTTGTTTCACGGGTGACGTTTCACGGGTCTAGGTTTCACTGGAAAGTTTCACGGGTCAAGGTTTCACGGGTAAGTTTCACGGGTATGTTTCACGGGTGACGTTTCACGGGTCTAGGTTTTACTGGTAAGTTTCACGGGTCAAGGTTTCACGGGTAAGTTTTACGGGTAAGTTTCACGGGTGACGTTTTACGGGTGACGTTTCACTGGTCTAGGTTTCACTGGTAAGTTTCACGGGTCAAGGTTTCACGGGTAAGTTTCACGGGTAAGTTTCACGGGTATGTTTCACGGGTGACGTTTCACGGGTCTAGGTTTCACTGGAAAGTTTCACGGGTCAAGGTTTCACGGGTAAGTTTCAAGGGTAAGTTTCACGGGTAAGTTTTACGGGTATGTTTTACAGGTGACGTTTCACGGGTCTAGGTTTCACTGGTAAGTTTCACGGGTCAAGGTTTCACGGGTAAGTTTCACGGGTAAGTTTCACGGGTAAGTTTCACGGGTATGTTTCATGGGTGATGTTTCACGGGTCTAGGTTTCACTGGTAAGTTTCGCGGGTCAAGGTTTCACGGGTAAGTTTCACGGGTAAGTTTCACGGGTATGTTTCACGGGTGACGTTTCACGGGTCTAGGTTTTACGGGTAAATTTCACGGGTAAGTGTCACGGGTATGTTTCACGGGTGACGTTTCACGGGTCTAGGTTTCACTGGTAAGTTTCACGAGTCAAGGTTGCACGGGTAAGTTTCACGGGTAAGTTTTACGGGTAAGTTTCACGGGTGACGTTTTACGGGTGACGTTTCACGGGTCTAGGTTTCACTGGTAAGTTTCACGGGTCAAGGTTTCACGGGTAAGTTTCACGGGTAAGTTTCACGGGTATGTTTCACGGGTGACGTTTCACGGGTCTAGGTTTCACTGGTAAGTTTCACGGGTCAAGGTTTCACGGGTAAGTTTCACGGGTAAGTTTTACGGGTAAGTTTCACGGGTGACGTTTCACGGGTCTAGGTTTCACTGGTACGTTTCACGGGTCAAGGTTTCACGGGTAAGTTTCACGGGTAAGTTTCACGGGTAAGTTTCACGGGTAAGTTTCACGGGTGACGTTTCACGGGTCTAGGTTTCACTGGTAAGTTTCACGGGTCAAGGTTTCACGGGTAAGTTTCACGGGTAAGTTTCACGGGTGACGTTTCACGGGTCTAGGTTTCACTGGTAAGTTTCACGGGTCAAGGTTTCACGGGTAAGTTTCACGGGTAAGTTTCACGGGTATGTTTCAAGGGTGACGTTTCACGGGTCTAGGTTTCACTGGTAAGTTTCACGGGTCAAGGTTTCACGGGTAAGTTTCACGGGTAAGTTTTACGGGTATGTTTCACGGGTGACGTTTCACGGGTCTTGGTTTAACTGGTAAGTTTCACGGGTCAAGGTTTCACGGGTAAGTTTCACGGGTAAGTTTCACGGGTATGTTTCACGGGTGACGTTTCACGGGTCTAGGTTTCACTGGTAAGTTTCACGGGTCAAGGTTTCACGGGTAAGTTTCACGGGTAAGTTTCACGGGTATGTTTCACGGGTATGTTTCACGGGTGACGTTTCACGGGTCTAGGTTTCACTGGTAAGTTTCACGGGTCAAGGATTTACGGGTAAGTTTCACGGGTCTAGGTTTCACTGGTAAGTTTCACGGGTCAAGGTTTCACGGGTAAGTTTCACGGGTTTGTTTCACGGGTGACGTTTCACGGGTCTAGGTTTCACTGGAAAGTTTCACGGGTCAAGGTTTCACGGGTAAGTTTCACGGGTATGTTTCACGGGTGACGTTTCACGGGTCTAGGTTTTACTGGTAAGTTTCACGGGTCAAGGTTTCACGGGTAAGTTTTACGGGTAAGTTTCACGGGTGACGTTTTACGGGTGACGTTTCACTGGTCTAGGTTTCACTGGTAAGTTTCACGGGTCAAGGTTTCACGGGTAAGTTTCACGGGTAAGTTTCACGGGTATGTTTCACGGGTGACGTTTCACGGGTCTAGGTTTCACTGGAAAGTTTCACGGGTCAAGGTTTCACGGGTAAGTTTCAAGGGTAAGTTTCACGGGTAAGTTTTACGGGTATGTTTTACAGGTGACGTTTCACGGGTCTAGGTTTCACTGGTAAGTTTCACGGGTCAAGGTTTCACGGGTAAGTTTCACGGGTATGTTTCATGGGTGATGTTTCACGGGTCTAGGTTTCACTGGTAAGTTTCGCGGGTCAAGGTTTCACGGGTAAGTTTCACGGGTAAGTTTCACGGGTATGTTTCACGGGTGACGTTTCACGGGTCTAGGTTTTACTGGAAAGTTTCACGGGTCAAGGTTTCACGCTTAAGTTTTACGGGTAAGTTTTACGGGTATGTTTCACAGGTGACGTTTCACGGGTCTAGGTTTCACTGGTAAGTTTCACGGGTCAAGGTTTCACGGGTAAGTTTCACGGGTAAGTTTCACGGGTATGTTTCGCGGGTGACGTTTCACGGGTCTAGGTTTCACTGGTAAGTTTCACGGGTCAAGGTTTCACGGGTAAGTTTCACGGGTAAGTTTCACGGGTGACGTTTCACGGGTCTATTTTTCACTGGTAAGTTTCACGGGTCAAGGTTTCACGGGTAAGTTTCACGTGTAAGTTTCACGGGTAAGTTTCACGGGTGACGTTTCACGGGTATGTTTCACGGGTGACGTTTCACGGGTCTAGGTTTCACTGGTAAGTTTCACGGGTCAAGGTTTTACGGGTAAGTTTCACGGGTCTAGATTTCACTGGTAAGTTTCACGGGTCAAGGTTTCACGGGTAAGTTTCACGGGTAAGTTTCACGGGTTTGTTTCACGGGTGACGTTTCACGGGTCTAGGTTTCACTGGAAAGTTTCACGGGTCAAGGTTTCACGGGTAAGTTTCACGGGTAAGTTTCACGTATAAGTTTCACGGGTATGTTTCACGGGTGACGTTTCACGGGTCTAGGTTTCACTGGTAAGTTTCACGGGTCAAGGTTTCACGGGTAAGTTTCACGGGTAAGTTTCACGGGTATGTTTCACGGGTGACGTTTCACGGGTCTAGGTTTCACTGGTAAGTTTCACGGGTCAAGGTTTCACGGGTAAGTTTCACGGGTAAGTTTCACGGGTAAGTTTCACGGGTAAGTTTCACGGGTATGTTTCACGGGTGACGTTTCACGGGTCTAGGTTTCACTGGTAAGTTTCACGGGTCAAGGTTTCACGGGTAAGTTTCACGGGTAAGTTTCACGGGTATGTTTCACGAGTATGTTTCACGGGTATGTTTCACGGGTGACGTTTCACGGGTCTAGGTTTCACTGGTAAGTTTCACGGGTGACGTTTCACGGGTCTATTTTTCACTGGTAAGTTTCACGGGTCAAGGTTTCACGGGTAAGTTTCACGGGTATGTTTCACGGGTGACGTTTCACGGGTCTAGGTTTCACTGGTAAGTTTCACGGGTCAAGGTTTTACGGGTAAATTTCACGGGTAAGTGTCACGGGTATGTTTCACGGGTGACGTTTCACGGGTCTAGGTTTCACTGGTAAGTTTCACGAGTCAAGGTTTCACGGGTAAGTTTCACGGGTAAGTTTTACGGGTAAGTTTCACGGGTGACGTTTTACGGGTGACGTTTCACGGGTCTAGGTTTCACTGGTAAGTTTCACGGGTCAAGGTTTCACGGGTAAGTTTCACGGGTAAGTTTCACGGGTGACGTTTCACGGGTCTAGGTTTCACTGGTAAGTTTCACGGGTCAAGGTTTCACGGGTAAGTTTCACGGGTAAGTTTCACGGGTATGTTTCACGGGTGACGTTTCACGGGTCTAGGTTTCACTGGTAAGTTTAACGGGTCAAGGTTTCACGGGTAAGTTTTACGAGTAAGTTTCACGGGTATGTTTTACGGGTATGATTCACGGGTGACGTTTCACGGGTCTAGGTTTCACTGGTAAGTTTCACGGGTCAAGGTTTCACGGGTAAGTTTCACGGGTAAGTTTCACGGGTATGTTTCACGGGTGACGTTTCACGGGTCTAGGTTTCACTGGTAAGTTTCACGGGTCAAGGTTTCACGGGTAAGTTTCACGGGTAAGTTTCACGGGTATGTTTCACGGGTGACGTTTCACGGGTCTAGGTTTCACTGGTAAGTTTCACGGGTCAAGGTTTCACGGGTAAGTTTCACGGGTAAGTTTCACGGGTAAGTTTCACGGGTATGTTTCACGGGTGACGTTTCACGGGTCTAGGTTTCACTGGTAAGTTTCACGGGTCAAGGTTTCACGGGTAAGTTTCACGGGTAAGTTTCACGGGTGACGTTTCACGGGTCTAGGTTTCACTGGTAAGTTTCACGGGTCAAGGTTTCAAGGGTAAGTTTTACGGGTAAGTTTCACGGGTATGTTTCACGGGTGACGTTTCACGGGTCTAGGTTTCACTGGAAAGTTTCACGGGTCAAGGTTTCACGGGTAAGTTTCACGGGTAAGTTTTACAGGTATGTTTTACAGGTGACGTTTCACGGGTCTAGGTTTCACTGGTAAGTTTCACGGGTCAAGGTTTCTCGGGTAAGTTTCACGGGTAAGTTTCACGGGTATGTTTCGCGGGTGACGTTTCACGGGTCTAGGTTTCACTGGTAAGTTTCACGGGTCAAGGTTTCAAGGGTAAGTTTCACGGGTAAGTTTCACGGGTGACGTTTCACGGGTCTATTTTTCACTGGTAAGTTTCACGGGTCAAGGTTTCACGAGTAAGTTTCACGTGTAAGTTTCACGGGTAAGTTTCACGGGTGACGTTTCACGGGTATGTTTCACGGGTGACGTTTCACGGGTCTAGGTTTCACTGGTAAGTTTCACGGGTCAAGGTTTTACGGGTAAGTTTCACGGGTCTAGATTTCACTGGTAAGTTTCACGGGTCAAGGTTTCACGGGTAAGTTTCACGGGTTTGCTTCACGGGTGACGTTTCACGGGTCTAGGTTTCACTGGAAAGTTTCACGGGTCAAGGTTTCACGGGTTAGTTTCACGGGTAAGTTTCACGGGTAAGTTTCACGGGTATGTTTCACGGGTGACGTTTCACGGGTCTAGGTTTCACTGGTAAGTTTCACGGGTCAAGGTTTCACGGGTAAGTTTCACGGGTAAGTTTCACGGGTATGTTTCACGGGTGACGTTTCACGGGTCTAGGTTTCACTGGTAAGTTTCACGGGTCAAGGTTTCACGGGTAAGTTTCAAGGGTAAGTTTCACGGGTAAGTTTCACGGGTAAGTTTCACGGGTATGTTTCACGGGTGACGTTTCACGGGTCTAGGTTTCACTGGTAAGTTTCACGGGTCAAGGTTTCACGGGTAAGTTTCACGGGTAAGTTTCACGGGTATGTTTCACGGGTATGTTTCACGGGTGACGTTTCACGGGTCTAGGTTTCACTGGTAAGATTCACGGGTAAGTTTCACGGGTGACGTTTCACGGGTCTATTTTTCACTGGTAAGTTTCACGGGTCAAGGTTTCACGGGTAAGTTTCACGTGTAAGTTTCACGGGTAAGTTTCACGGGTGACGTTTCACGGGTCTAGGTTTCACTGGTAAGTTTCACGGGTCAAGGTTTCACGGGTAAGTTTCACGGGTAAGTTTCACGGGTGACGTTTCACGGGTCTAGGTTTCACTGGTACGTTTCACGGGTCAAGGTTACACGGGTAAGTTTCACGGGTAAGTTTCACGGGTAAGTTTCACGGGTGACGTTTCACGGGTCTAGGTTTCACTGGTAAGTTTCACGGGTCAAGGTTTCACGGGTAAGTTTCACGGGTAAGTTTCACGGGTGACGTTTCACGGGTCTAGGTTTCACTGGTAAGTTTCACGGGTCAAGGTTTCACGGGTAAGTTTCACGGGTAAGTTTCACGGGTATGTTTCAAGGGTGACGTTTCACGGGTCTAGGTTTCACTGGTAAGTTTCACGGGTCAAGGTTTCACGGGTAAGTTTCACGGGTAAGTTTTACGGGTATGTTTCACGGGTGACGTTTCACGGGTCTTGGTTTAACTGGTAAGTTTCACGGGTCAAGGTTTCACGGGTAAGTTTCACGGGTAAGTTTCACGGGTATGTTTCACGGGTGACGTTTCACGGGTCTAGGTTTCACTGGTAAGTTTCACGGGTCAAGGTTTCACGGGTAAGTTTCACGGGTAAGTTTCACGGGTAAGTTTCACGGGTATGTTTCACGGGTGACGTTTCACGGGTCTAGGTTTCACTGGTAAGTTTCACGGGTCAAGGTTTTACGGGTAAGTTTCACGGGTCTAGGTTTCACTGGTAAGTTTCACGGGTCAAGGTTTCACGGGTAAGTTTCACGGGTAAGTTTCACGGGTTTGTTTCACGGGTGACGTTTCACGGGTCTAGGTTTCACTGGAAAGTTTCACGGGTCAAGGTTTCACGGGTAAGTTTCACGGGTATGTTTCACGGGTGACGTTTCACGGGTCTAGGTTTCACTGGTAAGTTTCACGGGTCAAGGTTTCACGGGTAAGTTTTACGGGTAAGTTTCACGGGTGACGTTTTACGGGTGACGTTTCACGGGTCTAGGTTTCACTGGTAAGTTTCACGGGTCAAGGTTTCACGGGTAAGTTTCACGGGTAAGTTTCACGGGTATGTTTCACGGGTGACGTTTCACGGGTCTAGGTTTCACTGGAAAGTTTCACGGGTCAAGGTTTCACGGGTAAGTTTCAAGGGTAAGTTTCACGGGTAAGTTTTACGGGTATGTTTTACAGGTGACGTTTCACGGGTCTAGGTTTCACTGGTAAGTTTCACGGGTCAAGGTTTCACGGGTAAGTTTCACGGGTAAGTTTCACGGGTAAGTTTCACGGGTAAGTTTCACGGGTATGTTTCATGGGTGATGTTTCACGGGTCTAGGTTTCACTGGTAAGTTTCGCGGGTAAGTTTCACGGGTGACGTTTTACGGGTGACGTTTCACGGGTCTAGGTTTCACTGGTAAGTTTCACGGGTCAAGGTTTCACGGGTAAGTTTCACGGGTAAGTTTCACGGGTATGTTTCACGGGTGACGTTTCACGGGTCTAGGTTTCACTGGAAAGTTTCACGGGTCAAGGTTTCACGGGTAAGTTTCAAGGGTAAGTTTCACGGGTAAGTTTTACGGGTATGTTTTACAGGTGACGTTTCACGGGTCTAGGTTTCACTGGTAAGTTTCACGGGTCAAGGTTTCACGGGTAAGTTTCACGGGTAAGTTTCACGGGTAAGTTTCACGGGTATGTTTCATGGGTGATGTTTCACGGGTCTAGGTTTCACTGGTAAGTTTCGCGGGTCAAGGTTTCACGGGTAAGTTTCACGGGTAAGTTTCACGGGTATGTTTCACGGGTGACGTTTCACGGGTCTAGGTTTTACTGGAAAGTTTCACGGGTCAAGGTTTCACGGGTAAGTTTCACGGGTAAGTTTTACGGGTATGTTTCACAGGTGACGTTTCACGGGTCTAGGTTTCACTGGTAAGTTTCACGGGTCAAGGTTTCACGGGTAAGTTTCACGGGTAAGTTTCACGGGTAAGTTTCACGGGTATGTTTCGCGGGTGACGTTTCACGGGTCTAGGTTTCACTGGTAAGTTTCACGGGTCAAGGTTTCACGGGTAAGTTTCACGGGTAAGTTTCACGGGTGACGTTTCACGGGTCTATTTTTCACTGGTAAGTTTCACGGGTCAAGGTTTCACGGGTAAGTTTCACGTGTAAGTTTCACGGGTAAGTTTCACGGGTGACGTTTCACGGGTATGTTTCACGGGTGACGTTTCACGGGTCTAGGTTTCACTGGTAAGTTTCACGGGTCAAGGTTTTACGGGTAAGTTTCACGGGTCTAGATTTCACTGGTAAGTTTCACGGGTCAAGGTTTCACGGGTAAGTTTCACGGGTAAGTTTCACGGGTTTGTTTCACGGGTGACGTTTCACGGGTCTAGGTTTCACTGGAAAGTTTCACGGGTCAAGGTTTCACGGGTAAGTTTCACGGGTAAGTTTCACGGGTAAGTTTCACGGGTATGTTTCACGGGTGACGTTTCACGGGTCTAGGTTTCACTGGTAAGTTTCACGGGTCAAGGTTTCACGGGTAAGTTTCACGGGTAAGTTTCACGGGTATGTTTCACGGGTGACGTTTCACGGGTCTAGGTTTCACTGGTAAGTTTCACGGGTCAAGGTTTCACGGGTAAGTTTCACGGGTAAGTTTCACGGGTAAGTTTCACGGGTAAGTTTCACGGGTAAGTTTCACGGGTAAGTTTCACGGGTATGTTTCACGGGTGACGTTTCACGGGTCTAGGTTTCACTGGTAAGTTTCACGGGTCAAGGTTTCACGGGTAAGTTTCACGGGTAAGTTTCACGGGTATGTTTCACGAGTATGTTTCACGGGTATGTTTCACGGGTGACGTTTCACGGGTCTAGGTTTCACTGGTAAGTTTCACGGGTAAGTTTCACGGGTGACGTTTCACGGGTCTATTTTTCACTGGTAAGTTTCACGGGTCAAGGTTTCACGGGTAAGTTTCACGGGTAAGTTTCACGGGTAAGTTTCACGGGTATGTTTCACGGGTATGTTTCACGGGTGACGTTTCACGGGTCTAGGTTTCACTGGTAAGTTTCACGGGTCAAGGATTTACGGGTAAGTTTCACGGGTCTAGGTTTCACTGGTAAGTTTCACGGGTCAAGGTTTCACGGGTAAGTTTCACGGGTAAGTTTCACGGGTTTGTTTCACGGGTGACGTTTCACGGGTCTAGGTTTCACTGGAAAGTTTCACGGGTCAAGGTTTCACGGGTAAGTTTCACGGGTATGTTTCACGGGTGACGTTTCACGGGTCTAGGTTTTACTGGTAAGTTTCACGGGTCAAGGTTTCACGGGTAAGTTTTACGGGTAAGTTTCACGGGTGACGTTTTACGGGTGACGTTTCACTGGTCTAGGTTTCACTGGTAAGTTTCACGGGTCAAGGTTTCACGGGTAAGTTTCACGGGTAAGTTTCACGGGTATGTTTCACGGGTGACGTTTCACGGGTCTAGGTTTCACTGGAAAGTTTCACGGGTCAAGGTTTCACGGGTAAGTTTCAAGGGTAAGTTTCACGGGTAAGTTTTACGGGTATGTTTTACAGGTGACGTTTCACGGGTCTAGGTTTCACTGGTAAGTTTCACGGGTCAAGGTTTCACGGGTAAGTTTCACGGGTATGTTTCATGGGTGATGTTTCACGGGTCTAGGTTTCACTGGTAAGTTTCGCGGGTCAAGGTTTCACGGGTAAGTTTCACGGGTAAGTTTCACGGGTATGTTTCACGGGTGACGTTTCACGGGTCTAGGTTTTACTGGAAAGTTTCACGGGTCAAGGTTTCACGCTTAAGTTTCACGGGTAAGTTTTACGGGTATGTTTCACAGGTGACGTTTCACGGGTCTAGGTTTCACTGGTAAGTTTCACGGGTCAAGGTTTCACGGGTAAGTTTCACGGGTAAGTTTCACGGGTATGTTTCGCGGGTGACGTTTCACGGGTCTAGGTTTCACTGGTAAGTTTCACGGGTCAAGGTTTCACGGGTAAGTTTCACGGGTAAGTTTCACGGGTGACGTTTCACGGGTCTATTTTTCACTGGTAAGTTTCACGGGTCAAGGTTTCACGGGTAAGTTTCACGTGTAAGTTTCACGGGTAAGTTTCACGGGTGACGTTTCACGGGTATGTTTCACGGGTGACGTTTCACGGGTCTAGGTTTCACTGGTAAGTTTCACGGGTCAAGGTTTTACGGGTAAGTTTCACGGGTCTAGATTTCACTGGTAAGTTTCACGGGTCAAGGTTTCACGGGTAAGTTTCACGGGTAAGTTTCACGGGTTTGTTTCACGGGTGACGTTTCACGGGTCTAGGTTTCACTGGAAAGTTTCACGGGTCAAGGTTTCACGGGTAAGTTTCACGGGTAAGTTTCACGGGTAAGTTTCACGGGTATGTTTCACGGGTGACGTTTCACGGGTCTAGGTTTCACTGGTAAGTTTCACGGGTCAAGGTTTCACGGGTAAGTTTCACGGGTAAGTTTCACGGGTATGTTTCACGGGTGACGTTTCACGGGTCTAGGTTTCACTGGTAAGTTTCACGGGTCAAGGTTTCACGGGTAAGTTTCACGGGTAAGTTTCACGGGTAAGTTTCACGGGTAAGTTTCACGGGTATGTTTCACGGGTGACGTTTCACGGGTCTAGGTTTCACTGGTAAGTTTCACGGGTCAAGGTTTCACGGGTAAGTTTCACGGGTAAGTTTCACGGGTATGTTTCACGAGTATGTTTCACGGGTATGTTTCACGGGTGACGTTTCACGGGTCTAGGTTTCACTGGTAAGTTTCACGGGTGACGTTTCACGGGTCTATTTTTCACTGGTAAGTTTCACGGGTCAAGGTTTCACGGGTAAGTTTCACGGGTATGTTTCACGGGTGACGTTTCACGGGTCTAGGTTTCACTGGTAAGTTTCACGGGTCAAGGTTTTACGGGTAAATTTCACGGGTAAGTGTCACGGGTATGTTTCACGGGTGACGTTTCACGGGTCTAGGTTTCACTGGTAAGTTTCACGAGTCAAGGTTTCACGGGTAAGTTTCACGGGTAAGTTTTACGGGTAAGTTTCACGGGTGACGTTTTACGGGTGACGTTTCACGGGTCTAGGTTTCACTGGTAAGTTTCACGGGTCAAGGTTTCACGGGTAAGTTTCACGGGTAAGTTTCACGGGTGACGTTTCACGGGTCTAGGTTTCACTGGTAAGTTTCACGGGTCAAGGTTTCACGGGTAAGTTTCACGGGTAAGTTTCACGGGTATGTTTCACGGGTGACGTTTCACGGGTCTAGGTTTCACTGGTAAGTTTAACGGGTCAAGGTTTCACGGGTAAGTTTTACGAGTAAGTTTCACGGGTATGTTTTACGGGTATGATTCACGGGTGACGTTTCACGGGTCTAGGTTTCACTGGTAAGTTTCACGGGTCAAGGTTTCACGGGTAAGTTTCACGGGTAAGTTTCACGGGTATGTTTCACGGGTGACGTTTCACGGGTCTAGGTTTCACTGGTAAGTTTCACGGGTCAAGGTTTCACGGGTAAGTTTCACGGGTAAGTTTCACGGGTATGTTTCACGGGTGACGTTTCACGGGTCTAGGTTTCACTGGTAAGTTTCACGGGTCAAGGTTTCACGGGTAAGTTTCACGGGTAAGTTTCACGGGTAAGTTTCACGGGTATGTTTCACGGGTGACGTTTCACGGGTCTAGGTTTCACTGGTAAGTTTCACGGGTCAAGGTTTCACGGGTAAGTTTCACGGGTAAGTTTCACGGGTGACGTTTCACGGGTCTAGGTTTCACTGGTAAGTTTCACGGGTCAAGGTTTCAAGGGTAAGTTTTACGGGTAAGTTTCACGGGTATGTTTCACGGGTGACGTTTCACGGGTCTAGGTTTCACTGGAAAGTTTCACGGGTCAAGGTTTCACGGGTAAGTTTCACGGGTAAGTTTTACAGGTATGTTTTACAGGTGACGTTTCACGGGTCTAGGTTTCACTGGTAAGTTTCACGGGTCAAGGTTTCTCGGGTAAGTTTCACGGGTAAGTTTCACGGGTATGTTTCGCGGGTGACGTTTCACGGGTCTAGGTTTCACTGGTAAGTTTCACGGGTCAAGGTTTCAAGGGTAAGTTTCACGGGTAAGTTTCACGGGTGACGTTTCACGGGTCTATTTTTCACTGGTAAGTTTCACGGGTCAAGGTTTCACGAGTAAGTTTCACGTGTAAGTTTCACGGGTAAGTTTCACGGGTGACGTTTCACGGGTATGTTTCACGGGTGACGTTTCACGGGTCTAGGTTTCACTGGTAAGTTTCACGGGTCAAGGTTTTACGGGTAAGTTTCACGGGTCTAGATTTCACTGGTAAGTTTCACGGGTCAAGGTTTCACGGGTAAGTTTTACGGGTAAGTTTCACGGGTTTGTTTCACGGGTGACGTTTCACGGGTCTAGGTTTCACTGGAAAGTTTCACGGGTCAAGGTTTCACGGGTTAGTTTCACGGGTAAGTTTCACGGGTAAGTTTCACGGGTATGTTTCACGGGTGACGTTTCACGGGTCTAGGTTTCACTGGTAAGTTTCACGGGTCAAGGTTTCACGGGTAAGTTTCACGGGTAAGTTTCACGGGTATGTTTCACGGGTGACGTTTCACGGGTCTAGGTTTCACTGGTAAGTTTCACGGGTCAAGGTTTCACGGGTAAGTTTCAAGGGTAAGTTTCACGGGTAAGTTTCACGGGTAAGTTTCACGGGTATGTTTCACGGGTGACGTTTCACGGGTCTAGGTTTCACTGGTAAGTTTCACGGGTCAAGGTTTCACGGGTAAGTTTCACGGGTAAGTTTCACGGGTATGTTTCACGGGTATGTTTCACGGGTGACGTTTCACGGGTCTAGGTTTCACTGGTAAGATTCACGGGTAAGTTTCACGGGTGACGTTTCACGGGTCTATTTTTCACTGGTAAGTTTCACGGGTCAAGGTTTCACGGGTAAGTTTCACGTGTAAGTTTCACGGGTAAGTTTCACGGGTGACGTTTCACGGGTCTAGGTTTCACTGGTAAGTTTCACGGGTCAAGGTTTCACGGGTAAGTTTCACGGGTAAGTTTCACGGGTGACGTTTCACGGGTCTAGGTTTCACTGGTACGTTTCACGGGTCAAGGTTACACGGGTAAGTTTCACGGGTAAGTTTCACGGGTAAGTTTCACGGGTGACGTTTCACGGGTCTAGGTTTCACTGGTAAGTTTCACGGGTCAAGGTTTCACGGGAAAGTTTCACGGGTAAGTTTCACGGGTGACGTTTCACGGGTCTAGGTTTCACTGGTAAGTTTCACGGGTCAAGGTTTCACGGGTAAGTTTCACGGGTAAGTTTCACGGGTATGTTTCAAGGGTGACGTTTCACGGGTCTAGGTTTCACTGGTAAGTTTCACGGGTCAAGGTTTCACGGGTAAGTTTCACGGGTAAGTTTTACGGTTATGTTTCACGGGTGACGTTTCACGGGTCTTGGTTTAACTGGTAAGTTTCACGGGTCAAGGTTTCACGGGTAAGTTTCACGGGTAAGTTTCACGGGTATGTTTCACGGGTGACGTTTCACGGGTCTAGGTTTCACTGGTAAGTTTCACGGGTCAAGGTTTCACGGGTAAGTTTCACGGGTAAGTTTCACGGGTAAGTTTCACGGGTATGTTTCACGGGTGACGTTTCACGGGTCTAGGTTTCACTGGTAAGTTTCACGGGTCAAGGTTTTACGGGTAAGTTTCACGGGTCTAGGTTTCACTGGTAAGTTTCACGGGTCAAGGTTTCACGGGTAAGTTTCACGGGTAAGTTTCACGGGTTTGTTTCACGGGTGACGTTTCACGGGTCTAGGTTTCACTGGAAAGTTTCACGGGTCAAGGTTTCACGGGTAAGTTTCACGGGTATGTTTCACGGGTGACGTTTCACGGGTCTAGGTTTCACTGGTAAGTTTCACGGGTCAAGGTTTCACGGGTAAGTTTTACGGGTAAGTTTCACGGGTGACGTTTTACGGGTGACGTTTCACGGGTCTAGGTTTCACTGGTAAGTTTCACGGGTCAAGGTTTCACGGGTAAGTTTCACGGGTAAGTTTCACGGGTATGTTTCACGGGTGACGTTTCACGGGTCTAGGTTTCACTGGAAAGTTTCACGGGTCAAGGTTTCACGGGTAAGTTTCAAGGGTAAGTTTCACGGGTAAGTTTTACGGGTATGTTTTACAGGTGACGTTTCACGGGTCTAGGTTTCACTGGTAAGTTTCACGGGTCAAGGTTTCACGGGTAAGTTTCACGGGTAAGTTTCACGGGTAAGTTTCACGGGTAAGTTTCACGGGTATGTTTCATGGGTGATGTTTCACGGGTCTAGGTTTCACTGGTAAGTTTCGCGGGTAAGTTTCACGGGTGACGTTTTACGGGTGACGTTTCACGGGTCTAGGTTTCACTGGTAAGTTTCACGGGTCAAGGTTTCACGGGTAAGTTTCACGGGTAAGTTTCACGGGTATGTTTCACGGGTGACGTTTCACGGGTCTAGGTTTCACTGGAAAGTTTCACGGGTCAAGGTTTCACGGGTAAGTTTCAAGGGTAAGTTTCACGGGTAAGTTTTACGGGTATGTTTTACAGGTGACGTTTCACGGGTCTAGGTTTCACTGGTAAGTTTCACGGGTCAAGGTTTCACGGGTAAGTTTCACGGGTAAGTTTCACGGGTAAGTTTCACGGGTAAGTTTCACGGGTATGTTTCATGGGTGATGTTTCACGGGTCTAGGTTTCACTGGTAAGTTTCGCGGGTCAAGGTTTCACGGGTAAGTTTCACGGGTAAGTTTCACGGGTATGTTTCACGGGTGACGTTTCACGGGTCTAGGTTTTACTGGAAAGTTTCACGGGTCAAGGTTTCACGGGTAAGTTTCACGGGTAAGTTTTACGGGTATGTTTCACAGGTGACGTTTCACGGGTCTAGGTTTCACTGGTAAGTTTCACGGGTCAAGGTTTCACGGGTAAGTTTCACGGGTAAGTTTCACGGGTAAGTTTCACGGGTATGTTTCGCGGGTGACGTTTCACGGGTCTAGGTTTCACTGGTAAGTTTCACGGGTCAAGGTTTCACGGGTAAGTTTCACGGGTAAGTTTCACGGGTGACGTTTCACGGGTCTATTTTTCACTGGTAAGTTTCACGGGTAAGTTTCACGTGTAAGTTTCACGGGTAAGTTTCACGGGTGACGTTTCACGGGTATGTTTCACGGGTGACGTTTCACGGGTCTAGGTTTCACTGGTAAGTTTCACGGGTCAAGGTTTTACGGGTAAGTTTCACGGGTCTAGATTTCACTGGTAAGTTTCACGGGTCAAGGTTTCACGGGTAAGTTTCACGGGTAAGTTTCACGGGTTTGTTTCACGGGTGACGTTTCACGGGTCTAGGTTTCACTGGAAAGTTTCACGGGTCAAGGTTTCACGGGTAAGTTTCACGGGTAAGTTTCACGGGTAAGTTTCACGGGTATGTTTCACGGGTGACGTTTCACGGGTCTAGGTTTCACTGGTAAGTTTCACGGGTCAAGGTTTCACGGGTAAGTTTCACGGGTAAGTTTCACGGGTATGTTTCACGGGTGACGTTTCACGGGTCTAGGTTTCACTGGTAAGTTTCACGGGTCAAGGTTTCACGGGTAAGTTTCACGGGTAAGTTTCACGGGTAAGTTTCACGGGTAAGTTTCACGGGTAAGTTTCACGGGTAAGTTTCACGGGTGACGTTTCACGGGTCTAGGTTTCACTGGTAAGTTTCACGGGTCAAGGTTTCACGGGTAAGTTTCACGGGTAAGTTTCACGGGTATGTTTCACGAGTATGTTTCACGGGTATGTTTCACGGGTGACGTTTCACGGGTCTAGGTTTCACTGGTAAGTTTCACGGGTAAGTTTCACGGGTGACGTTTCACGGGTCTATTTTTCACTGGTAAGTTTCACGGGTCAAGGTTTCACGGGTAAGTTTCACGGGTATGTTTCACGGGTGACGTTTCACGGGTCTAGGTTTCACTGGTAAGTTTCACGGGTCAAGGTTTCACGGGTAAGTTTCACAGGTAAGTTTCACGGGTATGTTTCACGGGTGACGTTTCACGGGTCTAGGTTTCACTGGTAAGTTTCACGGGTCAAGGTTTTACGGGTAAATTTCACGGGTAAGTGTCACGGGTATGTTTCACGGGTGACGTTTCACGGGTCTAGGTTTCACTGGTAAGTTTCACGAGTCAAGGTTTCACGGGTAAGTTTCACGGGTAAGTTTTACGGGTAAGTTTCACGGGTGACGTTTTACGGGTGACGTTTCACGGGTCTAGGTTTCACTGGTAAGTTTCACGGGTCAAGGTTTCACGGGTAAGTTTCACGGGTAAGTTTCACGGGTGACGTTTCACGGGTCTAGGTTTCACTGGTAAGTTTCACGGGTCAAGGTTTCACGGGTAAGTTTCACGGGTAAGTTTCACGGGTCAAGGTTTCACGGGTAAGTTTCACGGGTAAGTTTCACGGGTGACGTTTCACGGGTCTAGGTTTCACTGGTAAGTTTCACGGGTCAAGGTTTCACGGGTAAGTTTCACGGGTAAGTTTCACGGGTATGTTTCAAGGGTGACGTTTCATGGGTCTAGGTTTCACTGGTAAGTTTCACGGGTCAAGGTTTCACGGGTAAGTTTCACGGGTAAGTTTTACGGGTATGTTTCACGGGTGACGTTTCACGGGTCTTGGTTTAACTGGTAAGTTTCACGGGTCAAGGTTTCACGGGTAAGTTTCACGGGTAAGTTTCACGGGTATGTTTCACGGGTGACGTTTCACGGGTCTAGGTTTCACTGGTAAGTTTCACGGGTCAAGGTTTCACGGGTAAGTTTCACGGGTAAGTTTCACGGGTAAGTTTCACGGGTATGTTTCACGGGTGACGTTTCACGGGTCTAGGTTTCACTGGTAAGTTTCACGGGTCAAGGTTTTACGGGTAAGTTTCACGGGTCTAGGTTTCACTGGTAAGTTTCACGGGTCAAGGTTTCACGGGTAAGTTTCACGGGTAAGTTTCACGGGTTTGTTTCACGGGTGACGTTTCACGGGTCTAGGTTTCACTGGAAAGTTTCACGGGTCAAGGTTTCACGGGTAAGTTTCACGGGTATGTTTCACGGGTGACGTTTCACGGGTCTAGGTTTCACTGGTAAGTTTCACGGGTCAAGGTTTCACGGGTAAGTTTTACGGGTAAGTTTCACGGGTGACGTTTTACGGGTGACGTTTCACGGGTCTAGGTTTCACTGGTAAGTTTCACGGGTCAAGGTTTCACGGGTAAGTTTCACGGGTAAGTTTCACGGGTATGTTTCACGGGTGACGTTTCACGGGTCTAGGTTTCACTGGAAAGTTTCACGGGTCAAGGTTTCACGGGTAAGTTTCAAGGGTAAGTTTCACGGGTAAGTTTTACGGGTATGTTTTACAGGTGACGTTTCACGGGTCTAGGTTTCACTGGTAAGTTTCACGGGTCAAGGTTTCACGGGTAAGTTTCACGGGTAAGTTTCACGGGTAAGTTTCACGGGTAAGTTTCACGGGTATGTTTCATGGGTGATGTTTCACGGGTCTAGGTTTCACTGGTAAGTTTCGCGGGTAAGTTTCACGGGTGACGTTTTACGGGTGACGTTTCACGGGTCTAGGTTTCACTGGTAAGTTTCACGGGTCAAGGTTTCACGGGTAAGTTTCACGGGTCTAGGTTTCACTGGTAAGTTTCACGGGTCAAGGTTTCACGGGTAAGTTTCACGGGTAAGTTTCACGGGTATGTTTCACGAGTATGTTTCACGGGTATGTTTCACGGGTGACGTTTCACGGGTCTAGGTTTCACTGGTAAGTTTCACGGGTAAGTTTCACGGGTGACGTTTCACGGGTCTATTTTTCACTGGTAAGTTTCACGGGTCAAGGTTTCACGGGTAAGTTTCACGGGTATGTTTCACGGGTGACGTTTCACGGGTCTAGGTTTCACTGGTAAGTTTCACGGGTCAAGGTTTCACGGGTAAGTTTCACAGGTAAGTTTCACGGGTATGTTTCACGGGTGACGTTTCACGGGTCTAGGTTTCACTGGTAAGTTTCACGGGTCAAGGTTTTACGGGTAAATTTCACGGGTAAGTGTCACGGGTATGTTTCACGGGTGACGTTTCACGGGTCTAGGTTTCACTGGTAAGTTTCACGAGTCAAGGTTTCACGGGTAAGTTTCACGGGTAAGTTTTACGGGTAAGTTTCACGGGTGACGTTTTACGGGTGACGTTTCACGGGTCTAGGTTTCACTGGTAAGTTTCACGGGTCAAGGTTTCACGGGTAAGTTTCACGGGTAAGTTTCACGGGTGACGTTTCACGGGTCTAGGTTTCACTGGTAAGTTTCACGGGTCAAGGTTTCACGGGTAAGTTTCACGGGTAAGTTTCACGGGTAAGTTTCACGGGTATGTTTCACGGGTGACGTTTCACGGGTCTAGGTTTCACTGGTAAGTTTAACGGGTCAAGGTTTCACGGGTAAGTTTTACGAGTAAGTTTCACGGGTATGTTTTACGGGTATGTTTCACGGGTGACGTTTCACGGGTCTAGGTTTCACTGGTAAGTTTCACGGGTCAAGGTTTCACGGGTAAGTTTCACGGGTAAGTTTCACGGGTATGTTTCACGGGTGACGTTTCACGGGTCTAGGTTTCACTGGTAAGTTTCACGGGTCAAGGTTTCACGGGTAAGTTTCACGGGTAAGTTTCACGGGTATGTTTCACGGGTGACGTTTCACGGGTCTAGGTTTCACTGGTAAGTTCCACGGGTCAAGGTTTCACGGGTAAGTTTCACGGGTAAGTTTCACGGGTAAGTTTCACGGGTATGTTTCACGGGTGACGTTTCACGGGTCTAGGTTTCACTGGTAAGTTTCACGGGTCAAGGTTTCACGGGTAAGTTTCACGGGTAAGTTTCACGGGTGACGTTTCACGGGTCTAGGTTTCACTGGTAAGTTTCACGGGTCAAGGTTTCAAGGGTAAGTTTTACGGGTAAGTTTCACGGGTATGTTTCACGGGTGACGTTTCACGGGTCTAGGTTTCACTGGAAAGTTTCACGGGTCAAGGTTTCACGGGTAAGTTTCACGGGTAAGTTTTACGGGTATGTTTTACAGGTGACGTTTCACGGGTCTAGGTTTCACTGGTAAGTTTCACGGGTCAAGGTTTCTCGGGTAAGTTTCACGGGTAAGTTTCACGGGTATGTTTCGCGGGTGACGTTTCACGGGTCTAGGTTTCACTGGTAAGTTTCACGGGTCAAGGTTTCACGGGTAAGTTTCACGGGTAAGTTTCACGGGTGACGTTTCACGGGTCTATTTTTCACTGGTAAGTTTCACGGGTCAAGGTTTCACGAGTAAGTTTCACGTGTAAGTTTCACGGGTAAGTTTCACGGGTGACGTTTCACGGGTATGTTTCACGGGTGACGTTTCACGGGTCTAGGTTTCACTGGTAAGTTTCACGGGTCAAGGTTTTACGGGTAAGTTTCACGGGTTTAGATTTCACTGGTAAGTTTCACGGGTCAAGGTTTCACGGGTAAGTTTCACGGGTAAGTTTCACGGGTTTGTTTCACGGGTGACGTTTCACGGGTCTAGGTTTCACTGGAAAGTTTCACGGGTCAAGGTTTCACGGGTAAGTTTCACGGGTAAGTTTCACGGGTAAGTTTCACGGGTATGTTTCACGGGTGACGTTTCACGGGTCTAGGTTTCACTGGTAAGTTTCACGGGTCAAGGTTTCACGGGTAAGTTTCACGGGTAAGTTTCACGGGTATGTTTTACGGGTGACGTTTCACGGGTCTAGGTTTCACTGGTAAGTTTCACGGGTCAAGGTTTCACGGGTAAGTTTCACGGGTAAGTTTCACGGGTAAGTTTCACGGGTAAGTTTCACGGGTATGTTTCACGGGTGACGTTTCACGGGTCTAGGTTTCACTGGTAAGTTTCACGGGTCAAGGTTTCACGGGTAAGTTTCACGGGTAAGTTTCACGGGTATGTTTCACGGGTATGTTTCACGGGTGACGTTTCACGGGTCTAGGTTTCACTGGTAAGATTTACGGGTAAGTTTCACGGGTGACGTTTCACGGGTCTATTTTTCACTGGTAAGTTTCACGGGTCAAGGTTTCACGGGTAAGTTTCACGTGTAAGTTTCACGGGTAAGTTTCACGGGTGACGTTTCACGGGTCTAGGTTTCACTGGTAAGTTTCACGGGTCAAGGTTTCACGGGTAAGTTTCACGGGTAAGTTTCACGGGTGACGTTTCACGGGTCTAGGTTTCACTGGTAAGTTTCACGGGTCAAGGTTTCACGGGTAAGTTTCACGGGTAAGTTTCACGGGTATGTTTCAAGGGTGACGTTTCACGGGTCTAGGTTTCACTGGTAAGTTTCACGGGTCAAGGTTTCACGGGTAAGTTTCACGGGTAAGTTTTACGGGTATGTTTCACGGGTGACGTTTCACGGGTCTTGGTTTAACTGGTAAGTTTCACGGGTCAAGGTTTCACGGGTAAGTTTCACGGGTAAGTTTCACGGGTATGTTTCACGGGTGACGTTTCACGGGTCTAGGTTTCACTGGTAAGTTTCACGGGTCAAGGTTTCACGGGTAAGTTTCACGGGTATGTTTCACGGGTGACGTTTCACGGGTCTAGGTTTCACTGGTAAGTTTCACGGGTCAAGGTTTTACGGGTAAGTTTCACGGGTCTAGGTTTCACTGGTAAGTTTCACGGGTCAAGGTTTCACGGGTAAGTTTCACGGGTAAGTTTCACGGGTTTGTTTCACGGGTGACGTTTCACGGGTCTAGGTTTCACTGGAAAGTTTCACGGGTCAAGGTTTCACGGGTAAGTTTCACGGGTATGTTTCACGGGTGACGTTTCACGGGTCTAGGTTTCACTGGTAAGTTTCACGGGTCAAGGTTTCACGGGTAAGTTTTACGGGTAAGTTTCACGGGTGACGTTTTACGGGTGACGTTTCACGGGTCTAGGTTTCACTGGTAAGTTTCACGGGTCAAGGTTTCACGGGTAAGTTTCACGGGTAAGTTTCACGGGTATGTTTCACGGGTGACGTTTCACGGGTCTAGGTTTCACTGGAAAGTTTCACGGGTCAAGGTTTCACGGGTAAGTTTCAAGGGTAAGTTTCACGGGTAAGTTTTACGGGTATGTTTTACAGGTGACGTTTCACGGGTCTAGGTTTCACTGGTAAGTTTCACGGGTCAAGGTTTCACGGGTAAGTTTCACGGGTAAGTTTCACGGGTAAGTTTCACGGGTATGTTTCATGGGTGATGTTTCACGGGTCTAGGTTTCACTGGTAAGTTTCGCGGGTCAAGGTTTCACGGGTAAGTTTCACGGGTAAGTTTCACGGGTATGTTTCAAGGGTGACGTTTCACGGGTCTAGGTTTTACTGGAAAGTTTCACGGGTCAAGGTTTCACGGGTAAGTTTCACGGGTAAGTTTTACGGGTATGTTTCACAGGTGACGTTTCACGGGTCTAGGTTTCACTGGTAAGTTTCACGGGTCAAGGTTTCACGGGTAAGTTTCACGGGTAAGTTTCACGGGTATGTTTCGCGGGTGACGTTTCACGGGTCTAGGTTTCACTGGTAAGTTTCACGGGTCAAGGTTTCACGGGTAAGTTTCACGGGTAAGTTTCACGGGTGACGTTTCACGGGTCTATTTTTCACTGGTAAGTTTCACGGGTAAATTTCACGGGTAAGTTTCACGGGTATGTTTCACGGGTGACGTTTCACGGGTCTAGGTTTCACTGGTAAGTTTCACGAGTCAAGGTTTCACGGGTAAGTTTCACGGGTAAGTTTTACGGGTAAGTTTCACGGGTGACGTTTCACGGGTCTAGGTTTCACTGGTAAGTTTCACGAGTCAAGGTTTCACGGGTAAGTTTCACGGGTAAGTTTTACGGGTAAGTTTCACGGGTGACGTTTTACGGGTGACGTTTAACGGGTCTAGGTTTCACTGGTAAGTTTCACGGGTCAAGGTTTCACGGGTAAGTTTCACGGGTAAGTTTCACGGGTATGTTTCACGGGTGACGTTTCACGGGTCTAGGTTTCACTGGTAAGTTTCACGGGTCAAGGTTTCACGGGTAAGTTTCACGGGTAAGTTTCGCGGGTAAGTTTCACGGGTATGTTTCACGGGTGACGTTTCACGGGTCTAGGTTTCACTGGTAAGTTTAACGGGTCAAGGTTACACGGGTAAGTTTTACGGGTAAGTTTCACGGGTATGTTTTACGGGTATGTTTCACGGGTGACGTTTCACGGGTGACGTTTCACGGGTCTAGGTTTCACTGGTAAGTTTCACGGGTCAAGGTTTCACGGGTAAGTTTCACGGGTAAGTTTCACGGGTATGTTTCACGGGTGACGTTTCACGGGTCTAGGTTTCACTGGTAAGTTTCACGGGTCAAGGTTTCACGGGTCAAGGTTTCACGGGTAAGTTTTACGGGTATGTTTCACGGGTGACGTTTCACGGGTCTAGGTTTCACTGGTAAGTTTCACGGGTCAAGGTTTCACGGGTAAGTTTCACGGGTAAGTTTCACGGGTATGTTTCACGGGTGACGTTTCACGGGTCTAGGTTTCACTGGTAAGTTTCACGGGTCAAGGTTTCACGGGTAAGTTTCACGGGTATGTTTCACGGGTGACGTTTCACGGGTCTAGGTTTCACTGGTAAGTTTCACGGGTCAAGGTTTTACGGGTAAGTTTCACGGGTCTAGGTTTCACTGGTAAGTTTCACGGGTCAAGGTTTCACGGGTAAGTTTCACGGGTTTGTTTCACGGGTGACGTTTCACGGGTCTAGGTTTCACTGGAAAGTTTCACGGGTCAAGGTTTCACGGGTAAGTTTCACGGGTATGTTTCACGGGTGACGTTTCACGGGTCTAGGTTTCACTGGTAAGTTTCACGGGTCAAGGTTTCACGGGTAAGTTTTACGGGTAAGTTTCACGGGTGACGTTTTACGGGTGACGTTTCACGGGTCTAGGTTTCACTGGTAAGTTTCACGGGTCAAGGTTTCACGGGTAAGTTTCACGGGTAAGTTTCACGGGTATGTTTCACGGGTGACGTTTCACGGGTCTAGGTTTCACTGGAAAGTTTCACGGGTCAAGGTTTCACGGGTAAGTTTCAAGGGTAAGTTTCACGGGTAAGTTTTACGGGTATGTTTTACAGGTGACGTTTCACGGGTCTAGGTTTCACTGGTAAGTTTCACGGGTCAAGGTTTCACGGGTAAGTTTCACGGGTAAGTTTCACGGGTAAGTTTCACGGGTATGTTTCATGGGTGATGTTTCACGGGTCTAGGTTTCACTGGTAAGTTTCGCGGGTCAAGGTTTCACGGGTAAGTTTCACGGGTAAGTTTCACGGGTATGTTTCAAGGGTGACGTTTCACGGGTCTAGGTTTTACTGGAAAGTTTCACGGGTCAAGGTTTCACGGGTAAGTTTCACGGGTAAGTTTTACGGGTATGTTTCACAGGTGACGTTTCACGGGTCTAGGTTTCACTGGTAAGTTTCACGGGTCAAGGTTTCACGGGTAAGTTTCACGGGTAAGTTTCACGGGTATGTTTCGCGGGTGACGTTTCACGGGTCTAGGTTTCACTGGTAAGTTTCACGGGTCAAGGTTTCACGGGTAAGTTTCACGGGTAAGTTTCACGGGTGACGTTTCACGGGTCTATTTTTCACTGGTAAGTTTCACGGGTAAATTTCACGGGTAAGTTTCACGGGTATGTTTCACGGGTGACGTTTCACGGGTCTAGGTTTCACTGGTAAGTTTCACGAGTCAAGGTTTCACGGGTAAGTTTCACGGGTAAGTTTTACGGGTAAGTTTTACGGGTGACGTTTCACGGGTCTAGGTTTCACTGGTAAGTTTCACGAGTCAAGGTTTCACGGGTAAGTTTCACGGGTAAGTTTTACGGGTAAGTTTCACGGGTGACGTTTTACGGGTGACGTTTAACGGGTCTAGGTTTCACTGGTAAGTTTCACGGGTCAAGGTTTCACGGGTAAGTTTCACGGGTAAGTTTCACGGGTATGTTTCACGGGTGACGTTTCACGGGTCTAGGTTTCACTGGTAAGTTTCACGGGTCAAGGTTTCACGGGTAAGTTTCACGGGTAAGTTTCGCGGGTAAGTTTCACGGGTATGTTTCACGGGTGACGTTTCACGGGTCTAGGTTTCACTGGTAAGTTTAACGGGTCAAGGTTACACGGGTAAGTTTTACGGGTAAGTTTCACGGGTATGTTTTACGGGTATGTTTCACGGGTGACGTTTCACGGGTGACGTTTCACGGGTCTAGGTTTCACTGGTAAGTTTCACGGGTCAAGGTTTCACGGGTAAGTTTCACGGGTAAGTTTCACGGGTATGTTTCACGGGTGACGTTTCACGGGTCTAGGTTTCACTGGTAAGTTTCACGGGTCAAGGTTTCACGGGTCAAGGTTTCACGGGTAAGTTTTACGGGTATGTTTCACGGGTGACGTTTCACGGGTCTAGGTTTCACTGGTAAGTTTCACGGGTCAAGGTTTCACGGGTAAGTTTCACGGGTAAGTTTCGCGGGTATGTTTCACGGGTGACGTTTCACGGGTCTAGGTTTCACTGGTAAGTTTCACGGGTCAAGGTTTTACGGGTAAGTTTCACGGGTAAGTTTCACGGGTATGTTTCACGGGTGACGTTTCACGGGTCTAGGTTTCACTGGTAAGTTTCACGAGTCAAGGATTCACGGGTAAGTTTCACGGGTAAGTTTTACGGGTAAGTTTCACGGGTGACGTTTCACGGGTCTAGGTTTCACTGGTAAGTTTCACGGGTCAAGGTTTCACGGGTAAGTTTCACGGGTATGTTTCACGGGTGACGTTTCACGGGTTCAGGTTTCACTGGAAAGTTTCACGGGTCAAGGTTTCACGGGTAAGTTTCACGGGTAAGTTTTACGGGTATGTTTTACAGGTGACGTTTCACGGGTCTAGGTTTCACTGGTAAGTTTCACGGGTCAAGGTTTCACGGGTAAGTTTCACGGGTAAGTTTCACGGGTATGTTTTACGGGTGACGTTTCACAGGTCTAGGTTTCAGTGGTAAGTTTCACGGGTCAAGGTTTCACGGGTAAGTTTCACGGGTAAGTTTCACGGGTAAGTTTCACGGGTATGTTTCACGGGTGACGTTTCACGGGTCTAGGTTTCACTGGTAAGTTTCACGGGTCAAGGTTTCACGGGTAAGTTTCACGGGTAAGTTTCACGGGTATGTTTCACGGGTATGTTTCACGGGTGACGTTTCACGGGTCTAGGTTTCACTGGTAAGTTTCACGGGTCAAGGTTTCACGGGTAAGTTTCACGGGTAAGTTTCACGGGTATGTTTCACGGGTGACGTTTCACGGGTCTAGGTTTCACTGGTAAGTTTTACGGGTCAAGGTTTCACGGGTAAGTTTCACGGGTATGTTTCACGGGTATGTTTCACGGGTGACGTTTCACGGGTCTAGGTTTCACTGGTAAGTTTCACGGGTCAAGGTTTCACGGGTAAGTTTCACGGGTAAGTTTCACGGGTATGTTTCACGGGTGACGTTTCACGGGTCTAGGTTTCACTGGTAAGTTTCACGGGTCAAGGTTTCACGGGTAAGTTTCACGGGTAAGTTTCACGGGTATGTTTCACGGGTATGTTTCACGGGTGACGTTTCACGGGTCTAGGTTTTACTGGTAAGTTTCACGGGTCAAGGTTTCACGGGTAAGTTTCACGGGTAAGTTTCACGGGTATGTTTCACGGGTGACGTTTCACGGGTCTAGGTTTCACTGGTAAGTTTCACGGGTCAAGGTTTCACGGGTAAGTTTCACGGGTAAGTTTCACGGGTATGTTTCACGGGTGACGTTTCACGGGTCTAGGTTTCACTGGTAAGTTTCACGGGTCAAGGTTTCACGGGTAAGTTTCACGGGTAAGTTTCACGGGTGACGTTTCACGGGTCTAGGTTTCACTGGTAAGTTTCACGGGTCAAGGTTTCAAGGGTAAGTTTTACGGGTAAGTTTCACGGGTATGTTTCACGGGTGACGTTTCACGGGTCTAGGTTTCACTGGAAAGTTTCACGGGTCAAGGTTTCACGGGTAAGTTTCACGGGTAAGTTTTACGGGTATGTTTTACAGGTGACGTTTCACGGGTCTAGGTTTCACTGGTAAGTTTCACGGGTCAAGGTTTCACGGGTCAAGGTTTCACGGGTAAGTTTCACGGGTAAATTTCACGGGTATGTTTCGCGGGTGACGTTTCACGGGTCTAGGTTTCACTGGTAAGTTTCACGGGTCAAGGTTTCACGGGTAAGTTTCACGGGTAAGTTTCACGGGTGACGTTTCACGGGTCTATTTTTCACTGGTAAGTTTCACGGGTCAAGGTTTCACGGGTAAGTTTCACGTGTAAGTTTCACGGGTAAGTTTCACGGGTGTAGTTTCACGGGTCTAGGTTTCACTGGTAAGTTTCACGGGTCAAGGTTTCACGGGTAAGTTTCACGGGTAAGTTTCACGGGTGACGTTTCACGGGTCTAGGTTTCACTGGTAAGTTTCACGGGTCAAGGTTTCACGGGTAAGTTTCACGGGTAAGTTTCACGGGTAAGTTTCACGGGTAAGTTTCACGGGTGACGTTTCACGGGTCTAGGTTTCACTGGTAAGTTTCACGGGTCAAGGTTTCACGGGTAAGTTTCACGGGTAAGTTTCACGGGTGACGTTTCACGGGTCTAGGTTTCACTGGTAAGTTTCACGGGTCAAGGTTTCACGGGTAAGTTTCACGGGTAAGTTTCACGGGTATGTTTCAAGGGTGACGTTTCACGGGTCTAGGTTTCACTGGTAAGTTTCACGGGTCAAGGTTTCACGGGTAAGTTTCACGGGTATGTTTCACGGGTGACGTTTCACGGGTCTTGGTTTAACTGGTAAGTTTCACGGGTCAAGGTTTCACGGGTAAGTTTCACGGGTAAGTTTCACGGGTATGTTTCACGGGTGACGTTTCACGGGTCTAGGTTTCACTGGTAAGTTTCACGGGTCAAGGTTTCACGGGTAAGTTTCACGGGTAAGTTTCACGGGTAAGTTTCACGGGTATGTTTCACGGGTGACGTTTCACGGGTCTACGTTTCACTGGTAAGTTTCACGGGTCAAGGTTTTACGGGTAAGTTTCACGGGTCTAGGTTTCACTGGTAAGTTTCACGGGTCAAGGTTTCACGGGTAAGTTTCACGGGTAAGTTTCACGGGTTTGTTTCACGGGTGACGTTTCACGGGTCTAGGTTTCACTGGAAAGTTTCACGGGTCAAGGTTTCACTGGTAAGTTTCACGGGTCAAGGTTTCACGGGTAAGTTTCACGGGTAAGTTTCACGGGTGACGTTTCACGGGTCTAGGTTTCACTGGTAAGTTTCACGGGTCAAGGTTTCACGGGTAAGTTTCACGGGTAAGTTTCACGGGTATGTTTCAAGGGTGACGTTTCACGGGTCTAGGTTTCACTGGTAAGTTTCACGGGTCAAGGTTTTACGGGTAAGTTTCACGGGTCTAGGTTTCACTGGTAAGTTTCACGGGTCAAGGTTTCACGGGTAAGTTTCACCGGTAAGTTTCACGGGTTTGTTTCACGGGTGACGTTTCACGGGTCTAGGTTTCACTGGAAAGTTTCACGGGTCAAGGTTTCACGGGTAAGTTTCACGGGTAAGTTTCACGGGTATGTTTCACGGGTGACGTTTCACGGGTCTAGGTTTCACTGGTAAGTTTCACGGGTCAAGGTTTCACGGGTAAGTTTTACGGGTAAGTTTCACGGGTGACGTTTCACGGGTGACGTTTCACGGGTCTAGGTTTCACTGGTAAGTTTCACGGGTCAAGGTTTCAAGGGTAAGTTTCACGGGTAAGTTTCACGGGTATGTTTCACGGGTGACGTTTCACGGGTCTAGGTTTCACTGGAAAGTTTCACGGGTCAAGGTTTCACGGGTAAGTTTCAAGGGTAAGTTTCACGGGTAAGTTTTACGGGTATGTTTTACAGGTGACGTTTCACGGGTCTAGGTTTCACTGGTAAGTTTCACGGGTCAAGGTTTTACGGGTAAGTTTCACGGGTCTAGGTTTCACTGGTAAGTTTCACGGGTCAAGGTTTCACGGGTAAGTTTCACGGGTAAGTTTCACGGGTTTGTTTCACGGGTGACGTTTCACGGGTCTAGGTTTCACTGGAAAGTTTCACGGGTCAAGGTTTCACGGGTAAGTTTCACGGGTATGTTTCACGGGTGACGTTTCACGGGTCTAGGTTTCACTGGTAAGTTTCACGGGTCAAGGTTTCACGGGTAAGTTTTACGGGTAAGTTTCACGGGTGACGTTTCACGGGTGACGTTTCACGGGTCTAGGTTTCACTGGTAAGTTTCACGGGTCAAGGTTTCAAGGGTAAGTTTCACGGGTAAGTTTCACGGGTATGTTTCACGGGTGACGTTTCACGGGTCTAGGTTTCACTGGAAAGTTTCACGGGTCAAGGTTTCACGGGTAAGTTTCAAGGGTAAGTTTCACGGGTAAGTTTTACGAGTATGTTTCACAGGTGACGTTTCACGGGTCTAGGTTTCACTGGTAAGTTTCACGGGTCAAGGTTTCACGGGTAAGTTTCACGGGTAAGTTTTACGGGTAAGTTTCACGGGTAAGTTTCATGGGTGACGTTTCACGGGTCTAGGTTTCACTGGTAAGTTTCACGGGTCAAGGTTTCACGGGTAAGTTTCACGGGTAAGTTTCACGGGTGACGTTTCACGGGTCTAGGTTTCACTGGTAAGTTTCACGGGTCAAGGTTTCACGGGTAAGTTTCACGGGTATGTTTCACGGGTGACGTTTCACGGGTCTAGGTTTCACTGGAAAGTTTCACGGGTCAAGGTTTCACGGGTAAGTTTCAAGGGTAAGTTTCACGGGTAAGTTTCACGGGTAAGTTTTACGGGTATGTTTTACAGGTGACATTTCACGGGTCTAGGTTTCACGGGTAAGTTTCACGGGTAAGTTTCACGGGTCAAGGTTTCACGGGTAAGTTTCACGGGTAAGTTTCACGGGTAAGTTTCACGGGTATGTTTCACGGGTGACGTTTAACGGGTCTAGGTTTCACTGGTAAGTTTCACGGGTCAAGGTTTCACGGGTAAGTTTCACGGGTAAGTTTCACGGGTATGTTTCACGGGTGACGTTTCACGGGTCTAGGTTTCACTGGTAAGTTTCACGGGTCAAGGTTTCACGGGTAAGTTTCACGGGTAAGTTTCACGGGTAAGTTTCACGGGTATGTTTCACGGGTGACGTTTCACGGGTCTAGGTTTCACTGGTAAGTTTCACGGGTCAAGGATTTACGGGTAAATTTCACGGGTAAGTTTCACGGGTATGTTTCACGGGTGAAGTTTCACGGGTCTAGGTTTCACTGGTAAGTTTCACGAGTCAAGGTTTCACGGGTAAGTTTCACGGGTAAGTTTTACGGGTAAGTTTCACGGGTGACGTTTCACGGGTCTAGGTTTCACTGGTAAGTTTCACGAGTCAAGGTTTCACGGGTAAGTTTCACGGGTAAGTTTTACGGGTAAGTTTCACGGGTGACGTTTTACGGGTGACGTTTCACGGGTCTAGGTTTTACTGGTAAGTTTCACGGGTCAAGGTTTCACGGGTAAGTTTCACGGGTAAGTTTCACGGGTATGTTTCACGGGTGACGTTTCACGGGTCTAGGTTTCACTGGTAAGTTTCACGGGTCAAGGTTTCACGGGTAAGTTTCACGGGTAAGTTTCACGGGTAAGTTTCACGGGTATGTTTCACGGGTGACGTTTCACGGGTCTAGGTTTCACTGGTAAGTTTAACGGGTCAAGGTTTCACGGGTAAGTTTTACGGGTAAGTTTCACGGGTATGTTTTACGGGTATGTTTCACGGGTGACGTTTCACGGGTCAAGGTTTCACGGGTAAGTTTCACGGGTAAGTTTCACGGGTATGTTTCACGGGTGACGTTTCACGGGTCTAGGTTTCACGGGTAAGTTTCACGGGTAAGTTTCACGGGTCTAGGTTTCACTGGTAAGTTTCACGAGTCAAGGTTTCACGGGTAAGTTTCACGGGTAAGTTTTACGGGTAAGTTTCACGGGTGACGTTTCACGGGTCTAGGTTTCACTGGTAAGTTTCACGAGTCAAGGTTTCACGGGTAAGTTTCACGGGTAAGTTTCACGGGTATGTTTCACGGGTGACGTTTCACGGGTCTAGGTTTCACTGGTAAGTTTCACGGGTCAAGGTTTCACGGGTAAGTTTCACGGGTAAGTTTCACGGGTATGTTTCACGGGTGACGTTTCACGGGTCTAGGTTTCACTGGTAAGTTTCACGGGTCAAGGTTTCACGGGTCAAGGTTTCACGGGTAAGTTTCACGGGTCAAGGTTTCACGGGTAAGTTTCACGGGTAAGTTTCACGGGTATGTTTCACGGGTGACGTTTCACGGGTCAAGGTTTCACGGGTAAGTTTCACGGGTAAGTTTCACGGGTATGTTTCACGGGTGACGTTTCACGGGTCTAGGTTTCACTGGAAAGTTTCACGGGTCAAGGTTTCACGGGTAAGTTTCACGGGTAAGTTTTACGGGTATGTTTTACAGGTGACGTTTCACGGGTCTAGGTTTCACTGGTAAGTTTCACGGGTCAAGGTTTCACGGGTAAGTTTCACGGGTAAATTTCACGGGTATGTTTCGCGGGTGACGTTTCACGGGTCTAGGTTTCACTGGTAAGTTTCACGGGTCAAGGTTTCACGGGTAAGTTTCACGGGTAAGTTTCACGGGTGACGTTTCACGGGTCTATTTTTCACTGGTAAGTTTCACGGGTCAAGGTTTCACGGGTAAGTTTCACGTGTAAGTTTCACGGGTAAGTTTCACGGGTGTAGTTTCACGGGTCTAGGTTTCACTGGTAAGTTTCACGGGTCAAGGTTTCACGGGTAAGTTTCACGGGTAAGTTTCACGGGTGACGTTTCACGGGTCTAGGTTTCACTGGTAAGTTTCACGGGTCAAGGTTTCACGGGTAAGTTTCACGGGTAAGTTTCACGGGTAAGTTTCACGGGTAAGTTTCACGGGTTGCGTTTCACGGGTCTAGGTTTCACTGGTAAGTTTCACGGGTCAAGGTTTCACGGGTAAGTTTCACGGGTAAGTTTCACGGGTGACGTTTCACGGGTCTAGGTTTCACTGGTAAGTTTCACGGGTCAAGGTTTCACGGGTAAGTTTCACGGGTAAGTTTCACGGGTATGTTTCAAGGGTGACGTTTCACGGGTCTAGGTTTCACTGGTAAGTTTCACGGGTCAAGGTTTCACGGGTAAGTTTCACGGGTATGTTTCACGGGTGACGTTTCACGGGTCTTGGTTTAACTGGTAAGTTTCACGGGTCAAGGTTTCACGGGTAAGTTTCACGGGTAAGTTTCACGGGTATGTTTCACGGGTGACGTTTCACGGGTCTAGGTTTCACTGGTAAGTTTCACGGGTCAAGGTTTCACGGGTAAGTTTCACGGGTAAGTTTCACGGGTAAGTTTCACGGGTATGTTTCACGGGTGACGTTTCACGGGTCTACGTTTCACTGGTAAGTTTCACGGGTCAAGGTTTTACGGGTAAGTTTCACGGGTCTAGGTTTCACTGGTAAGTTTCACGGGTCAAGGTTTCACGGGTAAGTTTCACGGGTAAGTTTCACGGGTTTGTTTCACGGGTGACGTTTCACGGGTCTAGGTTTCACTGGAAAGTTTCACGGGTCAAGGTTTCACTGGTAAGTTTCACGGGTCAAGGTTTCACGGGTAAGTTTCACGGGTAAGTTTCACGGGTGACGTTTCACGGGTCTAGGTTTCACTGGTAAGTTTCACGGGTCAAGGTTTCACGGGTAAGTTTCACGGGTAAGTTTCACGGGTATGTTTCAAGGGTGACGTTTCACGGGTCTAGGTTTCACTGGTAAGTTTCACGGGTCAAGGTTTTACGGGTAAGTTTCACGGGTCTAGGTTTCACTGGTAAGTTTCACGGGTCAAGGTTTCACGGGTAAGTTTCACCGGTAAGTTTCACGGGTTTGTTTCACGGGTGACGTTTCACGGGTCTAGGTTTCACTGGAAAGTTTCACGGGTCAAGGTTTCACGGGTAAGTTTCACGGGTAAGTTTCACGGGTATGTTTCACGGGTGACGTTTCACGGGTCTAGGTTTCACTGGTAAGTTTCACGGGTCAAGGTTTCACGGGTAAGTTTTACGGGTAAGTTTCACGGGTGACGTTTCACGGGTGACGTTTCACGGGTCTAGGTTTCACTGGTAAGTTTCACGGGTCAAGGTTTCAAGGGTAAGTTTCACGGGTAAGTTTCACGGGTATGTTTCACGGGTGACGTTTCACGGGTCTAGGTTTCACTGGAAAGTTTCACGGGTCAAGGTTTCACGGGTAAGTTTCAAGGGTAAGTTTCACGGGTAAGTTTTACGGGTATGTTTTACAGGTGACGTTTCACGGGTCTAGGTTTCACTGGTAAGTTTCACGGGTCAAGGTTTTACGGGTAAGTTTCACGGGTCTAGGTTTCACTGGTAAGTTTCACGGGTCAAGGTTTCACGGGTAAGTTTCACGGGTAAGTTTCACGGGTTTGTTTCACGGGTGACGTTTCACGGGTCTAGGTTTCACTGGAAAGTTTCACGGGTCAAGGTTTCACGGGTAAGTTTCACGGGTATGTTTCACGGGTGACGTTTCACGGGTCTAGGTTTCACTGGTAAGTTTCACGGGTCAAGGTTTCACGGGTAAGTTTTACGGGTAAGTTTCACGGGTGACGTTTCACGGGTGACGTTTCACGGGTCTAGGTTTCACTGGTAAGTTTCACGGGTCAAGGTTTCAAGGGTAAGTTTCACGGGTAAGTTTCACGGGTATGTTTCACGGGTGACGTTTCACGGGTCTAGGTTTCACTGGAAAGTTTCACGGGTCAAGGTTTCACGGGTAAGTTTCAAGGGTAAGTTTCACGGGTAAGTTTTACGAGTATGTTTCACAGGTGACGTTTCACGGGTCTAGGTTTCACTGGTAAGTTTCACGGGTCAAGGTTTCACGGGTAAGTTTCACGGGTAAGTTTTACGGGTAAGTTTCACGGGTAAGTTTCATGGGTGACGTTTCACGGGTCTAGGTTTCACTGGTAAGTTTCACGGGTCAAGGTTTCACGGGTAAGTTTCACGGGTAAGTTTCACGGGTGACGTTTCACGGGTCTAGGTTTCACTGGTAAGTTTCACGGGTCAAGGTTTCACGGGTAAGTTTCACGGGTATGTTTCACGGGTGACGTTTCACGGGTCTAGGTTTCACTGGAAAGTTTCACGGGTCAAGGTTTCACGGGTAAGTTTCAAGGGTAAGTTTCACGGGTAAGTTTCACGGGTAAGTTTTACGGGTATGTTTTACAGGTGACATTTCACGGGTCTAGGTTTCACGGGTAAGTTTCACGGGTAAGTTTCACGGGTCAAGGTTTCACGGGTAAGTTTCACGGGTAAGTTTCACGGGTAAGTTTCACGGGTATGTTTCACGGGTGACGTTTAACGGGTCTAGGTTTCACTGGTAAGTTTCACGGGTCAAGGTTTCACGGGTAAGTTTCACGGGTAAGTTTCACGGGTATGTTTCACGGGTGACGTTTCACGGGTCTAGGTTTCACTGGTAAGTTTCACGGGTCAAGGTTTCACGGGTAAGTTTCACGGGTAAGTTTCACGGGTAAGTTTCACGGGTATGTTTCACGGGTGACGTTTCACGGGTCTAGGTTTCACTGGTAAGTTTCACGGGTCAAGGATTTACGGGTAAATTTCACGGGTAAGTTTCACGGGTATGTTTCACGGGTGAAGTTTCACGGGTCTAGGTTTCACTGGTAAGTTTCACGAGTCAAGGTTTCACGGGTAAGTTTCACGGGTAAGTTTTACGGGTAAGTTTCACGGGTGACGTTTCACGGGTCTAGGTTTCACTGGTAAGTTTCACGAGTCAAGGTTTCACGGGTAAGTTTCACGGGTAAGTTTTACGGGTAAGTTTCACGGGTGACGTTTTACGGGTGACGTTTCACGGGTCTAGGTTTTACTGGTAAGTTTCACGGGTCAAGGTTTCACGGGTAAGTTTCACGGGTAAGTTTCACGGGTATGTTTCACGGGTGACGTTTCACGGGTCTAGGTTTCACTGGTAAGTTTCACGGGTCAAGGTTTCACGGGTAAGTTTCACGGGTAAGTTTCACGGGTAAGTTTCACGGGTATGTTTCACGGGTGACGTTTCACGGGTCTAGGTTTCACTGGTAAGTTTAACGGGTCAAGGTTTCACGGGTAAGTTTTACGGGTAAGTTTCACGGGTATGTTTTACGGGTATGTTTCACGGGTGACGTTTCACGGGTCAAGGTTTCACGGGTAAGTTTCACGGGTAAGTTTCACGGGTATGTTTCACGTGTGACGTTTCACGGGTCTAGGTTTCACGGGTAAGTTTCACGGGTAAGTTTCACGGGTGACGTTTCACGGGTCTAGGTTTCACTGGTAAGTTTCACGAGTCAAGGTTTCACGGGTAAGTTTCACGGGTAAGTTTTACGGGTAAGTTTCACGGGTGACGTTTCACGGGTCTAGGTTTCACTGGTAAGTTTCACGAGTCAAGGTTTCACGGGTAAGTTTCACGGGTAAGTTTCACGGGTATGTTTCACGGGTGACGTTTCACGGGTCTAGGTTTCACTGGTAAGTTTCACGGGTCAAGGTTTCACGGGTAAGTTTCACGGGTAAGTTTCACGGGTATGTTTCACGGGTGACGTTTCACGGGTCTAGGTTTCACTGGTAAGTTTCACGGGTCAAGGTTTCACGGGTCAAGGTTTCACGGGTAAGTTTCACGGGTCAAGGTTTCACGGGTAAGTTTCACGGGTAAGTTTCACGGGTATGTTTCACGGGTGACGTTTCACGGGTCAAGGTTTCACGGGTAAGTTTCACGGGTAAGTTTCACGGGTATGTTTCACGGGTGACGTTTCACGGGTCTAGGTTTCACGGGTAAGTTTCACGGGTATGTTTCACGGGTGACGTTTCACGGGTCTAGGTTTCACTGGTAAGTTTCACGAGTCAAGGTTTCACGGGTAAGTTTCACGGGTAAGTTTTACGGGTAAGTTTCACGGGTGACGTTTCACGGGTCTAGGTTTCACTGGTAAGTTTCACGAGTCAAGGTTTCACGGGTAAGTTTCACGGGTAAGTTTCACGGGTATGTTTCACGGGTGACGTTTCACGGGTCTAGGTTTCACTGGTAAGTTTCACGGGTCAAGGTTTTACGGGTAAGTTTCACGGGTCTAGATTTCACTGGTAAGTTTCACGGGTCAAGGTTTCACGGGTAAGTTTCACGGGTAAGTTTCACGGGTTTGTTTCACGGGTGACGTTTCACGGGTCTAGGTTTCACTGGAAAGTTTCACGGGTCAAGGTTTCACGGGTAAGTTTCACGGGTAAGTTTCACGGGTATAATTCACGGGTGACGTTTCACGGGTCTAGGTTTCACTGGTAAGTTTCACGGGTCAAGGTTTCACGGGTAAGTTTCATGGGTAAGTTTCACGGGTATGTTTCACGGGTGACGTTTCACGGGTCTAGGTTTCACTGGTAAGTTTCACGGGTCAAGGTTTCACGGGTAAGTTTCACGGGTAAGTTTCACGGGTAAGTTTCACGGGTATGTTTCACGGGTGACGTTTCACGGGTCTAGGTTTCACTGGTAAGTTTCACGGGTCAAGGTTTCACGGGTAAGTTTCACGGGTAAGTTTCACGGGTATGTTTCACGGGTATGTTTTACGGGTGACGTTTCACGGGTCTAGGTTTCACTGGTAAGTTTCACGGGTAAGTTTCACGGGTGACGTTTCACGGGTCTAGGTTTCACTGGTAAGTTTCACGGGTCAAGGTTTCACGGGTAAGTTTCACGGGTAAGTTTCACGGGTGACGTTTCACGGGTCTAGGTTTCACTGGTACGTTTCACGGGTCAAGGTTTCACGGGTAAGTTTCACGGGTAAGTTTCACGGGTAAGTTTCACGGGTAAGTTTCACGGGTAAGTTTCACGGGTAAGTTTCACGGGTGACGTTTCACGGGTCTAGGTTTCACTGGTAAGTTTCACGGGTCAAGGTTTCACGGGTAAGTTTCACGGGTAAGTTTCACGGGTGACGTTTCACGGGTCTAGGTTTCACTGGTGAGTTTCACGGGTCAAGGTTTCACGGGTAAGTTTCACGGGTAAGTTTCACGGGTATGTTTCAAGGGTGACGTTTCACGGGTCTAGGTTTCACTGGTAAGTTTCACGGGTCAAGGTTTCACGGGTAAGTTTCACGGGTAAGTTTCACGGGTAAGTTTCACGGGTATGTTTCACGGGTGACGTTTCACGGGTCTAGGTTTCACTGGTAAGTTTCACGGGTCAAGGTTTTACGGGTAAGTTTCACGGGTCTAGGTTTCACTGGTAAGTTTCACGGGTCAAGGTTTCACGGGTAAGTTTCACGGGTAAGTTTCACGGGTTTGTTTCACGGGTGACGTTTCACGGGTCTAGGTTTCACTGGAAAGTTTCACGGGTCAAGGTTTCACGGGTAAGTTTCACGGGTATGTTTCACGGGTGACGTTTCACGGGTCTAGGTTTCACTGGTAAGTTTCACGGGTCAAGGTTTCACGGGTAAGTTTTACGGGTAAGTTTCACGGGTGACGTTTCACGGGTCTAGGTTTCACTGGTAAGTTTCACGGGTCAAGGTTTCACGGGTAAGTTTCACGGGTAAGTTTCACGGGTATGTTTCACGGGTGACGTTTCACGGGTCTAGGTTTCACTGGAAAGTTTCACGGGTCAAGGTTTCACGGGTAAGTTTCAAGGGTAAGTTTCACGGGTAAGTTTTACGGGTATGTTTTACAGGTGACGTTTCACGGGTCTAGGTTTCACTGGTAAGTTTCACGGGTCAAGGTTTCACGGGTAAGTTTCACGGGTAAGTTTCACGAGTAAGTTTCACGGGTATGTTTCATGGGTGATGTTTCACGGGTCTAGGTTTCACTGGTAAGTTTCGCGGGTCCAGGTTTCACGGGTAAGTTTCACGGGTAAGTTTCACAGGTGACGTTTCACGGGTGACGTTTCACGGGTCTAGGTTTCACTGGTAAGTTTCACGGGTCAAGGTTTCACGGGTAAGTTTCACGGGTAAGTTTCACGGGTAAGTTTCACGGGTAAGTTTCATGGGTGACGTTTCACGGGTCTAGGTTTCACTGGTAAGTTTCACGGGTCAAGGTTTCACGGGTAAGTTTCACGGGTAAGTTTCACGGGTGACGTTTCACGGGTCTAGGTTTCACTGGTAAGTTTCACGGGTCAAGGTTTCACGGGTAAGTTTCACGGGTATGTTTCACGGGTGACGTTTCACGGGTCTAGGTTTCACTGGAAAGTTTCACGGGTCAAGGTTTCACGGGTAAGTTTCAAGGGTAAGTTTCACGGGTAAGTTTTACGGGTATGTTTTACAGGTGACATTTCACGGGTCTAGGTTTCACTGGTAAGTTTCACGGGTCAAGGTTTCACGGGTAAGTTTCACGGGTAAGTTTCACGGGTAAGTTTCACGGGTATGTTTCATTGGTGATGTTTCACGGGTCTAGGTTTCACTGGTAAGTTTCGCGGGTCAAGGTTTCACGGGTAAGTTTCACGGGTAAGTTTCACGGGTATGTTTCACGGGTGACGTTTCACGGGTCTAGGTTTCACTGGTAAGTTTCACGGGTCAAGGTTTCACGGGTAAGTTTCACGGGTAAGTTTCACGGGTAAGTTTCACGGGTATGTTTCACGGGTGACGTTTCACGGGTCTAGGTTTCACTGGTAAGTTTCACGGGTCAAGGTTTCACGGGTAAGTTTCACGGGTAAGTTTCACGGGTATGTTTCACGGGTGACGTTTCACGGGTCTAGGTTTCACTGGTAAGTTTCACGGGTCAAGGTTTCACGGGTAAGTTTCACGGGTAAGTTTCACGGGTATGTTTCACGGGTGACGTTTCACGGGTCTAGGTTTCACTGGTAAGTTTCACGGGTCAAGGTTTTACGGGTAAATTTCACGGGTAAGTTTCACGGGTATGTTTCACGGGTGACGTTTCACGGGTCTAGGTTTCACTGGTAAGTTTCACGAGTCAAGGTTTCACGGGTAAGTTTCACGGGTAAGTTTTACGGGTAAGTTTCACGGGTGACGTTTCACGGGTCTAGGTTTCACTGGTAAGTTTCACGAGTCAAGGTTTCACGGGTAAGTTTCACGGGTAAGTTTTACGGGTAAGTTTCACGGGTGACGTTTTACGGGTGACGTTTCACGGGTCTAGGTTTCACTGGTAAGTTTCACGGGTCAAGGTTTCACGGGTAAGTTTCACGGGTAAGTTTCACGGGTATGTTTCACGGGTGACGTTTTACGGGTCTAGGTTTCACTGGTAAGTTTCACGGGTCAAGGTTTCACGGGTAAGTTTCACGGGTAAGTTTCACGGGTAAGTTTCACGGGTATGTTTCACGGGTGACGTTTCACGGGTCTAGGTTTCACTGGTAAGTTTAACGGGTCAAGGTTTCACGGGTAAGTTTTACGGGTAAGTTTCACGGGTATGTTTTACGGGTATGTTTCACGGGTGACGTTTCACGGGTCTAGGTTTCACTGGTAAGTTTCACGGGTCAAGGTTTCACGGGTAAGTTTCACGGGTAAGTTTCACGGGTATGTTTCACGGGTGACGTTTCACGGGTCTAGGTTTCACTGGTAAGTTTCACGGGTCAAGGTTTCACGGGTCAAGGTTTCACGGGTAAGTTTCACGGGTAAGTTTTACGGGTATGTTTCACGGGTGACGTTTCACGGGTCTAGGTTTCACTGGTAAGTTTCACGGGTCAAGGTTTCACGGGTAAGTTTCACGGGTAAGTTTCACGGGTATGTTTCACGGGTGACGTTTCACGGGTCTAGGTTTCACTGGTAAGTTTCACGGGTCAAGGTTTTACGGGTAAGTTTCACGGGTAAGTTTCACAGGTATGTTTCACGGGTGACGTTTCACGGGTCTAGGTTTCACTGGTAAGTTTCACGAGTCAAGGATTCACGGGTAAGTTTCACGGGTAAGTTTTACGGGTAAGTTTCACGGGTGACGTTTCACGGGTCTAGGTTTCACTGGTAAGTTTCACGGGTCAAGGTTTCACGGGTAAGTTTCACGGGTATGTTTCACGGGTGACGTTTCACGGGTTCAGGTTTCACTGGAAAGTTTAACGGGTCAAGGTTTCACGGGTAAGTTTCACGGGTAAGTTTTACGGGTATGTTTTACAGGTGACGTTTCACGGGTCTAGGTTTCACTGGTAAGTTTCACGGGTCAAGGTTTCACGGGTAAGTTTCACGGGTAAGTTTCACGGGTATGTTTTACGGGTGACGTTTCACGGGTCTAGGTTTCAGTGGTAAGTTTCACGGGTCAAGGTTTCACGGGTAAGTTTCACGGGTAAGTTTCACGGGTAAGTTTCACGGGTATGTTTCACGGGTGACGTTTCACGGGTCTAGGTTTCACTGGTAAGTTTCACGGGTCAAAGTTTCACGGGTAAGTTTCACGGGTAAGTTTCACGGGTATGTTTCACGGGTATGTTTCACGGGTGACGTTTCACGGGTCTAGGTTTCACTGGTAAGTTTCACGGGTCAAGGTTTCACGGGTAAGTTTCACGGGTAAGTTTCACGGGTATGTTTCACGGGTGACGTTTCACGGGTCTAGGTTTCACTGGTAAGTTTTACGGGTCAAGGTTTCACGGGTAAGTTTCACGGGTATGTTTCACGGGTATGTTTCACGGGTGACGTTTCACGGGTCTAGGTTTCACTGGTAAGTTTCACGGGTCAAGGTTTCACGGGTAAGTTTCACGGGTAAGTTTCACGGGTATGTTTCACGGGTGACGTTTCACGGGTCTAGGTTTCACTGGTAAGTTTCACGGGTCAAGGTTTCACGGGTAAGTTTCACGGGTAAATTTCACGGGTATGTTTCACGGGTATGTTTCACGGGTGACGTTTCACGGGTCTAGGTTTCACTGGTAAGTTTCACGGGTCAAGGTTTCACGGGTAAGTTTCACGGGTAAGTTTTACGGGTATGTTTTACAGGTGACGTTTCACGGGTCTAGGTTTCACTGGTAAGTTTCACGGGTCAAGGTTTCACGGGTAAGTTTCACGGGTAAGTTTCACGGGTATGTTTCGCGGGTGACGTTTCACGGGTCTAGGTTTCACTGGTAAGTTTCACGGGTCAAGGTTTCACGGGTAAGTTTCACGGGTAAGTTTCACGGGTATGTTTCACGGGTGACGTTTCACGGGTCTAGGTTTCACTGGTAAGTTTCACGGGTCAAGGTTTCACGGGTAAGTTTCACGGGTAAGTTTCACGGGTGACGTTTCACGGGTCTAGGTTTCACTGGTAAGTTTCACGGGTCAAGGTTTCAAGGGTAAGTTTTACGGGTAAGTTTCACGGGTATGTTTCACGGGTATGTTTCACGGGTGACGTTTCACGGGTCTAGGTTTCACTGGTAAGTTTCACGAGTCAAGGATTCACGGGTAAGTTTCACGGGTAAGTTTTACGGGTAAGTTTCACGGGTGACGTTTCACGGGTCTAGGTTTCACTGGTAAGTTTCACGGGTCAAGGTTTCACGGGTAAGTTTCACGGGTATGTTTCACGGGTGACGTTTCACGGGTCTAGGTTTCACTGGAAAGTTTCACGGGTCAAGGTTTCACGGGTAAGTTTCACGGGTAAGTTTTACGGGTATGTTTTACAGGTGACGTTTCACGGGTCTAGGTTTCACTGGTAAGTTTCACGGGTCAAGGTTTCACGGGTAAGTTTCACGGGTCTAGGTTTCAGTGGTAAGTTTCACGGGTCAAGGTTTCACGGGTAAGTTTCACGGGTAAGTTTCACGGATAAGTTTCACGGGTATGTTTCACGGGTGACGTTTCACGGGTCTAGGTTTCACTGGTAAGTTTCACGGGTCAAGGTTTCACGGGTAAGTTTCACGGGTAAGTTTCACGGGTATGTTTCACGAGTATGTTTCACGGGTGACGTTTCACGGGTCTAGGTTTCACTGGTAAGTTTCACGGGTCAAGGTTTCACGGGTAAGTTTCACGGGTAAGTTTCACGGGTATGTTTCACGGGTGACGTTTCACGGGTCTAGGTTTCACTGGTAAGTTTTACGGGTCAAGGTTTCACGGGTAAGTTTCACGGGTATGTTTCACGGGTATGTTTCACGGGTGACGTTTCACGGGTCTAGGTTTCACTGGTAAGTTTCACGGGTCTAGGTTTCACTGGTAAGTTTTACGGGTCAAGGTTTCACGGGTAAGTTTCACGGGTATGTTTCACGGGTATGTTTCACGGGTGACGTTTCACGGGTCTAGGTTTCACTGGTAAGTTTCACGGGTCAAGGTTTCACGGGTAAGTTTCACGGGTAAGTTTCACGGGTATGTTTCACGGGTGACGTTTCACGGGTCTAGGTTTCACTGGTAAGTTTCACGGGTCAAGGTTTCACGGGTAAGTTTCACGGGTAAGTTTCACGGGTATGTTTCACGGGTATGTTTCACGGGTGACGTTTCACGGGTCTAGGTTTCACTGGTAAGTTTCACGGGTCAAGGTTTCACGGGTAAGTTTCACGGGTAAGTTTCACGGGTATGTTTCACGGGTGACGTTTCACGGGTCTAGGTTTCACTGGTAAGTTTCACGGGTCAAGGTTTCACGGGTAAGTTTCACGGGTAAGTTTCACGGGTATGTTTCACGGGTGACGTTTCACGGGTCTAGGTTTCACTGGTAAGTTTCACGGGTAAGTTTCACGGGTGACGTTTCACGGGTCTAGGTTTCACTGGTAAGTTTCACGGGTCAAGGTTTCAAGGGTAAGTTTTACGGGTAAGTTTCACGGGTATGTTTCACGGGTGACGTTTCACGGGTCTAGGTTTCACTGGAAAGTTTCACGGGTCAAGGTTTCACGGGTAAGTTTCACGGGTAAGTTTTACGGGTATGTTTTACAGGTGACGTTTCACGGGTCTAGGTTTCACTGGTAAGTTTCACGGGTCAAGGTTTCACGGGTAAGTTTCACGGGTAAGTTTCACGGGTATGTTTCGCGGGTGACGTTTCACGGGTCTAGGTTTCACTGGTAAGTTTCACGGGTCAAGGTTTCACGGGTAAGTTTCACGGGTAAGTTTCACGGGTGACGTTTCACGGGTCTATTTTTCACTGGTAAGTTTCACGGGTCAAGGTTTCACGGGTAAGTTTCACGTGTAAGTTTCACGGGTAAGTTTCACGGGTGACGTTTCACGGGTCTAGGTTTCACTGGTAAGTTTCACGGGTCAAGGTTTCACGGGTAAGTTTCACGGGTAAGTTTCACGGGTGACGTTTCACGGGTCTAGGTTTCACTGGTAAGTTTCACGGGTCAAGGTTTCACGGGTAAGTTTCACGGGTAAGTTTCACGGGTAAGTTTCACGGGTGACGTTTCACGGGTCTAGGTTTCACTGGTAAGTTTCACGGGTCAAGGTTTCACGGGTAAGTTTCACGGGTAAGTTTCACGGGTGACGTTTCACGGGTCTAGGTTTCACTGGTAAGTTTCACGGGTCAAGGTTTCACGGGTAAGTTTCACGGGTAAGTTTCACGGGTATGTTTCAAGGGTGACGTTTCACGGGTCTAGGTTTCACTGGTAAGTTTCACGGGTCAAGGTTTCACGGGTAAGTTTCACGGGTAAGTTTCACGGGTATGTTTCACGGGTGACGTTTCACGGGTCTTGGTTTAACTGGTAAGTTTCACGGGTCAAGGTTTCACGGGTAAGTTTCACGGGTAAGTTTCACGGGTATGTTTCACGGGTGACGTTTCACGGGTCTAGGTTTCACTGGTAAGTTTCACGGGTCAAGGTTTCACGGGTAAGTTTCACGGGTAAGTTTCACGGGTAAGTTTCACGGGTATGTTTCACGGGTGACGTTTCACGGGTCTAGGTTTCACTGGTAAGTTTCACGGGTCAAGGTTTTACGGGTAAGTTTCACGGGTCTAGGTTTCACTGGTAAGTTTCACGGGTCAAGGTTTCACGGGTAAGTTTCACGGGTAAGTTTCACGGGTTTGTTTCACGGGTGACGTTTCACGGGTCTAGGTTTCACTGGAAAGTTTCACGGGTCAAGGTTTCACTGGTAAGTTTCACGGGTCAAGGTTTCACGGGTAAGTTTCACGGGTGACGTTTCACGGGTCTAGGTTTCACTGGTAAGTTTCACGGGTCAAGGTTTCACGGGTAAGTTTCACGGGTAAGTTTCACGGGTATGTTTCAAGGGTGACGTTTCACGGGTCTAGGTTTCACTGGTAAGTTTCACGGTTCAAGGTTTCACGGGTAAGTTTCACGGGTAAGTTTCACGGGTATGTTTCACGGGTGACGTTTCACGGGTCTAGGTTTCACTGGTAAGTTTCACGGGTCAAGGTTTTACGGGTAAGTTTCACGGGTCTAGGTTTCACTGGTAAGTTTCACGGGTCAAGGTTTCACGGGTAAGTTTCACGGGTAAGTTTCACGGGTTTGTTTCACGGGTGACGTTTCACGGGTCTAGGTTTCACTGGAAAGTTTCACGGGTCAAGATTTCACGGGTAAGTTTCACGGGTAAGTTTCACGGGTATGTTTCACGGGTGACGTTTCACGGGTCTAGGTTTCACTGGTAAGTTTCACGGGTCAAGGTTTCACGGGTAAGTTTTACGGGTAAGTTTCACAGGTGACGTTTCACGGGTGACGTTTCACGGGTCTAGGTTTCACTGGTAAGTTTCACGGGTCAAGGTTTCAAGGGTAAGTTTCACGGGTAAGTTTCACGGGTATGTTTCACGGGTGACGTTTCACGGGTCTAGGTTTCACTGGAAAGTTTCACGGGTCAAGGTTTCACGGGTAAGTTTCAAGGGTAAGTTTCACGGGTAAGTTTTACGGGTATGTTTTACAGGTGACGTTTCACGGGTCTAGGTTTCACTGGTAAGTTTCACGGGTCAAGGTTTCACGGGTAAGTTTCACGGGTAAGTTTCACGGGTATGTTTTACGGGTGACGTTTCACGGGTCTAGGTTTCAGTGGTAAGTTTCACGGGTCAAGGTTTCACGGGTAAGTTTCACGGGTAAGTTTCACGGGTAAGTTTCACGGGTATGTTTCACGGGTGACGTTTCACGGGTCTAGGTTTCACTGGTAAGTTTCACGGGTCAAAGTTTCACGGGTAAGTTTCACGGGTAAGTTTCACGGGTATGTTTCACGGGTATGTTTCACGGGTGACGTTTCACGGGTCTAGGTTTCACTGGTAAGTTTCACGGGTCAAGGTTTCACGGGTAAGTTTCACGGGTAAGTTTCACGGGTATGTTTCACGGGTGACGTTTCACGGGTCTAGGTTTCACTGGTAAGTTTTACGGGTCAAGGTTTCACGGGTAAGTTTCACGGGTATGTTTCACGGGTATGTTTCACGGGTGACGTTTCACGGGTCTAGGTTTCACTGGTAAGTTTCACGGGTCAAGGTTTCACGGGTAAGTTTCACGGGTAAGTTTCACGGGTATGTTTCACGGGTGACGTTTCACGGGTCTAGGTTTCACTGGTAAGTTTCACGGGTCAAGGTTTCACGGGTAAGTTTCACGGGTAAATTTCACGGGTATGTTTCACGGGTATGTTTCACGGGTGACGTTTCACGGGTCTAGGTTTCACTGGTAAGTTTCACGGGTCAAGGTTTCACGGGTAAGTTTCACGGGTAAGTTTTACGGGTATGTTTTACAGGTGACGTTTCACGGGTCTAGGTTTCACTGGTAAGTTTCACGGGTCAAGGTTTCACGGGTAAGTTTCACGGGTAAGTTTCACGGGTATGTTTCGCGGGTGACGTTTCACGGGTCTAGGTTTCACTGGTAAGTTTCACGGGTCAAGGTTTCACGGGTAAGTTTCACGGGTAAGTTTCACGGGTATGTTTCACGGGTGACGTTTCACGGGTCTAGGTTTCACTGGTAAGTTTCACGGGTCAAGGTTTCACGGGTAAGTTTCACGGGTAAGTTTCACGGGTGACGTTTCACGGGTCTAGGTTTCACTGGTAAGTTTCACGGGTCAAGGTTTCAAGGGTAAGTTTTACGGGTAAGTTTCACGGGTATGTTTCACGGGTATGTTTCACGGGTGACGTTTCACGGGTCTAGGTTTCACTGGTAAGTTTCACGAGTCAAGGATTCACGGGTAAGTTTCACGGGTAAGTTTTACGGGTAAGTTTCACGGGTGACGTTTCACGGGTCTAGGTTTCACTGGTAAGTTTCACGGGTCAAGGTTTCACGGGTAAGTTTCACGGGTATGTTTCACGGGTGACGTTTCACGGGTCTAGGTTTCACTGGAAAGTTTCACGGGTCAAGGTTTCACGGGTAAGTTTCACGGGTAAGTTTTACGGGTATGTTTTACAGGTGACGTTTCACGGGTCTAGGTTTCACTGGTAAGTTTCACGGGTCAAGGTTTCACGGGTAAGTTTCACGGGTCTAGGTTTCAGTGGTAAGTTTCACGGGTCAAGGTTTCACGGGTAAGTTTCACGGGTAAGTTTCACGGATAAGTTTCACGGGTATGTTTCACGGGTGACGTTTCACGGGTCTAGGTTTCACTGGTAAGTTTCACGGGTCAAGGTTTCACGGGTAAGTTTCACGGGTAAGTTTCACGGGTATGTTTCACGAGTATGTTTCACGGGTGACGTTTCACGGGTCTAGGTTTCACTGGTAAGTTTCACGGGTCAAGGTTTCACGGGTAAGTTTCACGGGTAAGTTTCACGGGTATGTTTCACGGGTGACGTTTCACGGGTCTAGGTTTCACTGGTAAGTTTTACGGGTCAAGGTTTCACGGGTAAGTTTCACGGGTATGTTTCACGGGTATGTTTCACGGGTGACGTTTCACGGGTCTAGGTTTCACTGGTAAGTTTCACGGGTCTAGGTTTCACTGGTAAGTTTTACGGGTCAAGGTTTCACGGGTAAGTTTCACGGGTATGTTTCACGGGTATGTTTCACGGGTGACGTTTCACGGGTCTAGGTTTCACTGGTAAGTTTCACGGGTCAAGGTTTCACGGGTAAGTTTCACGGGTAAGTTTCACGGGTATGTTTCACGGGTGACGTTTCACGGGTCTAGGTTTCACTGGTAAGTTTCACGGGTCAAGGTTTCACGGGTAAGTTTCACGGGTAAGTTTCACGGGTATGTTTCACGGGTATGTTTCACGGGTGACGTTTCACGGGTCTAGGTTTCACTGGTAAGTTTCACGGGTCAAGGTTTCACGGGTAAGTTTCACGGGTAAGTTTCACGGGTATGTTTCACGGGTGACGTTTCACGGGTCTAGGTTTCACTGGTAAGTTTCACGGGTCAAGGTTTCACGGGTAAGTTTCACGGGTAAGTTTCACGGGTATGTTTCACGGGTGACGTTTCACGGGTCTAGGTTTCACTGGTAAGTTTCACGGGTAAGTTTCACGGGTGACGTTTCACGGGTCTAGGTTTCACTGGTAAGTTTCACGGGTCAAGGTTTCAAGGGTAAGTTTTACGGGTAAGTTTCACGGGTATGTTTCACGGGTGACGTTTCACGGGTCTAGGTTTCACTGGAAAGTTTCACGGGTCAAGGTTTCACGGGTAAGTTTCACGGGTAAGTTTTACGGGTATGTTTTACAGGTGACGTTTCACGGGTCTAGGTTTCACTGGTAAGTTTCACGGGTCAAGGTTTCACGGGTAAGTTTCACGGGTAAGTTTCACGGGTATGTTTCGCGGGTGACGTTTCACGGGTCTAGGTTTCACTGGTAAGTTTCACGGGTCAAGGTTTCACGGGTAAGTTTCACGGGTAAGTTTCACGGGTGACGTTTCACGGGTCTATTTTTCACTGGTAAGTTTCACGGGTCAAGGTTTCACGGGTAAGTTTCACGTGTAAGTTTCACGGGTAAGTTTCACGGGTGACGTTTCACGGGTCTAGGTTTCACTGGTAAGTTTCACGGGTCAAGGTTTCACGGGTAAGTTTCACGGGTAAGTTTCACGGGTGACGTTTCACGGGTCTAGGTTTCACTGGTAAGTTTCACGGGTCAAGGTTTCACGGGTAAGTTTCACGGGTAAGTTTCACGGGTAAGTTTCACGGGTGACGTTTCACGGGTCTAGGTTTCACTGGTAAGTTTCACGGGTCAAGGTTTCACGGGTAAGTTTCACGGGTAAGTTTCACGGGTGACGTTTCACGGGTCTAGGTTTCACTGGTAAGTTTCACGGGTCAAGGTTTCACGGGTAAGTTTCACGGGTAAGTTTCACGGGTATGTTTCAAGGGTGACGTTTCACGGGTCTAGGTTTCACTGGTAAGTTTCACGGGTCAAGGTTTCACGGGTAAGTTTCACGGGTAAGTTTCACGGGTATGTTTCACGGGTGACGTTTCACGGGTCTTGGTTTAACTGGTAAGTTTCACGGGTCAAGGTTTCACGGGTAAGTTTCACGGGTAAGTTTCACGGGTATGTTTCACGGGTGACGTTTCACGGGTCTAGGTTTCACTGGTAAGTTTCACGGGTCAAGGTTTCACGGGTAAGTTTCACGGGTAAGTTTCACGGGTAAGTTTCACGGGTATGTTTCACGGGTGACGTTTCACGGGTCTAGGTTTCACTGGTAAGTTTCACGGGTCAAGGTTTTACGGGTAAGTTTCACGGGTCTAGGTTTCACTGGTAAGTTTCACGGGTCAAGGTTTCACGGGTAAGTTTCACGGGTAAGTTTCACGGGTTTGTTTCACGGGTGACGTTTCACGGGTCTAGGTTTCACTGGAAAGTTTCACGGGTCAAGGTTTCACTGGTAAGTTTCACGGGTCAAGGTTTCACGGGTAAGTTTCACGGGTGACGTTTCACGGGTCTAGGTTTCACTGGTAAGTTTCACGGGTCAAGGTTTCACGGGTAAGTTTCACGGGTAAGTTTCACGGGTATGTTTCAAGGGTGACGTTTCACGGGTCTAGGTTTCACTGGTAAGTTTCACGGTTCAAGGTTTCACGGGTAAGTTTCACGGGTAAGTTTCACGGGTATGTTTCACGGGTGACGTTTCACGGGTCTAGGTTTCACTGGTAAGTTTCACGGGTCAAGGTTTTACGGGTAAGTTTCACGGGTCTAGGTTTCACTGGTAAGTTTCACGGGTCAAGGTTTCACGGGTAAGTTTCACGGGTAAGTTTCACGGGTTTGTTTCACGGGTGACGTTTCACGGGTCTAGGTTTCACTGGAAAGTTTCACGGGTCAAGATTTCACGGGTAAGTTTCACGGGTAAGTTTCACGGGTATGTTTCACGGGTGACGTTTCACGGGTCTAGGTTTCACTGGTAAGTTTCACGGGTCAAGGTTTCACGGGTAAGTTTTACGGGTAAGTTTCACAGGTGACGTTTCACGGGTGACGTTTCACGGGTCTAGGTTTCACTGGTAAGTTTCACGGGTCAAGGTTTCAAGGGTAAGTTTCACGGGTAAGTTTCACGGGTATGTTTCACGGGTGACGTTTCACGGGTCTAGGTTTCACTGGAAAGTTTCACGGGTCAAGGTTTCACGGGTAAGTTTCAAGGGTAAGTTTCACGGGTAAGTTTTACGGGTATGTTTTACAGGTGACGTTTCACGGGTCTAGGTTTCACTGGTAAGTTTCACGGGTCAAGGTTTCACGGGTAAGTTTCACGGGTAAGTTTTACGGGTAAGTTTCACGGGTAAGTTTCATGGGTGACGTTTCACGGGTCTAGGTTTCACTGGTAAGTTTAACGGGTCAAGGTTTCACGGGTAAGTTTCACGGGTAAGTTTCACGGGTGACGTTTCACGGGTCTAGGTTTCACTGGTAAGTTTCACGGGTCAAGGTTTCACGGGTAAGTTTCACGGGTATGTTTCACGGGTGACGTTTCACGGGTCTAGGTTTCACTGGAAAGTTTCACGGGTCAAGGTTTCACGGGTAAGTTTCAAGGGTAAGTTTCACGGGTAAGTTTTACGGGTATGTTTTACAGGTGACATTTCACGGGTCTAGGTTTCACTGGTAAGTTTCACGGGTCAAGGTTTCACGGGTAAGTTTCACGGGTAAGTTTCACGGGTATGTTTCATGGGTGATGTTTCACGGGTCTAGGTTTCACTGGTAAGTTTCGCGGGTCAAGGTTTCACGGGTAAGTTTCACGGGTAAGTTTCACGGGTGACGTTTCACGGGTCTAGGTTTCACTGGTAAGTTTCACGGGTCAAGGTTTCAAGGGTAAGTTTTACGGGTAAGTTTCACGGGTATGTTTCACGGGTATGTTTCACGGGTGACGTTTCACGGGTCTAGGTTTCACTGGTAAGTTTCACGAGTCAAGGATTCACGGGTAAGTTTCACGGGTAAGTTTTACGGGTAAGTTTCACGGGTGACGTTTCACGGGTCTAGGTTTCACTGGTAAGTTTCACGGGTCAAGGTTTCACGGGTAAGTTTCACGGGTATGTTTCACGGGTGACGTTTCACGGGTCTAGGTTTCACTGGAAAGTTTCACGGGTCAAGGTTTCACGGGTAAGTTTCACGGGTAAGTTTTACGGGTATGTTTTACAGGTGACGTTTCACGGGTCTAGGTTTCACTGGTAAGTTTCACGGGTCAAGGTTTCACGGGTAAGTTTCACGGGTCTAGGTTTCAGTGGTAAGTTTCACGGGTCAAGGTTTCACGGGTAAGTTTCACGGGTAAGTTTCACGGATAAGTTTCACGGGTATGTTTCACGGGTGACGTTTCACGGGTCTAGGTTTCACTGGTAAGTTTCACGGTTCAAGGTTTCACGGGTAAGTTTCACGGGTAAGTTTCACGGGTATGTTTCACGAGTATGTTTCACGGGTGACGTTTCACGGGTCTAGGTTTCACTGGTAAGTTTCACGGGTCAAGGTTTCACGGGTAAGTTTCACGGGTAAGTTTCACGGGTATGTTTCACGGGTGACGTTTCACGGGTCTAGGTTTCACTGGTAAGTTTTACGGGTCAAGGTTTCACGGGTAAGTTTCACGGGTATGTTTCACGGGTATGTTTCACGGGTGACGTTTCACGGGTCTAGGTTTCACTGGTAAGTTTCACGGGTCTAGGTTTCACTGGTAAGTTTTACGGGTCAAGGTTTCACGGGTAAGTTTCACGGGTATGTTTCACGGGTATGTTTCACGGGTGACGTTTCACGGGTCTAGGTTTCACTGGTAAGTTTCACGGGTCAAGGTTTCACGGGTAAGTTTCACGGGTAAGTTTCACGGGTATGTTTCACGGGTGACGTTTCACGGGTCTAGGTTTCACTGGTAAGTTTCACGGGTCAAGGTTTCACGGGTAAGTTTCACGGGTAAGTTTCACGGGTATGTTTCACGGGTATGTTTCACGGGTGACGTTTCACGGGTCTAGGTTTCACTGGTAAGTTTCACGGGTCAAGGTTTCACGGGTAAGTTTCACGGGTAAGTTTCACGGGTATGTTTCACGGGTGACGTTTCACGGGTCTAGGTTTCACTGGTAAGTTTCACGGGTCAAGGTTTCACGGGTAAGTTTCACGGGTAAGTTTCACGGGTATGTTTCACGGGTGACGTTTCACGGGTCTAGGTTTCACTGGTAAGTTTCACGGGTAAGTTTCACGGGTGACGTTTCACGGGTCTAGGTTTCACTGGTAAGTTTCACGGGTCAAGGTTTCAAGGGTAAGTTTTACGGGTAAGTTTCACGGGTATGTTTCACGGGTGACGTTTCACGGGTCTAGGTTTCACTGGAAAGTTTCACGGGTCAAGGTTTCACGGGTAAGTTTCACGGGTAAGTTTTACGGGTATGTTTTACAGGTGACGTTTCACGGGTCTAGGTTTCACTGGTAAGTTTCACGGGTCAAGGTTTCACGGGTAAGTTTCACGGGTAAGTTTCACGGGTATGTTTCGCGGGTGACGTTTCACGGGTCTAGGTTTCACTGGTAAGTTTCACGGGTCAAGGTTTCACGGGTAAGTTTCACGGGTAAGTTTCACGGGTGACGTTTCACGGGTCTATTTTTCACTGGTAAGTTTCACGGGTCAAGGTTTCACGGGTAAGTTTCACGTGTAAGTTTCACGGGTAAGTTTCACGGGTGACGTTTCACGGGTCTAGGTTTCACTGGTAAGTTTCACGGGTCAAGGTTTCACGGGTAAGTTTCACGGGTAAGTTTCACGGGTGACGTTTCACGGGTCTAGGTTTCACTGGTAAGTTTCACGGGTCAAGGTTTCACGGGTAAGTTTCACGGGTAAGTTTCACGGGTAAGTTTCACGGGTGACGTTTCACGGGTCTAGGTTTCACTGGTAAGTTTCACGGGTCAAGGTTTCACGGGTAAGTTTCACGGGTAAGTTTCACGGGTGACGTTTCACGGGTCTAGGTTTCACTGGTAAGTTTCACGGGTCAAGGTTTCACGGGTAAGTTTCACGGGTAAGTTTCACGGGTATGTTTCAAGGGTGACGTTTCACGGGTCTAGGTTTCACTGGTAAGTTTCACGGGTCAAGGTTTCACGGGTAAGTTTCACGGGTAAGTTTCACGGGTATGTTTCACGGGTGACGTTTCACGGGTCTTGGTTTAACTGGTAAGTTTCACGGGTCAAGGTTTCACGGGTAAGTTTCACGGGTAAGTTTCACGGGTATGTTTCACGGGTGACGTTTCACGGGTCTAGGTTTCACTGGTAAGTTTCACGGGTCAAGGTTTCACGGGTAAGTTTCACGGGTAAGTTTCACGGGTAAGTTTCACGGGTATGTTTCACGGGTGACGTTTCACGGGTCTAGGTTTCACTGGTAAGTTTCACGGGTCAAGGTTTTACGGGTAAGTTTCACGGGTCTAGGTTTCACTGGTAAGTTTCACGGGTCAAGGTTTCACGGGTAAGTTTCACGGGTAAGTTTCACGGGTTTGTTTCACGGGTGACGTTTCACGGGTCTAGGTTTCACTGGAAAGTTTCACGGGTCAAGGTTTCACTGGTAAGTTTCACGGGTCAAGGTTTCACGGGTAAGTTTCACGGGTGACGTTTCACGGGTCTAGGTTTCACTTAAAAGTTTCACGGGTCAAGGTTTCACGGGTAAGTTTCACGGGTAAGTTTCACGGGTATGTTTCAAGGGTGACGTTTCACGGGTCTAGGTTTCACTGGTAAGTTTCACGGTTCAAGGTTTCACGGGTAAGTTTCACGGGTAAGTTTCACGGGTATGTTTCACGGGTGACGTTTCACGGGTCTAGGTTTCACTGGTAAGTTTCACGGGTCAAGGTTTTACGGGTAAGTTTCACGGGTCTAGGTTTCACTGGTAAGTTTCACGGGTCAAGGTTTCACGGGTAAGTTTCACGGGTAAGTTTCACGGGTTTGTTTCACGGGTGACGTTTCACGGGTCTAGGTTTCACTGGAAAGTTTCACGGGTCAAGATTTCACGGGTAAGTTTCACGGGTAAGTTTCACGGGTATGTTTCACGGGTGACGTTTCACGGGTCTAGGTTTCACTGGTAAGTTTCACGGGTCAAGGTTTCACGGGTAAGTTTTACGGGTAAGTTTCACAGGTGACGTTTCACGGGTGACGTTTCACGGGTCTAGGTTTCACTGGTAAGTTTCACGGGTCAAGGTTTCAAGGGTAAGTTTCACGGGTAAGTTTCACGGGTATGTTTCACGGGTGACGTTTCACGGGTCTAGGTTTCACTGGAAAGTTTCACGGGTCAAGGTTTCACGGGTAAGTTTCAAGGGTAAGTTTCACGGGTAAGTTTTACGGGTATGTTTTACAGGTGACGTTTCACGGGTCTAGGTTTCACTGGTAAGTTTCACGGGTCAAGGTTTCACGGGTAAGTTTCACGGGTAAGTTTTACGGGTAAGTTTCACGGGTAAGTTTCATGGGTGACGTTTCACGGGTCTAGGTTTCACTGGTAAGTTTAACGGGTCAAGGTTTCACGGGTAAGTTTCACGGGTAAGTTTCACGGGTGACGTTTCACGGGTCTAGGTTTCACTGGTAAGTTTCACGGGTCAAGGTTTCACGGGTAAGTTTCACGGGTATGTTTCACGGGTGACGTTTCACGGGTCTAGGTTTCACTGGAAAGTTTCACGGGTCAAGGTTTCACGGGTAAGTTTCAAGGGTAAGTTTCACGGGTAAGTTTTACGGGTATGTTTTACAGGTGACATTTCACGGGTCTAGGTTTCACTGGTAAGTTTCACGGGTCAAGGTTTCACGGGTAAGTTTCACGGGTAAGTTTCACGGGTATGTTTCATGGGTGATGTTTCACGGGTCTAGGTTTCACTGGTAAGTTTCGCGGGTCAAGGTTTCACGGGTAAGTTTCACGGGTAAGTTTCACGGGTATGTTTCACGGGTGACGTTTTACGGGTCTAGGTTTCACTGGTAAGTTTCACGGGTCAAGGTTTCACGGGTAAGTTTCACGGGTAAGTTTCACGGGTATGTTTTACGGGTGACGTTTCACGGGTCTAGGTTTCACTGGTAAGTTTCACGGGTCAAGGTTTCACGGGTAAGTTTCACTGGTAAGTTTCACGGGTATGTTTCACGGGTGACGTTTCACGGGTCTAGGTTTCACTGGTAAGTTTCACGGGTCAAGGTTTCACGGGTAAGTTTCACGGGTAAGTTTCACGGGTAAGTTTCACGGGTATGTTTCACGGGTGACGTTTCACGGGTCTAGGTTTCACTGGTAAGTTTCACGGGTCAAGGTTTCACGGGTAAGTTTCACGGGTAAGTTTCACGGGTATGTTTCACGGGTGACGTTTCACGGTTCTAGGTTTCACTGGTAAGTTTCACGGGTCAAGGTTTCACGGGTAAGTTTCACGGGTAAGTTTCACGGGTATGTTTCACGGGTGACGTTTCACGGGTCTAGGTTTCACTGGTAAGTTTCACGGGTCAAGGTTTTACGGGTAAATTTCACGGGTAAGTTTCACGGGTATGTTTCACGGGTGACGTTTCACGGGTCTAGGTTTCACTGGTAAGTTTCACGAGTCAAGGTTTCACGGGTAAGTTTCACGGGTAAGTTTTACGGGTAAGTTTCACGGGTGACGTTTCACGGGTCTAGGTTTCACTGGTAAGTTTCACGAGTCAAGGTTTCACGGGTAAGTTTCACGGGTAAGTTTTACGGGTAAGTTTCACGGGTGACGTTTTACGGGTGACGTTTCACGGGTCTAGGTTTCACTGGTAAGTTTCACGGGTCAAGGTTTCACGGGTAAGTTTCACGGGTAAGTTTCACGGGTATGTTTCACGGGTGACGTTTCACGGGTCTAGGTTTCACTGGTAAGTTTCACGGGTCAAGGTTTCACGGGTAAGTTTCACGGGTAAGTTTCACGGGTAAGTTTCACGGGTATGTTTCACGGGTGACGTTTCACGGGTCTAGGTTTCACTGGTAAGTTTAACGGGTCAAGGTTTCACGGGTAAGTTTTACGGGTAAGTTTCACGGGTATGTTTTACGGGTATGTTTCACGGGTGACGTTTCACGGGTCTAGGTTTCACTGGTAAGTTTCACGGGTCAAGGTTTCACGGGTAAGTTTCACGGGTAAGTTTCACGGGTATGTTTCACGGGTGACGTTTCACGGGTCTAGGTTTCACTGGTAAGTTTCACGGGTCAAGGTTTCACGGGTCAAGGTTTCACGGGTAAGTTTCACGGGTAAGTTTTACGGGTATGTTTCACGGGTGACGTTTCACGGGTCTAGGTTTCACTGGTAAGTTTCACGGGTCAAGGTTTCACGGGTAAGTTTCACGGGTAAGTTTCACGGGTATGTTTCACGGGTGACGTTTCACGGGTCTAGGTTTCACTGGTAAGTTTCACGGGTCAAGGTTTTACGGGTAAGTTTCACGGGTAAGTTTCACGGGTATGTTTCACGGGTGACGTTTCACGGGTCTAGGTTTCACTGGTAAGTTTCACGAGTCAAGGATTCACGGGTAAGTTTCACGGGTAAGTTTTACGGGTAAGTTTCACGGGTGACGTTTCACGGGTCTAGGTTTCACTGGTAAGTTTCACGGGTCAAGGTTTCACGGGTAAGTTTCACGGGTATGTTTCACGGGTGACGTTTCACGGGTTCAGGTTTCACTGGAAAGTTTCACGGGTCAAGGTTTCACGGGTAAGTTTCACGGGTAAGTTTTACGGGTATGTTTTACAGGTGACGTTTCACGGGTCTAGGTTTCACTGGTAAGTTTCACGGGTCAAGGTTTCACGGGTAAGTTTCACGGGTAAGTTTCACGGGTATGTTTTACGGGTGACGTTTCACGGGTCTAGGTTTCAGTGGTAAGTTTCACGGGTCAAGGTTTCACGGGTAAGTTTCACGGGTAAGTTTCACGGGTAAGTTTCACGGGTATGTTTCACGGGTGACGTTTCACGGGTCTAGGTTTCACTGGTAAGTTTCACGGGTCAAAGTTTCACGGGTAAGTTTCACGGGTAAGTTTCACGGGTATGTTTCACGGGTATGTTTCACGGGTGACGTTTCACGGGTCTAGGTTTCACTGGTAAGTTTCACGGGTCAAGGTTTCACGGGTAAGTTTCACGGGTAAGTTTCACGGGTATGTTTAACGGGTGACGTTTCACGGGTCTAGGTTTCACTGGTAAGTTTCACGGGTCAAGGTTTCACGGGTAAGTTTCACTGGTAAGTTTCACGGGTATGTTTCACGGGTGACGTTTCACGGGTCTAGGTTTCACTGGTAAGTTTCACTGGTCAAGGTTTCATGGTTAAGTTTCATGGTTAAGTTTTACGGGTATGTTTCACGGGTGACGTTTCACGGGTCTAGGTTTCACTGGTAAGTTTCACGGGTCAAGGTTTCACGGGTAAGTTTCACGGGTAAATTTCACGGGTATGTTTCACGGGTATGTTTCACGGGTGACGTTTCACGGGTCTAGGTTTCACTGGTAAGTTTCACGGGTCAAGGTTTCACGGGTAAGTTTCACGGGTAAGTTTTACGGGTATGTTTTACAGGTGACGTTTAACGGGTCTAGGTTTCACTGGTAAGTTTCACGGGTCAAGGTTTCACGGGTAAGTTTCACGGGTAAGTTTCACGGGTATGTTTCGCGGGTGACGTTTCACGGGTCTAGGTTTCACTGGTAAGTTTCACGGGTCAAGGTTTCACGGGTAAGTTTCACGGGTAAGTTTCACGGGTATGTTTCACGGGTGACGTTTCACGGGTCTAGGTTTCACTGGTAAGTTTCACGGGTCAAGGTTTCACGGGTAAGTTTCACGGGTAAGTTTCACGGGTGACGTTTCACGGGTCTAGGTTTCACTGGTAAGTTTCACGGGTCAAGGTTTCAAGGGTAAGTTTCACGGGTAAGTTTCACGGGTGACGTTTCACGGGTCTAGGTTTCACTGGTAAGTTTCACGGGTCAAGGTTTCAAGGGTAAGTTTTACGGGTAAGTTTCACGGGTATGTTTCACGGGTGACGTTTCACGGGTCTAGGTTTCACTGGAAAGTTTCACGGGTCAAGATTTCACGGGTAAGTTTCACGGGTAAGTTTTACGGGTATGTTTTACAGGTGACGTTTCACGGGTCTAGGTTTCACTGGTAAGTTTCACGGGTCAAGGTTTCACGGGTAAGTTTCACGGGTAAGTTTCACGGGTATGTTTCGCGGGTGACGTTTCACGGGTCTAGGTTTCACTGGTAAGTTTCACGGGTCAAGGTTTCACGGGTAAGTTTCACGGGTAAGTTTCACGGGTGACGTTTCACGGGTCTATTTTTCACTGGTAAGTTTCACGGGTCAAGGTTTCACGGGTAAGTTTCACGTGTAAGTTTCACGGGTGACGTTTCACGGGTCTAGGTTTCACTGGTAAGTTTCACGGGTCAAGGTTTCACGGGTAAGTTTCACGGGTAAGTTTCACGGGTGACGTTTCACGGGTCTAGGTTTCACTGGTAAGTTTCACGGGTCAAGGTTTCACGGGTAAGTTTCACGGGTAAGTTTCACGGGTAAGTTTCACGGGTAAGTTTCACGGGTGACGTTTCACGGGTCTAGGTTTCACTGGTAAGTTTCACGGGTCAAGGTTTCACGGGTAAGTTTCACGGGTGACGTTTCACGGGTCTAGGTTTCACTGGTAAGTTTCACGGGTCAAGGTTTCACGGGTAAGTTTCACGGGTAAGTTTCACGGGTATGTTTCAAGGGTGACGTTTCACGGGTCTAGGTTTCACTGGTAAGTTTCACGGGTCAAGGTTTCACGGGTAAGTTTCACGGGTAAGTTTCACGGGTATGTTTCACGGGTGACGTTTCACGGGTCTTGGTTTAACTGGTAAGTTTCACGGGTCAAGGTTTCACGGGTAAGTTTCACGGGTAAGTTTCACGGGTATGTTTCACGGGTGACGTTTCACGGGTCTAGGTTTCACTGGTAAGTTTCACGGGTCAAGGTTTCACGGGTAAGTTTCACGGGTAAGTTTCACGGGTAAGTTTCACGGGTATGTTTCACGGGTGACGTTTCACGGGTCTAGGTTTTACTGGTAAGTTTCACGGGTCAAGGTTTTACGGGTAAGTTTCACGGGTCTAGGTTTCACTGGTAAGTTTCACGGGTCAAGGTTTCACGGGTAAGTTTGACGGGTAAGTTTCACGGGTTTGTTTCACGGGTGACGTTTCACGGGTCTAGGTTTCACTGGTAAGTTTCACGGGTCAAGGTTTCACGGGTAAGTTTCACGGGTAAGTTTCACGGGTATGTTTCACGGGTGACGTTTCACGGGTCTAGGTTTTACTGGTAAGTTTCACGGGTCAAGGTTTCACGGGTATGTTTAACGGGTGACGTTTCACGGGTCTAGGTTTCACTGGTAAGTTTCACGGGTCAAGGTTTCACGGTTAAGTTTCACTGGTAAGTTTCACGGGTATGTTTCACGGGTGACGTTTCACGGGTCTAGGTTTCACTGGTAAGTTTCACTGGTCAAGGTTTCATGGTTAAGTTTCACGGGTAAGTTTCACGGGTATGTTTCACGGGTGACGTTTCACGGGTCTAGGTTTCACTGGTAAGTTTCACGGGTCAAGGTTTCACGGGTAAGTTTCACGGGTAAGTTTCACGGGTATGTTTCACGGGTGACGTTTCACGGGTCTAGGTTTCACTGGTAAGTTTCACGGGTCAAGGTTTTACGGGTAAGTTTCACGGGTAAGTTTCACGGGTGACGTTTCACGGGTATAGGTTTCACTGGTAAGTTTCACGGGTCAAGGATTTACGGGTAAGTTTCACGGGTCTAGGTTTCACTGGTAAGTTTCACGGGTCAAGGTTTCACGGGTAAGTTTCACGGGTAAGTTTCACGGGTTTGTTTCACGGGTGACGTTTCACGGGTCTAGGTTTCACTGGAAAGTTTCACGGGTCAAGGTTTCACGGGTAAGTTTCACGGGTAAGTTTCACGGGTATGTTTCACGGGTGACGTTTCAAGGGTCTAGGTTTCACTGGTAAGTTTCACGGGTCAAGGTTTCACGGGTAAGTTTCACGGGTAAGTTTCACGGGTATGTTTCACGGGTGACGTTTTACGGGTCTAGGTTTCACTGGTAAGTTTCACGGGTCAAGGTTTCACGGGTAAGTTTCACGGGTAAGTTTCACGGGTATGTTTCACGGGTGACGTTTCACGGGTCTAGGTTTCACTGGTAAGTTTCACGGGTCAAGGTTTCACGGGTAAGTTTTACGGGTAAGTTTCACGGGTATGTTTCACGGGTATGTTTCACGGGTGACGTTTCACGGGTCTAGGTTTCACTAGTAAGTTTCACGGGTCAAGGTTTCACGGGTAAGTTTCACGGGTAAGTTTCACGGGTAAGTTTCACGGGTATGTTTCACGGGTGACGTTTCACGGGTCTAGGTTTCACTTTTAAGTTTCACGGGTCAAGGTTTCACGGGTAAGTTTCACGGGTATGTTTCACGGGTGACGTTTCACGGGTCTAGGTTTCACTGGTAAGTTTCACGGGTCAAGGTTTCACGGGTAAGTTTCACGGGTAAGTTTCACGGGTATGTTTGACGGGTGACGTTTCACGGGTCTAGGTTTCACTGGTAAGTTTCACGGGTCAAGGTTTCACGGGTAAGTTTCACGGGTAAGTTTCACGGGTATGTTTCACGGGTGACGTTTTACGGGTCTAGGTTTCACTGGTAAGTTTCACGGGTCAAGGTTTCACGGGTAAGTTTCACGGGTAAGTTTCACGGGTATGTTTAACGGGTGACGTTTCACGGGTCTAGGTTTCACTGGTAAGTTTCACGGGTCAAGGTTTCACGGGTAAGTTTCACTGGTAAGTTTCACGGGTATGTTTCACGGGTGACGTTTCACGGGTGTAGGTTTCACTGGTAAGTTTCACTGGTCAAGGTTTCATGGTTAAGTTTCACAGGTAAGTTTCACGGGTATGTTTCACGGGTGACGTTTCACGGGTCTAGGTTTCACTGGTAAGTTTCACGGGTCAAGGTTTCACGGGTAAGTTTCACGGGTAAGTTTCACGGGTATGTTTCACGGGTGACGTTTCACGGGTCTAGGTTTCACTGGTAAGTTTCACGGGTCAAGGTTTTACGGGTAAGTTTCACGGGTAAGTTTCACGGGTGACGTTTCACGGGTATAGGTTTCACTGGTAAGTTTCACGGGTCAAGGTTTTACGGGTAAGTTTCACGGGTCTAGGTTTCACTGGTAAGTTTCACGGGTCAAGGTTTCACGGGTAAGTTTCACGGGTAAGTTTCACGGGTTTGTTTCACGGGTGACGTTTCACGGGTCTAGGTTTCACTGGAAAGTTTCACGGGTCAAGGTTTCACGGGTAAGTTTCACGGGTAAGTTTCACGGGTATGTTTCACGGGTGACGTTTCACGGGTCTAGGTTTCACTGGTAAGTTTCACGGGTCAAGGTTTCACGGGTAAGTTTCACAGGTAAGTTTCACGGGTATGTTTGACGGGTGACGTTTCACGGGTCTAGGTTTCACTGGTAAGTTTCACGGGTCAAGGTTTCACGGGTAAGTTTCACGGGTAAGTTTCACGGGTATGTTTCACGGGTGACGTTTCACGGGTCTAGGTTTCACTGGTAAGTTTCACGGGTCAAGGTTTCACGGGTAAGTTTTACGGGTAAGTTTCACGGGTATGTTTCACGGGTGACGTTTTACGGGTCTAGGTTTCACTGGTAAGTTTCACGGGTCAAGGTTTCACGGGTAAGTTTCACGGGTAAGTTTCACGGGTATGTTTCACGGGTGACGTTTCACGGGTCTAGGTTTCACTGGTAAGTTTCACGGGTCAAGGTTTCACGGGTAAGTTTTACGGGTAAGTTTCACGGGTATGTTTCACGAGTATGTTTCACGGGTGACGTTTCACGGGTCTAGGTTTCACTAGTAAGTTTCACGGGTCAAGGTTTCACGGGTAAGTTTCACGGGTAAGTTTCACGGGTAAGTTTCACGTGTAAGTTTCACGGGTGACGTTTCACGGGTCTAGGTTTCACTGGTAAGTTTCACGGGTCAAGGTTTCACGGGTAAGTTTCACGGGTAAGTTTCACGGGTGACGTTTCACGGGTCTAGGTTTCACTGGTAAGTTTCACGGGTCAAGGTTTCACGGGTAAGTTTCACGGGTAAGTTTCACGGGTAAGTTTCACGGGTAAGTTTCACGGGTGACGTTTCACGGGTCTAGGTTTCACTGGTAAGTTTCACGGGTCAAGGTTTCACGGGTAAGTTTCACGGGTGACGTTTCACGGGTCTAGGTTTCACTGGTAAGTTTCACGGGTCAAGGTTTCACGGGTAAGTTTCACGGGTAAGTTTCACGGGTATGTTTCAAGGGTGACGTTTCACGGGTCTAGGTTTCACTGGTAAGTTTCACGGGTCAAGGTTTCACGGGTAAGTTTCACGGGTAAGTTTCACGGGTATGTTTCACGGGTGACGTTTCACGGGTCTTGGTTTAACTGGTAAGTTTCACGGGTCAAGGTTTCACGGGTAAGTTTCACGGGTAAGTTTCACGGGTATGTTTCACGGGTGACGTTTCACGGGTCTAGGTTTCACTGGTAAGTTTCACGGGTCAAGGTTTCACGGGTAAGTTTCACGGGTAAGTTTCACGGGTAAGTTTCACGGGTATGTTTCACGGGTGACGTTTCACGGGTCTAGGTTTTACTGGTAAGTTTCACGGGTCAAGGTTTTACGGGTAAGTTTCACGGGTCTAGGTTTCACTGGTAAGTTTCACGGGTCAAGGTTTCACGGGTAAGTTTGACGGGTAAGTTTCACGGGTTTGTTTCACGGGTGACGTTTCACGGGTCTAGGTTTCACTGGTAAGTTTCACGGGTCAAGGTTTCACGGGTAAGTTTCACGGGTAAGTTTCACGGGTATGTTTCACGGGTGACGTTTCACGGGTCTAGGTTTTACTGGTAAGTTTCACGGGTCAAGGTTTCACGGGTATGTTTAACGGGTGACGTTTCACGGGTCTAGGTTTCACTGGTAAGTTTCACGGGTCAAGGTTTCACGGTTAAGTTTCACTGGTAAGTTTCACGGGTATGTTTCACGGGTGACGTTTCACGGGTCTAGGTTTCACTGGTAAGTTTCACTGGTCAAGGTTTCATGGTTAAGTTTCACGGGTAAGTTTCACGGGTATGTTTCACGGGTGACGTTTCACGGGTCTAGGTTTCACTGGTAAGTTTCACGGGTCAAGGTTTCACGGGTAAGTTTCACGGGTAAGTTTCACGGGTATGTTTCACGGGTGACGTTTCACGGGTCTAGGTTTCACTGGTAAGTTTCACGGGTCAAGGTTTTACGGGTAAGTTTCACGGGTAAGTTTCACGGGTGACGTTTCACGGGTATAGGTTTCACTGGTAAGTTTCACGGGTCAAGGATTTACGGGTAAGTTTCACGGGTCTAGGTTTCACTGGTAAGTTTCACGGGTCAAGGTTTCACGGGTAAGTTTCACGGGTAAGTTTCACGGGTTTGTTTCACGGGTGACGTTTCACGGGTCTAGGTTTCACTGGAAAGTTTCACGGGTCAAGGTTTCACGGGTAAGTTTCACGGGTAAGTTTCACGGGTATGTTTCACGGGTGACGTTTCAAGGGTCTAGGTTTCACTGGTAAGTTTCACGGGTCAAGGTTTCACGGGTAAGTTTCACGGGTAAGTTTCACGGGTATGTTTCACGGGTGACGTTTTACGGGTCTAGGTTTCACTGGTAAGTTTCACGGGTCAAGGTTTCACGGGTAAGTTTCACGGGTAAGTTTCACGGGTATGTTTCACGGGTGACGTTTCACGGGTCTAGGTTTCACTGGTAAGTTTCACGGGTCAAGGTTTCACGGGTAAGTTTTACGGGTAAGTTTCACGGGTATGTTTCACGGGTATGTTTCACGGGTGACGTTTCACGGGTCTAGGTTTCACTAGTAAGTTTCACGGGTCAAGGTTTCACGGGTAAGTTTCACGGGTAAGTTTCACGGGTAAGTTTCACGGGTATGTTTCACGGGTGACGTTTCACGGGTCTAGGTTTCACTTTTAAGTTTCACGGGTCAAGGTTTCACGGGTAAGTTTCACGGGTATGTTTCACGGGTGACGTTTCACGGGTCTAGGTTTCACTGGTAAGTTTCACGGGTCAAGGTTTCACGGGTAAGTTTCACGGGTAAGTTTCACGGGTATGTTTGACGGGTGACGTTTCACGGGTCTAGGTTTCACTGGTAAGTTTCACGGGTCAAGGTTTCACGGGTAAGTTTCACGGGTAAGTTTCACGGGTATGTTTCACGGGTGACGTTTTACGGGTCTAGGTTTCACTGGTAAGTTTCACGGGTCAAGGTTTCACGGGTAAGTTTCACGGGTAAGTTTCACGGGTATGTTTAACGGGTGACGTTTCACGGGTCTAGGTTTCACTGGTAAGTTTCACGGGTCAAGGTTTCACGGGTAAGTTTCACTGGTAAGTTTCACGGGTATGTTTCACGGGTGACGTTTCACGGGTGTAGGTTTCACTGGTAAGTTTCACTGGTCAAGGTTTCATGGTTAAGTTTCACAGGTAAGTTTCACGGGTATGTTTCACGGGTGACGTTTCACGGGTCTAGGTTTCACTGGTAAGTTTCACGGGTCAAGGTTTCACGGGTAAGTTTCACGGGTAAGTTTCACGGGTATGTTTCACGGGTGACGTTTCACGGGTCTAGGTTTCACTGGTAAGTTTCACGGGTCAAGGTTTTACGGGTAAGTTTCACGGGTAAGTTTCACGGGTGACGTTTCACGGGTATAGGTTTCACTGGTAAGTTTCACGGGTCAAGGTTTTACGGGTAAGTTTCACGGGTCTAGGTTTCACTGGTAAGTTTCACGGGTCAAGGTTTCACGGGTAAGTTTCACGGGTAAGTTTCACGGGTTTGTTTCACGGGTGACGTTTCACGGGTCTAGGTTTCACTGGAAAGTTTCACGGGTCAAGGTTTCACGGGTAAGTTTCACGGGTAAGTTTCACGGGTATGTTTCACGGGTGACGTTTCACGGGTCTAGGTTTCACTGGTAAGTTTCACGGGTCAAGGTTTCACGGGTAAGTTTCACAGGTAAGTTTCACGGGTATGTTTGACGGGTGACGTTTCACGGGTCTAGGTTTCACTGGTAAGTTTCACGGGTCAAGGTTTCACGGGTAAGTTTCACGGGTAAGTTTCACGGGTATGTTTCACGGGTGACGTTTCACGGGTCTAGGTTTCACTGGTAAGTTTCACGGGTCAAGGTTTCACGGGTAAGTTTTACGGGTAAGTTTCACGGGTATGTTTCACGGGTGACGTTTTACGGGTCTAGGTTTCACTGGTAAGTTTCACGGGTCAAGGTTTCACGGGTAAGTTTCACGGGTAAGTTTCACGGGTATGTTTCACGGGTGACGTTTCACGGGTCTAGGTTTCACTGGTAAGTTTCACGGGTCAAGGTTTCACGGGTAAGTTTTACGGGTAAGTTTCACGGGTATGTTTCACGAGTATGTTTCACGGGTGACGTTTCACGGGTCTAGGTTTCACTAGTAAGTTTCACGGGTCAAGGTTTCACGGGTAAGTTTCACGGGTAAGTTTCACGGGTAAGTTTCACGGGTATGTTTCACGGGTGACGTTTCACGGGTCTAGGTTTCACTTTTAAGTTTTACGGGTCAAGGTTTCACGGGTAAGTTTCAGGGGTATGTTTCACGGGTGACGTTTCACGGGTCTAGGTTTCACTGGTAAGTTTCACGGGTCAAGGTTTCACGGGTAAGTTTCACGGGTAAGTTTCACGGGTATGTTTCACGGGTGACGTTTCACGGGTCTAGGTTTCACTGGTAAGTTTCACGGGTCAAGGTTTCACGGGTAAGTTTCACGGGTAAGTTTCACGGGTATGTTTCACGGGTGACGTTTCACGGGTCTAGGTTTCACTGGTAAGTTTCACGGGTCAAGGTTTCACAGGTAAGTTTCACGGGTAAGTTTCACGGGTAAGTTTCACGGTTATGTTTCACGGGTGACGTTTCACGGGTCTAGGTTTCACTGGTAAGTTTAACGGGTCAAGGTTTCACGGGTAAGTTTTACGGGTAAGTTTCACGGGTATGTTTTACGGGTATGTTTCACGGGTAACGTTTCACGGGTCTAGGTTTCACTGGTAAGTTTCACGGGTCAAGGTTTCACGGGTAAGTTTCACGGGTAAGTTTCACGGGTATGTTTCACGGGTGACGTTTCACGGGTCTAGGTTTCACTGGTAAGTTTCACGGGTCAAGGTTTCACGGGTAAGTTTCACGGGTAAGTTTCACGGGTATGTTTCACGGGTGACGTTTCACGGGTCTAGGTTTCACTGGTAAGTTTCACGGGTCAAGGTTTCACGGGTAAGTTTCACGGGTAAGTTTCACGGGTATGTTTTACGGGTGACGTTTCACGGGTCTAGGTTTCACTGGTAAGTTTCACGGGTCAAGGTTTTACGGGTAAGTTTCACGGGTAAGTTTCACGGGTATGTTTCACTGGTAAGTTTCACGGGTCAAGGTTTCACGGGTAAGTTTCACGGGTAAGTTTCACGGGTATGTTTCACGGGTGACGTTTCACGGGTCTAGGTTTCACTGGAAAGTTTCACGGGTCAAGGTTTCACGGGTAAGTTTCAAGGGTAAGTTTCACGGGTATGTTTCACGGGTGACGTTTCACGGGTCTAGGTTTCACTGGTAAGTTTCACGGGTCAAGGTTTCACGGGTAAGTTTTACGGGTAAGTTTCACGGGTATGTTTCACGGGTGACGTTTTACGGGTCTAGGTTTCACTGGTAAGTTTCACGGGTCAAGGTTTCACGGGTAAGTTTCACGGGTAAGTTTCACGGGTATGTTTCACGGGTGACGTTTCACGGGTCTAGGTTTCACTGGTAAGTTTCACGGGTCAAGGTTTCACGGGTAAGTTTTACGGGTAAGTTTCACGGGTATGTTTCACGAGTATGTTTCACGGGTGACGTTTCACGGGTCTAGGTTTCACTAGTAAGTTTCACGGGTCAAGGTTTCACGGGTAAGTTTCACGGGTAAGTTTCACGGGTAAGTTTCACGGGTATGTTTCACGGGTGACGTTTCACGGGTCTAGGTTTCACTTTTAAGTTTCACGGGTCAAGGTTTCACGGGTAAGTTTCACGGGTATGTTTCACGGGTGACGTTTCACGGGTCTAGGTTTCACTGGTAAGTTTCACGGGTCAAGGTTTCACGGGTAAGTTTCACGGGTAAGTTTCACGGGTATGTTTCACGGGTGACGTTTCACGGGTCTAGGTTTCACTGGTAAGTTTCACGGGTCAAGGTTTCACGGGTAAGTTTCACGGGTAAGTTTCACGGGTATGTTTCACGGGTGACGTTTCACGGGTCTAGGTTTCACTGGTAAGTTTCACGGGTCAAGGTTTCACAGGTAAGTTTCACGGGTAAGTTTCACGGGTAAGTTTCACGGTTATGTTTCACGGGTGACGTTTCACGGGTCTAGGTTTCACTGGTAAGTTTAACGGGTCAAGGTTTCACGGGTAAGTTTTACGGGTAAGTTTCACGGGTATGTTTTACGGGTATGTTTCACGGGTAACGTTTCACGGGTCTAGGTTTCACTGGTAAGTTTCACGGGTCAAGGTTTCACGGGTAAGTTTCACGGGTAAGTTTCACGGGTATGTTTCACGGGTGACGTTTCACGGGTCTAGGTTTCACTGGTTAGTTTCACGGGTCAAGGTTTCACGGGTAAGTTTCACGGGTAAGTTTCACGGGTATGTTTCACGGGTGACGTTTCACGGGTCTAGGTTTCACTGGTAAGTTTCACGGGTCAAGGTTTCACGGGTAAGTTTCACGGGTAAGTTTCACGGGTATGTTTTACGGGTGACGTTTCACGGGTCTAGGTTTCACTGGTAAGTTTCACGGGTCAAGGTTTTACGGGTAAGTTTCACGGGTAAGTTTCACGGGTATGTTTCACTGGTAAGTTTCACGGGTCAAGGTTTCACGGGTAAGTTTCACGGGTAAGTTTCACGGGTATGTTTCACGGGTGACGTTTCACGGGTCTAGGTTTCACTTTTAAGTTTCACGGGTCAAGGTTTCACGGGTAAGTTTCACGGGTATGTTTCACGGGTGACGTTTCACGGGTCTAGGTTTCACTGGTAAGTTTCACGGGTCAAGGTTTCACGGGTAAGTTTCACGGGTAAGTTTCACGGGTATGTTTGACGGGTGACGTTTCACGGGTCTAGGTTTCACTGGTAAGTTTCACGGGTCAAGGTTTCACGGGTAAGTTTCACGGGTAAGTTTCACGGGTATGTTTCACGGGTGACGTTTTACGGGTCTAGGTTTCACTGGTAAGTTTCACGGGTCAAGGTTTCACGGGTAAGTTTCACGGGTAAGTTTCACGGGTATGTTTAACGGGTGACGTTTCACGGGTCTAGGTTTCACTGGTAAGTTTCACGGGTCAAGGTTTCACGGGTAAGTTTCACTGGTAAGTTTCACGGGTATGTTTCACGGGTGACGTTTCACGGGTGTAGGTTTCACTGGTAAGTTTCACTGGTCAAGGTTTCATGGTTAAGTTTCACAGGTAAGTTTCACGGGTATGTTTCACGGGTGACGTTTCACGGGTCTAGGTTTCACTGGTAAGTTTCACGGGTCAAGGTTTCACGGGTAAGTTTCACGGGTAAGTTTCACTTTTAAGTTTCACGGGTCAAGGTTTCACGGGTAAGTTTCACGGGTATGTTTCACGGGTGACGTTTCACGGGTCTAGGTTTCACTGGTAAGTTTCACGGGTCAAGGTTTCACGGGTAAGTTTCACGGGTAAGTTTCACGGGTATGTTTCACGGGTGACGTTTCACGGGTCTAGGTTTCACTGGTAAGTTTCACGGGTCAAGGTTTCACGGGTAAGTTTCACGGGTAAGTTTCACGGGTATGTTTCACGGGTGACGTTTCACGGGTCTAGGTTTCACTGGTAAGTTTCACGGGTCAAGGTTTCACAGGTAAGTTTCACGGGTAAGTTTCACGGGTAAGTTTCACGGTTATGTTTCACGGGTGACGTTTCACGGGTCTAGGTTTCACTGGTAAGTTTAACGGGTCAAGGTTTCACGGGTAAGTTTTACGGGTAAGTTTCACGGGTGACGTTTCACGGGTCTAGGTTTCACTGGTAAGTTTCACGGGTCAAGGTTTCACGGGTAAGTTTCACGGGTAAGTTTCACGGGTATGTTTTACGGGTGACGTTTCACGGGTCTAGGTTTCACTGGTAAGTTTCACGGGTCAAGGTTTTACGGGTAAGTTTCACGGGTAAGTTTCACGGGTATGTTTCACTGGTAAGTTTCACGGGTCAAGGTTTCACGGGTAAGTTTCACGGGTAAGTTTCACGGGTATGTTTCACGGGTGACGTTTCACGGGTCTAGGTTTCACTGGAAAGTTTCACGGGTCAAGGTTTCACGGGTAAGTTTCAAGGGTAAGTTTCACGGGTAAGTTTTACGGGTATGTTTTACAGGTGACGTTTCACGGGTCTAGGTTTCACTGGTAAGTTTCACGGGTCAAGGTTTCACGGGTAAGTTTCACGGGTAAGTTTCACGGGTAAGTTTCACGGGTAAGTTTCACGGGTATGTTTCACGGGTGACGTTTCACGGGTCTAGGTTTCACTGGTAAGTTTCACGGGTCAAGGTTTCACGGGTAAGTTTCACGGGTAAGTTTCACGGGTAAGTTTCACGGGTATGTTTCACGGGTATGTTTCACGGGTGACGTTTCACGGGTCTAGGTTTCACTGGTAAGTTTCACGGGTCAAGGTTTCACGGGTAAGTTTCACGGGTATGATTCACGGGTGACGTTTCACGGGTCTAGGTTTCACTGGAAAGTTTCACGGGTCAAGGTTTCACGGGTAAGTTTCACGGGTAAGTTTTACGGGTATGTTTTACAGGTGACGTTTCACGGGTCTAGGTTTCACTGGTAAGTTTCACGGGTCAAGGTTTCACGGGTAAGTTTCACGGGTAAGTTTTACGGGTATGTTTTACGGGTGACGTTTCACAAGTCTAGGTTTCACTGGTAAGTTTCACGGGTCAAGGTTTCACGGGTAAGTTTTACGGGTATGTTTCACGGGTGACGTTTCACGGGTCTAGGTTTCACTGGTAAGTTTCACGGGTCAAGGTTTCACGGGTAAGTTTCACTGGTAAGTTTCACGGGTATGTTTCACGGGTGACGTTTCACGGGTCTAGGTTTCACTGGTAAGTTTCACTGGTCAAGGTTTCATGGTTAAGTTTCACGGGTAAGTTTCACGGGTATGTTTCACGGGTGACGTTTCACGGGTCTAGGTTTCACTGGTAAGTTTCACGGGTCAAGGTTTCACGGGTAAGTTTCACGGGTAAGTTTCACGGGTATGTTTCACGGGTGACGTTTCACGGGTCTAGGTTTCACTGGTAAGTTTCACGGGTCAAGGTTTTACGGGTAAGTTTCACGGGTAAGTTTCACGGGTGACGTTTCACGGGTATAGGTTTCACTGGTAAGTTTCACGGGTCAAGGTTTTACGGGTAAGTTTCACGGGTCTAGGTTTCACTGGTAAGTTTCACGGGTCAAGGTTTCACGGGTAAGTTTCACGGGTAAGTTTCACGGGTTTGTTTCACGGGTCTAGGTTTCACTGGTAAGTTTCACGGGTCAAGGTTTCACGGGTAAGTTTCACGGGTAAGTTTCACGGGTATGTTTCACGGGTGACGTTTCACGGGTCTAGGTTTCACTGGTAAGTTTCACGGGTCAAGGTTTTACGGGTAAGTTTCACGGGTCTAGGTTTTACTGGTAAGTTTCACGGGTCAAGGCTTCACGGGTAAGTTTCACGGGTAAGTTTCACGGGATTGTTTCACGGGTGACGTTTCACGGGTCTAGGTTTCACTGGAAAGTTTCACGGGTCAAGGTTTCACGGGTAAGTTTCACGGGTAAGTTTCACGGGTATGTTTCACGGGTGACGTTTCACGGGTCTAGGTTTCACTGGTAAGTTTCACGGGTCAAGGTTTCACGGGTAAGTTTTACGGGTAAGTTTCACGGGTGACGTTTCACGGGTGACGTTTCACGGGTCTAGGTTTCACTGGTAAGTTTCACGGGTCAAGGTTTCACGGGTAAGTTTCACGGGTAAGTTTCACGGGTATGTTTCACGGGTATGTTTCACGGGTGACGTTTCACGGGTCTAGGTTTCACTAGTAAGTTTCACGGGTCAAGGTTTCACGGGTAAGTTTCACGGGTAAGTTTCACGGGTAAGTTTCACGGGTATGTTTCACGGGTGACGTTTCACGGGTCTAGGTTTCACTTTTAAGTTTCACGGGTCAAGGTTTCACGGGTAAGTTTCACGGGTATGTTTCACGGGTGACGTTTCACGGGTCTAGGTTTCACTGGTAAGTTTCACGGGTCAAGGTTTCACGGGTAAGTTTCACGGGTAAGTTTCACGGGTATGTTTGACGGGTGACGTTTCACGGGTCTAGGTTTCACTGGTAAGTTTCACGGGTCAAGGTTTCACGGGTAAGTTTCACGGGTAAGTTTCACGGGTATGTTTCACGGGTGACGTTTTACGGGTCTAGGTTTCACTGGTAAGTTTCACGGGTCAAGGTTTCACGGGTAAGTTTCACGGGTAAGTTTCACGGGTATGTTTAACGGGTGACGTTTCACGGGTCTAGGTTTCACTGGTAAGTTTCACGGGTCAAGGTTTCACGGGTAAGTTTCACTGGTAAGTTTCACGGGTATGTTTCACGGGTGACGTTTCACGGGTGTAGGTTTCACTGGTAAGTTTCACTGGTCAAGGTTTCATGGTTAAGTTTCACAGGTAAGTTTCACGGGTATGTTTCACGGGTGACGTTTCACGGGTCTAGGTTTCACTGGTAAGTTTCACGGGTCAAGGTTTCACGGGTAAGTTTCACGGGTAAGTTTCACGGGTATGTTTCACGGGTGACGTTTCACGGGTCTAGGTTTCACTGGTAAGTTTCACGGGTCAAGGTTTTACGGGTAAGTTTCACGGGTAAGTTTCACGGGTGACGTTTCACGGGTATAGGTTTCACTGGTAAGTTTCACGGGTCAAGGTTTTACGGGTAAGTTTCACGGGTCTAGGTTTCACTGGTAAGTTTCACGGGTCAAGGTTTCACGGGTAAGTTTCACGGGTAAGTTTCACGGGTTTGTTTCACGGGTGACGTTTCACGGGTCTAGGTTTCACTGGAAAGTTTCACGGGTCAAGGTTTCACGGGTAAGTTTCACGGGTAAGTTTCACGGGTATGTTTCACGGGTGACGTTTCACGGGTCTAGGTTTCACTGGTAAGTTTCACGGGTCAAGGTTTCACGGGTAAGTTTCACAGGTAAGTTTCACGGGTATGTTTGACGGGTGACGTTTCACGGGTCTAGGTTTCACTGGTAAGTTTCACGGGTCAAGGTTTCACGGGTAAGTTTCACGGGTAAGTTTCACGGGTATGTTTCACGGGTGACGTTTCACGGGTCTAGGTTTCACTGGTAAGTTTCACGGGTCAAGGTTTCACGGGTAAGTTTTACGGGTAAGTTTCACGGGTATGTTTCACGGGTGACGTTTTACGGGTCTAGGTTTCACTGGTAAGTTTCACGGGTCAAGGTTTCACGGGTAAGTTTCACGGGTAAGTTTCACGGGTATGTTTCACGGGTGACGTTTCACGGGTCTAGGTTTCACTGGTAAGTTTCACGGGTCAAGGTTTCACGGGTAAGTTTTACGGGTAAGTTTCACGGGTATGTTTCACGAGTATGTTTCACGGGTGACGTTTCACGGGTCTAGGTTTCACTAGTAAGTTTCACGGGTCAAGGTTTCACGGGTAAGTTTCACGGGTAAGTTTCACGGGTAAGTTTCACGGGTATGTTTCACGGGTGACGTTTCACGGGTCTAGGTTTCACTTTTAAGTTTTACGGGTCAAGGTTTCACGGGTAAGTTTCACGGGTATGTTTCACGGGTGACGTTTCACGGGTCTAGGTTTCACTGGTAAGTTTCACGGGTCAAGGTTTCACGGGTAAGTTTCACGGGTAAGTTTCACGGGTATGTTTCACGGGTGACGTTTCACGGGTCTAGGTTTCACTGGTAAGTTTCACGGGTCAAGGTTTCACGGGTAAGTTTCACGGGTAAGTTTCACGGGTATGTTTCACGGGTGACGTTTCACGGGTCTAGGTTTCACTGGTAAGTTTCACGGGTCAAGGTTTCACAGGTAAGTTTCACGGGTAAGTTTCACGGGTAAGTTTCACGGTTATGTTTCACGGGTGACGTTTCACGGGTCTAGGTTTCACTGGTAAGTTTAACGGGTCAAGGTTTCACGGGTAAGTTTTACGGGTAAGTTTCACGGGTATGTTTTACGGGTATGTTTCACGGGTAACGTTTCACGGGTCTAGGTTTCACTGGTAAGTTTCACGGGTCAAGGTTTCACGGGTAAGTTTCACGGGTAAGTTTCACGGGTATGTTTCACGGGTGACGTTTCACGGGTCTAGGTTTCACTGGTAAGTTTCACGGGTCAAGGTTTCACGGGTAAGTTTCACGGGTAAGTTTCACGGGTATGTTTCACGGGTGACGTTTCACGGGTCTAGGTTTCACTGGTAAGTTTCACGGGTCAAGGTTTCACGGGTAAGTTTCACGGGTAAGTTTCACGGGTATGTTTTACGGGTGACGTTTCACGGGTCTAGGTTTCACTGGTAAGTTTCACGGGTCAAGGTTTTACGGGTAAGTTTCACGGGTAAGTTTCACGGGTATGTTTCACTGGTAAGTTTCACGGGTCAAGGTTTCACGGGTAAGTTTCACGGGTAAGTTTCACGGGTATGTTTCACGGGTGACGTTTCACGGGTCTAGGTTTCACTTTTAAGTTTCACGGGTCAAGGTTTCACGGGTAAGTTTCACGGGTATGTTTCACGGGTGACGTTTCACGGGTCTAGGTTTCACTGGTAAGTTTCACGGGTCAAGGTTTCACGGGTAAGTTTCACGGGTAAGTTTCACGGGTATGTTTGACGGGTGACGTTTCACGGGTCTAGGTTTCACTGGTAAGTTTCACGGGTCAAGGTTTCACGGGTAAGTTTCACGGGTAAGTTTCACGGGTATGTTTCACGGGTGACGTTTTACGGGTCTAGGTTTCACTGGTAAGTTTCACGGGTCAAGGTTTCACGGGTAAGTTTCACGGGTAAGTTTCACGGGTATGTTTAACGGGTGACGTTTCACGGGTCTAGGTTTCACTGGTAAGTTTCACGGGTCAAGGTTTCACGGGTAAGTTTCACTGGTAAGTTTCACGGGTATGTTTCACGGGTGACGTTTCACGGGTGTAGGTTTCACTGGTAAGTTTCACTGGTCAAGGTTTCATGGTTAAGTTTCACAGGTAAGTTTCACGGGTATGTTTCACGGGTGACGTTTCACGGGTCTAGGTTTCACTGGTAAGTTTCACGGGTCAAGGTTTCACGGGTAAGTTTCACGGGTAAGTTTCACTTTTAAGTTTCACGGGTCAAGGTTTCACGGGTAAGTTTCACGGGTATGTTTCACGGGTGACGTTTCACGGGTCTAGGTTTCACTGGTAAGTTTCACGGGTCAAGGTTTCACGGGTAAGTTTCACGGGTAAGTTTCACGGGTATGTTTCACGGGTGACGTTTCACGGGTCTAGGTTTCACTGGTAAGTTTCACGGGTCAAGGTTTCACGGGTAAGTTTCACGGGTAAGTTTCACGGGTATGTTTCACGGGTGACGTTTCACGGGTCTAGGTTTCACTGGTAAGTTTCACGGGTCAAGGTTTCACAGGTAAGTTTCACGGGTAAGTTTCACGGGTAAGTTTCACGGTTATGTTTCACGGGTGACGTTTCACGGGTCTAGGTTTCACTGGTAAGTTTAACGGGTCAAGGTTTCACGGGTAAGTTTTACGGGTAAGTTTCACGGGTGACGTTTCACGGGTCTAGGTTTCACTGGTAAGTTTCACGGGTCAAGGTTTCACGGGTAAGTTTCACGGGTAAGTTTCACGGGTATGTTTTACGGGTGACGTTTCACGGGTCTAGGTTTCACTGGTAAGTTTCACGGGTCAAGGTTTTACGGGTAAGTTTCACGGGTAAGTTTCACGGGTATGTTTCACTGGTAAGTTTCACGGGTCAAGGTTTCACGGGTAAGTTTCACGGGTAAGTTTCACGGGTATGTTTCACGGGTGACGTTTCACGGGTCTAGGTTTCACTGGAAAGTTTCACGGGTCAAGGTTTCACGGGTAAGTTTCAAGGGTAAGTTTCACGGGTAAGTTTTACGGGTATGTTTTACAGGTGACGTTTCACGGGTCTAGGTTTCACTGGTAAGTTTCACGGGTCAAGGTTTCACGGGTAAGTTTCACGGGTAAGTTTCACGGGTAAGTTTCACGGGTAAGTTTCACGGGTATGTTTCACGGGTGACGTTTCACGGGTCTAGGTTTCACTGGTAAGTTTCACGGGTCAAGGTTTCACGGGTAAGTTTCACGGGTAAGTTTCACGGGTAAGTTTCACGGGTATGTTTCACGGGTATGTTTCACGGGTGACGTTTCACGGGTCTAGGTTTCACTGGTAAGTTTCACGGGTCAAGGTTTCACGGGTAAGTTTCACGGGTATGATTCACGGGTGACGTTTCACGGGTCTAGGTTTCACTGGAAAGTTTCACGGGTCAAGGTTTCACGGGTAAGTTTCACGGGTAAGTTTTACGGGTATGTTTTACAGGTGACGTTTCACGGGTCTAGGTTTCACTGGTAAGTTTCACGGGTCAAGGTTTCACGGGTAAGTTTCACGGGTAAGTTTTACGGGTATGTTTTACGGGTGACGTTTCACAAGTCTAGGTTTCACTGGTAAGTTTCACGGGTCAAGGTTTCACGGGTAAGTTTTACGGGTATGTTTCACGGGTGACGTTTCACGGGTCTAGGTTTCACTGGTAAGTTTCACGGGTCAAGGTTTCACGGGTAAGTTTCACTGGTAAGTTTCACGGGTATGTTTCACGGGTGACGTTTCACGGGTCTAGGTTTCACTGGTAAGTTTCACTGGTCAAGGTTTCATGGTTAAGTTTCACGGGTAAGTTTCACGGGTATGTTTCACGGGTGACGTTTCACGGGTCTAGATTTCACTGGTAAGTTTCACGGGTCAAGGTTTCACGGGTAAGTTTCACGGGTAAGTTTCACGGGTATGTTTCACGGGTGACGTTTCACGGGTCTAGGTTTCACTGGTAAGTTTCACGGGTCAAGGTTTTACGGGTAAGTTTCACGGGTAAGTTTCACGGGTGACGTTTCACGGGTATAGGTTTCACTGGTAAGTTTCACGGGTCAAGGTTTTACGGGTAAGTTTCACGGGTCTAGGTTTCACTGGTAAGTTTCACGGGTCAAGGTTTCACGGGTAAGTTTCACGGGTAAGTTTCACGGGTTTGTTTCACGGGTCTAGGTTTCACTGGTAAGTTTCACGGGTCAAGGTTTCACGGGTAAGTTTCACGGGTAAGTTTCACGGGTATGTTTCACGGGTGACGTTTCACGGGTCTAGGTTTCACTGGTAAGTTTCACGGGTCAAGGTTTTACGGGTAAGTTTCACGGGTCTAGGTTTTACTGGTAAGTTTCACGGGTCAAGGCTTCACGGGTAAGTTTCACGGGTAAGTTTCACGGGATTGTTTCACGGGTGACGTTTCACGGGTCTAGGTTTCACTGGAAAGTTTCACGGGTCAAGGTTTCACGGGTAAGTTTCACGGGTAAGTTTCACGGGTATGTTTCACGGGTGACGTTTCACGGGTCTAGGTTTCACTGGTAAGTTTCACGGGTCAAGGTTTCACGGGTAAGTTTTACGGGTAAGTTTCACGGGTGACGTTTCACGGGTGACGTTTCACGGGTCTAGGTTTCACTGGTAAGTTTCACGGGTCAAGGTTTCACGGGTAAGTTTCACGGGTAAGTTTCACGGGTATGTTTCACGGGTATGTTTCACGGGTGACGTTTCACGGGTCTAGGTTTCACTAGTAAGTTTCACGGGTCAAGGTTTCACGGGTAAGTTTCACGGGTAAGTTTCACGGGTAAGTTTCACGGGTATGTTTCACGGGTGACGTTTCACGGGTCTAGGTTTCACTTTTAAGTTTCACGGGTCAAGGTTTCACGGGTAAGTTTCACGGGTATGTTTCACGGGTGACGTTTCACGGGTCTAGGTTTCACTGGTAAGTTTCACGGGTCAAGGTTTCACGGGTAAGTTTCACGGGTAAGTTTCACGGGTATGTTTGACGGGTGACGTTTCACGGGTCTAGGTTTCACTGGTAAGTTTCACGGGTCAAGGTTTCACGGGTAAGTTTCACGGGTAAGTTTCACGGGTATGTTTCACGGGTGACGTTTTACGGGTCTAGGTTTCACTGGTAAGTTTCACGGGTCAAGGTTTCACGGGTAAGTTTCACGGGTAAGTTTCACGGGTATGTTTAACGGGTGACGTTTCACGGGTCTAGGTTTCACTGGTAAGTTTCACGGGTCAAGGTTTCACGGGTAAGTTTCACTGGTAAGTTTCACGGGTATGTTTCACGGGTGACGTTTCACGGGTGTAGGTTTCACTGGTAAGTTTCACTGGTCAAGGTTTCATGGTTAAGTTTCACAGGTAAGTTTCACGGGTATGTTTCACGGGTGACGTTTCACGGGTCTAGGTTTCACTGGTAAGTTTCACGGGTCAAGGTTTCACGGGTAAGTTTCACGGGTAAGTTTCACGGGTGACGTTTCACGGGTATAGGTTTCACTGGTAAGTTTCACGGGTCAAGGTTTCACGGGTAAGTTTCACGGGTAAGTTTCACGGGTAAGTTTCACGGGTATGTTTCACGGGTGACGTTTCACGGGTCTAGGTTTCACTGGTAAGTTTCACGGGTCAAGGTTTTACGGGTAAGTTTCACGGGTAAGTTTCACGGGTGACGTTTCACGGGTATAGGTTTCACTGGTAAGTTTCACGGGTCAAGGTTTTACGGGTAAGTTTCACGGGTCTAGGTTTCACTGGTAAGTTTCACGGGTCAAGGTTTCACGGGTAAGTTTCACGGGTAAGTTTCACGGGTTTGTTTCACGGGTGACGTTTCACGGGTCTAGGTTTCACTGGAAAGTTTCACGGGTCAAGGTTTCACGGGTAAGTTTCACGGGTAAGTTTCACGGGTATGTTTCACGGGTGACGTTTCACGGGTCTAGGTTTCACTGGTAAGTTTCACGGGTCAAGGTTTCACGGGTAAGTTTCACAGGTAAGTTTCACGGGTATGTTTGACGGGTGACGTTTCACGGGTCTAGGTTTCACTGGTAAGTTTCACGGGTCAAGGTTTCACGGGTAAGTTTCACGGGTAAGTTTCACGGGTATGTTTCACGGGTGACGTTTCACGGGTCTAGGTTTCACTGGTAAGTTTCACGGGTCAAGGTTTCACGGGTAAGTTTTACGGGTAAGTTTCACGGGTATGTTTCACGGGTGACGTTTTACGGGTCTAGGTTTCACTGGTAAGTTTCACGGGTCAAGGTTTCACGGGTAAGTTTCACGGGTAAGTTTCACGGGTATGTTTCACGGGTGACGTTTCACGGGTCTAGGTTTCACTGGTAAGTTTCACGGGTCAAGGTTTCACGGGTAAGTTTTACGGGTAAGTTTCACGGGTATGTTTCACGAGTATGTTTCACGGGTGACGTTTCACGGGTCTAGGTTTCACTAGTAAGTTTCACGGGTCAAGGTTTCACGGGTAAGTTTCACGGGTAAGTTTCACGGGTAAGTTTCACGGGTATGTTTCACGGGTGACGTTTCACGGGTCTAGGTTTCACTTTTAAGTTTTACGGGTCAAGGATTCACGGGTAAGTTTCACGGGTATGTTTCACGGGTGACGTTTCACGGGACTAGGTTTCACTGGTAAGTTTCACGGGTCAAGGTTTCACGGGTAAGTTTCACGGGTAAGTTTCACGGGTATGTTTCACGGGTGACGTTTCACGGGTCTAGGTTTCACTGGTAAGTTTCACGGGTCAAGGTTTCACGGGTAAGTTTCACGGGTAAGTTTCACGGGTATGTTTCACGGGTGACGTTTCACGGGTCTAGGTTTCACTGGTAAGTTTCACGGGTCAAGGTTTCACAGGTAAGTTTCACGGGTAAGTTTCACGGGTAAGTTTCACGGTTATGTTTCACGGGTGACGTTTCACGGGTCTAGGTTTCACTGGTAAGTTTAACGGGTCAAGGTTTCACGGGTAAGTTTTACGGGTAAGTTTCACGGGTATGTTTTACGGGTATGTTTCACGGGTAACGTTTCACGGGTCTAGGTTTCACTGGTAAGTTTCACGGGTCAAGGTTTCACGGGTAAGTTTCACGGGTAAGTTTCACGGGTATGTTTCACGGGTGACGTTTCACGGGTCTAGGTTTCACTGGTAAGTTTCACGGGTCAAGGTTTCACGGGTAAGTTTCACGGGTAAGTTTCACGGGTATGTTTCACGGGTGACGTTTCACGGGTCTAGGTTTCACTGGTAAGTTTCACGGGTCAAGGTTTCACGGGTAAGTTTCACGGGTAAGTTTCACGGGTATGTTTTACGGGTGACGTTTCACGGGTCTAGGTTTCACTGGTAAGTTTCACGGGTCAAGGTTTTACGGGTAAGTTTCACGGGTAAGTTTCACGGGTATGTTTCACTGGTAAGTTTCACGGGTCAAGGTTTCACGGGTAAGTTTCACGGGTAAGTTTCACGGGTATGTTTCACGGGTGACGTTTCACGGGTCTAGGTTTCACTGGAAAGTTTCACGGGTCAAGGTTTCACGGGTAAGTTTCAAGGGTAAGTTTCACGGGTATGTTTCACGGGTGACGTTTCACGGGTCTAGGTTTCACTGGTAAGTTTCACGGGTCAAGGTTTCACGGGTAAGTTTTACGGGTAAGTTTCACGGGTATGTTTCACGGGTGACGTTTTACGGGTCTAGGTTTCACTGGTAAGTTTCACGGGTCAAGGTTTCACGGGTAAGTTTCACGGGTAAGTTTCACGGGTATGTTTCACGGGTGACGTTTCACGGGTCTAGGTTTCACTGGTAAGTTTCACGGGTCAAGGTTTCACGGGTAAGTTTTACGGGTAAGTTTCACGGGTATGTTTCACGAGTATGTTTCACGGGTGACGTTTCACGGGTCTAGGTTTCACTAGTAAGTTTCACGGGTCAAGGTTTCACGGGTAAGTTTCACGGGTAAGTTTCACGGGTAAGTTTCACGGGTATGTTTCACGGGTGACGTTTCACGGGTCTAGGTTTCACTTTTAAGTTTCACGGGTCAAGGTTTCACGGGTAAGTTTCACGGGTATGTTTCACGGGTGACGTTTCACGGGTCTAGGTTTCACTGGTAAGTTTCACGGGTCAAGGTTTCACGGGTAAGTTTCACGGGTAAGTTTCACGGGTATGTTTCACGGGTGACGTTTCACGGGTCTAGGTTTCACTGGTAAGTTTCACGGGTCAAGGTTTCACGGGTAAGTTTCACGGGTAAGTTTCACGGGTATGTTTCACGGGTGACGTTTCACGGGTCTAGGTTTCACTGGTAAGTTTCACGGGTCAAGGTTTCACAGGTAAGTTTCACGGGTAAGTTTCACGGGTAAGTTTCACGGTTATGTTTCACGGGTGACGTTTCACGGGTCTAGGTTTCACTGGTAAGTTTAACGGGTCAAGGTTTCACGGGTAAGTTTTACGGGTAAGTTTCACGGGTATGTTTTACGGGTATGTTTCACGGGTAACGTTTCACGGGTCTAGGTTTCACTGGTAAGTTTCACGGGTCAAGGTTTCACGGGTAAGTTTCACGGGTAAGTTTCACGGGTATGTTTCACGGGTGACGTTTCACGGGTCTAGGTTTCACTGGTAAGTTTCACGGGTCAAGGTTTCACGGGTAAGTTTCACGGGTAAGTTTCACGGGTATGTTTCACGGGTGACGTTTCACGGGTCTAGGTTTCACTGGTAAGTTTCACGGGTCAAGGTTTCACGGGTAAGTTTCACGGGTAAGTTTCACGGGTATGTTTTACGGGTGACGTTTCACGGGTCTAGGTTTCACTGGTAAGTTTCACGGGTCAAGGTTTTACGGGTAAGTTTCACGGGTAAGTTTCACGGGTATGTTTCACTGGTAAGTTTCACGGGTCAAGGTTTCACGGGTAAGTTTCACGGGTAAGTTTCACGGGTATGTTTCACGGGTGACGTTTCACGGGTCTAGGTTTCACTTTTAAGTTTCACGGGTCAAGGTTTCACGGGTAAGTTTCACGGGTATGTTTCACGGGTGACGTTTCACGGGTCTAGGTTTCACTGGTAAGTTTCACGGGTCAAGGTTTCACGGGTAAGTTTCACGGGTAAGTTTCACGGGTATGTTTGACGGGTGACGTTTCACGGGTCTAGGTTTCACTGGTAAGTTTCACGGGTCAAGGTTTCACGGGTAAGTTTCACGGGTAAGTTTAACGGGTATGTTTCACGGGTGACGTTTTACGGGTCTAGGTTTCACTGGTAAGTTTCACGGGTCAAGGTTTCACGGGTAAGTTTCACGGGTAAGTTTCACGGGTATGTTTAACGGGTGACGTTTCACGGGTCTAGGTTTCACTGGTAAGTTTCACGGGTCAAGGTTTCACGGGTAAGTTTCACTGGTAAGTTTCACGGGTATGTTTCACGGGTGACGTTTCACGGGTGTAGGTTTCACTGGTAAGTTTCACTGGTCAAGGTTTCATGGTTAAGTTTCACAGGTAAGTTTCACGGGTATGTTTCACGGGTGACGTTTCACGGGTCTAGGTTTCACTGGTAAGTTTCACGGGTCAAGGTTTCACGGGTAAGTTTCACGGGTAAGTTTCACGGGTGACGTTTCACGGGTATAGGTTTCACTGGTAAGTTTCACGGGTCAAGGTTTCACGGGTAAGTTTCACGGGTAAGTTTCACGGGTAAGTTTCACGGGTATGTTTCACGGGTGACGTTTCACGGGTCTAGGTTTCACTGGTAAGTTTCACGGGTCAAGGTTTTACGGGTAAGTTTCACGGGTAAGTTTCACGGGTGACGTTTCACGGGTATAGGTTTCACTGGTAAGTTTCACGGGTCAAGGTTTTACGGGTAAGTTTCACGGGTCTAGGTTTCACTGGTAAGTTTCACGGGTCAAGGTTTCACGGGTAAGTTTCACGGGTAAGTTTCACGGGTTTGTTTCACGGGTGACGTTTCACGGGTCTAGGTTTCACTGGAAAGTTTCACGGGTCAAGGTTTCACGGGTAAGTTTCACGGGTAAGTTTCACGGGTATGTTTCACGGGTGACGTTTCACGGGTCTAGGTTTCACTGGTAAGTTTCACGGGTCAAGGTTTCACGGGTAAGTTTCACAGGTAAGTTTCACGGGTATGTTTGACGGGTGACGTTTCACGGGTCTAGGTTTCACTGGTAAGTTTCACGGGTCAAGGTTTCACGGGTAAGTTTCACGGGTAAGTTTCACGGGTATGTTTCACGGGTGACGTTTCACGGGTCTAGGTTTCACTGGTAAGTTTCACGGGTCAAGGTTTCACGGGTAAGTTTTACGGGTAAGTTTCACGGGTATGTTTCACGGGTGACGTTTTACGGGTCTAGGTTTCACTGGTAAGTTTCACGGGTCAAGGTTTCACGGGTAAGTTTCACGGGTAAGTTTCACGGGTATGTTTCACGGGTGACGTTTCACGGGTCTAGGTTTCACTGGTAAGTTTCACGGGTCAAGGTTTCACGGGTAAGTTTTACGGGTAAGTTTCACGGGTATGTTTCACGAGTATGTTTCACGGGTGACGTTTCACGGGTCTAGGTTTCACTAGTAAGTTTCACGGGTCAAGGTTTCACGGGTAAGTTTCACGGGTAAGTTTCACGGGTAAGTTTCACGGGTATGTTTCACGGGTGACGTTTCACGGGTCTAGGTTTCACTTTTAAGTTTTACGGGTCAAGGATTCACGGGTAAGTTTCACGGGTATGTTTCACGGGTGACGTTTCACGGGACTAGGTTTCACTGGTAAGTTTCACGGGTCAAGGTTTCACGGGTAAGTTTCACGGGTAAGTTTCACGGGTATGTTTCACGGGTGACGTTTCACGGGTCTAGGTTTCACTGGTAAGTTTCACGGGTCAAGGTTTCACGGGTAAGTTTCACGGGTAAGTTTCACGGGTATGTTTCACGGGTGACGTTTCACGGGTCTAGGTTTCACTGGTAAGTTTCACGGGTCAAGGTTTCACAGGTAAGTTTCACGGGTAAGTTTCACGGGTAAGTTTCACGGTTATGTTTCACGGGTGACGTTTCACGGGTCTAGGTTTCACTGGTAAGTTTAACGGGTCAAGGTTTCACGGGTAAGTTTTACGGGTAAGTTTCACGGGTATGTTTTACGGGTATGTTTCACGGGTAACGTTTCACGGGTCTAGGTTTCACTGGTAAGTTTCACGGGTCAAGGTTTCACGGGTAAGTTTCACGGGTAAGTTTCACGGGTATGTTTCACGGGTGACGTTTCACGGGTCTAGGTTTCACTGGTAAGTTTCACGGGTCAAGGTTTCACGGGTAAGTTTCACGGGTAAGTTTCACGGGTATGTTTCACGGGTGACGTTTCACGGGTCTAGGTTTCACTGGTAAGTTTCACGGGTCAAGGTTTCACGGGTAAGTTTCACGGGTAAGTTTCACGGGTATGTTTTACGGGTGACGTTTCACGGGTCTAGGTTTCACTGGTAAGTTTCACGGGTCAAGGTTTTACGGGTAAGTTTCACGGGTAAGTTTCACGGGTATGTTTCACTGGTAAGTTTCACGGGTCAAGGTTTCACGGGTAAGTTTCACGGGTAAGTTTCACGGGTATGTTTCACGGGTGACGTTTCACGGGTCTAGGTTTCACTGGAAAGTTTCACGGGTCAAGGTTTCACGGGTAAGTTTCAAGGGTAAGTTTCACGGGTATGTTTCACGGGTGACGTTTCACGGGTCTAGGTTTCACTGGTAAGTTTCACGGGTCAAGGTTTCACGGGTAAGTTTTACGGGTAAGTTTCACGGGTATGTTTCACGGGTGACGTTTTACGGGTCTAGGTTTCACTGGTAAGTTTCACGGGTCAAGGTTTCACGGGTAAGTTTCACGGGTAAGTTTCACGGGTATGTTTCACGGGTGACGTTTCACGGGTCTAGGTTTCACTGGTAAGTTTCACGGGTCAAGGTTTCACGGGTAAGTTTTACGGGTAAGTTTCACGGGTATGTTTCACGAGTATGTTTCACGGGTGACGTTTCACGGGTCTAGGTTTCACTAGTAAGTTTCACGGGTCAAGGTTTCACGGGTAAGTTTCACGGGTAAGTTTCACGGGTAAGTTTCACGGGTATGTTTCACGGGTGACGTTTCACGGGTCTAGGTTTCACTTTTAAGTTTCACGGGTCAAGGTTTCACGGGTAAGTTTCACGGGTATGTTTCACGGGTGACGTTTCACGGGTCTAGGTTTCACTGGTAAGTTTCACGGGTCAAGGTTTCACGGGTAAGTTTCACGGGTAAGTTTCACGGGTATGTTTCACGGGTGACGTTTCACGGGTCTAGGTTTCACTGGTAAGTTTCACGGGTCAAGGTTTCACGGGTAAGTTTCACGGGTAAGTTTCACGGGTATGTTTCACGGGTGACGTTTCACGGGTCTAGGTTTCACTGGTAAGTTTCACGGGTCAAGGTTTCACAGGTAAGTTTCACGGGTAAGTTTCACGGGTAAGTTTCACGGTTATGTTTCACGGGTGACGTTTCACGGGTCTAGGTTTCACTGGTAAGTTTAACGGGTCAAGGTTTCACGGGTAAGTTTTACGGGTAAGTTTCACGGGTATGTTTTACGGGTATGTTTCACGGGTAACGTTTCACGGGTCTAGGTTTCACTGGTAAGTTTCACGGGTCAAGGTTTCACGGGTAAGTTTCACGGGTAAGTTTCACGGGTATGTTTCACGGGTGACGTTTCACGGGTCTAGGTTTCACTGGTAAGTTTCACGGGTCAAGGTTTCACGGGTAAGTTTCACGGGTAAGTTTCACGGGTATGTTTCACGGGTGACGTTTCACGGGTCTAGGTTTCACTGGTAAGTTTCACGGGTCAAGGTTTCACGGGTAAGTTTCACGGGTAAGTTTCACGGGTATGTTTTACGGGTGACGTTTCACGGGTCTAGGTTTCACTGGTAAGTTTCACGGGTCAAGGTTTTACGGGTAAGTTTCACGGGTAAGTTTCACGGGTATGTTTCACTGGTAAGTTTCACGGGTCAAGGTTTCACGGGTAAGTTTCACGGGTAAGTTTCACGGGTATGTTTCACGGGTGACGTTTCACGGGTCTAGGTTTCACTTTTAAGTTTCACGGGTCAAGGTTTCACGGGTAAGTTTCACGGGTATGTTTCACGGGTGACGTTTCACGGGTCTAGGTTTCACTGGTAAGTTTCACGGGTCAAGGTTTCACGGGTAAGTTTCACGGGTAAGTTTCACGGGTATGTTTGACGGGTGACGTTTCACGGGTCTAGGTTTCACTGGTAAGTTTCACGGGTCAAGGTTTCACGGGTAAGTTTCACGGGTAAGTTTCACGGGTATGTTTCACGGGTGACGTTTTACGGGTCTAGGTTTCACTGGTAAGTTTCACGGGTCAAGGTTTCACGGGTAAGTTTCACGGGTAAGTTTCACGGGTATGTTTAACGGGTGACGTTTCACGGGTCTAGGTTTCACTGGTAAGTTTCACGGGTCAAGGTTTCACGGGTAAGTTTCACTGGTAAGTTTCACGGGTATGTTTCACGGGTGACGTTTCACGGGTGTAGGTTTCACTGGTAAGTTTCACTGGTCAAGGTTTCATGGTTAAGTTTCACAGGTAAGTTTCACGGGTATGTTTCACGGGTGACGTTTCACGGGTCTAGGTTTCACTGGTAAGTTTCACGGGTCAAGGTTTCACGGGTAAGTTTCACGGGTAAGTTTCACTTTTAAGTTTCACGGGTCAAGGTTTCACGGGTAAGTTTCACGGGTATGTTTCACGGGTGACGTTTCACGGGTCTAGGTTTCACTGGTAAGTTTCACGGGTCAAGGTTTCACGGGTAAGTTTCACGGGTAAGTTTCACGGGTATGTTTCACGGGTGACGTTTCACGGGTCTAGGTTTCACTGGTAAGTTTCACGGGTCAAGGTTTCACGGGTAAGTTTCACGGGTAAGTTTCACGGGTATGTTTCACGGGTGACGTTTCACGGGTCTAGGTTTCACTGGTAAGTTTCACGGGTCAAGGTTTCACAGGTAAGTTTCACGGGTAAGTTTCACGGGTAAGTTTCACGGTTATGTTTCACGGGTGACGTTTCACGGGTCTAGGTTTCACTGGTAAGTTTAACGGGTCAAGGTTTCACGGGTAAGTTTTACGGGTAAGTTTCACGGGTGACGTTTCACGGGTCTAGGTTTCACTGGTAAGTTTCACGGGTCAAGGTTTCACGGGTAAGTTTCACGGGTAAGTTTCACGGGTATGTTTTACGGGTGACGTTTCACGGGTCTAGGTTTCACTGGTAAGTTTCACGGGTCAAGGTTTTACGGGTAAGTTTCACGGGTAAGTTTCACGGGTAAGTTTCACGGGTATGTTTCACTGGTAAGTTTCACGGGTCAAGGTTTCACGGGTAAGTTTCACGGGTAAGTTTCACGGGTATGTTTCACGGGTGACGTTTCACGGGTCTAGGTTTCACTGGAAAGTTTCACGGGTCAAGGTTTCACGGGTAAGTTTCAAGGGTAAGTTTCACGGGTAAGTTTTACGGGTATGTTTTACAGGTGACGTTTCACGGGTCTAGGTTTCACTGGTAAGTTTCACGGGTCAAGGTTTCACGGGTAAGTTTCACGGGTAAGTTTCACGGGTAAGTTTCACGGGTAAGTTTCACGGGTATGTTTCACGGGTGACGTTTCACGGGTCTAGGTTTCACTGGTAAGTTTCACGGGTCAAGGTTTCACGGGTAAGTTTCACGGGTAAGTTTCACGGGTAAGTTTCACGGGTATGTTTCACGGGTATGTTTCACGGGTGACGTTTCACGGGTCTAGGTTTCACTGGTAAGTTTCACGGGTCAAGGTTTCACGGGTAAGTTTCACGGGTATGATTCACGGGTGACGTTTCACGGGTCTAGGTTTCACTGGAAAGTTTCACGGGTCAAGGTTTCACGGGTAAGTTTCACGGGTAAGTTTTACGGGTATGTTTTACAGGTGACGTTTCACGGGTCTAGGTTTCACTGGTAAGTTTCACGGGTCAAGGTTTCACGGGTAAGTTTCACGGGTAAGTTTTACGGGTATGTTTTACGGGTGACGTTTCACAAGTCTAGGTTTCACTGGTAAGTTTCACGGGTCAAGGTTTCACGGGTAAGTTTTACGGGTATGTTTCACGGGTGACGTTTCACGGGTCTAGGTTTCACTGGTAAGTTTCACGGGTCAAGGTTTCACGGGTAAGTTTCACTGGTAAGTTTCACGGGTATGTTTCACGGGTGACGTTTCACGGGTCTAGGTTTCACTGGTAAGTTTCACTGGTCAAGGTTTCATGGTTAAGTTTCACGGGTAAGTTTCACGGGTATGTTTCACGGGTGACGTTTCACGGGTCTAGGTTTCACTGGTAAGTTTCACGGGTCAAGGTTTCACGGGTAAGTTTCACGGGTAAGTTTCACGGGTATGTTTCACGGGTGACGTTTCACGGGTCTAGGTTTCACTGGTAAGTTTCACGGGTCAAGGTTTTACGGGTAAGTTTCACGGGTAAGTTTCACGGGTGACGTTTCACGGGTATAGGTTTCACTGGTAAGTTTCACGGGTCAAGGTTTTACGGGTAAGTTTCACGGGTCTAGGTTTCACTGGTAAGTTTCACGGGTCAAGGTTTCACGGGTAAGTTTCACGGGTAAGTTTCACGGGTTTGTTTCACGGGTCTAGGTTTCACTGGTAAGTTTCACGGGTCAAGGTTTCACGGGTAAGTTTCACGGGTAAGTTTCACGGGTATGTTTCACGGGTGACGTTTCACGGGTCTAGGTTTCACTGGTAAGTTTCACGGGTCAAGGTTTTACGGGTAAGTTTCACGGGTCTAGGTTTTACTGGTAAGTTTCACGGGTCAAGGCTTCACGGGTAAGTTTCACGGGTAAGTTTCACGGGATTGTTTCACGGGTGACGTTTCACGGGTCTAGGTTTCACTGGAAAGTTTCACGGGTCAAGGTTTCACGGGTAAGTTTCACGGGTAAGTTTCACGGGTATGTTTCACGGGTGACGTTTCACGGGTCTAGGTTTCACTGGTAAGTTTCACGGGTCAAGGTTTCACGGGTAAGTTTTACGGGTAAGTTTCACGGGTGACGTTTCACGGGTGACGTTTCACGGGTCTAGGTTTCACTGGTAAGTTTCACGGGTCAAGGTTTCACGGGTAAGTTTCACGGGTAAGTATCACGGGTATGTTTCACGGGTGACGTTTCACGGGTCTAGGTTTCACTGGAAAGTTTCACGGGTCAAGGTTTCACGGGTAAGTTTCAAGGGTAAGTTTCACGGGTAAGTTTTACGGGTATGTTTTACAGGTGACGTTTCACGGGTCTAGGTTTCACTGGTAAGTTTCACGGGTCAAGGTTTCACGGGTAAGTTTCACGGGTAAGTTTCACGGGTAAGTTTCACGGGTAAGTTTCACGGGTAAGTTTCACGGGTAAGTTTCACGGGTATGTTTCACGGGTGACGTTTCACGGGTCTAGGTTTCACTGGTAAGTTTCACGGGTCAAGGTTTCACGGGTAAGTTTCACGGGTAAGTTTCACGGGTAAGTTTCACGGGTATGTTTCACGGGTATGTTTCACGGGTGACGTTTCACGGGTCTAGGTTTCACTGGTAAGTTTCACGGGTCAAGGTTTCACGGGTATGTTTCACGGGTGACGTTTCACGAGTCTAGGTTTCACTGGAAAGTTTCACGGGTCAAGGTTTCACGGGTAAGTTTCACGGGTAAGTTTTACGGGTATGTTTTACAGGTGACGTTTCACGGGTCTAGGTTTCACTGGTAAGTTTCACGGGTCAAGGTTTCACGGGTAAGTTTCACGGGTAAGTTTCACGGGTATGTTTTACGGGTGACGTTTCACGGGTCTAGGTTTCACTGGTAAGTTTCACGGGTCAAGGTTTCACGGGTAAGTTTCACGGGTATGTTTCACGGGTGACGTTTCACGGGTCTAGGTTTCACTGGTAAGTTTCACAGGTCAAGGTTTCACGGGTAAGTTTCACTGGTAAGTTTCACGGGTATGTTTCACGGGTGACGTTTCACGGGTCTAGGTTTCACTGGTAAGTTTCACTGGTCAAGGTTTCATGGTTAAGTTTCACGGGTAAGTTTCACGGGTATGTTTCACGGGTGACGTTTCACGGGTCTAGGTTTCACTGGTAAGTTTCACGGGTCAAGGTTTCACGGGTAAGTTTCACGGGTAAGTTTCACGGGTATGTTTCACGGGTGACGTTTCACGGGTCTAGGTTTCACTGGTAAGTTTCACGGGTCAAGGTTTTACGGGTAAGTTTCACGGGTAAATTTCACGGGTGACGTTTCACGGGTATAGGTTTCACTGGTAAGTTTCACGGGTCAAGGTTTTACGGGTAAGTTTCACGGGTCTAGGTTTCACTGGTAAGTTTCACGGGTCAAGGTTTCACGGGTAAGTTTCACGGGTAAGTTTCACGGGTAAGTTTCACGGGTTTGTTTCACGGGTCTAGGTTTCACTGGTAAGTTTCACGGGTCAAGGTTTCACGGGTTAGTTTCACGGGTAAGTTTCACGGGTATGTTTCACGGGTCTAGGTTTCACTGGTAAGTTTCACGGGTCAAGGTTTTACGGGTAAGTTTCACGGGTCTAGGTTTTACTGGTAAGTTTCACGGGTCAAGGTTTCACGGGTAAGTTTCACGGGTAAGTTTCACGGGTTTGTTTCACGGGTGACGTTTCACGGGTCTAGGTTTCACTGGAAAGTTTCACGGGTCAAGGTTTCACGGGTAAGTTTCACGGGTCAAGGTTTCACGGGTAAGTTTTACGGGTAAGTTTCACGGGTGACGTTTCACGGGTGACGTTTTCACGGGTCTAGGTTTCACTGGTAAGTTTCACGGGTCAAGGTTTCACGGGTAAGTTTCACGGGTAAGTTTCACGGGTAAGTTTCACGGGTAAGTTTCACGGGTATGTTTCACGGGTGACGTTTCACGGGTCTAGGTTTCACTGGTAAGTTTCACGGGTCAAGGTTTCACGGGTAAGTTTCACGGGTAAGTTTCACGGGTATGTTTCACGGGTATGGGTGACGTTTCACGGGTCTAGGTTTCACTGGTAAGTTTCACGGGTCAAGGTTTCACGGGTAAGTTTCACGGGTATGTTTCACGGGTGACGTTTCACGGGTCTAGGTTTCACTGGAAAGTTTCACGGGTCAAGGTTTCACGGGTAAGTTTCACGGGTAAGTTTTACGGGTATGTTTTACAGGTGACGTTTCACGGGTCTAGGTTTCACTGGTAAGTTTCACGGGTCAAGGTTTCACGGGTAAGTTTCACGGGTAAGTTTCACGGGTATGTTTTACGGGTGACGTTTCACGGGTCTAGGTTTCACTGGTAAGTTTCACGGGTCAAGGTTTCACGGGTAAGTTTCACGGGTATGTTTCACGGGTGACGTTTCACGGGTCTAGGTTTCACTGGTAAGTTTCACGGGTCAAGGTTTCACGGGTAAGTTTCACTGGTAAGTTTCACGGGTATGTTTCACGGGTGACGTTTCACGGGTCTAGGTTTCACTGGTAAGTTTCACTGGTCAAGGTTTCATGGTTAAGTTTCACGGGTAAGTTTCACGGGTATGTTTCACGGGTGACGTTTCACGGGTCTAGGTTTCACTGGTAAGTTTCACGGGTCAAGGTTTCACGGGTAAGTTTCACGGGTAAGTTTCACGGGTATGTTTCACGGGTGACGTTTCACGGGTCTAGGTTTCACTGGTAAGTTTCACGGGTCAAGGTTTTACGGGTAAGTTTCACGGGTCTAGGTTTTACTGGTAAGTTTCACGGGTCAAGGTTTCACGGGTAAGTTTCACGGGTATGTTTCACGGGTGACGTTTCACGGGTGACGTTTCACGGGTCTAGGTTTCACTGGAAAGTTTCACGGGTCAAGGTTTCACGGGTAAGTTTCACGGGTAAGTTTCACGGGTTTGTTTCACGGGTGACGTTTCACGGGTCTAGGTTTCACTGGAAAGTTTCACGGGTCAAGGTTTCACGGGTAAGTTTCACGGGTAAGTTTCACAGGTATGTTTCACGGGTGACGTTTCACGGGTCTAGGTTTCACTAGTAAGTTTCACGGGTCAAGGTTTCACGGGTAAGTTTCACGGGTAAGTTTCACGGGTATGTTTCACGGGTAACGTTTTGCGGGTCTAGGTTTCACTGGTAAGTTTCACGGGTCAAGGTTTCACGGGTAAGTTTCACGGGTAAGTTTCACGGGTAAGTTTCACGGGTATGTTTCACGGGTGACGTTTCACGGGTCTAGGTTTCACTGGTAAGTTTCACGGGTCAAGGTTTCACGGGTAAGTTTCACGGGTAAGTTTCACGGGTATGTTTCACGGGTATGTTTCACGGGTGACGTTTCACGGGTCTAGGTTTCACTGGTAAGTTTCACGGGTCAAGGTTTCACGGGTAAGTTTCACGGGTAAGTTTCACGGGTAAGTTTCACGGGTATGTTTCACGGGTGACGTTTCACGGGTCTAGGTTTCACTGGTAAGTTTCACGGGTCAAGGTTTCACGGGTAAGTTTTACGGGTAAGTTTCACGGGTATGTTTCACGGGTGACGTTTCACGGGTCTAGGTTTCACTGGTAAGTTTCACGGGTCAAGGTTTCACGGGTAAGTTTCACGGGTAAGTTTCACGGGTATGTTTCACGGGTGACGTTTCACGGGTCTAGGTTTCACTGGTAAGTTTCACGGGTCAAGGTTTTACGGGTAAGTTTCACGGGTAAGTTTCACGGGTATGTTTCACGGGTGACGTTTCACGGGTCTAGGTTTCACTGGTAAGTTTCACGAGTCAAGGTTTCACGGGTAAGTTTCACGGGTAAGTTTTACGGGTAAGTTTCACGGGTGACGTTTTACGGGTGACGTTTCACGGGTCTAGGTTTCACTGGTAAGTTTCACGGGTCAAGGTTTCACGGGTAAGTTTCACGGGTAAGTTTCACGGGTATGTTTCACGGGTGACGTTTCACGGGTCTAGGTTTCACTGGTAAGTTTCACGGGTCAAGGTTTCACGGGTAAGTTTCACGGGTAAGTTTCACGGGTATGTTTCACGGGTGACGTTTCACGGGTCTAGGTTTCACTGGTAAGTTTAACGGGTCAAGGTTTCACGGGTAAGTTTTACGGGTAAGTTTCACGGGTATGTTTTACGGGTATGTTTCACGGGTGACGTTTCACGGGTCTAGGTTTCACTGGTAAGTTTCACGGGTCAAGGTTTCACGGGTAAGTTTCACGGGTATGTTTCACGGGGGACGTTTCACGGGTCTAGGTTTCACTGGTAAGTTTCACGGGTCAAGGTTTCACGGGTAAGTTTCACGGGTAAGTTTCACGGGTATGTTTCACGGGTGACATTTCACGGGTCTAGGTTTCACTGGTAAGTTTCACGGGTCAAGGTTTCACGGGTAAGTTTCACGGGTAAGTTTCACGGGTATGTTTCACGGGTGACGTTTCACGGGTCTAGGTTTCACTGGTAAGTTTCACGGGTCAAGGTTTTACGGGTAAGTTTCACGGGTAAGTTTCACGGGTGACGTTTCACGGGTCTAGGTTTCACTGGTAAGTTTCACGGGTCAAGGTTTTACGGGTAAGTTTCACGGGTCTAGATTTCACTGGTAAGTTTCACGGGTCAAGGTTTCACGGGTAAGTTTCACGGGTAAGTTTCACGGGTTTGTTTCACGGGTGACGTTTCACGGGTCTAGGTTTCACTGGAAAGTTTCACGGGTCAAGGTTTCACGGGTAAGTTTCACGGGTAAGTTTCACGGGTATGTTTCACGGGTGACGTTTCACGGGTCTAGGTTTCACTGGTAAGTTTCACGGGTCAAGGTTTCACGGGTAAGTTTCACGGGTAAGTTTCACGGGTATGTTTCACGGGTGACGTTTCACGGGTCTAGGTTTCACTGGTAAGTTTCACGGGTCAAGGTTTCACGGGTAAGTTTCACGGGTAAGTTTCACGGGTAAGTTTCACGGGTATGTTTCACGGGTGACGTTTCACGGGTCTAGGTTTCACTGGTAAGTTTCACGGGTCAAGGTTTCACGGGTAAGTTTCACGGGTAAGTTTCACGGGTATGTTTCACGGGTATGTTTCACGGGTGACGTTTCACGGGTCTAGGTTTCACTGGTAAGTTTCACGGGTCAAGGTTTCACGGGTAAGTTTTACGGGTAAGTTTCACGGGTATGTTTCACGAGTATGTTTCACGGGTGACGTTTCACGGGTCTAGGTTTCACTAGTAAGTTTCACGGGTCAAGGTTTCACGGGTAAGTTTCACGGGTAAGTTTCACGGGTAAGTTTCACGGGTATGTTTCACGGGTGACGTTTCACGGGTCTAGGTTTCACTTTTAAGTTTCACGGGTCAAGGTTTCACGGGTAAGTTTCACGGGTATGTTTCACGGGTGACGTTTCACGGGTCTAGGTTTCACTGGTAAGTTTCACGGGTCAAGGTTTCACGGGTAAGTTTCACGGGTAAGTTTCACGGGTATGTTTCACGGGTGACGTTTCACGGGTCTAGGTTTCACTGGTAAGTTTCACGGGTCAAGGTTTCACGGGTAAGTTTCACGGGTAAGTTTCACGGGTATGTTTCACGGGTGACGTTTCACGGGTCTAGGTTTCACTGGTAAGTTTCACGGGTCAAGGTTTCACAGGTAAGTTTCACGGGTAAGTTTCACGGGTAAGTTTCACGGTTATGTTTCACGGGTGACGTTTCACGGGTCTAGGTTTCACTGGTAAGTTTAACGGGTCAAGGTTTCACGGGTAAGTTTTACGGGTAAGTTTCACGGGTATGTTTTACGGGTATGTTTCACGGGTAACGTTTCACGGGTCTAGGTTTCACTGGTAAGTTTCACGGGTCAAGGTTTCACGGGTAAGTTTCACGGGTAAGTTTCACGGGTATGTTTCACGGGTGACGTTTCACGGGTCTAGGTTTCACTGGTAAGTTTCACGGGTCAAGGTTTCACGGGTAAGTTTCACGGGTAAGTTTCACGGGTATGTTTCACGGGTGACGTTTCACGGGTCTAGGTTTCACTGGTAAGTTTCACGGGTCAAGGTTTCACGGGTAAGTTTCACGGGTAAGTTTCACGGGTATGTTTTACGGGTGACGTTTCACGGGTCTAGGTTTCACTGGTAAGTTTCACGGGTCAAGGTTTTACGGGTAAGTTTCACGGGTAAGTTTCACGGGTATGTTTCACTGGTAAGTTTCACGGGTCAAGGTTTCACGGGTAAGTTTCACGGGTAAGTTTCACGGGTATGTTTCACGGGTGACGTTTCACGGGTCTAGGTTTCACTGGAAAGTTTCACGGGTCAAGGTTTCACGGGTAAGTTTCAAGGGTAAGTTTCACGGGTAAGTTTTACGGGTATGTTTTACAGGTGACGTTTCACGGGTCTAGGTTTCACTGGTAAGTTTCACGGGTCAAGGTTTCACGGGTAAGTTTTACGGGTAAGTTTCACGGGTAAGTTTCACGGGTAAGTTTCACGGGTATGTTTCACGGGTGACGTTTCACGGGTCTAGGTTTCACTGGTAAGTTTCACGGGTCAAGGTTTCACGGGTAAGTTTCACGGGTAAGTTTCACGGGTAAGTTTCACGGGTATGTTTCACGGGTATGTTTCACGGGTGACGTTTCACGGGTCTAGGTTTCACTGGTAAGTTTCACGGGTCAAGGTTTCACGGGTAAGTTTCACGGGTATGATTCACGGGTGACGTTTCACGGGTCTAGGTTTCACTGGAAAGTTTCACGGGTCAAGGTTTCACGGGTAAGTTTCACGGGTAAGTTTTACGGGTATGTTTTACAGGTGACGTTTCACGGGTCTAGGTTTCACTGGTAAGTTTCACGGGTCAAGGTTTCACGGGTAAGTTTCACGGGTAAGTTATACGGGTATGTTTTACGGGTGACGTTTCACAAGTCTAGGTTTCACTGGTAAGTTTCACGGGTCAAGGTTTCACGGGTAAGTTTTACGGGTATGTTTCACGGGTGACGTTTCACGGGTCTAGGTTTCACTGGTAAGTTTCACGGGTCAAGGTTTCACGGGTAAGTTTCACTGGTAAGTTTCACGGGTATGTTTCACGGGTGACGTTTCACGGGTCTAGGTTTCACTGGTAAGTTTCACTGGTCAAGGTTTCATGGTTAAGTTTCACGGGTAAGTTTCACGGGTATGTTTCACGGGTGACGTTTCACGGGTCTAGGTTTCACTGGTAAGTTTCACGGGTCAAGGTTTCACGGGTAAGTTTCACGGGTAAGTTTCACGGGTATGTTTCACGGGTGACGTTTCACGGGTCTAGGTTTCACTGGTAAGTTTCACGGGTCAAGGTTTTACGGGTAAGTTTCACGGGTAAGTTTCACGGGTGACGTTTCACGGGTATAGGTTTCACTGGTAAGTTTCACGGGTCAAGGTTTTACGGGTAAGTTTCACGGGTCTAGGTTTCACTGGTAAGTTTCACGGGTCAAGGTTTCACGGGTAAGTTTCACGGGTAAGTTTCACGGGTTTGTTTCACGGGTCTAGGTTTCACTGGTAAGTTTCACGGGTCAAGGTTTCACGGGTAAGTTTCACGGGTAAGTTTCACGGGTATGTTTCACGGGTGACGTTTCACGGGTCTAGGTTTCACTGGTAAGTTTCACGGGTCAAGGTTTTACGGGTAAGTTTCACGGGTCTAGGTTTTACTGGTAAGTTTCACGGGTCAAGGCTTCACGGGTAAGTTTCACGGGTGACGTTTCACGGGTATAGGTTTCACTGGTAAGTTTCACGGGTCAAGGTTTTACGGGTAAGTTTCACGGGTCTAGGTTTCACTGGTAAGTTTCACGGGTCAAGGTTTCACGGGTAAGTTTCACGGGTAAGTTTCACGGGTAAGTTTCACGGGTTTGTTTCACGGGTCTAGGTTTCACTGGTAAGTTTCACGGGTCAAGGTTTCACGGGTTAGTTTCACGGGTAAGTTTCACGGGTATGTTTCACGGGTCTAGGTTTCACTGGTAAGTTTCACGGGTCAAGGTTTTACGGGTAAGTTTCACGGGTCTAGGTTTTACTGGTAAGTTTCACGGGTCAAGGTTTCACGGGTAAGTTTCACGGGTAAGTTTCACGGGTTTGTTTCACGGGTGACGTTTCACGGGTCTAGGTTTCACTGGAAAGTTTCACGGGTCAAGGTTTCACGGGTAAGTTTCACGGGTCAAGGTTTCACGGGTAAGTTTTACGGGTAAGTTTCACGGGTGACGTTTCACGGGTGACGTTTTCACGGGTCTAGGTTTCACTGGTAAGTTTCACGGGTCAAGGTTTCACGGGTAAGTTTCACGGGTAAGTTTCACGGGTATGTTTCACGGGTGACGTTTCACGGGTCTAGGTTTCACTGGAAAGTTTCACGGGTCAAGGTTTCACGGGTAAGTTTCAAGGGTAAGTTTCACGGGTAAGTTTTACGGGTATGTTTTACAGGTGACGTTTCACGGGTCTAGGTTTCACTGGTAAGTTTCACGGGTCAAGGTTTCACGGGTAAGTTTCACGGGTAAGTTTCACGGGTAAGTTTCACGGGTAAGTTTCACGGGTATGTTTCACGGGTGACGTTTCACGGGTCTAGGTTTCACTGGTAAGTTTCACGGGTCAAGGTTTCACGGGTAAGTTTCACGGGTAAGTTTCACGGGTATGTTTCACGGGTATGGGTGACGTTTCACGGGTCTAGGTTTCACTGGTAAGTTTCACGGGTCAAGGTTTCACGGGTAAGTTTCACGGGTATGTTTCACGGGTGACGTTTCACGGGTCTAGGTTTCACTGGAAAGTTTCACGGGTCAAGGTTTCACGGGTAAGTTTCACGGGTAAGTTTTACGGGTATGTTTTACAGGTGACGTTTCACGGGTCTAGGTTTCACTGGTAAGTTTCACGGGTCAAGGTTTCACGGGTAAGTTTCACGGGTAAGTTTCACGGGTATGTTTTACGGGTGACGTTTCACGGGTCTAGGTTTCACTGGTAAGTTTCACGGGTCAAGGTTTCACGGGTAAGTTTCACGGGTATGTTTCACGGGTGACGTTTCACGGGTCTAGGTTTCACTGGTAAGTTTCACGGGTCAAGGTTTCACGGGTAAGTTTCACTGGTAAGTTTCACGGGTATGTTTCACGGGTGACGTTTCACGGGTCTAGGTTTCACTGGTAAGTTTCACTGGTCAAGGTTTCATGGTTAAGTTTCACGGGTAAGTTTCACGGGTATGTTTCACGGGTGACGTTTCACGGGTCTAGGTTTCACTGGTAAGTTTCACGGGTCAAGGTTTCACGGGTAAGTTTCACGGGTAAGTTTCACGGGTATGTTTCACGGGTGACGTTTCACGGGTCTAGGTTTCACTGGTAAGTTTCACGGGTCAAGGTTTTACGGGTAAGTTTCACGGGTCTAGGTTTTACTGGTAAGTTTCACGGGTCAAGGTTTCACGGGTAAGTTTCACGGGTATGTTTCACGGGTGACGTTTCACGGGTGACGTTTCACGGGTCTAGGTTTCACTGGAAAGTTTCACGGGTCAAGGTTTCACGGGTAAGTTTCAAGGGTAAGTTTCACGGGTTTGTTTCACGGGTGACGTTTCACGGGTCTAGGTTTCACTGGAAAGTTTCACGGGTCAAGGTTTCACGGGTAAGTTTCACGGGTAAGTTTCACAGGTATGTTTCACGGGTGACGTTTCACGGGTCTAGGTTTCACTAGTAAGTTTCACGGGTCAAGGTTTCACGGGTAAGTTTCACGGGTAAGTTTCACGGGTATGTTTCACGGGTAACGTTTTACGGGTCTATGTTTCACTGGTAAGTTTCACGGGTCAAGGTTTCACGGGTAAGTTTCACGGGTAAGTTTCACGGGTAAGTTTCACGGGTATGTTTCACGGGTGACGTTTCACGGGTCTAGGTTTCACTGGTAAGTTTCACGGGTCAAGGTTTCACGGGTAAGTTTCACGGGTAAGTTTCACGGGTATGTTTCACGGGTATGTTTCACGGGTGACGTTTCACGGGTCTAGGTTTCACTGGTAAGTTTCACGGGTCAAGGTTTCACGGGTAAGTTTCACGGGTAAGTTTCACGGGTAAGTTTCACGGGTATGTTTCACGGGTGACGTTTCACGGGTCTAGGTTTCACTGGTAAGTTTCACGGGTCAAGGTTTCACGGGTAAGTTTTACGGGTAAGTTTCACGGGTATGTTTCACGGGTGACGTTTCACGGGTCTAGGTTTCACTGGTAAGTTTCACGGGTCAAGGTTTCACGGGTAAGTTTCACGGGTAAGTTTCACGGGTATGTTTCACGGGTGACGTTTCACGGGTCTAGGTTTCACTGGTAAGTTTCACGGGTCAAGGTTTTACGGGTAAGTTTCACGGGTAAGTTTCACGGGTATGTTTCACGGGTGACGTTTCACGGGTCTAGGTTTCACTGGTAAGTTTCACGAGTCAAGGTTTCACGGGTAAGTTTCACGGGTAAGTTTTACGGGTAAGTTTCACGGGTGACGTTTTACGGGTGACGTTTCACGGGTCTAGGTTTCACTGGTAAGTTTCACGGGTCAAGGTTTCACGGGTAAGTTTCACGGGTAAGTTTCACGGGTATGTTTCACGGGTGACGTTTCACGGGTCTAGGTTTCACTGGTAAGTTTCACGGGTCAAGGTTTCACGGGTAAGTTTCACGGGTAAGTTTCACGGGTATGTTTCACGGGTGACGTTTCACGGGTCTAGGTTTCACTGGTAAGTTTAACGGGTCAAGGTTTCACGGGTAAGTTTTACGGGTAAGTTTCACGGGTATGTTTTACGGGTATGTTTCACGGGTGACGTTTCACGGGTCTAGGTTTCACTGGTAAGTTTCACGGGTCAAGGTTTCACGGGTAAGTTTCACGGGTATGTTTCACGGGGGACGTTTCACGGGTCTAGGTTTCACTGGTAAGTTTCACGGGTCAAGGTTTCACGGGTAAGTTTCACGGGTAAGTTTCACGGGTATGTTTCACGGGTGACATTTCACGGGTCTAGGTTTCACTGGTAAGTTTCACGGGTCAAGGTTTCACGGGTAAGTTTCACGGGTAAGTTTCACGGGTATGTTTCACGGGTGACGTTTCACGGGTCTAGGTTTCACTGGTAAGTTTCACGGGTCAAGGTTTTACGGGTAAGTTTCACGGGTAAGTTTCACGGGTGACGTTTCACGGGTCTAGGTTTCACTGGTAAGTTTCACGGGTCAAGGTTTTACGGGTAAGTTTCACGGGTCTAGATTTCACTGGTAAGTTTCACGGGTCAAGGTTTCACGGGTAAGTTTCACGGGTAAGTTTCACGGGTTTGTTTCACGGGTGACGTTTCACGGGTCTAGGTTTCACTGGAAAGTTTCACGGGTCAAGGTTTCACGGGTAAGTTTCACGGGTAAGTTTCACGGGTATGTTTCACGGGTGACGTTTCACGGGTCTAGGTTTCACTGGTAAGTTTCACGGGTCAAGGTTTCACGGGTAAGTTTCACGGGTAAGTTTCACGGGTATGTTTCACGGGTGACGTTTCACGGGTCTAGGTTTCACTGGTAAGTTTCACGGGTCAAGGTTTCACGGGTAAGTTTCACGGGTAAGTTTCACGGGTAAGTTTCACGGGTATGTTTCACGGGTGACGTTTCACGGGTCTAGGTTTCACTGGTAAGTTTCACGGGTCAAGGTTTCACGGGTAAGTTTCACGGGTAAGTTTCACGGGTATGTTTCACGGGTATGTTTCACGGGTGACGTTTCACGGGTCTAGGTTTCACTGGTAAGTTTCACGGGTCAAGGTTTCACGGGTAAGTTTTACGGGTAAGTTTCACGGGTATGTTTCACGAGTATGTTTCACGGGTGACGTTTCACGGGTCTAGGTTTCACTAGTAAGTTTCACGGGTCAAGGTTTCACGGGTAAGTTTCACGGGTAAGTTTCACGGGTAAGTTTCACGGGTATGTTTCACGGGTGACGTTTCACGGGTCTAGGTTTCACTTTTAAGTTTCACGGGTCAAGGTTTCACGGGTAAGTTTCACGGGTATGTTTCACGGGTGACGTTTCACGGGTCTAGGTTTCACTGGTAAGTTTCACGGGTCAAGGTTTCACGGGTAAGTTTCACGGGTAAGTTTCACGGGTATGTTTCACGGGTGACGTTTCACGGGTCTAGGTTTCACTGGTAAGTTTCACGGGTCAAGGTTTCACGGGTAAGTTTCACGGGTAAGTTTCACGGGTATGTTTCACGGGTGACGTTTCACGGGTCTAGGTTTCACTGGTAAGTTTCACGGGTCAAGGTTTCACAGGTAAGTTTCACGGGTAAGTTTCACGGGTAAGTTTCACGGTTATGTTTCACGGGTGACGTTTCACGGGTCTAGGTTTCACTGGTAAGTTTAACGGGTCAAGGTTTCACGGGTAAGTTTTACGGGTAAGTTTCACGGGTATGTTTTACGGGTATGTTTCACGGGTAACGTTTCACGGGTCTAGGTTTCACTGGTAAGTTTCACGGGTCAAGGTTTCACGGGTAAGTTTCACGGGTAAGTTTCACGGGTATGTTTCACGGGTGACGTTTCACGGGTCTAGGTTTCACTGGTAAGTTTCACGGGTCAAGGTTTCACGGGTAAGTTTCACGGGTAAGTTTCACGGGTATGTTTCACGGGTGACGTTTCACGGGTCTAGGTTTCACTGGTAAGTTTCACGGGTCAAGGTTTCACGGGTAAGTTTCACGGGTAAGTTTCACGGGTATGTTTTACGGGTGACGTTTCACGGGTCTAGGTTTCACTGGTAAGTTTCACGGGTCAAGGTTTTACGGGTAAGTTTCACGGGTAAGTTTCACGGGTATGTTTCACTGGTAAGTTTCACGGGTCAAGGTTTCACGGGTAAGTTTCACGGGTAAGTTTCACGGGTATGTTTCACGGGTGACGTTTCACGGGTCTAGGTTTCACTGGAAAGTTTCACGGGTCAAGGTTTCACGGGTAAGTTTCAAGGGTAAGTTTCACGGGTAAGTTTTACGGGTATGTTTTACAGGTGACGTTTCACGGGTCTAGGTTTCACTGGTAAGTTTCACGGGTCAAGGTTTCACGGGTAAGTTTTACGGGTAAGTTTCACGGGTAAGTTTCACGGGTAAGTTTCACGGGTATGTTTCACGGGTGACGTTTCACGGGTCTAGGTTTCACTGGTAAGTTTCACGGGTCAAGGTTTCACGGGTAAGTTTCACGGGTAAGTTTCACGGGTAAGTTTCACGGGTATGTTTCACGGGTATGTTTCACGGGTGACGTTTCACGGGTCTAGGTTTCACTGGTAAGTTTCACGGGTCAAGGTTTCACGGGTAAGTTTCACGGGTATGATTCACGGGTGACGTTTCACGGGTCTAGGTTTCACTGGAAAGTTTCACGGGTCAAGGTTTCACGGGTAAGTTTCACGGGTAAGTTTTACGGGTATGTTTTACAGGTGACGTTTCACGGGTCTAGGTTTCACTGGTAAGTTTCACGGGTCAAGGTTTCACGGGTAAGTTTCACGGGTAAGTTATACGGGTATGTTTTACGGGTGACGTTTCACAAGTCTAGGTTTCACTGGTAAGTTTCACGGGTCAAGGTTTCACGGGTAAGTTTTACGGGTATGTTTCACGGGTGACGTTTCACGGGTCTAGGTTTCACTGGTAAGTTTCACGGGTCAAGGTTTCACGGGTAAGTTTCACTGGTAAGTTTCACGGGTATGTTTCACGGGTGACGTTTCACGGGTCTAGGTTTCACTGGTAAGTTTCACTGGTCAAGGTTTCATGGTTAAGTTTCACGGGTAAGTTTCACGGGTATGTTTCACGGGTGACGTTTCACGGGTCTAGGTTTCACTGGTAAGTTTCACGGGTCAAGGTTTCACGGGTAAGTTTCACGGGTAAGTTTCACGGGTATGTTTCACGGGTGACGTTTCACGGGTCTAGGTTTCACTGGTAAGTTTCACGGGTCAAGGTTTTACGGGTAAGTTTCACGGGTAAGTTTCACGGGTGACGTTTCACGGGTATAGGTTTCACTGGTAAGTTTCACGGGTCAAGGTTTTACGGGTAAGTTTCACGGGTCTAGGTTTCACTGGTAAGTTTCACGGGTCAAGGTTTCACGGGTAAGTTTCACGGGTAAGTTTCACGGGTTTGTTTCACGGGTCTAGGTTTCACTGGTAAGTTTCACGGGTCAAGGTTTCACGGGTAAGTTTCACGGGTAAGTTTCACGGGTATGTTTCACGGGTGACGTTTCACGGGTCTAGGTTTCACTGGTAAGTTTCACGGGTCAAGGTTTTACGGGTAAGTTTCACGGGTCTAGGTTTTACTGGTAAGTTTCACGGGTCAAGGCTTCACGGGTAAGTTTCACGGGTGACGTTTCACGGGTATAGGTTTCACTGGTAAGTTTCACGGGTCAAGGTTTTACGGGTAAGTTTCACGGGTCTAGGTTTCACTGGTAAGTTTCACGGGTCAAGGTTTCACGGGTAAGTTTCACGGGTAAGTTTCACGGGTAAGTTTCACGGGTTTGTTTCACGGGTCTAGGTTTCACTGGTAAGTTTCACGGGTCAAGGTTTCACGGGTTAGTTTCACGGGTAAGTTTCACGGGTATGTTTCACGGGTCTAGGTTTCACTGGTAAGTTTCACGGGTCAAGGTTTTACGGGTAAGTTTCACGGGTCTAGGTTTTACTGGTAAGTTTCACGGGTCAAGGTTTCACGGGTAAGTTTCACGGGTAAGTTTCACGGGTTTGTTTCACGGGTGACGTTTCACGGGTCTAGGTTTCACTGGAAAGTTTCACGGGTCAAGGTTTCACGGGTAAGTTTCACGGGTCAAGGTTTCACGGGTAAGTTTTACGGGTAAGTTTCACGGGTGACGTTTCACGGGTGACGTTTTCACGGGTCTAGGTTTCACTGGTAAGTTTCACGGGTCAAGGTTTCACGGGTAAGTTTCACGGGTAAGTTTCACGGGTATGTTTCACGGGTGACGTTTCACGGGTCTAGGTTTCACTGGAAAGTTTCACGGGTCAAGGTTTCACGGGTAAGTTTCAAGGGTAAGTTTCACGGGTAAGTTTTACGGGTATGTTTTACAGGTGACGTTTCACGGGTCTAGGTTTCACTGGTAAGTTTCACGGGTCAAGGTTTCACGGGTAAGTTTCACGGGTAAGTTTCACGGGTAAGTTTCACGGGTAAGTTTCACGGGTATGTTTCACGGGTGACGTTTCACGGGTCTAGGTTTCACTGGTAAGTTTCACGGGTCAAGGTTTCACGGGTAAGTTTCACGGGTAAGTTTCACGGGTATGTTTCACGGGTATGGGTGACGTTTCACGGGTCTAGGTTTCACTGGTAAGTTTCACGGGTCAAGGTTTCACGGGTAAGTTTCACGGGTATGTTTCACGGGTGACGTTTCACGGGTCTAGGTTTCACTGGAAAGTTTCACGGGTCAAGGTTTCACGGGTAAGTTTCACGGGTAAGTTTTACGGGTATGTTTTACAGGTGACGTTTCACGGGTCTAGGTTTCACTGGTAAGTTTCACGGGTCAAGGTTTCACGGGTAAGTTTCACGGGTAAGTTTCACGGGTATGTTTTACGGGTGACGTTTCACGGGTCTAGGTTTCACTGGTAAGTTTCACGGGTCAAGGTTTCACGGGTAAGTTTCACGGGTATGTTTCACGGGTGACGTTTCACGGGTCTAGGTTTCACTGGTAAGTTTCACGGGTCAAGGTTTCACGGGTAAGTTTCACTGGTAAGTTTCACGGGTATGTTTCACGGGTGACGTTTCACGGGTCTAGGTTTCACTGGTAAGTTTCACTGGTCAAGGTTTCATGGTTAAGTTTCACGGGTAAGTTTCACGGGTATGTTTCACGGGTGACGTTTCACGGGTCTAGGTTTCACTGGTAAGTTTCACGGGTCAAGGTTTCACGGGTAAGTTTCACGGGTAAGTTTCACGGGTATGTTTCACGGGTGACGTTTCACGGGTCTAGGTTTCACTGGTAAGTTTCACGGGTCAAGGTTTTACGGGTAAGTTTCACGGGTCTAGGTTTTACTGGTAAGTTTCACGGGTCAAGGTTTCACGGGTAAGTTTCACGGGTATGTTTCACGGGTGACGTTTCACGGGTGACGTTTCACGGGTCTAGGTTTCACTGGAAAGTTTCACGGGTCAAGGTTTCACGGGTAAGTTTCACGGGTAAGTTTCACGGGTTTGTTTCACGGGTGACGTTTCACGGGTCTAGGTTTCACTGGAAAGTTTCACGGGTCAAGGTTTCACGGGTAAGTTTCACGGGTAAGTTTCACAGGTATGTTTCACGGGTGACGTTTCACGGGTCTAGGTTTCACTAGTAAGTTTCACGGGTCAAGGTTTCACGGGTAAGTTTCACGGGTAAGTTTCACGGGTATGTTTCACGGGTAACGTTTTACGGGTCTAGGTTTCACTGGTAAGTTTCACGGGTCAAGGTTTCACGGGTAAGTTTCACGGGTAAGTTTCACGGGTAAGTTTCACGGGTATGTTTCACGGGTGACGTTTCACGGGTCTAGGTTTCACTGGTAAGTTTCACGGGTCAAGGTTTCACGGGTAAGTTTCACGGGTAAGTTTCACGGGTATGTTTCACGGGTATGTTTCACGGGTGACGTTTCACGGGTCTAGGTTTCACTGGTAAGTTTCACGGGTCAAGGTTTCACGGGTAAGTTTCACGGGTAAGTTTCACGGGTAAGTTTCACGGGTATGTTTCACGGGTGACGTTTCACGGGTCTAGGTTTCACTGGTAAGTTTCACGGGTCAAGGTTTCACGGGTAAGTTTTACGGGTAAGTTTCACGGGTATGTTTCACGGGTGACGTTTCACGGGTCTAGGTTTCACTGGTAAGTTTCACGGGTCAAGGTTTCACGGGTAAGTTTCACGGGTAAGTTTCACGGGTATGTTTCACGGGTGACGTTTCACGGGTCTAGGTTTCACTGGTAAGTTTCACGGGTCAAGGTTTTACGGGTAAGTTTCACGGGTAAGTTTCACGGGTATGTTTCACGGGTGACGTTTCACGGGTCTAGGTTTCACTGGTAAGTTTCACGAGTCAAGGTTTCACGGGTAAGTTTCACGGGTAAGTTTTACGGGTAAGTTTCACGGGTGACGTTTTACGGGTGACGTTTCACGGGTCTAGGTTTCACTGGTAAGTTTCACGGGTCAAGGTTTCACGGGTAAGTTTCACGGGTAAGTTTCACGGGTATGTTTCACGGGTGACGTTTCACGGGTCTAGGTTTCACTGGTAAGTTTCACGGGTCAAGGTTTCACGGGTAAGTTTCACGGGTAAGTTTCACGGGTATGTTTCACGGGTGACGTTTCACGGGTCTAGGTTTCACTGGTAAGTTTAACGGGTCAAGGTTTCACGGGTAAGTTTTACGGGTAAGTTTCACGGGTATGTTTTACGGGTATGTTTCACGGGTGACGTTTCACGGGTCTAGGTTTCACTGGTAAGTTTCACGGGTCAAGGTTTCACGGGTAAGTTTCACGGGTATGTTTCACGGGGGACGTTTCACGGGTCTAGGTTTCACTGGTAAGTTTCACGGGTCAAGGTTTCACGGGTAAGTTTCACGGGTAAGTTTCACGGGTATGTTTCACGGGTGACATTTCACGGGTCTAGGTTTCACTGGTAAGTTTCACGGGTCAAGGTTTCACGGGTAAGTTTCACGGGTAAGTTTCACGGGTATGTTTCACGGGTGACGTTTCACGGGTCTAGGTTTCACTGGTAAGTTTCACGGGTCAAGGTTTTACGGGTAAGTTTCACGGGTAAGTTTCACGGGTGACGTTTCACGGGTCTAGGTTTCACTGGTAAGTTTCACGGGTCAAGGTTTTACGGGTAAGTTTCACGGGTCTAGATTTCACTGGTAAGTTTCACGGGTCAAGGTTTCACGGGTAAGTTTCACGGGTAAGTTTCACGGGTTTGTTTCACGGGTGACGTTTCACGGGTCTAGGTTTCACTGGAAAGTTTCACGGGTCAAGGTTTCACGGGTAAGTTTCACGGGTAAGTTTCACGGGTATGTTTCACGGGTGACGTTTCACGGGTCTAGGTTTCACTGGTAAGTTTCACGGGTCAAGGTTTCACGGGTAAGTTTCACGGGTAAGTTTCACGGGTATGTTTCACGGGTGACGTTTCACGGGTCTAGGTTTCACTGGTAAGTTTCACGGGTCAAGGTTTCACGGGTAAGTTTCACGGGTAAGTTTCACGGGTAAGTTTCACGGGTATGTTTCACGGGTGACGTTTCACGGGTCTAGGTTTCACTGGTAAGTTTCACGGGTCAAGGTTTCACGGGTAAGTTTCACGGGTAAGTTTCACGGGTATGTTTCACGAGTATGTTTCACGGGTGACGTTTCACGGGTCTAGGTTTCACTAGTAAGTTTCACGGGTCAAGGTTTCACGGGTAAGTTTCACGGGTAAGTTTCACGGGTAAGTTTCACGGGTATGTTTCACGGGTGACGTTTCACGGGTCTAGGTTTCACTTTTAAGTTTCACGGGTCAAGGTTTCACGGGTAAGTTTCACGGGTATGTTTCACGGGTGACGTTTCACGGGTCTAGGTTTCACTGGTAAGTTTCACGGGTCAAGGTTTCACGGGTAAGTTTCACGGGTAAGTTTCACGGGTATGTTTCACGGGTGACGTTTCACGGGTCTAGGTTTCACTGGTAAGTTTCACGGGTCAAGGTTTCACGGGTAAGTTTCACGGGTAAGTTTCACGGGTATGTTTCACGGGTGACGTTTCACGGGTCTAGGTTTCACTGGTAAGTTTCACGGGTCAAGGTTTCACAGGTAAGTTTCACGGGTAAGTTTCACGGGTAAGTTTCACGGTTATGTTTCACGGGTGACGTTTCACGGGTCTAAGTTTCACTGGTAAGTTTAACGGGTCAAGGTTTCACGGGTAAGTTTTACGGGTAAGTTTCACGGGTATGTTTTACGGGTATGTTTCACGGGTAACGTTTCACGGGTCTAGGTTTCACTGGTAAGTTTCACGGGTCAAGGTTTCACGGGTAAGTTTCACGGGTAAGTTTCACGGGTATGTTTCACGGGTGACGTTTCACGGGTCTAGGTTTCACTGGTAAGTTTCACGGGTCAAGGTTTCACGGGTAAGTTTCACGGGTAAGTTTCACGGGTATGTTTCACGGGTGACGTTTCACGGGTCTAGGTTTCACTGGTAAGTTTCACGGGTCAAGGTTTCACGGGTAAGTTTCACGGGTAAGTTTCACGGGTATGTTTTACGGGTGACGTTTCACGGGTCTAGGTTTCACTGGTAAGTTTCACGGGTCAAGGTTTTACGGGTAAGTTTCACGGGTAAGTTTCACGGGTATGTTTCACTGGTAAGTTTCACGGGTCAAGGTTTCACGGGTAAGTTTCACGGGTAAGTTTCACGGGTATGTTTCACGGGTGACGTTTCACGGGTCTAGGTTTCACTGGAAAGTTTCACGGGTCAAGGTTTCACGGGTAAGTTTCAAGGGTAAGTTTCACGGGTAAGTTTTACGGGTATGTTTTACAGGTGACGTTTCACGGGTCTAGGTTTCACTGGTAAGTTTCACGGGTCAAGGTTTCACGGGTAAGTTTTACGGGTAAGTTTCACGGGTAAGTTTCACGGGTAAGTTTCACGGGTATGTTTCACGGGTGACGTTTCACGGGTCTAGGTTTCACTGGTAAGTTTCACGGGTCAAGGTTTCACGGGTAAGTTTCACGGGTAAGTTTCACGGGTAAGTTTCACGGGTATGTTTCACGGGTATGTTTCACGGGTGACGTTTCACGGGTCTAGGTTTCACTGGTAAGTTTCACGGGTCAAGGTTTCACGGGTAAGTTTCACGGGTATGATTCACGGGTGACGTTTCACGGGTCTAGGTTTCACTGGAAAGTTTCACGGGTCAAGGTTTCACGGGTAAGTTTCACGGGTAAGTTTTACGGGTATGTTTTACAGGTGACGTTTCACGGGTCTAGGTTTCACTGGTAAGTTTCACGGGTCAAGGTTTCACGGGTAAGTTTCACGGGTAAGTTATACGGGTATGTTTTACGGGTGACGTTTCACAAGTCTAGGTTTCACTGGTAAGTTTCACGGGTCAAGGTTTCACGGGTAAGTTTTACGGGTATGTTTCACGGGTGACGTTTCACGGGTCTAGGTTTCACTGGTAAGTTTCACGGGTCAAGGTTTCACGGGTAAGTTTCACTGGTAAGTTTCACGGGTATGTTTCACGGGTGACGTTTCACGGGTCTAGGTTTCACTGGTAAGTTTCACTGGTCAAGGTTTCATGGTTAAGTTTCACGGGTAAGTTTCACGGGTATGTTTCACGGGTGACGTTTCACGGGTCTAGGTTTCACTGGTAAGTTTCACGGGTCAAGGTTTCACGGGTAAGTTTCACGGGTAAGTTTCACGGGTATGTTTCACGGGTGACGTTTCACGGGTCTAGGTTTCACTGGTAAGTTTCACGGGTCAAGGTTTTACGGGTAAGTTTCACGGGTAAGTTTCACGGGTGACGTTTCACGGGTATAGGTTTCACTGGTAAGTTTCACGGGTCAAGGTTTTACGGGTAAGTTTCACGGGTCTAGGTTTCACTGGTAAGTTTCACGGGTCAAGGTTTCACGGGTAAGTTTCACGGGTAAGTTTCACGGGTTTGTTTCACGGGTCTAGGTTTCACTGGTAAGTTTCACGGGTCAAGGTTTCACGGGTAAGTTTCACGGGTAAGTTTCACGGGTATGTTTCACGGGTGACGTTTCACGGGTCTAGGTTTCACTGGTAAGTTTCACGGGTCAAGGTTTTACGGGTAAGTTTCACGGGTCTAGGTTTTACTGGTAAGTTTCACGGGTCAAGGCTTCACGGGTAAGTTTCACGGGTAAGTTTCACGGGATTGTTTCACGGGTGACGTTTCACGGGTCTAGGTTTCACTGGAAAGTTTCACGGGTCAAGGTTTCACGGGTAAGTTTCACGGGTAAGTTTCACGGGTATGTTTCACGGGTGACGTTTCACGGGTCTAGGTTTCACTGGTAAGTTTCACGGGTCAAGGTTTCACGGGTAAGTTTTACGGGTAAGTTTCACGGGTGACGTTTCACGGGTGACGTTTCACGGGTCTAGGTTTCACTGGTAAGTTTCACGGGTCAAGGTTTCACGGGTAAGTTTCACGGGTAAGTTTCACGGGTATGTTTCACGGGTCTAGGTTTCACTGGAAAGTTTCACGGGTCAAGGTTTCACGGGTAAGTTTCAAGGGTAAGTTTCACGGGTAAGTTTTACGGGTATGTTTTACAGGTGACGTTTCACGGGTCTAGGTTTCACTGGTAAGTTTCACGGGTCAAGGTTTCACGGGTAAGTTTCACGGGTAAGTTTCACGGGTAAGTTTCACGGGTAAGTTTCACGGGTAAGTTTCACGGGTATGTTTCACGGGTGACGTTTCACGGGTCTAGGTTTCACTGGTAAGTTTCACGGGTCAAGGTTTCACGGGTAAGTTTCACGGGTAAGTTTCACGGGTAAGTTTCACGGGTATGTTTCACGGGTATGTTTCACGGGTGACGTTTCACGGGTCTAGGTTTCACTGGTAAGTTTCACGGGTCAAGGTTTCACGGGTAAGTTTCACGGGTATGTTTCACGGGTGACGTTTCACGAGTCTAGGTTTCACTGGAAAGTTTCACGGGTCAAGGTTTCACGGGTAAGTTTCACGGGTAAGTTTTACGGGTATGTTTTACAGGTGACGTTTCACGGGTCTAGGTTTCACTGGTAAGTTTCACGGGTCAAGGTTTCACGGGTAAGTTTCACGGGTAAGTTTCACGGGTAAGTTTCACGGGTATGTTTTACGGGTGACGTTTCACGGGTCTAGGTTTCACTGGTAAGTTTCACGGGTCAAGGTTTCACGGGTAAGTTTCACGGGTATGTTTCACGGGTGACGTTTCACGGGTCTAGGTTTCACTGGTAAGTTTCACGGGTCAAGGTTTCACGGGTAAGTTTCACTGGTAAGTTTCACGGGTATGTTTCACGGGTGACGTTTCACGGGTCTAGGTTTCACTGGTAAGTTTCACTGGTCAAGGTTTCATGGTTAAGTTTCACGGGTAAGTTTCACGGGTATGTTTCACGGGTGACGTTTCACGGGTCTAGGTTTCACTGGTAAGTTTCACGGGTCAAGGTTTCACGGGTAAGTTTCACGGGTAAGTTTCACGGGTATGTTTCACGGGTGACGTTTCACGGGTCTAGGTTTCACTGGTAAGTTTCACGGGTCAAGGTTTTACGGGTAAGTTTCACGGGTAAATTTCACGGGTGACGTTTCACGGGTATAGGTTTCACTGGTAAGTTTCACGGGTCAAGGTTTTACGGGTAAGTTTCACGGGTCTAGGTTTCACTGGTAAGTTTCACGGGTCAAGGTTTCACGGGTAAGTTTCACGGGTAAGTTTCACGGGTAAGTTTCACGGGTTTGTTTCACGGGTCTAGGTTTCACTGGTAAGTTTCACGGGTCAAGGTTTCACGGGTTAGTTTCACGGGTAAGTTTCACGGGTATGTTTCACGGGTCTAGGTTTCACTAGTAAGTTTCACGGGTCAAGGTTTTACGGGTAAGTTTCACGGGTCTAGGTTTTACTGAAAAGTTTCACGGGTCAAGGTTTCACGGGTAAGTTTCACGGGTAAGTTTCACGGGTTTGTTTCACGGGTGACGTTTTACGGGTCTAGGTTTCACTGGAAAGTTTCACGGGTCAAGGTTTCACGGGTAAGTTTCACGGGTCAAGGTTTCACGGGTAAGTTTTACGGGTAAGTTTCACGGGTGACGTTTCACGGGTGACGTTTTCACGGGTCTAGGTTTCACTGGTAAGTTTCACGGGTCAAGGTTTCACGGGTAAGTTTCACGGGTAAGTTTCACGGGTATGTTTCACGGGTGACGTTTCACGGGTCTAGGTTTCACTGGAAAGTTTCACGGGTCAAGGTTTCACGGGTAAGTTTCAAGGGTAAGTTTCACGGGTAAGTTTTACGGGTATGTTTTACAGGTGACGTTTCACGGGTCTAGGTTTCACTGGTAAGTTTCACGGGTCAAGGTTTCACGGGTAAGTTTCACGGGTAAGTTTCACGGGTAAGTTTCACGGGTAAGTTTCACGGGTATGTTTCACGGGTGACGTTTCACGGGTCTAGGTTTCACTGGTAAGTTTCACGGGTCAAGGTTTCACGGGTAAGTTTCACGGGTAAGTTTCACGGGTATGTTTCACGGGTATGTTTCACGGGTGACGTTTCACGGGTCTAGGTTTCACTGGTAAGTTTCACGGGTCAAGGTTTCACGGGTAAGTTTCACGGGTAAGTTTTACGGGTATGTTTTACAGGTGACGTTTCACGGGTCTAGGTTTCACTGGTAAGTTTCACGGGTCAAGGTTTTACGGGTAAGTTTCACGGGTAAGTTTCACGGGTATGTTTCACGGGTGACGTTTCACGGGTCTAGGTTTCACTGGTAAGTTTCACGGGTCAAGGTTTCACGGGTAAGTTTCACGGGTAAGTTTCACGGGTAAGTTTCACGGGTATGTTTCACGGGTGACGTTTCACGGGTCTAGGTTTCACTGGTAAGTTTCACGGGTCAAGGTTTCACGGGTAAGTTTCACGGGTAAGTTTCACGGGTATGTTTCACGGGTATGTTTCACGGGTGACGTTTCACGGGTCTAGGTTTCACTGGTAAGTTTCACGGGTCAAGGTTTCACGGGTAAGTTTCACGGGTAAGTTTCACGGGTATGTTTCACGGGTGACGTTTCACGGGTCTAGGTTTCACTGGTAAGTTTCACGGGTCAAGGTTTCACGGGTAAGTTTCACGGGTAAGTTTCACGGGTATGTTTCACGGGTGACGTTTCACGGGTCTAGGTTTCACTGGTAAGTTTCAAGGGTCAAGGTTTCACGGGTAAGTTTCACGGGTAAGTTTCACGGGTGACGATTCACGGGTCTAGGTTTCACTGGTAAGTTTCACGGGTAAGTTTCACGGGTAAGTTTCACGGGTATGTTTCACGGGTATGTTTCACGGGTGACGTTTCACGGGTCTAGGTTTCACTGGTAAGTTTTACGGGTCAAGGTTTCACGGGTAAGTTTCACGGGTAAGTTTCACGGGTATGTTTCACGGGTGACGTTTCACGGGTCTAGGTTTCACTGGTAAGTTTCACGGGTCAAGGTTTCACGGGTAAGTTTCACGGGTAAGTTTCACGGGTATGTTTCACGGGTGACGTTTCACGGGTCTAGGTTTCACTGGTAAGTTTCACGGGTCAAGGTTTCACGGGTAAGTTTCACGGGTAAGTTTCACGGGTGACGATTCACGGGTCTAGGTTTCACTGGTAAGTTTCACGGGTCAAGGTTTCAAGGGTAAGTTTTACGGGTAAGTTTCACGGGTATGTTTCACGGGTGACGTTTCACGGGTCTAGGTTTCACTGGAAAGTTTCACGGGTCAAGGTTTCACGGGTAAGTTTCACGGGTAAGTTTTACGGGTATGTTTTACAGGTGACGTTTCACGGGTCTAGGTTTCACTGGTAAGTTTCACGGGTCAAGGTTTCACGGGTAAGTTTCACGGGTAAGTTTCACGGGTATGTTTCGCGGGTGACGTTTCACGGGTCTAGGTTTCACTGGTAAGTTTCACGGGTCAAGGTTTAACGGGTAAGTTTCACGGGTAAGTTTCACGGGTGACGTTTCACGGGTCTATTTTTCACTGGTAAGTTTCACGGGTCAAGGTTTCACGGGTAAGTTTCACGTGTAAGTTTCACGGGTAAGTTTCACGGGTGACGTTTCACGGGTCTAGGTTTCACTGGTAAGTTTCACGGGTCAAGGTTTCACGGGTAAGTTTCACGGGTAAGTTTCACGGGTGACGTTTCACGGGTCTAGGTTTCACTGGTAAGTTTCACGGGTCAAGGTTTCACGGGTAAGTTTCACGGGTAAGTTTCACGGGTAAGTTTCACGGGTAAGTTTCACGGGTAAGTTTCACGGGTAAGTTTCACGGGTAAGTTTCACGGGTAAGTTTCACGGGTAAGTTTCACGGGTGACGTTTCACGGGTCTAGGTTTCACTGGTAAGTTTCACGGGTCAAGGTTTCACGGGTAAGTTTCACGGGTAAGTTTCACGGGTAAGTTTCACGGGTGACGTTTCACGGGTCTAGGTTTCACTGGTAAGTTTCACGGGTCAAGGTTTCACGGGTAAGTTTCACGGGTAAGTTTCACGGGTATGTTTCAAGGGTGACGTTTCACGGGTCTAGGTTTCACTGGTAAGTTTCACGGGTCAAGGTTTCACGGGTAAGTTTCACGGGTAAGTTTCACGGGTATGTTTCACGGGTGACGATTCACGGGTCTAGGTTTCACTGGTAAGTTTCACGGGTCAAGGTTTCACGGGTAAGTTTCACGGGTAAGTTTCACGGGTTTGTTTCACGGGTGACGTTTCACGGGTCTAGGTTTCACTGGAAAGTTTCACGGGTCAAGGTTTCACGGGTAAGTTTCACGGGTAAGTTTCACGGGTATGTTTCACGGGTGACGTTTCACGGGTCTAGGTTTCACTGGTAAGTTTCACGGGTCAAGGTTTCACGGGTAAGTTTCACGGGTGACGTTTTACGGGTGACGTTTCACGGGTCTAGGTTTCACTGGTAAGTTTCACGGGTCAAGGTTTCAAGGGTAAGTTTCACGGGTAAGTTTCACGGGTATGTTTCACGGGTGACGTTTCACGGGTCTAGGTTTCACTGGAAAGTTTCACTGGTCAAGGTTTCACGGGTAAGTTTCAAGGGTAAGTATCACGGGTAAGTTTTACGGGTATGTTTTACAGGTGACGTTTCACGGGTCTAGGTTTCACTGGTAAGTTTCACGGGTCAAGGTTTCACGGGTAAGTTTTACGGGTAAGTTTCACGGGTAAGTTTCACGGGTAAGTTTCACGGGTATGTTTCACGGGTGACGTTTCACGGGTCTAGGTTTTACTGGTAAGTTTCACGGGTCAAGGTTTCACGGGTAAGTTTCACGGGTAAGTTTCACGGGTAAGTTTCACGGGTATATTTCACGGGTATGTTTCACGGGTGACGTTTCACGGGTCTAGGTTTCACTGGTAAGTTTCACGGGTCAAGGTTTCACGGGTAAGTTTCACGGGTATGTTTCACGGGTGACGTTTCACGGGTCTAGGTTTCACTGGTAAGTTTCACGGGTCAAGGTTTCACGGGTAAGTTTCACTGGTAAGTTTCACGGGTATGTTTCACGGGTGACGTTTCACGGGTCTAGGTTTCACTGGTAAGTTTCACTGGTTAAGGTTTCATGGTTAAGTTTCACGGGTAAGTTTCACGGGTATGTTTCACGGGTGACGTTTCACGGGTCTAGGTTTCACTGGTAAGTTTCACGGGTCAAGGTTTCACGGGTAAGTTTCACGGGTAAGTTTCACGGGTATGTTTCACGGGTGACGTTTCACGGGTCTAGGTTTCACTGGTAAGTTTCACGGGTCAAGGTTTTACGGGTAAGTTTCACGGGTATAGGTTTCACTGGTAAGTTTCACGGGTCAAGGTTTTACGGGTAAGTTTCACGGGTCTAGGTTTCACTGGTAAGTTTCACGGGTCAAGGTTTCACGGGTAAGTTTCACGGGTAAGTTTCACGGGTTTGTTTCACGGGTGACGTTTCACGGGTCTAGGTTTCACTGGAAAGTTTCACGGGTCAAGGTTTCACGGGTAAGTTTCAAGGGTAAGTTTCACGGGTATGTTTCACGGGTGACGTTTCACGGGTCTAGGTTTCACTGGTAAGTTTCACGGGTCAAGGTTTCACGGGTAAGTTTCACGGGTAAGTTTCACGGGTATGTTTCACGGGTGACGTTTTGCGGGTCTAGGTTTCACTGGTAAGTTTCACGGGTCAAGGTTTCACGGGTAAGTTTTACGGGTAAGTTTCACGGGTAAGTTTCACGGGTATGTTTCACGGGTGACGTTTCACGGGTCTAGGTTTCACTGGTAAGTTTCACGGGTAAGTTTCACGGGTAAAATTCACGGGTATGTTTCACGGGTATGTTTCACGGGTCTAGGTTTCACTGGTAAGTTTCACGGGTCAAGGTTTCACGGGTAAGTTTCACTGGTAAGTTTCACGGGTATGTTTCACGGGTGACGTTTCACGGGTCTAGGTTTCACTGGTAAGTTTCACTGGTCAAGGTTTCATGGTTAAGTTTCACGGGTAAGTTTCACGGGTATGTTTCACGGGTGACGTTTCACGGGTCTAGGTTTCACTGGTAAGTTTCACGGGTCAAGGTTTCACGGGTAAGTTTCACGGGTAAGTTTCACGGGTATGTTTCACGGGTGACGTTTCACGGGTCTAGGTTTCACTGGTAAGTTTCACGGGTCAAGGTTTTACGGGTAAGTTTCACGGGTAAATTTCACGGGTGACGTTTCACGGGTATAGGTTTCACTGGTAAGTTTCACGGGTCAAGGTTTTACGGGTAAGTTTCACGGGTCTAGGTTTCACTGGTAAGTTTCACGGGTCAAGGTTTCACGGGTAAGTTTCACGGGTAAGTTTCACGGGTAAGTTTCACGGGTTTGTTTCACGGGTCTAGGTTTCACTGGTAAGTTTCACGGGTCAAGGTTTCACGGGTTAGTTTAACGGGTAAGTTTCACGGGTATGTTTCACGGGTCTAGGTTTCACTAGTAAGTTTCACGGGTCAAGGTTTTACGGGTAAGTTTCACGGGTCTAGGTTTTACTGAAAAGTTTCACGGGTCAAGGTTTCACGGGTAAGTTTCACGGGTAAGTTTCACGGGTTTGTTTCACGGGTGACGTTTTACGGGTCTAGGTTTCACTGGAAAGTTTCACGGGTCAAGGTTTCACGGGTAAGTTTCACGGGTCAAGGTTTCACGGGTAAGTTTTACGGGTAAGTTTCACGGGTGACGTTTCACGGGTGACGTTTTCACGGGTCTAGGTTTCACTGGTAAGTTTCACGGGTCAAGGTTTCACGGGTAAGTTTCACGGGTAAGTTTCACGGGTATGTTTCACGGGTGACGTTTCACGGGTCTAGGTTTCACTGGAAAGTTTCACGGGTCAAGGTTTCACGGGTAAGTTTCAAGGGTAAGTTTCACGGGTAAGTTTTACGGGTATGTTTTACAGGTGACGTTTCACGGGTCTAGGTTTCACTGGTAAGTTTCACGGGTCAAGGTTTCACGGGTAAGTTTCACGGGTAAGTTTCACGGGTAAGTTTCACGGGTAAGTTTCACGGGTATGTTTCACGGGTGACGTTTCACGGGTCTAGGTTTCACTGGTAAGTTTCACGGGTCAAGGTTTCACGGGTAAGTTTCACGGGTAAGTTTCACGGGTATGTTTCACGGGTATGTTTCACGGGTGACGTTTCACGGGTCTAGGTTTCACTGGTAAGTTTCACGGGTCAAGGTTTCACGGGTAAGTTTCACGGGTATGTTTCACGGGTGACGTTTCACGGGTCTAGGTTTCACTGGAAAGTTTCACGGGTCAAGGTTTCACGGGTAAGTTTCACGGGTAAGTTTTACGGGTATGTTTTACAGGTGACGTTTCACGGGTCTAGGTTTCACTGGTAAGTTTCACGGGTCAAGGTTTCACGGGTAAGTTTCACGGGTAAGTTTCACGGGTATGTTTTACGGGTGACGTTTCACGGGTCTAGGTTTCACTGGTAAGTTTCACGGGTCAAGGTTTCACGGGTAAGTTTCACGGGTATGTTTCACGGGTGACGTTTCACGGGTCTAGGTTTCACTGGTAAGTTTCACGGGTCAAGGTTTCACGGGTAAGTTTCACTGGTAAGTTTCCCGGGTATGTTTCACGGGTGACGTTTCACGGGTCTAGGTTTCACTGGTAAGTTTCACTGGTCAAGGTTTTATGGTTAAGTTTCACGGGTAAGTTTCACGGGTATGTTTCACGGGTGACGTTTCACGGGTCTAGGTTTCACTGGTAAGTTTCACGGGTCAAGGTTTCACGGGTAAGTTTCACGGGTAAGTTTCACGGGTATGTTTCACGGGTGACGTTTCACGGGTCTAGGTTTCACTGGTAAGTTTCACGGGTCAAGGTTTTACGGGTAAGTTTCACGGGTCTAGGTTTTACTGGTAAGTTTCACGGGTCAAGGTTTCACGGGTAAGTTTCACGGGTATGTTTCACGGGTGACGTTTCACGGGTGACGTTTCACGGGTCTAGGTTTCACTGGAAAGTTTCACGGGTCAAGGTTTCACGGGTAAGTTTCACGGGTAAGTTTCACGGGTTTGTTTCACGGGTGACGTTTCACGGGTCTAGGTTTCACTGGAAAGTTTCACGGGTCAAGGTTTCACAAGTAAGTTTCACGGGTAAGTTTCACAGGTATGTTTCACGGGTGACGTTTCACGGGTCTAGGTTTCACTAGTAAGTTTCACGGGTCAAGGTTTCACGGGTAAGTTTCACGGGTAAGTTTCACGGGTATGTTTCACGGGTGACGTTTTACGGGTCTAGGTTTCACTGGTAAGTTTCACGGGTCAAGGTTTCACGGGTAAGTTTCACGGGTAAGTTTCACGGGTAAGTTTCACGGGTAAGTTTCACGGGTATGTTTCACGGGTGACGTTTCACGGGTCTAGGTTTCACTGGTAAGTTTCACGGGTCAAGGTTTCACGGGTAAGTTTCACGGGTAAGTTTCACGGGTATGTTTCACGGGTATGTTTCACGGGTGACGTTTCACGGGTCTAGGTTTCACTGGTAAGTTTCACGGGTCAAGGTTTCACGGGTAAGTTTCACGGGTAAGTTTCACGGGTAAGTTTCACGGGTATGTTTCACGGGTGACGTTTCACGGGTCTAGGTTTCACTGGTAAGTTTCACGGGTCAAGGTTTCACGGGTAAGTTTTACGGGTAAGTTTCACGGGTATGTTTCACGGGTGACGTTTCACGGGTCTAGGTTTCACTGGTAAGTTTCACGGGTCAAGGTTTCACGGGTAAGTTTCACGGGTAAGTTTCACGGGTATGTTTCACGGGTGACGTTTCACGGGTCTAGGTTTCACTGGTAAGTTTCACGGGTCAAGGTTTTACGGGTAAGTTTCACGGGTAAGTTTCACGGGTATGTTTCACGGGTGACGTTTCACGGGTCTAGGTTTCACTGGTAAGTTTCACGAGTCAAGGTTTCACGGGTAAGTTTCACGGGTAAGTTTTACGGGTAAGTTTCACGGGTGACGTTTTACGGGTGACGTTTCACGGGTCTAGGTTTCACTGGTAAGTTTCACGGGTCAAGGTTTCACGGGTAAGTTTCACGGGTAAGTTTCACGGGTATGTTTCACGGGTGACGTTTCACGGGTCTAGGTTTCACTGGTAAGTTTCACGGGTCAAGGTTTCACGGGTAAGTTTCACGGGTAAGTTTCACGGGTATGTTTCACGGGTGACGTTTCACGGGTCTAGGTTTCACTGGTAAGTTTAACGGGTCAAGGTTTCACGGGTAAGTTTTACGGGTAAGTTTCACGGGTATGTTTTACGGGTATGTTTCACGGGTGACGTTTCACGGGTCTAGGTTTCACTGGTAAGTTTAACGGGTCAAGGTTTCACGGGTAAGTTTCACGGGTATGTTTCACGGGGGACGTTTCACGGGTCTAGGTTTCACTGGTAAGTTTCACGGGTCAAGGTTTCACGGGTAAGTTTCACGGGTAAGTTTCACGGGTATGTTTCACGGGTGACATTTCACGGGTCTAGGTTTCACTGGTAAGTTTCACGGGCCAAGGTTTCACGGGTAAGTTTCACGGGTAAGTTTCACGGGTATGTTTCACGGGTGACGTTTCACGGGTCTAGGTTTCACTGGTAAGTTTCACGGGTCAAGGTTTTACGGGTAAGTTTCACGGGTAAGTTTCACGGGTGACGTTTCACGGGTCTAGGTTTCACTGGTAAGTTTCACGGGTCAAGGTTTTACGGGTAAGTTTCACGGGTCTAGATTTCACTGGTAAGTTTCACGGGTCAAGGTTTCACGGGTAAGTTTCACGGGTAAGTTTCACGGGTTTGTTTCACGGGTGACGTTTCACGGGTCTAGGTTTCACTGGAAAGTTTCACGGGTCAAGGTTTCACGGGTAAGTTTCACGGGTAAGTTTCACGGGTATGTTTCACGGGTGACGTTTCACGGGTCTAGGTTTCACTGGTAAGTTTCACGGGTCAAGGTTTCACGGGTAAGTTTCACGGGTAAGTTTCTCGGGTAAGTTTCACGGGTATGTTTCACGGGTGACGTTTCACGGGTCTAGGTTTCACTGGTAAGTTTCACGGGTCAAGGTTTCACGGGTAAGTTTCACGGGTAAGTTTCACGGGTATGTTTCACGGGTATGTTTCACGGGTGACGTTTCACGGGTCTAGGTTTCACTGGTAAGTTTCACGGGTCAAGGATTCACGGGTAAGTTTCACGGGTAAGTTTCACGGGTATGTTTCACGGGTGACGTTTCACGGGTCTAGGTTTCACTGGTAAGTTTCACGGGTCAAGGTTTCACGGGTAAGTTTCACGGGTAAGTTTCACGGGTATGTTTCACGGGTGACGTTTCACGGGTCTAGGTTTCACTGGTAAGTTTCAAGGGTCAAGGTTTCACGGGTAAGTTTCACGGGTAAGTTTCACGGGTGACGATTCACGGGTCTAGGTTTCACTGGTAAGTTTCACGGGTAAGTTTCACGGGTAAGTTTCACGGGTATGTTTCACGGGTATGTTTCACGGGTGACGTTTCACGGGTCTAGGTTTCACTGGTAAGTTTTACGGGTCAAGGTTTCACGGGTAAGTTTCACGGGTAAGTTTCACGGGTATGTTTCACGGGTGACGTTTCACGGGTCTAGGTTTCACTGGTAAGTTTCACGGGTCAAGGTTTCACGGGTAAGTTTCACGGGTAAGTTTCACGGGTATGTTTCACGGGTGACGTTTCACGGGTCTAGGTTTCACTGGTAAGTTTCACGGGTCAAGGTTTCACGGGTAAGTTTCACGGGTAAGTTTCACGGGTGACGATTCACGGGTCTAGGTTTCACTGGTAAGTTTCACGGGTCAAGGTTTCAAGGGTAAGTTTTACGGGTAAGTTTCACGGGTATGTTTCACGGGTGACGTTTCACGGGTCTAGGTTTCACTGGAAAGTTTCACGGGTCAAGGTTTCACGGGTAAGTTTCACGGGTAAGTTTTACGGGTATGTTTTACAGGTGACGTTTCACGGGTCTAGGTTTCACTGGTAAGTTTCACGGGTCAAGGTTTCACGGGTAAGTTTCACGGGTAAGTTTCACGGGTATGTTTCGCGGGTGACGTTTCACGGGTCTAGGTTTCACTGGTAAGTTTCACGGGTCAAGGTTTAACGGGTAAGTTTCACGGGTAAGTTTCACGGGTGACGTTTCACGGGTCTATTTTTCACTGGTAAGTTTCACGGGTCAAGGTTTCACGGGTAAGTTTCACGTGTAAGTTTCACGGGTAAGTTTCACGGGTGACGTTTCACGGGTCTAGGTTTCACTGGTAAGTTTCACGGGTCAAGGTTTCACGGGTAAGTTTCACGGGTAAGTTTCACGGGTGACGTTTCACGGGTCTAGGTTTCACTGGTAAGTTTCACGGGTCAAGGTTTCACGGGTAAGTTTCACGGGTAAGTTTCACGGGTAAGTTTCACGGGTAAGTTTCACGGGTAAGTTTCACGGGTAAGTTTCACGGGTAAGTTTCACGGGTAAGTTTCACGGGTGACGTTTCACGGGTCTAGGTTTCACTGGTAAGTTTCACGGGTCAAGGTTTCACGGGTAAGTTTCACGGGTAAGTTTCACGGGTAAGTTTCACGGGTGACGTTTCACGGGTCTAGGTTTCACTGGTAAGTTTCACGGGTCAAGGTTTCACGGGTAAGTTTCACGGGTAAGTTTCACGGGTATGTTTCAAGGGTGACGTTTCACGGGTCTAGGTTTCACTGGTAAGTTTCACGGGTCAAGGTTTCACGGGTAAGTTTCACGGGTAAGTTTCACGGGTATGTTTCACGGGTGACGATTCACGGGTCTAGGTTTCACTGGTAAGTTTCACGGGTCAAGGTTTCACGGGTAAGTTTCACGGGTAAGTTTCACGGGTTTGTTTCACGGGTGACGTTTCACGGGTCTAGGTTTCACTGGAAAGTTTCACGGGTCAAGGTTTCACGGGTAAGTTTCACGGGTAAGTTTCACGGGTATGTTTCACGGGTGACGTTTCACGGGTCTAGGTTTCACTGGTAAGTTTCACGGGTCAAGGTTTCACGGGTAAGTTTCACGGGTGACGTTTTACGGGTGACGTTTCACGGGTCTAGGTTTCACTGGTAAGTTTCACGGGTCAAGGTTTCAAGGGTAAGTTTCACGGGTAAGTTTCACGGGTATGTTTCACGGGTGACGTTTCACGGGTCTAGGTTTCACTGGAAAGTTTCACTGGTCAAGGTTTCACGGGTAAGTTTCAAGGGTAAGTTTCACGGGTAAGTTTTACGGGTATGTTTTACAGGTGACGTTTCACGGGTCTAGGTTTCACTGGTAAGTTTCACGGGTCAAGTTTTCACGGGTAAGTTTTACGGGTAAGTTTCACGGGTAAGTTTCACGGGTAAGTTTCACGGGTATGTTTCACGGGTGACGTTTCACGGGTCTAGGTTTTACTGGTAAGTTTCACGGGTCAAGGTTTCACGGGTAAGTTTCACGGGTAAGTTTCACGGGTAAGTTTCACGGGTATATTTCACGGGTATGTTTCACGGGTGACGTTTCACGGGTCTAGGTTTCACTGGTAAGTTTCACGGGTCAAGGTTTCACGGGTAAGTTTCACGGGTATGTTTCACGGGTGACGTTTCACGGGTCTAGGTTTCACTGGTAAGTTTCACGGGTCAAGGTTTCACGGGTAAGTTTCACTGGTAAGTTTCACGGGTATGTTTCACGGGTGACGTTTCACGGGTCTAGGTTTCACTGGTAAGTTTCACTGGTTAAGGTTTCATGGTTAAGTTTCACGGGTAAGTTTCACGGGTATGTTTCACGGGTGACGTTTCACGGGTCTAGGTTTCACTGGTAAGTTTCACGGGTCAAGGTTTCACGGGTAAGTTTCACGGGTAAGTTTCACGGGTATGTTTCACGGGTGACGTTTCACGGGTCTAGGTTTCACTGGTAAGTTTCACGGGTCAAGGTTTTACGGGTAAGTTTCACGGGTATAGGTTTCACTGGTAAGTTTCACGGGTCAAGGTTTTACGGGTAAGTTTCACGGGTCTAGGTTTCACTGGTAAGTTTCACGGGTCAAGGTTTCACGGGTAAGTTTCACGGGTAAGTTTCACGGGTTTGTTTCACGGGTGACGTTTCACGGGTCTAGGTTTCACTGGAAAGTTTCACGGGTCAAGGTTTCACGGGTAAGTTTCAAGGGTAAGTTTCACGGGTATGTTTCACGGGTGACGTTTCACGGGTCTAGGTTTCACTGGTAAGTTTCACGGGTCAAGGTTTCACGGGTAAGTTTCACGGGTAAGTTTCACGGGTATGTTTCACGGGTGACGTTTTGCGGGTCTAGGTTTCACTGGTAAGTTTCACGGGTCAAGGTTTCACGGGTAAGTTTTACGGGTAAGTTTCACGGGTAAGTTTCACGGGTATGTTTCACGGGTGACGTTTCACGGGTCTAGGTTTCACTGGTAAGTTTCACGGGTAAGTTTCACGGGTAAAATTCACGGGTATGTTTCACGGGTATGTTTCACGGGTGACGTTTCACGGGTCTAGGTTTCACTGGTAAGTTTCACGGGTCAAGGTTTCACGGGTAAGTTTCACGGGTAAGTTTCACGGGTAAGTTTCACGGGTATGTTTCACGGGTGACGTTTCACGGGTCTAGGTTTCACTGGTAAGTTTCACGGGTCAAGGTTTCACGGGTAAGTTTCACGGGTAAGTTTCACGGGTATGTTTCACGGGTGACGTTTCACGGGTCTAGGTTTCACTGGTAAGTTTCACGGGTCAAGGTTTCACGGGTAAGTTTCACGGGCAAGTTTCACGGGTAAGTTTCACGGGTATTTTTCACGGGTGACGTTTCACGGGTCTAGGTTTCACTGGTAAGTTTCACGAGTCAATTTTTCACGGGTAAGTTTCACGGGTAAGTTTTACGGGTAAGTTTCACGGGTGACGTTTTATGGGTGACGTTTCACGGGTCTAGGTTTCACTGGTAAGTTTTACGGGTCAAGGTTTCACGGGTAAGTTTCACGGGTAAGTTTCACGGGTATGTTTCACGGGTGACGTTTCACGGGTCTAGGTTTCACTGGTAAGTTTCACGGGTCAAGGTTTCACGGGTAAGTTTTACGGGTAAGTTTCACGGGTAAGTTTCACGGGTATGTTTCACGGGTGACGTTTCACGGGTCTAGGTTTCACTGGTAAGTTTCACGGGTCAAGGTTTCACGGGTAAGTTTCACGGGTAAAATTCACGGGTATGTTTCACGGGTATGTTTCACGGGTGACGTTTCACGGGTCTAGGTTTCACTGGTAAGTTTCACGGGTCAAGGTTTCACGGGTAAGTTTCACGGGTAAGTTTCACGGGTAAGTTTCACGGGTATGTTTCACGGGTGACGTTTCACGGGTCTAGGTTTCACTGGTAAGTTTCACGGGTCAAGGTTTCACGGGTAAGTTTCACGGGTAAGTTTCACGGGTATGTTTCACGGGTGACGTTTCACGGGTCTAGGTTTCACTGGTAAGTTTCACGGGTCAAGGTTTCACGGGTAAGTTTCACGGGTAAGTTTCACGGGTATGTTTCACGGGTGACGTTTCACGGGTCTAGGTTTCACTGGTAAGTTTCACGGGTCAAGGTTTTACGGGTAAGTTTCACGGGTAAGTTTCACGGGTATGTTTCACGGGTGACGTTTCTCGGGTCTAGGTTTCACTGGTAAGTTTCACGAGTCAATTTTTCACGGGTAAGTTTCACGGGTAAGTTTCACGGGTGACGTTTTACGGGTGACGTTTCACGGGTCTAGGTTTCACTGGTAAGTTTCACGGGTCAAGGTTTCACGGGTAAGTTTCACGGGTAAGTTTCACGGGTATGTTTCACGGGTGACGTTTCACGGGTCTAGGTTTCACTGGTAAGTTTCACGGGTCAAGGTTTCACGGGTAAGTTTCACGGGTAAGTTTCACGGGTAAGTTTCACGGGTATGTTTCACGGGTGACGTTTCACGGGTCTAGGTTTCACTGGTAAGTTTAACGGGTCAAGGTTTCACGGGTAAGTTTTACGGGTAAGTTTCACGGGTATGTTTTACGGGTATGTTTCACGGGTGACGTTTCACGGGTCTAGGTTTCACTGGTAAGTTTCACGGGTCAAGGTTTCACGGGTAAGTTTCACGGGTAAGTTTCACGGGTATGTTTCACGGGTATGTTTCACGGGTGACGTTTCACGGGTCTAGGTTTCACTGGTAAGTTTCACGGGTCAAGGTTTCACGGGTAAGTTTCACGGGTAAGTTACACGGGTATGTTTCACGGGTGACGTTTCACGGGTCTAGGTTTCACTGGTAAGTTTCACGGGTAAAGGTTTCACGGGTAAGTTTCACGGGTAAGTTTCACGGGTATGTTTCACGGGTGACGTTTCACGGGTCTAGGTTTCACCGGTAAGTTTCACGGGTCAAGGTTTTACGGGTAAGTTTCACGGGTAAGTTTCACGGGTATGTTTCACGGGTGACGTTTCACGGGTCTAGGTTTCACTGGTAAGTTTCACGAGTCAAGGATTCACGGGTAAGTTTCACGGGTATGTTTCACGGGTATGTTTCACGGGTGACATTTCACGGGTCTAGGTTTCACTGGTAAGTTTCACGGGTCAAGGTTTCACGGGTAAGTTTCACGGGTATGTTTCACGGGTGACGTTTCACGGGTCTAGGTTTCACTGGAAAGTTTCACGGGTCAAGGTTTCACGGGTAAGTTTCACGGGTAAGTTTTACGGGTATGTTTTACAGGTGACGTTTCACGGGTCTAGGTTTCACTGGTAAGTTTCACGGGTCAAGGTTTCACGGGTAAGTTTCACGGGTCTAGGTTTCACTGGTAAGTTTCACGGGTCAAGGTTTCACGGGTAAGTTTCACGGGTAAGTTTCACGGGTGACGTTTCACGGGTCTAGGTTTCACTGGTAAGTTTCACGGGTCAAGGTTTCACGGGTAAGTTTCACGGGTAAGTTTCACGGGTATGTTTCAAGGGTGACGTTTCACGGGTCTAGGTTTCACTGGTAAGTTTCACGGGTCAAGGTTTCACGGGTAAGTTTCACGGGTAAGTTTCACGGGTATGTTTCACGGGTGACGTTTCACGGGTCTAGGTTTCACTGGTAAGTTTCACGGGTCAAGGTTTTACGGGTAAGTTTCACGGGTCTAGGTTTCACTGGTAAGTTTCACGGGTCAAGGTTTCACGGGTAAGTTTCACGGGTAAGTTTCACGGGTTTGTTTCACGGGTGACGTTTCACGGGTCTAGGTTTCACTGGAAAGTTTCACGGGTCAAGGTTTCACGGGTAAGTTTCACGGGTAAGTTTCACGGGTATGTTTCACGGGTGACGTTTCACGGGTCTAGGTTTCACTGGTAAGTTTCACGGGTCAAGGTTTCACGGGTAAGTTTTACGGGTAAGTTTCACGGGTGACGTTTCACGGGTGACGTTTCACGGGTCTAGGTTTCACTGGTAAGTTTCACGGGTCAAGGTTTCAAGGGTAAGTTTCACGGGTAAGTTTCACGGGTATGTTTCACGGGTGACGTTTCACGGGTCTAGGTTTCACTGGAAAGTTTCACGGGTCAAGGTTTCACGGGTAAGTTTCAAGGGTAAGTTTCACGGGTAAGTTTTACGGGTATGTTTTACAGGTGACGTTTTACGGGTCTAGGTTTCACTGGTAAGTTTCACGGGTCAAGGTTTCACGGGTAAGTTTTACGGGTAAGTTTCACGGGTAAGTTTCACGGGTAAGTTTCACGGGTATGTTTCACGGGTGACGTTTCACGGGTCTAGGTTTCACTGGTAAGTTTCACGGGTCAAGGTTTCACGGGTAAGTTTCACGGGTAAGTTTCACGGGTAAGTTTCACGGGTATGTTTCACGGGTATGTTTCACGGGTGACGTTTCACGGGTCTAGGTTTCACTGGTAAGTTTCACGGGTCAAGGTTTCACGGGTAAGTTTCACGGGTATGTTTCACGGGTGACGTTTCACGGGTCTAGGTTTCACTGGAAAGTTTCACGGGTCAAGGATTCACGGGTAAGTTTCACGGGTAAGTTTTACGGGTATGTTTTACAGGTGACGTTTCACGGGTCTAGGTTTCACTGGTAAGTTTCACGGGTAAGTTTCACGGGAATGTTTTACGGGTGACGTTTCACGGGTCTAGGTTTCAATGGTAAGTTTCACGGGTCAACGTTTCACGGGTAAGTTTCACGGGTAAGTTTCACAGGTATGTTTCACGGGTGACGTTTCACGGGTCTAGGTTTCACTGGTAAGTTTCACGGGTCAAGGTTTCACGGGTAAGTTTCACTGGTAAGTTTCACGGGTATGTTTCACGGGTCTAGGTTTCACTGGTAAGTTTCACTGGTCAAGGTTTCATGGTTAAGTTTCACGGGTAAGTTTCACGGGTATGTTTCACGGGTCTAGGTTTCACTGGTAAGTTTCACGGGTCAAGGTTTCACGGGTAAGTTTCACGGGTAAGTTTCACGGGTATGTTTCACGGGTGACGTTTCACGGGTCTAGGTTTCACTGGTAAGTTTCACGGGTCAAGGTTTTACGGGTAAGTTTCACGGGTAAGTTTCACGGGTGACGTTTCACGGGTATAGGTTTCACTGGTAAGTTTCACGGGTCAAGGTTTTACGGGTAAGTTTCACGGGTCTAGGTTTCACTGGTAAGTTTCACGGGTCAAGGTTTCACGGGTAAGTTTCACGGGTAAGTTTCACGGGTTTGTTTCACGGGTGACGTTTCACGGGTCTAGGTTTCACTGGTAAGTTTAACGGGTCAAGGTTTCACGGGTAAGTTTTACGGGTAAGTTTCACGGGTATGTTTTACGGGTATGTTTCACGGGTGACGTTTCACGGGTCTAGGTTTCACTGGTAAGTTTCACGGGTCAAGGTTTCACGGGTAAGTTTCACGGGTAAATTTCACGGGTATGTTTCACGGGTGACGTTTCACGGGGGTAGGTTTCACTGGTAAGTTTCACGGGTCAAGGTTTCACGGGTAAGTTTCACGGGTAAGTTACACGGGTATGTTTCACGGGTGACGTTTCACGGGTCTAGGTTTCACTGGTAATTTTCACGGGTCAAGGTTTCACGGGTAAGTTTCACGGGTATGTTTCACGGGTGACGTTTCACGGGTCTAGGTTTCACTGGAAAGTTTCACGGGTCAAGGTTTCACGGGTAAGTTTCACGGGTAAGTTTTACGGGTATGTTTTACAGGTGACGTTTCACGGGTCTAGGTTTCACTGGTAAGTTTCACGGGTCAAGGTTTCACGGGTAAGTTTCACGGGTAAGTTTCACGGGTATGTTTTACGGGTGACGTTTCACGGGTCTAGGTTTCACTGGTAAGTTTCACGGGTCAAGGTTTCACGGGTAAGTTTCACGGGTATGTTTCACGGGTGACGTTTCACGGGTCTAGGTTTCACTGGTAAGTTTCACGGGTCAAGGTTTCACGGGTAAGTTTCACTGGTAAGTTTCACGGGTATGTTTCACGGGTGACGTTTCACGGGTCTAGGTTTCACTGGTAAGTTTCACTGGTCAAGGTTTCATGGTTAAGTTTCACGGGTAAGTTTCACGGGTATGTTTCACGGGTGACGTTTCACGGGTCTAGGTTTCACTGGTAAGTTTCACGGGTCAAGGTTTCACGGGTAAGTTTCACGGGTAAGTTTCACGGGTATGTTTCACGGGTGACGTTTCACGGGTCTAGGTTTCACTGGTAAGTTTCACGGGTCAAGGTTTTACGGGTAAGTTTCACGGGTCTAGGTTTTACTGGTAAGTTTCACGGGTCAAGGTTTCACGGGTAAGTTTCACGGGTATGTTTCACGGGTGACGTTTCACGGGTGACGTTTCACGGGTCTAGGTTTCACTGGAAAGTTTCACGGGTCAAGGTTTCACGGGTAAGTTTCACGGGTAAGTTTCACGGGTTTGTTTCACGGGTGACGTTTCACGGGTCTAGGTTTCACTGGAAAGTTTCACGGGTCAAGGTTTCACGGGTAAGTTTCACGGGTAAGTTTCACAGGTATGTTTCACGGGTGACGTTTCACGGGTCTAGGTTTCACTAGTAAGTTTCACGGGTCAAGGTTTCACGGGTAAGTTTCACGGGTAAGTTTCACGGGTATGTTTCACGGGTGACGTTTTACGGGTCTAGGTTTCACTGGTAAGTTTCACGGGTCAAGGTTTCACGGGTAAGTTTCACGGGTAAGTTTCACGGGTAAGTTTCACGGGTATGTTTCACGGGTGACGTTTCACGGGTCTAGGTTTCACTGGTAAGTTTCACGGGTCAAGGTTTCACGGGTAAGTTTCACGGGTAAGTTTCACGGGTATGTTTCACGGGTATGTTTCACGGGTGACGTTTCACGGGTCTAGGTTTCACTGGTAAGTTTCACGGGTCAAGGTTTCACGGGTAAGTTTCACGGGTAAGTTTCACGGGTAAGTTTCACGGGTATGTTTCACGGGTGACGTTTCACGGGTCTAGGTTTCACTGGTAAGTTTCACGGGTCAAGGTTTCACGGGTAAGTTTTACGGGTAAGTTTCACGGGTATGTTTCACGGGTGACGTTTCACGGGTCTAGGTTTCACTGGTAAGTTTCACGGGTCAAGGTTTCACGGGTAAGTTTCACGGGTAAGTTTCACGGGTATGTTTCACGGGTGACGTTTCACGGGTCTAGGTTTCACTGGTAAGTTTCACGGGTCAAGGTTTTACGGGTAAGTTTCACGGGTAAGTTTCACGGGTATGTTTCACGGGTGACGTTTCACGGGTCTAGGTTTCACTGGTAAGTTTCACGAGTCAAGGTTTCACGGGTAAGTTTCACGGGTAAGTTTTACGGGTAAGTTTCACGGGTGACGTTTTACGGGTGACGTTTCACGGGTCTAGGTTTCACTGGTAAGTTTCACGGGTCAAGGTTTCACGGGTAAGTTTCACGGGTAAGTTTCACGGGTATGTTTCACGGGTGACGTTTCACGGGTCTAGGTTTCACTGGTAAGTTTCACGGGTCAAGGTTTCACGGGTAAGTTTCACGGGTAAGTTTCACGGGTATGTTTCACGGGTGACGTTTCACGGGTCTAGGTTTCACTGGTAAGTTTAACGGGTCAAGGTTTCACGGGTAAGTTTTACGGGTAAGTTTCACGGGTATGTTTTACGGGTATGTTTCACGGGTGACGTTTCACGGGTCTAGGTTTCACTGGTAAGTTTCACGGGTCAAGGTTTCACGGGTAAGTTTCACGGGTATGTTTCACGGGGGACGTTTCACGGGTCTAGGTTTCACTGGTAAGTTTCACGGGTCAAGGTTTCACGGGTAAGTTTCACGGGTAAGTTTCACGGGTATGTTTCACGGGTGACATTTCACGGGTCTAGGTTTCACTGGTAAGTTTCACGGGTCAAGGTTTCACGGGTAAGTTTCACGGGTAAGTTTCACGGGTATGTTTCACGGGTGACGTTTCACGGGTCTAGGTTTCACTGGTAAGTTTCACGGGTCAAGGTTTTACGGGTAAGTTTCACGGGTAAGTTTCACGGGTGACGTTTCACGGGTCTAGGTTTCACTGGTAAGTTTCACGGGTCAAGGTTTTACGGGTAAGTTTCACGGGTCTAGATTTCACTGGTAAGTTTCACGGGTCAAGGTTTCACGGGTAAGTTTCACGGGTAAGTTTCACGGGTTTGTTTCACGGGTGACGTTTCACGGGTCTAGGTTTCACTGGAAAGTTTCACGGATCAAGGTTTCACGGGTAAGTTTCACGGGTAAGTTTCACGGGTATGTTTCACGGGTGACGTTTCACGGGTCTAGGTTTCACTGATAAGTTTCACGGGTCAAGGTTTCACGGGTAAGTTTCACGGGTAAGTTTCACGGGTATGTTTCACGGGTGACGTTTCACGGGTCTAGGTTTCACTGGTAAGTTTCACGGGTCAAGGTTTCACGGGTAAGTTTCACGGGTAAGTTTCACGGGTAAGTTTCACGGGTATGTTTCACGGGTGACGTTTCACGGGTCTAGGTTTCACTGGTAAGTTTCACGGGTCAAGGTTTCACGGGTAAGTTTCACGGGTAAGTTTCACGGGTATGTTTCACGGGTGACGTTTCACGGGTCTAGGTTTCACTGGTAAGTTTCACGGGTCAAGGTTTCACGGGTAAGTTTCACGGGTAAGTTTCACGGGTATGTTTCACGGGTGACGTTTCACGGGTCTAGGTTTCACTGGTAAGTTTCACGGGTCAAGGTTTCACGGGTAAGTTTCACGGGTAAGTTTCACGGGTATGTTTCACGGGTGACGTTTCACGGGTCTAGGTTTCACTGGTAAGTTTCAAGGGTCAAGGTTTCACGGGTAAGTTTCACGGGTAAGTTTCACGGGTGACGATTCACGGGTCTAGGTTTCACTGGTAAGTTTCACGGGTAAGTTTCACGGGTAAGTTTCACGGGTATGTTTCACGGGTATGTTTCACGGGTGACGTTTCACGGGTCTAGGTTTCACTGGTAAGTTTTACGGGTCAAGGTTTCACGGGTAAGTTTCACGGGTAAGTTTCACGGGTATGTTTCACGGGTGACGTTTCACGGGTCTAGGTTTCACTGGTAAGTTTCACGGGTCAAGGTTTCACGGGTAAGTTTCACGGGTAAGTTTCACGGGTATGTTTCACGGGTGACGTTTCACGGGTCTAGGTTTCACTGGTAAGTTTCACGGGTCAAGGTTTCACGGGTAAGTTTCACGGGTAAGTTTCACGGGTGACGATTCACGGGTCTAGGTTTCACTGGTAAGTTTCACGGGTCAAGGTTTCAAGGGTAAGTTTTACGGGTAAGTTTCACGGGTATGTTTCACGGGTGACGTTTCACGGGTCTAGGTTTCACTGGAAAGTTTCACGGGTCAAGGTTTCACGGGTAAGTTTCACGGGTAAGTTTTACGGGTATGTTTTACAGGTGACGTTTCACGGGTCTAGGTTTCACTGGTAAGTTTCACGGGTCAAGGTTTCACGGGTAAGTTTCACGGGTAAGTTTCACGGGTATGTTTCGCGGGTGACGTTTCACGGGTCTAGGTTTCACTGGTAAGTTTCACGGGTCAAGGTTTAACGGGTAAGTTTCACGGGTAAGTTTCACGGGTGACGTTTCACGGGTCTATTTTTCACTGGTAAGTTTCACGGGTCAAGGTTTCACGGGTAAGTTTCACGTGTAAGTTTCACGGGTAAGTTTCACGGGTGACGTTTCACGGGTCTAGGTTTCACTGGTAAGTTTCACGGGTCAAGGTTTCACGGGTAAGTTTCACGGGTAAGTTTCACGGGTAAGTTTCACGGGTGACGTTTCACGGGTCTAGGTTTCACTGGTAAGTTTCACGGGTCAAGGTTTCACGGGTAAGTTTCACGGGTAAGTTTCACGGGTAAGTTTCACGGGTAAGTTTCACGGGTAAGTTTCACGGGTAAGTTTCACGGGTAAGTTTCACGGGTGACGTTTCACGGGTCTAGGTTTCACTGGTAAGTTTCACGGGTCAAGGTTTCACGGGTAAGTTTCACGGGTAAGTTTCACGGGTAAGTTTCACGGGTGACGTTTCACGGGTCTAGGTTTCACTGGTAAGTTTCACGGGTCAAGGTTTCACGGGTAAGTTTCACGGGTAAGTTTCACGGGTATGTTTCAAGGGTGACGTTTCACGGGTCTAGGTTTCACTGGTAAGTTTCACGGGTCAAGGTTTCACGGGTAAGTTTCACGGGTAAGTTTTACGGGTATGTTTCACGGGTGACGTTTCACGGGTCTAGGTTTCACTGGTAAGTTTCACGGGTCAAGGTTTCACGGGTAAGTTTCACGGGTAAGTTTCACGGGTTTGTTTCACGGGTGACGTTTCACGGGTCTAGGTTTCACTGGAAAGTTTCACGGGTCAAGGTTTCACGGGTAAGTTTCACGGGTAAGTTTCACGGGTATGTTTCACGGGTGACGTTTCACGGGTCTAGGTTTCACTGGTAAGTTTCACGGGTCAAGGTTTCACGGGTAAGTTTCACGGGTGACGTTTTACGGGTGACGTTTCACGGGTCTAGGTTTCACTGGTAAGTTTCACGGGTCAAGGTTTCAAGGGTAAGTTTCACGGGTAAGTTTCACGGGTATGTTTCACGGGTGACGTTTCACGGGTCTAGGTTTCACTGGAAAGTTTCACTGGTCAAGGTTTCACGGGTAAGTTTCAAGGGTAAGTTTCACGGGTAAGTTTTACGGGTATGTTTTACAGGTGACGTTTCACGGGTCTAGGTTTCACTGGTAAGTTTCACGGGTCAAGGTTTCACGGGTAAGTTTTACGGGTAAGTTTCACGGGTAAGTTTCACGGGTAAGTTTCACGGGTATGTTTCACGGGTGACGTTTCACGGGTCTAGGTTTTACTGGTAAGTTTCACGGGTCAAGGTTTCACGGGTAAGTTTCACGGGTAAGTTTCACGGGTAAGTTTCACGGGTATGTTTCACGGGTATGTTTCACGGGTGACGTTTCACGGGTCTAGGTTTCACTGGTAAGTTTCACGGGTCAAGGTTTCACGGGTAAGTTTCACGGGTATGTTTCACGGGTGACGTTTCACGGGTCTAGGTTTCACTGGTAAGTTTCACGGGTCAAGGTTTCACGGGTAAGTTTCACTGGTAAGTTTCACGGGTATGTTTCACGGGTGACGTTTCACGGGTCTAGGTTTCACTGGTAAGTTTCACTGGTTAAGGTTTCATGGTTAAGTTTCACGGGTAAGTTTCACGGGTATGTTTCACGGGTGACGTTTCACGGGTCTAGGTTTCACTGGTAAGTTTCACGGGTCAAGGTTTCACGGGTAAGTTTCACGGGTAAGTTTCACGGGTATGTATCACGGGTGACGTTTCACGGGTCTAGGTTTCACTGGTAAGTTTCACGGGTCAAGGTTTTACGGGTAAGTTTCACGGGTATAGGTTTCACTGGTAAGTTTCACGGGTCAAGGTTTTACGGGTAAGTTTCACGGGTCTAGGTTTCACTGGTAAGTTTCACGGGTCAAGGTTTCACGGGTAAGTTTCACGGGTAAGTTTCACGGGTTTGTTTCACGGGTGACGTTTCACGGGTCTAGGTTTCACTGGAAAGTTTCACGGGTCAAGGTTTCACGGGTAAGTTTCAAGGGTAAGTTTCACGGGTATGTTTCACGGGTGACGTTTCACGGGTCTAGGTTTCACTGGTAAGTTTCACGGGTCAAGGTTTCACGGGTAAGTTTCACGGGTAAGTTTCACGGGTATGTTTCACGGGTGACGTTTTGCGGGTCTAGGTTTCACTGGTAAGTTTCACGGGTCAAGGTTTCACGGGTAAGTTTTACGGGTAAGTTTCACGGGTAAGTTTCACGGGTATGTGTCACGGGTGACGTTTCACGGGTCTAGGTTTCACTGGTAAGTTTCACGGGTAAGTTTCACGGGTAAAATTCACGGGTATGTTTCACGGGTATGTTTCACGGGTGACGTTTCACGGGTCTAGGTTTCACTGGTAAGTTTCACGGGTCAAGGTTTCACGGGTAAGTTTCACGGGTAAGTTTCACGGGTAAGTTTCACGGGTATGTTTCACGGGTGACGTTTCACGGGTCTAGGTTTCACTGGTTAGTTTCACGGGTCAAGGTTTCACGGGTAAGTTTCACGGGTAAGTTTCACGGGTATGTTTCACGGGTGACGTTTCACGGGTCTAGGTTTCACTGGTAAGTTTCACGGGTCAAGGTTTCACGGGTAAGTTTCACGGGCAAGTTTCACGGGTAAGTTTCACGGGTATTTTTCACGGGTGACGTTTCACGGGTCTAGGTTTCACTGGTAAGTTTCACGAGTCAATTTTTCACGGGTAAGTTTCACGGGTAAGTTTTACGGGTAAGTTTCACGGGTGACGTTTTACGGGTGACGTTTCACGGGTCTAGGTTTCACTGGTAAGTTTTACGGGTCAAGGTTTCACGGGTAAGTTTCACGGGTAAGTTTCACGGGTATGTTTCACGGGTGACGTTTCACGGGTCTAGGTGTCACTGGTAAGTTTCACGGGTCAAGGTTTCACGGGTAAGTTTTACGGGTAAGTTTCACGGGTAAGTTTCACGGGTATGTTTCACGGGTGACGTTTCACGGGTCTAGGTTTCACTGGTAAGTTTCACGGGTCAAGGTTTCACGGGTAAGTTTCACGGGTAAAATTCACGGGTATGTTTCACGGGTATGTTTCACGGGTGACGTTTCACGGGTCTAGGTTTCACTGGTAAGTTTCACGGGTCAAGGTTTCACGGGTAAGTTTCACGGGTAAGTTTCACGGGTAAGTTTCACGGGTATGTTTCACGGGTGACGTTTCACGGGTCTAGGTTTCACTGGTAAGTTTCACGGGTCAAGGTTTCACGGGTAAGTTTCACGGGTAAGTTTCACGGGTATGTTTCACGGGTGACGTTTCACGGGTCTAGGTTTCACTGGTAAGTTTCACGGGTCAAGGTTTCACGGGTAAGTTTCACGGGTAAGTTTCACGGGTATGTTTCACGGGTGACGTTTCACGGGTCTAGGTTTCACTGGTAAGTTTCACGGGTCAAGGTTTTACGGGTAAGTTTCACGGGTAAGTTTCACGGGTATGTTTCACGGGTGACGTTTCTCGGGTCTAGGTTTCACTGGTAAGTTTCACGAGTCAATTTTTCACGGGTAAGTTTCACGGGTAAGTTTCACGGGTGACGTTTTACGGGTGACGTTTCACGGGTCTAGGTTTCACTGGTAAGTTTCACGGGTCAAGGTTTCACGGGTAAGTTTCACGGGTAAGTTTCACGGGTATGTTTCACGGGTGACGTTTCACGGGTCTAGGTTTCACTGGTAAGTTTCACGGGTCAAGGTTTCACGGGTAAGTTTCACGGGTAAGTTTCACGGGTATGTTTCACGGGTGACGTTTCACGGGTCTAGGTTTCACTGGTAAGTTTAACGGGTCAAGGTTTCACGGGTAAGTTTTACGGGTAAGTTTCACGGGTATGTTTTACGGGTATGTTTCACGGGTGACGTTTCACGGGTCTAGGTTTCACTGGTAAGTTTCACGGGTCAAGGTTTCACGGGTAAGTTTCACGGGTAAGTTTCACGGGTATGTTTCACGGGTATGTTTCACGGGTGACGTTTCACGGGTCTAGGTTTCACTGGTAAGTTTCACGGGTCAAGGTTTCACGGGTAAGTTTCACGGGTAAGTTACACGGGTATGTTTCACGGGTGACGTTTCACGGGTCTAGGTTTCACTGGTAAGTTTCACGGGTCAAGGTTTCACGGGTAAGTTTCACGGGTAAGTTTCACGGGTATGTTTCACGGGTGACGTTTCACGGGTCTAGGTTTCACCGGTAAGTTTCACGGGTCAAGGTTTTACGGGTAAGTTTCACGGGTAAGTTTCACGGGTATGTTTCACGGGTGACGTTTCACGGGTCTAGGTTTCACTGGTAAGTTTCACGAGTCAAGGATTCACGGGTAAGTTTCACGGGTATGTTTCACGGGTATGTTTCACGGGTGACGTTTCACGGGTCTAGGTTTCACTGGAAAGTTTCACGGGTCAAGGTTTCACGGGTAAGTTTCACGGGTAAGTTTTACGGGTATGTTTTACAGGTGACGTTTCACGGGTCTAGGTTTCACTGGTAAGTTTCACGGGTCAAGGTTTCACGGGTAAGTTTCACGGGTATGTTTCACGGGTGACGTTTCACGGGTCTAGGTTTCACTGGAAAGTTTCACGGGTCAAGGTTTCACGGGTAAGTTTCACGGGTAAGTTTTACGGGTATGTTTTACAGGTGACGTTTCACGGGTCTAGGTTTCACTGGTAAGTTTCACGGGTCAAGGTTTCACGGGTAAGTTTCACGGGTCTAGGTTTCACTGGTAAGTTTCACGGGTCAAGGTTTCACGGGTAAGTTTCACGGGTAAGTTTCACGGGTGACGTTTCACGTTTCTAGGTTTCACTGGTAAGTTTCACGGGTCAAGGTTTCACGGGTAAGTTTCACGGGTAAGTTTCACGGGTATGTTTCAAGGGTGACGTTTCACGGGTCTAGGTTTCACTGGTAAGTTTCACGGGTCAAGGTTTCACGGGTAAGTTTCACGGGTAAGTTTCACGGGTATGTTTCACGGGTGACGTTTCACGGGTCTAGGTTTCACTGGTAAGTTTCACGGGTCAAGGTTTTACGGGTAAGTTTCACGGGTCTAGGTTTCACTGGTAAGTTTCACGGGTCAAGGTTTCACGGGTAAGTTTCACGGGTAAGTTTCACGGGTTTGTTTCACGGGTGACGTTTCACGGGTCTAGGTTTCACTGGAAAGTTTCACGGGTCAAGGTTTCACGGGTAAGTTTCACGGGTAAGTTTCACGGGTATGTTTCACGGGTGACGTTTCACGGGTCTAGGTTTCACTGGTAAGTTTCACGGGTCAAGGTTTCACGGGTAAGTTTTACGGGTAAGTTTCACGGGTGACGTTTCACGGGTGACGTTTCACGGGTCTAGGTTTCACTGGTAAGTTTCACGGGTCAAGGTTTCAAGGGTAAGTTTCACGGGTAAGTTTCACGGGTATGTTTCACGGGTGACGTTTCACGGGTCTAGGTTTCACTGGAAAGTTTCACGGGTCAAGGTTTCACGGGTAAGTTTCAAGGGTAAGTTTCACGGGTAAGTTTTACGGGTATGTTTTACAGGTGACGTTTTACGGGTCTAGGTTTCACTGGTAAGTTTCACGGGTCAAGGTTTCACGGGTAAGTTTTACGGGTAAGTTTCACGGGTAAGTTTCACGGGTAAGTTTCACGGGTATGTTTCACGGGTGACGTTTCACGGGTCTAGGTTTCACTGGTAAGTTTCACGGGTCAAGGTTTCACGGGTAAGTTTCACGGGTAAGTTTCACGGGTAAGTTTCACGGGTATGTTTCACGGGTATGTTTCACGGGTGACGTTTCACGGGTCTAGGTTTCACTGGTAAGTTTCACGGGTCAAGGTTTCACGGGTAAGTTTCACGGGTATGTTTCACGGGTGACGTTTCACGGGTCTAGGTTTCACTGGAAAGTTTCACGGGTCAAGGATTCACGGGTAAGTTTCACGGGTAAGTTTTACGGGTATGTTTTACAGGTGACGTTTCACGGGTCTAGGTTTCACTGGTAAGTTTCACGGGTAAGTTTCACGGGTATGTTTTACGGGTGACGTTTCACGGGTCTAGGTTTCACTGGTAAGTTTCACGGGTCAACGTTTCACGGGTAAGTTTCACGGGTAAGTTTCACAGGTATGTTTCACGGGTGACGTTTCACGGGTCTAGGTTTCACTGGTAAGTTTCACGGGTCAAGGTTTCACGGGTAAGTTTCACTGGTAAGTTTCACGGGTATGTTTCACGGGTCTAGGTTTCACTGGTAAGTTTCACTGGTCAAGGTTTCATGGTTAAGTTTCACGGGTAAGTTTCACGGGTATGTTTCACGGGTCTAGGTTTCACTGGTAAGTTTCACGGGTCAAGGTTTCACGGGTAAGTTTCACGGGTAAGTTTCACGGGTATGTTTCACGGGTGACGTTTCACGGGTCTAGGTTTCACTGGTAAGTTTCACGGGTCAAGGTTTTACGGGTAAGTTTCACGGGTAAGTTTCACGGGTGACGTTTCACGGGTATAGGTTTCACTGGTAAGTTTCACGGGTCAAGGTTTTACGGGTAAGTTTCACGGGTCTAGGTTTCACTGGTAAGTTTCACGGGTCAAGGTTTCACGGGTAAGTTTCACGGGTAAGTTTCACGGGTTTGTTTCACGGGTGACGTTTCACGGGTCTAGGTTTCACTGGTAAGTTTAACGGGTCAAGGTTTCACGGAAAAGTTTTACGGGTAAGTTTCACGGGTATGTTTTACGGGTATGTTTCACGGGTGACGTTTCACGGGTCTAGGTTTCACTGGTAAGTTTCACGGGTCAAGGTTTCACGGGTAAGTTTCACGGGTAAATTTCACGGGTATGTTTCACGGGTGACGTTTCACGGGGGTAGGTTTCACTGGTAAGTTTCACGGGTCAAGGTTTCACGGGTAAGTTTCACGGGTAAGTTACACGGGTATGTTTCACGGGTGACGTTTCACGGGTCTAGGTTTCACTGGTAAGTTTCACGGGTCAAGGTTTCACGGGTAAGTTTCACGGGTAAGTTTCACGGGTATGTTTCACGGGTGACGTTTCACGGGTCTAGGTTTCACTGGTAAGTTTCACGGGTCAAGGTTTTACGGGTAAGTTTCACGGGTAAGTTTCACGGGTATGTTTCACGGGTGACGTTTCACGGGTCTAGGTTTCACTGGTAAGTTTCACGAGTCAAGGATTCACGGGTAAGTTTCACGGGTAAGTTTTACGGGTAAGTTTCACGGGTGACGTTTCACGGGTCTAGGTTTCACTGGTAAGTTTCACGGGTCAAGGTTTCACGGGTAAGTTTCACGGGTATGTTTCACGGGTGACGTTTCACGGGTCTAGGTTTCACTGGAAAGTTTCACGGGTCAAGGTTTCACGGGTAAGTTTCACGGGTAAGTTTTACGGGTATGTTTTACAGGTGACGTTTCACGGGTCTAGGTTTCACTGGTAAGTTTCACGGGTCAAGGTTTCACGGGTAAGTTTCACGGGTGACGTTTCACGGGTATGTTTTACGGGTGACGTTTCACGGGTCTAGGTTTCACTGGTAAGTTTCACGGGTCAAGGTTTCACGGGTAAGTTTCACGGGTAAGTTTCACGGGTATGTTTCACGGGTGACGTTTCACGGGTCTAGGTTTCACTGGTAAGTTTCACGGGTCAAGGTTTTACGGGTAAGTTTCACGGGTCTAGATTTCACTGGTAAGTTTCACGGGTCAAGGTTTCACGGGTAAGTTTCACGGGTAAATTTCACGGGTTTGTTTCACGGGTGACGTTTCACGGGTCTAGGTTTCACTGGAAAGTTTCACGGGTCAAGGTTTCACGGGTAAGTTTCACGGGTAAGTTTCACGGGTATGTTTCACGGGTGACGTTTCACGGGTCTAGGTTTCACTGGTAAGTTTCACGGGTCAAGGTTTCACGGGTAAGTTTCACGGGTAAGTTTCACGGGTATGTTTCACGGGTGACGTTTCACGGGTCTAGGTTTCACTGGTAAGTTTCACGGGTCAAGGTTTCACGGGTAAGTTTCACGGGTAAGATTCACGGGTAAGTTTCACGGGTATGTTTCACGGGTGACGTTTCACGGGTCTAGGTTTCACTGGTAAGTTTCACGGGTCAAGGTTTCACGGGTAAGTTTCACGGGTAAGTTTCACGGGTATGTTTCACGGGTATGTTTCACGGGTCTAGGTTTCACTGGTAAGTTTCACGGGTCAAGGTTTCACGGGTAAGTTTTACGGGTAAGTTTCACGGGTATGTTTCACGGGTGACGTTTCACGGGTCTAGGTTTCACTGGTAAGTTTCACGGGTCAAGGTTTTACGGGTAAGTTTCACGGGTAAGTTTCACAAGTATGTTTCACGGGTATGTTTCACGGGTGACGTTTCACGGGTCTAGGTTTCACTGGTAAGTTTCACGGGTCAAGGTTTCACGGGTAAGTTTCACGGGTAAGTTTCACGGGTATGTTTCACGGGTGACGTTTCACGGGTCTAGGTTTCACTGGTAAGTTTCACGGGTCAAGGTTTCACGGGTAAGTTTCACGGGTAAGTTTCACGGGTATGTTTCACGGGTGACGTTTCACGGGTCTAGGTTTCACTGGTAAGTTTCACGGGTCAAGGTTTCACGGGTAAGTTTCACGGGTAAGTTTCACGGGTATGTTTCACGGGTGACGTTTCACGGGTCTAGGTTTCACTGGTAAGTTTTACGGGTCAAGGTTTCACGAATAAGTTTCACGGGTATGTTTCACGGGTATGTTTCACGGGTGACGTTTCACGGGTCTAGGTTTCACTGGTAAGTTTCACGGGTCAAGGTTTCACGGGTAAGTTTCACGGGTAAGTTTCACGGGTATGTTTCACGGGTGACGTTTCACGGGTCTAGGTTTCACTTGTAAGTTTCACGGGTCAAGGTTTCACGGGTAAGTTTCACGGGTAAGTTTCACGGGTATGTTTCACGGGTATGTTTCACGGGTCTAGGTTTCACTGGTAAGTTTCACGGGTCAAGGTTTCACGGGTAAGTTTTACGGGTAAGTTTCACGGGTATGTTTCACGGGTATGTTTCACGGGTGACGTTTCACGGGTCTAGGTTTCACTGGTAAGTTTCACGGGTCAAGGTTTCACGGGTAAGTTTCACGGGTAAGTTTCACGGGTATGTTTCACGGGTGACGTTTCACGGGTCTAGGTTTCACTGGTAAGTTTCACGGGTCAAGGTTTCACGGGTAAGTTTCACGGGTAAGTTTCACGGGTGACGTTTCACGGGTCTAGGTTTCACTGGTAAGTTTCACGGGTCAAGGTTTCAAGGGTAAGTTTCACGGGTAAGTTTCACGGGTATGTTTCACGGGTGACGTTTCACGGGTCTAGGTTTCACTGGTAAGTTTCACGGGTCAAGGTTTTACGGGTAAGTTTCACGGGTAAGTTTCACGGGTATGTTTCACGGGTATGTTTCACGGGTGACGTTTCACGGGTCTAGGTTTCACTGGTAAGTTTCACGGGTCAAGGTTTCACGGGTAAGTTTCACGGGTAAGTTTCACGGGTATGTTTCACGGGTGACGTTTCACGGGTCTAGGTTTCACTGGAAAGTTTCACGGGTCAAGGTTTTACGGGTAAGTTTCACGGGTATGTTTCACGGGTATGTTTCACGGGTGACGTTTCACGGGTCTAGGTTTCACTGGTAAGTTTCACGGGTGAAGGTTTCACGGGTAAGTTTCACGGGTAAGTTTCACGGGTAAGTTTCACGGGTATGTTTCACGGGTGACGTTTCACGGGTCTAGGTTTCACTGGTAAGTTTCACGGGTCAAGGTTTCACAGGTAAGTTTCACGGGTAAGTTTCACGGGTATGTTTCACGGGTGACGTTTCACGGGTCTAGGTTTCACTGGTAAGTTTCACGGGTCAAGGTTTCACGGGTAAGTTTCACGGGTAAGTTTCACGGGTATGTTTCACGGGTGACGTTTCACGGGTCTAGGTTTCACTGGTAAGTTTCACGGCTCAAGGTTTTACGGGTAAGTTTCACGGGTAAGTTTCACGGGTATGTTTCACGGGTGACGTTTCACGGGTCTAGGTTTCACTGGTAAGTTTCACGGGTAAGTTTCACGGGTATGTTTCACGGGTGACGTTTCACGGGTCTAGGTTTCACTGGTAAGTTTCACGGGTCAAGGTTTCACGGGTAAGTTTCACGGGTAAGTTTCACGGGTATGTTTCACGGGTATGTTTCACGGGTCTAGGTTTCACTGGTAAGTTTCACGGGTCAAGGTTTCACGGGTAAGTTTCACGGGTAAGTTTCACGGGTATGTTTCACGGGTGACGTTTCACGGGTCTAGGTTTCACTGGTAAGTTTCACGGGTCAAGGTTTCACGGGTAAGTTTCACGGGTAAGTTTCACGGGTATGTTTCACGGGTGAAGTTTCACGGGTCTAGGTTTCACTGGTAAGTTTCACGGGTCAAGGTTTTACGGGTAAGTTTCACGGGTAAGTTTCACGGGTATGTTTCACGGGTATGTTTCACGGGTCTAGGTTTCACTGGTAAGTTTCACGGGTCAAGGTTTCACGGGTAAGTTTCACGGGTAAGTTTCACGGGTATGTTTCACGGGTGACGTTTCACGGGTCTAGGTTTCACTGGTAAGTTTCACGGGTCAAGGTTTTACGGGTAAGTTTCACGGGTAAGTTTCACGGGTATGTTTCACGGGTATGTTTCACGGGTGACGTTTCACGGGTCTAGGTTTCACTGGTAAGTTTCACGGGTCAAGGTTTCACGGGTAAGTTTCACGGGTAAGTTTCACGGGTATGTTTCACGGGTGACGTTTCACGGGTCTAGGTTTCACTGGTAAGTTTCACGGGTCAAGGTTTCACGGGTAAGTTTCACGGGTAAGTTTCACGGGTATGTTTCACGGGTGACGTTTCACGGGTCTAGGTTTCACTGGTAAGTTTTACGGGTCAAGGTTTCACGGGTAAGTTTCACGGGTATGTTTCACGGGTATGTTTCACGGGTGACGTTTCACGGGTCTAGGTTTCACTGGTAAGTTTCACGGGTCAAGGTTTCACGGGTAAGTTTCACGGGTAAGTTTCACGGGTATGTTTCACGGGTGACGTTTCACGGGTCTAGGTTTCACTGGTAAGTTTTACGGGTCAAGGTTTCACGAATAAGTTTCACGGGTATGTTTCACGGGTATGTTTCACGGGTGACGTTTCACGGGTCTAGGTTTCACTGGTAAGTTTCACGGGTCAAGGTTTCACGGGTAAGTTTCACGGGTAAGTTTCACGGGTATGTTTCACGGGTGACGTTTCACGGGTCTAGGTTTCACTTGTAAGTTTCACGGGTCAAGGTTTCACGGGTAAGTTTCACGGGTAAGTTTCACGGGTATGTTTCACGGGTATGTTTCACGGGTCTAGGTTTCACTGGTAAGTTTCACGGGTCAAGGTTTCACGGGTAAGTTTTACGGGTAAGTTTCACGGGTATGTTTCACGGGTATGTTTCACGGGTGACGTTTCACGGGTCTAGGTTTCACTGGTAAGTTTCACGGGTCAAGGTTTCACGGGTAAGTTTCACGGGTAAGTTTCACGGGTATGTTTCACGGGTGACGTTTCACGGGTCTAGGTTTCACTGGTAAGTTTCACGGGTCAAGGTTTCACGGGTAAGTTTCACGGGTAAGTTTCACGGGTGACGTTTCACGGGTCTAGGTTTCACTGGTAAGTTTCACGGGTCAAGGTTTCAAGGGTAAGTTTCACGGGTAAGTTTCACGGGTATGTTTCACGGGTGACGTTTCACGGGTCTAGGTTTCACTGGTAAGTTTCACGGGTCAAGGTTTTACGGGTAAGTTTCACGGGTAAGTTTCACGGGTATGTTTCACGGGTATGTTTCACGGGTGACGTTTCACGGGTCTAGGTTTCACTGGTAAGTTTCACGGGTCAAGGTTTCACGGGTAAGTTTCACGGGTAAGTTTCACGGGTATGTTTCACGGGTGACGTTTCACGGGTCTAGGTTTCACTGGAAAGTTTCACGGGTCAAGGTTTTACGGGTAAGTTTCACGGGTATGTTTCACGGGTATGTTTCACGGGTGACGTTTCACGGGTCTAGGTTTCACTGGTAAGTTTCACGGGTGAAGGTTTCACGGGTAAGTTTCACGGGTAAGTTTCACGGGTAAGTTTCACGGGTATGTTTCACGGGTGACGTTTCACGGGTCTAGGTTTCACTGGTAAGTTTCACGGGTCAAGGTTTCACAGGTAAGTTTCACGGGTAAGTTTCACGGGTATGTTTCACGGGTGACGTTTCACGGGTCTAGGTTTCACTGGTAAGTTTCACGGGTCAAGGTTTCACGGGTAAGTTTCACGGGTAAGTTTCACGGGTATGTTTCACGGGTGACGTTTCACGGGTCTAGGTTTCACTGGTAAGTTTCACGGCTCAAGGTTTTACGGGTAAGTTTCACGGGTAAGTTTCACGGGTATGTTTCACGGGTGACGTTTCACGGGTCTAGGTTTCACTGGTAAGTTTCACGGGTAAGTTTCACGGGTATGTTTCACGGGTGACGTTTCACGGGTCTAGGTTTCACTGGTAAGTTTCACGGGTCAAGGTTTCACGGGTAAGTTTCACGGGTAAGTTTCACGGGTATGTTTCACGGGTATGTTTCACGGGTCTAGGTTTCACTGGTAAGTTTCACGGGTCAAGGTTTCACGGGTAAGTTTCACGGGTAAGTTTCACGGGTATGTTTCACGGGTGACGTTTCACGGGTCTAGGTTTCACTGGTAAGTTTCACGGGTCAAGGTTTCACGGGTAAGTTTCACGGGTAAGTTTCACGGGTATGTTTCACGGGTGAAGTTTCACGGGTCTAGGTTTCACTGGTAAGTTTCACGGGTCAAGGTTTTACGGGTAAGTTTCACGGGTAAGTTTCACGGGTATGTTTCACGGGTATGTTTCACGGGTCTAGGTTTCACTGGTAAGTTTCACGGGTCAAGGTTTCACGGGTAAGTTTCACGGGTAAGTTTCACGGGTATGTTTCACGGGTGACGTTTCACGGGTCTAGGTTTCACTGGTAAGTTTCACGGGTCAAGGTTTTACGGGTAAGTTTCACGGGTAAGTTTCACGGGTATGTTTCACGGGTATGTTTCACGGGTGACGTTTCACGGGTCTAGGTTTCACTGGTAAGTTTCACGGGTCAAGGTTTCACGGGTAAGTTTCACGGGTAAGTTTCACGGGTATGTTTCACGGGTGACGTTTCACGGGTCTAGGTTTCACTGGTAAGTTTCACGGGTCAAGGTTTCACGGGTAAGTTTCACGGGTAAGTTTCACGGGTATGTTTCACGGGTGACGTTTCACGGGTCTAGGTTTCACTGGTAAGTTTTACGGGTCAAGGTTTCACGGGTAAGTTTCACGGGTATGTTTCACGGGTATGTTTCACGGGTGACGTTTCACGGGTCTAGGTTTCACTGGTAAGTTTCACGGGTCAAGGTTTCACGGGTAAGTTTCACGGGTAAGTTTCACGGGTATGTTTCACGGGTGACGTTTCACGGGTCTAGGTTTCACTGGTAAGTTTCACGGGTCAAGGTTTTACGGGTAAGTTTAACGGGTAAGTTTCACGGGTATGTTTCACGGGTATGTTTCACGGGTGACGTTTCACGGGTCTAGGTTTCACTGGTAAGTTTCACGGGTCAAGGTTTCACGGGTAAGTTTCACGGGTAAGTTTCACGGGTATGTTTCACGGGTGACGTTTCACGGGTCTAGGTTTCACTGGTAAGTTTCACGGGTCAAGGTTTCACGGGTAAGTTTCACGGGTAAGTTTCACGGGTATGTTTCACGGGTGACGTTTCACGGGTCTAGGTTTCACTGGTAAGTTTCACGGGTCAAGGTTTCACGGGTAAGTTTCACGGGTAAGTTTCACGGGTGACGTTTCACGGGTCTAGGTTTCACTGGTAAGTTTCACGGGTCAAGGTTTCAAGGGTAAGTTTTACGGGTAAGTTTCACGGGTATGTTTCACGGGTGACGTTTCACGGGTCTAGGTTTCACTGGAAAGTTTCACGGGTCAAGGTTTCACGGGTAAGTTTCACGGGTAAGTTTCACGGGTATGTTTCACGGGTATGTTTCACGGGTGACGTTTCACGGGTCTAGGTTTCACTGGTAAGTTTCACGGGTCAAGGTTTCACGGGTAAGTTTCACGGGTAAGTTTCACGGGTATGTTTCACGGGTGACGTTTCACGGGTCTAGGTTTCACTGGTAAGTTTCACGGGTCAAGGTTTCACGGGTAAGTTTCACGGGTAAGTTTCACGGGTATGTTTCACGGGTGACGTTTCACGGGTCTAGGTTTCACTGGTAAGTTTCACGGGTCAAGGTTTCACGGGTAAGTTTTGACGGGTAAGTTTCACGGGTATGTTTCACGGGTGACGTTTCACGGGTCTAGGTTTCACTGGTAAGTTTCACGGGTCAAGGTTTTACGGGTAAGTTTCACGGGTAAGTTTCACGGGTATGTTTCACGGGTGACGTTTCACGGGTCTAGGTTTCACTGGTAAGTTTCACGAGTCAAGGTTTCACGGGTAAGTTTCACGGGTAAGTTTTACGGGTAAGTTTCACGGGTGACGTTTTACGGGTGACGTTTCACGGGTCTAGGTTTCACTGGTAAGTTTCACGGGTCAAGGTTTCACGGGTAAGTTTCACGGGTAAGTTTCACGGGTATGTTTCACGGGTGACGTTTCACGGGTCTAGGTTTCACTGGTAAGTTTCACGGGTCAAGGTTTCACGGGTAAGTTTCACGGGTAAGTTTCACGGGTAAGTTTCACGGGTATGTTTCACGGGTCTAGGTTTCACTGGTAAGTTTCACGGGTCAAGGTTTCACGGGTAAGTTTCACGGGTAAGTTTCACGGGTAAGTTTCACGGGTGACGTTTCACGGGTATAGGTTTCACTGGTAAGTTTCACGGGTCAAGGTTTTACGGGTAAGTTTCACGGGTCTAGGTTTCACTGGTAAGTTTCACGGGTCAAGGTTTCACGGGTAAGTTTCACGGGTAAGTTTCACGGGTTTGTTTCACGGGTGACGTTTCACGGGTCTAGGTTTCACTGGTAAGTTTAACGGGTCAATGTTTCACGGGTAAGTTTTACGGGTAAGTTTCACGGGTATGTTTTACGGGTATGTTTCACGGGTGACGTTTCACGGGTCTAGGTTTCACTGGTAAGTTTCACGGGTCAAGGTTTCACGGATAAGTTTCACGGGTAAGTTTCACGGGTATGTTTCACGGGTGACGTTTCACGGGGGTAGGTTTCACTGGTAAGTTTCACGGGTCAAGGTTTCACGGGTAAGTTTCACGGGTAAGTTACACGGGTATGTTTCACGGGTGACGTTTCACGGGTCTAGGTTTCACTGGTAAGTTTCACGGGTCAAGGTTTCACGGGTAAGTTTCACGGGTAAGTTTCACGGGTATGTTTCACGGGTGACGTTTCACGGGTCTAGGTTTCACTGGTAAGTTTCACGGGTCAAGGTTTTACGGGTAAGTTTCACGGGTAAGTTTCACGGGTATGTTTCACGGGTGACGTTTCACGGGTCTAGGTTTCACTGGTAAGTTTCACGAGTCAAGGATTCACGGGTAAGTTTCACGGGTAAGTTTTACGGGTAAGTTTCACGGGTGACGTTTCACGGGTCTAGGTTTCACTGGTAAGTTTCACGGGTCAAGGTTTCACGGGTAAGTTTCACGGGTATGTTTCACGGGTGACGTTTCACGGGTCTAGGTTTCACTGGAAAGTTTCACGGGTCAAGGTTTCACGGGTAAGTTTCACGGGTAAGTTTTACGGGTATGTTTTACAGGTGACGTTTCACGGGTCTAGGTTTCACTGGTAAGTTTCACGGGTCAAGGTTTCACGGGTAAGTTTCACGGGTGACGTTTCACGGGTATGTTTTACGGGTGACGTTTCACGGGTCTAGGTTTCACTGGTAAGTTTCACGGGTCAAGGTTTCACGGGTAAGTTTCACGGGTAAGTTTCACGGGTATGTTTCACGGGTGACGTTTCACGGGTCTAGGTTTCACTGGTAAGTTTCACGGGTCAAGGTTTCACGGGTAAGTTTCACGGGTCTAGATTTCACTGGTAAGTTTCACGGGTCAAGGTTTCACGGGTAAGTTTCACGGGTAAATTTCACGGGTTTGTTTCACGGGTGACGTTTCACGGGTCTAGGTTTCACTGGAAAGTTTCACGGGTCAAAGTTTCACGGGTAAGTTTCACGGGTATGTTTCACGGGTCTAGGTTTCACTGGTAAGTTTCACGGGTCAAGGTTTCACGGGTAAGTTTCACGGGTATGTTTCACGGGTGACGTTTCACGGGTCTAGGTTTCACTGGAAAGTTTCACGGGTCAAGGTTTCACGGGTAAGTTTCACGGGTAAGTTTTACGGGTATGTTTTACAGGTGACGTTTCACGGGTCTAGGTTTCACTGGTAAGTTTCACGGGTCAAGGTTTCACGGGTAAGTTTCACGGGTGACGTTTCACGGGTATGTTTTACGGGTGACGTTTCACGGGTCTAGGTTTCACTGGTAAGTTTCACGGGTCAAGGTTTCACGGGTAAGTTTCACGGGTAAGTTTCACGGGTATGTTTCACGGGTGACGTTTCACGGGTCTAGGTTTCACTGGTAAGTTTCACGGGTCAAGGTTTTACGGGTAAGTTTCACGGGTCTAGATTTCACTGGTAAGTTTCACGGGTCAAGGTTTCACGGGTAAGTTTCACGGGTAAATTTCACGGGTTTGTTTCACGGGTGACGTTTCACGGGTCTAGGTTTCACTGGAAAGTTTCACGGGTCAAGGTTTCACGGGTAAGTTTCACGGGTAAGTTTCACGGGTATGTTTCACGGGTGACGTTTCACGGGTCTAGGTTTCACTGGTAAGTTTCACGGGTCAAGGTTTCACGGGTAAGTTTCACGGGTAAGTTTCACGGGTATGTTTCACGGGTGACGTTTCACGGGTCTAGGTTTCACTGGTAAGTTTCACGGGTCAAGGTTTCACGGGTAAGTTTCACGGGTAAGATTCACGGGTAAGTTTCACGGGTATGTTTCACGGGTGACGTTTCACGGGTCTAGGTTTCACTGGTAAGTTTCACGGGTCAAGGTTTCACGGGTAAGTTTCACGGGTAAGTTTCACGGGTATGTTTCACGGGTATGTTTCACGGGTCTAGGTTTCACTGGTAAGTTTCACGGGTCAAGGTTTCACGGGTAAGTTTCACGGGTAAGTTTCACGGGTATGTTTCACGGGTGACGTTTCACGGGTCTAGGTTTCACTGGTAAGTTTCACGGGTCAAGGTTTTACGGGTAAGTTTCACGGGTAAGTTTCACGGGTATGTTTCACGGGTATGTTTCACGGGTGACGTTTCACGGGTCTAGGTTTCACTGGTAAGTTTCACGGGTCAAGGTTTCACGGGTAAGTTTCACGGGTAAGTTTCACGGGTATGTTTCACGGGTGACGTTTCACGGGTCTAGGTTTCACTGGTAAGTTTCACGGGTCAAGGTTTCACGGGTAAGTTTCACGGGTAAGTTTCACGGGTATGTTTCACGGGTGACGTTTCACGGGTCTAGGTTTCACTGGTAAGTTTCACGGGTCAAGGTTTCACGGGTAAGTTTCACGGGTAAGTTTCACGGGTATGTTTCACGGGTGACGTTTCACGGGTCTAGGTTTCACTGGTAAGTTTTACGGGTCAAGGTTTCACGAATAAGTTTCACGGGTATGTTTCACGGGTATGTTTCACGGGTGACGTTTCACGGGTCTAGGTTTCACTGGTAAGTTTCACGGGTCAAGGTTTCACGGGTAAGTTTCACGGGTAAGTTTCACGGGTATGTTTCACGGGTGACGTTTCACGGGTCTAGGTTTCACTGGTAAGTTTCACGGGTCAAGGTTTTACGGGTAAGTTTCACGGGTAAGTTTCACGGGTATGTTTCACGGGTATGTTTCACGGGTGACGTTTCACGGGTCTAGGTTTCACTGGTAAGTTTCACGGGTCAAGGTTTCACGGGTAAGTTTCACGGGTAAGTTTCACGGGTATGTTTCACGGGTGACGTTTCACGGGTCTAGGTTTCACTGGTAAGTTTCACGGGTCAAGGTTTCACGGGTAAGTTTCACGGGTAAGTTTCACGGGTATGTTTCACGGGTGACGTTTCACGGGTCTAGGTTTCACTGGTAAGTTTCACGGGTCAAGGTTTCACGGGTAAGTTTCACGGGTAAGTTTCACGGGTGACGTTTCACGGGTCTAGGTTTCACTGGTAAGTTTCACGGGTCAAGGTTTCAAGGGTAAGTTTTACGGGTAAGTTTCACGGGTATGTTTCACGGGTGACGTTTCACGGGTCTAGGTTTCACTGGAAAGTTTCACGGGTCAAGGTTTCACGGGTAAGTTTCACGGGTAAGTTTCACGGGTATGTTTCACGGGTATGTTTCACGGGTGACGTTTCACGGGTCTAGGTTTCACTGGTAAGTTTCACGGGTGAAGGTTTCACGGGTAAGTTTCACGGGTAAGTTTCACGGGTAAGTTTCACGGGTATGTTTCACGGGTGACGTTTCACGGGTCTAGGTTTCACTGGTAAGTTTCACGGGTCAAGGTTTCACGGGTAAGTTTCACGGGTAAGTTTCACGGGTATGTTTCACGGGTGACGTTTCACGGGTCTAGGTTTCACTGGTAAGTTTCACGGGTCAAGGTTTCACGGGTAAGTTTCACGGGTAAGTTTCACGGGTATGTTTCACGGGTGACGTTTCACGGGTCTAGGTTTCACTGGTAAGTTTCACGGCTCAAGGTTTTACGGGTAAGTTTCACGGGTAAGTTTCACGGGTATGTTTCACGGGTGACGTTTCACGGGTCTAGGTTTCACTGGTAAGTTTCACGGGTAAGTTTCACGGGTATGTTTCACGGGTGACGTTTCACGGGTCTAGGTTTCACTGGTAAGTTTCACGGGTCAAGGTTTCACGGGTAAGTTTCACGGGTAAGTTTCACGGGTATGTTTCACGGGTATGTTTCACGGGTCTAGGTTTCACTGGTAAGTTTCACGGGTCAAGGTTTCACGGGTAAGTTTCACGGGTAAGTTTCACGGGTATGTTTCACGGGTGACGTTTCACGGGTCTAGGTTTCACTGGTAAGTTTCACGGGTCAAGGTTTCACGGGTAAGTTTCACGGGTAAGTTTCACGGGTATGTTTCACGGGTGACGTTTCACGGGTCTAGGTTTCACTGGTAAGTTTCACGGGTCAAGGTTTTACGGGTAAGTTTCACGGGTAAGTTTCACGGGTATGTTTCACGGGTATGTTTCACGGGTCTAGGTTTCACTGGTAAGTTTCACGGGTCAAGGTTTCACGGGTAAGTTTCACGGGTAAGTTTCACGGGTATGTTTCACGGGTGACGTTTCACGGGTCTAGGTTTCACTGGTAAGTTTCACGGGTCAAGGTTTTACGGGTAAGTTTCACGGGTAAGTTTCACGGGTATGTTTCACGGGTATGTTTCACGGGTGACGTTTCACGGGTCTAGGTTTCACTGGTAAGTTTCACGGGTCAAGGTTTCACGGGTAAGTTTCACGGGTAAGTTTCACGGGTATGTTTCACGGGTGACGTTTCACGGGTCTAGGTTTCACTGGTAAGTTTCACGGGTCAAGGTTTCACGGGTAAGTTTCACGGGTAAGTTTCACGGGTATGTTTCACGGGTGACGTTTCACGGGTCTAGGTTTCACTGGTAAGTTTTACGGGTCAAGGTTTCACGGGTAAGTTTCACGGGTATGTTTCACGGGTATGTTTCACGGGTGACGTTTCACGGGTCTAGGTTTCACTGGTAAGTTTCACGGGTCAAGGTTTCACGGGTAAGTTTCACGGGTAAGTTTCACGGGTATGTTTCACGGGTGACGTTTCACGGGTCTAGGTTTCACTGGTAAGTTTCACGGGTCAAGGTTTTACGGGTAAGTTTCACGGGTAAGTTTCACGGGTATGTTTCACGGGTATGTTTCACGGGTGACGTTTCACGGGTCTAGGTTTCACTGGTAAGTTTCACGGGTCAAGGTTTCACGGGTAAGTTTCACGGGTAAGTTTCACGGGTATGTTTCACGGGTGACGTTTCACGGGTCTAGGTTTCACTGGTAAGTTTCACGGGTCAAGGTTTCACGGGTAAGTTTCACGGGTAAGTTTCACGGGTATGTTTCACGGGTGACGTTTCACGGGTCTAGGTTTCACTGGTAAGTTTCACGGGTCAAGGTTTCACGGGTAAGTTTCACGGGTAAGTTTCACGGGTGACGTTTCACGGGTCTAGGTTTCACTGGTAAGTTTCACGGGTCAAGGTTTCAAGGGTAAGTTTTACGGGTAAGTTTCACGGGTATGTTTCACGGGTGACGTTTCACGGGTCTAGGTTTCACTGGAAAGTTTCACGGGTCAAGGTTTCACGGGTAAGTTTCACGGGTAAGTTTCACGGGTATGTTTCACGGGTATGTTTCACGGGTGACGTTTCACGGGTCTAGGTTTCACTGTTAAGTTTCACGGGTCAAGGTTTCACGGGTAAGTTTCACGGGTAAGTTTCACGGGTATGTTTCACGGGTGACGTTTCACGGGTCTAGGTTTCACTGGTAAGTTTCACGGGTCAAGGTTTCACGGGTAAGTTTCACGGGTAAGTTTCACGGGTATGTTTCACGGGTGACGTTTCACGGGTCTAGGTTTCACTGGTAAGTTTCACGGGTCAAGTTTTCACGGGTAAGTTTCACGGGTAAGTTTCACGGGTATGTTTCACGGGTGACGTTTCACGGGTCTAGGTTTCACTGGTAAGTTTCACGGGTCAAGGTTTTACGGGTAAGTTTCACGGGTAAGTTTCACGGGTATGTTTCACGGGTGACGTTTCACGGGTCTAGGTTTCACTGGTAAGTTTCACGAGTCAAGGTTTCACGGGTAAGTTTCACGGGTAAGTTTTACGGGTAAGTTTCACGGGTGACGTTTTACGGGTGACGTTTCACGGGTCTAGGTTTCACTGGTAAGTTTCACGGGTCAAGGTTTCACGGGTAAGTTTCACGGGTAAGTTTCACGGGTATGTTTCACGGGTGACGTTTCACGGGTCTAGGTTTCACTGGTAAGTTTCACGGGTCAAGGTTTCACGGGTAAGTTTCACGGGTAAGTTTCACGGGTAAGTTTCACGGGTATGTTTCACGGGTCTAGGTTTCACTGGTAAGTTTCACGGGTCAAGGTTTCACGGGTAAGTTTCACGGGTAAGTTTCACGGGTATGTTTCACGGGTGACGTTTCACGGGTCTAGGTTTCACTGGTAAGTTTCACGGGTCAAGGTTTTACGGGTAAGTTTCACGGGTAAGTTTCACGGGTGACGTTTCACGGGTATAGGTTTCACTGGTAAGTTTCACGGGTCAAGGTTTTACGGGTAAGTTTCACGGGTCTAGGTTTCACTGGTAAGTTTCACGGGTCAAGGTTTCACGGGTAAGTTTCACGGGTAAGTTTCACGGGTTTGTTTCACGGGTGACGTTTCACGGGTCTAGGTTTCACTGGTAAGTTTAACGGGTCAAGGTTTCACGGGTAAGTTTTACGGGTAAGTTTCACGGGTATGTTTTACGGGTATGTTTCACGGGTGACGTTTCACGGGTCTAGGTTTCACTGGTAAGTTTCACGGGTCAAGGTTTCACGGGTAAGTTTCACGGGAAAGTTTCACGGGTATGTTTCACGGGTGACGTTTCACGGGGGTAGGTTTCACTGGTAAGTTTCACGGGTCAAGGTTTCACGGGTAAGTTTCACGGGTAAGTTACACGGGTATGTTTCACGGGTGACGTTTCACGGGTCTAGGTTTCACTGGTAAGTTTCACGGGTCAAGGTTTCACGGGTAAGTTTCACGGGTAAGTTTCACGGGTATGTTTCACGGGTGACGTTTCACGGGTCTAGGTTTCACTGGTAAGTTTCACGGGTCAAGGTTTTACGGGTAAGTTTCACGGGTAAGTTTCACGGGTATGTTTCACGGGTGACGTTTCACGGGTCTAGGTTTCACTGGTAAGTTTCACGAGTCAAGGATTCACGGGTAAGTTTCACGGGTAAGTTTTACGGGTAAGTTTCACGGGTGACGTTTCACGGGTCTAGGTTTCACTGGTAAGTTTCACGGGTCAAGGTTTCACGGGTAAGTTTCACGGGTATGTTTCACGGGTGACGTTTCACGGGTCTAGGTTTCACTGGAAAGTTTCACGGGTCAAGGTTTCACGGGTAAGTTTCACGGGTAAGTTTTACGGGTATGTTTTACAGGTGACGTTTCACGGGTCTAGGTTTCACTGGTAAGTTTCACGGGTCAAGGTTTCACGGGTAAGTTTCACGGGTGACGTTTCACGGGTATGTTTTACGGGTGACGTTTCACGGGTCTAGGTTTCACTGGTAAGTTTCACGGGTCAAGGTTTCACGGGTAAGTTTCACGGGTAAGTTTCACGGGTATGTTACACGGGTGACGTTTCACGGGTCTAGGTTTCACTGGTAAGTTTCACGGGTCAAGGTTTCACGGGTAAGTTTCACGGGTCTAGATTTCACTGGTAAGTTTCACGGGTCAAGGTTTCACGGGTAAGTTTCACGGGTAAATTTCACGGGTTTGTTTCACGGGTGACGTTTCACGGGTCTAGGTTTCACTGGAAAGTTTCACGGGTCAAGGTTTCACGGGTAAGTTTCACGGGTAAGTTTCACGGGTATGTTTCACGGGTGACGTTTCACGGGTCTAGGTTTCACTGGTAAGTTTCACGGGTCAAGGTTTCACGGGTAAGTTTCACGGGTAAGTTTCACGGGTATGTTTCACGGGTGACGTTTCACGGGTCTAGGTTTCACTGGTAAGTTTCACGGGTCAAGGTTTCACGGGTAAGTTTCACGGGTAAGATTCACGGGTAAGTTTCACGGGTATGTTTCACGGGTGACGTTTCACGGGTCTAGGTTTCACTGGTAAGTTTCACGGGTCAAGGTTTCACGGGTAAGTTTCACGGGTAAGTTTCACGGGTATGTTTCACGGGTATGTTTCACGGGTGACGTTTCACGGGTCTAGGTTTCACTGGTAAGTTTCACGGGTCAAGGTTTCACGGGTAAGTTTCACGGGTAAGTTTCACGGGTATGTTTCACGGGTGACGTTTCACGGGTCTAGGTTTCACTGGTAAGTTTTACGGGTCAAGGTTTCACGGGTAAGTTTCACGGGTATGTTTCACGGGTATGTTTCACGGGTGACGTTTCACGGGTCTAGGTTTCACTGGTAAGTTTCACGGGTCAAGGTTTCACGGGTAAGTTTCACGGGTAAGTTTCACGGGTATGTTTCACGGGTGACGTTTCACGGGTCTAGGTTTCACTGGTAAGTTTCACGGGTCAAGGTTTTACGGGTAAGTTTCACGGGTAAGTTTCACGGGTATGTTTCACGGGTATGTTTCACGGGTGACGTTTCACGGGTCTAGGTTTCACTGGTAAGTTTCACGGGTCAAGGTTTCACGGGTAAGTTTCACGGGTAAGTTTCACGGGTATGTTTCACGGGTGACGTTTCACGGGTCTAGGTTTCACTGGTAAGTTTCACGGGTCAAGGTTTCACGGGTAAGTTTCACGGGTAAGTTTCACGGGTATGTTTCACGGGTGACGTTTCACGGGTCTAGGTTTCACTGGTAAGTTTCACGGGTCAAGGTTTCACGGGTAAGTTTCACGGGTAAGTTTCACGGGTGACGTTTCACGGGTCTAGGTTTCACTGGTAAGTTTCACGGGTCAAGGTTTCAAGGGTAAGTTTTACGGGTAAGTTTCACGGGTATGTTTCACGGGTGACGTTTCACGGGTCTAGGTTTCACTGGAAAGTTTCACGGGTCAAGGTTTCACGGGTAAGTTTCACGGGTAAGTTTCACGGGTATGTTTCACGGGTATGTTTCACGGGTGACGTTTCACGGGTCTAGGTTTCACTGGTAAGTTTCACGGGTCAAGGTTTCACGGGTAAGTTTCACGGGTAAGTTTCACGGGTAAGTTTCACGGGTATGTTTCACGGGTGACGTTTCACGGGTCTAGGTTTCACTGGTAAGTTTCACGGGTCAAGGTTTCACGGGTAAGTTTCACGGGTAAGTTTCACGGGTATGTTTCACGGGTGACGTTTCACGGGTCTAGGTTTCACTGGTAAGTTTCACGGGTCAAGGTTTCACGGGTAAATTTCACGGGTAAGTTTCACGGGTATGTTTCACGGGTGACGTTTCACGGGTCTAGGTTTCACTGGTAAGTTTCACGGGTCAAGGTTTTACGGGTAAGTTTCACGGGTAAGTTTCACGGGTATGTTTCACGGGTGACGTTTCACGGGTCTAGGTTTCACTGGTAAGTTTCACGAGTCAAGGTTTCACGGGTAAGTTTCACGGGTAAGTTTCACGGGTAAGTTTTACGGGTAAGTTTCACGGGTGACGTTTTACGGGTGACGTTTCACGGGTCTAGGTTTCACTGGTAAGTTTCACGAGTCAAGGTTTCACGGGTAAGTTTCACGGGTAAGTTTCACGGGTATGTTTTACGGGTGACGTTTCACGGGTCTAGGTTTCACTGGTAAGTTTCACGGGTCAAGGTTTCACGGGTAAGTTTCACGGGTAAGTTTCACGGGTAAGTTTCACGGGTATGTTTCACGGGTGACGTTTCACGGGTCTAGGTTTCACTGGTAAGTTTAACGGGTCAAGGTTTCACGGGTAAGTTTTACGGGTAAGTTTCACGGGTATGTTTTACGGGTATGTTTCACGGGTGACGTTTCACGGGTCTAGGTTTCACTGGTAAGTTTCACGGGTCAAGGTTTTACGGGTAAGTTTCACGGGTAAGTTTCACGGGTATGTTTCACGGGGGACGTTTCACGGGTCTAGGTTTCACTGGTAAGTTTCACGGGTCAAGGTTTCACGGGTAAGTTTCACGGGTAAGTTTCACGGGTATGTTTCACGGGTGACGTTTCACGGGTTTAGGTTTCACTGGTAAGTTTCACGGGTCAAGGTTTCACGGGTAAGTTTCACGGGTAAGTTTCACGGGTATGTTTCACGGGTGACGTTTCACGGGTCTAGGTTTCACTGGTAAGTTTCACGGGTCAAGGTTTTACGGGTAAGTTTCACGGGTAAGTTTCACGGGTGACGTTTCACGGGTCTAGGTTTCACTGGTAAGTTTCACGGGTCAAGGTTTTACGGGTAAGTTTCACGGGTCTAGATTTCACTGGTAAGTTTCACGGGTCAAGGTTTCACGGGTAAGTTTCACGGGTAAGTTTCACGGGTTTGTTTCACGGGTGACGTTTCACGGGTCTAGGTTTCACTGGATAGTTTCACGGGTCAAGGTTTCACGGGTAAGTTTCACGGGTAAGTTTCACATGTATGTTTCACGGGTGACGTTTCACGGGTCTAGGTTTCACTGGTAAGTTTCACGGGTCAAGGTTTCACGGGTAAGTTTCACGGGTAAGTTTCACGGGTATGTTTCACGGGTGACGTTTCACGGGTCTAGGTTTCACTGGTAAGTTTCACGGGTCAAGGTTTTACGGGTAAGTTTCACGGGTAAGTTTCACGGGTATGTTTCACGGGGGACGTTTCACGGGTCTAGGTTTCACTGGTAAGTTTCACGGGTCAAGGTTTCACGGGTAAGTTTCACGGGTAAGTTTCACGGGTATGTTTCACGGGTGACGTTTCACGGGTGACGTTTCACGGGTCTAGGTTTCACTGGTAAGTTTCACGGGTCAAGGTTTTACGGGTAAGTTTCACGGGTAAGTTTCACGGGTATGTTTCACGGGGGACGTTTCACGGGTCTAGGTTTCACTGGTAAGTTTCACGGGTCAAGGTTTCACGGGTAAGTTTCACGGGTAAGTTTCACGGGTATGTTTCATTGGTGACGTTTCACGGGTTTAGGTTTCACTGGTAAGTTTCACGGGTCAAGGTTTCACGGGTAAGTTTCACGGGTAAGTTTCACGGGTATGTTTCACGGGTGACGTTTCACGGGTCTAGGTTTCACTGGTAAGTTTCACGGGTCAAGGTTTTACGGGTAAGTTTCACGGGTAAGTTTCACGGGTGACGTTTCACGGGTCTAGGTTTCACTGGTAAGTTTCACGGGTCAAGGTTTTACGGGTAAGTTTCACGGGTCTAGATTTCACTGGTAAGTTTCACGGGTCAAGGTTTCACGGGTAAGTTTCACGGGTAAGTTTCACGGGTAAGTTTCACGGGTGACGTTTCACGGGTCTAGGTTTCACTGGAAAGTTTCACGGGTCAAGGTTTCACGGGTAAGTTTCACGGGTAAGTTTCACGGGTATGTTTCACGGGTGACGTTTCACGGGTCTAGGTTTCACTGGTAAGTTTCACGGGTCAAGGTTTCACGGGTAAGTTTCACGGGTAAGTTTCACGGGTATGTTTCACGGGTGACGTTTCACGGGTCTAGGTTTCACTGGTAAGTTTCACGGGTCAAGGTTTCACGGGTAAGTTTCACGGGTAAGTTTCACGGGTAAGTTTCACGGGTATGTTTCACGGGTGACGTTTCACGGGTCTAGGTTTCACTGGTAAATTTCACGGGTCAAGGTTTCACGGGTAAGTTTCACGGGTAAGTTTCACGGGTATGTTTCACGGGTATGTTTCACGGGTGACGTTTCACGGGTCTAGGTTTCACTGGTAAGTTTCACGGGTCAAGGTTTCACGGGTAAGTTTCACGGGTAAGTTTCACGGGTATGTTTCACGGGTGACGTTTCACGGGTCTAGGTTTCACTGGTAAGTTTTACGGGTCAAGGTTTCACGGGTAAGTTTCACGGGTATGTTTTACGGGTATGTTTCACGGGTGACGTTTCACGGGTCTAGGTTTCACTGGTAAGTTTCACGGGTCAAGGTTTCACGGGTAAGTTTCACGGGTAAGTTTCACGGGTATGTTTCACGGGTGACGTTTCACGGGTCTAGGTTTCACTGGTAAGTTTCACGGGTCAAGGTTTCACGGGTAAGTTTCACGGGTAAGTTTCACGGGTATGTTTCACGGGTATGTTTCACGGGTGACGTTTCACGGGTCTAGGTTTCACTGGTAAGTTTCACGGGTCAAGGTTTCACGGGTAAGTTTCACGGGTAAGTTTCACGGGTATGTTTCACGGGTGACGTTTCACGGGTCTAGGTTTCACTGGTAAGTTTCACGGGTCAAGGTTTCACGGGTAAGTTTCACGGGTAAGTTTCACGGGTATGTTTCACGGGTGACGTTTCACGGGTCTAGGTTTCACTGGTAAGTTTCACGGGTCAAGGTTTCACGGGTAAGTTTCACGGGTAAGTTTCACGGGTGACGATTCACGGGTCTAGGTTTCACTGGTAAGTTTCACGGGTAAGTTTCACGGGTAAGTTTCACGGGTATGTTTCACGGGTATGTTTCACGGGTGACGTTTCACGGGTCTAGGTTTCACTGGTAAGTTTCACGGGTCAAGGTTTCACGGGTAAGTTTCACGGGTAAGTTTCACGGGTGACGTTTCACGGGTCTAGGTTTCACGGGTCTAGGTTTCACTGGTAAGTTTCACGGGTCAAGGTTTCACGGGTAAGTTTCACGGGTAAGTTTCACGGGTATGTTTCACGGGTGACGTTTCACGGGTCTAGGTTTCACTGGTAAGTTTCACGGGTCAAGGTTTCACGGGTAAGTTTCACGGGTAAGTTTCACGGGTGACGATTCACGGGTCTAGGTTTCACTGGTAAGTTTCACGGGTCAAGGTTTCAAGGGTAAGTTTTACGGGTAAGTTTCACGGGTATGTTTCACGGGTGACGTTTCACGGGTCTAGGTTTCACTGGAAAGTTTCACGGGTCAAGGTTTCACGGGTAAGTTTCACGGGTAAGTTTTACGGGTATGTTTTACAGGTGACGTTTCACGGGTCTAGGTTTCACTGGTAAGTTTCACGGGTCAAGGTTTCACGGGTAAGTTTCACGGGTAAGTTTCACGGGTATGTTTCGCGGGTGACGTTTCACGGGTCTAGGTTTCACTGGTAAGTTTCACGGGTCAAGGTTTAACGGGTAAGTTTCACGGGTAAGTTTCACGGGTAAGTTTCACGGGTGACGTTTCACGGGTCTATTTTTCACTGGTAAGTTTCACGGGTCAAGGTTTCACGGGTAAGTTTCACGTGTAAGTTTCACGGGTAAGTTTCACGGGTGACGTTTCACGGGTCTAGGTTTCACTGGTAAGTTTCACGGGTCAAGGTTTCACGGGTAAGTTTCACGGGTAAGTTTCACGGGTGACGTTTCACGGGTCTAGGTTTCACTGGTAAGTTTCACGGGTCAAGGTTTCACGGGTAAGTTTCACGGGTAAGTTTCACGGGTAAGTTTCACGGGTAAGTTTCACGGGTAAGTTTCACGGGTGACGTTTCACGGGTCTAGGTTTCACTGGTAAGTTTCACGGGTCAAGGTTTCACGGGTAAGTTTCACGGGTAAGTTTCACGGGTATGTTTCAAGGGTGACGTTTCACGGGTCTAGGTTTCACTGGTAAGTTTCACGGGTCAAGGTTTCACGGGTAAGTTTCACGGGTAAGTTTCACGGGTATGTTTCACGGGTGACGTTTCACGGGTCTAGGTTTCACTGGTAAGTTTCACGGGTCAAGGTTTCACGGGTAAGTTTCACGGGTAAGTTTCACGGGTTTGTTTCACGGGTGACGTTTCACGGGTCTAGGTTTCACTGGAAAGTTTCACGGGTCAAGGTTTCACGGGTAAGTTTTACGGGTAAGTTTCACGGGTATGTTTCACGGGTGACGTTTCACGGGTCTAGGTTTCACTGGTAAGTTTCACGGGTCAAGGTTTCACGGGTAAGTTTCACGGGTGACGTTTCACGGGTGACGTTTCACGGGTCTAGGTTTCACTGGTAAGTTTCACGGATCAAGGTTTCAAGGGTAAGTTTCACGGGTAAGTTTCACGGGTATGTTTCACGGGTGACGTTTCACGGGTCTAGGTTTTACTGGAAAGTTTCACGGGTCAAGGTTTCACGGGTAAGTTGCAAGGGTAAGTTTCACGGGTAAGTTTCACGGGTATGTTTCACGGGTATGTTTCACGGGTGACGTTTCACGGGTCTAGGTTTCACTGGTAAGTTTCACGGGTCAAGGTTTCACGGGTAAGTTTCACGGGTATGTTTCACGGGTGACGTTTCACGGGTCTAGGTTTCACTGGTAAGTTTCACGGGTCAAGGTTTCACGGGTAAGTTTCACTGGTAAGTTTCACGGGTATGTTTCACGGGTGACGTTTCACGGGTCTAGGTTTCACTGGTAAGTTTCACTGGTCAAGGTTTCATAATTAAGTTTCACGGGTAAGTTTCACGGGTATGTTTCACGGGTGACGTTTCACGGGTCTAGGTTTCACTGGTAAGTTTTACGGGTCAAGGTTTCACGGGTAAGTTTCACGGGTAAGTTTCACGGGTATGTTTCACGGGTGACGTTTCACGGGTCTAGGTTTCACTGGTAAGTTTCACGGGTCAAGGTTTTACGGGTAAGTTTCACGGGTGACGTTTCACGGGTATAGGTTTCACTGGTAAGTTTCACGGGTCAAGGTTTTACGGGTAAGTTTACCGGGTCTAGGTTTCACTGGTAAGTTTCACGGGTCAAGGTTTCACGGGTAAGTTTCACGGGTAAGTTTCACGGGTAAGTTTCACGGGTATGTTTCACGGGTGACGTTTCACGGGTCTAGGTTTCACTGCTAAGTTTCACGGGTCAAGGTTTTACGGGTAAGTTTCACGGGTAAGTTTCACGGGTATGTTTCACGGGTGACGTTTCACGGGTCTAGGTTTCACTGGTAAGTTTCACGAGTCAATTTTTCACGGGTAAGTTTCACGGGTAAGTTTTACGGGTAAGTTTCACGGGTGACGTTTTACGGGTGACGTTTCACGGGTCTAGGTTTCACTGGTAAGTTTCACGGGTCAAGGTTTCACGGGTAAGTTTCACGGGTAAGTTTCACGGGTATGTTTCACGGGTGACGTTTCACGGGTCTAGGTTTCACTGGTAAGTTTCACGGGTCAAGGTTTCACGGGTAAGTTTTACGGGTAAGTTTCACGGGTAAGTTTCACGGGTATGTTTCACGGGTGACGTTTCACGGGTCTAGGTTTCACTGGTAAGTTTCACGGGTCAAGGTTTCACGGGTAAGTTTCACGGGTAAAATTCACGGGTATGTTTCACGGGTATGTTTCACGGGTGACGTTTCACGGGTCTAGGTTTCACTGGTAAGTTTCACGGGTCAAGGTTTCACGGGTAAGTTTCACGGGTAAGTTTCACGGGTAAGTTTTACGGGTATGTTTCACGGGTGACGTTTCACGGGTCTAGGTTTCACTGGAAAGTTTCACGGGTCAAGGTTTCACGGGTAAGTTTCAAGGGTAAGTTTCACGGGTATGTTTCACGGGTGACGTTTCACGGGTCTAGGTTTCACTGGTAAGTTTCACGGGTCAAGGTTTCACGGGTAAGTTTCACAGGTAAGTTTCACGGGTATGTTTCACGGGTGACGTTTTGCGGGTCTAGGTTTCACTGGTAAGTTTCACGGGTCAAGGTTTCACGGGTAAGTTTTACGGGTAAGTTTCACGGGTAAGTTTCACGGGTATGTTTCACGGGTGACGTTTCACGGGTCTAGGTTTCACTGGTAAGTTTCACGGGTAAGTTTCACGGGTAAAATTCACGGGTATGTTTCACGGGTATGTTTCACGGGTGACGTTTCACGGGTCTAGGTTTCACTGGTAAGTTTCACGGGTCAAGGTTTCACGGGTAAGTTTCACGGGTAAGTTTCACGGGTAAGTTTCACGGGTATGTTTCACGGGTGACGTTTCACGGGTCTAGGTTTCACTGGTAAGTTTCACGGGTCAAGGTTTCACGGGTAAGTTTCACGGGTAAGTTTCACGGGTATGTTTCACGGGTCTAGGTTTCACTGGTAAGTTTCACGGGTCAAGGTTTCACGGGTAAGTTTCACGGGTAAGTTTCACGGGTAAGTTTCACGGGTATGTTTCACGGGTGACGTTTCACGGGTCTAGGTTTCACTGCTAAGTTTCACGGGTCAAGGTTTTACGGGTAAGTTTCACGGGTAAGTTTCACGGGTATGTTTCACGGGTGACGTTTCACGGGTCTAGGTTTCACTGGTAAGTTTCACGAGTCAATTTTTCACGGGTAAGTTTCACGGGTAAGTTTTACGGGTAAGTTTCACGGGTGACGTTTTACGGGTGACGTTTCACGGGTCTAGGTTTCACTGGTAAGTTTCACGGGTCAAGGTTTCACGGGTAAGTTTCACGGGTAAGTTTCACGGGTATGTTTCACGGGTGACGTTTCACGGGTCTAGGTTTCACTGGTAAGTTTCACGGGTCAAGGTTTCACGGGTAAGTTTCACGGGTAAGTTTCACGGGTAAGTTTTACGGGTATGTTTCACGGGTGACGTTTCACGGGTCTAGGTTTCACTGGTAAGTTTCACGGGTCAAGGTTTCACGGGTAAGTTTCACGGGTAAGTTTCACGGGTATGTTTTACGGGTGACGTTTCACGGGTCTAGGTTTCACTGGTAAGTTTCACGGGTCAAGGTTTCACGGGTAAGTTTCACGGGTAAGTTTCACGGGTATGTTTCACGGGTGACGTTTCACGGGTCTAGGTTTCACTGGTAAGTTTCACGGGTCAAGGTTTTACGGGTAAGTTTCACGGGTAAGTTTCACGGGTATGTTTCACGGGTGACGTTTCACGGGTCTAGGTTTCACTGGTAAGTTTCACGAGTCAATTTTTCACGGGTAAGTTTCACGGGTAAGTTTTACGGGTAAGTTTCACGGGTGACGTTTTACGGGTGACGTTTCACGGGTCTAGGTTTCACTGGTAAGTTTCACGGGTCAAGGTTTCACGGTTAAGTTCCACGGGTAAGTTTCACGGGTATGTTTCACGGGTGACGTTTCACGGGTCTAGGTTTCACTGGTAAGTTTCACGGGTCAAGGTTTCACGGGTAAGTTTCACGGGTAAGTTTCACGGGTAAGTTTCACGGGTATGTTTCACGGGTGACGTTTCACGGGTCTAGGTTTCACTGGTAAGTTTAACGGGTCAAGGTTTCACGGGTAAGTTTTACGGGTAAGTTTCACGGGTATGTTTTACGGGTATGTTTCACGGGTGACGTTTCACGGGTCTAGGTTTCACTGGTAAGTTTCACGGGTCAAGGTTTCACTGGAAAGTTTCACGGGTCAAGGTTTCACGGGTAAGTTTTACGGGTAAGTTTCACGGGTATGTTTCACGGGTGACGTTTCACGGGTCTAGGTTTCACTGGTAAGTTTCACGGGTCAAGGTTTCACGGGTAAGTTTCACGGGTGACGTTTCACGGGTGACGTTTCACGGGTCTAGGTTTCACTGGTAAGTTTCACGGGTCAAGGTTTCAAGGGTAAGTTTCACGGGTAAGTTTCACGGGTATGTTTCACGGGTGACGTTTCACGGGTCTAGGTTTTACTGGAAAGTTTCACGGGTCAAGGTTTCACGGGTAAGTTGCAAGGGTAAGTTTCACGGGTAAGTTTCACGGGTATGTTTCACGGGTATGTTTCACGGGTGACGTTTCACGGGTCTAGGTTTCACTGGTAAGTTTCACGGGTCAAGGTTTCACGGGTAAGTTTCACGGGTATGTTTCACGGGTGACGTTTCACGGGTCTAGGTTTCACTGGTAAGTTTCACGGGTCAAGGTTTCACGGGTAAGTTTCACTGGTAAGTTTCACGGGTATGTTTCACGGGTGACGTTTCACGGGTCTAGGTTTCACTGGTAAGTTTCACTGGTCAAGGTTTCATAATTAAGTTTCACGGGTAAGATTCACGGGTATGTTTCACGGGTGACGTTTCACGGGTCTAGGTTTCACTGGTAAGTTTTACGGGTCAAGGTTTCACGGGTAAGTTTCACTGGTAAGTTTCACGGGTATGTTTCACGGGTGACGTTTCACGGGTCTAGGTTTCACTGGTAAGTTTCACGGGTCATGGTTTTACGGGTAAGTTTCACGGGTGACGTTTCACGGGTATAGGTTTCACTGGTAAGTTTCACGGGTCAAGGTTTTACAAGTAAGTTTCACGGGTCTAGGTTTCACTGGTAAGTTTCACGGGTCAAGGTTTCACGGGTAAGTTTCACGGGTAAGTTTCACGGGTAAGTTTCACGGGTATGTTTCACGGGTGACGTTTCACGGGTCTAGGTTTCACTGCTAAGTTTCACGGGTCAAGGTTTTACGGGTAAGTTTCACGGGTAAGTTTCACGGGTATGTTTCACGGGTGACGTTTCACGGGTCTAGGTTTCACTGGTAAGTTTCACGAGTCAATTTTTCACGGGTAAGTTTCACGGGTAAGTTTTACGGGTAAGTTTCACGGGTGACGTTTTACGGGTGACGTTTCACGGGTCTAGGTTTCACTGGTAAGTTTCACGGGTCAAGGTTTCACGGGTAAGTTTCACGGGTAAGTTTCACGGGTATGTTTCACGGGTGACGTTTCACGGGTCTAGGTTTCACTGGTAAGTTTCACGGGTCAAGGTTTCACGGGTAAGTTTTACGGGTAAGTTTCACGGGTAAGTTTCACGGGTATGTTTCACGGGTGACGTTTCAAGGGTCTAGGTTTCACTGGTAAGTTTCACGGGTCAAGGTTTCACGGGTAAGTTTCACGGGTAAAATTCACGGGTATGTTTCACGGGTATGTTTCACGGGTGACGTTTCACGGGTCTAGGTTTCACTGGTAAGTTTCACGGGTCAAGGTTTCACGGGTAAGTTTCACGGGTAAGTTTCACGGGTAAGTTTTACGGGTATGTTTCACGGGTGACGTTTCACGGGTCTAGGTTTCACTGGAAAGTTTCACGGGTCAAGGTTTCACGGGTAAGTTTCAAGGGTAAGTTTCACGGGTATGTTTCACGGGTGACGTTTCACGGGTCTAGGTTTCACTGGTAAGTTTCACGGGTCAAGGTTTCACGGGTAAGTTTCACAGGTAAGTTTCACGGGTATGTTTCACGGGTGACGTTTTGCGGGTCTAGGTTTCACTGGTAAGTTTCACGGGTCAAGGTTTCACGGGTAAGTTTTACGGGTAAGTTTCACGGGTAAGTTTCACGGGTATGTTTCACGGGTGACGTTTCACGGGTCTAGGTTTCACTGGTAAGTTTCACGGGTAAGTTTCACGGGTAAAATTCACGGGTATGTTTCACGGGTATGTTTCACGGGTGACGTTTCACGGGTCTAGGTTTCACTGGTAAGTTTCACGGGTCAAGGTTTCACGGGTAAGTTTCACGGGTAAGTTTCACGGGTAAGTTTCACGGGTATGTTTCACGGGTGACGTTTCACGGGTCTAGGTTTCACTGGTAAGTTTCACGGGTCAAGGTTTCACGGGTAAGTTTCACGGGTATGTTTCACGGGTCTAGGTTTCACTGGTAAGTTTCACGGGTCAAGGTTTCACGGGTAAGTTTCACGGGTAAGTTTCACGGGTAAGTTTCACGGGTATGTTTCACGGGTGACGTTTCACGGGTCTAGGTTTCACTGCTAAGTTTCACGGGTCAAGGTTTTACGGGTAAGTTTCACGGGTAAGTTTCACGGGTATGTTTCACGGGTGACGTTTCACGGGTCTAGGTTTCACTGGTAAGTTTCACGAGTCAATTTTTCACGGGTAAGTTTCACGGGTAAGTTTTACGGGTAAGTTTCACGGGTGACGTTTTACGGGTGACGTTTCACGGGTCTAGGTTTCACTGGTAAGTTTCACGGGTCAAGGTTTCACGGGTAAGTTTCACGGGTAAGTTTCACGGGTATGTTTCACGGGTGACGTTTCACGGGTCTAGGTTTCACTGGTAAGTTTCACGGGTCAAGGTTTCACGGGTAAGTTTCACGGGTAAAATTCACGGGTATGTTTCACGGGTATGTTTCACGGGTGACGTTTCACGGGTCTAGGTTTCACTGGTAAGTTTCACGGGTCAAGGTTTCACGGGTCAAGGTTTCACGGGTAAGTTTCACGGGTAAGTTTCACGGGTAAGTTTTACGGGTATGTTTCACGGGTGACGTTTCACGGGTCTAGGTTTCACTGGTAAGTTTCACGGGTCAAGGTTTCACGGGTAAGTTTCACGGGTAAGTTTCACGGGTATGTTTTACGGGTGACGTTTCACGGGTCTAGGTTTCACTGGTAAGTTTCACGGGTCAAGGTTTCACGGGTAAGTTTCACGGGTAAGTTTCACGGGTATGTTTCACGGGTGACGTTTCACGGGTCTAGGTTTCACTGGTAAGTTTCACGGGTCAAGGTTTTACGGGTAAGTTTCACGGGTAAGTTTCACGGGTATGTTTCACGGGTGACGTTTCACGGGTCTAGGTTTCACTGGTAAGTTTCACGAGTCAATTTTTCACGGGTAAGTTTCACGGGTAAGTTTTACGGGTAAGTTTCACGGGTGACGTTTTACGGGTGACGTTTCACGGGTCTAGGTTTCACTGGTAAGTTTCACGGGTCAAGGTTTCACGGGTAAGTTCCACGGGTAAGTTTCACGGGTATGTTTCACGGGTGACGTTTCACGGGTCTAGGTTTCACTGGTAAGTTTCACGGGTCAAGGTTTCACGGGTAAGTTTCACGGGTAAGTTTCACGGGTAAGTTTCACGGGTATGTTTCACGGGTGACGTTTCACGGGTCTAGGTTTCACTGGTAAGTTTAACGGGTCAAGGTTTCACGGGTAAGTTTTACGGGTAAGTTTCACGGGTATGTTTTACGGGTATGTTTCACGGGTGACGTTTCACGGGTCTAGGTTTCACTGGTAAGTTTCACGGGTCAAGGTTTCACGGGTAAGTTTCACGGGTAAGTTTCACGGGTATGTTTCACGGGTGACGTTTCACGGGTCTAGGTTTCACTGGTAAGTTTCACGGGTCAAGGTTTCACGGGTAAGTTTCACGGGTAAGTTACACGGGTATGTTTCACGGGTGACGTTTCACGGGTCTAGGTTTCACTGGTAAGTTTCACGGGTCAAGGTTTCACGGGTAAGTTTCACGGGTAAGTTTCACGGGTATGTTTCACGGGTGACGTTTCACGGGTCTAGGTTTCACTGGTAAGTTTCACGGGTCAAGGTTTTACGGGTAAGTTTCACGGGTAAGTTTCACGGGTATGTTTCACGGGTGACGTTTCACGGGTCTAGGTTTCACTGGTAAGTTTCACGAGTCAAGGATTCACGGGTAAGTTTCACGGGTATGTTTCACGGGTATGTTTCACGGGTGACGTTTCACGGGTCTAGGTTTCACTGGTAAGTTTCACGGGTCAAGGTTTCACGGGTAAGTTTCACGGGTATGTTTCACGGGTGACGTTTCACGGGTCTAGGTTTCACTGGAAAGTTTCACGGGTCAAGGTTTCACGGGTAAGTTTCACGGGTAAGTTTTACGGGTATGTTTTACAGGTGACGTTTCACGGGTCTAGGTTTCACTGGTAAGTTTCACGGGTCAAGGTTTCACGGGTAAGTTTCACGGGTGACGTTTCACGGGTCTAGGTTTCACTGGTAAGTTTCACGGGTCAAGGTTTCACGGGTAAGTTTCACGGGTGACGTTTCACGGGTCTAGGTTTCACTGGTAAGTTTCACGGGTCAAGGTTTCACGGGTAAGTTTCACGGGTAAGTTTCACGGGTATGTTTCACGGGTCTAGGTTTCACTGGTAAGTTTCACGGGTCAAGGTTTCACGGGTAAGTTTCACGGGTAAGTTTCACGGGTAAGTTTCACGGGTATGTTTCACGGGTGACGTTTCACGGGTCTAGGTTTCACTGCTAAGTTTCACGGGTCAAGGTTTTACGGGTAAGTTTCACGGGTAAGTTTCACGGGTATGTTTCACGGGTGACGTTTCACGGGTCTAGGTTTCACTGGTAAGTTTCACGAGTCAATTTTTCACGGGTAAGTTTCACGGGTAAGTTTTACGGGTAAGTTTCACGGGTGACGTTTTACGGGTGACGTTTCACGGGTCTAGGTTTCACTGGTAAGTTTCACGGGTCAAGGTTTCACGGGTAAGTTTCACGGGTAAGTTTCACGGGTATGTTTCACGGGTGACGTTTCACGGGTCTAGGTTTCACTGGTAAGTTTCACGGGTCAAGGTTTCACGGGTAAGTTTCACGGGTAAAATTCACGGGTATGTTTCACGGGTATGTTTCACGGGTGACGTTTCACGGGTCTAGGTTTCACTGGTAAGTTTCACGGGTCAAGGTTTCACGGGTAAGTTTCACGGGTAAGTTTCACGGGTAAGTTTTACGGGTATGTTTCACGGGTGACGTTTCACGGGTCTAGGTTTCACTGGTAAGTTTCACGGGTCAAGGTTTCACGGGTAAGTTTCACGGGTAAGTTTCACGGGTATGTTTTACGGGTGACGTTTCACGGGTCTAGGTTTCACTGGTAAGTTTCACGGGTCAAGGTTTCACGGGTAAGTTTCACGGGTAAGTTTCACGGGTATGTTTCACGGGTGACGTTTCACGGGTCTAGGTTTCACTGGTAAGTTTCACCGGTCAAGGTTTTACGGGTAAGTTTCACGGGTAAGTTTCACGGGTATGTTTCACGGGTGACGTTTCACGGGTCTAGGTTTCACTGGTAAGTTTCACGAGTCAATTTTTCACGGGTAAGTTTCACGGGTAAGTTTTACGGGTAAGTTTCACGGGTGACGTTTTACGGGTGACGTTTCACGGGTCTAGGTTTCACTGGTAAGTTTCACGGGTCAAGGTTTCACGGGTAAGTTCCACGGGTAAGTTTCACGGGTATGTTTCACGGGTGACGTTTCACGGGTCTAGGTTTCACTGGTAAGTTTCACGGGTCAAGGTTTCACGGGTAAGTTTCACGGGTAAGTTTCACGGGTAAGTTTCACGGGTATGTTTCACGGGTGACGTTTCACGGGTCTAGGTTTCACTGGTAAGTTTAACGGGTCAAGGTTTCACGGGTAAGTTTTACGGGTAAGTTTCACGGGTATGTTTTACGGGTATGTTTCACGGGTGACGTTTCACGGGTCTAGGTTTCACTGGTAAGTTTCACGGGTCAAGGTTTCACGGGTAAGTTTCACGGGTAAGTTTCACGGGTATGTTTCACGGGTGACGTTTCACGGGTCTAGGTTTCACTGGTAAGTTTCACGGGTCAAGGTTTCACGGGTAAGTTTCACGGGTAAGTTACACGGGTATGTTTCACGGGTGACGTTTCACGGGTCTAGGTTTCACTGGTAAGTTTCACGGGTCAAGGTTTCACGGGTAAGTTTCACGGGTAAGTTTCACGGGTATGTTTCACGGGTGACGTTTCACGGGTCTAGGTTTCACTGGTAAGTTTCACGGGTCAAGGTTTTACGGGTAAGTTTCACGGGTAAGTTTCACGGGTATGTTTCACGGGTGACGTTTCACGGGTCTAGGTTTCACTGGTAAGTTTCACGAGTCAAGGATTCACGGGTAAGTTTCACGGGTATGTTTCACGGGTATGTTTCACGGGTGACGTTTCACGGGTCTAGGTTTCACTGGTAAGTTTCACGGGTCAAGGTTTCACGGGTAAGTTTCACGGGTATGTTTCACGGGTGACGTTTCACGGGTCTAGGTTTCACTGGAAAGTTTCACGGGTCAAGGTTTCACGGGTAAGTTTCACGGGTAAGTTTTACGGGTATGTTTTACAGGTGACGTTTCACGGGTCTAGGTTTCACTGGTAAGTTTCACGGGTCAAGGTTTCACGGGTAAGTTTCACGGGTGACGTTTCACGGGTCTAGGTTTCACTGGTAAGTTTCACGGGTCAAGGTTTCACGGGTAAGTTTCACGGGTAAGTTTCACGGGTGACGTTTCACGGGTCTAGGTTTCACTGGTAAGTTTCACGGGTCAAGGTTTCACGGGTAAGTTTCACGGGTAAGTTTCACGGGTATGTTTCACGGGTCTAGGTTTCACTGGTAAGTTTCACGGGTCAAGGTTTCACGGGTAAGTTTCACGGGTAAGTTTCACGGGTAAGTTTCACGGGTATGTTTCACGGGTGACGTTTCACGGGTCTAGGTTTCACTGCTAAGTTTCACGGGTCAAGGTTTTACGGGTAAGTTTCACGGGTAAGTTTCACGGGTATGTTTCACGGGTGACGTTTCACGGGTCTAGGTTTCACTGGTAAGTTTCACGAGTCAATTTTTCACGGGTAAGTTTCACGGGTAAGTTTTACGGGTAAGTTTCACGGGTGACGTTTTACGGGTGACGTTTCACGGGTCTAGGTTTCACTGGTAAGTTTCACGGGTCAAGGTTTCACGGGTAAGTTTCACGGGTAAGTTTCACGGGTATGTTTCACGGGTGACGTTTCACGGGTCTAGGTTTCACTGGTAAGTTTCACGGGTCAAGGTTTCACGGGTAAGTTTCACGGGTAAAATTCACGGGTATGTTTCACGGGTATGTTTCACGGGTGACGTTTCACGGGTCTAGGTTTCACTGGTAAGTTTCACGGGTCAAGGTTTCACGGGTAAGTTTCACGGGTAAGTTTCACGGGTAAGTTTTACGGGTATGTTTCACGGGTGACGTTTCACGGGTCTAGGTTTCACTGGTAAGTTTCACGGGTCAAGGTTTCACGGGTAAGTTTCACGGGTAAGTTTCACGGGTATGTTTTACGGGTGACGTTTCACGGGTCTAGGTTTCACTGGTAAGTTTCACGGGTCAAGGTTTCACGGGTAAGTTTCACGGGTAAGTTTCACGGGTATGTTTCACGGGTGACGTTTCACGGGTCTAGGTTTCACTGGTAAGTTTCACGGGTCAAGGTTTTACGGGTAAGTTTCACGGGTAAGTTTCACGGGTATGTTTCACGGGTGACGTTTCACGGGTCTAGGTTTCACTGGTAAGTTTCACGAGTCAATTTTTCACGGGTAAGTTTCACGGGTAAGTTTTACGGGTAAGTTTCACGGGTGACGTTTTACGGGTGACGTTTCACGGGTCTAGGTTTCACTGGTAAGTTTCACGGGTCAAGGTTTCACGGGTAAGTTCCACGGGTAAGTTTCACGGGTATGTTTCACGGGTGACGTTTCACGGGTCTAGGTTTCACTGGTAAGTTTCACGGGTCAAGGTTTCACGGGTAAGTTTCACGGGTAAGTTTCACGGGTAAGTTTCACGGGTATGTTTCACGGGTGACGTTTCACGGGTCTAGGTTTCACTGGTAAGTTTAACGGGTCAAGGTTTCACGGGTAAGTTTTACGGGTAAGTTTCACGGGTATGTTTTACGGGTATGTTTCACGGGTGACGTTTCACGGGTCTAGGTTTCACTGGTAAGTTTCACGGGTCAAGGTTTCACGGGTAAGTTTCACGGGTAAGTTTCACGGGTATGTTTCACGGGTGACGTTTCACGGGTCTAGGTTTCACTGGTAAGTTTCACGGGTCAAGGTTTCACGGGTAAGTTTCACGGGTAAGTTACACGGGTTTGTTTCACGGGTGACGTTTCACGGGTCTAGGTTTCACTGGTAAGTTTCACGGGTCAAGGTTTCACGGGTAAGTTTCACGGGTAAGTTTCACGGGTATGTTTCACGGGTGACGTTTCACGGGTCTAGGTTTCACTGGTAAGTTTCACGGGTCAAGGTTTTACGGGTAAGTTTCACGGGTAAGTTTCACGGGTATGTTTCACGGGTGACGTTTCACGGGTCTAGGTTTCACTGGTAAGTTTCACGAGTCAAGGATTCACGGGTAAGTTTCACGGGTATGTTTCACGGGTATGTTTCACGGGTGACGTTTCACGGGTCTAGGTTTCACTGGTAAGTTTCACGGGTCAAGGTTTCACGGGTAAGTTTCACGGGTATGTTTCACGGGTGACGTTTCACGGGTCTAGGTTTCACTGGAAAGTTTCACGGGTCAAGGTTTCACGGGTAAGTTTCACGGGTAAGTTTTACGGGTATGTTTTACAGGTGACGTTTCACGGGTCTAGGTTTCACTGGTAAGTTTCACGGGTCAAGGTTTCACGGGTAAGTTTCACGGGTGACGTTTCACGGGTCTAGGTTTCACTGGTAAGTTTCACGGGTCAAGGTTTCACGGGTAAGTTTCACGGGTAAGTTTCACGGGTGACGTTTCACGGGTCTAGGTTTCACTGGTAAGTTTCACGGGTCAAGGTTTCACGGGTAAGTTTCACGGGTAAGTTTCACGGGTATGTTTCAAGGGTGACGTTTCACGGGTCTAGGTTTCACTGGTAAGTTTCACGGGTCAAGGTTTCACGGGTAAGTTTCACGGGTAAGTTTCACGGGTATGTTTCACGGGTGACGTTTCACGGGTCTAGGTTCCACTGGTAAGTTTCACGGGTCAAGGTTTTACGGGTAAGTTTCACGGGTCTAGGTTTCACTGGTAAGTTTCACGGGTCAAGGTTTCACGGGTAAGTTTCACGGGTAAGTTTCACGGGTTTGTTTCACGGGTGACGTTTCACGGGTCTAGGTTTCACTGGAAAGTTTCACGGGTCAAGGTTTCACAAGTAAGTTTCACGGGTAAGTTTCACGGGTATGTTTCACGGGTATGTTTCACGGGTGACGTTTCACGGGTCTAGGTTTCACTGGTAAGTTTTACGGGTCAAGGTTTCACGGGAAAGTTTTACGGGTAAGTTTCACGGGTGACGTTTCACGGGTCTAGGTTTCACTGGTAAGTTTCACGGGTCAAGGTTTCAAGGGTAAGTTTCACGGGTAAGTTTCACGGGTATGTTTCACGGGTGACGTTTCACGGGTCTAGGTTTCACTGGAAAGTTTCACGGGTCAAGGTTTCACGGGTAAGTTTCAAGGGTAAGTTTCACGGGTAAGTTTTACGGGTATGTTTTACAGGTGACGTTTCACGGGTCTAGGTTTCACTGGTAAGTTTCACGGGTCAAGGTTTCACGGGTAAGTTTTACGGGTAAGTTTCACGGGTAAGTTTCACGGGTAAGTTTCACGGGTATGTTTCACGGGTGACGTTTCACGGGTCTAGGTTTCACTGGTAAGTTTCACGGGTCAAGGTTTCACGGGTAAGTTTCACGGGTAAGTTTCACGGGTAAGTTTCACGGGTATGTTTCACGGGTATGTTTCACGGGTGACGTTTCACGGGTCTAGGTTTCACTGGTAAGTTTCACGGGTCAAGGTTTCACGGGTAAGTTTCACGGGTATGTTTCACGGGTGACGTTTCACGGGTCTAGGTTTCACTGGAAAGTTTCACGGGTCAAGGATTCACGGGTAAGTTTCACGGGTAAGTTTTACGGGTATGTTTTACAGGTGACGTTTCACGGGTCTAGGTTTCACTGGTAAGTTTCACGATTAAGTTTTACGGGTAAGTTTCACGGGTATGTTTTACGGGTGACGTTTCACGGGTCTAGGTTTCACTGGTAAGTTTCACGGGTCAACGTTTCACGGGTAAGTTTCACGGGTAAGTTTCACGGGTATGTTTCACGGGTGACGTTTCACGGGTCTAGGTTTCACTGGTAAGTTTCACGGGTCAAGGTTTCACGGGTAAGTTTCACTGGTAAGTTTCACGGGTATGTTTCACGGGTGACGTTTCACGGGTCTAGGTTTCACTGGTAAGTTTCACTGGTCAAGGTTTCATGGTTAAGTTTCACGGGTAAGTTTCACGGGTATGTTTCACGGGTGACGTTTCACGGGTCTAGGTTTCACTGGTAAGTTTCACGGGTCAAGGTTTCACGGGTAAGTTTCACGGGTAAGTTTCACGGGTATGTTTCACGGGTGACGTTTCACGGGTCTAGGTTTCACTGGTAAGTTTCACGGGTCAAGGTTTTACGGGTAAGTTTCACGGGTAAGTTTCACGGGTGACGTTTCACGGGTATAGGTTTCACTGGTAAGTTTCACGGGTCAAGGTTTTACGGGTAAGTTTCACGGGTCTAGGTTTCACTGGTAAGTTTCACGGGTCAAGGTTTCACGGGTAAGTTTCACGGGTAAGTTTCACGGGTTTGTTTCACGGGTGACGTTTCACGGGTCTAGGTTTCACTGGAAAGTTTCACGGGTCAAGGTTTCACGGGTAAGTTTCAAGGGTAAGTTTCACGGGTATGTTTCACGGGTGACGTTTCACGGGTCTAGGTTTCACTGGTAAGTTTCACGGGTCAAGGTTTCACGGGTAAGTTTCACGGGTAAGTTTCACGGGTATGTTTCACGGGTGACGTTTTACGGGTCTAGGTTTCACTGGTAAGTTTCACGGGTCAAGGTTTCACGGGTAAGTTTTACGGGTAAGTTTCACGGGTAAGTTTCACGGGTATGTTTCACGGGTGACGTTTCACGGGTCTAGGTTTCACTGGTAAGTTTCACGGGTCAAGGTTTCACGGGTAAGTTTCACGGGTAAAATTTACGGGTATGTTTCACGGGTATGTTTCACGGGTGACGTTTCACGGGTCTAGGTTTCACTGGTAAGTTTCACGGGTCAAGGTTTCACGGGTAAGTTTCACGGGTAAGTTTCACGGGTAAGTTTCACGGGTATGTTTCACGGGTGACGTTTCACGGGTCTAGGTTTCACTGGTAAGTTTCACGGGTCAAGGTTTCACGGGTAAGTTTCACGGGTAAGTTACACGGGTATGTTTCACGGGTGACGTTTCACGGGTCTAGGTTTCACTGGTAAGTTTCACGGGTCAAGGTTTCACGGGTAAGTTTCACGGGTAAGTTTCACGGGTATGTTTCACGGGTGACGTTTCACGGGGGTAGGTTTCACTGGTAAGTTTCACGGGTCAAGGTTTCACGGGTAAGTTTCACGGGTAAGTTACACGGGTATGTTTCACGGGTGACGTTTCACGGGTCTAGGTTTCACTGGTAAGTTTCACGGGTCAAGGTTTCACGGGTAAGTTTCACGGGTAAGTTTCACGGGTATGTTTCACGGGTGACGTTTCACGGGTCTAGGTTTCACTGGTAAGTTTCACGGGTCAAGGTTTTACGGGTAAGTTTCACGGGTAAGTTTCACGGGTATGTTTCACGGGTGACGTTTCACGGGTCTAGGTTTCACTGGTAAGTTTCACGAGTCAAGGATTCACGGGTAAGTTTCACGGGTAAGTTTTACGGGTAAGTTTCACGGGTGACGTTTCACGGGTCTAGGTTTCACTGGTAAGTTTCACGGGTCAAGGTTTCACGGGTAAGTTTCACGGGTATGTTTCACGGGTGACGTTTCACGGGTCTAGGTTTCACTGGAAAGTTTCACGGGTCAAGGTTTCACGGGTAAGTTTCACGGGTAAGTTTTACGGGTATGTTTTACAGGTGACGTTTCACGGGTCTAGGTTTCACTGGTAAGTTTCACGGGTCAAGGTTTCACGGGTAAGTTTCACGGGTGACGTTTCACGGGTATGTTTTACGGGTGACGTTTCACGGGTCTAGGTTTCACTGGTAAGTTTAGTTTCACGGGTCAAGGTTTCACGGGTAAGTTTCACGGTAAGTTTCACGGGTATGTTTCACGGGTGACGTTTCACGGGTCTAGGTTTCACTGGTAAGTTTCACGGGTCAAGGTTTTACGGGTAAGTTTCACGGGTCTAGATTTCACTGGTAAGTTTCACGGGTCAAGGTTTCACGGGTAAGTTTCACGGGTAAATTTCACGGTTTGTTTCACGGGTGACGTTTCACGGGTCTAGGTTTCACTGGAAAGTTTCACGGGTCAAGGTTTCACGGGTAAGTTTCACGGGTAAGTTTCACGGGTATGTTTCACGGGTGACGTTTCACGGGTCTAGGTTTCACTGGTAAGTTTCACGGTCAAGGTTTCACGGGTAAGTTTCACGGGTAAGTTTCACGGGTATGTTTCACGGGTGACGTTTCACGGGTCTAGGTTTCACTGGTAAGTTTCACGGGTCAAGGTTTCACGGGTAAGTTTCACGGGTAAGATTCACGGGTAAGTTTCACGGGTATGTTTCACGGGTGACGTTTCACGGGTCTAGGTTTCACTGGTAAGTTTCACGGGTCAAGGTTTCACGGGTAAGTTTCACGGGTAAGTTTCACGGGTATGTTTCACGGGTATGTTTCACGGGTGACGTTTCACGGGTCTAGGTTTCACTGGTAAGTTTCACGGGTCAAGGTTTCACGGGTAAGTTTCACGGGTCTAGATTTCACTGGTAAGTTTCACGGGTCAAGGTTTCACGGGTAAGTTTCACGGGTAAATTTCACGGGTTTGTTTCACGGGTGACGTTTCACGGGTCTAGGTTTCACTGGAAAGTTTCACGGGTCAAGGTTCACGGGTAAGTTTCACGGGTAAGTTTCACGGTATGTTTCACGGGTGACGTTTCACGGGTCTAGGTTTCACTGGTAAGTTTCACGGGTCAAGGTTTCACGGGTAAGTTTCACGGGTAAGTTTCACGGGTATGTTTCACGGGTGACGTTTCACGGGTCTAGGTTTCACTGGTAAGTTTCACGGGTCAAGGTTTTACGTGTAAGTTTCACGGGTAAGTTTCACGGGTATGTTTCACGGGTATGTTTCACGGGTGACGTTTCACGGGTCTAGGTTTCACTGGTAAGTTTCACGGGTCAAGGTTTCACGGGTAAGTTTCACGGGTAAGTTTCACGGGTATGTTTCACGGGTGACGTTTCACGGGTCTAGGTTTCACTGGTAAGTTTCACGGGTCAAGGTTTCACGGGTAAGTTTCACGGGTAAGTTTCACGGGTATGTTTCACGGGTGACGTTTCACGGGTCTAGGTTTCACTGGTAAGTTTCACGGGTCAAGGTTTCACGGGTAAGTTTCACGGGTAAGTTTCACGGGTGACGTTTCACGGGTCTAGGTTTCACTGGTAAGTTTCACAGGTCAAGGTTTCAAGGGTAAGTTTTACGGGTAAGTTTCACGGGTATGTTTCACGGGTGACGTTTCACGGGTCTAGGTTTCACTGGAAAGTTTCACGGGTCAAGGTTTCACGGGTAAGTTTCACGGGTAAGTTTCACGGGTATGTTTCACGGGTATGTTTCACGGGTGACGTTTCACGGGTCTAGGTTTAACTGGTAAGTTTCACGGGTCAAGGTTTCACGGGTAAGTTTCACGGGTAAGTTTCACGGGTAAGTTTCACGGGTATGTTTCACGGGTGACGTTTCACGGGTCTAGGTTTCACTGGTAAGTTTCACGGGTCAAGGTTTCACGGGTAAGTTTCACGGGTAAGTTTCACGGGTATGTTTCACGGGTGACGTTTCACGGGTCTAGGTTTCACTGGTAAGTTTCACGGGTCAAGGTTTCACGGGTAAGTTTCACAGGTAAGTTTCACGGGTATGTTTCACGGGTGACGTTTCACGGGTCTAGGTTTCACTGGTAAGTTTCACGGGTCAAGGTTTTACGGGTAAGTTTCACGGGTAAGTTTCACGGGTATGTTTCACGGGTGACGTTTCACGGGTCTAGGTTTCACTGGTAAGTTTCACGAGTCAAGGTTTCACGGGTAAGTTTCACGGGTAAGTTTTACGGGTAAGTTTCACGGGTGACGTTTTACGGGTGACGTTTCACGGGTCTAGGTTTCACTGGTAAGTTTCACGGGTCAAGGTTTCACGGGTAAGTTTCACGGGTAAGTTTCACGGGTATGTTTCACGGGTGACGTTTCACGGGTCTAGGTTTCACTGGAAAGTTTCACGGGTCAAGGTTTCACGGGTAAGTTTCACGGGTAAGTTTTACGGGTATGTTTTACAGGTGACGTTTCACGGGTCTAGGTTTCACTGGTAAGTTTCACGGGTCAAGGTTTCACGGGTAAGTTTCACGGGTGACGTTTCACGGGTATGTTTTACTGGTGACGTTTCACGAGTCTAGATTTCACTGGTAAGTTTCACGGGTCAAGGTTTCACGGGTAAGTTTCACGGGTAAGTTTCACGGGTATGTTTCACGGGTGACGTTTCACGGGTCTAGGTTTCACTGGTAAGTTTCACGGGTCAAGGTTTTACGGGTAAGTTTCACGGGTCTAGATTTCACTGGTAAGTTTCACGGGTCAAGGTTTCACGGGTAAGTTTCACGGGTAAATTTCACGGGTTTGTTTCACGGGTGACGTTTCACGGGTCTAGGTTTCACTGGAAAGTTTCACGGGTCAAGGTTTCACGGGTAAGTTTCACGGGTAAGTTTCACGGGTATGTTTCACGGGTGACGTTTCACGGGTCTAGGTTTCACTGGTAAGTTTCACGGGTCAAGGTTTCACGGGTAAGTTTCACGGGTAAGTTTCACGGGTATGTTTCACGGGTGACGTTTCACGGGTCTAGGTTTCACTGGTAAGTTTCACGGGTCAAGGTTTCACGGGTAAGTTTCACGGGTAAGATTCACGGGTAAGTTTCACGGGTATGTTTCACGGGTGACGTTTCACGGGTCTAGGTTTCACTGGTAAGTTTCACGGGTCAAGGTTTCACGGGTAAGTTTCACGGGTAAGTTTCACGGGTATGTTTCACGGGTATGTTTCACGGGTGACGTTTCACGGGTCTAGGTTTCACTGGTAAGTTTCACGGGTCAAGGTTTCACGGGTAAGTTTCACGGGTAAGTTTCACGGGTATGTTTCACGGGTGACGTTTCACGGGTCTAGGTTTCACTGGTAAGTTTTACGGGTCAAGGTTTCACGGGTAAGTTTCACGGGTATGTTTCACGGGTATGTTTCACGGGTGACGTTTCACGGGTCTAGGTTTCACTGGTAAGTTTCACGGGTCAAGGTTTCACGGGTAAGTTTCACGGGTAAGTTTCACGGGTATGTTTCACAAGTGACGTTTCACGGGTCTAGGTTTCACTGGTAAGTTTCACGGGTCAAGGTTTTACGGGTAAGTTTCACGGGTAAGTTTCACGGGTATGTTTCACGGGTATGTTTCACGGGTGAAGTTTCACGGGTCTAGGTTTCACTGGTAAGTTTCACGGGTCAAGGTTTCACGGGTAAGTTTCACGGGTAAGTTTCACGGGTATGTTTCACGGGTGACGTTTCACGGGTCTAGGTTTCACTGGTAAGTTTCACGGGTCAAGGTTTCACGGGTAAGTTTCACGGGTAAGTTTCACGGGTATGTTTCACGGGTGACGTTTCACGGGTCTAGGTTTCACTGGTAAGTTTCACAGGTCAAGGTTTCACGGGTAAGTTTCACGGGTGACGTTTCACGGGTCTAGGTTTCACTGGTAAGTTTCACAGGTCAAGGTTTCAAGGGTAAGTTTTACGGGTAAGTTTCACGGGTATGTTTCACGGGTGACGTTTCACGGGTCTAGGTTTCACTGGAAAGTTTCACGGGTCAAGGTTTCACGGGTAAGTTTCACGGGTAAGTTTCACGGGTATGTTTCACGGGTATGTTTCACGGGTGACGTTTCACGGGTCTAGGTTTCACTGGTAAGTTTCACGGGTCAAGGTTTCACGGGTAAGTTTCACGGGTAAGTTTCACGGGTATGTTTCACGGGTGACGTTTCACGGGTCTAGGTTTCACTGGTAAGTTTCACGGGTCAAGGTTTCACGGGTAAGTTTCACAGGTAAGTTTCACGGGTATGTTTCACGGGTGACGTTTCACGGGTCTAGGTTTCACTGGTAAGTTTCACGGGTCAAGGTTTTACGGGTAAGTTTCACGGGTAAGTTTCACGGGTATGTTTCACGGGTGACGTTTCACGGGTCTAGGTTTCACTGGTAAGTTTCACGGGTCAAGGTTTCAAGGGTAAGTTTCACGGGTAAGTTTCACGGGTATGTTTCACGGGTGACGTTTCACGGGTCTAGGTTTCACTGGTAAGTTTCACGAGTCAAGGTTTCACGGGTAAGTTTCACGGGTAAGTTTTACGGGTAAGTTTCACGGGTGACGTTTTACGGGTGACGTTTCACGGGTCTAGGTTTCACTGGTAAGTTTCACGGGTCAAGGTTTCACGGGTAAGTTTTACGGGTAAGTTTCACGGGTAAGTTTCACGGGTAAGTTTCACGGGTATGTTTCACGGGTGACGTTTCACGGGTCTAGGTTTCACTGGTAAGTTTCACGGGTCAAGGTTTCACGGGTAAGTTTCACGGGTAAGTTTCACGGGTATGTTTCACGGGTATGTTTCACGGGTGACGTTTCACGGGTCTAGGTTTCACTGGTAAGTTTCACGGGTCAAGGTTTCAAGGGTAAGTTTCACGGGTAAGTTTCACGGGTATGTTTCACGGGTGACGTTTCACGGGTCTAGGTTTCACTGGTAAGTTTCACGAGTCAAGGTTTCACGGGTAAGTTTCACGGGTAAGTTTTACGGGTAAGTTTCACGGGTGACGTTTTACGGGTGACGTTTCACGGGTCTAGGTTTCACTGGTAAGTTTCACGGGTCAAGGTTTCACGGGTAAGTTTCACGGGTAAGTTTCACGGGTATGTTTCACGGGTGACGTTTCACGGGTCTAGGTTTCACTGGTAAGTTTCACGGGTCAAGGTTTCACGGGTAAGTTTCACGGGTAAGTTTCACGGGTAAGTTTCACGGGTATGTTTCACGGGTGACGTTTCACGGGTCTAGGTTTCACTGGTAAGTTTAACGGGTCAAGGTTTCACGGGTAAGTTTTACGAGTAAGTTTCACGGGTATGTTTTACGGGTATGTTTCACGGGTGACGTTTCACGGGTCTAGGTTTCACTGGTAAGTTTCACGGGTCAAGGTTTCACGGGTAAGTTTCACGGGTAAGTTTCACGGGTATGTTTCACGGGGGACGTTTCACGGGTCTAGGTTTCACTGGTAAGTTTCACGGGTCAAGGTTTCACGGGTAAGTTTCAGGGGTAAGTTTCACGGGTATGTTTCACGGGTGACGTTTCACGGGTCTAGGTTTCACTGGTAAGTTTCACGGGTCAAGGTTTCACGGGTAAGTTTCACGGGTAAGTTTCACGGGTATGTTTCACGGGTGACGTTTCACGGGTCTAGGTTTCACTGGTAAGTTTCACGGGTCAAGGTTTTACGGGTAAGTTTCACGGGTAAGTTTCACGGGTGACGTTTCACGGGTCTAGGTTTCACTGGTAAGTTTCACGGGTCAAGGTTTTACGGGTAAGTTTCACGGGTCTAGATTTCACTGGTAAGTTTCACGGGTCAAGGTTTCACGGGTAAGTTTCACGGGTAAGTTTCACGGGTATGTTCCAAGGGTGACGTTTCACGGGTCTAGGTTTCACTGGTAAGTTTCACGGGTCAAGATTTCACGGGTAAGTTTCACGGGTAAGTTTCACGGGTATGTTTCACGGGTGACGTTTCACGGGTCTAGGTTCCACTGGTAAGTTTCACGGGTCAAGGTTTTACGGGTAAGTTTCACGGGTCTAGGTTTCACTGGTAAGTTTCACGGGTCAAGGTTTCACGGGTAAGTTTCACGGGTAAGTTTCACGGGTTTGTTTCACGGGTGACGTTTCACGGGTCTAGGTTTCACTGGAAAGTTTCACGGGTCAAGGTTTCACGGGTAAGTTTCACGGGTAAGTTTCACGGGTATGTTTCACGGGTGACGTTTCACGGGTCTAGGTTTCACTGGTAAGTTTCACGGGTCAAGGTTTCACGGGAAAGTTTTACGGGTAAGTTTCACGGGTGACGTTTCACGGGTCTAGGTTTCACTGGTAAGTTTCACGGGTCAAGGTTTCAAGGGTAAGTTTCACGGGTAAGTTTCACGGGTATGTTTCACGGGTGACGTTTCACAGGTCTAGGTTTCACTGGAAAGTTTCACGGGTCAAGGTTTCACGGGTAAGTTTCAAGGGTAAGTTTCACGGGTAAGTTTTACGGGTATGTTTTACAGGTGACGTTTCACGGGTCTAGGTTTCACTGGTAAGTTTCACGGGTCAAGGTTTCACGGGTAAGTTTTACGGGTAAGTTTCACGGGTAAGTTTCACGGGTAAGTTTCACGGGTATGTTTCACGGGTGACGTTTCACGGGTCTAGGTTTCACTGGTAAGTTTCACGGGTCAAGGTTTCACGGGTAAGTTTCACGGGTAAGTTTCACGGGTAAGTTTCACGGGTATGTTTCACGGGTATGTTTCACGGGTGACGTTTCACGGGTCTAGGTTTCACTGGTAAGTTTCACGGGTCAAGGTTTCACGGGTAAGTTTCACGGGTATGTTTCACGGGTGACGTTTCACGGGTCTAGGTTTCACTGGAAAGTTTCACGGGTCAAGGATTCACGGGTAAGTTTCACGGGTAAGTTTTACGGGTATGTTTTACAGGTGACGTTTCACGGGTCTAGGTTTCACTGGTAAGTTTCACGATTAAGTTTTACGGGTAAGTTTCACGGGTATGTTTTACGGGTGACGTTTCACGGGTCTAGGTTTCACTGGTAAGTTTCACGGGTCAACGTTTCACGGGTAAGTTTCACGGGTAAGTTTCACGGGTATGTTTCACGGGTGACGTTTCACGGGTCTAGGTTTCACTGGTAAGTTTCACGGGTCAAGGTTTCACGGGTAAGTTTCACTGGTAAGTTTCACGGGTATGTTTCACGGGTGACGTTTCACGGGTCTAGGTTTCACTGGTAAGTTTCACTGGTCAAGGTTTCATGGTTAAGTTTCACGGGTAAGTTTCACGGGTATGTTTCACGGGTGACGTTTCACGGGTCTAGGTTTCACTGGTAAGTTTCACGGGTCAAGGTTTCACGGGTAAGTTTCACGGGTAAGTTTCACGGGTATGTTTCACGGGTGACGTTTCACGGGTCTAGGTTTCACTATTAAGTTTCACGGGTCAAGGTTTTACGGGTAAGTTTCACGGGTAAGTTTTACGGGTGACGTTTCACGGGTATAGGTTTCACTGGTAAGTTTCACGGGTCAAGGTTTTACGGGTAAGTTTCACGGGTCTAGGTTTCACTGGTAAGTTTCACGGGTCAAGGTTTCACGGGTAAGTTTCACGGGTAAGTTTCACGGGTTTGTTTCACGGGTGACGTTTCACGGGTCTAGGTTTCACTGGAAAGTTTCACGGGTCAAGGTTTCACGGGTAAGTTTCAAGGGTAAGTTTCACGGGTATGTTTCACGGGTGACGTTTCACGGGTCTAGGTTTCACTGGTAAGTTTCACGGGTCAAGGTTTCACGGGTAAGTTTCACGGGTAAGTTTCACGGGTAAGTTTCACGGGTATGTTTCACGGGTGACGTTTTACGGGTCTAGGTTTCACTGGTAAGTTTCACGGGTCAAGGTTTCACGGGTAAGTTTTACGGGTAAGTTTCACGGGTAAGTTTCACGGGTATGTTTCACGGGTGACGTTTCACGGGTCTAGGTTTCACTGGTAAGTTTCACGGGTCAAGGTTTCACGGGTAAGTTTCACGGGTAAAATTCACGGGTATGTTTCACGGGTATGTTTCACGGGTGACGTTTCACGGGTCTAGGTTTCACTGGTAAGTTTCACGGGTCAAGGTTTCACGGGTAAGTTTCACGGGTAAGTTTCACGGGTAAGTTTCACGGGTATGTTTCACGGGTGACGTTTCACGGGTCTAGGTTTCACTGGTAAGTTTCACGGGTCAAGGTTTCACGGGTAAGTTTCACGGGTAAGTTACACGGGTATGTTTCACGGGTGACGTTTCACGGGTCTAGGTTTCACTGGTAAGTTTCACGGGTCAAGGTTTCACGGGTAAGTTTCACGGGTAAGTTTCACGGGTATGTTTCACGGGTGACGTTTCACGGGGGTAGGTTTCACTGGTAAGTTTCACGGGTCAAGGTTTCACGGGTAAGTTTCACGGGTAAGTTACACGGGTATGTTTCACGGGTGACGTTTCACGGGTCTAGGTTTCACTGGTAAGTTTCACGGGTCAAGGTTTCACGGGTAAGTTTCACGGGTATGTTTCACGGGTGACGTTTCACGGGTCTAGGTTTCACTGGTAAGTTTCACGGGTCAAGGTTTTACGGGTAAGTTTCACGGGTAAGTTTCACGGGTATGTTTCACGGGTGACGTTTCACGGGTCTAGGTTTCACTGGTAAGTTTCACGAGTCAAGGATTCACGGGTAAGTTTCACGGGTAAGTTTTACGGGTAAGTTTCACGGGTGACGTTTCACGGGTCTAGGTTTCACTGGTAAGTTTCACGGGTCAAGGTTTCACGGGTAAGTTTCACGGGTATGTTTCACGGGTGACGTTTCACGGGTCTAGGTTTCACTGGAAAGTTTCACGGGTCAAGGTTTCACGGGTAAGTTTCACGGGTAAGTTTTACGGGTATGTTTTACAGGTGACGTTTCACGGGTCTAGGTTTCACTGGTAAGTTTCACGGGTCAAGGTTTCACGGGTAAGTTTCACGGGTGACGTTTCACGGGTATGTTTTACGGGTGACGTTTCACGGGTCTAGGTTTCACTGGTAAGTTTCACGGGTATGTTTTACGGGTGACGTTTCACGGGTCTAGGTTTCACTGGTAAGTTTCACGGGTCAAGGTTTCACGGGTAAGTTTCACGGGTAAGTTTCACGGGTATGTTTCACGGGTGACGTTTCACGGGTCTAGGTTTCACTGGTAAGTTTCACGGGTCAAGGTTTTACGGGTAAGTTTCACGGGTCTAGATTTCACTGGTAAGTTTCACGGGTCAAGGTTTCACGGGTAAGTTTCACGGGTAAATTTCACGGGTTTGTTTAACGGGTGACGTTTCACGGGTCTAGGTTTCACTGGAAAGTTTCACGGGTCAAGGTTTCACGGGTAAGTTTCACGGGTAAGTTTCACGGGTATGTTTCACGGGTGACGTTTCACGGGTCTAGGTTTCACTGGTAAGTTTCACGGGTCAAGGTTTCACGGGTAAGTTTCACGGGTAAGTTTCACGGGTATGTTTCACGGGTGACGTTTCACGGGTCTAGGTTTCACTGGTAAGTTTCACGGGTCAAGGTTTCACGGGTAAGTTTCACGGGTAAGATTCACGGGTAAGTTTCACGGGTATGTTTCACGGGTGACGTTTCACGGGTCTAGGTTTCACTGGTAAGTTTCACGGGTCAAGGTTTCACGGGTAAGTTTCACGGGTAAGTTTCACGGGTATGTTTCACGGGTATGTTTCACGGGTGACGTTTCACGGGTCTAGGTTTCACTGGTAAGTTTCACGGGTCAAGGTTTCACGGGTAAGTTTCACGGGTCTAGATTTCACTGGTAAGTTTCACGGGTCAAGGTTTCACGGGTAAGTTTCACGGGTAAATTTCACGGGTTTGTTTCACGGGTGACGTTTCACGGGTCTAGGTTTCACTGGAAAGTTTCACGGGTCAAGGTTTCGCGGGTAAGTTTCACGGGTAAGTTTCACGGGTAAGTTTCACGGGTATGTTTCACGGGTGACGTTTCACGGGTCTAGGTTTCACTGGTAAGTTTCACGGGTCAAGGTTTCACGGGTAAGTTTCACGGGTAAGTTTCACGGGTATGTTTCACGGGTGACGTTTCACGGGTCTAGGTTTCACTGGTAAGTTTCACGGGTCAAGGTTTTACGGGTAAGTTTCACGGGTAAGTTTCACGGGTATGTTTCACGGGTATGTTTCACGGGTGACGTTTCACGGGTCTAGGTTTCACTGGTAAGTTTCACGGGTCAAGGTTTCACGGGTAAGTTTCACGGGTAAGTTTCACGGGTATGTTTCACGGGTGACGTTTCACGGGTCTAGGTTTCACTGGTAAGTTTCACGGGTCAAGGTTTCACGGGTAAGTTTCACGGGTAAGTTTCACGGGTATGTTTCACGGGTGACGTTTCACGGGTCTAGGTTTCACTGGTAAGTTTCACGGGTCAAGGTTTCACGGGTAAGTTTCACGGGTAAGTTTCACGGGTGACGTTTCACGGGTCTAGGTTTCACTGGTAAGTTTCACAGGTCAAGGTTTCAAGGGTAAGTTTTACGGGTAAGTTTCACGGGTATGTTTCACGGGTGACGTTTCACGGGTCTAGGTTTCACTGGAAAGTTTCACGGGTCAAGGTTTCACGGGTAAGTTTCACGGGTAAGTTTCACGGGTATGTTTCACGGGTATGTTTCACGGGTGACGTTTCACGGGTCTAGGTTTCACTGGTAAGTTTCACGGGTCAAGGTTTCACGGGTAAGTTTCACGGGTAAGTTTCACGGGTAAGTTTCACGGGTATGTTTCACGGGTGACGTTTCACGGGTCTAGGTTTCACTGGTAAGTTTCACGGGTCAAGGTTTCACGGGTAAGTTTCACGGGTAAGTTTCACGGGTATGTTTCACGGGTGACGTTTCACGGGTCTAGGTTTCACTGGTAAGTTTCACGGGTCAAGGTTTCACGGGTAAGTTTCACAGGTAAGTTTCACGGGTATGTTTCACGGGTGACGTTTCACGGGTCTAGGTTTCACTGGTAAGTTTCACGGGTCAAGGTTTTACGGGTAAGTTTCACGGGTAAGTTTCACGGGTATGTTTCACGGGTGACGTTTCACGGGTCTAGGTTTCACTGGTAAAATTCACGAGTCAAGGTTTCACGGGTAAGTTTCACGGGTAAGTTTTACGGGTAAGTTTCACGGGTGACGTTTTACGGGTGACGTTTCACGGGTCTAGGTTTCACTGGTAAGTTTCACGGGTCAAGGTTTCACGGGTAAGTTTCACGGGTAAGTTTCACGGGTATGTTTCACGGGTGACGTTTCACGGGTCTAGGTTTCACTGGAAAGTTTCACGGGTCAAGGTTTCACGGGTAAGTTTCACGGGTAAGTTTTACGGGTATGTTTTACAGGTGACGTTTCACGGGTCTAGGTTTCACTGGTAAGTTTCACGGGTCAAGGTTTCACGGGTAAGTTTCACGGGTGACGTTTCACGGGTATGTTTTACGGGTGACGTTTCACGAGTCTAGGTTTCACTGGTAAGTTTCACGGGTCAAGGTTTCACGGGTAAGTTTCACGGGTAAGTTTCACGGGTATGTTTCACGGGTGACGTTTCACGGGTCTAGGTTTCACTGGTAAGTTTCACGGGTCAAGGTTTTACGGGTAAGTTTCACGGGTCTAGATTTCACTGGTAAGTTTCACGGGTCAAGGTTTCACGGGTAAGTTTCACGGGTAAATTTCACGGGTTTGTTTCACGGGTGACGTTTCACGGGTCTAGGTTTCACTGGAAAGTTTCACGGGTCAAGGTTTCACGGGTAAGTTTCACGGGTAAGTTTCACGGGTATGTTTCACGGGTGACGTTTCACGGGTCTAGGTTTCACTGGTAAGTTTCACGGGTCAAGGTTTCACGGGTAAGTTTCACGGGTAAGTTTCACGGGTATGTTTCACGGGTGACGTTTCACGGGTCTAGGTTTCACTGGTAAGTTTCACGGGTCAAGGTTTCACGGGTAAGTTTCACGGGTAAGATTCACGGGTAAGTTTCACGGGTATGTTTCACGGGTGACGTTTCACGGGTCTAGGTTTCACTGGTAAGTTTCACGGGTCAAGGTTTCACGGGTAAGTTTCACGGGTAAGTTTCACGGGTATGTTTCACGGGTATGTTTCACGGGTGACGTTTCACGGGTCTAGGTTTCACTGGTAAGTTTCACGGGTCAAGGTTTCACGGGTAAGTTTCAAGGGTAAGTTTCACGGGTATGTTTCACGGGTGACGTTTCACGGGTCTAGGTTTCACTGGTAAGTTTTACGGGTCAAGGTTTCACGGGTAAGTTTCACGGGTATGTTTCACGGGTATGTTTCACGGGTGACGTTTCACGGGTCTAGGTTTCACTGGTAAGTTTCACGGGTCAAGGTTTCACGGGTAAGTTTCACGGGTAAGTTTCACGGGTATGTTTCACAAGTGACGTTTCACGGGTCTAGGTTTCACTGGTAAGTTTCACGGGTCAAGGTTTTACGGGTAAGTTTCACGGGTAAGTTTCACGGGTATGTTTCACGGGTATGTTTCACGGGTGACGTTTCACGGGTCTAGGTTTCACTGGTAAGTTTCACGGGTCAAGGTTTCACGGGTAAGTTTCACGGGTAAGTTTCACGGGTATGTTTCACGGGTGACGTTTCACGGGTCTAGGTTTCACTGGTAAGTTTCACGGGTCAAGGTTTCACGGGTAAGTTTCACGGGTAAGTTTCACGGGTATGTTTCACGGGTGACGTTTCACGGGTCTAGGTTTCACTGGAAAGTTTCACGGGTCAAGGTTTCACGGGTAAGTTTCACGGGTAAGTTTCACGGGTATGTTTCACAAGTGACGTTTCACGGGTCTAGGTTTCACTGGAAAGTTTCACGGGTCAAGGTTTCACGGGTAAGTTTCACGGGTAAGTTTCACGGGTATGTTTCACGGGTATGTTTCACGGGTGACGTTTCACGGGTCTAGGTTTCACTGGTAAGTTTCACGGGTCAAGGTTTCACGGGTAAGTTTCACGGGTAAGTTTCACGGGTAAGTTTCACGGGTATGTTTCACGGGTGACGTTTCACGGGTCTAGGTTTCACTGGTAAGTTTCACGGGTCAAGGTTTCACGGGTAAGTTTCACGGGTAAGTTTCACGGGTATGTTTCACGGGTGACGTTTCACGGGTCTAGGTTTCACTGGTAAGTTTCACGGGTCAAGGTTTCACGGGTAAGTTTCACAGGTAAGTTTCACGGGTATGTTTCACGGGTGACGTTTCACGGGTCTAGGTTTCACTGGTAAGTTTCACGGGTCAAGGTTTTACGGGTAAGTTTCACGGGTAAGTTTCACGGGTATGTTTCACGGGTGACGTTTCACGGGTCTAGGTTTCACTGGTAAGTTTCACGAGTCAAGGTTTCACGGGTAAGTTTCACGGGTAAGTTTTACGGGTAAGTTTCACGGGTGACGTTTTACGGGTGACGTTTCACGGGTCTAGGTTTCACTGGTAAGTTTCACGGGTCAAGGTTTCACGGGTAAGTTTCACGGGTAAGTTTCACGGGTATGTTTCACGGGTGACGTTTCACGGGTCTAGGTTTCACTGGTAAGTTTCACGGGTCAAGGTTTCACGGGTAAGTTTCACGGGTAAGTTTCACGGGTAAGTTTCACGGGTATGTTTCACGGGTGACGTTTCACGGGTCTAGGTTTCACTGGTAAGTTTAACGGGTCAAGGTTTCACGGGTAAGTTTTACGAGTAAGTTTCACGGGTATGTTTTACGGGTATGTTTCACGGGTGACGTTTCACGGGTCTAGGTTTCACTGGTAAGTTTCACGGGTCAAGGTTTCACGGGTAAGTTTCACGGGTAAGTTTCACGGGTATGTTTCACGGGGGACGTTTCACGGGTCTAGGTTTCACTGGTAAGTTTCACGGGTCAAGGTTTCACGGGTAAGTTTCACGGGTAAGTTTCACGGGTATGTTTCACGGGTGACGTTTCACGGGTCTAGGTTTCACTGGTAAGTTTCACGGGTCAAGGTTTCACGGGTAAGTTTCACGGGTAAGTTTCACGGGTATGTTTCACGGGTGACGTTTCACGGGTCTAGGTTTCACTGGTAAGTTTCACGGGTCAAGGTTTTACGGGTAAGTTTCACGGGTAAGTTTCACGGGTGACGTTTCACGGGTCTAGGTTTCACTGGTAAGTTTCACGGGTCAAGGTTTTACGGGTAAGTTTCACGGGTCTAGGTTTCACTGGTAAGTTTCACGGGTCAAGGTTTCACGGGTAAGTTTCACGGGTAAGTTTCACGGGTTTGTTTCACGGGTGACGTTTCACGGGTCTAGGTTTCACTGGAAAGTTTCACGGGTCAAGGTTTCACGGGTAAGTTTCAAGGGTAAGTTTCACGGGTATGTTTCACGGGTGACGTTTCACGGGTCTAGGTTTCACTGGTAAGTTTCACGGGTCAAGGTTTCACGGGTAAGTTTCACGGGTAAGTTTCACGGGTATGTTTCACGGGTGACGTTTTACGGGTCTAGGTTTCACTGGTAAGTTTCACGGGTCAAGGTTTCACGGGTAAGTTTTACGGGTAAGTTTCACGGGTAAGTTTCACGGGTATGTTTCACGGGTGACGTTTCACGGGTCTAGGTTTCACTGGTAAGTTTTACGGGTCAAGGTTTCACGGGTAAGTTTCACGGGTAAAATTCACGGGTATGTTTCACGGGTATGTTTCACGGGTGACGTTTCACGGGTCTAGGTTTCACTGGTAAGTTTCACGGGTCAAGGTTTCACGGGTAAGTTTCACGGGTAAGTTTCACGGGTAAGTTTCACGGGTATGTTTCACGGGTGACGTTTCACGGGTCTAGGTTTCACTGGTAAGTTTCACGGGTCAAGGTTTCACGGGTAAGTTTCACGGGTAAGTTTCACGGGTATGTTTCACGGGTGACGTTTCACGGGGGTAGGTTTCACTGGTAAGTTTCACGGGTCAAGGTTTCACGGGTAAGTTTCACGGGTAAGTTACACGGGTATGTTTCACGGGTGACGTTTCACGGGTCTAGGTTTCACTGGTAAGTTTCACGGGTCAAGGTTTCACGGGTAAGTTTCACGGGTAAGTTTCACGGGTATGTTTCACGGGTGACGTTTCACGGGGGTAGGTTTCACTGGTAAGTTTCACGGGTCAAGGTTTCACGGGTAAGTTTCACGGGTAAGTTACACGGGTATGTTTCACGGGTGACGTTTCACGGGTCTAGGTTTCACTGGTAAGTTTCACGGGTCAAGGTTTCACGGGTAAGTTTCACGGGTAAGTTTCACGGGTATGTTTCACGGGTGACGTTTCACGGGTCTAGGTTTCACTGGTAAGTTTCACGGGTCAAGGTTTTACGGGTTAGTTTCACGGGTAAGTTTCACGGGTATGTTTCACGGGTGACGTTTCACAGGTCTAGGTTTCACTGGTAAGTTTCACGAGTCAAGGATTCACGGGTAAGTTTCACGGGTAAGTTTTACGGGTAAGTTTCACGGGTGACGTTTCACGGGTCTAGGTTTCACTGGTAAGTTTCACGGGTCAAGGTTTCACGGGTAAGTTTCACGGGTATGTTTCACGGGTGACGTTTCACGGGTCTAGGTTTCACTGGAAAGTTTCACGGGTCAAGGTTTCACGGGTAAGTTTCACGGGTAAGTTTTACGGGTATGTTTTACAGGTGACGTTTCACGGGTCTAGGTTTCACTGGTAAGTTTCACGGGTCAAGGTTTCACGGGTAAGTTTCACGGGTGACGTTTCACGGGTATGTTTTACGGGTGACGTTTCACGGGTCTAGGTTTCACTGGTAAGTTTCACGGGTCAAGGTTTCACATGTAAGTTTCACGGGTAAGTTTCACGGGTATGTTTCACGGGTGACGTTTCACGGGTCTAGGTTTCACTGGTAAGTTTCACGGGTCAAGGTTTTACGGGTAAGTTTCACGGGTCTAGATTTCACTGGTAAGTTTCACGGGTCAAGGTTTCACGGGTAAGTTTCACGGGTAAGTTTCACGGGTTTGTTTCACGGGTGACGTTTCACGGGTCTAGGTTTCACTGGAAAGTTTCACGGGTCAAGGTTTCACGGGTAAGTTTCACGGGTAAGTTTCACGGGTATGTTTCACGGGTGACGTTTCACGGGTCTAGGTTTCACTGGTAAGTTTCACGGGTCAAGGTTTCACGGGTAAGTTTCACGGGTAAGTTTCACGGGTATGTTTCACGGGTGACGTTTCACGGGTCTAGGTTTCACTGGTAAGTTTCACGGGTCAAGGTTTCACGGGTAAGTTTCACGGGTAAGATTCACGGGTAAGTTTCACGGGTATGTTTCACGGGTGACGTTTCACGGGTCTAGGTTTCACTGGTAAGTTTCACGGGTCAAGGTTTCACGGGTAAGTTTCACGGGTAAGTTTCACGGGTATGTTTCACGGGTATGTTTCACGGGTGACGTTTCACGGGTCTAGGTTTCACTGGTAAGTTTCACGGGTCAAGGTTTCACGGGTAAGTTTCACGGGTAAGTTTCACGGGTATGTTTCACGGGTGACGTTTCACGGGTCTAGGTTTCACTGGTAAGTTTTACGGGTCAAGGTTTCACGGGTAAGTTTCACGGGTATGTTTCACGGGTATGTTTCAAGGGTGACGTTTCACGGGTCTAGGTTTCACTGGTAAGTTTCACGGGTCAAGGTTTCACGGGTAAGTTTCACGGGTAAGTTTCACGGGTATGTTTCACGGGTGACGTTTCACGGGTCTAGGTTTCACTGGTAAGTTTCACGGGTCAAGGTTTTACGGGTAAGTTTCACGGGTAAGTTTCACGGGTATGTTTCACGGGTATGTTTCACGGGTGACGTTTCACGGGTCTAGGTTTCACTGGTAAGTTTCTCGGGTCAAGGTTTCACGGGTAAGTTTCACGGGTAAGTTTCACGGGTATGTTTCGCGGGTGACGTTTCACGGGTCTAGGTTTCACTGGTAAGTTTCACGGGTCAAGGTTTCACGGGTAAGTTTCACGGGTAAGTTTCACGGGTGACGTTTCACGGGTCTATTTTTCACTGGTAAGTTTCACGGGTCAAGGTTTCACGGGTAAGTGTCACGTGTAAGTTTCACGGGTAAGTTTCACGGGTGACGTTTCACGGGTCTAGGTTTCACTGGTAAGTTTCACGGGTCAAGGTTTCACGGGTAAGTTTCACGGGTAAGTTTCACGGGTGACGTTTCACGGGTCTAGGTTTCACTGGTAAGTTTCACGGGTCAAGGTTTCACGGGTAAGTTTCACGGGTAAGTTTCACGGGTAAGTTTCACGGGTAAGTTTCACGGGTGACGTTTTACGGGTCTAGGTTTCACTGGTAAGTTTCACGGGTCAAGGTTTCACGGGTAAGTTTCACGGGTAAGTTTCACGGGTGACGTTTCACGGGTCTAGGTTTCACTGGTAAGTTTCACGGGTCAAGGTTTCACGGGTAAGTTTCACGGGTAAGTTTCACGGGTATGTTTCACGGGTGACGTTTCACGGGTCTTGGTTTAACTGGTAAGTTTCACGGGTCAAGGTTTCACGGGTAAGTTTCACGGGTAAGTTTCACGGGTATGTTTCACGGGTGACGTTTCACGGGTCTAGGTTTCACTGGTAAGTTTCACGGGTCAAGGTTTCACGGGTAAGTTTCACGGGTAAGTTTCACGGGTTTGTTTCACGGGTGACGTTTCACGGGTCTAGGTTTCACTGGAAAGTTTCACGGGTCAAGGTTTCACGGGTAAGTTTCACGGGTAAGTTTCACGGGTATGTTTCACGGGTGACGTTTCACGGGTCTAGGTTTCACTGGTAAGTTTCACGGGTCAAGGTTTCACGGGTAAGTTTCACGGGTAAGTTTCACGGGTATGTTTCACGGGTGACGTTTCACGGGTCTAGGTTTCACTGGTAAGTTTCACGGGTCAAGGTTTCACGGGTAAGTTTCACGGGTAAGATTCACGGGTAAGTTTCACGGGTATGTTTCACGGGTGACGTTTCACGGGTCTAGGTTTCACTGGTAAGTTTCACGGGTCAAGGTTTCACGGGTAAGTTTCACGGGTAAGTTTCACGGGTATGTTTCACGGGTATGTTTCACGGGTGACGTTTCACGGGTCTAGGTTTCACTGGTAAGTTTCACGGGTCAAGGTTTCACGGGTAAGTTTCACGGGTAAGTTTCACGGGTATGTTTCACGGGTGACGTTTCACGGGTCTAGGTTTCACTGGTAAGTTTTACGGGTCAAGGTTTCACGGGTAAGTTTCACGGGTATGTTTCACGGGTATGTTTCAAGGGTGACGTTTCACGGGTCTAGGTTTCACTGGTAAGTTTCAGGGGTCAAGGTTTCACGGGTAAGTTTCACGGGTAAGTTTCACGGGTATGTTTCACGGGTGACGTTTCACGGGTCTAGGTTTCACTGGTAAGTTTCACGGGTCAAGGTTTTACGGGTAAGTTTCACGGGTAAGTTTCACGGGTATGTTTCACGGGTATGTTTCACGGGTGACGTTTCACGGGTCTAGGTTTCACTGGTAAGTTTCACGGGTCAAGGTTTCACGGGTAAGTTTCACGGGTAAGTTTCACGGGTATGTTTCACGGGTGACGTTTCACGGGTCTAGGTTTCACTGGTAAGTTTCACGGGTCAAGGTTTCACGGGTAAGTTTCACGGGTAAGTTTCACGGGTATGTTTCACGGGTGACGTTTCACGGGTCTAGGTTTCACTGGTAAGTTTCACGGGTCAAGGTTTCACGGGTAAGTTTCACGGGTAAGTTTCACGGGTGACGTTTCACGGGTCTAGGTTTCACTGGTAAGTTTCACGGGTCAAGGTTTCAAGGGTAAGTTTTACGGGTAAGTTTCACGGGTATGTTTCACGGGTGACGTTTCACGGGTCTAGGTTTCACTGGAAAGTTTCACGGGTCAAGGTTTCACGGGTAAGTTTCACGGGTAAGTTTTACGGGTATGTTTTACAGGTGACGTTTCACGGGTCTAGGTTTCACTGGTAAGTTTCACGGGTCAAGGTTTCACGGGTAAGTTTCACGGGTAAGTTTCACGGGTATGTTTCGCGGGTGACGTTTCACGGGTCTAGGTTTCACTGGTAAGTTTCACGGGTCAAGGTTTCACGGGTAAGTTTCACGGGTAAGTTTCACGGGTGACGTTTCACGGGTCTATTTTTCACTGGTAAGTTTCACGGGTCAAGGTTTCACGGGTAAGTGTCACGTGTAAGTTTCACGGGTAAGTTTCACGGGTGACGTTTCACGGGTCTAGGTTTCACTGGTAAGTTTCACGGGTCAAGGTTTCACGGGTAAGTTTCACGGGTAAGATTCACGGGTGACGTTTCACGGGTCTAGGTTTCACTGGTAAGTTTCACGGGTCAAGGTTTCACGGGTAAGTTTCACGGGTAAGTTTCACGGGTAAGTTTCACGGGTAAGTTTCACGGGTGACGTTTTACGGGTCTAGGTTTCACTGGTAAGTTTCACGGGTCAAGGTTTCACGGGTAAGTTTCACGGGTAAGTTTCACGGGTGACGTTTCACGGGTCTAGGTTTCACTGGTAAGTTTCACGGGTCAAGGTTTCACGGGTAAGTTTCACGGGTAAGTTTCACGGGTATGTTTCACGGGTGACGTTTCACGGGTCTTGGTTTAACTGGTAAGTTTCACGGGTCAAGGTTTCACGGGTAAGTTTCACGGGTAAGTTTCACGGGTATGTTTCACGGGTGACGTTTCACGGGTCTAGGTTTCACTGGTAAGTTTCACGGGTCAAGGTTTCACGGGTAAGTTTCACGGGTAAGTTTCACGGGTAAGTTTCACGGGTATGTTTCACGGGTGACGTTTCACGGGTCTAGGTTTCACTGGTAAGTTTCACGGGTCAAGGTTTTACGGGTAAGTTTCACGGGTCTAGGTTTCACTGGTAAGTTTCACGGGTCAAGGTTTCACGGGTAAGTTTCACGGGTAAGTTTCACGGGTATGTTTCACGGGTGACGTTTCACGGGTCTAGGTTTCACGGGTCAAGGTTTCACGGGTAAGTTTTACGGGTAAGTTTCACGGGTGACGTTTCACGGGTGACGTTTCACGGGTCTAGGTTTCACTGGTAAGTTTCACGGGTCAAGGTTTCACGGGTAAGTTTCACGGGTAAGTTTCACGGGTACGTTTCACGGGTGACGTTTCACGGGTCTAGGTTTCACGGGTAAGTTTCACGGGTTTGTTTCACGGGTGACGTTTCACGGGTCTAGGTTTCACTGGAAAGTTTCACGGGTCAAGGTTTCACGGGTAAGTTTCACGGGTAAGTTTCACGGGTATGTTTCACGGGTGACGTTTCACGGGTCTAGGTTTCACTGGTAAGTTTCACGGGTCAAGGTTTCACGGGTAAGTTTCACGGGTAAGTTTCACGGGTATGCTTCACGGGTGACGTTTCACGGGTCTAGGTTTCACTGGTAAGTTTCACGGGTCAAGGTTTCACGGGTAAGTTTCACGGGTAAGATTCACGGGTAAGTTTCACGGGTATGTTTCACGGGTGACGTTTCACGGGTCTAGGTTTCACTGGTAAGTTTCACGGGTCAAGGTTTCACGGGTAAGTTTCACGGGTAAGTTTCACGGGTATGTTTCACGGGTATGTTTCACGGGTGACGTTTCACGGGTCTAGGTTTCACTGGTAAGTTTCACGGGTCAAGGTTTCACGGGTAAGTTTCACGGGTAAGTTTCACGGGTATGTTTCACGGGTGACGTTTCACGGGTCTAGGTTTCACTGGTAAGTTTTACGGGTCAAGGTTTCACGGGTAAGTTTCACGGGTATGTTTCACGGGTATGTTTCAAGGGTGACGTTTCACGGGTCTAGGTTTCACTGGTAAGTTTCACGGGTCAAGGTTTCACGGGTAAGTTTCACGGGTAAGTTTCACGGGTATGTTTCTCGGGTGACGTTTCACGGGTCTAGGTTTCACTGGTAAGTTTTACGGGTCAAGGTTTCACGGGTAAGTTTCACGGGTAAGTTTCACGGGTGACGTTTTACGGGTGACGTTTCACGGGTCTAGGTTTCACTGGTAAGTTTCACGGGTCAAGGTTTCACGGGTAAGTTTCACGGGTAAGTTTCACGGGTATGTTTCACGGGTGACGTTTCACGGGTCTAGGTTTCACTGGTAAGTTTCACGGGTCAAGGTTTCACGGGTAAGTTTCACGGGTAAGTTTCACGGGTAAGTTTCACGGGTATGTTTCACGGGTGACGTTTCACGGGTCTAGGTTTCACTGGTAAGTTTAACGGGTCAAGGTTTCACGGGTAAGTTTTACGAGTAAGTTTCACGGGTATGTTTTACGGGTATGTTTCACGGGTGACGTTTCACGGGTCTAGGTTTCACTGGTAAGTTTCACGGGTCAAGGTTTCACGGGTAAGTTTCACGGGTAAGTTTCACGGGTATGTTTCACGGGGGACGTTTCACGGGTCTAGGTTTCACTGGTAAGTTTCACGGGTCAAGGTTTCACGGGTAAGTTTCACGGGTAAGTTTCACGGGTATGTTTCACGGGTGACGTTTCACGGGTCTAGGTTTCACTGGTAAGTTTCACGGGTCAAGGTTTCACGGGTAAGTTTCACGGGTAAGTTTCACGGGTATGTTTCACGGGTGACGTTTCACGGGTCTAGGTTTCACTGGTAAGTTTCACGGGTCAAGGTTTTACGGGTAAGTTTCACGGGTAAGTTTCACGGGTGACGTTTCACGGGTCTAGGTTTCACTGGTAAGTTTCACGGGTCAAGGTTTTACGGGTAAGTTTCACGGGTCTAGATTTCACTGGTAAGTTTCACGGGTCAAGGTTTCACGGGTAAGTTTCACGGGTAAGTTTCACGGGTTTGTTTCACGGGTGACGTTTCACGGGTCTAGGTTTCACTGGTAAGTTTCACGGGTCAAGGTTTCACGGGTAAGTTTCACGGGTAAGTTTCACGGGTATGTTTCACGGGTGACGTTTCACGGGTCTAGGTTTCACTGGTAAGTTTCACGGGTCAAGGTTTCACGGGTAAGTTTCACGGGTAAGTTTCACGGGTATGTTTCACGGGTGACGTTTCACGGGTCTAGGTTTCACTGGTAAATTTCACGGGTCAAGGTTTCACGGGTAAGTTTCACGGGTAAGTTTCACGGGTATGTTTCACGGGTATGTTTCACGGGTGACGTTTCACGGGTCTAGGTTTCACTGGTAAGTTTCACGGGTCAAGGTTTCACGGGTAAGTTTCACGGGTAAGTTTCACGGGTATGTTTCACGGGTGACGTTTCACGGGTCTAGGTTTCACTGGTAAGTTTCACTGGTCAAGGTTTCATGGTTAAGTTTCACGGGTAAGTTTCACGGGTATGTTTCACGGGTGACGTTTCACGGGTCTAGGTTTCACTGGTAAGTTTCACGGGTCAAGGTTTCACGGGTAAGTTTCACGGGTAAGTTTCACGGGTATGTTTCACGGGTGACGTTTCACGGGTCTAGGTTTCACTGGTAAGTTTCACGGGTCAAGGTTTTACGGGTAAGTTTCACGGGTAAGTTTCACGGGTGACGTTTCACGGGTATAGGTTTCACTGGTAAGTTTCACGGGTCAAGGTTTTACGGGTAAGTTTCACGGGTCTAGGTTTCACTGGTAAGTTTCACGGGTCAAGGTTTCACGGGTAAGTTTCACGGGTAAGTTTCACGGGTTTGTTTCACGGGTGACGTTTCACGGGTCTAGGTTTCACTGGAAAGTTTCACGGGTCAAGGTTTCACGGGTAAGTTTCAAGGGTAAGTTTCACGGGTATGTTTCACGGGTGACGTTTCACGGGTCTAGGTTTCACTGGTAAGTTTCACGGGTCAAGGTTTCACGGGTAAGTTTCACGGGTAAGTTTCACGGGTATGTTTCACGGGTGACGTTTTACGGGTCTAGGTTTCACTGGTAAGTTTCACGGGTCAAGGTTTCACGGGTAAGTTTTACGGGTAAGTTTCACGGGTAAGTTTCACGGGTATGTTTCACGGGTGACGTTTCACGGGTCTAGGTTTCACTGGTAAGTTTCACGGGTCAAGGTTTCACGGGTAAGTTTCACGGGTAAAATTCACGGGTATGTTTCACGGGTATGTTTCACGGGTGACGTTTCACGGGTCTAGGTTTCACTGGTAAGTTTCACGGGTCAAGGTTTCACGGGTAAGTTTCACGGGTAAGTTTCACGGGTATGTTTCACGGGTGACGTTTCACGGGTCTAGGTTTCACTGGTAAGTTTCACGGGTCAAGGTTTCACGGGTAAGTTTCACGGGTAAGTTTCACGGGTATGTTTCACGGGTGACGTTTCACGGGGGTAGGTTTCACTGGTAAGTTTCACGGGTCAAGGTTTCACGGGTAAGTTTCACGGGTAAGTTACACGGGTATGTTTCACGGGTGACGTTTCACGGGTCTAGGTTTCACTGGTAAGTTTCACGGGTCAAGGTTTCACGGGTAAGTTTCACGGGTAAGTTTCACGGGTATGTTTCACGGGTGACGTTTCACGGGGGTAGGTTTCACTGGTAAGTTTCACGGGTCAAGGTTTCACGGGTAAGTTTCACGGGTAAGTTACACGGGTATGTTTCACGGGTGACGTTTCACGGGTCTAGGTTTCACTGGTAAGTTTCACGGGTCAAGGTTTCACGGGTAAGTTTCACGGGTAAGTTTCACGGGTATGTTTCACGGGTGACGTTTCACGGGTCTAGGTTTCACTGGTAAGTTTCACGGGTCAAGGTTTTACGGGTAAGTTTCACGGGTAAGTTTCACGGGTATGTTTCACGGGTGACGTTTCACAGGTCTAGGTTTCACTGGTAAGTTTCACGAGTCAAGGATTCACGGGTAAGTTTCACGGGTAAGTTTTACGGGTAAGTTTCACGGGTGACGTTTCACGGGTCTAGGTTTCACTGGTAAGTTTCACGGGTCAAGGTTTCACGGGTAAGTTTCACGGGTATGTTTCACGGGTGACGTTTCACGGGTCTAGGTTTCACTGGAAAGTTTCACGGGTCAAGGTTTCACGGGTAAGTTTCACGGGTAAGTTTTACGGGTATGTTTTACAGGTGACGTTTCACGGGTCTAGGTTTCACTGGTAAGTTTCACGGGTCAAGGTTTCACGGGTAAGTTTCACGGGTGACGTTTCACGGGTATGTTTTACGGGTGACGTTTCACGGGTCTAGGTTTCACTGGTAAGTTTCACGGGTCAAGGTTTCACGGGTAAGTTTCACGGGTAAGTTTCACGGGTATGTTTCACGGGTGACGTTTCACGGGTCTAGGTTTCACTGGTAAGTTTCACGGGTCAAGGTTTTACGGGTAAGTTTCACGGGTCTAGATTTCACTGGTAAGTTTCACGGGTCAAGGTTTCACGGGTAAGTTTCACGGGTAAGTTTCACGGGTTTGTTTCACGGGTGACGTTTCACGGGTCTAGGTTTCACTGGAAAGTTTCACGGGTCAAGGTTTCACGGGTAAGTTTCACGGGTAAGTTTCACGGGTATGTTTTACGGGTGACGTTTCACGGGTCTAGGTTTCACTGGTAAGTTTCACGGGTCAAGGTTTCACGGGTAAGTTTCACGGGTAAGTTTCACGGGTATGTTTCACGGGTGACGTTTCACGGGTCTAGGTTTCACTGGTAAGTTTCACGGGTCAAGGTTTCACGGGTAAGTTTCACGGGTAAGATTCACGGGTAAGTTTCACGGGTATGTTTCACGGGTGACGTTTCACGGGTCTAGGTTTCACTGGTAAGTTTCACGGGTCAAGGTTTCACGGGTAAGTTTCACGGGTAAGTTTCACGGGTATGTTTCACGGGTATGTTTCAAGGGTGACGTTTCACGGGTCTAGGTTTCACTGGTAAGTTTCACGGGTCAAGGTTTCACGGGTAAGTTTCACGGGTAAGTTTCACGGGTATGTTTCACGGGTGACGTTTCACGGGTCTAGGTTTCACTGGTAAGTTTTACGGGTCAAGGTTTCACGGGTAAGTTTCACGGGTATGTTTCACGGGTATGTTTCAAGGGTGACGTTTCACGGGTCTAGGTTTCACTGGTAAGTTTCACGGGTCAAGGTTTCACGGGTAAGTTTCACGGGTAAGTTTCACGGGTATGTTTCACGGGTGACGTTTCACGGGTCTAGGTTTCACTGGTAAGTTTCACGGGTCAAGGTTTTACGGGTAAGTTTCACGGGTAAGTTTCACGGGTATGTTTCACGGGTATGTTTCACGGGTGACGTTTCACGGGTCTAGGTTTCACTGGTAAGTTTCACGGGTCAAGGTTTCACGGGTAAGTTTCACGGGTAAGTTTCACGGGTATGTTTCACGGGTGACGTTTCACGGGTCTAGGTTTCACTGGTAAGTTTCACGGGTCAAGGTTTCACGGGTAAGTTTCACGGGTAAGTTTCACGGGTATGTTTCACGGGTGACGTTTCACGGGTCTAGGTTTCACTGGTAAGTTTCACGGGTCAAGGTTTCACGGGTAAGTTTCACGGGTAAGTTTCACGGGTGACGTTTCACGGGTCTAGGTTTCACTGGTAAGTTTCACGGGTCAAGGTTTCAAGGGTAAGTTTTACGGGTAAGTTTCACGGGTATGTTTCACGGGTGACGTTTCACGGGTCTAGGTTTCACTGGAAAGTTTCACGGGTCAAGGTTTCACGGGTAAGTTTCACGGGTAAGTTTTACGGGTATGTTTTACAGGTGACGTTTCACGGGTCTAGGTTTCACTGGTAAGTTTCACGGGTCAAGGTTTCACGGGTAAGTTTCACGGGTAAGTTTTACGGGTATGTTTCGCGGGTGACGTTTCACGGGTCTAGGTTTCACTGGTAAGTTTCACGGGTCAAGGTTTCACGGGTAAGTTTCACGGGTAAGTTTCACGGGTGACGTTTCACGGGTCTATTTTTCACTGGTAAGTTTCACGGGTCAAGGTTTCACGGGTAAGTGTCACGTGTAAGTTTCACGGGTAAGTTTCACGGGTGACGTTTCACGGGTCTAGGTTTCACTGGTAAGTTTCACGGGTCAAGGTTTCACGGGTAAGTTTCACGGGTAAGTTTCAAGGGTGACGTTTCACGGGTCTAGGTTTCACTGGTAAGTTTCACGGGTCAAGGTTTCACGGGTAAGTTTCACGGGTAAGTTTCACGGGTAAGTTTCACGGGTGACGTTTTACGGGTCTAGGTTTCACTGGTAAGTTTCACGGGTCAAGGTTTCACGGGTAAGTTTCACGGGTAAGTTTCACGGGTGACGTTTCACAGGTCTAGGTTTCACTGGTAAGTTTCACGGGTCAAGGTTTCACGGGTAAGTTTCACGGGTAAGTTTCACGGGTATGTTTCACGGGTGACGTTTCACGGGTCTTGGTTTAACTGGTAAGTTTCACGGGTCAAGGTTTCACGGGTAAGTTTCACGGGTAAGTTTCACGGGTATGTTTCACGGGTGACGTTTCACGGGTCTAGGTTTCACTGGTAAGTTTCACGGGTCAAGGTTTCACGGGTAAGTTTCACGGGTAAGTTTCACGGGTAAGTTTCACGGGTATGTTTCACGGGTGACGTTTCACGGGTCTAGGTTTCACTGGTAAGTTTCACGGGTCAAGGTTTTACGGGTAAGTTTCACGGGTCTAGGTTTCACTGGTAAGTTTCACGGGTCAAGGTTTCACGGGTAAGTTTCACGGGTAAGTTTCACGGGTATGTTTCACGGGTGACGTTTCACGGGTCTAGGTTTCACGGGTCAAGGTTTCACGGGTAAGTTTTACGGGTAAGTTTCACGGGTGACGTTTCACGGGTGACGTTTCAAGGGTCTAGGTTTCACTGGTAAGTTTCACGGGTCAAGGTTTCACGGGTAAGTTTCACGGGTAAGTTTCACGGGTACGTTTCACGGGTGACGTTTCACGGGTCTAGGTTTCACGGGTAAGTTTCACGGGTTTGTTTCACGGGTGACGTTTCACGGGTCTAGGTTTCACTGGAAAGTTTCACGGGTCAAGGTTTCACGGGTAAGTTTCACGGGTAAGTTTCACGGGTATGTTTCACGGGTGACGTTTCACGGGTCTAGGTTTCACTGGTAAGTTTCACGGGTCAAGGTTTCACGGGTAAGTTTCACGGGTAAGTTTCACGGGTATGTTTCACGGGTGACGTTTCACGGGTCTAGGTTTCACTGGTAAGTTTCACGGGTCAAGGTTTCACGGGTAAGTTTCACGGGTAAGATTCACGGGTAAGTTTCACGGGTATGTTTCACGGGTGACGTTTCACGGGTCTAGGTTTCACTGGTAAGTTTCACGGGTCAAGGTTTCACGGGTAAGTTTCACGGGTAAGTTTCACGGGTATGTTTCACGGGTATGTTTCACGGGTGACGTTTCACGGGTCTAGGTTTCACTGGTAAGTTTCACGGGTCAAGGTTTCACGGGTAAGTTTCACGGGTAAGTTTCACGGGTATGTTTCACGGGTGACGTTTCACGGGTCTAGGTTTCACTGGTAAGTTTTACGGGTCAAGGTTTCACGGGTAAGTTTCACGGGTATGTTTCACGGGTATGTTTCAAGGGTGACGTTTCACGGGTCTAGGTTTCACTGGTAAGTTTCACGGGTCAAGGTTTCACGGGTAAGTTTCACGGGTAAGTTTCACGGGTATGTTTCACGGGTGACGTTTCACGGGTCTAGGTTTCACTGGTAAGTTTCACGGGTCAAGGTTTTACGGGTAAGTTTCACGGGTAAGTTTCACGGGTATGTTTCACGGGTATGTTTCACGGGTGACGTTTCACGGGTCTAGGTTTCACTGGTAAGTTTCACGGGTCAAGGTTTCACGGGTAAGTTTCACGGGTAAGTTTCACGGGTATGTTTCACGGGTGACGTTTCACGGGTCTAGGTTTCACTGGTAAGTTTCACGGGTCAAGGTTTCACGGGTAAGTTTCACGGGTAAGTTTCACGGGTATGTTTCACGGGTGACGTTTCACGGGTCTAGGTTTCACTGGTAAGTTTCACGGGTCAAGGTTTCACGGGTAAGTTTCACGGGTAAGTTTCACGGGTGACGTTTCACGGGTCTAGGTTTCACTGGTAAGTTTCACGGGTCAAGGTTTCAAGGGTAAGTTTTACGGGTAAGTTTCACGGGTATGTTTCACGGGTGACGTTTCACGGGTCTAGGTTTCACTGGAAAGTTTCACGGGTCAAGGTTTCACGGGTAAGTTTCACGGGTAAGTTTTACGGGTATGTTTTACAGGTGACGTTTCACGGGTCTAGGTTTCACTGGTAAGTTTCACGGGTCAAGGTTTCACGGGTAAGTTTCACGGGTAAGTTTCACGGGTATGTTTCGCGAGTGACGTTTCACGGGTCTAGGTTTCTCTGGTAAGTTTCACGGGTCAAGGTTTCACGGGTAAGTTTCACGGGTAAGTTTCACGGGTGACGTTTCACGGGTCTATTTTTCACTGGTAAGTTTCACGGGTCAAGGTTTCACGGGTAAGTGTCACGTGTAAGATTCACGGGTAAGTTTCACGGGTGACGTTTCACGGGTCTAGGTTTCACTGGTAAGTTTCACGGGTCAAGGTTTCACGGGTAAGTTTCACGCGTAAGTTTCACGGGTGACGTTTCACGGGTCTAGGTTTCACTGGTAAGTTTCACGGGTCAAGGTTTCACGGGTAAGTTTCACGGGTAAGTTTCACGGGTAAGTTTCACGGGTGACGTTTTACGGGTCTAGGTTTCACTGGTAAGTTTCACGGGTCAAGGTTTCACGGGTAAGTTTCACGGGTAAGTTTCACGGGTGACGTTTCACGGGTCTAGGTTTCACTGGTAAGTTTCACGGGTCAAGGTTTCACGGGTAAGTTTCACGGGTAAGTTTCACGGGTATGTTTCACGGGTGACGTTTCACGGGTCTTGGTTTAACTGGTAAGTTTCACGGGTCAAGGTTTCACGGGTAAGTTTCACGGGTAAGTTTCACGGGTATGTTTCACGGGTGACGTTTCACGGGTCTAGGTTTCACTGGTAAGTTTCACGGGTCAAGGTTTCACGGGTAAGTTTCACGGGTAAGTTTCACGGGTAAGTTTCACGGGTATGTTTCACGGGTGACGTTTCACGGGTCTAGGTTTCACTGGTAAGTTTCACGGGTCAAGGTTTCACGGGTAAGTTTCACGGGTAAGTTTCACGGGTAAGTTTCACGGGTATGTTTCACGGGTGACGTTTCACGGGTCTAGGTTTCACGGGTCAAGGTTTCACGGGTAAGTTTTACGGGTAAGTTTCACGGGTGACGTTTCACGGGTGACGTTTCACGGGTCTAGGTTTCACTGGTAAGTTTCACGGGTCAAGGTTTCACGGGTAAGTTTCACGGGTAAGTTTCACGGGTACGTTTCACGGGTGACGTTTCACGGGTCTAGGTTTCACTGGAAAGTTTCACGGGTCAAGGTTTCACGGGTAAGTTTCAAGGGTAAGTTTCACGGGTAAGTTTTACGGGTATGTTTTACAGGTGACGTTTCACGGGTCTAGGTTTCACTGGTAAGTTTCACGGGTCAAGGTTTCACGGGTAAGTTTCACGGTTAAGTTTCACGGGTATGTTTCATGGGTGATGTTTCACGGGTCTAGGTTTCACTGGTAAGTTTCGCGGGTCAAGGTTTCACGGGTAAGTTTCACGGGTAAGTTTCACGGGTATGTTTCACGGGTGACGTTTCACGGGTCTAGGTTTCACTGAAAAGTTTCACGGGTCAAGGTTTCACGGGTAAGTTTCACGGGTAAGTTTTACGGGTATGTTTCACAGGTGACGTTTCACGGGTCTAGGTTTCACTGGTAAGTTTCACGGGTCAAGGTTACACGGGTAAGTTTCACGGGTATGTTTCATGGGTGATGTTTCACGGGTCTAGGTTTCACTGGTAAGTTTCACGGGTCAAGGTTTCACGGGTAAGTTTCACGGGTAAGTTTTACGGGTATGTTTTACAGGTGACGTTTCACGGGTCTAGGTTTCACTGGTAAGTTTCACGGGTCAAGGTTTCACGAGTAAGTTTCACGGGTAAGTTTCACGGGTATGTTTTACAGGTGACGTTTCGCGGGTCTAGGTTTCACTGGTAAGTTTCACGGGTCAAGGTTTCACGGGTAAGTTTCACGGGTAAGTTTCACGGGTATGTTTCGCGGGTGACGTTTCACGGGTCTAGGTTTCACTGGTAAGTTTCACGGGTCAAGGTTTCACGGGTAAGTTTCACGGGTAAGTTTCACGGGTGACGTTTCACGGGTCTATTTTTCACTGGTAAGTTTCACGGGTCAAGGTTTCACGGGTAAGTTTCACGTGTAAGTTTCACGGGTAAGTTTCACGGGTGACGTTTCACGGGTCTAGGTTTCACTGGTAAGTTTCACGGGTCAAGGTTTCACGGGTAAGTTTCACGGGTAAGTTTCACGGGTGACGTTTCACGGGTCTAGGTTTCACTGGTAAGTTTCACGGGTCAAGGTTTCACGGGTAAGTTTCACGGGTAAGTTTCACGGGTAAGTTTCACGGGTAAGTTTCACGGGTAAGTTTCACGGGTGACGTTTCACGGGTCTAGGTTTCACTGGTAAGTTTCACGGGTCAAGGTTTCACGGGTAAGTTTGTTACGGTCATTTTCTGAGTATGTTTACTTTGCTGGTCTGTTTGTTTTAATTTCCGGCTTCATCATCTTTCACTTGTTTCTGCGTCAGTTCGACCTAAAATTAGTTAAGTTTCAGTTCATTATTTCATTCATTCCACGTTATCACTCACCTGTCATGTGTCACACATTTCACCTTGATTTCACTCATCTGTCATCAATTAGTTCATTTTTAGGGTTGTGTCTTCTGTCTCTTGTCTGTGCTGCCATCTACGCATTGAGTCGGATTTCCTCTGCGCCGATGTGCATTGCAACCCCCGTAACACCCTGGATGTCCTGGTCCTCGGAATTGGAATCGTGCGGTTTTAATTGTCACGGATGATTGGTTCAACTTCTCGACCTTGGTATAAATAAGAAGGGTGAACGAAGCTACTTGAGTTAAGTCACGTACCGTACTGGAGAGGTAACGGTCTTATTTTCTTCACTTTAAAATCGAATAGCGTGCGAGAGTGAAATTAAATTTAGTGCTGCCTATTTGTGAGATTTTGGCATTGTTTGTGTTGGGCCACTTTCACGTCCTTTGCGAAGGGATTATTTGGAGCACTAGACTGGAATAAGGGTTCAGGGAACCTTTATTTAACGGCAGAGGCCGGATTCGTTTTTTTACTCGAGCACGCTAACCGCTACTTTACAAGCCACACACAATCTCAGGTAATTAACTCAAGTACTTTGTCGCCTTTCAAATTATTTATTACCAAGTGTTGAGAACGTTGCCCTAATGCCCGTGTACTGTGAGCAAACCGTAACGATTCCATTTCTTTGCAGGCTTTTTGGTTTTTATTTTTATTGATACCTTTCACTTGTACTTTCGGACTTACTGTTGGGGTCGTCTGTGAGTTCCGCGTGGCCGCCGAGTTTGCGCGCCATTCCAGCCGTTCGAAATCACCAGCTGGCATACTTCGGCTCGACTCGCCACCCGAGGTCACCCGAACTACCGGAGTTGCCAGGAGACGGCAACGCCACCGTGCGGCTTACAGCTAAGACACATTTATTTAACTTTTATTGGTTTATTTTGTTTATAATTATTTACATTGTTTAATAATTCCGCTTTAGCTCAGTGTTGTGAAATCTGATTAGTTCAGTAGTTTATTTTTGCGTAATTGTGCGTAGTTGTTGCACTATTGATCTGTAGTTTGCGGGACGTCGTTAGGACGTTGTTAGGGCTGACGTGAGTTTAGCGAGCATTTAACTTTTTACGTGCGCCGTTACGAATCAACGTTGGTCGACCACCGGTGTCCTCGTGCCTTGTTTGCGCCTATTTTAACTTATTTTAAATCTCGCCATCGTGGTCCTGATTGCGCCACCGCGGACGCCAACTACGCGATCTGGTTATTTTGTTGTTATAGTTGTTGTTGTTATTCTACACTGTTGTTCTCATCAGATTAGTTAATTTAACCTGTAGCGGTCGTATTACCAGTTTATTTTTAACATTATTTCTTTTTACACTATTTAAATACAACAATTTAGTTCAATTATATTTTGTAATAATGATTTAATTTCAATACACTACAATTTAAAGTCTGCGATAGTTTCTCTTCTTTTCTCTCGTTCCTTTACTCTTTCTCTCAAGACAGATCTACAGAGTGTCTGCCACGATACACCTAGCGGCCAACACAACTTGGTAGGTGAGTGTACATACAGTTGTGTGGCGCCCTGTAAAACGAACCACCCCCTGAAGTCTCTCGAGCCAGGCACCTCACCGTTGCGAGGTTTGGAAGTTGTACAACCAGTTTTGGTTGTAATAAGTTTCACGGGTAAGTTTCACGGGTGACGTTTCACGGGTCTAGGTTTCACTGGTAAGTTTCACGGGTCAAGGTTTCACGGGTAAGTTTCACGGGTAAGTTTCACGGGTATGTTTCAAGGGTGACGTTTCACGGGTCTAGGTTTCACTGGTAAGTTTCACGGGTCAAGGTTTCACGGGTAAGTTTCACGGGTAAGTTTCACGGGTATGTTTCACGGGTGACGTTTCACGGGTCTTGGTTTAACTGGTAAGTTTCACGGGTCAAGGTTTCACGGGTAAGTTTCACGGGTATGTTTCACGGGTAAGTTTCACGGGTGACGTTTCACGGGTCTAGGTTTCACTGGTAAGTTTCACGGGTCAAGGTTTCACGGGTAAGTTTCACGGGTAAGTTTCACGGGTGACGTTTCACGGGTCTAGGTTTCACTGGTAAGTTTCACGGGTCAAGGTTTCACGGGTAAGTTTAACGGGTAAGTTTCACGGGTAAGTTTCACGGGTGACGTTTCACGGGTCTAGGTTTCACTGGTAAGTTTCACGGGTCAAGGTTTCACGGGTAAGTTTCACGGGTAAGTTTCACGGGTGACGTTTCACGGGTCTAGGTTTCACTGGTAAGTTTCACGGGTCAAGGTTTCACGGGTAAGTTTCACGGGTAAGTTTCACGGGTATGTTTCACGGGTGACGTTTCACGGGTCTTGGTTTAACTGGTAAGTTTCACGGGTCAAGGTTTCACGGGTAAGTTTCACGGGTATGTTTCACGGGTGACGTTTCACGGGTCTAGGTTTCACTGGTAAGTTTCACGGGTCAAGGTTTCACGGGTAAGTTTCACGGGTAAGTTTCACGGGTAAGTTTCACGGGTATGTTTCACGGGTGACGTTTCACGGGACTAGGTTTCACTGGTAAGTTTCACGGGTCAAGGTTTCACGGGTAAGTTTCACGGGTAAGTTTCACGGGTATGTTTCACGGGTGACGTTTCACGGGTCTTGGTTTAACTGGTAAGTTTCACGGGTCAAGGTTTCACGGGTAAGTTTCACGGGTAAGTTTCACGGGTATGTTTCACGGGTGACGTTTCACGGGTCTAGGTTTCACTGGTAAGTTTCACGGGTCAAGGTTTCACGGGTAAGTTTCACGGGTAAGTTTCACGGGTAAGTTTCACGGGTATGTTTCACGGGTGACGTTTCACGGGTCTAGGTTTCACTGGTAAGTTTCACGGGTCAAGGTTTTACGGGTAAGTTTCACGGGTCTAGGTTTCACTGGTAAGTTTCACGGGTCAAGGTTTCACGGGTAAGTTTCACGGGTAAGTTTCACGGGTTTGTTTCACGGGTGACGTTTCACGGGTCTAGGTTTCACTGGAAAGTTTCACGGGTCAAGGTTTCACGGGTAAGTTTCACGGGTATGTTTCAAAAGTGACGTTTCACGGGTCTAGGTTTCACTGGTAAGTTTCACGGGTCAAGGTTTCACGGGTAAGTTTTACGGGTAAGTTTCACGGGTGACGTTTCACGGGTGACGTTTCACGGGTCTAGGTTTCACTGGTAAGTTTCACGGGTCAAGGTTTCACGGGTAAGTTTCACGGGTAAGTTTCACGGGTATGTTTCACGGGTGACGTTTCACGGGTATGTTTCACGGGTGACGTTTCACTTGTCTAGGTTTCACTGGTAAGTTTCACGGGTCAAGGTTTCACGGGTAAGTTTCACGGGTAAGATTCACGGGTAAGTTTCACGGGTATGTTTCACGGGTGACGTTTCACGGGTCTAGGTTTCACTGGTAAGTTTCACGGGTCAAGGTTTCACGGGTAAGTTTCACGGGTAAGTTTCACGGGTATGTTTCACGGGTATGTTTCACGGGTGACGTTTCACGGGTCTAGGTTTCACTGGTAAGTTTCACGGGTCAAGGTTTCACGGGTAAGTTTCACGGGTATGTTTCACGGGTGACGTTTCACGGGTCAAGGTTTCACGGGTAAGTTTCACGGGTATGTTTCACGGGTATGTTTCACGGGTGACGTTTCACGGGTCTAGGATTCACTGGTAAGTTTCACGGGTCAAGGTTTCACGGGTAAGTTTCACGGGTAAGTTTCACGGGTATGTTTCACGGGTGACGTTTCACGGGTCTAGGTTTCACTGGTAAGTTTCACGGGTCAAGGTTTCACGGGTAAGTTTCACGGGTAAGTTTCACGGGTATGTTTCACGGGTGACGTTTCACGGGTCTAGGTTTCACTGGTAACTTTCACGGGTCAAGGTTTTACGGGTAAATTTCACGGGTAAGTTTCACGGGTATGTTTCACGGGTGACGTTTCACGGGTCTAGGTTTCACTGGTAAGTTTCACGAGTCAAGGTTTCACGGGTAAGTTTCACGGGTAAGTTTTACGGGTAAGTTTCACGGGTGACGTTTTACGGGTGACGTTTCACGGGTCTAGGTTTCACTGGTAAGTTTCACGGGTCAAGGTTTCACGGGTAAGTTTCACGGGTAAGTTTCACGGGTATGTTTCACGGGTGACGTTTCACGGGTCTAGGTTTCACTGGTAAGTTTCACGGGTCAAGGTTTCACGGGTAAGTTTCACGGGTAAGTTTCACGGGTAAGTTTCACGGGTATGTTTCACGGGTGACGTTTCACGGGTCTAGGTTTCACTGGTAAGTTTAACGGGTCAAGGTTTCACGGGTAAGTTTTACGAGTAAGTTTCACGGGTATGTTTTACGGGTATGTTTCACGGGTGACGTTTCACGGGTCTAGGTTTCACTGGTAAGTTTCACGGGTCAAGGTTTCACGGGTAAGTTTCACGGGTAAGTTTCACGGGTATGTTTCACGGGTGACGTTTCACGGGTCTAGGTTTCACTGGTAAGTTTCACGGGTCAAGGTTTCACGGGTAAGTTTCACGGGTAAGTTTCACGGGTATGTTTCACGGGTGACGTTTCACGGGTCTAGGTTTCACTGGTAAGTTTCACGGGTCAAGGTTTCACGGGTAAGTTTCACGGGTAAGTTTCACGGGTATGTTTCACGGGTGACGTTTCACGGGTCTAGGTTTCACTGGTAAGTTTCACGGGTCATGGTTTTACGGGTAAGTTTCACGGGTAAGTTTCACGGGTATGTTTCACGGGTGACGTTTCACGGGTCTAGGTTTCACTGGTAAGTTTCACGAGTCAAGGATTCACGGGTAAGTTTCACGGGTAAGTTTTACGGGTAAGTTTCACGGGTGACGTTTCACGGGTCTAGGTTTCACTGGTAAGTTTCACGGGTCAAGGTTTCACGGGTAAGTTTCACGGGTAAGTTTCACGGGTGACGTTTCACGGGTCTAGGTTTCACTGGTAAGTTTCACGGGTCAAGGTTTCACGGGTAAGTTTCACGGGTAAGTTTCACGGGTATGTTTCAAGGGTGACGTTTCACGGGTCTAGGTTTCACTGGTAAGTTTCACGGGTCAAGGTTTCACGGGTAAGTTTCACGGGTAAGTTTCACGGGTATGTTTCACGGGTGACGTTTCACGGGTCTAGGTTTCACTGGTAAGTTTCACGGGTCAAGGTTTTACGGGTAAGTTTCACGGGTCTAGGTTTCACTGGTAAGTTTCACGGGTCAAGGTTTCACGGGTAAGTTTCACGGGTAAGTTTCACGGGTTTGTTTCACGGGTGACGTTTCACGGGTCTAGGTTTCACTGGAAAGTTTCACGGGTCAAGGTTTCACGGGTAAGTTTCACGGGTAAGTTTCACGGGTATGTTTCACGGGTGACGTTTCACGGGTCTAGGTTTCACTGGTAAGTTTCACGGGTCAAGGTTTCACGGGTAAGTTTTACGGGTAAGTTTCACGGGTGACGTTTCACGGGTCTAGGTTTCACTGGTAAGTTTCACGGGTCAAGGTTTCAAGGGTAAGTTTCACGGGTAAGTTTCACGGGTATGTTTCACGGGTGACGTTTCACGGGTCTAGGTTTCACTGGAAAGTTTCACGGGTCAAGGTTTCACGGGTAAGTTTCAAGGGTAAGTTTCACTGGTAAGTTTTACGGGTATGTTTTACAGGTGACGTTTCACGGGTCTAGGTTTCACTGGTAAGTTTCACGGGTCAAGGTTTCACGGGTAAGTTTCACGGGTAAGTTTCACGGGTAAGTTTCACGGGTAAGTTTCATGGGTGACGTTTCACGGGTCTAGGTTTCACTGGTAAGTTTCACGGGTCAAGGTTTCACGGGTAAGTTTCACGGGTAAGTTTCACGGGTATGTTTCACGGGTGACGTTTCACGGGTCTTGGTTTAACTGGTAAGTTTCACGGGTCAAGGTTTCACGGGTAAGTTTCACGGGTAAGTTTCACGGGTATGTTTCACGGGTGACGTTTCACGGGTCTAGGTTTCACTGGTAAGTTTCACGGGTCAAGGTTTCACGGGTAAGTTTCACGGGTATGTTTCACGGGTGACGTTTCACGGGTCTAGGTTTCACTGGTAAGTTTCACGGGTCAAGGTTTTACGGGTAAGTTTCACGGGTAAGTTTCACGGGTATGTTTCACGGGTGACGTTTCACGGGTCTAGGTTTCACTGGTAAGTTTCACGAGTCAAGGATTCACGGGTAAGTTTCACGGGTAAGTTTTACGGGTAAGTTTCACGGGTGACGTTTCACGGGTCTAGGTTTCACTGGTAAGTTTCACGGGTCAAGGTTTCACGGGTAAGTTTCACGGGTGAGTTTCACGGGTGACGTTTCACGGGTCTAGGTTTCACTGGTAAGTTTCACGGGTCAAGGTTTCACGGGTAAGTTTCACGGGTAAGTTTCACGGGTATGTTTCAAGGGTGACGTTTCACGGGTCTAGGTTTCACTGGTAAGTTTCACGGGTCAAGGTTTCACGGGTAAGTTTCACGGGTAAGTTTCACGGGTATGTTTCACGGGTGACGTTTCACGGGTCTAGGTTTCACTGGTAAGTTTCACGGGTCAAGGTTTCACGGGTAAGTTTCACGGGTATGTTTCAAAAGTGACGTTTCACGGGTCTAGGTTTCACTGGTAAGTTTCACGGGTCAAGGTTTCACGGGTAAGTTTCACGGGTATGTTTCACGGGTGACGTTTCACGGGTATGTTTCACGGGTGACGTTTCACGGGTCTAGGTTTCACTGGTAAGTTTCACGGGTCAAGGTTTCACGGGTAAGTTTCACGGGTAAGATTCACGGGTAAGTTTCACGGGTATGTTTCACGGGTGACGTTTCACGGGTCTAGGTTTCACTAGTAAGTTTCACGGGTCAAGGTTTCACGGGTAAGTTTCACGGGTAAGTTTCACGGGTATGTTTCACGGGTATGTTTCACGGGTGACGTTTCACGGGTCTAGGTTTCACTGGTAAGTTTCACGGGTCAAGGTTTCACGGGTAAGTTTCACGGGTAAGTTTCACGGGTATGTTTCACGGGTGACGTTTCACGGGTCAAGGTTTCACGGGTAAGTTTCACGGGTATGTTTCACGGGTATGTTTCACGGGTGACGTTTCACGGGTCTAGGATTCACTGGTAAGTTTCACGGGTCAAGGTTTCACGGGTAAGTTTCACGGGTAAGTTTCACGGGTATGTTTCACGGGTGACGTTTCACGGGTCTAGGTTTCACTGGTAAGTTTCACGGGTCAAGGTTTCACGGGTAAGTTTCACGGGTAAGTTTCACGGGTAAGTTTCACGGGTGACGTTTCACGGGTCTAGGTTTCACTGGTAAGTTTCACGGGTCAAGGTTTTACGGGTAAATTTCACGGGTAAGTTTCACGGGTATGTTTCACGGGTGACGTTTCACGGGTCTAGGTTTCACTGGTAAGTTTCACGAGTCAAGGTTTCACGGGTAAGTTTCACGGGTAAGTTTTACGGGTAAGTTTTACGGGTGACGTTTTACGGGTGACGTTTCACGGGTCTAGGTTTCACTGGTAAGTTTCACGGGTCAAGGTTTCACGGGTAAGTTTCACGGGTAAGTTTCACGGGTATGTTTCACGGGTGACGTTTCACGGGTCTAGGTTTCACTGGTAAGTTTCACGGGTCAAGGTTTCACGGGTAAGTTTCACGGGTAAGTTTCACGGGTAAGTTTCACGGGTATGTTTCACGGGTGACGTTTCACGGGTCTAGGTTTCACTGGTAAGTTTAACGGGTCAAGGTTTCACGGGTAAGTTTTACGAGTAAGTTTCACGGGTATGTTTTACGGGTATGTTTCACGGGTGACGTTTCACGGGTCTAGGTTTCACTGGTAAGTTTCACGGGTCAAGGTTTCACGGGTAAGTTTCACGGGTAAGTTTCACGGGTATGTTTCACGGGTGACGTTTCACGGGTCTAGGTTTCACTGGTAAGTTTCACGGGTCAAGGTTTCACGGGTAAGTTTCACGGGTAAGTTTTACGGGTATGTTTCACGGGTGACGTTTCACGGGTCTAGGTTTCACTGGTAAGTTTCACGGGTCAAGGTTTCACGGGTAAGTTTCACGGGTAAGTTTCACGGGTATGTTTCACGGGTGACGTTTCACGGGTCTAGGTTTCACTGGTAAGTTTCACGGGTCAAGGTTTTACGGGTAAGTTTCACGGGTAAGTTTCACGGGTATGTTTCACGGGTGACGTTTCACGGGTCTAGGTTTCACTGGTAAGTTTCACGAGTCAAGGATTCACGGGTAAGTTTCACGGGTAAGTTTTACGGGTAAGTTTCACGGGTGACGTTTCACGGGTCTAGGTTTCACTGGTAAGTTTCACGGGTCAAGGTTTCACGGGTAAGTTTCACGGGTAAGTTTCACGGGTGACGTTTCACGGGTCTAGGTTTCACTGGTAAGTTTCACGGGTCAAGGTTTCACGGGTAAGTTTCACGGGTAAGTTTCACGGGTATGTTTCAAGGGTGACGTTTCACGGGTCTAGGTTTCACTGGTAAGTTTCACGGGTCAAGGTTTCACGGGTAAGTTTCACGGGTAAGTTTCACGGGTATGTTTCACGGGTGACGTTTCACGGGTCTAGGTTTCACTGGTAAGTTTCACGGGTCAAGGTTTTACGGGTAAGTTTCACGGGTCTAGGTTTCACTGGTAAGTTTCACGGGTCAAGGTTTCACGGGTAAGTTTCACGGGTTTGTTTCACGGGTGACGTTTCACGGGTCTAGGTTTCACTGGAAAGTTTCACGGGTCAAGGTTTCACGGGTAAGTTTCACGGGTAAGTTTCACGGGTATGTTTCACGGGTGACGTTTCACGGGTCTAGGTTTCACTGGTAAGTTTCACGGGTCAAGGTTTCACGGGTAAGTTTTACGGGTAAGTTTCACGGGTGACGTTTCACGGGTGACGTTTCACGGGTCTAGGTTTCACTGGTAAGTTTCACGGGTCAAGGTTTCAAGGGTAAGTTTCACGGGTAAGTTTCACGGGTATGTTTCACGGGTGACGTTTCACGGGTCTAGGTTTCACTGGAAAGTTTCACGGGTCAAGGTTTCACGGGTAAGTTTCAAGGGTAAGTTTCACTGGTAAGTTTTACGGGTATGTTTTACAGGTGACGTTTCACGGGTCTAGGTTTCACTGGTAAGTTTCACGGGTCAAGGTTTCACGGGTAAGTTTCACGGGTAAGTTTCACGGGTATGTTTCACGGGTGACGTTTCACGGGTCTAGGTTTCACTGGTAAGTTTCACGGGTCAAGGTTTCACGGGTAAGTTTCACGGGTAAGTTTCACGGGTATGTTTCACGGGTGACGTTTCACGGGTGACGTTTCACGGGTCTTGGTTTAACTGGTAAGTTTCACGGGTCAAGGTTTCACGGGTAAGTTTCACGGGTAAGTTTCACGGGTATGTTTCACGGGTGACGTTTCACGGGTCTAGGTTTCACTGGTAAGTTTCACGGGTCAAGGTTTCACGGGTAAGTTTCACGGGTAAGTTTCACGGGTATGTTTCACGGGTGACGTTTCACGGGTATGTTTCACGGGTGACGTTTCACTTGTCTAGGTTTCACTGGTAAGTTTCACGGGTCAAGGTTTCACGGGTAAGTTTCACGGGTAAGATTCACGGGTAAGTTTCACGGGTATGTTTCACGGGTGACGTTTCACGGGTCTAGGTTTCACTGGTAAGTTTCACGGGTCAAGGTTTCACGGGTAAGTTTCACGGGTAAGTTTCACGGGTATGTTTCACGGGTATGTTTCACGGGTGACGTTTCACGGGTCTAGGTTTCACTGGTAAGTTTCACGGGTCAAGGTTTCACGGGTAAGTTTCACGGGTATGTTTCACGGGTGACGTTTCACGGGTCAAGGTTTCACGGGTAAGTTTCACGGGTATGTTTCACGGGTATGTTTCACGGGTGACGTTTCACGGGTCTAGGATTCACTGGTAAGTTTCACGGGTCAAGGTTTCACGGGTAAGTTTCACGGGTAAGTTTCACGGGTATGTTTCACGGGTGACGTTTCACGGGTCTAGGTTTCACTGGTAAGTTTCACGGGTCAAGGTTTCACGGGTAAGTTTCACGGGTAAGTTTCACGGGTATGTTTCACGGGTGACGTTTCACGGGTCTAGGTTTCACTGGTAACTTTCACGGGTCAAGGTTTTACGGGTAAATTTCACGGGTAAGTTTCACGGGTATGTTTCACGGGTGACGTTTCACGGGTCTAGGTTTCACTGGTAAGTTTCACGAGTCAAGGTTTCACGGGTAAGTTTCACGGGTAAGTTTTACGGGTAAGTTTCACGGGTGACGTTTTACGGGTGACGTTTCACGGGTCTAGGTTTCACTGGTAAGTTTCACGGGTCAAGGTTTCACGGGTAAGTTTCACGGGTAAGTTTCACGGGTATGTTTCACGGGTGACGTTTCACGGGTCTAGGTTTCACTGGTAAGTTTCACGGGTCAAGGTTTCACGGGTAAGTTTCACGGGTAAGTTTCACGGGTAAGTTTCACGGGTATGTTTCACGGGTGACGTTTCACGGGTCTAGGTTTCACTGGTAAGTTTAACGGGTCAAGGTTTCACGGGTAAGTTTTACGAGTAAGTTTCACGGGTATGTTTTACGGGTATGTTTCACGGGTGACGTTTCACGGGTCTAGGTTTCACTGGTAAGTTTCACGGGTCAAGGTTTCACGGGTAAGTTTCACGGGTAAGTTTCACGGGTATGTTTCACGGGTGACGTTTCACGGGTCTAGGTTTCACTGGTATGTTTCACGGGTCAAGGTTTCACGGGTAAGTTTCACGGGTAAGTTTCACGGGTATGTTTCACGGGTGACGTTTCACGGGTCTAGGTTTCACTGGTAAGTTTCACGGGTCAAGGTTTCACGGGTAAGTTTCACGGGTAAGTTTCACGGGTATGTTTCACGGGTGACGTTTCACGGGTCTAGGTTTCACTGGTAAGTTTCACGGGTCATGGTTTTACGGGTAAGTTTCACGGGTAAGTTTCACGGGTATGTTTCACGGGTGACGTTTCACGGGTCTAGGTTTCACTGGTAAGTTTCACGAGTCAAGGATTCACGGGTAAGTTTCACGGGTAAGTTTTACGGGTAAGTTTCACGGGTGACGTTTCACGGGTCTAGGTTTCACTGGTAAGTTTCACGGGTCAAGGTTTCACGGGTAAGTTTCACGGGTAAGTTTCACGGGTGACGTTTCACGGGTCTAGGTTTCACTGGTAAGTTTCACGGGTCAAGGTTTCACGGGTAAGTTTCACGGGTAAGTTTCACGGGTATGTTTCAAGGGTGACGTTTCACGGGTCTAGGTTTCACTGGTAAGTTTCACGGGTCAAGGTTTCACGGGTAAGTTTCACGGGTAAGTTTCACGGGTATGTTTCACGGGTGACGTTTCACGGGTCTAGGTTTCACTGGTAAGTTTCACGGGTCAAGGTTTTACGGGTAAGTTTCACGGGTCTAGGTTTCACTGGTAAGTTTCACGGGTCAAGGTTTCACGGGTAAGTTTCACGGGTAAGTTTCACGGGTTTGTTTCACGGGTGACGTTTCACGGGTCTAGGTTTCACTGGAAAGTTTCACGGGTCAAGGTTTCACGGGTAAGTTTCACGGGTAAGTTTCACGGGTAAGTTTCACGGGTATGTTTCACGGGTGACGTTTCACGGGTCTAGGTTTCACTGGTAAGTTTCACGGGTCAAGGTTTCACGGGTAAGTTTTACGGGTAAGTTTCACGGGTGACGTTTCACGGGTCTAGGTTTCACTGGTAAGTTTCACGGGTCAAGGTTTCAAGGGTAAGTTTCACGGGTAAGTTTCACGGGTATGTTTCACGGGTGACGTTTCACGGGTCTAGGTTTCACTGGAAAGTTTCACGGGTCAAGGTTTCACGGGTAAGTTTCAAGGGTAAGTTTCACTGGTAAGTTTTACGGGTATGTTTTACAGGTGACGTTTCACGGGTCTAGGTTTCACTGGTAAGTTTCACGGGTCAAGGTTTCACGGGTAAGTTTCACGGGTAAGTTTCACGGGTAAGTTTCACGGGTAAGTTTCATGGGTGACGTTTCACGGGTCTAGGTTTCACTGGTAAGTTTCACGGGTCAAGGTTTCACGGGTAAGTTTCACGGGTAAGTTTCACGGGTATGTTTCACGGGTGACGTTTCACGGGTCTTGGTTTAACTGGTAAGTTTCACGGGTCAAGGTTTCACGGGTAAGTTTCACGGGTAAGTTTCACGGGTATGTTTCACGGGTGACGTTTCACGGGTCTAGGTTTCACTGGTAAGTTTCACGGGTCAAGGTTTCACGGGTAAGTTTCACGGGTATGTTTCACGGGTGACGTTTCACGGGTCTAGGTTTCACTGGTAAGTTTCACGGGTCAAGGTTTTACGGGTAAGTTTCACGGGTAAGTTTCACGGGTATGTTTCACGGGTGACGTTTCACGGGTCTAGGTTTCACTGGTAAGTTTCACGAGTCAAGGATTCACGGGTAAGTTTCACGGGTAAGTTTTACGGGTAAGTTTCACGGGTGACGTTTCACGGGTCTAGGTTTCACTGGTAAGTTTCACGGGTCAAGGTTTCACGGGTAAGTTTCACGGGTGAGTTTCACGGGTGACGTTTCACGGGTCTAGGTTTCACTGGTAAGTTTCACGGGTCAAGGTTTCACGGGTAAGTTTCACGGGTAAGTTTCACGGGTATGTTTCAAGGGTGACGTTTCACGGGTCTAGGTTTCACTGGTAAGTTTCACGGGTCAAGGTTTCACGGGTAAGTTTCACGGGTAAGTTTCACGGGTATGTTTCACGGGTGACGTTTCACGGGTCTAGGTTTCACTGGTAAGTTTCACGGGTCAAGGTTTCACGGGTAAGTTTCACGGGTATGTTTCAAAAGTGACGTTTCACGGGTCTAGGTTTCACTGGTAAGTTTCACGGGTCAAGGTTTCACGGGTAAGTTTCACGGGTATGTTTCACGGGTGACGTTTCACGGGTATGTTTCACGGGTGACGTTTCACGGGTCTAGGTTTCACTGGTAAGTTTCACGGGTCAAGGTTTCACGGGTAAGTTTCACGGGTAAGATTCACGGGTAAGTTTCACGGGTATGTTTCACGGGTGACGTTTCACGGGTCTAGGTTTCACTAGTAAGTTTCACGGGTCAAGGTTTCACGGGTAAGTTTCACGGGTAAGTTTCACGGGTATGTTTCACGGGTATGTTTCACGGGTGACGTTTCACGGGTCTAGGTTTCACTGGTAAGTTTCACGGGTCAAGGTTTCACGGGTAAGTTTCACGGGTAAGTTTCACGGGTATGTTTCACGGGTGACGTTTCACGGGTCAAGGTTTCACGGGTAAGTTTCACGGGTATGTTTCACGGGTATGTTTCACGGGTGACGTTTCACGGGTCTAGGATTCACTGGTAAGTTTCACGGGTCAAGGTTTCACGGGTAAGTTTCACGGGTAAGTTTCACGGGTATGTTTCACGGGTGACGTTTCACGGGTCTAGGTTTCACTGGTAAGTTTCACGGGTCAAGGTTTCACGGGTAAGTTTCACGGGTAAGTTTCACGGGTAAGTTTCACGGGTGACGTTTCACGGGTCTAGGTTTCACTGGTAAGTTTCACGGGTCAAGGTTTTACGGGTAAATTTCACGGGTAAGTTTCACGGGTATGTTTCACGGGTGACGTTTCACGGGTCTAGGTTTCACTGGTAAGTTTCACGAGTCAAGGTTTCACGGGTAAGTTTCACGGGTAAGTTTTACGGGTAAGTTTTACGGGTGACGTTTTACGGGTGACGTTTCACGGGTCTAGGTTTCACTGGTAAGTTTCACGGGTCAAGGTTTCACGGGTAAGTTTCACGGGTAAGTTTCACGGGTATGTTTCACGGGTGACGTTTCACGGGTCTAGGTTTCACTGGTAAGTTTCACGGGTCAAGGTTTCACGGGTAAGTTTCACGGGTAAGTTTCACGGGTAAGTTTCACGGGTATGTTTCACGGGTGACGTTTCACGGGTCTAGGTTTCACTGGTAAGTTTAACGGGTCAAGGTTTCACGGGTAAGTTTTACGAGTAAGTTTCACGGGTATGTTTTACGGGTATGTTTCACGGGTGACGTTTCACGGGTCTAGGTTTCACTGGTAAGTTTCACGGGTCAAGGTTTCACGGGTAAGTTTCACGGGTAAGTTTCACGGGTATGTTTCACGGGTGACGTTTCACGGGTCTAGGTTTCACTGGTAAGTTTCACGGGTCAAGGTTTCACGGGTAAGTTTCACGGGTAAGTTTTACGGGTATGTTTCACGGGTGACGTTTCACGGGTCTAGGTTTCACTGGTAAGTTTCACGGGTCAAGGTTTCACGGGTAAGTTTCACGGGTAAGTTTCACGGGTATGTTTCACGGGTGACGTTTCACGGGTCTAGGTTTCACTGGTAAGTTTCACGGGTCAAGGTTTTACGGGTAAGTTTCACGGGTAAGTTTCACGGGTATGTTTCACGGGTGACGTTTCACGGGTCTAGGTTTCACTGGTAAGTTTCACGAGTCAAGGATTCACGGGTAAGTTTCACGGGTAAGTTTTACGGGTAAGTTTCACGGGTGACGTTTCACGGGTCTAGGTTTCACTGGTAAGTTTCACGGGTCAAGGTTTCACGGGTAAGTTTCACGGGTAAGTTTCACGGGTGACGTTTCACGGGTCTAGGTTTCACTGGTAAGTTTCACGGGTCAAGGTTTCACGGGTAAGTTTCACGGGTAAGTTTCACGGGTATGTTTCAAGGGTGACGTTTCACGGGTCTAGGTTTCACTGGTAAGTTTCACGGGTCAAGGTTTCACGGGTAAGTTTCACGGGTAAGTTTCACGGGTATGTTTCACGGGTGACGTTTCACGGGTCTAGGTTTCACTGGTAAGTTTCACGGGTCAAGGTTTTACGGGTAAGTTTCACGGGTCTAGGTTTCACTGGTAAGTTTCACGGGTCAAGGTTTCACGGGTAAGTTTCACGGGTTTGTTTCACGGGTGACGTTTCACGGGTCTAGGTTTCACTGGAAAGTTTCACGGGTCAAGGTTTCACGGGTAAGTTTCACGGGTAAGTTTCACGGGTATGTTTCACGGGTGACGTTTCACGGGTCTAGGTTTCACTGGTAAGTTTCACGGGTCAAGGTTTCACGGGTAAGTTTTACGGGTAAGTTTCACGGGTGACGTTTCACGGGTGACGTTTCACGGGTCTAGGTTTCACTGGTAAGTTTCACGGGTCAAGGTTTCAAGGGTAAGTTTCACGGGTAAGTTTCACGGGTATGTTTCACGGGTGACGTTTCACGGGTCTAGGTTTCACTGGAAAGTTTCACGGGTCAAGGTTTCACGGGTAAGTTTCAAGGGTAAGTTTCACTGGTAAGTTTTACGGGTATGTTTTACAGGTGACGTTTCACGGGTCTAGGTTTCACTGGTAAGTTTCACGGGTCAAGGTTTCACGGGTAAGTTTCACGGGTAAGTTTCACGGGTATGTTTCACGGGTGACGTTTCACGGGTCTAGGTTTCACTGGTAAGTTTCACGGGTCAAGGTTTCACGGGTAAGTTTCACGGGTAAGTTTCACGGGTATGTTTCACGGGTGACGTTTCACGGGTGACGTTTCACGGGTCTTGGTTTAACTGGTAAGTTTCACGGGTCAAGGTTTCACGGGTAAGTTTCACGGGTAAGTTTCACGGGTATGTTTCACGGGTGACGTTTCACGGGTCTAGGTTTCACTGGTAAGTTTCACGGGTCAAGGTTTCACGGGTAAGTTTCACGGGTAAGTTTCACGGGTAAGTTTCACGGGTATGTTTCACGGGTGACGTTTCACGGGTCTAGGTTTCACTGGTAAGTTTCACGGGTCAAGGTTTTACGGGTAAGTTTCACGGGTCTAGGTTTCACTGGTAAGTTTCACGGGTCAAGGTTTCACGGGTAAGTTTCACGGGTAAGTTTCACGGGTTTGTTTCACGGGTGACGTTTCACGGGTCTAGGTTTCACTGGTAAGTTTCACGGGTCAAGGTTTCACGGGTAAGTTTCACGGGTAAGTTTCACGGGTATGTTTCACGGGTGACGTTTCACGGGTCTAGGTTTCACTGGAAAGTTTCACGGGTCAAGGTTTCACGGGTAAGTTTCAAGGGTAAGTTTCACGGGTAAGTTTTACGGGTATGTTTCACGGGTGACGTTTCACGGGTCTAGGTTTCACTGGTAAGTTTCACGGGTCAAGGTTTTACGGGTAAGTTTCATGGGTCTAGGTTTCACTGGTAAGTTTCACGGGTCAAGGTTTCACGGGTAAGTTTCACGGGTAAGTTTCACGGGTATGTTTCACGGGTGACGTTTCACGGGTCTAGGTTTCACTGGTAAGTTTCACGGGTCAAGGTTTCACGGGTAAGTTTTACGGGTAAGTTTCACGGGTGACGTTTCACGGGTGACGTTTCACGGGTCTAGGTTTCACTGGTAAGTTTCACGGGTCAAGGTTTCACGGGTAAGTTTCACGGGTAAGTTTCACGGGTATGTTTCACGGGTGACGTTTCACGGGTCTAGGTTTCACTGGAAAGTTTCACGGGTCAAGGTTTCACGGGTAAGTTTCAAGGGTAAGTTTCACGGGTAAGTTTTACGGGTATGTTTTACAGGTGACGTTTCACGGGTCTAGGTTTCACTGGTAAGTTTCACGGGTCAAGGTTTCACGGGTAAGTTTCACGGGTAAGTTTCACGGGTAAGTTTCACGGGTATGTTTCATGGGTGATGTTTCACGGGTCTAGGTTTCACTGGTAAGTTTCGCGGGTCAAGGTTTCACGGGTAAGTTTCACGGGTAAGTTTCACGGGTATGTTTCACGGGTGACGTTTCACGGGTCTAGGTTTCACTGGAAAGTTTCACGGGTCAAGGTTTCACGGGTAAGTTTCACGGGTAAGTTTTACGGGTATGTTTCACAGGTGACGTTTCACGGGTCTAGGTTTCACTGGTAAGTTTCACGGGTCAAGGTTTCACGGGTAAGTTTCACGGGTAAGTTTCACGGGTATGTTTCATGGGTGATGTTTCACGGGTCTAGGTTTCACTGGTAAGTTTCACGGGTCAAGGTTTCACGGGTAAGTTTCACGGGTAAGTTTTACGGGTATGTTTTACAGGTGACGTTTCACGGGTCTAGGTTTCACTGGTAAGTTTCACGGGTCAAGGTTTCACGGGTAAGTTTCACGGGTAAGTTTCACGGGTATGTTTTACAGGTGACGTTTCACGGGTCTAGGTTTCACTGGTAAGTTTCACGGGTCAAGGTTTCACGGGTAAGTTTCACGGGTAAGTTTCACGGGTATGTTTCGCGGGTGACGTTTCACGGGTCTAGGTTTCACTGGTAAGTTTTACGGGTCAAGGTTTCACGGGTAAGTTTCACGGGTGACGTTTCACGGGTCTATTTTTCACTGGTAAGTTTCACGGGTCAAGGTTTCACGGGTAAGTTTCACGTGTAAGTTTCACGGGTAAGTTTCACGGGTGACGTTTCACGGGTCTAGGTTTCACTGGTAAGTTTCACGGGTCAAGGTTTCACGGGTAAGTTTCACGGGTAAGTTTTACGGGTGACGTTTCACGGGTCTAGGTTTCACTGGTAAGTTTCACGGGTCAAGGTTTCACGGGTAAGTTTAACGGGTAAGTTTCACGGGTAAATTTCACGGGTAAGTTTCACGGGTGACGTTTCACGGGTCTAGGTTTCACTGGTAAGTTTCACGGGTCAAGGTTTCACAGGTAAGTTTCACGGGTAAGTTTCACGGGTGACGTTTCACGGGTCTAGGTTTCACTGGTAAGTTTCACGGGTCAAGGTTTCACGGGTAAGTTTCACGGGTAAGTTTCACGGGTATGTTTCACGGGTGACGTTTCACGGGTCTTGGTTTAACTGGTAAGTTTCACGGGTCAAGGTTTCACGGGTAAGTTTCACGGGTATGTTTCACGGGTGACGTTTCACGGGTCTAGGTTTCACTGGTAAGTTTCACGGGTCAAGGTTTCACGGGTAAGTTTCACGGGTAAGTTTCACGGGTAAGTCTCACGGGTATGTTTCACGGGTGACGTTTCACGGGTCTAGGTTTCACTGGTAAGTTTCACGGGTCAAGGTTTCACGGGTAAGTTTCACGGGTAAGTTTCACGGGTATGTTTCACGGGTGACGTTTCACGGGTCTTGGTTTAACTGGTAAGTTTCACGGGTCAAGGTTTCACGGGTAAGTTTCACGGGTATGTTTCACGGGTGACGTTTCACGGGTCTAGGTTTCACTGGTAAGTTTCACGGGTCAAGGTTTCACGGGTAAATTTCACGGGTAAGTTTCACGGGTATGTTTCACGGGTGACGTTTCACGGGTCTAGGTTTCACTGGTAAGTTTCACGGGTCAAGGTTTTACGGGTAAGTTTCACGGGTCTAGGTTTCACTGGTAAGTTTCACGGGTCAAGGTTTCACGGGTAAGTTTCACGGGTAAGTTTCACGGGTTTGTTTCACGGGTGACGTTTCACGGGTCTAGGTTTCACTGGAAAGTTTCACGGGTCAAGGTTTCACGGGTAAGTTTCACGGGTATGTTTCAAAAGTGACGTTTCACGGGTCTAGGTTTCACGGGTAAGTTTCACGGGTAAGTTTCACGGGTAAGTTTCACGGGTATGTTTCACGGGTGACGTTTCACGGGTCTAGGTTTCACTGGTAAGTTTCACGGGTCAAGGTTTTACGGGTAAGTTTCACGGGTCTAGGTTTCACTGGTAAGTTTCACGGGTCAAGGTTTCACGGGTAAGTTTCACGGGTAAGTTTCACGGGTTTGTTTCACGGGTGACGTTTCACGGGTCTAGGTTTCACTGGTAAGTTTCACGGGTCAAGGTTTCACGGGTAAGTTTCACGGGTAAGTTTCACGGGTATGTTTCACGGGTGACGTTTCACGGGTCTAGGTTTTACTGGAAAGTTTCACGGGTCAAGGTTTCACGGGTAAGTTTCAAGGGTAAGTTTCACGGGTAAGTTTTACGGGTATGTTTCACGGGTGACGTTTCACGGGTCTAGGTTTCACTGGTAAGTTTCACGGGTCAAGGTTTTACGGGTAAGTTTCATGGGTCTAGGTTTCACTGGTAAGTTTCACGGGTCAAGGTTTCACGGGTAAGTTTCACGGGTAAGTTTCACGGGTATGTTTCACGGGTGACGTTTCACGGGTCTAGGTTTCACTGGTAAGTTTCACGGGTCAAGGTTTCACGGGTAAGTTTTACGGGTAAGTTTCACGGGTGACGTTTCACGGGTGACGTTTCACGGGTCTAGGTTTCACTGGTAAGTTTCACGGGTCAAGGTTTCACGGGTAAGTTTCACGGGTAAGTTTCACGGGTATGTTTCACGGGTGACGTTTCACGGGTCTAGGTTTCACTGGAAAGTTTCACGGGTCAAGGTTTCACGGGTAAGTTTCAAGGGTAAGTTTCACGGGTAAGTTTTACGGGTATGTTTTACAGGTGACGTTTCACGGGTCTAGGTTTCACTGGTAAGTTTCACGGGTCAAAGTTTCACGGGTAAGTTTCACGGGTAAGTTTCACGGGTAAGTTTCACGGGTATGTTTCATGGGTGATGTTTCACGGGTCTAGGTTTCACTGGTAAGTTTCGCGGGTCAAGGTTTCACGGGTAAGTTTCACGGGTAAGTTTCACGGGTATGTTTCACGGGTGACGTTTCACGGGTCTAGGTTTCACTGGAAAGTTTCACGGGTCAAGGTTTCACGGGTAAGTTTCACGGGTAAGTTTTACGGGTATGTTTCACAGGTGACGTTTCACGGGTCTAGGTTTCACTGGTAAGTTTCACGGGTCAAGGTTTCACGGGTAAGTTTCACGGGTAAGTTTCACGGGTATGTTTCATGGGTGATGTTTCACGGGTCTAGGTTTCACTGGTAAGTTTCACGGGTCAAGGTTTCACGGGTAAGTTTCACGGGTAAGTTTTACGGGTATGTTTTACAGGTGACGTTTCACGGGTCTAGGTTTCACTGGTAAGTTTCACGGGTCAAGGTTTCACGGGTAAGTTTCACGGGTAAGTTTCACGGGTATGTTTTACAGGTGACGTTTCACGGGTCTAGGTTTCACTGGTAAGTTTCACGGGTCAAGGTTTCACGGGTAAGTTTCACGGGTAAGTTTCACGGGTATGTTTCGCGGGTGACGTTTCACGGGTCTAGGTTTCACTGGTAAGTTTTACGGGTCAAGGTTTCACGGGTAAGTTTCACGGGTGACGTTTCACGGGTCTATTTTTCACTGGTAAGTTTCACGGGTCAAGGTTTCACGGGTAAGTTTCACGTGTAAGTTTCACGGGTAAGTTTCACGGGTGACGTTTCACGGGTCTAGGTTTCACTGGTAAGTTTCACGGGTCAAGGTTTCACGGGTAAGTTTCACGGGTAAGTTTTACGGGTGACGTTTCACGGGTCTAGGTTTCACTGGTAAGTTTCACGGGTCAAGGTTTCACGGGTAAGTTTAACGGGTAAGTTTCACGGGTAAATTTCACGGGTAAGTTTCACGGGTGACGTTTCACGGGTCTAGGTTTCACTGGTAAGTTTCACGGGTCAAGGTTTCACAGGTAAGTTTCACGGGTAAGTTTCACGGGTGACGTTTCACGGGTCTAGGTTTCACTGGTAAGTTTCACGGGTCAAGGTTTCACGGGTAAGTTTCACGGGTAAGTTTCACGGGTATGTTTCACGGGTGACGTTTCACGGGTCTTGGTTTAACTGGTAAGTTTCACGGGTCAAGGTTTCACGGGTAAGTTTCACGGGTATGTTTCACGGGTGACGTTTCACGGGTCTAGGTTTCACTGGTAAGTTTCACGGGTCAAGGTTTCACGGGTAAGTTTCACGGGTAAGTTTCACGGGTAAGTCTCACGGGTATGTTTCACGGGTGACGTTTCACGGGTCTAGGTTTCACTGGTAAGTTTCACGGGTCAAGGTTTCACGGGTAAGTTTCACGGGTAAGTTTCACGGGTATGTTTCACGGGTGACGTTTCACGGGTCTTGGTTTAACTGGTAAGTTTCACGGGTCAAGGTTTCACGGGTAAGTTTCACGGGTATGTTTCACGGGTGACGTTTCACGGGTCTAGGTTTCACTGGTAAGTTTCACGGGTCAAGGTTTCACGGGTAAATTTCACGGGTAAGTTTCACGGGTATGTTTCACGGGTGACGTTTCACGGGTCTAGGTTTCACTGGTAAGTTTCACGGGTCAAGGTTTTACGGGTAAGTTTCACGGGTCTAGGTTTCACTGGTAAGTTTCACGGGTCAAGGTTTCACGGGTAAGTTTCACGGGTAAGTTTCACGGGTTTGTTTCACGGGTGACGTTTCACGGGTCTAGGTTTCACTGGAAAGTTTCACGGGTCAAGGTTTCACGGGTAAGTTTCACGGGTATGTTTCAAAAGTGACGTTTCACGGGTCTAGGTTTCACGGGTAAGTTTCACGGGTAAGTTTCACGGGTAAGTTTCACGGGTATGTTTCACGGGTGACGTTTCACGGGTCTAGGTTTCACTGGTAAGTTTCACGGGTCAAGGTTTTACGGGTAAGTTTCACGGGTCTAGGTTTCACTGGTAAGTTTCACGGGTCAAGGTTTCACGGGTAAGTTTCACGGGTAAGTTTCACGGGTTTGTTTCACGGGTGACGTTTCACGAGTCTAGGTTTCACTGGTAAGTTTCACGGGTCAAGGTTTCACGGGTAAGTTTCACGGGTAAGTTTCACGGGTATGTTTCACGGGTGACGTTTCACGGGTCTAGGTTTTACTGGAAAGTTTCACGGGTCAAGGTTTCACGGGTAAGTTTCAAGGGTAAGTTTCACGGGTAAGTTTTACGGGTATGTTTCACGGGTGACGTTTCACGGGTCTAGGTTTCACTGGTAAGTTTCACGGGTCAAGGTTTTACGGGTAAGTTTCATGGGTCTAGGTTTCACTGGTAAGTTTCACGGGTCAAGGTTTCACGGGTAAGTTTCACGGGTAAGTTTCACGGGTATGTTTCACGGGTGACGTTTCACGGGTCTAGGTTTCACTGGTAAGTTTCACGGGTCAAGGTTTCACGGGTAAGTTTTACGGGTAAGTTTCACGGGTGACGTTTCACGGGTGACGTTTCACGGGTCTAGGTTTCACTGGTAAGTTTCACGGGTCAAGGTTTCACGGGTAAGTTTCACGGGTAAGTTTCACGGGTATGTTTCACGGGTGACGTTTCACGGGTCTAGGTTTCACTGGAAAGTTTCACGGGTCAAGGTTTCACGGGTAAGTTTCAAGGGTAAGTTTCACGGGTAAGTTTTACGGGTATGTTTTACAGGTGACGTTTCACGGGTCTAGGTTTCACTGGTAAGTTTCACGGGTCAAGGTTTCACGGGTAAGTTTCACGGGTAAGTTTCACGGGTAAGTTTCACGGGTATGTTTCATGGGTGATGTTTCACGGGTCTAGGTTTCACTGGTAAGTTTCGCGGGTCAAGGTTTCACGGGTAAGTTTCACGGGTAAGTTTCACGGGTATGTTTCACGGGTGACGTTTCACGGGTCTAGGTTTCACTGGAAAGTTTCACGGGTCAAGGTTTCACGGGTAAGTTTCACGGGTAAGTTTTACGGGTATGTTTCACAGGTGACGTTTCACGGGTCTAGGTTTCACTGGTAAGTTTCACGGGTCAAGGTTTCACGGGTAAGTTTCACGGGTAAGTTTCACGGGTATGTTTCATGGGTGATGTTTCACGGGTCTAGGTTTCACTGGTAAGTTTCACGGGTCAAGGTTTCACGGGTAAGTTTCACGGGTAAGTTTTACGGGTATGTTTTACAGGTGACGTTTCACGGGTCTAGGTTTCACTGGTAAGTTTCACGGGTCAAGGTTTCACGGGTAAGTTTCACGGGTATGTTTTACAGGTGACGTTTTACGGGTCTAGGTTTCACTGGTAAGTTTCACGGGTCAAGGTTTCACGGGTAAGTTTCACGGGTAAGTTTCACGGGTATGTTTCGCGGGTGACGTTTCACGGGTCTAGGTTTCACTGGTAAGTTTTACGGGTCAAGGTTTCACGGGTAAGTTTCACGGGTGACGTTTCACGGGTCTATTTTTCACTGGTAAGTTTTACGGGTCAAGGTTTCACGGGTAAGTTTCACGTGTAAGTTTCACGGGTAAGTTTCACGGGTGACGTTTCACGGGTCTAGGTTTCACTGGTAAGTTTCACGGGTCAAGGTTTCACGGGTAAGTTTCACGGGTAAGTTTCACGGGTGACGTTTCACGGGTCTAGGTTTTACTGGTAAGTTTCACGGGTCAAGGTTTCACGGGTAAGTTTAACGGGTAAGTTTCACGGGTAAGTTTCACGGGTAAGTTTCACGGGTGACGTTTCACGGGTCTAGGTTTCACTGGTAAGTTTCACGGGTCAAGGTTTCACGGGTAAGTTTCACGGGTAAGTTTCACGGGTGACGTTTCACGGGTCTAGGTTTCACTGGTAAGTTTCACGGGTCAAGGTTTCACGGGTAAGTTTCACGGGTAAGTTTCACGGGTATGTTTCACGGGTGACGTTTCACGGGTCTTGGTTTAACTGGTAAGTTTCACGGGTCAAGGTTTCACGGGTAAGTTTCACGGGTATGTTTCACGGGTGACGTTTCACGGGTCTAGGTTTCACTGGTAAGTTTCACGGGTCAAGGTTTCACGGGTAAGTTTCACGGGTAAGTTTCACGGGTAAGTCTCACGGGTATGTTTCACGGGTGACGTTTCACGGGTCTAGGTTTCACTGGTAAGTTTCACGGGTCAAGGTTTCACGGGTAAGTTTCACGGGTAAGTTTCACGGGTATGTTTCACGGGTGACGTTTCACGGGTCTTGGTTTAACTGGTAAGTTTCACGGGTCAAGGTTTCACGGGTAAGTTTCACGGGTAAGTTTCACGGGTATGTTTCACGGGTGACGTTTCACGGGTCTAGGTTTCACTGGTAAGTTTCACGGGTCAAGGTTTCACGGGTAAGTTTCACGGGTAAGTTTCACGGGTATGTTTCACGGGTGACGTTTCACGGGTCTAGGTTTCACTGGTAAGTTTCACGGGTCAAGGTTTTACGGGTAAGTTTCACGGGTCTAGGTTTCACTGGTAAGTTTCACGGGTCAAGGTTTCACGGGTAAGTTTCACGGGTAAGTTTCACGGGTTTGTTTCACGGGTGACGTTTCACGGGTCTAGGTTTCACTGGAAAGTTTCACGGGTCAAGGTTTCACGGGTAAGTTTCACGGGTATGTTTCAAAAGTGACGTTTCACGGGTCTAGGTTTCACTGGTAAGTTTCACGGGTCAAGGTTTCACGGGTAAGTTTTACGGGTAAGTTTCACGGGTGACGTTTCACGGGTGACGTTTCACGGGTCTAGGTTTCACTGGTAAGTTTCACGGGTCAAGGTTTCACGGGTAAGTTTCACGGGTAAGTTTCACGGGTATAATTCACGGGTGACGTTTCACGGGTCTAGGTTTCACTGGTAAGTTTCACGGGTCAAGGTTTCACGGGTAAGTTTCACGGGTAAGTTTCACGGGTATGTTTCACGGGTGACGTTTCACGGGTCTAGGTTTCACTGGTAAGTTTCACGGGTCAAGGTTTCACGGGTAAGTTTCACGGGTAAGTTTCACGGGTAAGTTTCACGGGTATGTTTCACGGGTGACGTTTCACGGGTCTAGGTTTCACTGGTAAGTTTTACGGGTCAAGGTTTCACGGGTAAGTTTCACGGGTATGTTTCACGGGTATGTTTCACGGGTGACGTTTCACGGGTCTAGGATTCACTGGTAAGTTTCACGGGTCAAGGTTTCACGGGTAAGTTTCACGGGTAAGTTTCACGGGTATGTTTCACGGGTGACGTTTCACGGGTCTAGGTTTCACTGGTAAGTTTCACGGGTCAAGGTTTCACGGGTAAGTTTCACGGGTATGTTTCACGGGTGACGTTTCACGGGTCTAGGTTTCACTGGTAAGTTTCACGGGTCAAGGTTTTACGGGTAAATTTCACGGGTATGTTTCACGGGTGACGTTTCACGGGTCTAGGTTTCACTGGTAAGTTTCACGAGTCAAGGTTTCACGGGTAAGTTTCACGGGTAAGTTTTACGGGTAAGTTTCACGGGTGACGTTTTACGGGTGACGTTTCACGGGTCTAGGTTTCACTGGTAAGTTTCACGGGTCAAGGTTTCACGGGTAAGTTTCACGGGTAAGTTTCACGGGTATGTTTCACGGGTGACGTTTCACGGGTCTAGGTTTCACTGGTAAGTTTCACGGGTCAAGGTTTCACGGGTAAGTTTCACGGGTAAGTTTCACGGGTAAGTTTCACGGGTATGTTTCACGGGTGACGTTTCACGGGTCTAGGTTTCACTGGTAAGTTTCACGGGTCAAGGTTTCACGGGTAAGTTTCACGGGTAAGTTTCACGGGTATGTTTCACGGGTGACGTTTCACGGGTCTAGGTTTCACTGGTAAGTTTCACGGGTCAAGGTTTCACGGGTAAGTTTCACGGGTAAGTTTCACGGGTATGTTTCACGGGTGACGTTTCACGGGTCTAGGTTTCACTGGTAAGTTTCACGGGTCAAGGTTTCACGGGTAAGTTTCACGGGTAAGTTTCACGGGTATGTTTCACGGGTGACGTTTCACGGGTCTAGGTTTCACTGGTAAGTTTCACGGGTCAAGGTTTTACGGGTAAGTTTCACGGGTAAGTTTCACGGGTATGTTTCACGGGTGACGTTTCACGGGTCTAGGTTTCACTGGTAAGTTTCACGAGTCAAGGATTCACGGGTAAGTTTCACGGGTAAGTTTTACGGGTAAGTTTCACGGGTGACGTTTCACGGGTCTAGGTTTCACTGGTAAGTTTCACGGGTCAAGGTTTCACGGGTAAGTTTCACGGGTAAGTTTCACGGGTGACGTTTCACGGGTCTAGGTTTCACTGGTAAGTTTCACGGGTCAAGGTTTCACGGGTAAGTTTCACGGGTAAGTTTCACGGGTATGTTTCAAGGGTGACGTTTCACGGGTCTAGGTTTCACTGGTAAGTTTCACGGGTCAAGGTTTCACGGGTAAGTTTCACGGGTAAGTTTCACGGGTATGTTTCACGGGTGACGTTTCACGGGTCTAGGTTTCACTGGTAAGTTTCACGGGTCAAGGTTTTACGGGTAAGTTTCACGGGTCTAGGTTTCACTGGTAAGTTTCACGGGTCAAGGTTTCACGGGTAAGTTTCACGGGTAAGTTTCACGGGTTTGTTTCACGGGTGACGTTTCACGGGTCTAGGTTTCACTGGAAAGTTTCACGGGTCAAGGTTTCACGGGTAAGTTTCACGGGTAAGTTTCACGGGTATGTTTCACGGGTGACGTTTCACGGGTCTAGGTTTCACTGGTAAGTTTCACGGGTCAAGGTTTCACGGGTAAGTTTTACGGGTAAGTTTCACGGGTGACGTTTCACGGGTGACGTTTCACGGGTCTAGGTTTCACTGGTAAGTTTCACGGGTCAAGGTTTCACGGGTAAGTTTCACGGGTAAGTTTCACGGGTAAGTTTCACGGGTAAGTTTCATGGGTGACGTTTCACGGGTCTAGGTTTCACTGGTAAGTTTCACGGGTCAAGGTTTCACGGGTAAGTTTCACGGGTAAGTTTCACGGGTGACGTTTCACGGGTCTAGGTTTCACTGGTAAGTTTCACGGGTCAAGGTTTCACGGGTAAGTTTCACGGGTATGTTTCACGGGTGACGTTTCACGGGTCTAGGTTTCACTGGAAAGTTTCACGGGTCAAGGTTTCACGGGTAAGTTTCAAGGGTAAGTTTCACGGGTAAGTTTTACGGGTATGTTTTACAGGTGACATTTCACGGGTCTAGGTTTCACTGGTAAGTTTCACGGGTCAAGGTTTCACGGGTAAGTTTCACGGGTAAGTTTCACGGGTAAGTTTCAGGGGTATGTTTCATGGGTGATGTTTCACGGGTCTAGGTTTCACTGGTAAGTTTCGCGGGTCAAGGTTTCACGGGTAAGTTTCACGGGTAAGTTTCACGGGTATGTTTCACGGGTGACGTTTCACGGGTCTAGGTTTCACTGGTAAGTTTCACGGGTCAAGGTTTCACGGGTAAGTTTCACGGGTAAGTTTCACGGGTAAGATTCACGGGTATGTTTCACGGGTGACGTTTCACGGGTCTAGGTTTCACTGGTAAGTTTCACGGGTCAAGGTTTCACGGGTAAGTTTCACGGGTAAGTTTCACGGGTATGTTTCACGGGTGACGTTTCACGGGTCTAGGTTTCACTGGTAAGTTTCACGGGTCAAGGTTTTACGGGTAAATTTCACGGGTAAGTTTCACGGGTATGTTTCACGGGTGACGTTTCACGGGTCTAGGTTTCACTGGTAAGTTTCACGAGTCAAGGTTTCACGGGTAAGTTTCACGGGTAAGTTTTACGGGTAAGTTTCACGGGTGACGTTTCACGGGTCTAGGTTTCACTTGTAAGTTTCACGAGTCAAGGTTTCACGGGTAAGTTTCACGGGTAAGTTTTACGGGTAAGTTTCACGGGTGACGTTTTACGGGTGACGTTTCACGGGTCTAGGTTTCACTGGTAAGTTTCACGGGTCAAGGTTACCCGTGAAACTTACCCGTGAAACCTTGACCCGTGAAACTTACCAGTGAAACCTAGACCCGTGAAACGTCACCCGTGAAACATACCCGTAAAACATACCCGTGAAACTTACCCGTAAAACTTACCCGTGAAACCTTGACCCGTTAAACTTACCAGTGAAACCTAGACCCGTGAAACGTCACCCGTGAAACATACCCGTAAAACTTACCCGTGAAACTTACCCGTGAAACCTTGAGTCGTGAAACTTACCAGTGAAACCTAGACCCGTGAAACGTCACCCGTGAAACTTACCCGTAAAACTTACCCGTGAAACTTACCAGTACGAGTCAATTTTTCACGGGTAAGTTTCACGGGTAAGTTTTACGGGTAAGTTTCACGGGTGACGTTTTACGGGTGACGTTTCACGGGTCTAGGTTTCACTGGTAAGTTTCACGGGTCAAGGTTTCACGGGTAAGTTTCACGGGTAAGTTTCACGGGTATGTTTCACGGGTGACGTTTCACGGGTCTAGGTTTCACTGGTAAGTTTCACGGGTCAAGGTTTCACGGGTAAGTTTCACGGGTAAGTTTCACGGGTATGTTTTACGGGTATGTTTCACGGGTGACGTTTCACGGGTCTAGGTTTCACTGGTAAGTTTAACGGGTCAAGGTTTCACGGGTAAGTTTTACGGGTATGTTTTACGGGTATGTTTCACGGGTGACGTTTCACGGGTCTAGGTTTCACTGGTAAGTTTCACGGGTCAAGGTTTCACGGGTAAGTTTCACGGGTAAGTTTCACGGGTAAGTTTCACGGGTAAGTTTCACGGGTCAAGGTTTCACGGGTAAGTTTCACGGGTAAGTTTCACGGGTGACGATTCACGGGTCTAGGTTTCACTGGTAAGTTTCACGGGTAAGTTTCACGGGTTAGTTTCACGGGTATGTTTCACGGGTATGTTTCACGGGTGACGTTTCACGGGTCTAGGTTTCACTGGTAAGTTTCACGGGTCAAGGTTTCACGGGTAAGTTTCACGGGTAAGTTTCACGGGTATGTTTCACGGGTGACGTTTTACGGGTCTAGGTTTCACTGGTAAGTTTCACGGGTCAAGGTTTTACGGGTAAGTTTCACGGGTAAGTTTCACGGGTATGTTTCACGGGTGACGTTTCACGGGTCTAGGTTTCACTGGTAAGTTTCACGGGTCAAGGTTTCACGGGTAAGTTTCACGGGTAAGTTTCACGGGTGACGATTCACGGGTCTAGGTTTCACTAGTAAGTTTCACGGGTCAAGGTTTCAAGGGTAAGTTTTACGGGTAAGTTTCACGGGTATGTTTCACGGGTGACGTTTCACGGGTCTAGGTTTCACTGGAAAGTTTCACGGGTCAAGGTTTCACGGGTAAGTTTCACGGGTAAGTTTTACGGGTATGTTTTACAGGTGACGTTTCACGGGTCTAGGTTTCACTGGTAAGTTTCACGGGTCAAGGTTTCACGGGTAAGTTTCACGGGTAAGTTTCACGGGTATGTTTCGCGGGTGACGTTTCACGGGTCTAGGTTTCACTGGTAAGTTTCACGGGTCAAGGTTTCACGGGTAAGTTTCACGGGTAAGTTTTACGGGTGACGTTTCACGGGTCTATTTTTCACTGGTAAGTTTCACGGGTCAAGGTTTCACGGGTAAGTTTCACGTGTAAGTTTCACGGGTAAGTTTCACGGGTGACGTTTCACGGGTCTAGGTTTCACTGGTAAGTTTCACGGGTCAAGGTTTCACGGGTAAGTTTCACGGGTAAGTTTCACGGGTGACGTTTCACGGGTCTATATTTCACTGGTAAGTTTCACGGGTCAAGGTTTCACGGGCAAGTTTCACGGGTAAGTTTCACGAGTAAGTTTCACGGCTGACGTTTCACGGGTCTAGGTTTCACTGGTAAGTTTCACGGGTCAAGGTTTCACGGGTAAGTTTCACGGGTAAGTTTCACGGGTGACGTTTCACGGGTCTAGGTTTCACTGGTAAGTTTCACGGGTCAAGGTTTCACGGGTAAGTTTCACGGGTAAGTTTCACGGTTATGTTTCAAGGGTGACGTTTCACGGGTCTAGGTTTCACTGGTAAGTTTCACGGGTCAAGGTTTTACGGGTAAATTTCACGGGTAAGTTTCACGGGTATGTTTCACGGGTGACGTTTCACGGGTCTAGGTTTCACTGGTAAGTTTCACGAGTCAAGGTTTCACGGGTAAGTTTCACGGGTAAGTTTTACGGGTAAGTTTCACGGGTGACGTTTCACGGGTCTAGGTTTCACTGGTAAGTTTCACGAGTCAAGGTTTCACGGGTAAGTTTCACGGGTAAGTTTTACGGGTAAGTTTCACGGGTGACGTTTTACGGGTGACGTTTCACGGGTCTAGGTTTCACTGGTAAGTTTCACGGGTCAAGGTTACCCGTGAAACTTACCCGTGAAACCTTGACCCGTGAAACTTACCAGTGAAACCTAGACCCGTGAAACGTCACCCGTGAAATATACCCGTAAAACATACCCGTGAAACTTACCCGTAAAACTTACCCGTGAAACCTTGACCCGTTAAACTTACCAGTGAAACCTAGACCCGTGAAACGTCACCCGTGAAACATACCCGTAAAACTTACCCGTGAAACTTACCCGTGAAACCTTGACTCGTGAAACTTACCAGTGAAACCTAGACCCGTGAAACGTCACCCGTGAAACTTACCCGTAAAACTTACCCGTGAAACTTACCAGTACGAGTCAATTTTTCACGGGTAAGTTTCACGGGTAAGTTTTACGGGTAAGTTTCACGGGTGACGTTTTACGGGTGACGTTTCACGGGTCTAGGTTTCACTGGTAAGTTTCACGGGTCAAGGTTTCACGGGTAAGTTTCACGGGTAAGTTTCACGGGTATGTTTCACGGGTGACGTTTCACGGGTCTAGGTTTCACTGGTAAGTTTCACGGGTCAAGGTTTCACGGGTAAGTTTCACGGGTAAGTTTCACGGGTAAGTTTCACGGGTATGTTTCACGGGTGACGTTTCACGGGTCTAGGTTTCACTGGTAAGTTTAACGGGTCAAGGTTTCACGGGTAAGTTTTACGGGTATGTTTTACGGGTATGTTTCACGGGTGACGTTTCACGGGTCTAGGTTTCACTGGTAAGTTTCACGGGTCAAGGTTTCACGGGTAAGTTTCACGGGTAAGTTTCACGGGTAAGTTTCACGGGTAAGTTTCACGGGTATGTTTCACGGGTGACGTTTCACGGGTCTAGGTTTCACTGGTAAGTTTCACGGGTCAAGGTTTCACGGGTAAGTTTCACGGGTAAGTTTCACGGGTGACGATTCACGGGTCTAGGTTTCACTGGTAAGTTTCACGGGTAAGTTTCACGGGTTAGTTTCACGGGTATGTTTCACGGGTATGTTTCACGGGTGACGTTTCACGGGTCTAGGTTTCACTGGTAAGTTTCACGGGTCAAGGTTTCACGGGTAAGTTTCACGGGTAAGTTTCACGGGTATGTTTCACGGGTGACGTTTTACGGGTCTAGGTTTCACTGGTAAGTTTCACGGGTCAAGGTTTTACGGGTAAGTTTCACGGGTATGTTTCACGGGTGACGTTTCACGGGTCTAGGTTTCACTGGTAAGTTTCACGGGTAAGTTTCACGGGTAAGTTTCACGGGTATGTTTCACGGGTGACGTTTCACGGGTCTAGGTTTCACTGGTAAGTTTCACGGGTCAAGGTTTCACGGGTAAGTTTCACGGGTAAAATTCACGGGTATGTTTCACGGGTATGTTTCACGGGTGACGTTTCACGGGTCTAGGTTTCACTGGTAAGTTTCACGGGTCAAGGTTTCACGGGTAAGTTTCACGGGTAAGTTTCACGGGTAAGTTTCACGGGTATGTTTCACGGGTGACGTTTCACGGGTCTAGGTTTCACTGGTAAGTTTCACGGGTCAAGGTTTCACGGGTAAGTTTCACGGGTAAGTTTCACGGGTATGTTTCACGGGTGACGTTTCACGGGTCTAGGTTTCACTGGTAAGTTTCACGGGTCAAGGTTTCACGGGTAAGTTTCACGGGTAAGTTTCACGGGTATGTTTCACGGGTGACGTTTCACGGGTCTAGGTTTCACTGGTAAGTTTCACGGGTCAAGGTTTTACGGGTAAGTTTCACGGGTAAGTTTCACGGGTATGTTTCACGGGTGACGTTTCACGGGTCTAGGTTTCACTGGTAAGTTTCACGAGTCAATTTTTCACGGGTAAGTTTCACGGGTAAGTTTCACGGGTAAGTTTCACGGGTATGTTTCACGGGTCTAGGTTTCACTGGAAAGTTTCACGGGTCAAGGTTTCACTGGTAAGTTTCACGGGTCAAGGTTTCACGGGTAAGTTTCACGGGTAAGTTTCACGGGTATGTTTCACGGGTGACGTTTCACGGGTCTAGGTTTCACTGGTAAGTTTCACGGGTCAAGGTTTTACGGGTAAGTTTCACGGGTCTAGGTTTCACTGGTAAGTTTCACGGGTCAAAGTTTCACGGGTAAGTTTCACGGGTAAGTTTCACGGGTTTGTTTCACGGGTGACGTTTCACGGGTCTAGGTTTCACTGGAAAGTTTCACGGGTCAAGGTTTCACGGGTAAGTTTCACGGGTAAGTTTCACGGGTAAGTTTCACGGGTATGTTTCACGGGTGACGTTTCACGGGTCTAGGTTTCACTGGTAAGTTTCACGGGTCAAGGTTTCACGGGTAAGTTTTACGGGTAAGTTTCACGGGTGACGTTTCACGGGTGACGTTTCACGGGTCTAGGTTTCACTGGTAAGTTTCACGGGTCAAGGTTTCAAGGGTAAGTTTCACGGGTAAGATTCACAGGTATGTTTCACGGGTGACGTTTCACGGGTCTAGGTTTCACTGGAAAGTTTCACGGGTCAAGGTTTCACGGGTAAGTTTCACGGGTAAGTTTCACGGGTAAGTTTCACGGGTATGTTTCACGGTTATGTTTCACGGGTGACGTTTCACGGGTCTAGGTTTCACTGGTAAGTTTCACGGGTCAAGGTTTCACGGGTAAGTTTTACGGGTAAGTTTCACGGGTAAGTTTCACGGGTAAGTTTCACGGGTATGTTTCACGGGTGACGTTTCACGGGTCTAGGTTTCACTGGTAAGTTTTACGGGTCAAGGTTTCACGGGTAAGTTTCACGGGTAAGTTTCACGGGTATGTTTCACGGTTATGTTTCACGGGTGACGTTTCACGGGTCTAGGTTTCACTGGTAAGTTTCACGGGTCAAGGTTTCACGGGTAAGTTTCACGGGTATGTTTCACGGGTGACGTTTCACGGGTCTAGGTTTCACTGGAAAGTTTCACGGGTCAAGGTTTCACGGGTAAGTTTCACGGGTAAGTTTTACGGGTATGTTTTACAGGTGACGTTTCACGGGTCTAGGTTTCACTGGTAAGTTTCACGGGTAAGTTTCACGGGTAAGTTTCACGGGTATGTTTTACGGGTGACGTTTCACGGGTCTAGGTTTCACTGGTAAGTTTCACGGGTCAAGGTTTCACGGGTAAGTTTCACGGGTAAGTTTCACGGGTATGTTTAACGGGTGACGTTTCACGGGTCTAGGTTTCACTGGTAAGTTTCACGGGTCAAGGTTTCACGGGTAAGTTTCACTGGTAAGTTTCACGGGTATGTTTCACGGGTGACGTTTCACGGGTCTAGGTTTCACTGGTAAGTTTCACTGGTCAAGGTTTCATGGTTAAGTTTCACGGGTAAGTTTCACGGGTATGTTTCACGGGTGACGTTTCACGGGTCTAGGTTTCACTGGTAAGTTTCACGGGTCAAGGTTTCACGGGTAAGTTTCACGGGTAAGTTTCACGGGTATGTTTCACGGGTGACGTTTCACGGGTCTAGGTTTCACTGGTAAGTTTCACGGGTCAAGGTTTTACGGGTAAGTTTCACGGGTAAGTTTCACGGGTGACGTTTCACGGGTATAGGTTTCACTGGTAAATTTCACGAGTCAAGGTTTTACGGGTAAGTTTCACGGGTCTAGGTTTCACTGGTAAGTTTCACGGGTCAAGGTTTCACGGGTAAGTTTCACGGGTAAGTTTCACGGGTTTGTTTCACGGGTGACGTTTCACGGGTCTAGGTTTCACTGGAAAGTTTCACGGGTCAAGGTTTCACGGGTAAGTTTCAAGGGTAAGTTTCACGGGTATGTTTCACGGGTGACGTTTCACGGGTCTAGGTTTCACTGGTAAGTTTCACGGGTCAAGGTTTCACGGGTAAGTTTCACGGGTAAGTTTCACGGGTATGTTTCACGGGTGACGTTTTACGGGTCTAGGTTTCACTGGTAAATTTCACGGGTCAAGGTTTCACGGGTAAGTTTTACGGGTAAGTTTCACGGGTAAGTTTCACGGGTATGTTTCACGGGTGACGTTTCACGGGTCTAGGTTTCACTGGTAAGTTTCACGGGTCAAGGTTTCACGGGTAAGTTTCACGGGTAAAATTCACGGGTATGTTTCACGGGTATGTTTCACGGGTGACGTTTCACGGGTCTAGGTTTCACTGGTAAGTTTCACGGGTCAAGGTTTCACGGGTAAGTTTCACGGGTAAGTTTCACGGGTAAGTTTCACGGGTATGTTTCACGGGTGACGTTTCACGGGTCTAGGTTTCACTGGTAAGTTTCACGGGTCAAGGTTTCACGGGTAAGTTTCACGGGTAAGTTTCACGGGTATGTTTCACGGGTGACGTTTCACGGGTCTAGGTTTCACTGGTAAGTTTCACGGGTCAAGGTTTCACGGGTAAGTTTCACTGGTAAGTTTCACGGGTATGTTTCACGGGTGACGTTTCACGGGTCTAGGTTTCACTGGAAAGTTTCACGGGTCAAGGTTTTACGGGTAAGTTTCACGGGTAAGTTTCACGGGTATGTTTCACGGGTGACGTTTCAAGGGTCTAGGTTTCACTGGTAAGTTTCACGAGTCAATTTTTCACGGGTAAGTTTCACGGGTAAGTTTTACGGGTAAGTTTCACGGGTGACGTTTTACGGGTGACGTTTCACGGGTCTAGGTTTCACTGGTAAGTTTCACGGGTCAAGGTTTCACGGGTAAGTTTCACGGGTAAGTTTCACGGGTATGTTTCACGGGTGACGTTTCACGGGTCTAGGTTTCACTGGTAAGTTTCACGGGTCAAGGTTTCACGGGTAAGTTTCACGGGTAAGTTTCACGGGTAAGTTTCACGGGTATGTTTCACGGGTGACGTTTCACGGGTCTAGGTTTCACTGGTAAGTTTAACGGGTCAAGGTTTCACGGGTAAGTTTCACTGGTAAGTTTCACGGGTATGTTTCACGGGTGACGTTTCACGGGTCTAGGTTTCACTGGTAAGTTTCACGGGTCAAGGTTTCACGGGTAAGTTTCACGGGTAAGTTTCACGGGTAAGTTTCACGGGTATGTTTCACGGGTGACGTTTCACGGGTCTAGGTTTCACTGGTAAGTTTCACGGGTCAAGGTTTCACGGGTAAGTTTCACTGGTAAGTTTCACGGGTATGTTTCACGGGTGACGTTTCACGGGTCTAGGTTTCACTGGTAAGTTTCACTGGTCAAGGTTTCATGGTTAAGTTTCACGGGTAAGTTTCACGGGTATGTTTCACGGGTGACGTTTCACGGGTCTAGGTTTCACTGGTAAGTTTCACGGGTCAAGGTTTCACGGGTAAGTTTCACGGGTAAGTTTCACGGGTATGTTTCACGGGTGACGTTTCACGGGTCTAGGTTTCACTGGTAAGTTTCACGGGTCAAGGTTTTACGGGTAAGTTTCACGGGTAAGTTTCACGGGTGACGTTTCACGGGTATAGGTTTCACTGGTAAGTTTCACGAGTCAAGGTTTTACGGGTAAGTTCCACGGGTCTAGGTTTCACTGGTAAGTTTCACGGGTCAAGGTTTCACGGGTAAGTTTCACGGGTAAGTTTCACGGGTTTGTTTCACGGGTGACGTTTCACGTTTCTAGGTTTCACTGGAAAGTTTCACGGGTCAAGGTTTCACGGGTAAGTTTCAAGGGTAAGTTTCACGGGTATGTTTCACGGGTGACGTTTCACGGGTCTAGGTTTTACTGGTAAGTTTCACGGGTCAAGGTTTCACGGGTAAGTTTCACGGGTAAGTTTCACGGGTGACGTTTCACGGGTCTAGGTTTCACTGGTAAGTTTCACGGGTCAAGGTTTCATGGGTAAGTTTCACGGGTAAGTTTCACGGGTAAGTTTCACGAGTAAGTTTCACGGGTGACGTTTCACGGGTCTAGGTTTCACTGGTAAGTTTCACGGGTCAAGGTTTCACGGGTAAGTGTCACGGGTAAGTTTCACGGGTGACGTTTCACGGGTCTAGGTTTCACTGGTAAGTTTCACGGGTCAAGGTTTCACGGGTAAGTTTCACGGGTAAGTTTCACGGGTATGTTTCAAGGGTGACGTTTCACGGGTCTAGGTTTCACTGGTAAGTTTCACGGGTCAAGGTTTCACGGGTAAGTTTCACGGGTAAGTTTCACGGGTATGTTTCACGGGTGACGTTTCACGGGTCTAGGTTTCACTGGTAAGTTTCACTGGTAAGTTTCACGGGTCAAGGTTTTACGGGTAAGTTTCACGGGTCTAGGTTTCACTGGTAAGTTTCACGGGTCAAAGTTTCACGGGTAAGTTTCACGGGTAAGTTTCACGGGTTTGTTTCACAGGTGACGTTTCACGGGTCTAGGTTTCACTGGAAAGTTTCACGGGTCAAGGTTTCACGGGTAAGTTTCACGGGTAAGTTTCACGGGTATGTTTCATGGGTGACGTTTCACGGGTCTAGGTTTCACTGGTAAGTTTCACGGGTCAAGGTTTCACGGGTAAGTTTTACGGGTAAGTTTCACGGGTGACGTTTCACGGGTGACGTTTCACGGGTCTAGGTTTCACTGGTAAGTTTCACGGGTCAAGGTTTCAAGGGTAAGTTTCACGGGTAAGATTCACGGGTATGTTTCACGGGTGACGTTTCACGGGTCTAGGTTTCACTGGTAAGTTTCACGAGTCAAGGATTCACGGGTAAGTTTCACGGGTAAGTTTCACGGGTAAGTTTCACGGGTATGTTTCACGGGTGACGTTTCACGGGTCTAGGTTTCACTGGTAAGTTTTACGGGTCAAGGTTTCACGGGTAAGTTTCACGGGTAAGTTTCACGGGTAAGTTTCACGGGTATGTTTCACGGTTATGTTTCACGGGTGACGTTTCACGGGTCTAGGTTTCACTGGAAAGTTTCACGGGTCAAGGTTTCACGGGTAAGTTTCACGGGTAAGTTTTACGGGTATGTTTTACAGGTGACGTTTCACGGGTCTAGGTTTCACTGGTAAGTTTCACGGGTAAGTTTCACGGGTAAGTTTCACGGGTATGTTTTACGGGTGACGTTTCACGGGTCTAGGTTTCACTGGTAAGTTTCACGGGTCAAGGTTTCACGGGTAAGTTTCACGGGTAAGTTTCACGGGTATGTTTAACGGGTGACGTTTCACGGGTCTAGGTTTCACTGGTAAGTTTCACGGGTCAAGGTTTCACGGGTAAGTTTCACTGGTAAGTTTCACGGGTATGTTTCACGGGTGACGTTTCACGGGTCTAGGTTTCACTGGTAAGTTTCACTGGTCAAGGTTTCATGGTTAAGTTTCACGGGTAAGTTTCACGGGTATGTTTCACGGGTGACGTTTCACGGGTCTAGGTTTCACTGGTAAGTTTCACGGGTCAAGGTTTCACGGGTAAGTTTCACGGGTAAGTTTCACGGGTATGTTTCACGGGTGACGTTTCACGGGTCTAGGTTTCACTGGTAAGTTTCACGGGTCAAGGTTTTACGGGTAAGTTTCACGGGTAAGTTTCACGGGTGACGTTTCACGGGTATAGGTTTCACTGGTAAATTTCACGAGTCAAGGTTTTACGGGTAAGTTTCACGGGTCTAGGTTTCACTGGTAAGTTTCACGGGTCAAGGTTTCACGGGTAAGTTTCACGGGTAAGTTTCACGGGTTTGTTTCACGGGTGACGTTTCACGGGTCTAGGTTTCACTGGAAAGTTTCACGGGTCAAGGTTTCACGGGTAAGTTTCAAGGGTAAGTTTCACGGGTATGTTTCACGGGTGACGTTTCACGGGTCTAGGTTTCACTGGTAAGTTTCACGAGTCAATTTTTCACGGGTAAGTTTCACGGGTAAGTTTTACGGGTAAGTTTCACGGGTGACGTTTTACGGGTGACGTTTCACGGGTCTAGGTTTCACTGGTAAGTTTCACGGGTCAAGGTTTCACGGGTAAGTTTCACAAGTAAGTTTCACGGGTATGTTTCACGGGTTACGTTTCACGGGTCTAGGTTTCACTGGTAAGTTTCACGGGTCAAGGTTTCACGGGTAAGTTTCACGGGTAAGTTTCACGGGTAAGTTTCACGGGTATGTTTCACGGGTGACGTTTCACGGGTCTAGGTTTCACTGGTAAGTTTAACGGGTCAAGGTTTCACGGGTAAGTTTTACGGGTAAGTTTCACGGGTATGTTTTACGGGTATGTTTCACGGGTGACGTTTCACGGGTCTAGGTTTCACTGGTAAGTTTCACGGGTCAAGGTTTCACGGGTAAGTTTCACGGGTAAGTTTCACGGGTATGTTTCACGGGTGACGTTTCACGGGTCTAGGTTTCACTGTTAAGTTTCACGGGTCAAGGTTTCACGGGTAAGTTTCACGGGTAAGTTACACGGGTATGTTTCACGGGTGACGTTTCACGGGTCTAGGTTTCACTGGTAAGTTTCACGGGTCAAGGTTTCACGGGTAAGTTTCACGGGTAAGTTTCACGGGTATGTTTCACGGGTGACGTTTCACGGGTCTAGGTTTCACTAGTAAGTTTCACGGGTCAAGGTTTTACGGGTAAGTTTCACGGGTAAGTTTCACGGGTATGTTTCACGGGTGACGTTTCACGGGTCTAGGTTTCACTGGTAAGTTTCACGAGTCAAGGATTCACGGGTAAGTTTCACGGGTAAGTTTTACGGGTAAGTTTCACGGGTGACGTTTCACGGGTCTATGTTTCACTGGTAAGTTTCACGGGTCAAGGTTTCACGGGTAAGTTTCACGGGTATGTTTCACGGGTGACGTTTCACGGGTCTAGGTTTCACTGGAAAGTTTCACGGGTCAAGGTTTCACGGGTAAGTTTCACGGGTAAGTTTTACGGGTATGTTTTACAGGTGACGTTTCACGGGTCTAGGTTTCACTGGTAAGTTTCACGGGTCAAGGTTTCACGGGTAAGTTTCACGGGTGACGTTTCACGGGTCTAGGTTTCACTGGTAAGTTTCACGGGTCAAGGTTTCACGGGTAAGTTTCACGGGTAAGTTTCACGGGTGACGTTTCACGGGTCAAGGTTTCACTGGTAAGTTTCACGGGTCAAGGTTTCACGGGTAAGTTTCACATGTAAGTTTCACGGGTATGTTTCAAGGGTGACGTTTCACGGGTCTAGGTTTCACTGGTAAGTTTCACGGGTCAAAGTTTCACGGGTAAGTTTCACGGGTAAGTTTCACGGGTATGTTTCACGGGTGACGTTTCACGGGTCTAGGTTTCACTGGTAAGTTTCACGGGTCAAGGTTTTACGAGTAAGTTTCACGGGTCTAGGTTTCACTGGTAAGTTTCACGGGTCAAGGTTTCACGGGTAAGTTTCACGGGTAAGTTTCACGGGTTTGTTTCACGGGTGACGTTTCACGGGTCTAGGTTTCACTGGAAAGTTTCACGGGTCAAGGTTTCACGGGTAAGTTTCACGGGTAAGTTTCACGGGTATGTTTCACGGGTGACGTTTCACGGGTCTAGGTTTCACTGGTAAGTTTCACGGGTCAAGGTTTCACGGGTAAGTTTTACGGGTAAGTTTCACGGGTGACGTTTCACGGGTCTAGGTTTCACTGGTAAGTTTCACGGGTCAAGGTTTCAAGGGTAAGTTTCACGGGTAAGTTTCACGGGTATGTTTCACGGGTCTAGGTTTCACTGGAAAGTTTCACGGGTCAAGGTTTCACGGGTAAGTTTCAAGGGTAAGTTTCACGGGTAAGTTTTACGGGTATGTTTTACAGGTGACGTTTCACGGGTCTAGGTTTCACTGGTAAGTTTCACGGGTCAAGGTTTCACGGGTAAGTTTTACGGGTAAGTTTCACGGGTAAGTTTCACGGGTAAGTTTCACGGGTATGTTTCACGGGTGACGTTTCACGGGTCTAGGTTTCACTGGTAAGTTTCACGGGTCAAGGTTTCACGTGTAAGTTTCACGGGTAAGTTTCACAGGTAAGTTTCACGGGTATGTTTCACGGGTATGTTTCACGGGTGACGTTTCACGGGTCTAGGTTTCACTGGTAAGTTTAACGGGTCAAGGTTTCACGGGTAAGTTTTACGAGTAAGTTTCACGGATATGTTTTACGGGTATGTTTCACGGGTGACGTTTCACGGGTCTAGGTTTCACTGGTAAGTTTCACGGGTCAAGGTTTCACGGGTAAGTTTCACGGGTAAGTTTCACGGGTATGTTTCACGGGTGACGTTTCACGGGTCTAGGTTTCACTGGTAAGTTTCACGGGTCAAGGTTTTACGGGTAAGTTTCACGGGTAAGTTTCACGGGTATGTTTCACGGGTGACGTTTCACGGGTCTAGGTTTCACTGGTAAGTTTCACGAGTCAAGGATTCACGGGTAAGTTTCACGGGTAAGTTTTACGGGTAAGTTTCACGGGTGACGTTTCACGGGTCTAGGTTTCACTGGTAAGTTTCACGGGTCAAGGTTTCACGGGTAAGTTTCACGGGTAAGTTTCACGGGTGACGTTTCACGGGTCTAGGTTTCACTGGTAAGTTTCACGGGTCAAGGTTTCACGGGTAAGTTTCACGGGTAAGTTTCACGGGTATGTTTCAAGGGTGACGTTTCACGGGTCTAGGTTTCACTGGTAAGTTTCACGGGTCAAGGTTTCACGGGTAAGTTTCACTGGTAAGTTTCACGGGTATGTTTCACGGGTGACGTTTCACGGGTCTAGGTTTCACTGGTAAGTTTCACGGGTCAAGGTTTTACGGGTAAGTTTCACGGGTCTAGGTTTCACTGGTAAGTTTCACGGGTCAAGGTTTCACGGGTAAGTTTCACGGGTAAGTTTCACGGGTTTGTTTCACGGGTGACGTTTCACGGGTCTAGGTTTCACTGGAAAGTTTCACGGGTCAAGGTTTCACGGGTAAGTTTCACGGGTAAGTTTCACGGGTAAGTTTCACGGGTATGTTTCACGGGTGACGTTTCACGGGTCTAGGTTTCACTGGTAAGTTTCACGGGTCAAGGTTTCACGGGTAAGTTTTACGGGTAAGTTTCACGGGTGACGTTTCACGGGTGACGTTTCACGGGTCTAGGTTTCACTGGTAAGTTTCACGGGTCAAGGTTTCAAGGGTAAGTTTCACGGGTAAGTTTCACGGGTATGTTTCACGGGTGACGTTTCACGGGTCTAGGTTTCACTGGAAAGTTTTACGGGTCAAGGTTTCACGGGTAAGTTTCAAGGGTAAGTTTCACTGGTAAGTTTTACGGGTATGTTTTACAGGTGACGTTTCACGGGTCTAGGTTTCACTGGTAAGTTTCACGGGTCAAGGTTTCACGGGTAAGTTTCACGGGTAAGTTTCACGGGTAAGTTTCACGGGTAAGTTTCACGGGTAAGTTTCATGGGTGACGTTTCACGGGTCTAGGTTTCACTGGTAAGTTTCACGGGTCAAGGTTTCACGGGTAAGTTTCACGGGTAAGTTTCACGGGTGACGTTTCACGGGTCTAGGTTTCACTGGTAAGTTTCACGGGTCAAGGTTTCACAGGTAAGTTTCACGGGTATGTTTCACGGGTGACGTTTCACGGGTCTAGGTTTCACTGGAAAGTTTCACGGGTCAAGGTTTCACGGGTAAGTTTCACGGGTAAGTTTCACGGGTAAGTTTCACGGGTATGTTTCACGGGTGACGTTTCACGGGTCTAGGTTTCACTGGTAAGTTTCACGGGTCAAGGTTTCACGGGTAAGTTTCACGGGTAAGTTTCACGGGTAAGTTTCACGGGTATGTTTCACGGGTGACGTTTCACGGGTCTAGGATTCACTGGTAAGTTTCACGGGTCAAGGTTTCACGGGTAAGTTTCACGGGTATGTTTCACGGGTGACGTTTCACGGGTCTAGGTTTCACTGGTAAGTTTCACGGGTCAAGGTTTCACGGGTAAGTTTCACGGGTAAGTTTCACGGGTATGTTTCACGGGTGACGTTTCACGGGTCTAGGTTTCACTGGTAAGTTTCACGGGTCAAGGTTTTACGGGTAAATTTCACGGGTAAGTTTCACGGGTATGTTTCACGGGTGACGTTTCACGGGTCTAGGTTTCACTGGTAAGTTTCACGGGTCAAGGTTTCACGGGTAAGTTTCACTGGTAAGTTTCACGGGTATGTTTCACGGGTGACGTTTCACGGGTCTAGGTTTCACTGGTAAGTTTCACTGGTCAAGGTTTCATGGTTAAGTTTCACGGGTAAGTTTCACGGGTATGTTTCACGGGTGACGTTTCACGGGTCTAGGTTTCACTGGTAAGTTTCACGGGTCAAGGTTTCACGGGTAAGTTTCACGGGTAAGTTTCACGGGTATGTTTCACGGGAGACGTTTCACGGGTCTAGGTTTCACTGGTAAGTTTCACGGGTCAAGGTTTTACGGGTAAGTTTCACGGGTAAGTTTCACGGGTGACGTTTCACGGGTATAGGTTTCACTGGTAAGTTTCACGAGTCAAGGTTTTACGGGTAAGTTTCACGGGTCTAGGTTTCACTGGTAAGTTTCACGGGTCAAGGTTTCACGGGTAAGTTTCACGGGTAAGTTTCACGGGTTTGTTTCACGGGTGACGTTTCACGGGTCTAGGTTTCACTGGAAAGTTTCACGGGTCAAGGTTTCACGGGTAAGTTTCAAGGGTAAGTTTCACGGGTATGTTTCACGGGTGACGTTTCACGGGTCTAGGTTTCACTGGTAAGTTTCACAGGTCAAGGTTTCACGGGTAAGTTTCACGGGTAAGTTTCACGGGTATGTTTCACGGGTGACGTTTTACGGTTCTAGGTTTCACTGGTAAATTTCACGGGTCAAGGTTTCACGGGTCAAGGTTTCACGGGTAAGTTTTACGGGTAAGTTTCACGGGTAAGTTTCACGGGTATGTTTCACGGGTGACGTTTCACGGGTCTAGGTTTCACTGGTAAGTTTCACGGGTCAAGGTTTCACGGGTAAGTTTCACGGGTAAAATTTACGGGTTTGTTTCACGGGTATGTTTCACGGGTGACGTTTCACGGGTCTAGGTTTCACTGGTAAGTTTCACGGGTCAAGGTTTCACGGGTAAGTTTCACGGGTAAGTTTCACGGGTAAGTTTCACGGGTATGTTTCACGGGTGACGTTTCACGGGTCTAGGTTTCACTGGTAAGTTTCACGGGTCAAGGTTTCACGGGTAAGTTTCACGGGTAAGTTTCACGGGTATGTTTCACGGGTGACGTTTCACGGGTCTAGGTTTCACTGGTAAGTTTCACGGGTCAAGGTTTCACGGGTAAGTTTCACGGGTAAGTTTCACGGGTATGTTTCACGGGTGACGTTTCACGGGTCTAGGTTTCACTGGTAAGTTTCACGGGTCAAGGTTTTACGGGTAAGTTTCACGGGTAAGTTTCACGGGTATGTTTCACGGGTGACGTTTCACGGGTCTAGGTTTCACTGGTAAGTTTCACGAGTCAATTTTTCACGGGTAAGTTTCACGGGTAAGTTTTACGGGTAAGTTTCACGGGTGACGTTTTACGGGTGACGTTTCACGGGTCTAGGTTTCACTGGTAAGTTTCACGGGTCAAGGTTTCACGGGTAAGTTTCACGGGTAAGTTTCACGGGAATGTTTCACGGGTGACGTTTCACGGGTCTAGGTTTCACTGGTAAGTTTCACGGGTCAAGGTTTCACGGGTAAGTTTCACGGGTAAGTTTCACGGGTAAGTTTCACGGGTATGTTTCACGGGTGACGTTTCACGGGTCTAGGTTTCACTGGTAAGTTTAACGGGTCAAGGTTTCACGGGTAAGTTTTACGGGTAAGTTTCACGGGTATGTTTTACGGGTATGTTTCACGGGTGACGTTTCACGGGTCTAGGTTTCACTGGTAAGTTTCACGGGTCAAGGTTTCACGGGTAAGTTTCACGGGTAAGTTTCACGGGTATGTTTCACGGGTGACGTTTCACGGGTCTAGGTTTCACTGGTAAGTTTCACGGGTCAAGGTTTCACGGGTAAGTTTCACGGGTAAGTTACACGGGTATGTTTCACGGGTGACGTTTCACGGGTCTAGGTTTCACTGGTAAGTTTCACGGGTCAAGGTTTCACGGGTAAGTTTCACGGGTAAGTTTCACGGGTATGTTTCACTAGTGACGTTTCACGGGTCTAGGTTTCACTGGTAAGTTTCACGGGTCAAGGTTTTACGGGTAAGTTTCACGGGTAAGTTTCACGGGTATGTTTCACGGGTGACGTTTCACGGGTCTAGGTTTCACTGGTAAGTTTCACGAGTCAAGGATTCACGGGTAAGTTTCACGGGTAAGTTTTACGGGTAAGTTTCACGGGTGACGTTTCACGGGTCTAGGTTTCACTGGTAAGTTTCACGGGTCAAGGTTTCATGGGTAAGTTTCACGGGTATGTTTCACGGGTGACGTTTCACGGGTCTAGGTTTCACTGGAAAGTTTCACGGGTCAAGGTTTCACGGGTAAGTTTCACGGGTAAGTTTTACGGGTATGTTTTACAGGTGACGTTTCACGGGTCTAGGTTTCACTGGTAAGTTTCACGGGTCAAGGTTTCACGGGTAAGTTTCACGGGTGACGTTTCACGGGTCTAGGTTTCACTGGTAAGTTTCACGGGTCAAGGTTTCACGGGTAAGTTTCACGGGTAAGTTTCACGGGTGACGTTTCACGGGTCTAGGTTTCACTGGTAAGTTTCACGGGTCAAGGTTTCACGGGTAAGTTTCACGGGTAAGTTTCACGGGTATGTTTCAAGGGTGACGTTTCACGGGTCTAGGTTTCACTGGTAAGTTTCACGGGTCAAGGTTTCACGGGTAAGTTTCACGGGTAAGTTTCACGGGTCTAGGTTTCACTGGTAAGTTTCACGGGTCAAGGTTTTACGGGTAAGTTTCACGGGTCTAGGATTCACTGGTAAGTTTCACGGGTCAAGGTTTCACGGGTAAGTTTCACGGGTAAGTTTCACGGGTAAGTTTCACGGGTTTGTTTCACGGGTGACGTTTCACGGGTCTAGGTTTCACTGGAAAGTTTCACGGGTCAAGGTTTCACGGGTAAGTTTCACGGGTAAGTTTCACGGGTATGTTTCACGGGTGACGTTTCACGGGTCTAGGTTTCACTGGTAAGTTTCACGGGTCAAGGTTTCACGGGTAAGTTTTACGGGTAAGTTTCACGGGTGACGTTTCACGGGTGACGTTTCACGGGTCTAGGTTTCACTGATAAGTTTCACGGGTCAAGGTTTCAAGGGTGAGTTTCACGGGTAAGTTTCACGGGTATGTTTCACGGGTGACGTTTCACGGGTCTAGGTTTCACTGGAAAGTTTCACGGGTCAAGGTTTCACGGGTAAGTTTCAAGGGTAAGTTTCACGGGTAAGTTTTACGGGTATGTTTTACAGGTGACGTTTCACGGGTCTAGGTTTCACTGGTAAGTTTTACGGGTCAAGGTTTCACGGGTAAGTTTTACGGGTAAGTTTCACGGGTAAGTTTCACGGGTAAGTTTCACGGGTATGTTTCACGGGTGACGTTTCACGGGTCTAGGTTTCACTGGTAAGTTTCACGGGTCAAGGTTTCACGTGTAAGTTTCACGGGTAAGTTTCACGGGTAAGTTTCACGGGTATGTTTCACGGGTATGTTTCACGGGTGACGTTTCACGGGTCTAGGTTTCACTGGTAAGTTTCACGAGTCAAGGTTTCACGGGTAAGTTTCACGGGTAAGTTTTACGGGTAAGTTTCACGGGTGACGTTTTACGGGTGACGTTTCACGGGTCTAGGTTTCACTGGTAAGTTTCACGGGTCAAGGTTTCACGGGTAAGTTTCACGGGTAAGTTTCACGGGTATGTTTCACGGGTGACGTTTCACGGGTCTAGGTTTCACTGGTAAGTTTCACGGGTCAAGGTTTCACGGGTAAGTTTCACGGGTAAGTTTCACGGGTATGTTTCACGGGTAAGTTTCACGGGTATGTTTCACGGGTGACGTTTCACGGGTATGTTTCACGGGTAAGTTTCACGGGTATGTTTCACGGGTGACGTTTCACGGGTCTAGGTTTCACTGGTAAGTTTCACGGGTCAAGGTTTCACGTGTAAGTTTCACGGGTAAGTTTCACGGGTAAGTTTCACGGGTATGTTTCACGGGTATGTTTCACGGGTGACGTTTCACGGGTCTAGGTTTCACTGGTAAGTTTAACGGGTCAAGGTTTCACGGGTAAGTTTTACGAGTAAGTTTCACGGGTATGTTTTACGGGTATGTTTCACGGGTGACGTTTCACGGGTCTAGGTTTCACTGGTAAGTTTCACGGTTCAAGGTTTCACGGGTAAGTTTCACGGGTAAGTTTCACGGGTATGTTTCACGGGTGACGTTTCACGGGTCTAGGTTTCACTGGTAAGATTCACGGGTCAAGGTTTCACGGGTAAGTTTCACGGGTAAGTTTCACGGGTATGTTTCACGGGTGACGTTTCACGGGTCTAGGTTTCACTGGTAAGTTTCACGGGTCAAGGTTTCACGGGTAAGTTTCACGGGTAAGTTTCACGGGTATGTTTCACGGGTGACGTTTCACGGGTCTAGGTTTCACTGGTAAGTTTCACGGGTCAAGGTTTTACGGGTAAGTTTCACGGGTAAGTTTCACGGGTATGTTTCACGGGTGACGTTTCACGGGTCTAGGTTTCACTGGTAAGTTTCACGAGTCAAGGATTCACGGGTAAGTTTCACGGGTAAGTTTTACGGGTAAGTTTTACGGGTGACGTTTCACGGGTCTAGGTTTCACTGGTAAGTTTCACGGGTCAAGGTTTCACGGGTAAGTTTCACGGGTAAGTTTCACGGGTGACGTTTCACGGGTCTAGGTTTCACTGGTAAGTTTCACGGGTCAAGGTTTCACGGGTAAGTTTCACGGGTATGTTTCAAGGGTGACGTTTCACGGGTCTAGGTTTCACTGGTAAGTTTCACGGGTCAAGGTTTCACGGGTAAGTTTCACTGGTAAGTTTCACGGGTATGTTTCACGGGTGACGTTTCACGGGTCTAGGTTTCACTGGTAAGTTTCACGGGTCAAGGTTTTACGGGTAAGTTTCACGGGTCTAGGTTTCACTGGTAAGTTTCACGGGTCAAGGTTTCACGGGTAAGTTTCACGGGTAAGTTTCACGGGTTTGTTTCACGGGTGACGTTTCACGGGTCTAGGTTTCACTGGAAAGTTTCACGGGTCAAGGTTTCACGGGTAAGTTTCACGGGTAAGTTTCACGGGTATGTTTCACGGGTGACGTTTCACGGGTCTAGGTTTCACTGGTAAGTTTCACGGGTCAAGGTTTCACGGGTAAGTTTTACGGGTAAGTTTCACGGGTGACGTTTCACGGGTGACGTTTCACGGGTCTAGGTTTCACTGGTAAGTTTCACGGGTCAAGGTTTCAAGGGTAAGTTTCACGGGTAAGTTTCACGGGTATGTTTCACGGGTGACGTTTCACGGGTCTAGGTTTCACTGGAAAGTTTCACGGGTCAAGGTTTCACGGGTAAGTTTCAAGGGTAAGTTTAACTGGTAAGTTTTACGGGTATGTTTTACAGGTGACGTTTCACGGGTCTAGGTTTCACTGGTAAGTTTCACGGGTCAAGGTTTCACGGGTAAGTTTCACGGGTAAGTTTCACGGGTAAGTTTCACGGGTAAGTTTCATGGGTGACGTTTCACGGGTCTAGGTTTCACTGGTAAGTTTAACGGGTCAAGGTTTCACGGGTAAGTTTCACGGGTAAGTTTCACGGGTGACGTTTCACAGGTCTAGGTTTCACTGGTAAGTTTCACGGGTCAAGGTTTCACGGGTAAGTTTCACGGGTATGTTTCACGGGTGACGTTTCACGGGTCTAGGTTTCACTGGAAAGTTTCACGGGTCAAGGTTTCACGGGTAAGTTTCAAGGGTAAGTTTCACGGGTAAGTTTTACGGGTATGTTTTACATGTGACATTTCACGGGTCTAGGTTTCACTGGTAAGTTTCACGGGTCAAGGTTTCACGGGTAAGTTTCACGGGTAAGTTTCACGGGTATGTTTCATGGGTGATGTTTCACGGGTCTAGGTTTCACTGGTAAGTTTCGCGGGTCAAGGTTTCACGGGTAAGTTTCACGGGTAAGTTTCACGGGTATGTTTCACGGGTGACGTTTCACGGGTCTAGGTTTCACTGGTAAGTTTCACGGGTCAAGGTTTCACGGGTAAGTTTCACGGGTAAGTTTCACGGGTAAGTTTCACGGGTATGTTTCACGGGTATGTTTCACGGGTGACGTTTCACGGGTCTAGGTTTCACTGGTAAGTTTCACGGGTCAAGGTTTCACGGGTAAGTTTCACGGGTAAGTTTCACGGGTATGTTTCACGGGTGACGTTTCACGGGTCTAGGTTTCACTGGTAAGTTTCACGGGTCAAGGTTTTACGGGTAAATTTCACGGGTAAGTTTCACGGGTATGTTTCACGGGTGACGTTTCACGGGTCTAGGTTTCACTGGTAAGTTTAACGGGTCAAGGTTTCACGGGTAAGTTTCACGGGTAAGTTTCACGGGTGACGTTTCACAGGTCTAGGTTTCACTGGTAAGTTTCACGGGTCAAGGTTTCACGGGTAAGTTTCACGGGTATGTTTCACGGGTGACGTTTCACGGGTCTAGGTTTCACTGGAAAGTTTCACGGGTCAAGGTTTCACGGGTAAGTTTCAAGGGTAAGTTTCACGGGTAAGTTTTACGGGTATGTTTTACAGGTGACATTTCACGGGTCTAGGTTTCACTGGTAAGTTTCACGGGTCAAGGTTTCACGGGTAAGTTTCACGGGTAAGTTTCACGGGTAAGTTTCACGGGTATGTTTCATGGGTGATGTTTCACGGGTCTAGGTTTCACTGGTAAGTTTCGCGGGTCAAGGTTTCACGGGTAAGTTTCACGGGTAAGTTTCACGGGTATGTTTCACGGGTGACGTTTCACGGGTCTAGGTTTCACTGGTAAGTTTCACGGGTCAAGGTTTCACGGGTAAGTTTCACGGGTAAGTTTCACGGGTAAGTTTCACGGGTATGTTTCACGGGTGACGTTTCACGGGTCTAGGATTCACTGGTAAGTTTCACGGGTCAAGATTTCACGGGTAAGTTTCACGGGTAAGTTTCACGGGTATGTTTCACGGGTGACGTTTCACGGGTCTAGGTTTCACTGGTAAGTTTCACGGGTCAAGGTTTCACGGGTAAGTTTCACGGGTAAGTTTCACGGGTATGTTTCACGGGTGACGTTTCACGGGTCTAGGTTTCACTGGTAAGTTTCACGGGTCAAGGTTTTACGGGTAAATTTCACGGGTAAGTTTCACGGGTATGTTTCACGGGTGACGTTTCACGGGTCTAGGTTTCACTGGTAAGTTTCACGGGTCAAGATTTCACGGGTAAGTTTCACGGGTAAGTTTCACAGGTATGTTTCACGGGTGACGTTTCACGGGTCTAGGTTTCACTGGTAAGTTTCACGGGTCATGGTTTCACGGGTAAGTTTCACGGGTAAGTTTCACGGGTAAGTTTCACGGGTATGTTTCACGGGTGACGTTTCACGGGTCTAGGTTTCACTGGTAAGTTTAACGGGTCAAGGTTTCACGGGTAAGTTTTACGAGTAAGTTTCACGGGTATGTTTTACGGGTATATTTCACGGGTGACGTTTCACGGGTCTAGGTTTCACTGGTAAGTTTCACGGGTCAAGGTTTCACGGGTAAGTTTCACGGGTAAGTTTCACGGGTATGTTTCACGGGTGACGTTTCACGGGTCTAGGTTTCACTAGTAAGTTTCACGGGTCAAGGTTTCACGGGTAAGTTTCACGGGTAAGTTTCACGGGTATGTTTCACGGGTGACGTTTCACGGGTCTAGGTTTCACTGGTAAGTTTCACGGGTCAAGGTTTCACGGGTAAGTTTCACGGGTAAGTTTCACGGGTATGTTTCACGGGTGACGTTTCACGGGTCTAGGTTTCACTGGTAAGTTTCACGGGTCAAGGTTTTACGGGTAAGTTTCACGGGTAAGTTTCACGGGTATGTTTCACGGGTGACGTTTCACGGGTCTAGGTTTCACTGGTAAGTTTCACGAGTTAAGGATTCACGGGTAAGTTTTACGGGTAAGTTTCACGGGTGACGTTTCACGGGTCTAGGTTTCACTGGTAAGTTTCACGGGTCAAGGTTTCACGGGTAAGTTTCACGGGTAAGTTTCACGGGTGACGTTTCACGGGTCTAGGTTTCACTGGTAAGTTTCACGGGTCAAGGTTTCACGGGTAAGTTTCACGGGTAAGTTTCACGGGTATGTTTCAAGGGTGACGTTTCACGGGTCTAGGTTTCACTGGTAAGTTTCACGGGTCAAGGTATCACGGGTAAGTTTCACGGGTAAGTTTCACGGGTATGTTTCACGGGTGACGTTTCACGGGTCTAGGTTTCACTGGTAAGTTTCACGGGTCAAGGTTTTACGGGTAAGTTTCACGGGTCTAGGTTTCACTGGTAAGTTTCACGGGTCAAGGTTTCACGGGTAAGTTTCACGGGTAAGTTTCACGGGTTTGTTTCACGGGTGACGTTTCACGGGTCTAGGTTTCACTGGAAAGTTTCACGGGTCAAGGTTTCACGGGTAAGTTTCACGGGTAAGTTTCACGGGTATGTTTCACGGGTGACGTTTCACGGGTCTAGGTTTCACTGGTAAGTTTCACGGGTCAAGGTTTCACGGGTAAGTTTTACGGGTAAGTTTCACGGGTGACGTTTCACGGGTGACGTTTCACGGGTCTAGGTTTCACTGGTAAGTTTCACGGGTCAAGGTTTCAAGGGTAAGTTTCACGGGTATGTTTCACGGGTGACGTTTCACGGGTCTAGGTTTCACTGGAAAGTTTCACGGGTCAAGGTTTCACGGGTAAGTTTCAAGGGTAAGTTTCACTGGTAAGTTTTACCGGTATGTTTTACAGGTGACGTTTCACGGGTCTAGGTTTCACTGGTAAGTTTCACGGGTCAAGGTTTCACGGGTAAGTTTCACGGGTAAGTTTCACGGGTAAGTTTCACGGGTAAGTTTCATGGGTGACGTTTCACGGGTCTAGGTTTCACTGGTAAGTTTCACGGGTCAAGGTTTCACGGGTAAGTTTCACGGGTAAGTTTCACGGGTGACGTTTCACGGGTCTAGGTTTCACTGGTAAGTTTCACGGGTCAAGGTTTCACGGGTAAGTTTCACGGGTATGTTTCACGGGTGACGTTTCACGGGTCTAGGTTTAACTGGAAAGTTTCACGGGTCAAGGTTTCACGGGTAAGTTTCAAGGGTAAGTTTCACGGGTAAGTTTTACGGGTATGTTTTACAGGTGACATTTCACGGGTCTAGGTTTCACTGGTAAGTTTCACGGGTCAAGGTTTCACGGGTAAGTTTCACGGGTAAGTTTCACGGGTAAGTTTCACGGGTATGTTTCATGGGTGATGTTTCACGGGTCTAGGTTTCACTGGTAAGTTTCGCGGGTCAAGGTTTCACGGGTAAGTTTCACGGGTAAGTTTCACGGGTATGTTTCACGGGTGACGTTTCACGGGTCTAGGTTTCACTGGTAAGTTTCACGGGTCAAGGTTTCACGGGTAAGTTTCACGGGTAAGTTTTACGGGTAAGTTTCACGGGTATGTTTCACGGGTGACGTTTCACGGGTCTAGGTTTCACTGGTAAGTTTCACGGGTCAAGGTTTCACGGGTAAGTTTCACGGGTAAGTTTCACGGGTATGTTTCACGGGTGACGTTTCACGGGTCTAGGTTTCACTGGTAAGTTTCACGGGTCAAGGTTTCACGGGTAAGTTTCACGGGTAAGTTTCACGGGTATGTTTCACGGGTGACGTTTCACGGGTCTAGGTTTCACTGGTAAGTTTCACGGGTCAAGGTTTTACGGGTAAATTTCACGGGTAAGTTTCACGGGTATGTTTCACGGGTGACGTTTCACGGGTCTAGGTTTCACTGGTAAGTTTCACGAGTCAAGGTTTCACGGGTAAGTTTCACGGGTAAGTTTTACGGGTAAGTTTCACGGGTGACGTTTCACGGGTCTAGGTTTCACTGGTAAGTTTCACGAGTCAAGGTTTCACGGGTAAGTTTCACGGGTAAGTTTTACGGGTAAGTTTCACGGGTGACGTTTTACGGATGACGTTTCACGGGTCTAGGTTTCACTGGTAAGTTTCACGGGTCAAGGTTACCCGTGAAACTTACCCGTGAAACCTTGACCCGTGAAACTTACCAGTGAAACCTAGACCCGTGAAACGTCACCCGTGAAACATACCCGTAAAACATACCCGTGAAACTTACCCGTAAAACTTACCCGTGAAACCTTGACCCGTTAAACTTACCAGTGAAACCTAGACCCGTGAAACGTCACCCGTGAAACATACCCGTAAAACTTACCCGTGAAACTTACCCGTGAAACCTTGACTCGTGAAACTTACCAGTAAAACCTAGACCCGTGAAACGTCACCCGTGAAACTTACCCGTAAAACTTACCCGTGAAACTTACCAGTACGAGTCAATTTTTCACGGGTAAGTTTCACGGGTAAGTTTTACGGGTAAGTTTCACGGGTGACGTTTTACGGGTGACGTTTCACGGGTCTAGGTTTCACTGGTAAGTTTCACGGGTCAAGGTTTCACGGGTAAGTTTCACGGGTAAGTTTCACGGGTATGTTTCACGGGTGACGTTTCACGGGTCTAGGTTTCACTGGTAAGTTTCACGGGTCAAGGTTTCACGGGTAAGTTTCACGGGTAAGTTTCACGGGTAAGTTTCACGGGTATGTTTCACGGGTGACGTTTCACGGGTCTAGGTTTCACTGGTAAGTTTAACGGGTCAAGGTTTCACGGGTAAGTTTTACGGGTATGTTTTACGGGTATGTTTCACGGGTGACGTTTCACGGGTCTAGGTTTCACTGGTAAGTTTCACGGGTCAAGGTTTCACGGGTAAGTTTCACGGGTAAGTTTCACGGGTAAGTTTCACGGGTAAGTTTCACGGGTATGTTTCACGGGTGACGTTTCACGGGTCTAGGTTTCACTGGTAAGTTTCACGGGTCAAGATTTCACGGGTAAGTTTCACGGGTAAGTGTCACGGGTGACGATTCACGGGTCTAGGTTTCACTGGTAAGTTTCACGGGTAAGTTTCACGGTTTAGTTTCACGGGTATGTTTCACGGGTATGTTTCACGGGTGACGTTTCACGGGTCTAGGTTTCACTGGTAAGTTTCACGGGTCAAGGTTTCACGGGTAAGTTTCACGGGTAAGTTTCACGGGTATGTTTCACGGGTGACGTTTTACGGGTCTAGGTTTCACTGGTAAGTTTCACGGGTCAAGGTTTTACGGGTAAGTTTCACGGGTAAGTTTCACGGGTATGTTTCACGGGTGACGTTTCACGGGTCTAGGTTTCACTGGTAAGTTTCACGGGTCAAGGTTTCACGGGTAAGTTTCACGGGTAAGTTTCACGGGTGACGATTCACGGGTCTAGGTTTCACTGGTAAGTTTCACGGGTCAAGGTTTCAAGGGTAAGTTTTACGGGTAAGTTTCACGGGTATGTTTCACGGGTGACGTTTCACGGGTCTAGGTTTCACTGGAAAGTTTCACTGGTCAAGGTTTCACGGGTAAGTTTCACGGGTAAGTTTTACGGGTATGTTTTACAGGTGACGTTTCACGGGTCTAGGTTTCACTGGTAAGTTTCACGGGTCAAGGTTTCACGGGTAAGTTTCACGGGTAAGTTTCACGGGTATGTTTCGCGGGTGACGTTTCACGGGTCTAGGTTTCACTGGTAAGTTTCACGGGTCAAGGTTTCACGGGTAAGTTTCACGGGTAAGTTTCACGGGTAAGTTTCACGGGTATGTTTCACGGGTGACATTTCACGGGTCTAGGTTTCACTGGTAAGTTTCACGGGTCAAGGTTTCACGGGTAAGTTTCACGGGTAAGTTTCACGGGTATGTTTCACGGGTGACGTTTCACGGGTCTAGGTTTCACTGGTAAGTTTCACGGGTCAAGGTTTCACGGGTAAGTTTCACGGGTAAGTTTCACGGGTATGTTTCACGGGTGACGTTTCACGGGTCTAGGTTTCACTGGTAAGTTTCACGGGTCAAGGTTTTACGGGTAAATTTCACGGGTAAGTTTCACGGGTATGTTTCACGGGTGACGTTTCACGGGTCTAGGTTTCACTGGTAAGTTTCACGAGTCAAGGTTTCACGGGTAAGTTTCACGGGTAAGTTTTACGGGTAAGTTTCACGGGTGACGTTTCACGGGTCTAGGTTTCACTGGTAAGTTTCACGAGTCAAGGTTTCACGGGTAAGTTTCACGGGTAAGTTTTACGGGTAAGTTTCACGGGTGACGTTTTACGGGTGACGTTTCACGGGTCTAGGTTTCACTGGTAAGTTTCACGGGTCAAGGTTACCCGTGAAACTTACCCGTGAAACCTTGACCCGTGAAACTTACCAGTGAAACCTAGACCCGTGAAACGTCACCCGTGAAACATACCCGTAAAACATACCCGTGAAACTTACCCGTAAAACTTACCCGTGAAACCTTGACCCGTTAAACTTACCAGTGAAACCTAGACCCGTGAAACGTCACCCGTGAAACATACCCGTAAAACTTACCCGTGAAACTTACCCGTGAAACCTTGACTCGTGAAACTTACCAGTGAAACCTAGACCCGTGAAACGTCACCCGTGAAACTTACCCGTAAAACTTACCCGTGAAACTTACCAGTACGAGTCAATTTTTCACGGGTAAGTTTCACGGGTAAGTTTTACGGGTAAGTTTCACGGGTGACGTTTTACGGGTGACGTTTCACGGGTCTAGGTTTCACTGGTAAGTTTCACGGGTCAAGGTTTCACGGGTAAGTTTCACGGGTAAGTTTCACGGGTATGTTTCACGGGTGACGTTTCACGGGTCTAGGTTTCACTGGTAAGTTTCACGGGTCAAGGTTTCACGGGTAAGTTTCACGGGTAAGTTTCACGGGTAAGTTTCACGGGTATGTTTTACGGGTGACGTTTCACGGGTCTAGGTTTCACTGGTAAGTTTAACGGGTCAAGGTTTCACGGGTAAGTTTTACGGGTATGTTTTACGGGTATGTTTCACGGGTGACGTTTCACGGGTCTAGGTTTCACTGGTAAGTTTCACGGGTCAAGGTTTCACGGGTAAGTTTCACGGGTAAGTTTCACGGGTAAGTTTCACGGGTAAGTTTCACGGGTATGTTTCACGGGTGACGTTTCACGGGTCTAGGTTTCACTGGTAAGTTTCACGGGTCAAGGTTTCACGGGTAAGTTTCACGGGTAAGTTTCACGGGTGAAGATTCACGGGTCTAGGTTTCACTGGTAAGTTTCACGGGTAAGTTTCACGGGTTAGTTTCACGGGTATGTTTCACGGGTATGTTTCACGGGTGACGTTTCACGGGTCTAGGTTTCACTGGTAAGTTTCACGGGTCAAGGTTTCACGGGTAAGTTTCACGGGTAAGTTTCACGGGTATGTTTCACGGGTGACGTTTTACGGGTCTAGGTTTCACTGGTAAGTTTCACGGGTCAAGGTTTTACGGGTAAGTTTCACGGGTATGTTTCACGGGTGACGTTTCACGGGTCTAGGTTTCACTGGTAAGTTTCACGGGTCAAGGTTTCACGGGTAATTTTCACGGGTAAGTTTCACGGGTGACGATTCACGGGTCTAGGTTTCACTGGTAAGTTTCACGGGTCAAGGTTTCAAGGGTAAGTTTTACGGGTAAGTTTCACGGGTATGTTTCACGGGTGACGTTTCACGGGTCTAGGTTTCACTGGAAAGTTTCACGGGTCAAGGTTTCACGGGTAAGTTTCACGGGTAAGTTTTACGGGTATGTTTTACAGGTGACGTTTCACGGGTCTAGGTTTCACTGGTAAGTTTCACGAGTCAAGGTTTCACGGGTAAGTTTCACGGGTAAGTTTCACGGGTATGTTTCGCGGGTGACGTTTCACGGGTCTAGGTTTCACTGGTAAGTTTCACGGGTCAAGGTTTCACGGGTAAGTTTCACGGGTAAGTTTCACGGGTAAGTTTCACGGGTATGTTTCACGGGTGACGTTTCACGGGTCTAGGTTTCACTGGTAAGTTTCACGGGTCAAGGTTTCACGGGTAAGTTTCACGGGTAAGTTTCACGGGTATGTTTCACGGGTGACGTTTCACGGGTCTAGGTTTCACTGGTAAGTTTCACGGGTCAAGGTTTCACGGGTAAGTTTCACGGGTAAGTTTCACGGGTATGTTTCACGGGTGACGTTTCACGGGTCTAGGTTTCACTGGTAAGTTTCACGGGTCAAGGTTTTACGGGTAAATTTCACGGGTAAGTTTCACGGGTATGTTTCACGGGTGACGTTTCACGGGTCTAGGTTTCACTGGTAAGTTTCACGAGTCAAGGTTTCACGGGTAAGTTTCACGGGTAAGTTTTACGGGTAAGTTTCACGGGTGACGTTTCACGGGTCTAGGTTTCACTGGTAAGTTTCACGAGTCAAGGTTTCACGGGTAAGTTTCACGAGTCAAGGTTTCACGGGTAAGTTTCACGGGTAAGTTTTACGGGTATGTTTCACGGGTGACGTTTCACGGGTCTAGGTTTCACTGGTAAGTTTAACGGGTCAAGGTTTCACGGGTAAGTTTTACGGGTAAGTTTCACGGGTATGTTTTACGGGTATGTTTCACGGGTGACGTTTCACGGGTCTAGGTTTCACGGGTGACGTTTCACGGGTCTAGGTTTCACTGGTAAGTTTCACGGGTAAGTTTCACGGGTAAGTTTCACGGGTGACGATTCACGGGTCTAGGTTTCACTGGTAAGTTTCACGGGTCAAGGTTTCAAGGGTAAGTTTTACGGGTAAGTTTCACGGGTATGTTTCACGGGTGACGTTTCACGGGTCTAGGTTTCACTGGAAAGTTTCACGGGTCAAGGTTTCACGGGTAAGTTTCACGGGTAAGTTTTACGGGTATGTTTTACAGGTGACGTTTCACGGGTCTAGGTTTCACTGGTAAGTTTCACGAGTCAAGGTTTCACGGGTAAGTTTCACGGGTAAGTTTCACGGGTATGTTTCGCGGGTGACGTTTCACGGGTCTAGGTTTCACTGGTAAGTTTCACGGGTCAAGGTTTCACGGGTAAGTTTCACGGGTAAGTTTCACGGGTAAGTTTCACGGGTATGTTTCACGGGTGACGTTTCACGGGTCTAGGTTTCACTGGTAAGTTTCACGGGTCAAGGTTTCACGGGTAAGTTTCACGGGTAAGTTTCACGGGTATGTTTCACGGGTGACGTTTCACGGGTCTAGGTTTCACTGGTAAGTTTCACGGGTCAAGGTTTCACGGGTAAGTTTCACGGGTAAGTTTCACGGGTATGTTTCACGGGTGACGTTTCACGGGTCTAGGTTTCACTGGTAAGTTTCACGGGTCAAGGTTTTACGGGTAAATTTCACGGGTAAGTTTCACGGGTATGTTTCACGGGTGACGTTTCACGGGTCTAGGTTTCACTGGTAAGTTTCACGAGTCAAGGTTTCACGGGTAAGTTTCACGGGTAAGTTTTACGGGTAAGTTTCACGGGTGACGTTTCACGGGTCTAGGTTTCACTGGTAAGTTTCACGAGTCAAGGTTTCACGGGTAAGTTTCACGGGTAAGTTTTACGGGTAAGTTTCACGGGTGACGTTTTACGGGTGACGTTTCACGGGTCTAGGTTTCACTGGTAAGTTTCACGGGTCAAGGTTACCCGTGAAACTTACCCGTGAAACCTTGACCCGTGAAACTTACCAGTGAAACCTAGACCCGTGAAACGTCACCCGTGAAACATACCCGTAAAACATACCCGTGAAACTTACCCGTAAAACTTACCCGTGAAACCTTGACCCGTTAAACTTACCAGTGAAACCTAGACCCGTGAAACGTCACCCGTGAAACATACCCGTAAAACTTACCCGTGAAACTTACCCGTGAAACCTTGACTCGTGAAACTTACCAGTGAAACCTAGACCCGTGAAACGTCACCCGTGAAACTTACCCGTAAAACTTACCCGTGAAACTTACCAGTACGAGTCAATTTTTCACGGGTAAGTTTCACGGGTAAGTTTTACGGGTAAGTTTCACGGGTGACGTTTTACGGGTGACGTTTCACGGGTCTAGGTTTCACTGGTAAGTTTCACGGGTCAAGGTTTCACGGGTAAGTTTCACGGGTAAGTTTCACGGGTATGTTTCACGGGTGACGTTTCACGGGTCTAGGTTTCACTGGTAAGTTTCACGGGTCAAGGTTTCACGGATAAGTTTCACGGGTAAGTTTCACGGGTAAGTTTCACGGGTATGTTTCACGGGTGACGTTTCACGGGTCTAGGTTTCACTGGTAAGTTTAACGGGTCAAGGTTTCACGGGTAAGTTTTACGGGTATGTTTTACGGGTATGTTTCACGGGTGACGTTTCACGGGTCTAGGTTTCACTGGTAAGTTTCACGGGTCAAGGTTTCACGGGTAAGTTTCACGGGTAAGTTTCACGGGTAAGTTTCACGGGTATGTTTCACGGGTGACGTTTCACGGGTCTAGGTTTCACTGGTAAGTTTAACGGGTCAAGGTTTCACGGGTAAGTTTTACGGGTATGTTTTACGGGTATGTTTCACGGGTGACGTTTCACGGGTCTAGGTTTCACTGGTAAGTTTCACGGGTCAAGGTTTCACGGGTAAGTTTCACGGGTAAGTTTCACGGGTAAGTTTCACGGGTAAGTTTCACGGGTATGTTTCACGGGTGACGTTTCACGGGTCTAGGTTTCACTGGTAAGTTTCACGGGTCAAGGTTTCACGGGTAAGTTTCACGGGTAAGTTTCACGGGTGACGATTCACGGGTCTAGGTTTCACTGGTAAGTTTCACGGGTAAGTTTCACGGGTTAGTTTCACGGGTATGTTTCACGGGTATGTTTCACGGGTGACGTTTCACGGGTCTAGGTTTCACTGGTAAGTTTCACGGGTCAAGGTTTCACGGGTAAGTTTCACGGGTAAGTTTCACGGGTATGTTTCACGGGTGACGTTTTACGGGTCTAGGTTTCACTGGTAAGTTTCACGGGTCAAGGTTTTACGGGTAAGTTTCACGGGTAAGTTTCACGGGTATGTTTCACGGGTGACGTTTCACGGGTCTAGGTTTCACTGGTAAGTTTCACGGGTCAAGGTTTCACGGGTAAGTTTCACGGGTAAGTTTCACGGGTGACGATTCACGGGTCTAGGTTTCACTGGTAAGTTTCACGGGTCAAGGTTTCAAGGGTAAGTTTTACGGGTAAGTTTCACGGGTATGTTTCACGGGTGACGTTTCACGGGTCTAGGTTTCACTGGAAAGTTTCACGGGTCAAGGTTTCACGGGTAAGTTTCACGGGTAAGTTTTACGGGTATGTTTTACAGGTGACGTTTCACGGGTCTAGGTTTCACTGGTAAGTTTCACGGGTCAAGGTTTCACGAGTAAGTTTCACGGGTAAGTTTCACGGGTATGTTTCGCGGGTGACGTTTCACGGGTCTAGGTTTCACTGGTAAGTTTCACGGGTCAAGGTTTCACGGGTAAGTTTCACGGGTAAGTTTTACGGGTGACGTTTCACGGGTCTATTTTTCACTGGTAAGTTTCACGGGTCAAGGTTTCACGGGTAAGTTTCACGTGTAAGTTTCACGGGTAAGTTTCACGGGTGACGTTTCACGGGTCTAGGTTTCACTGGTAAGTTTCACGGGTCAAGGTTTCACGGGTAAGTTTCACGGGTAAGTTTCACGGGTGACGTTTCACGGGTCTAGGTTTCACTGGTAAGTTTCACGGGTCAAGGTTTCACGGGTAAGTTTCACGGGTAAGTTTCACGGGTAAGTTTCACGAGTAAGTTTCACGGGTGACGTTTCACGGGTCTAGGTTTCACTGGTAAGTTTCACGGGTCAAGGTTTCACGGGTAAGTTTCACGGGTAAGTTTCACGGGTGACGTTTCACGGGTCTAGGTTTCACTGGTAAGTTTCACGGGTCAAGGTTTCACGGGTAAGTTTCACGGGTAAGTTTCACGGGTATGTTTCAAGGGTGACGTTTCACGGGTCTAGGTTTCACTGGTAAGTTTCACGGGTCAAGGTTTCACGGGTAAGTTTCACGGGTAAGTTTCACGGGTATGTTTCACGGGTGACGTTTCACGGGTCTAGGTTTCACTGGTAAGTTTCACGGGTCAAGGTTTTACGGGTAAGTTTCACGGGTCCAGGTTTCACTGGTAAGTTTCACGGGTCAAAGTTTCACGGGTAAGTTTCACGGGTAAGTTTCACGGGTTTGTTTCACGGGTGACGTTTCACGGGTCTAGGTTTCACTGGAAAGTTTCACGGGTCAAGGTTTCACGGGTAAGTTTCACGGGTAAGTTTCACGGGTATGTTTCACGGGTGACGTTTCACGGGTCTAGGTTTCACTGGTAAGTTTCACAGGTCAAGGTTTCACGGGTAAGTTTTACGGGTAAGTTTCACGGGTGACGTTTCACGGGTGACGTTTCACGGGTCTAGGTTTCACTGGTAAGTTTCACGGGTCAAGGTTTCAAGGGTAAGTTTCACGGGTAAGTTTCACGGGTATGTTTCACGGGTGACGTTTCACGGGTCTAGGTTTCACTGGAAAGTTTCACGGGTCAAGGTTTCACGGGTAAGTTTCAAGGGTAAGTTTCACGGGTAAGTTTTACGGGTATGTTTTACAGGTGACGTTTCACGGGTCTAGGTTTCACTGGTAAGTTTCACGGGTCAAGGTTTCACGGGTAAGTTTTACGGGTAAGTTTCACGGGTAAGTTTCACGGGTAAGTTTCACGGGTATGTTTCACGGGTGACGTTTCACGGGTCTAGGTTTCACTGGTAAGTTTTACGGGTCAAGGTTTCACGGGTAAGTTTCACGGGTAAGTTTCACGGGTAAGTTTCACGGGTATGTTTCACGGTTATGTTTCACGGGTGACGTTTCACGGGTCTAGGTTTCACTGGTAAGTTTCACGGGTCAAGGTTTCACGGGTAAGTTTCACGGGTATGTTTCACGGGTGACGTTTCACGGGTCTAGGTTTCACTGGAAAGTTTCACGGGTCAAGGTTTCACGGGTAAGTTTCACGGGAAAGTTTTACGGGTATGTTTTACAGGTGACGTTTCACGGGTCTAGGTTTCACTGGTAAGTTTCACGGGTAAGTTTCACGGGTAAGTTTCACGGGTATGTTTTACGGGTGACGTTTCACGGGTCTAGGTTTCACTGGTAAGTTTCACGGGTCAAGGTTTCACGGGTAAGTTTCACGGGTAAGTTTCACGGGTATGTTTCACGGGTGACGTTTCACGGGTCTAGGTTTCACTGGTAAGTTTCACGGGTCAAGGTTTCACGGGTAAGTTTCACTGGTAAGTTTCACGGGTATGTTTCACGGGTGACGTTTCACGGGTCTAGGTTTCACTGGTAAGTTTCACTGGTCAAGGTTTCATGGTTAAGTTTCACGGGTAAGTTTCACGGGTATGTTTCACGGGTGACGTTTCACGGGTCTAGGTTTCACTGGTAAGTTTCACGGGTCAAGGTTTCACGGGTAAGTTTCACGGGTAAGTTTCACGGGTATGTTTCACGGGTGACGTTTCACGGGTCTAGGTTTCACTGGTAAGTTTCACGGGTCAAGGTTTTACGGGTAAGTTTCACGGGTAAGTTTCACGGGTGACGTTTCACGGGTATAGGTTTCACTGGTAAGTTTCACGAGTCAAGGTTTTACGGGTAAGTTTCACGGGTCTAGGTTTCACTGGTAAGTTTCACGGGTCAAGGTTTCACGGGTAAGTTTCACGGGTAAGTTTCACGGGTTTGTTTCACGGGTGACGTTTCACGGGTCTAGGTTTCACTGGAAAGTTTCACGGGTCAAGGTTTCACGGGTAAGTTTCAAGGGTAAGTTTCACGGGTATGTTTCACGGGTGACGTTTCACGGGTCTAGGTTTCACTGGTAAGTTTCACGGGTCAAGGTTTCACGGGTAAGTTTCACGGGTAAGTTTCACGGGTAAGTTTCACGGGTATGTTTCACGGGTGACGTTTTACGGGTCTAGGTTTCACTGGTAAATTTCACGGGTCAAGGTTTCACGGGTAAGTTTCACGGGTCCAGGTTTCACTGGTAAGTTTCACGGGTCAAAGTTTCACGGGTAAGTTTCACGGGTAAGTTTCACGGGTTTGTTTCACGGGTGACGTTTCACGGGTCTAGGTTTCACTGGAAAGTTTCACGGGTCAAGGTTTCACGGGTAAGTTTCACGGGTAAGTTTCACGGGTATGTTTCACGGGTGACGTTTCACGGGTCTAGGTTTCACTGGTAAGTTTCACAGGTCAAGGTTTCACGGGTAAGTTTTACGGGTAAGTTTCACGGGTGACGTTTCACGGGTGACGTTTCACGGGTCTAGGTTTCACTGGTAAGTTTCACGGGTCAAGGTTTCAAGGGTAAGTTTCACGGGTAAGTTTCACGGGTATGTTTCACGGGTGACGTTTCACGGGTCTAGGTTTCACTGGAAAGTTTCACGGGTCAAGGTTTCACGGGTAAGTTTCAAGGGTAAGTTTCACGGGTAAGTTTTACGGGTATGTTTTACAGGTGACGTTTCACGGGTCTAGGTTTCACTGGTAAGTTTCACGGGTCAAGGTTTCACGGGTAAGTTTTACGGGTAAGTTTCACGGGTAAGTTTCACGGGTAAGTTTCACGGGTATGTTTCACGGGTGACGTTTCACGGGTCTAGGTTTCACTGGTAAGTTTTACGGGTCAAGGTTTCACGGGTAAGTTTCACGGGTAAGTTTCACGGGTAAGTTTCACGGGTATGTTTCACGGTTATGTTTCACGGGTGACGTTTCACGGGTCTAGGTTTCACTGGTAAGTTTCACGGGTCAAGGTTTCACGGGTAAGTTTCACGGGTATGTTTCACGGGTGACGTTTCACGGGTCTAGGTTTCACTGGAAAGTTTCACGGGTCAAGGTTTCACGGGTAAGTTTCACGGGAAAGTTTTACGGGTATGTTTTACAGGTGACGTTTCACGGGTCTAGGTTTCACTGGTAAGTTTCACGGGTAAGTTTCACGGGTAAGTTTCACGGGTATGTTTTACGGGTGACGTTTCACGGGTCTAGGTTTCACTGGTAAGTTTCACGGGTCAAGGTTTCACGGGTAAGTTTCACGGGTAAGTTTCACGGGTATGTTTCACGGGTGACGTTTCACGGGTCTAGGTTTCACTGGTAAGTTTCACGGGTCAAGGTTTCACGGGTAAGTTTCACTGGTAAGTTTCACGGGTATGTTTCACGGGTGACGTTTCACGGGTCTAGGTTTCACTGGTAAGTTTCACTGGTCAAGGTTTCATGGTTAAGTTTCACGGGTAAGTTTCACGGGTATGTTTCACGGGTGACGTTTCACGGGTCTAGGTTTCACTGGTAAGTTTCACGGGTCAAGGTTTCACGGGTAAGTTTCACGGGTAAGTTTCACGGGTATGTTTCACGGGTGACGTTTCACGGGTCTAGGTTTCACTGGTAAGTTTCACGGGTCAAGGTTTTACGGGTAAGTTTCACGGGTAAGTTTCACGGGTGACGTTTCACGGGTATAGGTTTCACTGGTAAGTTTCACGAGTCAAGGTTTTACGGGTAAGTTTCACGGGTCTAGGTTTCACTGGTAAGTTTCACGGGTCAAGGTTTCACGGGTAAGTTTCACGGGTAAGTTTCACGGGTTTGTTTCACGGGTGACGTTTCACGGGTCTAGGTTTCACTGGAAAGTTTCACGGGTCAAGGTTTCACGGGTAAGTTTCAAGGGTAAGTTTCACGGGTATGTTTCACGGGTGACGTTTCACGGGTCTAGGTTTCACTGGTAAGTTTCACGGGTCAAGGTTTCACGGGTAAGTTTCACGGGTAAGTTTCACGGGTATGTTTCACGGGTGACGTTTTACGGGTCTAGGTTTCACTGGTAAATTTCACGGGTCAAGGTTTCACGGGTAAGTTTTACGGGTAAGTTTCACGGGTAAGTTTCACGGGTATGTTTCACGGGTGACGTTTCACGGGTCTAGGTTTCACGGGTAAGTTTCACGGGTAAAATTCACGGGTATGTTTCACGGGAATGTTTCACGGGTGACGTTTAACGGGTCTAGGTTTCACTGGTAAGTTTCACGGGTCAAGGTTTCACGGGTAAGTTTCACGGGTAAGTTTCACGGGTAAGTTTCACGGGTATGTTTCACGGGTGACGTTTCACGGGTCTAGGTTTCACTGGTAAGTTTCACGGGTCAAGGTTTCACGGGTAAGTTTCACGGGTAAGTTTCACGGGTCTAGGTTTCACTGGTAAGTTTCACTGGTCAAGGTTTCAAGGGTAAGTTTCACGGGTAAGTTTCACGGGTATGTTTCACGGGTGACGTTTCACGGGTCTAGGTTTCACTGGAAAGTTTCACGGGTCAAGGTTTCACGGGTAAGTTTCAAGGGTAAGTTTCACTGGTAAGTTTTACGGGTATGTTTTACAGGTGACGTTTCACGGGTCTAGGTTTCACTGGTAAGTTTCACGGGTCAAGGTTTCACGGGTAAGTTTCACGGGTAAGTTTCACGGGTAAGTTTCACGGGTAAGTTTCATGGGTGACGTTTCACGGGTCTAGGTTTCACTGGTAAGTTTCACGGGTCAAGGTTTCACGGGTAAGTTTCACGGGTAAGTTTCACGGGTGACGTTTCACGGGTCTAGGTTTCACTGGTAAGTTTCACGGGTCAAGGTTTCACGGGTAAGTTTCACGGGTATGTTTCACGGGTGACGTTTCACGGGTCTAGGTTTCACTGGAAAGTTTCACGGGTCAAGGTTTCACGGGTAAGTTTCAAGGGTAAGTTTCACGGGTAAGTTTTACGGGTATGTTTTACAGGTGACATTTCACGGGTCTAGGTTTCACTGGTAAGTTTCACGGGTCAAGGTTTCACGGGTAAGTTTCACGGGTAAGTTTCACGGGTAAGTTTCACGGGTATGTTTCATGGGTGATGTTTCACGGGTCTAGGTTTCACTGGTAAGTTTCGCGGGTCAAGGTTTCACGGGTAAGTTTCACGGGTAAGTTTCACGGGTAAGTTTCACGGGTATGTTTCACGGGTGACGTTTCACGGGTCTAGGTTTCACTGGTAAGTTTCACGGGTCAAGGTTTCACGGGTAAGTTTCACGGGTAAGTTTCACGGGTATGTTTCACGGGTGACGTTTCACGGGTCTAGGTTTCACTGGTAAGTTTCACGGGTCAAGGTTTCACGGGTAAGTTTCACGGGTAAGTTTCACGGGTATGTTTCACGGGTGACGTTTCACGGGTCTAGGTTTCACTGGTAAGTTTCACGGGTCAAGGTTTCACGGGTAAGTTTCACGGGTAAGTTTCACGGGTATGTTTCACGGGTGACGTTTCACGGGTCTAGGTTTCACTGGTAAGTTTCACGGGTCAAGGTTTTACGGGTAAATTTCACGGGTAAGTTTCACGGGTATGTTTCACGGGTGACGTTTCACGGGTCTAGGTTTCACTGGTAAGTTTCACGAGTCAAGGTATCACGGGTAAGTTTCACGGGTAAGTTTTACGGGTAAGTTTCACGGGTGACGTTTCACGGGTCTAGGTTTCACTGGTAAGTTTCACGAGTCAAGGTTTCACGGGTAAGTTTCACGGGTAAGTTTTACGGGTAAGTTTCACGGGTGACGTTTTACGGATGACGTTTCACGGGTCTAGGTTTCACTGGTAAGTTTCACGGGTCAAGGTTACCCGTGAAACTTACCCGTGAAACCTTGACCCGTGAAACTTACCAGTGAAACCTAGACCCGTGAAACGTCACCCGTGAAACATACCCGTAAAACATACCCGTGAAACTTACCCGTAAAACTTACCCGTGAAACCTTGACCCGTTAAACTTACCAGTGAAACCTAGACCCGTGAAACGTCACCCGTGAAACATACCCGTAAAACTTACCCGTGAAACTTACCCGTGAAACCTTGACTCGTGAAACTTACCAGTGAAACCTAGACCCGTGAAACGTCACCCGTGAAACTTACCCGTAAAACTTACCCGTGAAACTTACCAGTACGAGTCAATTTTTCACGGGTAAGTTTCACGGGTAAGTTTTACGGGTAAGTTTCACGGGTGACGTTTTACGGGTGACGTTTCACGGGTCTAGGTTTCACTGGTAAGTTTCACGGGTCAAGGTTTCACGGGTAAGTTTCACGGGTAAGTTTCACGGGTATGTTTCACGGGTGACGTTTCACGGGTCTAGGTTTCACTGGTAAGTTTCACGGGTCAAGGTTTCACGGGTAAGTTTCACGGGTAAGTTTCACGGGTAAGTTTCACGGGTATGTTTCACGGGTGACGTTTCACGGGTCTAGGTTTCACTGGTAAGTTTAACGGGTCAAGGTTTCACGGGTAAGTTTTACGGGTATGTTTTACGGGTATGTTTCACGGGTGACGTTTCACGGGTCTAGGTTTCACTGGTAAGTTTCACGGGTCAAGGTTTCACGGGTAAGTTTCACGGGTAAGTTTCACGGGTAAGTTTCACGGGTATGTTTCACGGGTGACGTTTCACGGGTCTAGGTTTCACTGGTAAGTTTCACGGGTCAAGATTTCACGGGTAAGTTTCACGGGTAAGTTTCACGGGTGACGATTCACGGGTCTAGGTTTCACTGGTAAGTTTCACGGGTAAGTTTCACGGGTTAGTTTCACGGGTATGTTTCACGGGTATGTTTCACGGGTGACGTTTCACGGGTCTAGGTTTCACTGGTAAGTTTCACGGGTCAAGGTTTCACGGGTAAGTTTCACGGGTAAGTTTCACGGGTATGTTTCACGGGTGACGTTTTACGGGTCTAGGTTTCACTGGTAAGTTTCACGGGTCAAGGTTTTACGGGTAAGTTTCACGGGTAAGTTTCACGGGTATGTTTCACGGGTGACGTTTCACGGGTCTAGGTTTCACTGGTAAGTTTCACGGGTCAAGGTTTCACGGGTAAGTTTCACGGGTAAGTTTCACGGGTGACGATTCACGGGTCTAGGTTTCACTGGTAAGTTTCACGGGTCAAGGTTTCAAGGGTAAGTTTTACGGGTAAGTTTCACGGGTATGTTTCACGGGTGACGTTTCACGGGTCTAGGTTTCACTGGAAAGTTTCACTGGTCAAGGTTTCACGGGTAAGTTTCACGGGTAAGTTTTACGGGTATGTTTTACAGGTGACGTTTCACGGGTCTAGGTTTCACTGGTAAGTTTCACGGGTCAAGGTTTCACGGGTAAGTTTCACGGGTAAGTTTCACGGGTATGTTTCGCGGGTGACGTTTCACGGGTCTAGGTTTCACTGGTAAGTTTCACGGGTCAAGGTTTCACGGGTAAGTTTCACGGGTAAGTTTCACGGGTAAGTTTCACGGGTATGTTTCACGGGTGACGTTTCACGGGTCTAGGTTTCACTGGTAAGTTTCACGGGTCAAGGTTTCACGGGTAAGTTTCACGGGTAAGTTTCACGGGTATGTTTCACGGGTGACGTTTCACGGGTCTAGGTTTCACTGGTAAGTTTCACGGGTCAAGGTTTCACGGGTAAGTTTCACGGGTAAGTTTCACGGGTATGTTTCACGGGTGACGTTTCACGGGTCTAGGTTTCACTGGTAAGTTTCACGGGTCAAGGTTTTACGGGTAAATTTCACGGGTAAGTTTCACGGGTATGTTTCACGGGTGACGTTTCACGGGTCTAGGTTTCACTGGTAAGTTTCACGAGTCAAGGTTTCACGGGTAAGTTTCACAGGTAAGTTTTACGGGTAAGTTTCACGGGTGACGTTTCACGGGTCTAGGTTTCACTGGTAAGTTTCACGAGTCAAGGTTTCACGGGTAAGTTTCACGGGTAAGTTTTACGGGTAAGTTTCACGGGTGACGTTTTACGGGTGACGTTTCACGGGTCTAGGTTTCACTGGTAAGTTTCACGGGTCAAGGTTACCCGTGAAACTTACCCGTGAAACCTTGACCCGTGAAACTTACCAGTGAAACCTAGACCCGTGAAACGTCACCCGTGAAACATACCCGTAAAACATACCCGTGAAACTTAACCGTAAAACTTACCCGTGAAACCTTGACCCGTTAAACTTACCAGTGAAACCTAGACCCGTGAAACGTCACCCGTGAAACATACCCGTAAAACTTACCCGTGAAACTTACCCGTGAAACCTTGACTCGTGAAACTTACCAGTGAAACCTAGACCCGTGAAACGTCACCCGTGAAACTTACCCGTAAAACTTACCCGTGAAACTTACCAGTACGAGTCAATTTTTCACGGGTAAGTTTCACGGGTAAGTTTTACGGGTAAGTTTCACGGGTGACGTTTTACGGGTGACGTTTCACGGGTCTAGGTTTCACTGGTAAGTTTCACGGGTCAAGGTTTCACGGGTAAGTTTCACGGGTGACGTTTCACGGGTCTAGGTTTCACTGGTAAGTTTCACGGGTCAAGGTTTCACGGGTAAGTTTCACGGGTAAGTTTCACGGGTAAGTTTCACGGGTATGTTTCACGGGTGACGTTTCACGGGTCTAGGTTTCACTGGTAAGTTTAACGGGTCAAGGTTTCACGGGTAAGTTTTACGGGTATGTTTTACGGGTATGTTTCACGGGTGACGTTTCACGGGTCTAGGTTTCACTGGTAAGTTTCACGGGTCAAGGTTTCACGGGTAAGTTTCACGGGTAAGTTTCACGGGTAAGTTTCACGGGTAAGTTTCACGGGTATGTTTCACGGGTGACGTTTCACGGGTCTAGGTTTCACTGGTAAGTTTCACGGGTCAAGGTTTCACGGGTAAGTTTCACGGGTAAGTTTCACGGGTGACGATTCACGGGTCTAGGTTTCACTGGTAAGTTTCACGGGTAAGTTTCACGGGTTAGTTTCACGGGTATGTTTCACGGGTATGTTTCACGGGTGACGTTTCACGGGTCTAGGTTTCACTGGTAAGTTTCACGGGTCAAGGTTTCACGGGTAAGTTTCACGGGTAAGTTTCACGGGTATGTTTCACGGGTGACGTTTTACGGGTCTAGGTTTCACTGGTAAGTTTCACGGGTCAAGGTTTTACGGGTAAGTTTCACGGGTAAGTTTCACGGGTATGTTTCACGGGTGACGTTTCACGGGTCTAGGTTTCACTGGTAAGTTTCACGGGTCAAGGTTTCACGGGTAAGTTTCACGGGTAAGTTTCACGGGTAAGTTTCACGGGTATGTTTCACGGGTGACGTTTCACGGGTCTAGGTTTCACTGGTAAGTTTCACGGGTCAAGGTTTCACGGGTAAGTTTCACGGGTAAGTTTCACGGGTGACGATTCACGGGTCTAGGTTTCACTGGTAAGTTTCACGGGTAAGTTTCACGGGTTAGTTTCACGGGTAAAATTCACGGGTATGTTTCACGGGTCTAGGTTTCACTGGTAAGTTTCACGGGTCAAGGTTACCCGTGAAACTTACCCGTGAAACCTTGACCCGTGAAACTTACCAGTGAAACCTAGACCCGTGAAACGTCACCCGTGAAACATACCCGTAAAACATACCCGTGAAACTTACCCGTAAAACTTACCCGTGAAACCTTGACCCGTTAAACTTACCAGTGAAACCTAGACCCGTGAAACGTCACCCGTGAAACATACCCGTAAAACTTACCCGTGAAACTTACCCGTGAAACCTTGACTCGTGAAACTTACCAGTGAAACCTAGACCCGTGAAACGTCACCCGTGAAACTTACCCGTAAAACTTACCCGTGAAACTTACCAGTACGAGTCAATTTTTCACGGGTAAGTTTCACGGGTAAGTTTTACGGGTAAGTTTCACGGGTGACGTTTTACGGGTGACGTTTCACGGGTCTAGGTTTCACTGGTAAGTTTCACGGGTCAAGGTTTCACGGGTAAGTTTCACGGGTAAGTTTCACGGGTATGTTTCACGGGTGACGTTTCACGGGTCTAGGTTTCACTGGTAAGTTTCACGGGTCAAGGTTTCACGGGTAAGTTTCACGGGTAAGTTTCACGGGTAAGTTTCACGGGTATGTTTTACGGGTGACGTTTCACGGGTCTAGGTTTCACTGGTAAGTTTAACGGGTCAAGGTTTCACGGGTAAGTTTTACGGGTATGTTTTACGGGTATGTTTCACGGGTGACGTTTCACGGGTCTAGGTTTCACTGGTAAGTTTCACGGGTCAAGGTTTCACGGGTAAGTTTCACGGGTAAGTTTCACGGGTAAGTTTCACGGGTAAGTTTCACGGGTATGTTTCACGGGTGACGTTTCACGGGTCTAGGTTTCACTGGTAAGTTTCACGGGTCAAGGTTTCACGGGTAAGTTTCACGGGTAAGTTTCACGGGTGACGATTCACGGGTCTAGGTTTCACTGGTAAGTTTCACGGGTAAGTTTCACGGGTTAGTTTCACGGGTATGTTTCACGGGTATGTTTCACGGGTGACGTTTCACGGGTCTAGGTTTCACTGGTAAGTTTCACGGGTCAAGGTTTCACGGGTAAGTTTCACGGGTAAGTTTCACGGGTATGTTTCACGGGTGACGTTTTACGGGTCTAGGTTTCACTGGTAAGTTTCACGGGTCAAGGTTTTACGGGTAAGTTTCACGGGTATGTTTCACGGGTGACGTTTCACGGGTCTAGGTTTCACTGGTAAGTTTCACGGGTCAAGGTTTCACGGGTAAGTTTCACGGGTAAGTTTCACGGGTGACGATTCACGGGTCTAGGTTTCACTGGTAAGTTTCACGGGTCAAGGTTTCAAGGGTAAGTTTTACGGGTAAGTTTCACGGGTATGTTTCACGGGTGACGTTTCACGGGTCTAGGTTTCACTGGAAAGTTTCACGGGTCAAGGTTTCACGGGTAAGTTTCACGGGTAAGTTTTACGGGTATGTTTTACAGGTGACGTTTCACGGGTCTAGGTTTCACTGGTAAGTTTCACGAGTCAAGGTTTCACGGGTAAGTTTCACGGGTAAGTTTCACGGGTATGTTTCGCGGGTGACGTTTCACGGGTCTAGGTTTCACTGGTAAGTTTCACGGGTCAAGGTTTCACGGGTAAGTTTCACGGGTAAGTTTCACGGGTAAGTTTCACGGGTATGTTTCACGGGTGACGTTTCACGGGTCTAGGTTTCACTGGTAAGTTTCACGGGTCAAGGTTTCACGGGTAAGTTTCACGGGTAAGTTTCACGGGTATGTTTCACGGGTGACGTTTCACGGGTCTAGGTTTCACTGGTAAGTTTCACGGGTCAAGGTTTCACGGGTAAGTTTCACGGGTAAGTTTCACGGGTATGTTTCACGGGTGACGTTTCACGGGTCTAGGTTTCACTGGTAAGTTTCACGGGTCAAGGTTTCACGGGTAAGTTTCACGGGTAAGTTTCACGGGTATGTTTCACGGGTGACGTTTCACGGGTCTAGGTTTCACTGGTAAGTTTCACGGGTCAAGGTTTTACGGGTAAATTTCACGGGTAAGTTTCACGGGTATGTTTCACGGGTGACGTTTCACGGGTCTAGGTTTCACTGGTAAGTTTCACGAGTCAAGGTATCACGGGTAAGTTTCACGGGTAAGTTTTACGGGTAAGTTTCACGGGTGACGTTTCACGGGTCTAGGTTTCACTGGTAAGTTTCACGAGTCAAGGTTTCACGGGTAAGTTTCACGGGTAAGTTTTACGGGTAAGTTTCACGGGTGACGTTTTACGGATGACGTTTCACGGGTCTAGGTTTCACTGGTAAGTTTCACGGGTCAAGGTTACCCGTGAAACTTACCCGTGAAACCTTGACCCGTGAAACTTACCAGTGAAACCTAGACCCGTGAAACGTCACCCGTGAAACATACCCGTAAAACATACCCGTGAAACTTACCCGTAAAACTTACCCGTGAAACCTTGACCCGTTAAACTTACCAGTGAAACCTAGACCCGTGAAACGTCACCCGTGAAACATACCCGTAAAACTTACCCGTGAAACTTACCCGTGAAACCTTGACTCGTGAAACTTACCAGTGAAACCTAGACCCGTGAAACGTCACCCGTGAAACTTACCCGTAAAACTTACCCGTGAAACTTACCAGTACGAGTCAATTTTTCACGGGTAAGTTTCACGGGTAAGTTTTACGGGTAAGTTTCACGGGTGACGTTTTACGGGTGACGTTTCACGGGTCTAGGTTTCACTGGTAAGTTTCACGGGTCAAGGTTTCACGGGTAAGTTTCACGGGTAAGTTTCACGGGTATGTTTCACGGGTGACGTTTCACGGGTCTAGGTTTCACTGGTAAGTTTCACGGGTCAAGGTTTCACGGGTAAGTTTCACGGGTAAGTTTCACGGGTAAGTTTCACGGGTATGTTTCACGGGTGACGTTTCACGGGTCTAGGTTTCACTGGTAAGTTTAACGGGTCAAGGTTTCACGGGTAAGTTTTACGGGTATGTTTTACGGGTATGTTTCACGGGTGACGTTTCACGGGTCTAGGTTTCACTGGTAAGTTTCACGGGTCAAGGTTTCACGGGTAAGTTTCACGGGTAAGTTTCACGGGTATGTTTCACGGGTGACGTTTCACGGGTCTAGGTTTCACTGGTAAGTTTCACGGGTCAAGGTTTCACGGGTAAGTTTCACGGGTAAGTTTCACGGGTATGTTTCACGGGTGACGTTTCACGGGTCTAGGTTTCACTGGTAAGTTTCACGGGTCAAGGTTTTACGGGTAAATTTCACGGGTAAGTTTCACGGGTATGTTTCACGGGTGACGTTTCACGGGTCTAGGTTTCACTGGTAAGTTTCACGAGTCAAGGTTTCACGGGTAAGTTTCACGGGTAAGTTTTACGGGTAAGTTTCACGGGTGACGTTTCACGGGTCTAGGTTTCACTGGTAAGTTTCACGAGTCAAGGTTTCACGGGTAAGTTTCACGGGTAAGTTTTACGGGTAAGTTTCACGGGTGACGTTTTACGGGTGACGTTTCACGGGTCTAGGTTTCACTGGTAAGTTTCACGGGTCAAGGTTTCACGGGTAAGTTTCACGGGTAAGTTTCACGGGTAAGTTTCACGGGTAAGTTTCACGGGTATGTTTCACGGGTGACGTTTCACGGGTCTAGGTTTCACTGGTAAGTTTCACGAAGCAAGGTTTCACGGGTAAGTTTCACGGGTAAGTTTCACGGGTGACGATTCACGGGTCTAGGTTTCACTGGTAAGTTTCACGGGTAAGTTTCACGGGTTAGTTTCACGGGTATGTTTCACGGGTATGTTTCACGGGTGACGTTTCACGGGTCTAGGTTTCACTGGTAAGTTTCACGGGTCAAGGTTTCACGGGTAAGTTTCACGGGTAAGTTTCACGGGTATGTTTCACGGGTGACGTTTTACGTGTCTAGGTTTCACTGGTAAGTTTCACGGGTCAAGGTTTTACGGGTAAGTTTCACGGGTAAGTTTCACGGGTATGTTTCACGGGTGACGTTTCACGGGTCTAGGTTTCACTGGTAAGTTTCACGGGTCAAGGTTTCACGGGTAAGTTTCACGGGTAAGTTTCACGGGTAAGTTTCACGGGTATGTTTCACGGGTGACGTTTCACGGGTCTAGGTTTCACTGGTAAGTTTCACGGGTCAAGGTTTCACGGGTAAGTTTCACGGGTAAGTTTCACGGGTGACGATTCACGGGTCTAGGTTTCACTGGTAAGTTTCACGGGTAAGTTTCACGGGTTAGTTTCACGGGTAAAATTCACGGGTATGTTTCACGGGTCTAGGTTTCACTGGTAAGTTTCACGGGTCAAGGTTAACCGTGAAACTTACCCGTGAAACCTTGACCCGTGAAACTTACCAGTGAAACCTAGACCCGTGAAACGTCACCCGTGAAACATACCCGTAAAACATACCCGTGAAACTTACCCGTAAAACTTACCCGTGAAACCTTGACCCGTTAAACTTACCAGTGAAACCTAGACCCGTGAAACGTCACCCGTGAAACATACCCGTAAAACTTACCCGTGAAACTTACCCGTGAAACCTTGACTCGTGAAACTTACCAGTGAAACCTAGACCCGTGAAACGTCACCCGTGAAACTTACCCGTAAAACTTACCCGTGAAACTTACCAGTACGAGTCAATTTTTCACGGGTAAGTTTCACGGGTAAGTTTTACGGGTAAGTTTCACGGGTGACGTTTTACGGGTGACGTTTCACGGGTCTAGGTTTCACTGGTAAGTTTCACGGGTCAAGGTTTCACGGGTAAGTTTCACGGGTAAGTTTCACGGGTATGTTTCACGGGTGACGTTTCACGGGTCTAGGTTTCACTGGTAAGTTTCACGGGTCAAGGTTTCACGGGTAAGTTTCACGGGTAAGTTTCACGGGTAAGTTTCACGGGTATGTTTTACGGGTGACGTTTCACGGGTCTAGGTTTCACTGGTAAGTTTAACGGGTCAAGGTTTCACGGGTAAGTTTTACGGGTATGTTTTACGGGTATGTTTCACGGGTGACGTTTCACGGGTCTAGGTTTCACTGGTAAGTTTCACGGGTCAAGGTTTCACGGGTAAGTTTCACGGGTAAGTTTCACGGGTAAGTTTCACGGGTAAGTTTCACGGGTATGTTTCACGGGTGACGTTTCACGGGTCTAGGTTTCACTGGTAAGTTTCACGGGTCAAGGTTTCACGGGTAAGTTTCACGGGTAAGTTTCACGGGTGACGATTCACGGGTCTAGGTTTCACTGGTAAGTTTCACGGGTAAGTTTCACGGGTTAGTTTCACGGGTATGTTTCACGGGTATGTTTCACGGGTGACGTTTCACGGGTCTAGGTTTCACTGGTAAGTTTCACGGGTCAAGGTTTCACGGGTAAGTTTCACGGGTAAGTTTCACGGGTATGTTTCACGGGTGACGTTTTACGGGTCTAGGTTTCACTGGTAAGTTTCACGGGTCAAGGTTTTACGGGTAAGTTTCACGGGTATGTTTCACGGGTGACGTTTCACGGGTCTAGGTTTCACTGGTAAGTTTCACGGGTCAAGGTTTCACGGGTAAGTTTCACGGGTAAGTTTCACGGGTGACGATTCACGGGTCTAGGTTTCACTGGTAAGTTTCACGGGTCAAGGTTTCAAGGGTAAGTTTTACGGGTAAGTTTCACGGGTATGTTTCACGGGTGACGTTTCACGGGTCTAGGTTTCACTGGAAAGTTTCACGGGTCAAGGTTTCACGGGTAAGTTTCACGGGTAAGTTTTACGGGTATGTTTTACAGGTGACGTTTCACGGGTCTAGGTTTCACTGGTAAGTTTCACGAGTCAAGGTTTCACGGGTAAGTTTCACGGGTAAGTTTCACGGGTATGTTTCGCGGGTGACGTTTCACGGGTCTAGGTTTCACTGGTAAGTTTCACGGGTCAAGGTTTCACGGGTAAGTTTCACGGGTAAGTTTCACGGGTAAGTTTCACGGGTATGTTTCACGGGTGACGTTTCACGGGTCTAGGTTTCACTGGTAAGTTTCACGGGTCAAGGTTTCACGGGTAAGTTTCACGGGTAAGTTTCACGGGTATGTTTCACGGGTGACGTTTCACGGGTCTAGGTTTCACTGGTAAGTTTCACGGGTCAAGGTTTCACGGGTAAGTTTCACGGGTAAGTTTCACGGGTATGTTTCACGGGTGACGTTTCACGGGTCTAGGTTTCACTGGTAAGTTTCACGGGTCAAGGTTTCACGGGTAAGTTTCACGGGTAAGTTTCACGGGTATGTTTCACGGGTGACGTTTCACGGGTCTAGGTTTCACTGGTAAGTTTCACGGGTCAAGGTTTTACGGGTAAATTTCACGGGTAAGTTTCACGGGTATGTTTCACGGGTGACGTTTCACGGGTCTAGGTTTCACTGGTAAGTTTCACGAGTCAAGGTATCACGGGTAAGTTTCACGGGTAAGTTTTACGGGTAAGTTTCACGGGTGACGTTTCACGGGTCTAGGTTTCACTGGTAAGTTTCACGAGTCAAGGTTTCACGGGTAAGTTTCACGGGTAAGTTTTACGGGTAAGTTTCACGGGTGACGTTTTACGGATGACGTTTCACGGGTCTAGGTTTCACTGGTAAGTTTCACGGGTCAAGGTTACCCGTGAAACTTACCCGTGAAACCTTGACCCGTGAAACTTACCAGTGAAACCTAGACCCGTGAAACGTCACCCGTGAAACATACCCGTAAAACATACCCGTGAAACTTACCCGTAAAACTTACCCGTGAAACCTTGACCCGTTAAACTTACCAGTGAAACCTAGACCCGTGAAACGTCACCCGTGAAACATACCCGTAAAACTTACCCGTGAAACTTACCCGTGAAACCTTGACTCGTGAAACTTACCAGTGAAACCTAGACCCGTGAAACGTCACCCGTGAAACTTACCCGTAAAACTTACCCGTGAAACTTACCAGTACGAGTCAATTTTTCACGGGTAAGTTTCACGGGTAAGTTTTACGGGTAAGTTTCACGGGTGACGTTTTACGGGTGACGTTTCACGGGTCTAGGTTTCACTGGTAAGTTTCACGGGTCAAGGTTTCACGGGTAAGTTTCACGGGTAAGTTTCACGGGTAAGTTTCACGGGTATGTTTCACGGGTGACGTTTCACGGGTCTAGGTTTCACTGGTAAGTTTCACGGGTCAAGGTTTCACGGGTAAGTTTCACGGGTAAGTTTCACGGGTATGTTTCACGGGTGACGTTTCACGGGTCTAGGTTTCACTGGTAAGTTTCACGGGTCAAGGTTTCACGGGTAAGTTTCACGGGTAAGTTTCACGGGTATGTTTCACGGGTGACGTTTCACGGGTCTAGGTTTCACTGGTAAGTTTCACGGGTCAAGGTTTCACGGGTAAGTTTCACGGGTAAGTTTCACGGGTATGTTTCACGGGTGACGTTTCACGGGTCTAGGTTTCACTGGTAAGTTTCACGGGTCAAGGTTTTACGGGTAAATTTCACGGGTAAGTTTCACGGGTATGTTTCACGGGTGACGTTTCACGGGTCTAGGTTTCACTGGTAAGTTTCACGAGTCAAGGTATCACGGGTAAGTTTCACGGGTAAGTTTTACGGGTAAGTTTCACGGGTGACGTTTCACGGGTCTAGGTTTCACTGGTAAGTTTCACGAGTCAAGGTTTCACGGGTAAGTTTCACGGGTAAGTTTTACGGGTAAGTTTCACGGGTGACGTTTTACGGATGACGTTTCACGGGTCTAGGTTTCACTGGTAAGTTTCACGGGTCAAGGTTACCCGTGAAACTTACCCGTGAAACCTTGACCCGTGAAACTTACCAGTGAAACCTAGACCCGTGAAACGTCACCCGTGAAACATACCCGTAAAACATACCCGTGAAACTTACCCGTAAAACTTACCCGTGAAACCTTGACCCGTTAAACTTACCAGTGAAACCTAGACCCGTGAAACGTCACCCGTGAAACATACCCGTAAAACTTACCCGTGAAACTTACCCGTGAAACCTTGACTCGTGAAACTTACCAGTGAAACCTAGACCCGTGAAACGTCACCCGTGAAACTTACCCGTAAAACTTACCCGTGAAACTTACCAGTACGAGTCAATTTTTCACGGGTAAGTTTCACGGGTAAGTTTTACGGGTAAGTTTCACGGGTGACGTTTTACGGGTGACGTTTCACGGGTCTAGGTTTCACTGGTAAGTTTCACGGGTCAAGGTTTCACGGGTAAGTTTCACGGGTAAGTTTCACGGGTAAGTTTCACGGGTATGTTTCACGGGTGACGTTTCACGGGTCTAGGTTTCACTGGTAAGTTTCACGGGTCAAGGTTTCACGGGTAAGTTTCACGGGTAAGTTTCACGGGTAAGTTTCACGGGTATGTTTCACGGGTGACGTTTCACGGGTCTAGGTTTCACTGGTAAGTTTAACGGGTCAAGGTTTCACGGGTAAGTTTTACGGGTATGTTTTACGGGTATGTTTCACGGGTGACGTTTCACGGGTCTAGGTTTCACTGGTAAGTTTCACGGGTCAAGGTTTCACGGGTAAGTTTCACGGGTAAGTTTCACGGGTATGTTTCACGGGTGACGTTTCACGGGTCTAGGTTTCACTGGTAAGTTTCACGGGTCAAGGTTTCACGGGTAAGTTTCACGGGTAAGTTTCACGGGTATGTTTCACGGGTGACGTTTCACGGGTCTAGGTTTCACTGGTAAGTTTCACGGGTCAAGGTTTTACGGGTAAATTTCACGGGTAAGTTTCACGGGTATGTTTCACGGGTGACGTTTCACGGGTCTAGGTTTCACTGGTAAGTTTCACGAGTCAAGGTTTCACGGGTAAGTTTCACGGGTAAGTTTTACGGGTAAGTTTCACGGGTGACGTTTCACGGGTCTAGGTTTCACTGGTAAGTTTCACGAGTCAAGGTTTCACGGGTAAGTTTCACGGGTAAGTTTTACGGGTAAGTTTCACGGGTGACGTTTTACGGGTGACGTTTCACGGGTCTAGGTTTCACTGGTAAGTTTCACGGGTCAAGGTTACCCGTGAAATTTACCCGTGAAACCTTGACCCGTGAAACTTACCAGTGAAACCTAGACCCGTGAAACGTCACCCGTGAAACATACCCGTAAAACATACCCGTGAAACTTACCCGTAAAACTTACCCGTGAAACCTTGACCCGTTAAACTTACCAGTGAAACCTAGACCCGTGAAACGTCACCCGTGAAACATACCCGTAAAACTTACCCGTGAAACTTACCCGTGAAACCTTGACTCGTGAAACTTACCAGTGAAACCTAGACCCGTGAAACGTCACCCGTGAAACTTACCCGTAAAACTTACCCGTGAAACTTACCAGTACGAGTCAATTTTTCACGGGTAAGTTTCACGGGTAAGTTTTACGGGTAAGTTTCACGGGTGACGTTTTACGGGTGACGTTTCACGGGTCTAGGTTTCACTGGTAAGTTTCACGGGTCAAGGTTTCACGGGTAAGTTTCACGGGTGACGTTTCACGGGTCTAGGTTTCACTGGTAAGTTTCACGGGTCAAGGTTTCACGGGTAAGTTTCACGGGTAAGTTTCACGGGTAAGTTTCACGGGTATGTTTCACGGGTGACGTTTCACGGGTCTAGGTTTCACTGGTAAGTTTAACGGGTCAAGGTTTCACGGGTAAGTTTTACGGGTATGTTTTACGGGTATGTTTCACGGGTGACGTTTCACGGGTCTAGGTTTCACTGGTAAGTTTCACGGGTCAAGGTTTCACGGGTAAGTTTCACGGGTAAGTTTCACGGGTAAGTTTCACGGGTAAGTTTCACGGGTATGTTTCACGGGTGACGTTTCACGGGTCTAGGTTTCACTGGTAAGTTTCACGGGTCAAGGTTTCACGGGTAAGTTTCACGGGTAAGTTTCACGGGTGACGATTCACGGGTCTAGGTTTCACTGGTAAGTTTCACGGGTAAGTTTCACGGGTTAGTTTCACGGGTATGTTTCACGGGTATGTTTCACGGGTGACGTTTCACGGGTCTAGGTTTCACTGGTAAGTTTCACGGGTCAAGGTTTCACGGGTAAGTTTCACGGGTAAGTTTCACGGGTATGTTTCACGGGTGACGTTTTACGGGTCTAGGTTTCACTGGTAAGTTTCACGGGTCAAGGTTTTACGGGTAAGTTTCACGGGTAAGTTTCACGGGTATGTTTCACGGGTGACGTTTCACGGGTCTAGGTTTCACTGGTAAGTTTCACGGGTCAAGGTTTCACGGGTAAGTTTCACGGGTAAGTTTCACGGGTAAGTTTCACGGGTATGTTTCACGGGTGACGTTTCACGGGTCTAGGTTTCACTGGTAAGTTTCACGGGTCAAGGTTTCACGGGTAAGTTTCACGGGTAAGTTTCACGGGTGACGATTCACGGGTCTAGGTTTCACTGGTAAGTTTCACGGGTAAGTTTCACGGGTTAGTTTCACGGGTAAAATTCACGGGTATGTTTCACGGGTCTAGGTTTCACTGGTAAGTTTCACGGGTCAAGGTTACCCGTGAAACTTACCCGTGAAACCTTGACCCGTGAAACTTACCAGTGAAACCTAGACCCGTGAAACGTCACCCGTGAAACATACCCGTAAAACATACCCGTGAAACTTACCCGTAAAACTTACCCGTGAAACCTTGACCCGTTAAACTTACCAGTGAAACCTAGACCCGTGAAACGTCACCCGTGAAACATACCCGTAAAACTTACCCGTGAAACTTACCCGTGAAACCTTGACTCGTGAAACTTACCAGTGAAACCTAGACCCGTGAAACGTCACCCGTGAAACTTACCAGTACGAGTCAATTTTTCACGGGTAAGTTTCACGGGTAAGTTTTACGGGTAAGTTTCACGGGTGACGTTTTACGGGTGACGTTTCACGGGTCTAGGTTTCATTGGTAAGTTTCACGGGTCAAGGTTTCACGGGTAAGTTTCACGGGTAAGTTTCACGGGTATGTTTCACGGGTGACGTTTCACGGGTCTAGGTTTCACTGGTAAGTTTCACGGGTCAAGGTTTCACGGGTAAGTTTCACGGGTAAGTTTCACGGGTAAGTTTCACGGGTATGTTTTACGGGTGACGTTTCACGGGTCTAGGTTTTACTGGTAAGTTTAACGGGTCAAGGTTTCACGGGTAAGTTTTACGGGTATGTTTTACGGGTATGTTTCACGGGTGACGTTTCACGGGTCTAGGTTTCACTGGTAAGTTTCACGGGTCAAGGTTTCACGGGTAAGTTTCACGGGTAAGTTTCACGGGTAAGTTTCACGGGTAAGTTTCACGGGTATGTTTCACGGGTGACGTTTCACGGGTCTAGGTTTCACTGGTAAGTTTCACGGGTCAAGGTTTCACGGGTAAGTTTCACGGGTAAAATTCACGGGTGACGATTCACGGGTCTAGGTTTCACTGGTAAGTTTCACGGGTAAGTTTCACGGGTTAGTTTCACGGGTATGTTTCACGGGTATGTTTCACGGGTGACGTTTCACGGGTCTAGGTTTCACTGGTAAGTTTCACGGGTCAAGGTTTCACGGGTAAGTTTCACGGGTAAGTTTCACGGGTATGTTTCACGGGTGACGTTTTACGGGTCTAGGTTTCACTGGTAAGTTTCACGGGTCAAGGTTTTACGGGTAAGTTTCACGGGTATGTTTCACGGGTGACGTTTCACGGGTCTAGGTTTCACTGGTAAGTTTCACGGGTCAAGGTTTCACGGGTAAGTTTCACGGGTAAGTTTCACGGGTGACGATTCACGGGTCTAGGTTTCACTGGTAAGTTTCACGGGTCAAGGTTTCAAGGGTAAGTTTTACGGGTAAGTTTCACGGGTATGTTTCACGGGTGACGTTTCACGGGTCTAGGTTTCACTGGAAAGTTTCACGGGTCAAGGTTTCACGGGTAAGTTTCACGGGTAAGTTTTACGGGTATGTTTTACAGGTGACGTTTCACGGGTCTAGGTTTCACTGGTAAGTTTCACGAGTCAAGGTTTCACGGGTAAGTTTCACGGGTAAGTTTCACGGGTATGTTTCGCGGGTGACGTTTCACGGGTCTAGGTTTCACTGGTAAGTTTCACGGGTCAAGGTTTCACGGGTAAGTTTCACGGGTAAGTTTCACGGGTAAGTTTCACGGGTATGTTTCACGGGTGACGTTTCACGGGTCTAGGTTTCACTGGTAAGTTTCACGGGTCAAGGTTTCACGGGTAAGTTTCACGGGTAAGTTTCACGGGTATGTTTCACGGGTGACGTTTCACTGGTCTAGGTTTCACTGGTAAGTTTCACGGGTCAAGGTTTCACGGGTAAGTTTCACGGGTAAGTTTCACGGGTATGTTTCACGGGTGACGTTTCACGGGTCTAGGTTTCACTGGTAAGTTTCACGGGTCAAGGTTTTACGGGTAAATTTCACGGGTAAGTTTCACGGGTATGTTTCACGGGTGACGTTTCACGGGTCTAGGTTTCACTGGTAAGTTTCACGAGTCAAGGTTTCACGGGTAAGTTTCACGGGTAAGTTTTACGGGTAAGTTTCACGGGTGACGTTTCACGGGTCTAGGTTTCACTGGTAAGTTTCACGAGTCAAGGTTTCACGGGTAAGTTTCACGGGTAAGTTTTACGGGTAAGTTTCACGGGTGACGTTTTACGGGTGACGTTTCACGGGTCTAGGTTTCACTGGTAAGTTTCACGGGTCAAGGTTACCCGTGAAACTTACCCGTGAAACCTTGACCCGTGAAACTTACCAGTGAAACCTAGACCCGTGAAACGTCACCCGTGAAACATACCCGTAAAACATACCCGTGAAACTTACCCGTAAAACTTACCCGTGAAACCTTGACCCGTTAAACTTACCAGTGAAACCTAGACCCGTGAAACGTCACCCGTGAAACATACCCGTAAAACTTACCCGTGAAACTTACCCGTGAAACCTTGACTCGTGAAACTTACCAGTGAAACCTAGACCCGTGAAACGTCACCCGTGAAACTTACCCGTAAAACTTACCCGTGAAACTTACCAGTACGAGTCAATTTTTCACGGGTAAGTTTCACGGGTAAGTTTTACGGGTAAGTTTCACGGGTGACGTTTTACGGGTGACGTTTCACGGGTCTAGGTTTCACTGGTAAGTTTCACGGGTCAAGGTTTTACGGGTAAGTTTCACGGGTAAGTTTCACGGGTATGTTTCACGGGTGACGTTTCACGGGTCTAGGTTTCACTGGTAAGTTTCACGGGTCAAGGTTTCACGGGTAAGTTTCACGGGTAAGTTTCACGGGTAAGTTTCACGGGTATGTTTCACGGGTGACGTTTCACGGGTCTAGGTTTCACTGGTAAGTTTAACGGGTCAAGGTTTCACGGGTAAGTTTTACGGGTATGTTTTACGGGTATGTTTCACGGGTGACGTTTCACGGGTCTAGGTTTCACTGGTAAGTTTCACGGGTCAAGGTTTCACGGGTAAGTTTCACGGGTAAGTTTCACGGGTAAGTTTCACGGGTAAGTTTCACGGGTATGTTTCACGGGTGACGTTTCACGGGTCTAGGTTTCACTGGTAAGTTTCACGGGTCAAGGTTTCACGGGTAAGTTTCACGGGTAAGTTTCACGGGTGACGATTCACGGGTCTAGGTTTCACTGGTAAGTTTCACGGGTAAGTTTCACGGGTTAGTTTCACGGGTATGTTTCACGGGTATGTTTCACGGGTGACGTTTCACGGGTCTAGGTTTCACTGGTAAGTTTCACGGGTCAAGGTTTCACTGGTAAGTTTCACGGGTAAGTTTCACGGGTATGTTTCACGGGTGACGTTTTACGGGTCTAGGTTTCACTGGTAAGTTTCACGGGTCAAGGTTTTACGGGTAAGTTTCACGGGTAAGTTTCACGGGTATGTTTCACGGGTGACGTTTCACGGGTCTAGGTTTCACTGGTAAGTTTCACGGGTCAAGGTTTCACGGGTAAGTTTCACGGGTGACGATTCACGGGTCTAGGTTTCACTGGTAAGTTTCACGGGTCAAGGTTTCAAGGGTAAGTTTTACGGGTAAGTTTCACGGGTATGTTTCACGGGTGACGTTTCACGGGTCTAGGTTTCACTGGAAAGTTTCACGGGTCAAGGTTTCACGGGTAAGTTTTACGGGTAAGTTTTACGGGTATGTTTTACAGGTGACGTTTCACGGGTCTAGGTTTCACTGGTAAGTTTCACGGGTCAAGGTTTCACGAGTAAGTTTCACGGGTAAGTTTCACGGGTATGTTTCGCGGGTGACGTTTCACGGGTCTAGGTTTCACTGGTAAGTTTCACGGGTCAAGGTTTCACGGGTAAGTTAAACGGGTAAGTTTTACGGGTGACGTTTCACGGGTCTATTTTTCACTGGTAAGTTTCACGGGTCAAGGTTTCACGGGTAAGTTTCACGTGTAAGTTTCACGGGTAAGTTTCACGGGTGACGTTTCACGGGTCTAGGTTTCACTGGTAAGTTTCACGGGTCAAGGTTTCACGGGTAAGTTTCACGGGTAAGTTTCACGGGTGACGTTTCACGGGTCTAGGTTTCACTGGTAAGTTTCACGGGTCAAGGTTTCACGGGTAAGTTTCACGGGTAAGTTTCACGGGTAAGTTTCACGAGTAAGTTTCACGGGTGACGTTTCACGGGTCTAGGTTTCACTGGTAAGTTTCACGGGTCAAGGTTTCACGGGTAAGTTTCACGGGTAAGTTTCACGGGTGACGTTTCACGGGTCTAGGTTTCACTGGTAAGTTTCACGGGTCAAGGTTTCACGGGTAAGTTTCACGGGTAAGTTTCACGGGTATGTTTCAAGGGTGACGTTTCACGGGTCTAGGTTTCACTGGTAAGTTTCACGGGTCAAGGTTTCACGGGTAAGTTTCACGGGTAAGTTTCACGGGTATGTTTCACGGGTGACGTTTCACGGGTCTAGGTTTCACTGGTAAGTTTCACGGGTCAAGGTTTTACGGGTAAGTTTCACGGGTCTAGGTTTCACTGGTAAGTTTCACGGGTCAAAGTTTCACGGGTAAGTTTCACGGGTTTGTTTCACGGGTGACGTTTCACGGGTCTAGGTTTCACTGGAAAGTTTCACGGGTCAAGGTTTCACGGGTAAGTTTCACGGGTAAGTTTCACGGGTATGTTTCACGGGTGACGTTTCACGGGTCTAGGTTTCACTGGTAAGTTTCACGGGTCAAGGTTTCACGGGTAAGTTTTACGGGTAAGTTTCACGGGTGACGTTTCACGGGTGACGTTTCACGGGTCTAGGTTTCACTGGTAAGTTTCACGGGTCAAGGTTTCAAGGGTAAGTTTCACGGGTAAGTTTCACGGGTATGTTTCACGGGTGACGTTTCACGGGTCTAGGTTTCACTGGAAAGTTTCACGGGTCAAGGTTTCACGGGTAAGTTTCAAGGGTAAGTTTCACGGGTAAGTTTTACGGGTATGTTTTACAGGTGACGTTTCACGGGTCTAGGTTTCACTGGTAAGTTTCACGGGTCAAGGTTTCACGGGTAAGTTTTACGGGTAAGTTTCACGGGTAAGTTTCACGGGTAAGTTTCACGGGTATGTTTCACGGGTGACGTTTCACGGGTCTAGGTTTCACTGGTAAGTTTTACGGGTCAAGGTTTCACGGGTAAGTTTCACGGGTAAGTTTCACGGGTAAGTTTCACGGGTATGTTTCACGGTTATGTTTCACGGGTGACGTTTCACGGGTCTAGGTTTCACTGGTAAGTTTCACGGGTCAAGGTTTCACGGGTAAGTTTCACGGGTATGTTTCACGGGTGACGTTTCACGGGTCTAGGTTTCACTGGAAAGTTTCACGGGTCAAGGTTTCACGGGTAAGTTTCACGGGTAAGTTTTACGGGTATGTTTTACAGGTGACGTTTCACGGGTCTAGGTTTCACTGGTAAGTTTCACGGGTAAGTTTCACGGGTAAGTTTCACGGGTATGTTTTACGGGTGACGTTTCACGGGTCTAGGTTTCACTGGTAAGTTTCACGGGTCAAGGTTTCACGGGTAAGTTTCACTGGTAAGTTTCACGGGTATGTTTCACGGGTGACGTTTCACGGGTCTAGGTTTCACTGGTAAGTTTCACTGGTCAAGGTTTCATGGTTAAGTTTCACGGGTAAGTTTCACGGGTATGTTTCACGGGTGACGTTTCACGGGTCTAGGTTTCACTGGTAAGTTTCACGGGTCAAGGTTTCACGGGTAAGTTTCACGGGTAAGTTTCACGGGTATGTTTCACGGGTGACGTTTCACGGGTCTAGGTTTCACTGGTAAGTTTCACGGGTCAAGGTTTTACGGGTTAGTTTCACGGGTAAGTTTCACGGGTGACGTTTCACGGGTATAGGTTTCACTGGTAAGTTTCACGAGTCAAGGTTTTACGGGTAAGTTTCACGGGTCTAGGTTTCACTGGTAAGTTTCACGGGTCAAGGTTTCACGGGTAAGTTTCACGGGTAAGTTTCACGGGTTTGTTTCACGGGTGACGTTTCACGGGTCTAGGTTTCACTGGAAAGTTTCACGGGTCAAGGTTTCACGGGTAAGTTTCAAGGGTAAGTTTCACGGGTATGTTTCACGGGTGACGTTTCACGGGTCTAGGTTTCACTGGTAAGTTTCACGGGTCAAGGTTTCACGGGTAAGTTTCACGGGTATGTTTCACGGGTGACGTTTTACGGGTCTAGGTTTCACTGGTAAATTTCACGGGTCAAGGTTTCACGGGTAAGTTTTACGGGTAAGTTTCACGGGTAAGTTTCACGGGTATGTTTCACGGGTGACGTTTCACGGGTCTAGGTTTCACGGGTAAGTTTCACGGGTAAAATTCACGGGTATGTTTCACGGGAATGTTTCACGGGTGACGTTTCACGGGTCTAGGTTTCACTGGTAAGTTTCACGGGTCAAGGTTTCACGGGTAAGTTTCACGGGTAAGTTTCACGGGTAAGTTTCACGGGTATGTTTCACGGGTGACGTTTCACGGGTCTAGGTTTCACTGGTAAGTTTCACGGGTCAAGGTTTCACGGGTAAGTTTCACGGGTAAGTTTCACGGGTATGTTTCACGGGTGACGTTTCACGGGTCTAGGTTTCACTGGTAAGTTTCACGGGTCAAGGTTTCACGGGTAAGTTTCACGGGTAAGTTTCACGGGTATGTTTCACGGGTGACGTTTCACGGGTCTAGGTTTCACTGGTAAGTTTCACGGGTCAAGGTTTTACGGGTAAGTTTCACGGGTAAGTTTCACGGGTATGTTTCACGGGTGACGTTTCACGGGTCTAGGTTTCACTGGTAAGTTTCACGAGTCAATTTTTCACGGGTAAGTTTCACGGGTAAGTTTTACGGGTAAGTTTCACGGGTGACGTTTTACGGGTGACGTTTCACGGGTCTAGGTTTCACTGGTAAGTTTCACGGGTCAAGGTTTCACGGGTAAGTTTCACGGGTAAGTTTCACGGGTATGTTTCACGGGTGACGTTTCACGGGTCTAGGTTTCACTGGTAAGTTTCACGGGTCAAGGTTTCACGGGTAAGTTTCACGGGTAAGTTTCACGGGTATGTTTCACGGGTGACGTTTCACGGGTCTAGGTTTCACTGGTAAGTTTAACGGGTCAAGGTTTCACGGGTAAGTTTTACGGGTAAGTTTCACGGGTATGTTTTACTAGTATGTTTCACGGGTGACGTTTCACGGGTCTAGGTTTCACTGGTAAGTTTCACGGGTCAAGGTTTCACGGGTAAGTTTCACGGGTAAGTTTCACGGGTATGTTTCACGGGTGACGTTTCACGGGTCTAGGTTTCACTGGTAAGTTTCACGGGTCAAGGTTTCACGGGTAAGTTTCACGGGTAAGTTTCACGGGTAAGTTACACGGGTATGTTTCACGGGTGACGTTTCACGGGTCTAGGTTTCACTGGTAAGTTTCACGGGTCAAGGTTTCACGGGTAAGTTTCACGGGTAAGTTTCACGGGTATGTTTCACGGGTGACGTTTCACGGGTCTAGGTTTCACTGGTAAGTTTCACGGGTCAAGGTTTCACGGGTAAGTTTCACGGGTAAGTTTCACGGGTATGTTTCACGGGTGACGTTTCACGGGTCTAGGTTTCACTGGTAAGTTTCACGGGTCAAGGTTTCACGGGTAAGTTTCACGGGTAAGTTTCACGGGTATGTTTCACGGGTGACGTTTCACGGGTCTAGGTTTTACTGGTAAGTTTCACGGGTCAAGGTTTTACGGGTAAATTTCACGGGTAAGTTTCACGGGTCAAGGTTTCACGGGTAAGTTTCACGGGTAAGTTTCACGGGTATGTTTCGCGGGTGACGTTTCACGGGTCTAGGTTTCACTGGTAAGTTTCACGGGTCAAGGTTTCACGGGTAAGTTTCACGGGTAAGTTTCACGGGTAAGTTTTACGGGTATGTTTCACGGGTGACGTTTCACGGGTCTAGGTTTCACTGGTAAGTTTCACGGGTCAAGGTTTCACGGGTAAGTTTCACGGGTAAGTTTCACGGGTATGTTTCACGGGTGACGTTTCACGGGTCTAGGTTTCACTGGTAAGTTTCACGGGTCAAGGTTTCACGGGTAAGTTTCACGGGTAAGTTTCACGGGTATGTTTCACGGGTGACGTTTCACGGGTCTAGGTTTCACTGGTAAGTTTCACGGGTCAAGGTTTTACGGGTAAATTTCACGGGTAAGTTTCACGGGTATGTTTCACGGGTGACGTTTCACGGGTCTAGGTTTCACTGGTAAGTTTCACGAGTCAAGGTTTCACGGGTAAGTTTCACGGGTAAGTTTTACGGGTAAGTTTCACGGGTGACGTTTCACGGGTCTAGGTTTCACTGGTAAGTTTCACGAGTCAAGGTTTCACGGGTAAGTTTCACGGGTAAGTTTTACGGGTAAGTTTCACGGGTGACGTTTTACGGGTGACGTTTCACGGGTCTAGGTTTCACTGGTAAGTTTAACGGGTCAAGGTTACCCGTGAAACTTACCCGTGAAACCTTGACCCGTGAAACTTACCAGTGAAACCTAGACCCGTGAAACGTCACCCGTGAAACATACCCGTAAAACATACCCGTGAAACTTACCCGTAAAACTTACCCGTGAAACCTTGACCCGTTAAACTTACCAGTAAAACCTAGACCCGTGAAACGTCACCCGTGAAACATACCCGTAAAACTTACCCGTGAAACTTACCCGTGAAACCTTGACTCGTGAAACTTACCAGTGAAACCTAGACCCGTGAAACGTCACCCGTGAAACTTACCCGTAAAACTTACCCGTGAAACTTACCAGTACGAGTCAATTTTTCACGGGTAAGTTTCACGGGTAAGTTTTACGGGTAAGTTTCACGGGTGACGTTTTACGGGTGACGTTTCACGGGTCTAGGTTTCACTGGTAAGTTTCACGGGTCAAGGTTTCACGGGTAAGTTTCACGGGTAAGTTTCACGGGTATGTTTCACGGGTGACGTTTCACGGGTCTAGGTTTCACTGGTAAGTTTCACGGGTCAAGGTTTCACGGGTAAGTTTCACGGGTAAGTTTCACGGGTAAGTTTCACGGGTATGTTTCACGGGTGACGTTTCACAGGTCTAGGTTTCACTGGTAAGTTTAACGGGTCAAGGTTTCACGGGTAAGTTTTACGGGTATGTTTTACGGGTATGTTTCACGGGTGACGTTTCACGGGTCTAGGTTTCACTGGTAAGTTTCACGGGTCAAGGTTTCACGGGTAAGTTTCACGGGTAAGTTTCACGGGTAAGTTTCACGGGTAAGTTTCACGGGTATGTTTCACGGGTGACGTTTCACGGGTCTAGGTTTCACTGGTAAGTTTCACGGGTCAAGGTTTCACGGGTAAGTTTCACGGGTAAGTTTCACGGGTGACGATTCACGGGTCTAGGTTTCACTGGTAAGTTTCACGGGTAAGTTTCACGGGTTAGTTTCACGGGTATGTTTCACGGGTATGTTTCACGGGTGACGTTTCACGGGTCTAGGTTTCACTGGTAAGTTTCACGGGTCAAGGTTTCACGGGTAAGTTTCACGGGTAAGTTTCACGGGTATGTTTCACGGGTGACGTTTTACGGGTCTAGGTTTCACTGGTAAGTTTCACGGGTCAAGGTTTTACGGGTAAGTTTCACGGGTAAGTTTCACGGGTATGTTTCACGGGTGACGTTTCACGGGTCTAGGTTTCACTGGTAAGTTTCACGGGTCAAGGTTTCACGGGTAAGTTTCACGGGTAAGTTTCACGGGTGACGATTCACGGGTCTAGGTTTCACTGGTAAGTTTCACTGGTAAGTTTCACGGGTCAAGGTTTCAAGGGTAAGTTTTACGGGTAAGTTTCACGGGTATGTTTCACGGGTGACGTTTCACGGGTCTAGGTTTCACTGGAAAGTTTCACGGGTCAAGGTTTCACGGGTAAGTTTCACGGGTAAGTTTTACGGGTATGTTTTACAGGTGACGTTTCACGGGTCTAGGTTTCACTGGTAAGTTTCACGAGTCAAGGTTTCACGGGTAAGTTTCACGGGTAAGTTTCACGGGTATGTTTCGCGGGTGACGTTTCACGGGTCTAGGTTTCACTGGTAAGTTTCACGGGTCAAGGTTTCACGGGTAAGTTTCACGGGTAAGTTTCACGGGTAAGTTTCACGGATATGTTTCACGGGTGACGTTTCACGGGTCTAGGTTTCACTGGTAAGTTTCACGGGTCAAGGTTTCACGGGTAAGTTTCACGGGTAAGTATCACGGGTATGTTTCACGGGTGACGTTTCACGGGTCTAGGTTTTACTGGTAAGTTTCACGGGTCAAGGTTTCACGGGTAAGTTTCACGGGTAAGTTTCACGGGTATGTTTCACGGGTGACGTTTCACGGGTCTAGGTTTCACTGGTAAGTTTCACGGGTCAAGGTTTTACGGGTAAATTTCACGGGTAAGTTTCACGGGTATGTTTCACGGGTGACGTTTCACGGGTCTAGGTTTCACTGGTAAGTTTCACGAGTCAAGGTTTCACGGGTAAGTTTCACGGGTAAGTTTTACGGGTAAGTTTCACGGGTGACGTTTCACGGGTCTAGGTTTCACTGGTAAGTTTCACGAGTCAAGGTTTCACGGGTAAGTTTCACGGGTAAGTTTTACGGGTAAGTTTCACGGGTGACGTTTTACGGGTGACGTTTCACGGGTCTAGGTTTCACTGGTAAGTTTCACGGGTCAAGGTTACCCGTGAAACTTACCCGTGAAACCTTGACCCGTGAAACTTACCAGTGAAACCTAGACCCGTGAAACGTCACCCGTGAAACATACCCGTAAAACATACCCGTGAAACTTACCCGTAAAACTTACCCGTGAAACCTTGACCCGTTAAACTTACCAGTGAAACCTAGACCCGTGAAACGTCACCCGTGAAACATACCCGTAAAACTTACCCGTGAAACTTACCCGTGAAACCTTGACTCGTGAAACTTACCAGTGAAACCTAGACCCGTGAAACGTCACCCGTGAAACTTACCCGTTAAACTTACCCGTGAAACTTACCAGTACGAGTCAATTTTTCACGGGTAAGTTTCACGGGTAAGTTTTACGGGTAAGTTTCACGGGTGACGTTTTACGGGTGACGTTTCACGGGTCTAGGTTTCACTGGTAAGTTTCACGGGTCAAGGTTTCACGGGTAAGTTTCACGGGTAAGTTTCACGGGTATGTTTCACGGGTGACGTTTCACGGGTCTAGGTTTCACTGGTAAGTTTCACGGGTCAAGGTTTCACGGGTAAGTTTCACGGGTAAGTTTCACGGGTAAGTTTCACGGGTATGTTTCACGGGTGACGTTTCACGGGTCTAGGTTTCACTGGTAAGTTTAACGGGTCAAGGTTTCACGGGTAAGTTTTACGGGTATGTTTTACGGGTATGTTTCACGGGTGACGTTTCACGGGTCTAGGTTTCACTGGTAAGTTTCACGGGTCAAGGTTTCACGGGTAAGTTTCACGGGTAAGTTTCACGGGTAAGTTTCACGGGTAAGTTTCACGGGTATGTTTCACGGGTGACGTTTCACGGGTCTAGGTTTCACTGGTAAGTTTCACGGGTCAAGGTTTCACGGGTAAGTTTCACGGGTAAGTTTCACGGGTGACGATTCACGGGTCTAGGTTTCACTGGTAAGTTTCACGGGTAAGTTTCACGGGTTAGTTTCACGGGTATGTTTCACGGGTATGTTTCACGGGTGACGTTTCACGGGTCTAGGTTTCACTGGTAAGTTTCACGGGTCAAGGTTTCACGGGTAAGTTTCACGGGTAAGTTTCACGGGTATGTTTCACGGGTGACGTTTTACGGGTCTAGGTTTCACTGGTAAGTTTCACGGGTCAAGGTTTTACGTGTAAGTTTCACGGGTAAGTTTCACGGGTATGTTTCACGGGTGACGTTTCACGGGTCTAGGTTTCACTGGTAAGTTTCACGGGTCAAGGTTTCACGGGTAAGTTTCACGGGTAAGTTTCACGGGTGACGATTCACGGGTCTAGGTTTCACTGGTAAGTTTCACGGGTCAAGGTTTCAAGGGTAAGTTTTACGGGTAAGTTTCACGGGTATGTTTCACGGGTGACGTTTCACGGGTCTAGGTTTCACTGGAAAGTTTCACGGGTCAAGGTTTCACGGGTAAGTTTCACGGGTAAGTTTTACGGGTATGTTTTACAGGTGACGTTTCACGGGTCTAGGTTTCACTGGTAAGTTTCACGGGTCAAGGTTTCACGAGTAAGTTTCACGGGTAAGTTTCACGGGTATGTTTCGCGGGTGACGTTTCACGGGTCTAGGTTTCACTGGTAAGTTTCACGGGTCAAGGTTTCACGGGTAAGTTTCACGGGTAAGTTTTACGGGTGACGTTTCACGGGTCTATTTTTCACTGGTAAGTTTCACGGGTCAAGGTTTCACGGGTAAGTTTCACGTGTAAGTTTCACGGGTAAGTTTCACGGGTGACGTTTCACGGGTCTAGGTTTCACTGGTAAGTTTCACGGGTCAAGGTTTCACGGGTAAGTTTCACGGGTAAGTTTCACGGGTGACGTTTCACGGGTCTAGGTTTCACTGGTAAGTTTCACGGGTCAAGGTTTCACGGGTAAGTTTCACGGGTAAGTTTCACGGGTAAGTTTCACGAGTAAGTTTCACGGGTGACGTTTCACGGGTCTAGGTTTCACTGGTAAGTTTCACGGGTCAAGGTTTCACGGGTAAGTTTCACGGGTAAGTTTCACGGGTGACGTTTCACGGGTCTAGGTTTCACTGGTAAGTTTCACGGGTCAAGGTTTCACGGGTAAGTTTCACGGGTAAGTTTCACGGGTATGTTTCAAGGGTGACGTTTCACGGGTCTAGGTTTCACTGGTAAGTTTCACGGGTCAAGGTTTCACCGGTAAGTTTCACGGGTAAGTTTCACGGGTATGTTTCACGGGTATGTTTCACGGGTGACGTTTCACGGGTCTAGGTTTCACTGGTAAGTTTCACGGGTCAAAGTTTCACGGGTGACGTTTCACGGGTCTAGGTTTCACTGGAAAGTTTCACGGGTCAAGGTTTCACGGGTAAGTTTCACGGGTAAGTTTCACGGGTATGTTTCACGGGTGACGTTTCACGGGTCTAGGTTTCACTGGTAAGTTTCACGGGTAAGTTTTACGGGTAAGTTTCACGGGTGACGTTTCACGGGTGACGTTTCACGGGTCTAGGTTTCACTGGTAAGTTTCACGGGTCAAGGTTTCAAGGGTAAGTTTCACGGGTAAGTTTCACGGGTATGTTTCACGGGTGACGTTTCACGGGTCTAGGTTTCACTGGAAAGTTTCACGGGTCAAGGTTTCACGGGTAAGTTTCAAGGGTAAGTTTCACGGGTAAGTTTTACGGGTATGTTTTACAGGTGACGTTTCACGGGTCTAGGTTTCACTGGTAAGTTTCACGGGTCAAAGTTTCACGGGTAAGTTTTACGGGTAAGTTTCACGGGTAAGTTTCACGGGTAAGTTTCACGGGTATGTTTCACGGGTGACGTTTCACGGGTCTAGGTTTCACTGGTAAGTTTTACGGGTCAAGGTTTCACGGGTAAGTTTCACGGGTAAGTTTCACGGGTAAGTTTCACGGGTATGTTTCACGGGTGACGTTTCACGGGTCTAGGTTTCACTGGTAAGTTTAACGGGTCAAGGTTTCACGGGTAAGTTTTACGGGTATGTTTTACGGGTATGTTTCACGGGTGACGTTTCACGGGTCTAGGTTTCACTGGTAAGTTTCACGGGTCAAGGTTTCACGGGTAAGTTTCACGGGTAAGTTTCACGGGTAAGTTTCACGGGTAAGTTTCACGGGTATGTTTCACGGGTGACGTTTCACGGGTCTAGGTTTCACTGGTAAGTTTCACGGGTCAAGGTTTCACGGGTAAGTTTCACGGGTAAGTTTCACGGGTGATGATTCACGGGTCTAGGTTTCACTGGTAAGTTTCACGGGTAAGTTTCACGGGTTAGTTTCACGGGTATGTTTCACGGGTATGTTTCACGGGTGACGTTTCACGGGTCTAGGTTTCACTGGTAAGTTTCACGGGTCAAGGTTTCACGGGTAAGTTTCACGGGTAAGTTTCACGGGTATGTTTCACGGGTGACGTTTTACGGGTCTAGGTTTCACTGGTAAGTTTCACGGGTCAAGGTTTTACGGGTAAGTTTCACGGGTAAGTTTCACGGGTATGTTTCACGGGTGACGTTTCACGGGTCTAGGTTTCACTGGTAAGTTTCACGGGTCAAGGTTTCACGGGTAAGTTTCACGGGTAAGTTTCACGGGTGACGATTCACGGGTCTAGGTTTCACTGGTAAGTTTCACTGGTAAGTTTCACGGGTCAAGGTTTCAAGGGTAAGTTTTACGGGTAAGTTTCACGGGTATGTTTCACGGGTGACGTTTCACGGGTCTAGGTTTCACTGGAAAGTTTCACGGGTCAAGGTTTCACGGGTAAGTTTCACGGGTAAGTTTTACGGGTATGTTTTACAGGTGACGTTTCACGGGTCTAGGTTTCACTGGTAAGTTTCACGAGTCAAGGTTTCACGGGTAAGTTTCACGGGTAAGTTTCACGGGTATGTTTCGCGGGTGACGTTTCACGGGTCTAGGTTTCACTGGTAAGTTTAACGGGTCAAGGTTTCACGGGTAAGTTTCACGGGTAAGTTTCACGGGTAAGTTTCACGGGTATGTTTCACGGGTGACGTTTCACGGGTCTAGGTTTCACTGGTAAGTTTCACGGGTCAAGGTTTCACGGGTAAGTTTCACGGGTAAGTTTCACGGGTATGTTTCACGGGTGACGTTTCACGGGTCTAGGTTTCACTGGTAAGTTTCACGGGTCAAGGTTTCACGGGTAAGTTTCACGGGTAAGTTTCACGGGTATGTTTCACGGGTGACGTTTCACGGGTCTAGGTTTCACTGGTAAGTTTCACGGGTCAAGGTTTTACGGGTAAATTTCACGGGTAAGTTTCACGGGTATGTTTCACGGGTGACGTTTCACGGGTCTAGGTTTCACTGGTAAGTTTCACGAGTCAAGGTTTCACGGGTAAGTTTCACGGGTAAGTTTTACGGGTAAGTTTCACGGGTGACGTTTCACGGGTCTAGGTTTCACTGGTAAGTTTCACGAGTCAAGGTTTCACGGGTAAGTTTCACGGGTAAGTTTTACGGGTAAGTTTCACGGGTGACGTTTTACGGGTGACGTTTCACGGGTCTAGGTTTCACTGGTAAGTTTCACGGGTCAAGGTTACCCGTGAAACTTACCCGTGAAACCTTGACCCGTGAAACTTACCAGTGAAACCTAGACCCGTGAAACGTCACCCGTGAAACATACCCGTAAAACATACCCGTGAAACTTACCCGTAAAACTTACCCGTGAAACCTTGACCCGTTAAACTTACCAGTGAAACCTAGACCCGTGAAACGTCACCCGTGAAACATACCCGTAAAACTTACCCGTGAAACTTACCCGTGAAACCTTGACTCGTGAAACTTACCAGTGAAACCTAGACCCGTGAAACGTCATCCGTGAAACTTACCCGTAAAACTTACCCGTGAAACTTACCAGTACGAGTCAATTTTTCACGGGTAAGTTTCACGGGTAAGTTTTACGGGTAAGTTTCACGGGTGACGTTTTACGGGTGACGTTTCACGGGTCTAGGTTTCACTGGTAAGTTTCACGGGTCAAGGTTTCACGGGTAAGTTTCACGGGTAAGTTTCACGGGTATGTTTCACGGGTGACGTTTCACGGGTCTAGGTTTCACTGGTAAGTTTCACGGGTCAAGGTTTCACGGGTAAGTTTCACGGGTAAGTTTCACGGGTAAGTTTCACGGGTATGTTTCACGGGTGACGTTTCACGGGTCTAGGTTTCACTGGTAAGTTTAACGGGTCAAGGTTTCACGGGTAAGTTTTACGGGTATGTTTTACGGGTATGTTTCACGGGTGACGTTTCACGGGTCTAGGTTTCACTGGTAAGTTTCACGGGTCAAGGTTTCACGGGTAAGTTTCACGGGTAAGTTTCACGGGTAAGTTTCACGGGTAAGTTTCACGGGTATGTTTCACGGGTGACGTTTCACGGGTCTAGGTTTCACTGGTAAGTTTCACGGGTCAAGGTTTCACGGGTAAGTTTCACGGGTAAGTTTCACGGGTGACGATTCACGGGTCTAGGTTTCACTGGTAAGTTTCACGGGTAAGTTTCACGGGTTAGTTTCACGGGTATGTTTCACGGGTATGTTTCACGGGTGACGTTTCACGGGTCTAGGTTTCACTGGTAAGTTTCACGGGTCAAGGTTTCACGGGTAAGTTTCACGGGTAAGTTTCACGGGTATGTTTCACGGGTGACGTTTTACGGGTCTAGGTTTCACTGGTAAGTTTCACGGGTCAAGGTTTCACGAGTAAGTTTCACGGGTAAGTTTCACGGGTATGTTTCGCGGGTGACGTTTCACGGGTCTAGGTTTCACTGGTAAGTTTCACGGGTCAAGGTTTCACGGGTAAGTTTCACGGGTAAGTTTTACGGGTGACGTTTCACGGGTCTATTTTTCACTGGTAAGTTTCACGGGTCAAGGTTTCACGGGTAAGTTTCACGTGTAAGTTTCACGGGTAAGTTTCACGGGTGACGTTTCACGGGTCTAGGTTTCACTGGTAAGTTTCACGGGTCAAGGTTTCACGGGTAAGTTTCACGGGTAAGTTTCACGGGTGACGTTTCACGGGTCTAGGTTTCACTGGTAAGTTTCACGGGTCAAGGTTTCACGGGTAAGTTTCACGGGTAAGTTTCACGGGTAAGTTTCACGAGTAAGTTTCACGGGTGACGTTTCACGGGTCTAGGTTTCACTGGTAAGTTTCACGGGTCAAGGTTTCACGGGTAAGTTTCACGGGTAAGTTTCACGGGTGACGTTTCACGGGTCTAGGTTTCACTGGTAAGTTTCACGGGTCAAGGTTTCACGGGTAAGTTTCACGGGTATGTTTCAAGGGTGACGTTTCACGGGTCTAGGTTTCACTGGTAAGTTTCACGGGTCAAGGTTTCACGGGTAAGTTTCACGGGTAAGTTTCACGGGTATGTTTCACGGGTATGTTTCACGGGTGACGTTTCACGGGTCTAGGTTTCACTGGTAAGTTTCACGGGTCAAGGTTTTACGGGTAAGTTTCACGGGTCTAGGTTTCACTGGTAAGTTTCACGGGTCAAAGTTTCACGGGTGACGTTTCACGGGTCTAGGTTTCACTGGAAAGTTTCACGGGTCAAGGTTTCACGGGTAAGTTTCACGGGTAAGTTTCACGGGTATGTTTCACGGGTGACGTTTCACGGGTCTAGGTTTCACTGGTAAATTTCACGGGTAAGTTTTACGGGTAAGTTTCACGGGTGACGTTTCACGGGTGACGTTTCACGGGTCTAGGTTTCACTGGTAAGTTTCACGGGTCAAGGTTTCAAGGGTAAGTTTCACGGGTAAGTTTCACGGGTATGTTTCACGGGTGACGTTTCACGGGTCTAGGTTTCACTGGAAAGTTTCACGGGTCAAGGTTTCACGGGTAAGTTTCAAGGGTAAGTTTCACGGGTAAGTTTTACGGGTATGTTTTACAGGTGACGTTTCACGGGTCTAGGTTTCACTGGTAAGTTTCACGGGTCAAGGTTTCACGGGTAAGTTTTACGGGTAAGTTTCACGTGTAAGTTTCACGGGTAAGTTTCACGGGTATGTTTCACGGGTGACGTTTCACGGGTCTAGGTTTCACTGGTAAGTTTTACGGGTCAAGGTTTCACGGGTAAGTTTCACGGGTAAGTTTCACGGGTAAGTTTCACGGGTATGTTTCACGGTTATGTTTCACGGGTGACGTTTCACGGGTCTAGGTTTCACTGGTAAGTTTCACGGGTCAAGGTTTCACGGGTAAGTTTCACGGGTATGTTTCACGGGTGACGTTTCACGGGTCTAGGTTTCACTGGAAAGTTTCACGGGTCAAGGTTTCACGGGTAAGTTTCACGGGTAAGTTTTACGGGTATGTTTTACAGGTGACGTTTCACGGGTCTAGGTTTCACTGGTAAGTTTCACGGGTAAGTTTCACGGGTATGTTTTACGGGTGACGTTTCACGGGTCTAGGTTTCACTGGTAAGTTTCACGGGTCAAGGTTTCACGGGTATGTTTCACGGGTGACGTTTCACGGGTCTAGGTTTCACTGGTAAGTTTCACGGGTCAAGGTTTCACGGGTAAGTTTCACTGGTAAGTTTCACGGGTATGTTTCACGGGTGACGTTTCACGGGTCTAGGTTTCACTGGTAAGTTTCACTGGTCAAGGTTTCATGGTTAAGTTTCACGGGTAAGTTTCACGGGTATGTTTCACGGGTGACGTTTCACGGGTCTAGGTTTCACTGGTAAGTTTCACGGGTCAAGGTTTCACGGGTAAGTTTCACGGGTAAGTTTCACGGGTATGTTTCACGGGTGACGTTTCACGGGTCTAGGTTTCACTGGTAAGTTTCACGGGTCAAGGTTTTACGGGTAAGTTTCACGGGTAAGTTTCACGGGTGACGTTTCACGGGTATAGGTTTCACTGGTAAGTTTCACGAGTCAAGGTTTTACGGGTAAGTTTCACGGGTCTAGGTTTCACTGGTAAGTTTCACGGGTCAAGGTTTCACGGGTAAGTTTCACGGGTAAGTTTCACGGGTTTGTTTCACGGGTGACGTTTCACGGGTCTAGGTTTCACTGGAAAGTTTCACGGGTCAAGGTTTCACGGGTAAGTTTCAAGGGTAAGTTTCACGGGTATGTTTCACGGGTGACGTTTCACGGGTCTAGGTTTCACTGGTAAGTTTCACGGGTCAAGGTTTCACGGGTAAGTTTCACGGGTAGGTTTCACGGGTATGTTTCACGGGTGACGTTTTACGGGTCTAGGTTTCACTGGTAAATTTCACGGGTCAAGGTTTCACGGGTAAGTTTTACGGGTAAGTTTCACGGGTAAGTTTCACGGGTATGTTTCACGGGTGACGTTTCACGGGTCTAGGTTTCACGGGTAAGTTTCACGGGTAAAATTCACGGGTATGTTTCACGGGAATGTTTCACGGGTGACGTTTCACGGGTCTAGGTTTCACTGGTAAGTTTCACGGGTCAAGGTTTCACGGGTAAGTTTCACGGGTAAGTTTCACGGGTAAGTTTCACGGGTATGTTTCACGGGTGACGTTTCACGGGTCTAGGTTTCACTGGTAAGTTTCACGGGTCAAGGTTTCACGGGTAAGTTTCACGGGAAAGTTTCACGGGTATGTTTCACGGGTGACGTTTCACGGGTCTAGGTTTCACTGGTAAGTTTCACGGGTCAAGGTTTCACGGGTAAGTTTCACGGGTAAGTTTCACGGGTATGTTTCACGGGTGACGTTTCACGGGTCTAGGTTTCACTGGTAAGTTTCACGGGTCAAGGTTTTACGGGTAAGTTTCACGGGTAAGTTTCACGGGTATGTTTCACGGGTGACGTTTCACGGGTCTAGGTTTCACTGGTAAGTTTCACGAGTCAATTTTTCACGGGTAAGTTTCACGGGTAAGTTTTACGGGTAAGTTTCACGGGTGACGTTTTACGGGTGACGTTTCACGGGTCTAGGTTTCACTGGTAAGTTTCACGGGTCAAGGTTTCACGGGTAAGTTTCACGGGTAAGTTTCACGGGTATGTTTCACGGGTGACGTTTCACGGGTCTAGGTTTCACTGGTAAGTTTCACGGGTCAAGGTTTCACGGGTAAGTTTTACGGGTAAGTTTCACGGGTAAGTTTCACGGGTATGTTTCACGGGTGACGTTTCACGGGTCTAGGTTTTACTGGTAAGTTTAACGGGTCAAGGTTTCACGGGTAAGTTTTACGGGTAAGTTTCACGGGTATGTTTTACTAGTATGTTTCACGGGTGACGTTTCACGGGTCTAGGTTTCACTGGTAAGTTTCACGGGTCAAGGTTTCACGGGTAAGTTTCACGGGTAAGTTTCACGGGTATGTTTCACGGGTGACGTTTCACGGGTCTAGGTTTCACTGGTAAGTTTCACGGGTCAAGGTTTCACGGGTAAGTTTCACGGGTAAGTTTCACGGGTAAGTTACACGGGTATGTTTCACGGGTGACGTTTCACGGGTCTAGGTTTCACTGGTAAGTTTCACGGGTCAAGGTTTCACGGGTAAGTTTCACGGGTATGTTTCACGGGTGACGTTTCACGGGTCTAGGTTTCACTGGTAAGTTTCACGGGTCAAGGTTTTACGGGTAAGTTTCACGGGTAAGTTTCACGGGTATGTTTCACGGGTGACGTTTCACGGGTCTAGGTTTCACTGGTAAGTTTCACGAGTCAAGGATTCACGGGTAAGTTTCACGGGTAAGTTTTACGGGTAAGTTTCACGGGTGACGTTTCACGGGTCTAGGTTTCACTGGTAAGTTTCACGGGTCAAGGTTTCACGGGTAAGTTTCACGGGTATGTTTCACGGGTGACGTTTCACGGGTCTAGGTTTCACTGGAAAGTTTCACGGGTCAAGGTTTCACGGGTAAGTTTCACGGGTAAGTTTTACGGGTATGTTTTACAGGTGACGTTTCACGGGTCTAGGTTTCACTGGTAAGTTTCACGGGTCAAGGTTTCACGGGTAAGTTTCACGGGTGACGTTTCACGGGTCTAGGTTTCACTGGTAAGTTTCACGGGTCAAGGTTTCACGGGTAAGTTTCACGGGTAAGTTTCACGGGTGACGTTTCACGGGTCTAGGTTTCACTGGTAAGTTTCACGGGTCAAGGTTTCACGGGTAAGTTTCACGGGTAAGTTTCACGGGTATGTTTCAAGGGTGACGTTTCACGGGTCTAGGTTTCACTGGTAAGTTTCACGGGTCAAGGTTTCACGGGTAAGTTTCACGGGTAAGTTTCACGGGTATGTTTCACGGGTGACGTTTCACGGGTCTAGGTTTCACTGGTAAGTTTCACGGGTCAAGGTTTTACGGGTAAGTTTCACGGGTCTAGGTTTCACTGGTAAGTTTCACGGGTCAAGGTTTCACGGGTAAGTTTCACGGGTAAGTTTCACGGGTTTGTTTCACGGGTGACGTTTCACGGGTCTAGGTTTCACTGGAAAGTTTCACGGGTCAAGGTTTCACGGGTAAGTTTCACGGGTAAGTTTCACGGGTATGTTTCACGGGTGACGTTTCACGGGTCTAGGTTTCACTGGTAAGTTTCACGGGTCAAGGTTTCACGGGTAAGTTTTACGGGTAAGTTTCACGGGTGACGTTTCACGGGTGACGTTTCACGGGTCTAGGTTTCACTGGTAAGTTTCACGGGTCAAGGTTTCAAGGGTAAGTTTCACGGGTAAGTTTCACGGGTATGTTTCACGGGTGACGTTTCACGGGTCTAGGTTTCACTGGAAAGTTTCACGGGTCAAGGTTTCACGGGTAAGTTTCAAGGGTAAGTTTCACGGGTAAGTTTTACGGGTATGTTTTACAGGTGACGTTTCACGGGTCTAGGTTTCACTTTTAAGTTTCACGGGTCAAGGTTTCACGGGTAAGTTTTACGGGTAAGTTTCACGGGTAAGTTTCACGGGTAAGTTTCACGGGTATGTTTCACGGGTGACGTTTCACGGGTCTAGGTTTCACTGGTAAGTTTCACGGGTCAAGGTTTCACGTGTAAGTTTCACGGGTAAGTTTCACGGGTAAGTTTCACGGGTATGTTTCACGGGTATGTTTTACGGGTGACGTTTCACGGGTCTAGGTTTCACTGGTAAGTTTAACGGGTCAAGGTTTCACGGGTAAGTTTTACGAGTAAGTTTCACGGGTATGTTTTACGGGTATGTTTCACGGGTGACGTTTCACGGGTCTAGGTTTCACTGGTAAGTTTCACGGGTCAAGGTTTCACGGGTAAGTTTCACGGGTAAGTTTCACGGGTATGTTTCACGGGTGACGTTTCACGGGTCTAGGTTTCACTGGTAAGTTTCACGGGTCAAGGTTTCACGGGTAAGTTTCACGGGTAAGTTTCACGGGTATGTTTCACGGGTGACGTTTCACGGGTCTAGGTTTCACTGGTAAGTTTCACGGGTCAAGGTTTCACGGGTAAGTTTCACGGGTAAGTTTCACGGGTATGTTTCACGGGTGACGTTTCACGGGTCTAGGTTTCACTGGTAAGTTTCACGGGTCAAGGTTTTACGGGTAAGTTTCACGGGTAAGTTTCACGGGTATGTTTCACGGGTGACGTTTCACGGGTCTAGGTTTCACTGGTAAGTTTCACGGGTCAAGGTTTCACGGGTAAGTTTCACGGGTAAGTTTCACGGGTGACGATTCACGGGTCTAGGTTTCACTGGTAAGTTTCACGGGTCAAGGTTTCAAGGGTAAGTTTTACGGGTAAGTTTCACGGGTATGTTTCACGGGTGACGTTTCACGGGTCTAGGTTTCACTGGTAAGTTTCACGGGTCAAGGTTTCAAGGGTAAGTTTTACGGGTAAGTTTCACGGGTATGTTTCACGGGTGACGTTTCACGGGTCTAGGTTTCACTGGAAAGTTTCACGGGTCAAGGTTTCACGGGAAAGTTTCACGGGTGACGTTTCACGGGTGACGTTTCACGGGTCTAGGTTTCACTGGTAAGTTTCACGGGTCAAGGTTTCAAGGGTAAGTTTCACGGGTAAGTTTCACGGGTATGTTTCACGGGTGACGTTTCACGGGTCTAGGTTTCACTGGAAAGTTTCACGGGTCAAGGTTTCACGGGTAAGTTTCAAGGGTAAGTTGCACGGGTAAGTTTTACGGGTATGTTTTACAGGTGACGTTTCACGGGTCTAGGTTTCACTTTTAAGTTTCACGGGTCAAGGTTTCACGGGTAAGTTTTACGGGTAAGTTTCACGGGTAAGTTTCACGGGTAAGTTTCACGGGTATGTTTCACGGGTGACGTTTCACGGGTCTAGGTTTCACTGGTAAGTTTCACGGGTCAAGGTTTCACGTGTAAGTTTCACGGGTAAGTTTCACGGGTAAGTTTCACGGGTATGTTTCACGGGTATGTTTTACGGGTGACGTTTCACGGGTCTAGGTTTCACTGGTAAGTTTAACGGGTCAAGGTTTCACGGGTAAGTTTTACGAGTAAGTTTCACGGGTATGTTTTACGGGTATGTTTCACGGGTGACGTTTCACGGGTCTAGGTTTCACTGGTAAGTTTCACGGGTCAAGGTTTCACGGGTAAGTTTCACGGGTAAGTTTCACGGGTATGTTTCACGGGTGACGTTTCACGGGTCTAGGTTTCACTGGTAAGTTTCACGGGTCAAGGTTTCACGGGTAAGTTTCACGGGTAAGTTTCACGGGTATGTTTCACGGGTGACGTTTCACGGGTCTAGGTTTCACTGGTAAGTTTCACGGGTCAAGGTTTCACGGGTAAGTTTCACGGGTAAGTTTCACGGGTATGTTTCACGGGTCTAGGTTTCACTGGTAAGTTTCACGGGTCAAGGTTTTACGGGTAAGTTTCACGGGTAAGTTTCACGGGTATGTTTCACGGGTGACGTTTCACGGGTCTAGGTTTCACTGGTAAGTTTCACGGGTCAAGGTTTCACGGGTAAGTTTCACGGGTAAGTTTCACGGGTGACGATTCACGGGTCTAGGTTTCACTGGTAAGTTTCACGGGTCAAGGTTTCAAGGGTAAGTTTTACGGGTAAGTTTCACGGGTATGTTTCACGGGTGACGTTTCACGGGTCTAGGTTTCACTGGAAAGTTTCACGGGTCAAGGTTTCACGGGAAAGTTTCACGGGTAAGTTTTACGGGTATGTTTTACAGGTGACGTTTCACGGGTCTAGGTTTCACTGGTAAGTTTCACGGGTCAAGGTTTCACGAGTAAGTTTCACGGGTAAGTTTCACGGGTATGTTTCGCGGGTGACGTTTCACGGGTCTAGGTTTCACTGGTAAGTTTCACGGGTCAAGGTTTCACGGGTAAGTTTCACGGGTAAGTTTTACGGGTGACGTTTCACGGGTCTATTTTTCACTGGTAAGTTTCACGGGTCAAGGTTTCACGGGTAAGTTTCACGTGTAAGTTTCACGGGTAAGTTTCACGGGTGACGTTTCACGGGTCTAGGTTTCACTGGTAAGTTTCACGGGTCAAGGTTTCACGGGTAAGTTTCACGGGTAAGTTTCACGGGTGACGTTTCACGGGTCTAGGTTTCACTGGTAAGTTTCACGGGTCAAGGTTTCACGGGTAAGTTTCACGGGTAAGTTTCACGGGTAAGTTTCACGAGTAAGTTTCACGGGTGACGTTTCACGGGTCTAGGTTTCACTGGTAAGTTTCACGGGTCAAGGTTTCACGGGTAAGTTTCACGGGTAAGTTTCACGGGTGACGTTTCACGGGTCTAGGTTTCACTGGTAAGTTTCACGGGTCAAGGTTTCACGGGTAAGTTTCACGGGTAAGTTTCACGGGTATGTTTCAAGGGTGACGTTTCACGGGTCTAGGTTTCACTGGTAAGTTTCACGGGTCAAGGTTATACGGGTAAGTTTCACGGGTAAGTTTCACGGGTATGTTTCACGGGTATGTTTCACGGGTGACGTTTCACGGGTCTAGGTTTCACTGGTAAGTTTCACGGGTCAAGGTTTTACGGGTAAGTTTCACGGGTCTAGGTTTCACTGGTAAGTTTCACGGGTCAAAGTTTCACGGGTGACGTTTCACGGGTCTAGGTTTCACTGGAAAGTTTCACGGGTCAAGGTTTCACGGGTAAGTTTCACGGGTAAGTTTCACGGGTATGTTTCACGGGTGACGTTTCACGGGTCTAGGTTTCACTGGTAAATTTCACGGGTAAGTTTTACGGGTAAGTTTCACGGGTGACGTTTCACGGGTGACGTTTCACGGGTCTAGGTTTCACTGGTAAGTTTCACGGGTCAAGGTTTCAAGGGTAAGTTTCACGGGTAAGTTTCACGGGTATGTTTCACGGGTGACGTTTCACGGGTCTAGGTTTCACTGGAAAGTTTCACGGGTCAAGGTTTCACGGGTAAGTTTCAAGGGTAAGTTTCACGGGTAAGTTTTACGGGTATGTTTTACAGGTGACGTTTCACGGGTCTAGGTTTCACTGGTAAGTTTCACGGGTCAAGGTTTCACGGGTAAGTTTTACGGGTAAGTTTCACGGGTAAGTTTCACGGGTAAGTTTCACGGGTATGTTTCACGGGTGACGTTTCACGGGTCTAGGTTTCACTGGTAAGTTTTACGGGTCAAGGTTTCACGGGTAAGTTTCACGGGTAAGTTTCACGGGTAAGTTTCACGGGTATGTTTCACGGTTATGTTTCACGGGTGACGTTTCACGGGTCTAGGTTTCACTGGTAAGTTTCACGGGTCAAGGTTTCACGGGTAAGTTTCACGGGTATGTTTCACGGGTGACGTTTCACGGGTCTAGGTTTCACTGGAAAGTTTCACGGGTCAAGGTTTCACGGGTAAGTTTCACGGGTAAGTTTTACGGGTATGTTTTACAGGTGACGTTTCACGGGTCTAGGTTTCACTGGTAAGTTTCACGGGTAAGTTTCACGGGTAAGTTTCACGGGTATGTTTTACGGGTGACGTTTCACGGGTCTAGGTTTCACTGGTAAGTTTCACGGGTCAAGGTTTCACGGGTATGTTTCACGGGTGACGTTTCACGGGTCTAGGTTTCACTGGTAAGTTTCACGGGTCAAGGTTTCACGGGTAAGTTTCACTGGTAAGTTTCACGGGTATGTTTCACGGGTGACGTTTCACGGGTCTAGGTTTCACTGGTAAGTTTCACTGGTCAAGGTTTCATGGTTAAGTTTCACGGGTAAGTTTCACGGGTATGTTTCACGGGTGACGTTTCACGGGTCTAGGTTTCACTGGTAAGTTTCACGGGTCAAGGTTTCACGGGTAAGTTTCACGGGTAAGTTTCACGGGTATGTTTCACGGGTGACGTTTCACGGGTCTAGGTTTCACTGGTAAGTTTCACGGGTCAAGGTTTTACGGGTAAGTTTCACGGGTAAGTTTCACGGGTGACGTTTCACGGGTATAGGTTTCACTGGTAAGTTTCACGAGTCAAGGTTTTACGGGTAAGTTTCACGGGTCTAGGTTTCACTGGTAAGTTTCACGGGTCAAGGTTTCACGGGTAAGTTTCACGGGTAAGTTTCACGGGTTTGTTTCACGGGTGACGTTTCACGGGTCTAGGTTTCACTGGAAAGTTTCACGGGTCAAGGTTTCACGGGTAAGTTTCAAGGGTAAGTTTCACGGGTATGTTTCACGGGTGACGTTTCACGGGTCTAGGTTTCACTGGTAAGTTTCACGGGTCAAGGTTTCACGGGTAAGTTTCACGGGTAAGTTTCACGGGTATGTTTCACGGGTGACGTTTTACGGGTCTAGGTTTCACTGGTAAATTTCACGGGTCAAGGTTTCACGGGTAAGTTTTACGGGTAAGTTTCACGGGTAAGTTTCACGGGTATGTTTCGCGGGTGACGTTTCACGGGTCTAGGTTTCACGGGTAAGTTTCACGGGTAAAATTCACGGGTATGTTTCACGGGAATGTTTCACGGGTGACGTTTCACGGGTCTAGGTTTCACTGGTAAGTTTCACGGGTCAAGGTTTCACGGGTAAGTTTCACGGGTAAGTTTCACGGGTAAGTTTCACGGGTATGTTTCACGGGTGACGTTTCACGGGTCTAGGTTTCACTGGTAAGTTTCACGGGTCAAGGTTTCACGGGTAAGTTTCACGGGTAAGTTTCACGGGTATGTTTCACGGGTGACGTTTCACGGGTCTAGGTTTCACTGGTAAGTTTCACGGGTCAAGGTTTCACGGGTAAGTTTCACGGGTAAGTTTCACGGGTATGTTTCACGGGTGACGTTTCACGGGTCTAGGTTTCACTGGTAAGTTTCACGGGTCAAGGTTTTACGGGTAAGTTTCACGGGTAAGTTTCACGGGTATGTTTCACGGGTGACGTTTCACGGGTCTAGGTTTCACTGGTAAGTTTCACGAGTCAATTTTTCACGGGTAAGTTTCACGGGTAAGTTTTACGGGTAAGTTTCACGGGTGACGTTTTACGGGTGACGTTTCACGGGTCTAGGTTTCACTGGTAAGTTTCACGGGTCAAGGTTTCACGGGTAAGTTTCACGGGTAAGTTTCACGGGTATGTTTCACGGGTGACGTTTCACGGGTCTAGGTTTCACTGGTAAGTTTTACGGGTCAAGGTTTCACGGGTAAGTTTTACGGGTAAGTTTCACGGGTAAGTTTCACGGGTATGTTTCACGGGTGACGTTTCACGGGTCTAGGTTTTACTGGTAAGTTTAACGGGTCAAGGTTTCACGGGTAAGTTTTACGGGTAAGTTTCACGGGTATGTTTTACTAGTATGTTTCACGGGTGACGTTTCACGGGTCTAGGTTTCACTGGTAAGTTTCACGGGTCAAGGTTTCACGGGTAAGTTTCACGGGTAAGTTTCACGGGTATGTTTCACGGGTGACGTTTCACGGGTCTAGGTTTCACTGGTAAGTTTCACGGGTCAAGGTTTCACGGGTAAGTTTCACGGGTAAGTTTCACGGGTAAGTTACACGGGTATGTTTCACGGGTGACGTTTCACGGGTCTAGGTTTCACTGGTAAGTTTCACGGGTCAAGGTTTCACGGGTAAGTTTCACGGGTAAGTTTCACGGGTATGTTTCACGGGTGACGTTTCACGGGTCTAGGTTTCACTGGTAAGTTTCACGGGTCAAGGTTTTACGGGTAAGTTTCACGGGTAAGTTTCACGGGTATGTTTCACGGGTGACGTTTCACGGGTCTAGGTTTCACTGGTAAGTTTCACGAGTCAAGGATTCACGGGTAAGTTTCACGGGTAAGTTTTACGGGTAAGTTTCACGGGTGACGTTTCACGGGTCTAGGTTTCACTGGTAAGTTTCACGGGTCAAGGTTTCACGGGTAAGTTTCACGGGTATGTTTCACGGGTGACGTTTCACGGGTCTAGGTTTCACTGGAAAGTTTCACAGGTCAAGGTTTCACGGGTAAGTTTCACGGGTAAGTTTTACGGGTATGTTTTACAGGTGACGTTTCACGGGTCTAGGTTTCACTGGTAAGTTTCACGGGTCAAGGTTTCACGGGTAAGTTTCACGGGTGACGTTTCACGGGTCTAGGTTTCACTGGTAAGTTTCACGGGTCAAGGTTTCACGGGTAAGTTTCACGGGTAAGTTTCACGGGTGACGTTTCACGGGTCTAGGTTTCACTGGTAAGTTTCACGGGTCAAGGTTTCACGGGTAAGTTTCACGGGTAAGTTTCACGGGTATGTTTCAAGGGTGACGTTTCACGGGTCTAGGTTTCACTGGTAAGTTTCACGGGTCAAGGTTTCACGGGTAAGTTTCACGGGTAAGTTTCACGGGTATGTTTCACGGGTGACGTTTCACGGGTCTAGGTTTCACTGGTAAGTTTCACGGGTCAAGGTTTTACGGGTAAGTTTCACGGGTCTAGGTTTCACTGGTAAGTTTCACGGGTCAAGGTTTCACGGGTAAGTTTCACGGGTAAGTTTCACGGGTTTGTTTCACGGGTGACGTTTCACGGGTCTAGGTTTACTGGAAAGTTTCACGGGTCAAGGTTTCACGGGTAAGTTTCACGGGTAAGTTTCACGGGTATGTTTCACGGGTGACGTTTCACGGGTCTAGGTTTCACTGGTAAGTTTCACGGGTCAAGGTTTCACGGGTAAGTTTTACGGGTAAGTTTCACGGGTGACGTTTCACGGGTGACGTTTCACGGGTCTAGGTTTCACTGGTAAGTTTCACGGGTCAAGGTTTCAAGGGTAAGTTTCACGGGTAAGTTTCACGGGTATGTTTCACGGGTGACGTTTCACGGGTCTAGGTTTCACTGGAAAGTTTCACGGGTCAAGGTTTCACGGGTAAGTTTCAAGGGTAAGTTTCACGGGTAAGTTTTACGGGTATGTTTTACAGGTGACGTTTCACGGGTCTAGGTTTCACTGGTAAGTTTCACGGGTCAAGGTTTCACGGGTAAGTTTTACGGGTAAGTTTCACGGGTAAGTTTCACGGGTAAGTTTCACGGGTATGTTTCACGGGTGACGTTTCACGGGTCTAGGTTTCACTGGTAAGTTTCACGGGTCAAGGTTTCACGTGTAAGTTTCACGGGTAAGTTTCACGGGTAAGTTTCACGGGTATGTTTCACGGGTATGTTTTACGGGTGACGTTTCACGGGTCTAGGTTTCACTGGTAAGTTTAACGGGTCAAGGTTTCACGGGTAAGTTTTACGAGTAAGTTTCACGGTTATGTTTTACGGGTATGTTTCACGGGTGACGTTTCACGGGTCTAGGTTTCACTGGTAAGTTTCACGGGTCAAGGTTTCACGGGTAAGTTTCACGGGTAAGTTTCACGGGTATGTTTCACGGGTGACGTTTCACGGGTCTAGGTTTCACTGGTAAGTTTCACGGGTCAAGGTTTCACGGGTAAGTTTCACGGGTAAGTTTCACGGGTATGTTTCACGGGTGACGTTTCACGGGTCTAGGTTTCACTGGTAAGTTTCACGGGTCAAGGTTTCACGGGTAAGTTTCACGGGTAAGTTTCACGGGTATGTTTCACGGGTGACGTTTCACGGGTCTAGGTTTCACTGGTAAGTTTCACGGGTCAAGGTTTTACGGGTAAGTTTCACGGGTAAGTTTCACGGGTATGTTTCACGGGTGACGTTTCACGGGTCTAGGTTTCACTGGTAAGTTTCACGAGTCAAGGATTCACGGGTAAGTTTCACGGGTAAGTTTTACGGGTAAGTTTCACGGGTGACGTTTCACGGGTCTAGGTTTCACTGGTAAGATTCACGGGTCAAGGTTTCACGGGTAAGTTTCACGGGTAAGTTTCACGGGTGACGTTTCACGGGTCTAGGTTTCACTGGTAAGTTTCACGGGTCAAGGTTTCACGGGTAAGTTTCACGGGTAAGTTTCACGGGTATGTTTCAAGGGTGACGTTTCACGGGTCTAGGTTTCACTGGTAAGTTTCACGGGTCAAGGTTTCACGGGTAAGTTTCACTGGTAAGTTTCACGGGTATGTTTCACGGGTGACGTTTCACGGGTCTAGGTTTCACTGGTAAGTTTCACGGGTCAAGGTTTTACGGGTAAGTTTCACGGGTCTAGGTTTCACTGGTAAGTTTCACGGGTCAAGGTTTCACGGGTAAGTTTCACGGGTAAGTTTCACGGGTAAGTTTCACGGGTATGTTTCACGGGTGACGTTTCACGGGTCTAGGTTTCACTGGAAAGTTTCACGGGTCAAGGTTTCACGGGTAAGTTTCACGGGTAAGTTTCACTTGTAAGTTTCACGGGTATGTTTCACGGGTGACGTTTCACGGGTCTAGGTTTCACTGGTAAGTTTCACGGGTCAAGGTTTCACGGGTAAGTTTCACGGGTATGTTTCACGGGTGACGTTTCACGGGTCTAGGTTTCACTGGTAAGTTTCACGGGTCAAGGTTTTACGGGTAAGTTTCACGGGTAAGTTTCACGGGTGACGTTTCACGGGTATAGGTTTCACTGGTAAGTTTCACGAGTCAAGGTTTTACGGGTAAGTTTCACGGGTCTAGGTTTCACTGGTAAGTTTCACGGGTCAAGGTTTCACGGGTAAGTTTCACGGGTAAGTTTCACGGGTATGTTTCACGGGTGACGTTTTACGGGTCTAGGTTTCACTGGTAAATTTCACGGGTCAAGGTTTCACGGGTAAGTTTTACGGGTAAGTTTCACGGGTAAGTTTCACGGGTATGTTTCACGGGTGACGTTTCACGGGTCTAGGTTTCACGGGTAAGTTTCACGGGTAAAATTCACGGGTATGTTTCACGGGAATGTTTCACGGGTGACGTTTCACGGGTCTAGGTTTCACTGGTAAGTTTCACGGGTCAAGGTTTCACGGGTAAGTTTCACGGGTAAGTTTCACGGGTAAGTTTCACGGGTATGTTTCACGGGTGACGTTTCACGGGTCTAGGTTTCACTGGTAAGTTTCACGGGTCAAGGTTTCACGGGTAAGTTTCACGGGTCAAAGTTTCACGGGTGACGTTTCACGGGTCTAGGTTTCACTGGAAAGTTTCACGGGTCAAGGTTTCACGGGTAAGTTTCACGGGTAAGTTTCACGGGTATGTTTCACGGGTATGTTTCACGGGTGACGTTTCACGGGTCTAGGTTTCACTGGTAAGTTTCACGGGTCAAGGTTTCACGGGTAAGTTTCACGGGTAAGTTTCACGGGTATGTTTTACGGGTATGTTTCACGGGTGACGTTTCACGGGTCTAGGTTTCACTGGTAAGTTTCACGGGTCAAGGTTTCACGGGTAAGTTTCACGGGTAAGTTTCACGGGTATGTTTCACGGGTGACGTTTCACGGGTCTAGGTTTCACTGGTAAGTTTCACGGGTCAAGGTTTCACGGGTAAGTTTCACGGGTAAGTTTCACGGGTATGTTTCACGGGTGACGTTTCACGGGTCTAGGTTTCACTGGTAAGTTTCACGGGTCAAGGTTTCACGGGTAAGTTTCACGGGTAAGTTTCACGGGTATGTTTCACGGGTCTAGGTTTCACTGGTAAGTTTCACGGGTCAAGGTTTTACGGGTAAGTTTCACGGGTAAGTTTCACGGGTATGTTTCACGGGTGACGTTTCACGGGTCTAGGTTTCACTGGTAAGTTTCACGGGTCAAGGTTTCACGGGTAAGTTTCACGGGTAAGTTTCACGGGTGACGATTCACGGGTCTAGGTTTCACTGGTAAGTTTCACGGGTCAAGGTTTCAAGGGTAAGTTTTACGGGTAAGTTTCACGGGTATGTTTCACGGGTGACGTTTCACGGGTCTAGGTTTCACTGGAAAGTTTCACGGGTCAAGGTTTCACGGGAAAGTTTCACGGGTAAGTTTTACGGGTATGTTTTACAGGTGACGTTTCACGGGTCTAGGTTTCACTGGTAAGTTTCACGGGTCAAGGTTTCACGAGTAAGTTTCACGGGTAAGTTTCACGGGTATGTTTCGCGGGTGACGTTTCACGGGTCTAGGTTTCACTGGTAAGTTTCACGGGTCAAGGTTTCACGGGTAAGTTTCACGGGTAAGTTTTACGGGTGACGTTTCACGGGTCTATTTTTCACTGGTAAGTTTCACGGGTCAAGGTTTCACGGGTAAGTTTCACGTGTAAGTTTCACGGGTAAGTTTCACGGGTGACGTTTCACGGGTCTAGGTTTCACTGGTAAGTTTCACGGGTCAAGGTTTCACGGGTAAGTTTCACGGGTAAGTTTCACGGGTGACGTTTCACGGGTCTAGGTTTCACTGGTAAGTTTCACGGGTCAAGGTTTCACGGGTAAGTTTCACGGGTAAGTTTCACGGGTAAGTTTCACGAGTAAGTTTCACGGGTGACGTTTCACGGGTCTAGGTTTCACTGGTAAGTTTCACGGGTCAAGGTTTCACGGGTAAGTTTCACGGGTAAGTTTCACGGGTGACGTTTCACGGGTCTAGGTTTCACTGGTAAGTTTCACGGGTCAAGGTTTCACGGGTAAGTTTCACGGGTAAGTTTCACGGGTATGTTTCAAGGGTGACGTTTCACGGGTCTAGGTTTCACTGGTAAGTTTCACGGGTCAAGGTTATACGGGTAAGTTTCACGGGTAAGTTTCACGGGTATGTTTCACGGGTATGTTTCACGGGTGACGTTTCACGGGTCTAGGTTTCACTGGTAAGTTTCACGGGTCAAGGTTTTACGGGTAAGTTTCACGGGTCTAGGTTTCACTGGTAAGTTTCACGGGTCAAAGTTTCACGGGTGACGTTTCACGGGTCTAGGTTTCACTGGAAAGTTTCACGGGTCAAGGTTTCACGGGTAAGTTTCACGGGTAAGTTTCACGGGTATGTTTCACGGGTGACGTTTCACGGGTCTAGGTTTCACTGGTAAATTTCACGGGTAAGTTTTACGGGTAAGTTTCACGGGTGACGTTTCACGGGTGACGTTTCACGGGTCTAGGTTTCACTGGTAAGTTTCACGGGTCAAGGTTTCAAGGGTAAGTTTCACGGGTAAGTTTCACGGGTATGTTTCACGGGTGACGTTTCACGGGTCTAGGTTTCACTGGAAAGTTTCACGGGTCAAGGTTTCACGGGTAAGTTTCAAGGGTAAGTTTCACGGGTAAGTTTTACGGGTATGTTTTACAGGTGACGTTTCACGGGTCTAGGTTTCACTGGTAAGTTTCACGGGTCAAGGTTTCACGGGTAAGTTTTACGGGTAAGTTTCACGGGTAAGTTTCACGGGTAAGTTTCACGGGTATGTTTCACGGGTGACGTTTCACGGGTCTAGGTTTCACTGGTAAGTTTTACGGGTCAAGGTTTCACGGGTAAGTTTCACGGGTAAGTTTCACGGGTAAGTTTCACGGGTATGTTTCACGGTTATGTTTCACGGGTGACGTTTCACGGGTCTAGGTTTCACTGGTAAGTTTCACGGGTCAAGGTTTCACGGGTAAGTTTCACGGGTATGTTTCACGGGTGACGTTTCACGGGTCTAGGTTTCACTGGAAAGTTTCACGGGTCAAGGTTTCACGGGTAAGTTTCACGGGTAAGTTTTACGGGTATGTTTTACAGGTGACGTTTCACGGGTCTAGGTTTCACTGGTAAGTTTCACGGGTAAGTTTCACGGGTAAGTTTCACGGGTATGTTTTACGGGTGACGTTTCACGGGTCTAGGTTTCACTGGTAAGTTTCACGGGTCAAGGTTTCACGGGTATGTTTCACGGGTGACGTTTCACGGGTCTAGGTTTCACTGGTAAGTTTCACGGGTCAAGGTTTCACGGGTAAGTTTCACTGGTAAGTTTCACGGGTATGTTTCACGGGTGACGTTTCACGGGTCTAGGTTTCACTGGTAAGTTTCACTGGTCAAGGTTTCATGGTTAAGTTTCACGGGTAAGTTTCACGGGTATGTTTCACGGGTGACGTTTCACGGGTCTAGGTTTCACTGGTAAGTTTCACGGGTCAAGGTTTCACGGGTAAGTTTCACGGGTAAGTTTCACGGGTATGTTTCACGGGTGACGTTTCACGGGTCTAGGTTTCACTGGTAAGTTTCACGGGTCAAGGTTTTACGGGTAAGTTTCACGGGTAAGTTTCACGGGTGACGTTTCACGGGTATAGGTTTCACTGGTAAGTTTCACGAGTCAAGGTTTTACGGGTAAGTTTCACGGGTCTAGGTTTCACTGGTAAGTTTCACGGGTCAAGGTTTCACGGGTAAGTTTCACGGGTAAGTTTCACGGGTTTGTTTCACGGGTGACGTTTCACGGGTCTAGGTTTCACTGGAAAGTTTCACGGGTCAAGGTTTCACGGGTAAGTTTCAAGGGTAAGTTTCACGGGTATGTTTCACGGGTGACGTTTCACGGGTCTAGGTTTCACTGGTAAGTTTCACGGGTCAAGGTTTCACGGGTAAGTTTCACGGGTAAGTTTCACGGGTATGTTTCACGGGTGACGTTTTACGGGTCTAGGTTTCACTGGTAAATTTCACGGGTCAAGGTTTCACGGGTAAGTTTTACGGGTAAGTTTCACGGGTAAGTTTCACGGGTATGTTTCGCGGGTGACGTTTCACGGGTCTAGGTTTCACGGGTAAGTTTCACGGGTAAAATTCACGGGTATGTTTCACGGGAATGTTTCACGGGTGACGTTTCACGGGTCTAGGTTTCACTGGTAAGTTTCACGGGTCAAGGTTTCACGGGTAAGTTTCACGGGTAAGTTTCACGGGTAAGTTTCACGGGTATGTTTCACGGGTGACGTTTCACGGGTCTAGGTTTCACTGGTAAGTTTCACGGGTCAAGGTTTCACGGGTAAGTTTCACGGGTAAGTTTCACGGGTATGTTTCACGGGTGACGTTTCACGGGTCTAGGTTTCACTGGTAAGTTTCACGGGTCAAGGTTTCACGGGTAAGTTTCACGGGTAAGTTTCACGGGTATGTTTCACGGGTGACGTTTCACGGGTCTAGGTTTCACTGGTAAGTTTCACGGGTCAAGGTTTTACGGGTAAGTTTCACGGGTAAGTTTCACGGGTATGTTTCACGGGTGACGTTTCACGGGTCTAGGTTTCACTGGTAAGTTTCACGAGTCAATTTTTCACGGGTAAGTTTCACGGGTAAGTTTTACGGGTAAGTTTCACGGGTGACGTTTTACGGGTGACGTTTCACGGGTCTAGGTTTCACTGGTAAGTTTCACGGGTCAAGGTTTCACGGGTAAGTTTCACGGGTAAGTTTCACGGGTATGTTTCACGGGTGACGTTTCACGGGTCTAGGTTTCACTGGTAAGTTTTACGGGTCAAGGTTTCACGGGTAAGTTTTACGGGTAAGTTTCACGGGTAAGTTTCACGGGTATGTTTCACGGGTGACGTTTCACGGGTCTAGGTTTTACTGGTAAGTTTAACGGGTCAAGGTTTCACGGGTAAGTTTTACGGGTAAGTTTCACGGGTATGTTTTACTAGTATGTTTCACGGGTGACGTTTCACGGGTCTAGGTTTCACTGGTAAGTTTCACGGGTCAAGGTTTCACGGGTAAGTTTCACGGGTAAGTTTCACGGGTATGTTTCACGGGTGACGTTTCACGGGTCTAGGTTTCACTGGTAAGTTTCACGGGTCAAGGTTTCACGGGTAAGTTTCACGGGTAAGTTTCACGGGTAAGTTACACGGGTATGTTTCACGGGTGACGTTTCACGGGTCTAGGTTTCACTGGTAAGTTTCACGGGTCAAGGTTTCACGGGTAAGTTTCACGGGTAAGTTTCACGGGTATGTTTCACGGGTGACGTTTCACGGGTCTAGGTTTCACTGGTAAGTTTCACGGGTCAAGGTTTTACGGGTAAGTTTCACGGGTAAGTTTCACGGGTATGTTTCACGGGTGACGTTTCACGGGTCTAGGTTTCACTGGTAAGTTTCACGAGTCAAGGATTCACGGGTAAGTTTCACGGGTAAGTTTTACGGGTAAGTTTCACGGGTGACGTTTCACGGGTCTAGGTTTCACTGGTAAGTTTCACGGGTCAAGGTTTCACGGGTAAGTTTCACGGGTATGTTTCACGGGTGACGTTTCACGGGTCTAGGTTTCACTGGAAAGTTTCACAGGTCAAGGTTTCACGGGTAAGTTTCACGGGTAAGTTTTACGGGTATGTTTTACAGGTGACGTTTCACGGGTCTAGGTTTCACTGGTAAGTTTCACGGGTCAAGGTTTCACGGGTAAGTTTCACGGGTGACGTTTCACGGGTCTAGGTTTCACTGGTAAGTTTCACGGGTCAAGGTTTCACGGGTAAGTTTCACGGGTAAGTTTCACGGGTGACGTTTCACGGGTCTAGGTTTCACTGGTAAGTTTCACGGGTCAAGGTTTCACGGGTAAGTTTCACGGGTAAGTTTCACGGGTATGTTTCAAGGGTGACGTTTCACGGGTCTAGGTTTCACTGGTAAGTTTCACGGGTCAAGGTTTCACGGGTAAGTTTCACGGGTAAGTTTCACGGGTATGTTTCACGGGTGACGTTTCACGGGTCTAGGTTTCACTGGTAAGTTTCACGGGTCAAGGTTTTACGGGTAAGTTTCACGGGTCTAGGTTTCACTGGTAAGTTTCACGGGTCAAGGTTTCACGGGTAAGTTTCACGGGTAAGTTTCACGGGTTTGTTTCACGGGTGACGTTTCACGGGTCTAGGTTTACTGGAAAGTTTCACGGGTCAAGGTTTCACGGGTAAGTTTCACGGGTAAGTTTCACGGGTATGTTTCACGGGTGACGTTTCACGGGTCTAGGTTTCACTGGTAAGTTTCACGGGTCAAGGTTTCACGGGTAAGTTTTACGGGTAAGTTTCACGGGTGACGTTTCACGGGTGACGTTTCACGGGTCTAGGTTTCACTGGTAAGTTTCACGGGTCAAGGTTTCAAGGGTAAGTTTCACGGGTAAGTTTCACGGGTATGTTTCACGGGTGACGTTTCACGGGTCTAGGTTTCACTGGAAAGTTTCACGGGTCAAGGTTTCACGGGTAAGTTTCAAGGGTAAGTTTCACGGGTAAGTTTTACGGGTATGTTTTACAGGTGACGTTTCACGGGTCTAGGTTTCACTGGTAAGTTTCACGGGTCAAGGTTTCACGGGTAAGTTTTACGGGTAAGTTTCACGGGTAAGTTTCACGGGTAAGTTTCACGGGTATGTTTCACGGGTGACGTTTCACGGGTCTAGGTTTCACTGGTAAGTTTCACGGGTCAAGGTTTCACGTGTAAGTTTCACGGGTAAGTTTCACGGGTAAGTTTCACGGGTATGTTTCACGGGTATGTTTTACGGGTGACGTTTCACGGGTCTAGGTTTCACTGGTAAGTTTAACGGGTCAAGGTTTCACGGGTAAGTTTTACGAGTAAGTTTCACGGTTATGTTTTACGGGTATGTTTCACGGGTGACGTTTCACGGGTCTAGGTTTCACTGGTAAGTTTCACGGGTCAAGGTTTCACGGGTAAGTTTCACGGGTAAGTTTCACGGGTATGTTTCACGGGTGACGTTTCACGGGTCTAGGTTTCACTGGTAAGTTTCACGGGTCAAGGTTTCACGGGTAAGTTTCACGGGTAAGTTTCACGGGTATGTTTCACGGGTGACGTTTCACGGGTCTAGGTTTCACTGGTAAGTTTCACGGGTCAAGGTTTCACGGGTAAGTTTCACGGGTAAGTTTCACGGGTATGTTTCACGGGTGACGTTTCACGGGTCTAGGTTTCACTGGTAAGTTTCACGGGTCAAGGTTTTACGGGTAAGTTTCACGGGTAAGTTTCACGGGTATGTTTCACGGGTGACGTTTCACGGGTCTAGGTTTCACTGGTAAGTTTCACGAGTCAAGGATTCACGGGTAAGTTTCACGGGTAAGTTTTACGGGTAAGTTTCACGGGTGACGTTTCACGGGTCTAGGTTTCACTGGTAAGATTCACGGGTCAAGGTTTCACGGGTAAGTTTCACGGGTAAGTTTCACGGGTGACGTTTCACGGGTCTAGGTTTCACTGGTAAGTTTCACGGGTCAAGGTTTCACGGGTAAGTTTCACGGGTAAGTTTCACGGGTATGTTTCAAGGGTGACGTTTCACGGGTCTAGGTTTCACTGGTAAGTTTCACGGGTCAAGGTTTCACGGGTAAGTTTCACTGGTAAGTTTCACGGGTATGTTTCACGGGTGACGTTTCACGGGTCTAGGTTTCACTGGTAAGTTTCACGGGTCAAGGTTTTACGGGTAAGTTTCACGGGTCTAGGTTTCACTGGTAAGTTTCACGGGTCAAGGTTTCACGGGTAAGTTTCACGGGTAAGTTTCACGGGTAAGTTTCACGGGTATGTTTCACGGGTGACGTTTCACGGGTCTAGGTTTCACTGGAAAGTTTCACGGGTCAAGGTTTCACGGGTAAGTTTCACGGGTAAGTTTCACTTGTAAGTTTCACGGGTATGTTTCACGGGTGACGTTTCACGGGTCTAGGTTTCACTGGTAAGTTTCACGGGTCAAGGTTTCACGGGTAAGTTTCACGGGTATGTTTCACGGGTGACGTTTCACGGGTCTAGGTTTCACTGGTAAGTTTCACGGGTCAAGGTTTTACGGGTAAGTTTCACGGGTAAGTTTCACGGGTGACGTTTCACGGGTATAGGTTTCACTGGTAAGTTTCACGAGTCAAGGTTTTACGGGTAAGTTTCACGGGTCTAGGTTTCACTGGTAAGTTTCACGGGTCAAGGTTTCACGGGTAAGTTTCACGGGTAAGTTTCACGGGTATGTTTCACGGGTGACGTTTTACGGGTCTAGGTTTCACTGGTAAATTTCACGGGTCAAGGTTTCACGGGTAAGTTTTACGGGTAAGTTTCACGGGTAAGTTTCACGGGTATGTTTCACGGGTGACGTTTCACGGGTCTAGGTTTCACGGGTAAGTTTCACGGGTAAAATTCACGGGTATGTTTCACGGGAATGTTTCACGGGTGACGTTTCACGGGTCTAGGTTTCACTGGTAAGTTTCACGGGTCAAGGTTTCACGGGTAAGTTTCACGGGTAAGTTTCACGGGTAAGTTTCACGGGTATGTTTCACGGGTGACGTTTCACGGGTCTAGGTTTCACTGGTAAGTTTCACGGGTCAAGGTTTCACGGGTAAGTTTCACGGGTAAGTTTCACGGGTATGTTTCACGGGTGACGTTTCACGGGTCTAGGTTTCACTGGTAAGTTTCACGGGTCAAGGTTTCACGGGTAAGTTTCACGGGTAAGTTTCACGGGTATGTTTCACGGGTGACGTTTCACGGGTCTAGGTTTCACTGGTAAGTTTCACGGGTCAAGGTTTTACGGGTAAGTTTCACGGGTAAGTTTCACGGGTATGTTTCACGGGTGACGTTTCACGGGTCTAGGTTTCACTGGTAAGTTTCACGAGTCAATTTTTCACGGGTAAGTTTCACGGGTAAGTTTTACGGGTAAGTTTCACGGGTGACGTTTTACGGGTGACGTTTCACGGGTCTAGGTTTCACTGGTAAGTTTCACGGGTCAAGGTTTCACGGGTAAGTTTCACGGGTAAGTTTCACGGGTATGTTTCACGGGTGACGTTTCACGGGTCTAGGTTTCACTGGTAAGTTTCACGGGTCAAGGTTTCACGGGTAAGTTTTACGGGTAAGTTTCACGGGTAAGTTTCACGGGTATGTTTCACGGGTGACGTTTCACGGGTCTAGGTTTTACTGGTAAGTTTAACGGGTCAAGGTTTCACGGGTAAGTTTTACGGGTAAGTTTCACGGGTATGTTTTACTAGTATGTTTCACGGGTGACGTTTCACGGGTCTAGGTTTCACTGGTAAGTTTCACGGGTCAAGGTTTCACGGGTAAGTTTCACGGGTAAGTTTCACGGGTATGTTTCACGGGTGACGTTTCACGGGTCTAGGTTTCACTGGTAAGTTTCACGGGTCAAGGTTTCACGGGTAAGTTTCACGGGTAAGTTTCACGGGTAAGTTACACGGGTATGTTTCACGGGTGACGTTTCACGGGTCTAGGTTTCACTGGTAAGTTTCACGGGTCAAGGTTTCACGGGTAAGTTTCACGGGTAAGTTTCACGGGTATGTTTCACGGGTGACGTTTCACGGGTCTAGGTTTCACTGGTAAGTTTCACGGGTCAAGGTTTTACGGGTAAGTTTCACGGGTAAGTTTCACGGGTATGTTTCACGGGTGACGTTTCACGGGTCTAGGTTTCACTGGTAAGTTTCACGAGTCAAGGATTCACGGGTAAGTTTCACGGGTAAGTTTTACGGGTAAGTTTCACGGGTGACGTTTCACGGGTCTAGGTTTCACTGGTAAGTTTCACGGGTCAAGGTTTCACGGGTAAGTTTCACGGGTATGTTTCACGGGTGACGTTTCACGGGTCTAGGTTTCACTGGTAAGTTTCACGGGTCAAGGTTTCACGGGTAAGTTTCACGGGTAAGTTTCACGGGTATGTTTCAAGGGTGACGTTTCACGGGTCTAGGTTTCACTGGTAAGTTTCACGGGTCAAGGTTTCACGGGTAAGTTTCACGGGTGACGTTTCACGGGTCTAGGTTTCACTGGTAAGTTTCACGGGTCAAGGTTTCACGGGTAAGTTTCACGGGTAAGTTTCACGGGTGACGTTTCACGGGTCTAGGTTTCACTGGTAAGTTTCACGGGTCAAGGTTTCACGGGTAAGTTTCACGGGTAAGTTTCACGGGTATGTTTCAAGGGTGACGTTTCACGGGTCTAGGTTTCACTGGTAAGTTTCACGGGTCAAGGTTTCACGGGTAAGTTTCACGGGTAAGTTTCACGGGTATGTTTCACGGGTGACGTTTCACGGGTCTAGGTTTCACTGGTAAGTTTCACGGGTCAAGGTTTCAAGGGTAAGTTTCACGGGTAAGTTTCACGGGTATGTTTCACGGGTGACGTTTCACGGGTCTAGGTTTCACTGGAAAGTTTCACGGGTCAAGGTTTCACGGGTAAGTTTCAAGGGTAAGTTTCACGGGTAAGTTTTACGGGTATGTTTTACAGGTGACGTTTCACGGGTCTAGGTTTCACTTTTAAGTTTCACGGGTCAAGGTTTCACGGGTAAGTTTTACGGGTAAGTTTCACGGGTAAGTTTCACGGGTAAGTTTCACGGGTATGTTTCACGGGTGACGTTTCACGGGTCTAGGTTTCACTGGTAAGTTTCACGGGTCAAGGTTTCACGTGTAAGTTTCACGGGTAAGTTTCACGGGTAAGTTTCACGGGTATGTTTCACGGGTATGTTTTACGGGTGACGTTTCACGGGTCTAGGTTTCACTGGTAAGTTTAACGGGTCAAGGTTTCACGGGTAAGTTTTACGAGTAAGTTTCACGGGTATGTTTTACGGGTATGTTTCACGGGTGACGTTTCACGGGTCTAGGTTTCACTGGTAAGTTTCACGGGTCAAGGTTTCACGGGTAAGTTTCACGGGTAAGTTTCACGGGTATGTTTCACGGGTGACGTTTCACGGGTCTAGGTTTCACTGGTAAGTTTCACGGGTCAAGGTTTCACGGGTAAGTTTCACGGGTAAGTTTCACGGGTATGTTTCACGGGTATGTTTCACGGGTGACGTTTCACGGGTCTAGGTTTCACTGGTAAGTTTCACGGGTCAAGGTTTCACGGGTAAGTTTCACGGGTAAGTTTCACGGGTATGTTTCACGGGTGACGTTTCACGGGTCTAGGTTTCACTGGTAAGTTTCACGGGTCAAGGTTTTACGGGTAAGTTTCACGGGTAAGTTTCACGGGTATGTTTCACGGGTGACGTTTCACGGGTCTAGGTTTCACTGGTAAGTTTCACGGGTCAAGGTTTCACGGGTAAGTTTCACGGGTAAGTTTCACGGGTGACGATTCACGGGTCTAGGTTTCACTGGTAAGTTTCACGGGTCAAGGTTTCAAGGGTAAGTTTTACGGGTAAGTTTCACGGGTATGTTTCACGGGTGACGTTTCACGGGTCTAGGTTTCACTGGAAAGTTTCACGGGTCAAGGTTTCACGGGAAAGTTTCACGGGTAAGTTTTACGGGTATGTTTTACAGGTGACGTTTCACGGGTCTAGGTTTCACTGGTAAGTTTCACGGGTCAAGGTTTCACGAGTAAGTTTCACGGGTAAGTTTCACGGGTATGTTTCGCGGGTGACGTTTCACGGGTCTAGGTTTCACTGGTAAGTTTCACGGGTCAAGGTTTCACGGGTAAGTTTCACGGGTAAGTTTTACGGGTGACGTTTCACGGGTCTATTTTTCACTGGTAAGTTTCACGGGTCAAGGTTTCACGGGTAAGTTTCACGTGTAAGTTTCACGGGTAAGTTTCACGGGTGACGTTTCACGGGTCTAGGTTTCACTGGTAAGTTTCACGGGTCAAGGTTTCACGGGTAAGTTTCACGGGTAAGTTTCACGGGTGACGTTTCACGGGTCTAGGTTTCACTGGTAAGTTTCACGGGTCAAGGTTTCACGGGTAAGTTTCACGGGTAAGTTTCACGGGTAAGTTTCACGAGTAAGTTTCACGGGTGACGTTTCACGGGTCTAGGTTTCACTGGTAAGTTTCACGGGTCAAGGTTTCACGGGTAAGTTTCACGGGTAAGTTTCACGGGTGACGTTTCACGGGTCTAGGTTTCACTGGTAAGTTTCACGGGTCAAGGTTTCACGGGTAAGTTTCACGGGTAAGTTTCACGGGTATGTTTCAAGGGTGACGTTTCACGGGTCTAGGTTTCACTGGTAAGTTTCACGGGTCAAGGTTATACGGGTAAGTTTCACGGGTAAGTTTCACGGGTATGTTTCACGGGTATGTTTCACGGGTGACGTTTCACGGGTCTAGGTTTCACTGGTAAGTTTCACGGGTCAAGGTTTTACGGGTAAGTTTCACGGGTCTAGGTTTCACTGGTAAGTTTCACGGGTCAAAGTTTCACGGGTGACGTTTCACGGGTCTAGGTTTCACTGGAAAGTTTCACGGGTCAAGGTTTCACGGGTAAGTTTCACGGGTAAGTTTCACGGGTATGTTTCACGGGTGACGTTTCACGGGTCTAGGTTTCACTGGTAAATTTCACGGGTAAGTTTTACGGGTAAGTTTCACGGGTGACGTTTCACGGGTGACGTTTCACGGGTCTAGGTTTTACTGGTAAGTTTCACGGGTCAAGGTTTCAAGGGTAAGTTTCACGGGTAAGTTTCACGGGTATGTTTCACGGGTGACGTTTCACGGGTCTAGGTTTCACTGGAAAGTTTCACGGGTCAAGGTTTCACGGGTAAGTTTCAAGGGTAAGTTTCACGGGTAAGTTTTACGGGTATGTTTTACAGGTGACGTTTCACGGGTCTAGGTTTCACTGGTAAGTTTCACGGGTCAAGGTTTCACGGGTAAGTTTTACGGGTAAGTTTCACGGGTAAGTTTCACGGGTAAGTTTCACGGGTATGTTTCACGGGTGACGTTTCACGGGTCTAGGTTTCACTGGTAAGTTTTACGGGTCAAGGTTTCACGGGTAAGTTTCACGGGTAAGTTTCACGGGTAAGTTTCACGGGTATGTTTCACGGTTATGTTTCACGGGTGACGTTTCACGGGTCTAGGTTTCACTGGTAAGTTTCACGGGTCAAGGTTTCACGGGTAAGTTTCACGGGTATGTTTCACGGGTGACGTTTCACGGGTCTAGGTTTCACTGGAAAGTTTCACGGGTCAAGGTTTCACGGGTAAGTTTCACGGGTAAGTTTTACGGGTATGTTTTACAGGTGACGTTTCACGGGTCTAGGTTTCACTGGTAAGTTTCACGGGTAAGTTTCACGGGTAAGTTTCACGGGTATGTTTTACGGGTGACGTTTCACGGGTCTAGGTTTCACTGGTAAGTTTCACGGGTCAAGGTTTCACGGGTATGTTTCACGGGTGACGTTTCACGGGTCTAGGTTTCACTGGTAAGTTTCACGGGTCAAGGTTTCACGGGTAAGTTTCACTGGTAAGTTTCACGGGTATGTTTCACGGGTGACGTTTCACGGGTCTAGGTTTCACTGGTAAGTTTCACTGGTCAAGGTTTCATGGTTAAGTTTCACGGGTAAGTTTCACGGGTATGTTTCACGGGTGACGTTTCACGGGTCTAGGTTTCACTGGTAAGTTTCACGGGTCAAGGTTTCACGGGTAAGTTTCACGGGTAAGTTTCACGGGTATGTTTCACGGGTGACGTTTCACGGGTCTAGGTTTCACTGGTAAGTTTCACGGGTCAAGGTTTTACGGGTAAGTTTCACGGGTAAGTTTCACGGGTGACGTTTCACGGGTATAGGTTTCACTGGTAAGTTTCACGAGTCAAGGTTTTACGGGTAAGTTTCACGGGTCTAGGTTTCACTGGTAAGTTTCACGGGTCAAGGTTTCACGGGTAAGTTTCACGGGTAAGTTTCACGGGTTTGTTTCACGGGTGACGTTTCACGGGTCTAGGTTTCACTGGAAAGTTTCACGGGTCAAGGTTTCACGGGTAAGTTTCAAGGGTAAGTTTCACGGGTATGTTTCACGGGTGACGTTTCACGGGTCTAGGTTTCACTGGTAAGTTTCACGGGTCAAGGTTTCACGGGTAAGTTTCACGGGTAAGTTTCACGGGTATGTTTCACGGGTGACGTTTTACGGGTCTAGGTTTCACTGGTAAATTTCACGGGTCAAGGTTTCACGGGTAAGTTTTACGGGTAAGTTTCACGGGTAAGTTTCACGGGTATGTTTCGCGGGTGACGTTTCACGGGTCTAGGTTTCACGGGTAAGTTTCACGGGTAAAATTCACGGGTATGTTTCACGGGAATGTTTCACGGGTGACGTTTCACGGGTCTAGGTTTCACTGGTAAGTTTCACGGGTCAAGGTTTCACGGGTAAGTTTCACGGGTAAGTTTCACGGGTAAGTTTCACGGGTATGTTTCACGGGTGACGTTTCACGGGTCTAGGTTTCACTGGTAAGTTTCACGGGTCAAGGTTTCACGGGTAAGTTTCACGGGTAAGTTTCACGGGTATGTTTCACGGGTGACGTTTCACGGGTCTAGGTTTCACTGGTAAGTTTCACGGGTCAAGGTTTCACGGGTAAGTTTCACGGGTAAGTTTCACGGGTATGTTTCACGGGTGACGTTTCACGGGTCTAGGTTTCACTGGTAAGTTTCACGGGTCAAGGTTTTACGGGTAAGTTTCACGGGTAAGTTTCACGGGTATGTTTCACGGGTGACGTTTCGCGGGTCTAGGTTTCACTGGTAAGTTTCACGAGTCAATTTTTCACGGGTAAGTTTCACGGGTAAGTTTTACGGGTAAGTTTCACGGGTGACGTTTTACGGGTGACGTTTCACGGGTCTAGGTTTCACTGGTAAGTTTCACGGGTCAAGGTTTCACGGGTAAGTTTCACGGGTAAGTTTCACGGGTATGTTTCACGGGTGACGTTTCACGGGTCTAGGTTTCACTGGTAAGTTTTACGGGTCAAGGTTTCACGGGTAAGTTTTACGGGTAAGTTTCACGGGTAAGTTTCACGGGTATGTTTCACGGGTGACGTTTCACGGGTCTAGGTTTTACTGGTAAGTTTAACGGGTCAAGGTTTCACGGGTAAGTTTTACGGGTAAGTTTCACGGGTATGTTTTACTAGTATGTTTCACGGGTGACGTTTCACGGGTCTAGGTTTCACTGGTAAGTTTCACGGGTCAAGGTTTCACGGGTAAGTTTCACGGGTAAGTTTCACGGGTATGTTTCACGGGTGACGTTTCACGGGTCTAGGTTTCACTGGTAAGTTTCACGGGTCAAGGTTTCACGGGTAAGTTTCACGGGTAAGTTTCACGGGTAAGTTACACGGGTATGTTTCACGGGTGACGTTTCACGGGTCTAGGTTTCACTGGTAAGTTTCACGGGTCAAGGTTTCACGGGTAAGTTTCACGGGTAAGTTTCACGGGTATGTTTCACGGGTGACGTTTCACGGGTCTAGGTTTCACTGGTAAGTTTCACGGGTCAAGGTTTTACGGGTAAGTTTCACGGGTAAGTTTCACGGGTATGTTTCACGGGTGACGTTTCACGGGTCTAGGTTTCACTGGTAAGTTTCACGAGTCAAGGATTCACGGGTAAGTTTCACGGGTAAGTTTTACGGGTAAGTTTCACGGGTGACGTTTCACGGGTCTAGGTTTCACTGGTAAGTTTCACGGGTCAAGGTTTCACGGGTAAGTTTCACGGGTATGTTTCACGGGTGACGTTTCACGGGTCTAGGTTTCACTGGAAAGTTTCACAGGTCAAGGTTTCACGGGTAAGTTTCACGGGTAAGTTTTACGGGTATGTTTTACAGGTGACGTTTCACGGGTCTAGGTTTCACTGGTAAGTTTCACGGGTCAAGGTTTCACGGGTAAGTTTCACGGGTGACGTTTCACGGGTCTAGGTTTCACTGGTAAGTTTCACGGGTCAAGGTTTCACGGGTAAGTTTCACGGGTAAGTTTCACGGGTGACGTTTCACGGGTCTAGGTTTCACTGGTAAGTTTCACGGGTCAAGGTTTCACGGGTAAGTTTCACGGGTAAGTTTCACGGGTATGTTTCAAGGGTGACGTTTCACGGGTCTAGGTTTCACTGGTAAGTTTCACGGGTCAAGGTTTCACGGGTAAGTTTCACGGGTAAGTTTCACGGGTATGTTTCACGGGTGACGTTTCACGGGTCTAGGTTTCACTGGTAAGTTTCACGGGTCAAGGTTTTACGGGTAAGTTTCACGGGTCTAGGTTTCACTGGTAAGTTTCACGGGTCAAGGTTTCACGGGTAAGTTTCACGGGTAAGTTTCACGGGTTTGTTTCACGGGTGACGTTTCACGGGTCTAGGTTTACTGGAAAGTTTCACGGGTCAAGGTTTCACGGGTAAGTTTCACGGGTAAGTTTCACGGGTATGTTTCACGGGTGACGTTTCACGGGTCTAGGTTTCACTGGTAAGTTTCACGGGTCAAGGTTTCACGGGTAAGTTTTACGGGTAAGTTTCACGGGTGACGTTTCACGGGTGACGTTTCACGGGTCTAGGTTTCACTGGTAAGTTTCACGGGTCAAGGTTTCAAGGGTAAGTTTCACGGGTAAGTTTCACGGGTATGTTTCACGGGTGACGTTTCACGGGTCTAGGTTTCACTGGAAAGTTTCACGGGTCAAGGTTTCACGGGTAAGTTTCAAGGGTAAGTTTCACGGGTAAGTTTTACGGGTATGTTTTACAGGTGACGTTTCACGGGTCTAGGTTTCACTGGTAAGTTTCACGGGTCAAGGTTTCACGGGTAAGTTTTACGGGTAAGTTTCACGGGTAAGTTTCACGGGTAAGTTTCACGGGTATGTTTCACGGGTGACGTTTCACGGGTCTAGGTTTCACTGGTAAGTTTCACGGGTCAAGGTTTCACGTGTAAGTTTCACGGGTAAGTTTCACGGGTAAGTTTCACGGGTATGTTTCACGGGTATGTTTTACGGGTGACGTTTCACGGGTCTAGGTTTCACTGGTAAGTTTAACGGGTCAAGGTTTCACGGGTAAGTTTTACGAGTAAGTTTCACGGTTATGTTTTACGGGTATGTTTCACGGGTGACGTTTCACGGGTCTAGGTTTCACTGGTAAGTTTCACGGGTCAAGGTTTCACGGGTAAGTTTCACGGGTAAGTTTCACGGGTATGTTTCACGGGTGACGTTTCACGGGTCTAGGTTTCACTGGTAAGTTTCACGGGTCAAGGTTTCACGGGTAAGTTTCACGGGTAAGTTTCACGGGTATGTTTCACGGGTGACGTTTCACGGGTCTAGGTTTCACTGGTAAGTTTCACGGGTCAAGGTTTCACGGGTAAGTTTCACGGGTAAGTTTCACGGGTATGTTTCACGGGTGACGTTTCACGGGTCTAGGTTTCACTGGTAAGTTTCACGGGTCAAGGTTTTACGGGTAAGTTTCACGGGTAAGTTTCACGGGTATGTTTCACGGGTGACGTTTCACGGGTCTAGGTTTCACTGGTAAGTTTCACGAGTCAAGGATTCACGGGTAAGTTTCACGGGTAAGTTTTACGGGTAAGTTTCACGGGTGACGTTTCACGGGTCTAGGTTTCACTGGTAAGATTCACGGGTCAAGGTTTCACGGGTAAGTTTCACGGGTAAGTTTCACGGGTGACGTTTCACGGGTCTAGGTTTCACTGGTAAGTTTCACGGGTCAAGGTTTCACGGGTAAGTTTCACGGGTAAGTTTCACGGGTATGTTTCAAGGGTGACGTTTCACGGGTCTAGGTTTCACTGGTAAGTTTCACGGGTCAAGGTTTCACGGGTAAGTTTCACTGGTAAGTTTCACGGGTATGTTTCACGGGTGACGTTTCACGGGTCTAGGTTTCACTGGTAAGTTTCACGGGTCAAGGTTTTACGGGTAAGTTTCACGGGTCTAGGTTTCACTGGTAAGTTTCACGGGTCAAGGTTTCACGGGTAAGTTTCACGGGTAAGTTTCACGGGTAAGTTTCACGGGTATGTTTCACGGGTGACGTTTCACGGGTCTAGGTTTCACTGGAAAGTTTCACGGGTCAAGGTTTCACGGGTAAGTTTCACGGGTAAGTTTCACTTGTAAGTTTCACGGGTATGTTTCACGGGTGACGTTTCACGGGTCTAGGTTTCACTGGTAAGTTTCACGGGTCAAGGTTTCACGGGTAAGTTTCACGGGTAAGTTTCACGGGTATGTTTCACGGGTGACGTTTCACGGGTCTAGGTTTCACTGGTAAGTTTCACGGGTCAAGGTTTTACGGGTAAGTTTCACGGGTAAGTTTCACGGGTGACGTTTCACGGGTATAGGTTTCACTGGTAAGTTTCACGAGTCAAGGTTTTACGGGTAAGTTTCACGGGTCTAGGTTTCACTGGTAAGTTTCACGGGTCAAGGTTTCACGGGTAAGTTTCACGGGTAAGTTTCACGGGTATGTTTCACGGGTGACGTTTTACGGGTCTAGGTTTCACTGGTAAATTTCACGGGTCAAGGTTTCACGGGTAAGTTTTACGGGTAAGTTTCACGGGTAAGTTTCACGGGTATGTTTCACGGGTGACGTTTCACGGGTCTAGGTTTCACGGGTAAGTTTCACGGGTAAAATTCACGGGTATGTTTCACGGGAATGTTTCACGGGTGACGTTTCACGGGTCTAGGTTTCACTGGTAAGTTTCACGGGTCAAGGTTTCACGGGTAAGTTTCACGGGTAAGTTTCACGGGTAAGTTTCACGGGTATGTTTCACGGGTGACGTTTCACGGGTCTAGGTTTCACTGGTAAGTTTCACGGGTCAAGGTTTCACGGGTAAGTTTCACGGGTAAGTTTCACGGGTATGTTTCACGGGTGACGTTTCACGGGTCTAGGTTTCACTGGTAAGTTTCACGGGTCAAGGTTTCACGGGTAAGTTTCACGGGTAAGTTTCACGGGTATGTTTCACGGGTGACGTTTCACGGGTCTAGGTTTCACTGGTAAGTTTCACGGGTCAAGGTTTTACGGGTAAGTTTCACGGGTAAGTTTCACGGGTATGTTTCACGGGTGACGTTTCACGGGTCTAGGTTTCACTGGTAAGTTTCACGAGTCAATTTTTCACGGGTAAGTTTCACGGGTAAGTTTTACGGGTAAGTTTCACGGGTGACGTTTTACGGGTGACGTTTCACGGGTCTAGGTTTCACTGGTAAGTTTCACGGGTCAAGGTTTCACGGGTAAGTTTCACGGGTAAGTTTCACGGGTATGTTTCACGGGTGACGTTTCACGGGTCTAGGTTTCACTGGTAAGTTTCACGGGTCAAGGTTTCACGGGTAAGTTTTACGGGTAAGTTTCACGGGTAAGTTTCACGGGTATGTTTCACGGGTGACGTTTCACGGGTCTAGGTTTTACTGGTAAGTTTAACGGGTCAAGGTTTCACGGGTAAGTTTTACGGGTAAGTTTCACGGGTATGTTTTACTAGTATGTTTCACGGGTGACGTTTCACGGGTCTAGGTTTCACTGGTAAGTTTCACGGGTCAAGGTTTCACGGGTAAGTTTCACGGGTAAGTTTCACGGGTATGTTTCACGGGTGACGTTTCACGGGTCTAGGTTTCACTGGTAAGTTTCACGGGTCAAGGTTTCACGGGTAAGTTTCACGGGTAAGTTTCACGGGTAAGTTACACGGGTATGTTTCACGGGTGACGTTTCACGGGTCTAGGTTTCACTGGTAAGTTTCACGGGTCAAGGTTTCACGGGTAAGTTTCACGGGTAAGTTTCACGGGTATGTTTCACGGGTGACGTTTCACGGGTCTAGGTTTCACTGGTAAGTTTCACGGGTCAAGGTTTTACGGGTAAGTTTCACGGGTAAGTTTCACGGGTATGTTTCACGGGTGACGTTTCACGGGTCTAGGTTTCACTGGTAAGTTTCACGAGTCAAGGATTCACGGGTAAGTTTCACGGGTAAGTTTTACGGGTAAGTTTCACGGGTGACGTTTCACGGGTCTAGGTTTCACTGGTAAGTTTCACGGGTCAAGGTTTCACGGGTAAGTTTCACGGGTATGTTTCACGGGTGACGTTTCACGGGTCTAGGTTTCACTGGAAAGTTTCACGGGTCAAGGTTTCACGGGTAAGTTTCACGGGTAAGTTTTACGGGTATGTTTTACAGGTGACGTTTCACGGGTCTAGGTTTCACTGGTAAGTTTCACGGGTCAAGGTTTCACGGGTAAGTTTCACGGGTGACGTTTCACGGGTCTAGGTTTCACTGGTAAGTTTCACGGGTCAAGGTTTCACGGGTAAGTTTCACGGGTAAGTTTCACGGGTGACGTTTCACGGGTCTAGGTTTCACTGGTAAGTTTCACGGGTCAAGGTTTCACGGGTAAGTTTCACGGGTAAGTTTCACGGGTATGTTTCAAGGGTGACGTTTCACGGGTCTAGGTTTCACTGGTAAGTTTCACGGGTCAAGGTTTCACGGGTAAGTTTCACGGGTAAGTTTCACGGGTATGTTTCACGGGTGACGTTTCACGGGTCTAGGTTTCACTGGTAAGTTTCACGGGTCAAGGTTTTACGGGTAAGTTTCACGGGTCTAAGTTTCACTGGTAAGTTTCACGGGTCAAGGTTTCACGGGTAAGTTTCACGGGTAAGTTTCACGGGTTTGTTTCACGGGTGACGTTTCACGGGTCTAGGTTTCACTGGAAAGTTTCACGGGTCAAGGTTTCACGGGTAAGTTTCACGGGTAAGTTTCACGGGTATGTTTCACGGGTGACGTTTCACGGGTCTAGGTTTCACTGGTAAGTTTCACGGGTCAAGGTTTCACGGGTAAGTTTTACGGGTAAGTTTCACGGGTGACGTTTCACGGGTGACGTTTCACGGGTCTAGGTTTCACTGGTAAGTTTCACGGGTCAAGGTTTCAAGGGTAAGTTTCACGGGTAAGTTTCACGGGTATGTTTCACGGGTGACGTTTCACGGGTCTAGGTTTCACTGGAAAGTTTCACGGGTCAAGGTTTCACGGGTAAGTTTCAAGGGTAAGTTTCACGGGTAAGTTTTACGGGTATGTTTTACAGGTGACGTTTCACGGGTCTAGGTTTCACTGGTAAGTTTCACGGGTCAAGGTTTCACGGGTAAGTTTTACGGGTAAGTTTCACGGGTAAGTTTCACGGGTAAGTTTCACGGGTATGTTTCACGGGTGACGTTTCACGGGTCTAGGTTTCACTGGTAAGTTTCACGGGTCAAGGTTTCACGTGTAAGTTTCACGGGTAAGTTTCACGGGTAAGTTTCACGGGTATGTTTCACGGGTATGTTTTACGGGTGACGTTTCACGGGTCTAGGTTTCACTGGTAAGTTTAACGGGTCAAGGTTTCACGGGTAAGTTTTACGAGTAAGTTTCACGGGTATGTTTTACGGGTATGTTTCACGGGTGACGTTTCACGGGTCTAGGTTTCACTGGTAAGTTTCACGGGTCAAGGTTTCACGGGTAAGTTTCACGGGTAAGTTTCACGGGTATGTTTCACGGGTGACGTTTCACGGGTCTAGGTTTCACTGGTAAGTTTCACGGGTCAAGGTTTCACGGGTAAGTTTCACGGGTAAGTTTCACGGGTATGTTTCACGGGTGACGTTTCACGGGTCTAGGTTTCACTGGTAAGTTTCACGGGTCAAGGTTTCACGGGTAAGTTTCACGGGTAAGTTCCACGGGTATGTTTCACGGGTGACGTTTCACGGGTCTAGGTTTCACTGGTAAGTTTCACGGGTCAAGGTTTTACGGGTAAGTTTCACGGGTAAGTTTCACGGGTATGTTTCACGGGTGACGTTTCACGGGTCTAGGTTTCACTGGTAAGTTTCACGAGTCAAGGATTCACGGGTAAGTTTCACGGGTAAGTTTTACGGGTAAGTTTCACGGGTGACGTTTCACGGGTCTAGGTTTCACTGGTAAGATTCACGGGTCAAGGTTTCACGGGTAAGTTTCACGGGTAAGTTTCACGGGTGACGTTTCACGGGTCTAGGTTTCACTGGTAAGTTTCACGGGTCAAGGTTTCACGGGTAAGTTTCACGGGTAAGTTTCACGGGTATGTTTCAAGGGTGACGTTTCACGGGTCTAGGTTTCACTGGTAAGTTTCACGGGTCAAGGTTTCACGGGTAAGTTTCACTGGTAAGTTTCACGGGTATGTTTCACGGGTGACGTTTCACGGGTCTAGGTTTCACTGGTAAGTTTCACGGGTCAAGGTTTTACGGGTAAGTTTCACGGGTCTAGGTTTCACTGGTAAGTTTCACGGGTCAAGGTTTCACGGGTAAGTTTCACGGGTAAGTTTCACGGGTAAGTTTCACGGGTATGTTTCACGGGTGACGTTTCACGGGTCTAGGTTTCACTGGAAAGTTTCACGGGTCAAGGTTTCACGGGTAAGTTTCACGGGTAAGTTTCACTTGTAAGTTTCACGGGTATGTTTCACGGGTGACGTTTCACGGGTCTAGGTTTCACTGGTAAGTTTCACGGGTCAAGGTTTCACGGGTAAGTTTTACGGGTAAGTTTCACGGGTGACGTTTCACGGGTGACGTTTCACGGGTCTAGGTTTTACTGGTAAGTTTCACGGGTCAAGGTTTCAAGGGTAAGTTTCACGGGTAAGTTTCACGGGTATGTTTCACGGGTGACGTTTCACGGGTCTAGGTTTCACTGGAAAGTTTCACGGGTCAAGGTTTCACGGGTAAGTTTCAAGGGTAAGTTTCACTGGTAAGTTTTACGGGTATGTTTTACATTTGACGTTTCACGGGTCTAGGTTTCACTGGTAAGTTTCACGGGTCAAGGTTTCACGGGTAAGTTTCACGGGTAAGTTTCACGGGTAAGTTTCACGGGTAAGTTTCACGGGTAAGTTTCATGGGTGACGTTTCACGGGTCTAGGTTTCACTGGTAAGTTTCACGGGTCAAGGTTTCACGGGTAAGTTTCACGGGTAAGTTTCACGGGTGACGTTTCACGGGTCTAGGTTTCACTGGTAAGTTTCACGGGTCAAGGTTTCACGGGTAAGTTTCACGGGTATGTTTCACGGGTGACGTTTCACGGGTCTAGGTTTCACTGGAAAGTTTCACGGGTCAAGGTTTCACGGGTAAGTTTCAAGGGTAAGTTTCACAGGTAAGTTTTACGGGTATGTTTTACAGGTGACATTTCACGGGTCTAGGTTTCACTGGTAAGTTTCACGGGTCAAGGTTTCACGGGTAGGTTTCACGGGTAAGTTTCACGGGTAAGTTTCACGGGTATGTTTCATGGGTGATGTTTCACGGGTCTAGGTTTCACTGGTAAGTTTCGCGGGTCAAGGTTTCACGGGTAAGTTTCACGGGTAAGTTTCACGGGTATGTTTCACGGGTGACGTTTCACGGGTCTAGGTTTCACTGGTAAGTTTCACGGGTCAAGGTTTCACGGGTAAGTTTCACGGGTAAGTTTCACGGGTAAGTTTCACGGGTAAGTTTCACGGGTATGTTTCACGGGTGACGTTTCACGGGTCTAGGATTCACTGGTAAGTTTCACGGGTCAAGGCTTCACGGGTAAGTTTCACGGGTAAGTTTCACGGGTATGTTTCACGGGTGACGTTTCACGGGTCTAGGTTTCACTGGTAAGTTTCACGGTTCAAGGTTTCACGGGTAAGTTTCACGGGTAAGTTTCACGGGTATGTTTCACGGGTGACGTTTCACGGGTCTAGGTTTCACTGGTAAGTTTCACGGGTCAAGGTTTTACGGGAAAATTTCACGGGTAAGTTTCACGGGTATGTTTCACGGGTGACGTTTCACGGGTCTAGGTTTCACTGGTAAGTTTCACGGGTCAAGGTTTCACGGGTAAGTTTCACTGGTAAGTTTCACGGGTATGTTTCACGGGTGACGTTTCACGGGTCTAGGTTTCACTGGTAAGTTTCACTGGTCAAGGTTTCATGGTTAAGTTTCACGGGTAAGTTTCACGGGTATGTTTCACGGGTGACGTTTCACGGGTCTAGGTTTCACTGGTAAGTTTCACGGGTCAAGGTTTCACGGGTAAGTTTCACGGGTAAGTTTCACGGGTATGTTTCACGGGTGACGTTTCACGGGTCTAGGTTTCACTGGTAAGTTTCACGGGTCAAGGTTTTACGGGTAAGTTTCACGGGTAAGTTTCACGGGTGACGTTTCACGGGTATAGGTTTCACTGGTAAGTTTCACGAGTCAAGGTTTTACGGGTAAGTTTCACGGGTCTAGGTTTCACTGGTAAGTTTCACGGGTCAAGGTTTCACGGGTAAGTTTCACGGGTAAGTTTCACGGGTATGTTTCACGGGTGACGTTTCACGGGTCTAGGTTTCACTGGAAAGTTTCACGGGTCAAGGTTTCACGGGTAAGTTTCAAGGGTAAGTTTCACGGGTATGTTTCACGGGTGACGTTTCACGGGTCTAGGTTTCACTGGTAAGTTTCACGGGTCAAGGTTTCACGGGTAAGTTTCACGGGTAAGTTTCACGGGTATGTTTCACGGGTCACGTTTTACGGGTCTAGGTTTCACTGGTAAATTTCACGGGTCAAGGTTTCACGGGTAAGTTTTACGGGTAAGTTTCACGGGTAAGTTTCACGGGTATGTTTCACGGGTGACGTTTCACGGGTCTAGGTTTCACTGGTAAGTTTCACGGGTCAAGGTTTCACGGGTGACGTTTCACGGGTCTAGGTTTCACTGGTAAGTTTCACGAGTCAAGGATTCACGGGTAAGTTTCACGGGTAAGTTTTACGGGTAAGTTTCACGGGTGACGTTTCACGGGTCTAGGTTTCACTGGTAAGTTTCACGGGTCAAGGTTTCACGGGTAAGTTTCACGGGTATGTTTCACGGGTGACGTTTCACGGGTCTAGGTTTCACTGGAAAGTTTCACGGGTCAAGGTTTCACGGGTAAGTTTCACGGGTAAGTTTTACGGGTATGTTTTACAGGTGACGTTTCACGGGTCTAGGTTTCACTGGTAAGTTTCACGGGTCAAGGTTTCACGGGTAAGTTTCACGGGTGACGTTTCACGGGTCTAGGTTTCACTGGTAAGTTTCACGGGTCAAGGTTTCACGGGTAAGTTTCACGGGTAAGTTTCACGGGTGACGTTTCACGGGTCTAGGTTTCACTGGTAAGTTTCACGGGTCAAGGTTTCACGGGTAAGTTTCACGGGTAAGTTTCACGGGTATGTTTCAAGGGTGACGTTTCACGGGTCTAGGTTTCACTGGTAAGTTTCACGGGTCAAGGTTTCACGGGTAAGTTTCACGGGTAAGTTTCACGGGTATGTTTCACGGGTGACGTTTCACGGGTCTAGGTTTCACTGGTAAGTTTCACGAGTCAAGGTTTTACGGGTAAGTTTCACGGGTCTAGGTTTCACTGGTAAGTTTCACGGGTCAAGGTTTCACGTGTAAGTTTCACGGGTAAGTTTCACGGGTTTGTTTCACGGGTGACGTTTCACGGGTCTAGGTTTCACTGGAAAGTTTCACGGGTCAAGGTTTCACGGGTAAGTTTCACGGGTAAGTTTCACGGGTATGTTTCACGGGTGACGTTTCACGGGTCTAGGTTTCACTGGTAAGTTTCACGGGTCAAGGTTTCACGGGTAAGTTTTACGGGTAAGTTTCACGGGTGACGTTTCACGGGTGACGTTTCACGGGTCTAGGTTTCACTGGTAAGTTTCACGGGTCAAGGTTTCAAGGGTAAGTTTCACGGGTAAGTTTCACGGGTATGTTTCACGGGTGACGTTTCACGGGTCTAGGTTTCACTGGAAAGTTTCACGGGTCAAGGTTTCACGGGTAAGTTTCAAGGGTAAGTTTCACGGGTAAGTTTTACGGGTATGTTTTACAGGTGACGTTTCACGGGTCTAGGTTTCACTGGTAAGTTTCACGGGTCAAGGTTTCACGGGTAAGTTTTACGGGTAAGTTTCACGGGTAAGTTTCACGGGTAAGTTTCACGGGTATGTTTCACGGGTGACGTTTCACGGGTCTAGGTTTCACTGGTAAGTTTCACGGGTCAAGGTTTCACGTGTAAGTTTCACGGGTAAGTTTCACGGGTAAGTTTCACGGGTATGTTTCACGGGTATGTTTCACGGGTGACGTTTCACGGGTCTAGGTTTCACTGGTAAGTTTAACGGGTCAAGGTTTCACGGGTAAGTTTTACGAGTAAGTTTCACGGGTATGTTTTACGGGTATGTTTCACGGGTGACGTTTCACGGGTCTAGGTTTCACTGGTAAGTTTCACGGGTCAAGGTTTCACGGGTAAGTTTCACGGGTAAGTTTCACGGGTATGTTTCACGGGTGACGTTTCACGGGTCTAGGTTTCACTGGTAAGTTTCACGGGTCAAGGTTTCACGGGTAAGTTTCACGGGTAAGTTTCACGGGTATGTTTCACGGGTGACGTTTCACGGGTCTAGGTTTCACTGGTAAGTTTCACGGGTCAAGGTTTCACGGGTAAGTTTCACGGGTAAGTTTCACGGGTAAGTTTCACGGGTATGTTTCACGGGTGACGTTTCACGGGTCTAGGTTTCACTGGTAAGTTTCACGGGTCAAGGTTTTACGGGTAAGTTTCACGGGTAAGTTTCACGGGTATGTTTCACGGGTGACGTTTCACGGGTCTAGGTTTCACTGGTAAGTTTCACGAGTCAAGGATTCACGGGTAAGTTTCACGGGTAAGTTTTACGGGTAAGTTTTACGGGTGACGTTTCACGGGTCTAGGTTTCACTGGTAAGTTTCACGGGTCAAGGTTTCACGGGTAAGTTTCACGGGTAAGTTTCACGGGTGACGTTTCACGGGTCTAGGTTTCACTGGTAAGTTTCACGGGTCAAGGTTTCACGGGTAAGTTTCACGGGTATGTTTCAAGGGTGACGTTTCACGGGTCTAGGTTTCACTGGTAAGTTTCACGGGTCAAGGTTTCACGGGTAAGTTTCACTGGTAAGTTTCACGGGTATGTTTCACGGGTGACGTTTCACGGGTCTAGGTTTCACTGGTAAGTTTCACGGGTCAAGGTTTTACGGGTAAGTTTCACGGGTCTAGGTTTCACTGGTAAGTTTCACGGGTCAAGGTTTCACGGGTAAGTTTCACGGGTAAGTTTCACGGGTTTGTTTCACGGGTGACGTTTCACGAGTCTAGGTTTCACTGGAAAGTTTCACGGGTCAAGGTTTCACGGGTAAGTTTCACGGGTAAGTTTCACGGGTATGTTTCACGGGTGACGTTTCACGGGTCTAGGTTTCACTGGTAAGTTTCACGGGTCAAGGTTTCACGGGTAAGTTTTACGGGTAAGTTTCACGGGTGACGTTTCACGGGTGACGTTTCACGGGTCTAGGTTTCACTGGTAAGTTTCACGGGTCAAGGTTTCAAGGGTAAGTTTCACGGGTAAGTTTCACGGGTATGTTTCACGGGTGACGTTTCACGGGTCTAGGTTTCACTGGAAAGTTTCACGGGTCAAGGTTTCACGGGTAAGTTTCAAGGGTAAGTTTCACTGGTAAGTTTTACGGGTATGTTTTACAGGTGACGTTTCACGGGTCTAGGTTTCACTGGTAAGTTTCACGGGTCAAGGTTTCACGGGTAAGTTTCACGGGTAAGTTTCACGGGTAAGTTTCACGGGTAAGTTTCACGGGTAAGTTTCACGGGTATGTTTCACGGGTGACGTTTCACGGGTCTAGGTTTCACTGGAAAGTTTCACGGGTCAAGGTTTCACGGGTAAGTTTCACGGGTAAGTTTCACTTGTAAGTTTCACGGGTATGTTTCACGGGTGACGTTTCACGGGTCTAGGTTTCACTGGTAAGTTTCACGGGTCAAGGTTTCACGGGTAAGTTTTACGGGTAAGTTTCACGGGTGACGTTTCACGGGTGACGTTTCACGGGTCTAGGTTTTACTGGTAAGTTTCACGGGTCAAGGTTTCAAGGGTAAGTTTCACGGGTAAGTTTCACGGGTATGTTTCACGGGTGACGTTTCACGGGTCTAGGTTTCACTGGAAAGTTTCACGGGTCAAGGTTTCACGGGTAAGTTTCAAGGGTAAGTTTCACTGGTAAGTTTTACGGGTATGTTTTACATTTGACGTTTCACGGGTCTAGGTTTCACTGGTAAGTTTCACGGGTCAAGGTTTCACGGGTAAGTTTCACGGGTAAGTTTCACGGGTAAGTTTCACGGGTAAGTTTCACGGGTAAGTTTCATGGGTGACGTTTCACGGGTCTAGGTTTCACTGGTAAGTTTCACGGGTCAAGGTTTCACGGGTAAGTTTCACGGGTAAGTTTCACGGGTGACGTTTCACGGGTCTAGGTTTCACTGGTAAGTTTCACGGGTCAAGGTTTCACGGGTAAGTTTCACGGGTATGTTTCACGGGTGACGTTTCACGGGTCTAGGTTTCACTGGAAAGTTTCACGGGTCAAGGTTTCACGGGTAAGTTTCAAGGGTAAGTTTCACAGGTAAGTTTTACGGGTATGTTTTACAGGTGACATTTCACGGGTCTAGGTTTCACTGGTAAGTTTCACGGGTCAAGGTTTCACGGGTAGGTTTCACGGGTAAGTTTCACGGGTAAGTTTCACGGGTATGTTTCATGGGTGATGTTTCACGGGTCTAGGTTTCACTGGTAAGTTTCGCGGGTCAAGGTTTCACGGGTAAGTTTCACGGGTAAGTTTCACGGGTATGTTTCACGGGTGACGTTTCACGGGTCTAGGTTTCACTGGTAAGTTTCACGGGTCAAGGTTTCACGGGTAAGTTTCACGGGTAAGTTTCACGGGTAAGTTTCACGGGTAAGTTTCACGGGTATGTTTCACGGGTGACGTTTCACGGGTCTAGGATTCACTGGTAAGTTTCACGGGTCAAGGCTTCACGGGTAAGTTTCACGGGTATGTTTCACGGGTGACGTTTCACGGGTCTAGGTTTCACTGGTAAGTTTCGCGGGTCAAGGTTTCACGGGTAAGTTTCACGGGTAAGTTTCACGGGTATGTTTCACGGGTGACGTTTCACGGGTCTAGGTTTCACTGGTAAGTTTCACGGGTCAAGGTTTTACGGGAAAATTTCACGGGTAAGTTTCACGGGTATGTTTCACGGGTGACGTTTCACGGGTCTAGGTTTCACTGGTAAGTTTCACGGGTCAAGGTTTCACGGGTAAGTTTCACTGGTAAGTTTCACGGGTATGTTTCACGGGTGACGTTTCACGGGTCTAGGTTTCACTGGTAAGTTTCACTGGTCAAGGTTTCATGGTTAAGTTTCACGGGTAAGTTTCACGGGTATGTTTCACGGGTGACGTTTCACGGGTCTAGGTTTCACTGGTAAGTTTCACGGGTCAAGGTTTCACGGGTAAGTTTTACGGGTAAGTTTCACGGGTCTAGGTTTCACTGGTAAGTTTCACGGGTCAAGGTTTCACGGGTAAGTTTCACGGGTAAGTTTCACGGGTTTGTTTCACGGGTGACGTTTCACGGGTCTAGGTTTCACTGGAAAGTTTCACGGGTCAAGGTTTCACGGGTAAGTTTCACGGGTAAGTTTCACGGGTATGTTTCACGGGTGACGTTTCACGGGTCTAGGTTTCACTGGTAAGTTTCACGGGTCAAGGTTTCACGGGTAAGTTTTACGGGTAAGTTTCACGGGTGACGTTTCACGGGTGACGTTTCACGGGTCTAGGTTTCACTGGTAAGTTTCACGGGTCAAGGTTTCAAGGGTAAGTTTCACGAGTAAGTTTCACGGGTATGTTTCACGGGTGACGTTTCACGGGTCTAGGTTTCACTGGAAAGTTTCACGGGTCAAGGTTTCACGGGTAAGTTTCACGGGTAAGTTTCACGGGTTTGTTTCACGGGTGACGTTTCACGGGTCTAGGTTTCACTGGAAAGTTTCACGGGTCAAGGTTTCACGGGTAAGTTTCACGGGTAAGTTTCACGGGTATGTTTCACGGGTGACGTTTCACGGGTCTAGGTTTCACTGGTAAGTTTCACGGGTCAAGGTTTCACGGGTAAGTTTTACGGGTAAGTTTCACGGGTGACGTTTCACGGGTGACGTTTCACGGGTCTAGGTTTCACTGGTAAGTTTCACGGGTCAAGGTTTCAAGGGTAAGTTTCACGGGTAAGTTTCACGGGTATGTTTCACGGGTGACGTTTCACGGGTCTAGGTTTCACTGGAAAGTTTCACGGGTCAAGGTTTCACGGGTAAGTTTCAAGGGTAAGTTTCACTGGTAAGTTTTACGGGTATGTTTTACAGGTGACGTTTCACGGGTCTAGGTTTCACTGGTAAGTTTCACGGGTCAAGGTTTCACGGGTAAGTTTCACGGGTAAGTTTCACGGGTAAGTTTCATGGGTGACGTTTCACGGGTCTAGGTTTCACTGGTAAGTTTCACGGGTCAAGGTTTCACGGGTAAGTTTCACGGGTAAGTTTCACGGGTGACGTTTCACGGGTCTAGGTTTCACTGGTAAGTTTCACGGGTCAAGGTTTCACGGGTAAGTTTCACGGGTATGTTTCACGGGTGACGTTTCACGGGTCTAGGTTTCACTGGAAAGTTTCACGGGTCAAGGTTTCACGGGTAAGTTTCAAGGGTAAGTTTCACAGGTAAGTTTTACGGGTATGTTTTACAGGTGACATTTCACGGGTCTAGGTTTCACTGGTAAGTTTCACGGGTCAAGGTTTCACGGGTAGGTTTCACGGGTAAGTTTCACGGGTAAGTTTCACGGGTATGTTTCATGGGTGATGTTTCACGGGTCTAGGTTTCACTGGTAAGTTTCGCGGGTCAAGGTTTCACGGGTAAGTTTCACGGGTAAGTTTCACGGGTATGTTTCACGGGTGACGTTTCACGGGTCTAGGTTTCACTGGTAAGTTTCACGGGTCAAGGTTTCACGGGTAAGTTTCACGGGTAAGTTTCACGGGTAAGTTTCACGGGTATGTTTCACGGGTGACGTTTCACGGGTCTAGGATTCACTGGTAAGTTTCACGGGTCAAGGCTTCACGGGTAAGTTTCACGGGTAAGTTTCACGGGTATGTTTCACGGGTGACGTTTCACGGGTCTAGGTTTCACTGGTAAGTTTCACGGTTCAAGGTTTCACGGGTAAGTTTCACGGGTAAGTTTCACGGGTATGTTTCACGGGTGACGTTTCACGGGTCTAGGTTTCACTGGTAAGTTTCACGGGTCAAGGTTTTACGGGAAAATTTCACGGGTAAGTTTCACGGGTATGTTTCACGGGTGACGTTTCACGGGTCTAGGTTTCACTGGTAAGTTTCACGGGTCAAGGTTTCACGGGTAAGTTTCACTGGTAAGTTTCACGGGTATGTTTCACGGGTGACGTTTCACGGGTCTAGGTTTCACTGGTAAGTTTCACTGGTCAAGGTTTCATGGTTAAGTTTCACGGGTAAGTTTCACGGGTATGTTTCACGGGTGACGTTTCACGGGTCTAGGTTTCACTGGTAAGTTTCACGGGTCAAGGTTTCACGGGTAAGTTTCACGGGTAAGTTTCACGGGTATGTTTCACGGGTGACGTTTCACGGGTCTAGGTTTCACTGGTAAGTTTCACGGGTCAAGGTTTTACGGGTAAGTTTCACGGGTAAGTTTCACGGGTGACGTTTCACGGGTATAGGTTTCACTGGTAAGTTTCACGAGTCAAGGTTTTACGGGTAAGTTTCACGGGTCTAGGTTTCACTGGTAAGTTTCACGGGTCAAGGTTTCACGGGTAAGTTTCACGGGTAAGTTTCACGGGTATGTTTCACGGGTGACGTTTCACGGGTCTAGGTTTCACTGGAAAGTTTCACGGGTCAAGGTTTCACGGGTAAGTTTCAAGGGTAAGTTTCACGGGTATGTTTCACGGGTGACGTTTCACGGGTCTAGGTTTCACTGGTAAGTTTCACGGGTCAAGGTTTCACGGGTAAGTTTCACGGGTAAGTTTCACGGGTATGTTTCACGGGTCACGTTTTACGGGTCTAGGTTTCACTGGTAAATTTCACGGGTCAAGGTTTCACGGGTAAGTTTTACGGGTAAGTTTCACGGGTAAGTTTCACGGGTATGTTTCACGGGTGACGTTTCACGGGTCTAGGTTTCACTGGTAAGTTTCACGGGTCAAGGTTTCACGGGTGACGTTTCACGGGTCTAGGTTTCACTGGTAAGTTTCACGAGTCAAGGATTCACGGGTAAGTTTCACGGGTAAGTTTTACGGGTAAGTTTCACGGGTGACGTTTCACGGGTCTAGGTTTCACTGGTAAGTTTCACGGGTCAAGGTTTCACGGGTAAGTTTCACGGGTATGTTTCACGGGTGACGTTTCACGGGTCTAGGTTTCACTGGAAAGTTTCACGGGTCAAGGTTTCACGGGTAAGTTTCACGGGTAAGTTTTACGGGTATGTTTTACAGGTGACGTTTCACGGGTCTAGGTTTCACTGGTAAGTTTCACGGGTCAAGGTTTCACGGGTAAGTTTCACGGGTGACGTTTCACGGGTCTAGGTTTCACTGGTAAGTTTCACGGGTCAAGGTTTCACGGGTAAGTTTCACGGGTAAGTTTCACGGGTGACGTTTCACGGGTCTAGGTTTCACTGGTAAGTTTCACGGGTCAAGGTTTCACGGGTAAGTTTCACGGGTAAGTTTCACGGGTATGTTTCAAGGGTGACGTTTCACGGGTCTAGGTTTCACTGGTAAGTTTCACGGGTCAAGGTTTCACGGGTAAGTTTCACGGGTAAGTTTCACGGGTATGTTTCACGGGTGACGTTTCACGGGTCTAGGTTTCACTGGTAAGTTTCACGAGTCAAGGTTTTACGGGTAAGTTTCACGGGTCTAGGTTTCACTGGTAAGTTTCACGGGTCAAGGTTTCACGTGTAAGTTTCACGGGTAAGTTTCACGGGTTTGTTTCACGGGTGACGTTTCACGGGTCTAGGTTTCACTGGAAAGTTTCACGGGTCAAGGTTTCACGGGTAAGTTTCACGGGTAAGTTTCACGGGTATGTTTCACGGGTGACGTTTCACGGGTCTAGGTTTCACTGGTAAGTTTCACGGGTCAAGGTTTCACGGGTAAGTTTTACGGGTAAGTTTCACGGGTGACGTTTCACGGGTGACGTTTCACGGGTCTAGGTTTCACTGGTAAGTTTCACGGGTCAAGGTTTCAAGGGTAAGTTTCACGGGTAAGTTTCACGGGTATGTTTCACGGGTGACGTTTCACGGGTCTAGGTTTCACTGGAAAGTTTCACGGGTCAAGGTTTCACGGGTAAGTTTCAAGGGTAAGTTTCACGGGTAAGTTTTACGGGTATGTTTTACAGGTGACGTTTCACGGGTCTAGGTTTCACTGGTAAGTTTCACGGGTCAAGGTTTCACGGGTAAGTTTTACGGGTAAGTTTCACGGGTAAGTTTCACGGGTAAGTTTCACGGGTATGTTTCACGGGTGACGTTTCACGGGTCTAGGTTTCACTGGTAAGTTTCACGGGTCAAGGTTTCACGTGTAAGTTTCACGGGTAAGTTTCACGGGTAAGTTTCACGGGTATGTTTCACGGGTATGTTTCACGGGTGACGTTTCACGGGTCTAGGTTTCACTGGTAAGTTTAACGGGTCAAGGTTTCACGGGTAAGTTTTACGAGTAAGTTTCACGGGTATGTTTTACGGGTATGTTTCACGGGTGACGTTTCACGGGTCTAGGTTTCACTGGTAAGTTTCACGGGTCAAGGTTTCACGGGTAAGTTTCACGGGTAAGTTTCACGGGTATGTTTCACGGGTGACGTTTCACGGGTCTAGGTTTCACTGGTAAGTTTCACGGGTCAAGGTTTCACGGGTAAGTTTCACGGGTAAGTTTCACGGGTATGTTTCACGGGTGACGTTTCACGGGTCTAGGTTTCACTGGTAAGTTTCACGGGTCAAGGTTTCACGGGTAAGTTTCACGGGTAAGTTTCACGGGTAAGTTTCACGGGTATGTTTCACGGGTGACGTTTCACGGGTCTAGGTTTCACTGGTAAGTTTCACGGGTCAAGGTTTTACGGGTAAGTTTCACGGGTAAGTTTCACGGGTATGTTTCACGGGTGACGTTTCACGGGTCTAGGTTTCACTGGTAAGTTTCACGAGTCAAGGATTCACGGGTAAGTTTCACGGGTAAGTTTTACGGGTAAGTTTTACGGGTGACGTTTCACGGGTCTAGGTTTCACTGGTAAGTTTCACGGGTCAAGGTTTCACGGGTAAGTTTCACGGGTAAGTTTCACGGGTGACGTTTCACGGGTCTAGGTTTCACTGGTAAGTTTCACGGGTCAAGGTTTCACGGGTAAGTTTCACGGGTATGTTTCAAGGGTGACGTTTCACGGGTCTAGGTTTCACTGGTAAGTTTCACGGGTCAAGGTTTCACGGGTAAGTTTCACTGGTAAGTTTCACGGGTATGTTTCACGGGTGACGTTTCACGGGTCTAGGTTTCACTGGTAAGTTTCACGGGTCAAGGTTTTACGGGTAAGTTTCACGGGTCTAGGTTTCACTGGTAAGTTTCACGGGTCAAGGTTTCACGGGTAAGTTTCACGGGTAAGTTTCACGGGTTTGTTTCACGGGTGACGTTTCACGAGTCTAGGTTTCACTGGAAAGTTTCACGGGTCAAGGTTTCACGGGTAAGTTTCACGGGTAAGTTTCACGGGTATGTTTCACGGGTGACGTTTCACGGGTCTAGGTTTCACTGGTAAGTTTCACGGGTCAAGGTTTCACGGGTAAGTTTTACGGGTAAGTTTCACGGGTGACGTTTCACGGGTGACGTTTCACGGGTCTAGGTTTCACTGGTAAGTTTCACGGGTCAAGGTTTCAAGGGTAAGTTTCACGGGTAAGTTTCACGGGTATGTTTCACGGGTGACGTTTCACGGGTCTAGGTTTCACTGGAAAGTTTCACGGGTCAAGGTTTCACGGGTAAGTTTCAAGGGTAAGTTTCACTGGTAAGTTTTACGGGTATGTTTTACAGGTGACGTTTCACGGGTCTAGGTTTCACTGGTAAGTTTCACGGGTCAAGGTTTCACGGGTAAGTTTCACGGGTAAGTTTCACGGGTAAGTTTCACGGGTAAGTTTCACGGGTAAGTTTCACGGGTATGTTTCACGGGTGACGTTTCACGGGTCTAGGTTTCACTGGAAAGTTTCACGGGTCAAGGTTTCACGGGTAAGTTTCACGGGTAAGTTTCACTTGTAAGTTTCACGGGTATGTTTCACGGGTGACGTTTCACGGGTCTAGGTTTCACTGGTAAGTTTCACGGGTCAAGGTTTCACGGGTAAGTTTTACGGGTAAGTTTCACGGGTGACGTTTCACGGGTGACGTTTCACGGGTCTAGGTTTTACTGGTAAGTTTCACGGGTCAAGGTTTCAAGGGTAAGTTTCACGGGTAAGTTTCACGGGTATGTTTCACGGGTGACGTTTCACGGGTCTAGGTTTCACTGGAAAGTTTCACGGGTCAAGGTTTCACGGGTAAGTTTCAAGGGTAAGTTTCACTGGTAAGTTTTACGGGTATGTTTTACATTTGACGTTTCACGGGTCTAGGTTTCACTGGTAAGTTTCACGGGTCAAGGTTTCACGGGTAAGTTTCACGGGTAAGTTTCACGGGTAAGTTTCACGGGTAAGTTTCACGGGTAAGTTTCATGGGTGACGTTTCACGGGTCTAGGTTTCACTGGTAAGTTTCACGGGTCAAGGTTTCACGGGTAAGTTTCACGGGTAAGTTTCACGGGTGACGTTTCACGGGTCTAGGTTTCACTGGTAAGTTTCACGGGTCAAGGTTTCACGGGTAAGTTTCACGGGTATGTTTCACGGGTGACGTTTCACGGGTCTAGGTTTCACTGGAAAGTTTCACGGGTCAAGGTTTCACGGGTAAGTTTCAAGGGTAAGTTTCACAGGTAAGTTTTACGGGTATGTTTTACAGGTGACATTTCACGGGTCTAGGTTTCACTGGTAAGTTTCACGGGTCAAGGTTTCACGGGTAGGTTTCACGGGTAAGTTTCACGGGTAAGTTTCACGGGTATGTTTCATGGGTGATGTTTCACGGGTCTAGGTTTCACTGGTAAGTTTCGCGGGTCAAGGTTTCACGGGTAAGTTTCACGGGTAAGTTTCACGGGTATGTTTCACGGGTGACGTTTCACGGGTCTAGGTTTCACTGGTAAGTTTCACGGGTCAAGGTTTCACGGGTAAGTTTCACGGGTAAGTTTCACGGGTAAGTTTCACGGGTAAGTTTCACGGGTATGTTTCACGGGTGACGTTTCACGGGTCTAGGATTCACTGGTAAGTTTCACGGGTCAAGGCTTCACGGGTAAGTTTCACGGGTATGTTTCACGGGTGACGTTTCACGGGTCTAGGTTTCACTGGTAAGTTTCACGGGTCAAGGTTTCACGGGTAAGTTTCACGGGTAAGTTTCACGGGTATGTTTCACGGGTGACGTTTCACGGGTCTAGGTTTCACTGGTAAGTTTCACGGGTCAAGGTTTTACGGGAAAATTTCACGGGTAAGTTTCACGGGTATGTTTCACGGGTGACGTTTCACGGGTCTAGGTTTCACTGGTAAGTTTCACGGGTCAAGGTTTCACGGGTAAGTTTCACTGGTAAGTTTCACGGGTATGTTTCACGGGTGACGTTTCACGGGTCTAGGTTTCACTGGTAAGTTTCACTGGTCAAGGTTTCATGGTTAAGTTTCACGGGTAAGTTTCACGGGTATGTTTCACGGGTGACGTTTCACGGGTCTAGGTTTCACTGGTAAGTTTCACGGGTCAAGGTTTCACGGGTAAGTTTCACGGGTAAGTTTCACGGGTATGTTTCACGGGTGACGTTTCACGGGTCTAGGTTTCACTGGTAAGTTTCACGGGTCAAGGTTTTACGGGTAAGTTTCACGGGTAAGTTTCACGGGTGACGTTTCACGGGTATAGGTTTCACTGGTAAGTTTCACGAGTCAAGGTTTTACGGGTAAGTTTCACGGGTCTAGGTTTCACTGGTAAGTTTCACGGGTCAAGGTTTCACGGGTAAGTTTCACGGGTAAGTTTCACGGGTATGTTTCACGGGTGACGTTTCACGGGTCTAGGTTTCACTAGAAAGTTTCACGGGTCAAGGTTTCACGGGTAAGTTTCAAGGGTAAGTTTCACGGGTATGTTTCACGGGTGACGTTTCACGGGTCTAGGTTTCACTGGTAAGTTTCACGGGTCAAGGTTTCACGGGTAAGTTTCACGGGTAAGTTTCACGGGTATGTTTCACGGGTCACGTTTTACGGGTCTAGGTTTCACTGGTAAATTTCACGGGTCAAGGTTTCACGGGTAAGTTTTACGGGTAAGTTTCACGGGTAAGTTTCACGGGTATGTTTCACGGGTGACGTTTCACGGGTCTAGGTTTCACTGGTAAGTTTCACGGGTCAAGGTTTCACGGGTGACGTTTCACGGGTCTAGGTTTCACTGGTAAGTTTCACGAGTCAAGGATTCACGGGTAAGTTTCACGGGTAAGTTTTACGGGTAAGTTTCACGGGTGACGTTTCACGGGTCTAGGTTTCACTGGTAAGTTTCACGGGTCAAGGTTTCACGGGTAAGTTTCACGGGTATGTTTCACGGGTGACGTTTCACGGGTCTAGGTTTCACTGGAAAGTTTCACGGGTCAAGGTTTCACGGGTAAGTTTCACGGGTAAGTTTTACGGGTATGTTTTACAGGTGACGTTTCACGGGTCTAGGTTTCACTGGTAAGTTTCACGGGTCAAGGTTTCACGGGTAAGTTTCACGGGTGACGTTTCACGGGTCTAGGTTTCACTGGTAAGTTTCACGGGTCAAGGTTTCACGGGTAAGTTTCACGGGTAAGTTTCACGGGTGACGTTTCACGGGTCTAGGTTTCACTGGTAAGTTTCACGGGTCAAGGTTTCACGGGTAAGTTTCACGGGTAAGTTTCACGGGTATGTTTCAAGGGTGACGTTTCACGGGTCTAGGTTTCACTGGTAAGTTTCACGGGTCAAGGTTTCACGGGTAAGTTTCACGGGTAAGTTTCACGGGTATGTTTCACGGGTGACGTTTCACGGGTCTAGGTTTCACTGGTAAGTTTCACGGGTCAAGGTTTTACGGGTAAGTTTCACGGGTCTAGGTTTCACTGGTAAGTTTCACGGGTCAAGGTTTCACGTGTAAGTTTCACGGGTAAGTTTCACGGGTTTGTTTCACGGGTGACGTTTCACGGGTCTAGGTTTCACTGGAAAGTTTCACGGGTCAAGGTTTCACGGGTAAGTTTCACGGGTAAGTTTCACGGGTATGTTTCACGGGTGACGTTTCACGGGTCTAGGTTTCACTGGTAAGTTTCACGGGTCAAGGTTTCACGGGTAAGTTTTACGGGTAAGTTTCACGGGTGACGTTTCACGGGTGACGTTTCACGGGTCTAGGTTTCACTGGTAAGTTTCACGGGTCAAGGTTTCAAGGGTAAGTTTCACGGGTAAGTTTCACGGGTATGTTTCACGGGTGACGTTTCACGGGTCTAGGTTTCACTGGAAAGTTTCACGGGTCAAGGTTTCACGGGTAAGTTTCAAGGGTAAGTTTCACGGGTAAGTTTTACGGGTATGTTTTACAGGTGACGTTTCACGGGTCTAGGTTTCACTGGTAAGTTTCACGGGTCAAGGTTTCACGGGTAAGTTTTACGGGTAAGTTTCACGGGTAAGTTTCACGGGTATGTTTCACGGGTGACGTTTCACGGGTCTAGGTTTCACTGGTAAGTTTCACGGGTCAAGGTTTCACGTGTAAGTTTCACGGGTAAGTTTCACGGGTAAGTTTCACGGGTATGTTTCACGGGTATGTTTCACGGGTGACGTTTCACGGGTCTAGGTTTCACTGGTAAGTTTAACGGGTCAAGGTTTCACGGGTAAGTTTTACGAGTAAGTTTCACGGGTATGTTTTACGGGTATGTTTCACGGGTGACGTTTCACGGGTCTAGGTTTCACTGGTAAGTTTCACGGGTCAAGGTTTCACGGGTAAGTTTCACGGGTAAGTTTCACGGGTATGTTTCACGGGTGACGTTTCACGGGTCTAGGTTTCACTGGTAAGTTTCACGGGTCAAGGTTTCACGGGTAAGTTTCACGGGTAAGTTTCACGGGTATGTTTCACGGGTGACGTTTCACGGGTCTAGGTTTCACTGGTAAGTTTCACGGGTCAAGGTTTCACGGGTAAGTTTCACGGGTAAGTTTCACGGGTAAGTTTCACGGGTATGTTTCACGGGTGACGTTTCACGGGTCTAGGTTTCACTGGTAAGTTTCACGGGTCAAGGTTTTACGGGTAAGTTTCACGGGTAAGTTTCACGGGTATGTTTCACGGGTGACGTTTCACGGGTCTAGGTTTCACTGGTAAGTTTCACGAGTCAAGGATTCACGGGTAAGTTTCACGGGTAAGTTTTACGGGTAAGTTTTACGGGTGACGTTTCACGGGTCTAGGTTTCACTGGTAAGTTTCACGGGTCAAGGTTTCACGGGTAAGTTTCACGGGTAAGTTTCACGGGTGACGTTTCACGGGTCTAGGTTTCACTGGTAAGTTTCACGGGTCAAGGTTTCACGGGTAAGTTTCACGGGTATGTTTCAAGGGTGACGTTTCACGGGTCTAGGTTTCACTGGTAAGTTTCACGGGTCAAGGTTTCACGGGTAAGTTTCACTGGTAAGTTTCACGGGTATGTTTCACGGGTGACGTTTCACGGGTCTAGGTTTCACTGGTAAGTTTCACGGGTCAAGGTTTTACGGGTAAGTTTCACGGGTCTAGGTTTCACTGGTAAGTTTCACGGGTCAAGGTTTCACGGGTAAGTTTCACGGGTAAGTTTCACGGGTTTGTTTCACGGGTGACGTTTCACGAGTCTAGGTTTCACTGGAAAGTTTCACGGGTCAAGGTTTCACGGGTAAGTTTCACGGGTAAGTTTCACGGGTATGTTTCACGGGTGACGTTTCACGGGTCTAGGTTTCACTGGTAAGTTTCACGGGTCAAGGTTTCACGGGTAAGTTTTACGGGTAAGTTTCACGGGTGACGTTTCACGGGTGACGTTTCACGGGTCTAGGTTTCACTGGTAAGTTTCACGGGTCAAGGTTTCAAGGGTAAGTTTCACGGGTAAGTTTCACGGGTATGTTTCACGGGTGACGTTTCACGGGTCTAGGTTTCACTGGAAAGTTTCACGGGTCAAGGTTTCACGGGTAAGTTTCAAGGGTAAGTTTCACTGGTAAGTTTTACGGGTATGTTTTACAGGTGACGTTTCACGGGTCTAGGTTTCACTGGTAAGTTTCACGGGTCAAGGTTTCACGGGTAAGTTTCACGGGTAAGTTTCACGGGTAAGTTTCATGGGTGACGTTTCACGGGTCTAGGTTTCACTGGTAAGTTTCACGGGTCAAGGTTTCACGGGTAAGTTTCACGGGTAAGTTTCACGGGTGACGTTTCACGGGTCTAGGTTTCACTGGTAAGTTTCACGGGTCAAGGTTTCACGGGTAAGTTTCACGGGTATGTTTCACGGGTGACGTTTCACGGGTCTAGGTTTCACTGGAAAATTTCACGGGTCAAGGTTTCACGGGTAAGTTTCAAGGGTAAGTTTCACGGGTAAGTTTTACGGGTATGTTTTACAGGTGACATTTCACGGGTCTAGGTTTCACTGGTAAGTTTCACGGGTCAAGGTTTCACGGGTAAGTTTCACGGGTAAGTTTCACGGGTAAGTTTCACGGGTAAGTTTCACGGGTATGTTTCATGGGTGATGTTTCACGGGTCTAGGTTTCACTGGTAAGTTTCGCGGGTCAAGGTTTCACGGGTAAGTTTCACGGGTAAGTTTCACGGGTATGTTTCACGGGTGACGTTTCACGGGTCTAGGTTTCACTGGTAAGTTTCACGGGTCAAGGTTTCACGGGTAAGTTTCACGGGTAAGTTTCACGGGTAAGTTTCACGGGTATGTTTCACGGGTGACGTTTCACGGGTCTAGGATTCACTGGTAAGTTTCACGGGTCAAGGTTTCACGGGTAAGTTTCACGGGTAAGTTTCACGGGTATGTTTCACGGGTGACGTTTCACGGGTCTAGGTTTCACTGGTAAGTTTCACGGGTCAAGGTTTCACGGGTAAGTTTCACGGGTAAGTTTCACGGGTATGTTTCACGGGTGACGTTTCACGGGTCTAGGTTTCACTGGTAAGTTTCACGGGTCAAGGTTTTACGGGTAAATTTCACGGGTAAGTTTCACGGGTATGTTTCACGGGTGACGTTTCACGGGTCTAGGTTTCACTGGTAAGTTTCACGAGTCAAGGTTTCACGGGTAAGTTTCACGGGTAAGTTTTACGGGTAAGTTTCACGGGTGACGTTTTACGGGTGACGTTTCACGGGTCTAGGTTTCACTGGTAAGTTTCACGGGTCAAGGTTTCACGGGTAAGTTTCACGGGTAAGTTTCACGGGTAAGTTTCACGGGTATGTTTCACGGGTGACGTTTCACGGGTCTAGGTTTCACTGGTAAGTTTAACGGGTCAAGGTTTCACGGGTAAGTTTTACGAGTAAGTTTCACGGGTATGTTTTACGGGTATGTTTCACGGGTGACGTTTCACGGGTCTAGGTTTCACTGGTAAGTTTCACGGGTCAAGGTTTCACGGGTAAGTTTCACGGGTAAGTTTCACGGGTATGTTTCACGGGTGACGTTTCACGGGTCTAGGTTTCACTGGTAAGTTTCACGGGTCAAGGTTTCACGGGTAAGTTTCACGGGTAAGTTTCACGGGTATGTTTCACGGGTGACGTTTCACGGGTCTAGGTTTCACTGGTAAGTTTCACGGGTCAAGGTTTCACGGGTAAGTTTCACGGGTAAGTTTCACGGGTAAGTTTCACGGGTATGTTTCACGGATGACGTTTCACGGGTCTAGGTTTCACTGGTAAGTTTCACGGGTCAAGGTTTTACGGGTAAGTTTCACGGGTAAGTTTCACGGGTATGTTTCACGGGTGACGTTTTACGGGTCTAGGTTTCACTGGTAAGTTTCACGAGTCAAGGATTCACGGGTAAGTTTCACGGGTAAGTTTTACGGGTAAGTTTCACGGGTGACGTTTCACGGGTCTAGGTTTCACTGGTAAGTTTCAAGGGTCAAGGTTTCACGGGTAAGTTTCACGGGTAAGTTTCACGGGTGACGTTTCACGGGTCTAGGTTTCACTGGTAAGTTTCACGGGTCAAGGTTTAACGGGTAAGTTTCACGGGTATGTTTCAAGGGTGACGTTTCACGGGTCTAGGTTTCACTGGTAAGTTTCACGGGTCAAGGTTTCACGGGTAAGTTTCACGGGTAAGTTTCACGGGTATGTTTCACGGGTGACGTTTCACGGGTCTAGGTTTCACTGGTAAGTTTCACGGGTCAAGGTTTTACGGGTAAGTTTCACGGGTCTAGGTTTCACTGGTAAGTTTCACGGGTCAAGGTTTCACGGGTAAGTTTCACGGGTAAGTTTCACGGGTTTGTTTCACGGGTGACGTTTCACGGGTCTAGGTTTCACTGGAAAGTTTCACGGGTCAAGGTTTCACGGGTAAGTTTCACGGGTAAGTTTCACGGGTATGTTTCACGGGTGACGTTTCACGGGTCTAGGTTTCACTGGTAAGTTTCACGGGTCAAGGTTTCACGGGTAAGTTTTACGGGTAAGTTTCACGGGTGACGTTTCACGGGTGACGTTTCACGGGTCTAGGTTTCACTGGTAAGTTTCACGGGTCAAGGTTTCAAGGGTAAGTTTCACGAGTAAGTTTCACGGGTATGTTTCACGGGTGACGTTTCACGGGTCTAGGTTTCACTGGAAAGTTTCACGGGTCAAGGTTTCACGGGTAAGTTTCACGGGTAAGTTTCACGGGTTTGTTTCACGGGTGACGTTTCACGGGTCTAGGTTTCACTGGAAAGTTTCACGGGTCAAGGTTTCACGGGTAAGTTTCACGGGTAAGTTTCACGGGTATGTTTCACGGGTGACGTTTCACGGGTCTAGGTTTCACTGGTAAGTTTCACGGGTCAAGGTTTCACGGGTAAGTTTTACGAGTAAGTTTCACGGGTATGTTTTACGGGTATGTTTCACGGGTGACGTTTCACGGGTCTAGGTTTCACTGGTAAGTTTCACGGGTCAAGGTTTCACGGGTAAGTTTCACGGGTAAGTTTCACGGGTATGTTTCACGGGTGACGTTTCACGGGTCTAGGTTTCACTGGTAAGTTTCACGGGTCAAGGTTTCACGGGTAAGTTTCACGGGTAAGTTTCACGGGTATGTTTCACGGGTGACGTTTCACGGGTCTAGGTTTCACTGGTAAGTTTCACGGGTCAAGGTTTCACGGGTAAGTTTCACGGGTAAGTTTCACGGGTAAGTTTCACGGGTATGTTTCACGGGTGACGTTTCACGGGTCTAGGTTTCACTGGTAAGTTTCACGGGTCAAGGTTTTACGGGTAAGTTTCACGGGTAAGTTTCACGGGTATGTTTCACGGGTGACGTTTCACGGGTCTAGGTTTCACTGGTAAGTTTCACGAGTCAAGGATTCACGGGTAAGTTTCACGGGTAAGTTTTACGGGTAAGTTTCACGGGTGACGTTTCACGGGTCTAGGTTTCACTGGTAAGTTTCAAGGGTCAAGGTTTCACGGGTAAGTTTCACGGGTAAGTTTCACGGGTGACGTTTCACGGGTCTAGGTTTCACTGGTAAGTTTCACGGGTCAAGGTTTAACGGGTAAGTTTCACGGGTATGTTTCAAGGGTGACGTTTCACGGGTCTAGGTTTCACTGGTAAGTTTCACGGGTCAAGGTTTCACGGGTAAGTTTCACGGGTAAGTTTCACGGGTATGTTTCACGGGTGACGTTTCACGGGTCTAGGTTTCACTGGTAAGTTTCACGGGTCAAGGTTTTACGGGTAAGTTTCACGGGTCTAGGTTTCACTGGTAAGTTTCACGGGTCAAGGTTTCACGGGTAAGTTTCACGGGTAAGTTTCACGGGTTTGTTTCACGGGTGACGTTTCACGGGTCTAGGTTTCACTGGAAAGTTTCACGGGTCAAGGTTTCACGGGTAAGTTTCACGGGTAAGTTTCACGGGTATGTTTCACGGGTGACGTTTCACGGGTCTAGGTTTCACTGGTAAGTTTCACGGGTCAAGGTTTCACGGGTAAGTTTTACGGGTAAGTTTCACGGGTGACGTTTCACGGGTGACGTTTCACGGGTCTAGGTTTCACTGGTAAGTTTCACGGGTCAAGGTTTCAAGGGTAAGTTTCACGAGTAAGTTTCACGGGTATGTTTCACGGGTGACGTTTCACGGGTCTAGGTTTCACTGGAAAGTTTCACGGGTCAAGGTTTCACGGGTAAGTTTCACGGGTAAGTTTCACGGGTTTGTTTCACGGGTGACGTTTCACGGGTCTAGGTTTCACTGGAAAGTTTCACGGGTCAAGGTTTCACGGGTAAGTTTCACGGGTAAGTTTCACGGGTATGTTTCACGGGTGACGTTTCACGGGTCTAGGTTTCACTGGTAAGTTTCACGGGTCAAGGTTTCACGGGTAAGTTTTACGGGTAAGTTTCACGGGTGACGTTTCACGGGTGACGTTTCACGGGTCTAGGTTTCACTGGTAAGTTTCACGGGTCAAGGTTTCAAGGGTAAGTTTCACGGGTAAGTTTCACGGGTATGTTTCACGGGTGACGTTTCACGGGTCTAGGTTTCACTGGAAAGTTTCACGGGTCAAGGTTTCACGGGTAAGTTTCAAGGGTAAGTTTCACTGGTAAGTTTTACGGGTATGTTTTACAGGTGACGTTTCACGGGTCTAGGTTTCACTGGTAAGTTTCACGGGTCAAGGTTTCACGGGTAAGTTTCACGGGTAAGTTTCACGGGTAAGTTTCATGGGTGACGTTTCACGGGTCTAGGTTTCACTGGTAAGTTTCACGGGTCAAGGTTTCACGGGTAAGTTTCACGGGTAAGTTTCACGGGTGACGTTTCACGGGTCTAGGTTTCACTGGTAAGTTTCACGGGTCAAGGTTTCACGGGTAAGTTTCACGGGTATGTTTCACGGGTGACGTTTCACGGGTCTAGGTTTCACTGGAAAGTTTCACGGGTCAAGGTTTCACGGGTAAGTTTCAAGGGTAAGTTTTACGGGTAAGTTTTACGGGTATGTTTTACAGGTGACATTTCACGGGTCTAGGTTTCACTGGTAAGTTTCACGGGTCAAGGTTTCACGGGTAAGTTTCACGGGTAAGTTTCACGGGTAAGTTTCACGGGTAAGTTTCACGGGTATGTTTCATGGGTGATGTTTCACGGGTCTAGGTTTCACGGGTAAGTTTCACGGGTAAGTTTCACGGGTATGTTTCACGGGTGACGTTTCACGGGTCTAGGTTTCACTGGTAAGTTTCACGGGTCAAGGTTTCACGGGTAAGTTTTACGGGTAAGTTTCACGGGTGACGTTTCACGGGTGACGTTTCACGGGTCTAGGTTTCACTGGTAAGTTTCACGGGTCAAGGTTTCAAGGGTAAGTTTCACGGGTAAGTTTCACGGGTAAGTTTCACGGGTATGTTTCACGGGTGACGTTTCACGGGTCTAGGTTTCACTGGAAAGTTTCACGGGTCAAGGTTTCACGGGTAAGTTTCACGGGTAAGTTTCACGGGTTTGTTTCACGGGTGACGTTTCACGGGTCTAGGTTTCACTGGAAAGTTTCACGGGTCAAGGTTTCACGGGTAAGTTTCACGGGTAAGTTTCACGGGTATGTTTCACGGGTGACGTTTCACGGGTCTAGGTTTCACTGGTAAGTTTCACGGGTCAAGGTTTCACGGGTAAGTTTTACGGGTAAGTTTCACGGGTGACGTTTCACGGGTAAGTTTCACGGGTATGTTTCATGGGTGATGTTTCACGGGTCTAGGTTTCACGGGTAAGTTTCACGGGTAAGTTTCACGGGTATGTTTCACGGGTGACGTTTCACGGGTCTAGGTTTCACTGGTAAGTTTCACGGGTCAAGGTTTCACGGGTAAGTTTTACGGGTAAGTTTCACGGGTGACGTTTCACGGGTGACGTTTCACGGGTCTAGGTTTCACTGGTAAGTTTCACGGGTCAAGGTTTCAAGGGTAAGTTTCACGGGTAAGTTTCACGGGTATGTTTCACGGGTGACGTTTCACGGGTCTAGGTTTCACTGGAAAGTTTCACGGGTCAAGGTTTCACGGGTAAGTTTCACGGGTAAGTTTCACGGGTTTGTTTCACGGGTGACGTTTCACGGGTCTAGGTTTCACTGGAAAGTTTCACGGGTCAAGGTTTCACGGGTAAGTTTCACGGGTAAGTTTCACGGGTATGTTTCACGGGTGACGTTTCACGGGTCTAGGTTTCACTGGTAAGTTTCACGGGTCAAGGTTTCACGGGTAAGTTTTACGGGTAAGTTTCACGGGTGACGTTTCACGGGTGACGTTTCACGGGTCTAGGTTTCACTGGTAAGTTTCACGGGTCAAGGTTTCAAGGGTAAGTTTCACGGGTAAGTTTCACGGGTATGTTTCACGGGTGACGTTTCACGGGTCTAGGTTTCACTGGAAAGTTTCACGGGTCAAGGTTTCACGGGTAAGTTTCAAGGGTAAGTTTCACTGGTAAGTTTTACGGGTATGTTTTACAGGTGACGTTTCACGGGTCTAGGTTTCACTGGTAAGTTTCACGGGTCAAGGTTTCACGGGTAAGTTTCACGGGTAAGTTTCACGGGTAAGTTTCATGGGTGACGTTTCACGGGTCTAGGTTTCACTGGTAAGTTTCACGGGTCAAGGTTTCACGGGTAAGTTTCACGGGTAAGTTTCACGGGTGACGTTTCACGGGTCTAGGTTTCACTGGTAAGTTTCACGGGTCAAGGTTTCACGGGTAAGTTTCACGGGTATGTTTCACGGGTGACGTTTCACGGGTCTAGGTTTCACTGGAAAGTTTCACGGGTCAAGGTTTCACGGGTAAGTTTCAAGGGTAAGTTTCACGGGTAAGTTTTACGGGTATGTTTTACAGGTGACATTTCACGGGTCTAGGTTTCACTGGTAAGTTTCACGGTTCAAGGTTTCACGGGTAAGTTTCACGGGTAAGTTTCACGGGTAAGTTTCACGGGTATGTTTCATGGGTGATGTTTCACGGGTCTAGGTTTCACTGGTAAGTTTCGCGGGTCAAGGTTTTACGGGTAAGTTTCACGGGTGACGTTTCACGGGTGACGTTTCACGGGTCTAGGTTTCACTGGTAAGTTTCACGGGTCAAGGTTTCAAGGGTAAGTTTCACGGGTAAGTTTCACGGGTATGTTTCACGGGTGACGTTTCACGGGTCTAGGTTTCACTGGAAAGTTTCACGGGTCAAGGTTTCACGGGTAAGTTTCACGGGTAAGTTTCACGGGTTTGTTTCACGGGTGACGTTTCACGGGTCTAGGTTTCACTGGAAAGTTTCACGGGTCAAGGTTTCACGGGTAAGTTTCACGGGTAAGTTTCACGGGTATGTTTCACGGGTGACGTTTCACGGGTCTAGGTTTCACTGGTAAGTTTCACGGGTCAAGGTTTCACGGGTAAGTTTTACGGGTAAGTTTCACGGGTGACGTTTCACGGGTGACGTTTCACGGGTCTAGGTTTCACTGGTAAGTTTCACGGGTCAAGGTTTCAAGGGTAAGTTTCACGGGTAAGTTTCACGGGTATGTTTCACGGGTGACGTTTCACGGGTCTAGGTTTCACTGGAAAGTTTCACGGGTCAAGGTTTCACGGGTAAGTTTCAAGGGTAAGTTTCACTGGTAAGTTTTACGGGTATGTTTTACAGGTGACGTTTCACGGGTCTAGGTTTCACTGGTAAGTTTCACGGGTCAAGGTTTCACGGGTAAGTTTCACGGGTAAGTTTCACGGGTAAGTTTCATGGGTGACGTTTCACGGGTCTAGGTTTCACTGGTAAGTTTCACGGGTCAAGGTTTCACGGGTAAGTTTCACGGGTAAGTTTCACGGGTGACGTTTCACGGGTCTAGGTTTCACTGGTAAGTTTCACGGGTCAAGGTTTCACGGGTAAGTTTCACGGGTATGTTTCACGGGTGACGTTTCACGGGTCTAGGTTTCACTGGAAAGTTTCACGGGTCAAGGTTTCACGGGTAAGTTTCAAGGGTAAGTTTCACGGGTAAGTTTTACGGGTATGTTTTACAGGTGACATTTCACGGGTCTAGGTTTCACTGGTAAGTTTCACGGGTCAAGGTTTCACGGGTAAGTTTCACGGGTAAGTTTCACGGGTAAGTTTCACGGGTATGTTTCATGGGTGATGTTTCACGGGTCTAGGTTTCACTGGTAAGTTTCGCGGGTCAAGGTTTCACGGGTAAGTTTTACGGGTAAGTTTCACTGGTAAGTTTCACGGGTCAAGGTTTCACGGGTAAGTTTCACGGGTAAGTTTCACGGGTAAGTTTCACGGGTATGTTTCACGGGTGACGTTTCACGGGTCTAGGATTCACTGGTAAGTTTCACGGGTCAAGGTTTCACGGGTAAGTTTCACGGGTAAGTTTCACGGGTATGTTTCACGGGTGACGTTTCACGGGTCTAGGTTTCACTGGTAAGTTTCACGGGTCAAGGTTTCACGGGTAAGTTTCACGGGTAAGTTTCACGGGTATGTTTCACGGGTGACGTTTCACGGGTCTAGGTTTCACTGGTAAGTTTCACGGGTCAAGGTTTTACGGGTAAATTTCACGGGTAAGTTTCACGGGTATGTTTCACGGGTGACGTTTCACGGGTCTAGGTTTCACTGGTAAGTTTCACGAGTCAAGGTTTCACGGGTAAGTTTCACGGGTAAGTTTTACGGGTAAGTTTCACGGGTGACGTTTTACGGGTGACGTTTCACGGGTCTAGGTTTCACTGGTAAGTTTCACGGGTCAAGGTTTCACGGGTAAGTTTCACGGGTAAGTTTTACGGGTATGTTTCACGGGTGACGTTTCACGGGTCTAGGTTTCACTGGTAAGTTTCACGGGTCAAGGTTTCACGGGTAAGTTTCACGGGTAAGTTTCACGGGTAAGTTTCACGGGTATGTTTCACGGGTGACGTTTCACGGGTCTAGGTTTCACTGGTAAGTTTAACGGGTCAAGGTTTCACGGGTAAGTTTTACGAGTAAGTTTCACGGGTATGTTTTACGGGTATGTTTCACGGGTGACGTTTCACGGGTCTAGGTTTCACTGGTAAGTTTCACGGGTCAAGGTTTCACGGGTAAGTTTCACGGGTAAGTTTCACGGGTATGTTTCACGGGTGACGTTTCACGGGTCTAGGTTTCACTGGTAAGTTTCACGGGTCAAGGTTTCACGGGTAAGTTTCACGGGTAAGTTTCACGGGTATGTTTCACGGGTGACGTTTCACGGGTCTAGGTTTCACTGGTAAGTTTCACGGGTCAAGGTTTCACGGGTAAGTTTTACGGGTAAGTTTCACGGGTGACGTTTCACGGGTGACGTTTCACGGGTCTAGGTTTCACTGGTAAGTTTCACGGGTCAAGGTTTCAAGGGTAAGTTTCACGGGTAAGTTTCACGGGTATGTTTCACGGGTGACGTTTCACGGGTCTAGGTTTCACTGGAAAGTTTCACGGGTCAAGGTTTCACGGGTAAGTTTCAAGGGTAAGTTTCACTGGTAAGTTTTACGGGTATGTTTTACAGGTGACGTTTCACGGGTCTAGGTTTCACTGGTAAGTTTCACGGGTCAAGGTTTCACGGGTAAGTTTCACGGGTAAGTTTCACGGGTAAGTTTCATGGGTGACGTTTCACGGGTCTAGGTTTCACTGGTAAGTTTCACGGGTCAAGGTTTCACGGGTAAGTTTCACGGGTAAGTTTCACGGGTGACGTTTCACGGGTCTAGGTTTCACTGGTAAGTTTCACGGGTCAAGGTTTCACGGGTAAGTTTCACGGGTATGTTTCACGGGTGACGTTTCACGGGTCTAGGTTTCACTGGAAAGTTTCACGGGTCAAGGTTTCACGGGTAAGTTTCAAGGGTAAGTTTCACGGGTAAGTTTTACGGGTATGTTTTACAGGTGACATTTCACGGGTCTAGGTTTCACTGGTAAGTTTCACGGGTCAAGGTTTCACGGGTAAGTTTCACGGGTAAGTTTCACGGGTAAGTTTCACGGGTATGTTTCATGGGTGATGTTTCACGGGTCTAGGTTTCACTGGTAAGTTTCGCTGGTCAAGGTTTCACGGGTAAGTTTTACGGGTAAGTTTCACTGGTAAGTTTCACGGGTCAAGGTTTCACGGGTAAGTTTCACGGGTAAGTTTCACGGGTAAGTTTCACGGGTATGTTTCACGGGTGACGTTTCACGGGTCTAGGATTCACTGGTAAGTTTCACGGGTCAAGGTTTCACGGGTAAGTTTCACGGGTAAGTTTCACGGGTATGTTTCACGGGTGACGTTTCACGGGTCTAGGTTTCACTGGTAAGTTTCACGGGTCAAGGTTTCACGGGTAAGTTTCACGGGTAAGTTTCACGGGTATGTTTCACGGGTGACGTTTCACGGGTCTAGGTTTCACTGGTAAGTTTCACGGGTCAAGGTTTTACGGGTAAATTTCACGGGTAAGTTTCACGGGTATGTTTCACGGGTGACGTTTCACGGGTCTAGGTTTCACTGGTAAGTTTCACGAGTCAAGGTTTCACGGGTAAGTTTCACGGGTAAGTTTTACGGGTAAGTTTCACGGGTGACGTTTTACGGGTGACGTTTCACGGGTCTAGGTTTCACTGGTAAGTTTCACGGGTCAAGGTTTCACGGGTAAGTTTCACGGGTAAGTTTCACGGGTATGTTTCACGGGTGACGTTTCACGGGTCTAGGTTTCACTGGTAAGTTTCACGGGTCAAGGTTTCACGGGTAAGTTTCACGGGTAAGTTTCACGGGTAAGTTTCACGGGTATGTTTCACGGGTGACGTTTCACGGGTCTAGGTTTCACTGGTAAGTTTAACGGGTCAAGGTTTCACGGGTAAGTTTTACGAGTAAGTTTCACGGGTATGTTTTACGGGTATGTTTCACGGGTGACGTTTCACGGGTCTAGGTTTCACTGGTAAGTTTCACGGGTCAAGGTTTCACGGGTAAGTTTCACGGGTAAGTTTCACGGGTATGTTTCACGGGTGACGTTTCACGGGTCTAGGTTTCACTGGTAAGTTTCACGGGTCAAGGTTTCACGGGTAAGTTTCACGGGTAAGTTTCACGGGTATGTTTCACGGGTGACGTTTCACGGGTCTAGGTTTCACTGGTAAGTTTCACGGGTCAAGGTTTCACGGGTAAGTTTCACGGGTAAGTTTCACGGGTAAGTTTCACGGGTATGTTTCACGGGTGACGTTTCACGGGTCTAGGTTTCACTGGTAAGTTTCACGGGTCAAGGTTTTACGGGTAAGTTTCACGGGTAAGTTTCACGGGTATGTTTCACGGGTGACGTTTCACGGGTCTAGGTTTCACTGGTAAGTTTCACGAGTCAAGGATTCACGGGTAAGTTTCACGGGTAAGTTTTACGGGTAAGTTTCACGGGTGACGTTTCACGGGTCTAGGTTTCACTGGTAAGTTTCACGGGTCAAGGTTTCACGGGTAAGTTTCACGGGTAAGTTTCACGGGTGACGTTTCACGGGTCTAGGTTTCACTGGTAAGTTTCACGGGTCAAGGTTTCACGGGTAAGTTTCACGGGTAAGTTTCACGGGTATGTTTCAAGGGTGACGTTTCACGGGTCTAGGTTTTACTGGTAAGTTTCACGGGTCAAGGTTTCACGGGTAAGTTTCACGGGTAAGTTTCACGGGTATGTTTCACGGGTGACGTTTCACGGGTCTAGGTTTCACTGGTAAGTTTCACGGGTCAAGGTTTTACGGGTAAGTTTCACGGGTCTAGGTTTCACTGGTAAGTTTCACGGGTCAAGGTTTCACGGGTAAGTTTCACGGGTAAGTTTCACGGGTTTGTTTCACGGGTGACGTTTCACGGGTCTAGGTTTCACTGGAAAGTTTCACGGGTCAAGGTTTCACGGGTAAGTTTCACGGGTAAGTTTCACGGGTATGTTTCACGGGTGACGTTTCACGGGTCTAGGTTTCACTGGTAAGTTTCACGGGTCAAGGTTTCACGGGTAAGTTTTACGGGTAAGTTTCACGGGTGACGTTTCACGGGTGACGTTTCACGGGTCTAGGTTTCACTGGTAAGTTTCACGGGTCAAGGTTTCAAGGGTAAGTTTCACGGGTAAGTTTCACGGGTATGTTTCACGGGTGACGTTTCACGGGTCTAGGTTTCACTGGAAAGTTTCACGGGTCAAGGTTTCACGGGTAAGTTTCAAGGGTAAGTTTCACTGGTAAGTTTTACGGGTATGTTTTACAGGTGACGTTTTACGGGTCTAGGTTTCACTGGTAAGTTTCACGGGTCAAGGTTTCACGGGTAAGTTTCACGGGTAAGTTTCACGGGTAAGTTTCACGGGTAAGTTTCACGGGTAAGTTTCATGGGTGACGTTTCACGGGTCTAGGTTTCACTGGTAAGTTTCACGGGTCAAGGTTTTACGGGTAAGTTTCACGGGTAAGTTTCACGGGTGACGTTTCACGGGTCTAGGTTTCACTGGTAAGTTTCACGGGTCAAGGTTTCACGGGTAAGTTTCACGGGTATGTTTCACGGGTGACGTTTCACGGGTCTAGGTTTCACTGGAAAGTTTCACGGGTCAAGGTTTCACGGGTAAGTTTCAAGGGTAAGTTTCACGGGTAAGTTTTACGAGTATGTTTTACAGGTGACATTTCACGGGTCTAGGTTTCACTGGTAAGTTTCACGGGTCAAGGTTTCACGGGTAAGTTTCACGGGTAAGTTTCACGGGTATGTTTCATGGGTGATGTTTCACGGGTCTAGGTTTCACTGGTAAGTTTCGCGGGTCAAGGTTTCACGGGTAAGTTTCACGGGTAAGTTTCACGGGTATGTTTCACGGGTGACGTTTCACGGGTCTAGGTTTCACTGGTAAGTTTCACGGGTCAAGGTTTCACGGGTAAGTTTCACGGGTAAGTTTCACGGGTAAGTTTCACGGGTATGTTTCACGGGTGACGTTTCACGGGTCTAGGATTCACTGGTAAGTTTCACGGGTCAAGGTTTCACGGGTAAGTTTCACGGGTAAGTTTCACGGGTATGTTTCACGGGTGACGTTTCACGGGTCTAGGTTTCACTGGTAAGTTTCACGGGTCAAGGTTTCACGGGTAAGTTTCACGGGTAAGTTTCACGGGTATGTTTCACGGGTGACGTTTCACGGGTCTAGGTTTCACTGGTAAGTTTCACGGGTCAAGGTTTTACGGGTAAATTTCACGGGTAAGTTTCACGGGTATGTTTCACGGGTGACGTTTCACGGGTCTAGGTTTCACTGGTAAGTTTCACGAGTCAAGGTTTCACGGGTAAGTTTCACGGGTAAGTTTTACGGGTAAGTTTCACGGGTGACGTTTTACGGGTGACGTTTCACGGGTCTAGGTTTCACTGGTAAGTTTCACGGGTCAAGGTTTCACGGGTAAGTTTCACGGGTAAGTTTCACGGGTAAGTTTCACGGGTATGTTTCACGGGTGACGTTTCACGGGTCTAGGTTTCACTGGTAAGTTTAACGGGTCAAGGTTTCACGGGTAAGTTTTACGAGTAAGTTTCACGGGTATGTTTTACGGGTATGTTTCACGGGTGACGTTTCACGGGTCTAGGTTTCACTGGTAAGTTTCACGGGTCAAGGTTTCACGGGTAAGTTTCACGGGTAAGTTTCACGGGTATGTTTCACGGGTGACGTTTCACGGGTCTAGGTTTCACTGGTAAGTTTCACGGGTCAAGGTTTCACGGGTAAGTTTCACGGGTAAGTTTCACGGGTATGTTTCACGGGTGACGTTTCACGGGTCTAGGTTTCACTGGTAAGTTTCACGGGTCAAGGTTTCACGGGTAAGTTTCACGGGTAAGTTTCACGGGTAAGTTTCACGGGTATGTTTCACGGGTGACGTTTCACGGGTCTAGGTTTCACTGGTAAGTTTCACGGGTCAAGGTTTTACGGGTAAGTTTCACGGGTAAGTTTCACGGGTATGTTTCACGGGTGACGTTTCACGGGTCTAGGTTTCACTGGTAAGTTTCACGAGTCAAGGATTCACGGGTAAGTTTCACGGGTAAGTTTTACGGGTAAGTTTCACGGGTGACGTTTCACGGGTCTAGGTTTCACTGGTAAGTTTCACGGGTCAAGGTTTCACGGGTAAGTTTCACGGGTAAGTTTCACGGGTGACGTTTCACGGGTCTAGGTTTCACTGGTAAGTTTCACGGGTCAAGGTTTAACGGGTAAGTTTCACAGGTATGTTTCAAGGGTGACGTTTCACGGGTCTAGGTTTCACTGGTAAGTTTCACGGGTCAAGGTTTCACGGGTAAGTTTCACGGGTAAGTTTCACGGGTATGTTTCACGGGTGACGTTTCACGGGTCTAGGTTTCACTGGTAAGTTTCACGGGTCAAGGTTTTACGGGTAAGTTTCACGGGTCTAGGTTTCACTGGTAAGTTTCACGGGTCAAGGTTTCACGGGTAAGTTTCACGGGTAAGTTTCACGGGTTTGTTTCACGGGTGACGTTTCACGGGTCTAGGTTTCACTGGAAAGTTTCACGGGTCAAGGTTTCACGGGTAAGTTTCACGGGTAAGTTTCACGGGTATGTTTCACGGGTGACGTTTCACGGGTCTAGGTTTCACTGGTAAGTTTCACGGGTCAAGGTTTCACGGGTAAGTTTTACGGGTAAGTTTCACGGGTGACGTTTCACGGGTGACGTTTCACGGGTCTAGGTTTCACTGGTAAGTTTCACGGGTCAAGGTTTCAAGGGTAAGTTTCACGGGTAAGTTTCACGGGTATGTTTCACGGGTGACGTTTCACGGGTCTAGGTTTCACTGGAAAGTTTCACGGGTCAAGGTTTCACGGGTAAGTTTCACGGGTAAGTTTCACGGGTTTGTTTCACGGGTGACGTTTCACGGGTCTAGGTTTCACTGGAAAGTTTCACGGGTCAAGGTTTCACGGGTAAGTTTCACGGGTAAGTTTCACGGGTATGTTTCACGGGTGACGTTTCACGGGTCTAGGTTTCACTGGTAAGTTTCACGGGTCAAGGTTTCACGGGTAAGTTTTACGGGTAAGTTTCACGGGTGACGTTTCACGGGTGACGTTTCACGGGTCTAGGTTTCACTGGTAAGTTTCACGGGTCAAGGTTTCAAGGGTAAGTTTCACGGGTAAGTTTCACGGGTATGTTTCACGGGTGACGTTTCACGGGTCTAGGTTTCACTGGAAAGTTTCACGGGTCAAGGTTTCACGGGTAAGTTTCAAGGGTAAGTTTCACTGGTAAGTTTTACGGGTATGTTTTACAGGTGACGTTTCACGGGTCTAGGTTTCACTGGTAAGTTTCACGGGTCAAGGTTTCACGGGTAAGTTTCACGGGTAAGTTTCACGGGTAAGTTTCATGGGTGACGTTTCACGGGTCTAGGTTTCACTGGTAAGTTTCACGGGTCAAGGTTTCACGGGTAAGTTTCACGGGTAAGTTTCACGGGTGACGTTTCACGGGTCTAGGTTTCACTGGTAAGTTTCACGGGTCAAGGTTTTACGGGTAAATTTCACGGGTAAGTTTCACGGGTATGTTTCACGGGTGACGTTTCACGGGTCTAGGTTTCACTGGTAAGTTTCACGAGTCAAGGTTTCACGGGTAAGTTTCACGGGTAAGTTTTACGGGTAAGTTTCACGGGTGACGTTTTACGGGTGACGTTTCACGGGTCTAGGTTTCACTGGTAAGTTTCACGGGTCAAGGTTTCACGGGTAAGTTTCACGGGTAAGTTTCAAGGGTAAGTTTCACGGGTATGTTTCACGGGTGACGTTTCACGGGTCTAGGTTTCACTGGAAAGTTTCACGGGTCAAGGTTTCACGGGTAAGTTTCACGGGTAAGTTTTACGGGTATGTTTTACAGGTGACGTTTCACGGGTCTAGGTTTCACTGGTAAGTTTCACGGGTCAAGGTTTCACGGGTAAGTTTCACGGGTGACGTTTCACGGGTCTAGGTTTCACTGGTAAGTTTCACGGGTCAAGGTTTCACGGGTAAGTTTCACGGGTAAGTTTCACGGGTGACGTTTCACGGGTCTAGGTTTCACTGGTAAGTTTCACGGGTCAAGGTTTCACGGGTAAGTTTCACGGGTAAGTTTCACGGGTATGTTTCAAGGGTGACGTTTCACGGGTCTAGGTTTCACTGGTAAGTTTCACGGGTCAAGGTTTCACGGGTAAGTTTCACGGGTAAGTTTCACGGGTATGTTTCACGGCGGGTATGTTTCACGGGTGACGTTTCACGGGTCTAGGTTTCACTGGTAAGTTTCACGGGTCAAGGTTTTACGGGTAAGTTTCACGGGTCTAGGTTTCACTGGTAAGTTTCACGGGTCAAGGTTTCACGTGTAAGTTTCACGGGTAAGTTTCACGGGTTTGTTTCACGGGTGACGTTTCACGGGTCTAGGTTTCACTGGAAAGTTTCACGGGTCAAGGTTTCACGGGTAAGTTTCACGGGTAAGTTTCACGGGTATGTTTCACGGGTGACGTTTCACGGGTCTAGGTTTCACTGGTAAGTTTCACGGGTCAAGGTTTCACGGGTAAGTTTTACGGGTAAGTTTCACGGGTGACGTTTCACGGGTGACGTTTCACGGGTCTAGGTTTCACTGGTAAGTTTCACGGGTCAAGGTTTCAAGGGTAAGTTTCACGGGTAAGTTTCACGGGTATGTTTCACGGGTGACGTTTCACGGGTCTAGGTTTCACTGGAAAGTTTCACGGGTCAAGGTTTCACGGGTAAGTTTCAAGGGTAAGTTTCACGGGTAAGTTTTACGGGTATGTTTTACAGGTGACGTTTCACGGGTCTAGGTTTCACTGGTAAGTTTCACGGGTCAAGGTTTCACGGGTAAGTTTTACGGGTAAGTTTCACGGGTAAGTTTCACGGGTATGTTTCACGGGTGACGTTTCACGGGTCTAGGTTTCACTGGTAAGTTTCACGGGTCAAGGTTTCACGTGTAAGTTTCACGGGTAAGTTTCACGGGTAAGTTTCACGGGTATGTTTCACGGGTATGTTTCACGGGTGACGTTTCACGGGTCTAGGTTTCACTGGTAAGTTTAACGGGTCAAGGTTTCACGGGTAAGTTTTACGAGTAAGTTTCACGGGTATGTTTTACGGGTATGTTTCACGGGTGACGTTTCACGGGTCTAGGTTTCACTGGTAAGTTTCACGGGTCAAGGTTTCACGGGTAAGTTTCACGGGTAAGTTTCACGGGTATGTTTCACGGGTGACGTTTCACGGGTCTAGGTTTCACTGGTAAGTTTCACGGGTCAAGGTTTCACGGGTAAGTTTCACGGGTAAGTTTCACGGGTATGTTTCACGGGTGACGTTTCACGGGTCTAGGTTTCACTGGTAAGTTTCACGGGTCAAGGTTTCACGGGTAAGTTTCACGGGTAAGTTTCACGGGTAAGTTTCACGGGTATGTTTCACGGGTGACGTTTCACGGGTCTAGGTTTCACTGGTAAGTTTCACGGGTCAAGGTTTTACGGGTAAGTTTCACGGGTAAGTTTCACGGGTATGTTTCACGGGTGACGTTTCACGGGTCTAGGTTTCACTGGTAAGTTTCACGAGTCAAGGATTCACGGGTAAGTTTCACGGGTAAGTTTTACGGGTAAGTTTTACGGGTGACGTTTCACGGGTCTAGGTTTCACTGGTAAGTTTCACGGGTCAAGGTTTCACGGGTAAGTTTCACGGGTAAGTTTCACGGGTGACGTTTCACGGGTCTAGGTTTCACTGGTAAGTTTCACGGGTCAAGGTTTCACGGGTAAGTTTCACGGGTATGTTTCAAGGGTGACGTTTCACGGGTCTAGGTTTCACTGGTAAGTTTCACGGGTCAAGGTTTCACGGGTAAGTTTCACTGGTAAGTTTCACGGGTATGTTTCACGGGTGACGTTTCACGGGTCTAGGTTTCACTGGTAAGTTTCACGGGTCAAGGTTTTACGGGTAAGTTTCACGGGTCTAGGTTTCACTGGTAAGTTTCACGGGTCAAGGTTTCACGGGTAAGTTTCACGGGTAAGTTTCACGGGTTTGTTTCACGGGTGACGTTTCACGAGTCTAGGTTTCACTGGAAAGTTTCACGGGTCAAGGTTTCACGGGTAAGTTTCACGGGTAAGTTTCACGGGTATGTTTCACGGGTGACGTTTCACGGGTCTAGGTTTCACTGGTAAGTTTCACGGGTCAAGGTTTCACGGGTAAGTTTTACGGGTAAGTTTCACGGGTGACGTTTCACGGGTGACGTTTCACGGGTCTAGGTTTCACTGGTAAGTTTCACGGGTCAAGGTTTCAAGGGTAAGTTTCACGGGTAAGTTTCACGGGTATGTTTCACGGGTGACGTTTCACGGGTCTAGGTTTCACTGGAAAGTTTCACGGGTCAAGGTTTCACGGGTAAGTTTCAAGGGTAAGTTTCACTGGTAAGTTTTACGGGTATGTTTTACAGGTGACGTTTCACGGGTCTAGGTTTCACTGGTAAGTTTCACGGGTCAAGGTTTCACGGGTAAGTTTCACGGGTAAGTTTCACGGGTAAGTTTCATGGGTGACGTTTCACGGGTCTAGGTTTCACTGGTAAGTTTCACGGGTCAAGGTTTCACGGGTAAGTTTCACGGGTAAGTTTCACGGGTGACGTTTCACGGGTCTAGGTTTCACTGGTAAGTTTCACGGGTCAAGGTTTCACGGGTAAGTTTCACGGGTATGTTTCACGGGTGACGTTTCACGGGTCTAGGTTTCACTGGAAAATTTCACGGGTCAAGGTTTCACGGGTAAGTTTCAAGGGTAAGTTTCACGGGTAAGTTTTACGGGTATGTTTTACAGGTGACATTTCACGGGTCTAGGTTTCACTGGTAAGTTTCACGGGTCAAGGTTTCACGGGTAAGTTTCACGGGTAAGTTTCACGGGTAAGTTTCACGGGTAAGTTTCACGGGTATGTTTCATGGGTGATGTTTCACGGGTCTAGGTTTCACTGGTAAGTTTCGCGGGTCAAGGTTTCACGGGTAAGTTTCACGGGTAAGTTTCACGGGTATGTTTCACGGGTGACGTTTCACGGGTCTAGGTTTCACTGGTAAGTTTCACGGGTCAAGGTTTCACGGGTAAGTTTCACGGGTAAGTTTCACGGGTAAGTTTCACGGGTATGTTTCACGGGTGACGTTTCACGGGTCTAGGATTCACTGGTAAGTTTCACGGGTCAAGGTTTCACGGGTAAGTTTCACGGGTAAGTTTCACGGGTATGTTTCACGGGTGACGTTTCACGGGTCTAGGTTTCACTGGTAAGTTTCACGGGTCAAGGTTTCACGGGTAAGTTTCACGGGTAAGTTTCACGGGTATGTTTCACGGGTGACGTTTCACGGGTCTAGGTTTCACTGGTAAGTTTCACGGGTCAAGGTTTTACGGGTAAATTTCACGGGTAAGTTTCACGGGTATGTTTCACGGGTGACGTTTCACGGGTCTAGGTTTCACTGGTAAGTTTCACGAGTCAAGGTTTCACGGGTAAGTTTCACGGGTAAGTTTTACGGGTAAGTTTCACGGGTGACGTTTTACGGGTGACGTTTCACGGGTCTAGGTTTCACTGGTAAGTTTCACGGGTCAAGGTTTCACGGGTAAGTTTCACGGGTAAGTTTCACGGGTAAGTTTCACGGGTATGTTTCACGGGTGACGTTTCACGGGTCTAGGTTTCACTGGTAAGTTTAACGGGTCAAGGTTTCACGGGTAAGTTTTACGAGTAAGTTTCACGGGTATGTTTTACGGGTATGTTTCACGGGTAAGTTTTACGGGTAAGTTTCACGGGTGACGTTTCACGGGTGACGTTTCACGGGTCTAGGTTTCACTGGTAAGTTTCACGGGTCAAGGTTTCAAGGGTAAGTTTCACGGGTAAGTTTCACGGGTATGTTTCACGGGTGACGTTTCACGGGTCTAGGTTTCACTGGAAAGTTTCACGGGTCAAGGTTTCACGGGTAAGTTTCAAGGGTAAGTTTCACGGGTAAGTTTTACGGGTATGTTTTACAGGTGACGTTTCACGGGTCTAGGTTTCACTGGTAAGTTTCACGGGTCAAGGTTTCACGGGTAAGTTTTACGGGTAAGTTTCACGGGTAAGTTTCACGGGTAAGTTTCACGGGTATGTTTCACGGGTGACGTTTCACGGGTCTAGGTTTCACTGGTAAGTTTCACGGGTCAAGGTTTCACGTGTAAGTTTCACGGGTAAGTTTCACGGGTAAGTTTCACGGGTATGTTTCACGGGTATGTTTCACGGGTGACGTTTCACGGGTCTAGGTTTCACTGGTAAGTTTAACGGGTCAAGGTTTCACGGGTAAGTTTTACGAGTAAGTTTCACGGGTATGTTTTACGGGTATGTTTCACGGGTGACGTTTCACGGGTCTAGGTTTCACTGGTAAGTTTCACGGGTCAAGGTTTCACGGGTAAGTTTCACGGGTAAGTTTCACGGGTATGTTTCACGGGTGACGTTTCACGGGTCTAGGTTTCACTGGTAAGTTTCACGGGTCAAGGTTTCACGGGTAAGTTTCACGGGTAAGTTTCACGGGTATGTTTCACGGGTGACGTTTCACGGGTCTAGGTTTCACTGGTAAGTTTCACGGGTCAAGGTTTCACGGGTAAGTTTCACGGGTAAGTTTCACGGGTAAGTTTCACGGGTATGTTTCACGGGTGACGTTTCACGGGTCTAGGTTTCACTGGTAAGTTTCACGGGTCAAGGTTTTACGGGTAAGTTTCACGGGTAAGTTTCACGGGTATGTTTCACGGGTGACGTTTCACGGGTCTAGGTTTCACTGGTAAGTTTCACGAGTCAAGGATTCACGGGTAAGTTTCACGGGTAAGTTTTACGGGTAAGTTTCACGGGTGACGTTTCACGGGTCTAGGTTTCACTGGTAAGTTTCACGGGTCAAGGTTTCACGGGTAAGTTTCACGGGTAAGTTTCACGGGTGACGTTTCACGGGTCTAGGTTTCACTGGTAAGTTTCACGGGTCAAGGTTTAACGGGTAAGTTTCACGGGTATGTTTCAAGGGTGACGTTTCACGGGTCTAGGTTTCACTGGTAAGTTTCACGGGTCAAGGTTTCACGGGTAAGTTTCACGGGTAAGTTTCACGGGTATGTTTCACGGGTGACGTTTCACGGGTCTAGGTTTCACTGGTAAGTTTCACGGGTCAAGGTTTTACGGGTAAGTTTCACGGGTCTAGGTTTCACTGGTAAGTTTCACGGGTCAAGGTTTCACGGGTAAGTTTCACGGGTAAGTTTCACGGGTTTGTTTCACGGGTGACGTTTCACGGGTCTAGGTTTCACTGGAAAGTTTCACGGGTCAAGGTTTCACGGGTAAGTTTCACGGGTAAGTTTCACGGGTATGTTTCACGGGTGACGTTTCACGGGTCTAGGTTTCACTGGTAAGTTTCACGGGTCAAGGTTTCACGGGTAAGTTTTACGGGTAAGTTTCACGGGTGACGTTTCACGGGTGACGTTTCACGGGTCTAGGTTTCACTGGTAAGTTTCACGGGTCAAGGTTTCAAGGGTAAGTTTCACGGGTAAGTTTCACGGGTATGTTTCACGGGTGACGTTTCACGGGTCTAGGTTTCACTGGAAAGTTTCACGGGTCAAGGTTTCACGGGTAAGTTTCACGGGTAAGTTTCACGGGTTTGTTTCACGGGTGACGTTTCACGGGTCTAGGTTTCACTGGAAAGTTTCACGGGTCAAGGTTTCACGGGTAAGTTTCACGGGTAAGTTTCACGGGTATGTTTCACGGGTGACGTTTCACGGGTCTAGGTTTCACTGGTAAGTTTCACGGGTCAAGGTTTCACGGGTAAGTTTTACGGGTAAGTTTCACGGGTGACGTTTCACGGGTGACGTTTCACGGGTCTAGGTTTCACTGGTAAGTTTCACGGGTCAAGGTTTCAAGGGTAAGTTTCACGGGTAAGTTTCACGGGTATGTTTCACGGGTGACGTTTCACGGGTCTAGGTTTCACTGGAAAGTTTCACGGGTCAAGGTTTCACGGGTAAGTTTCAAGGGTAAGTTTCACTGGTAAGTTTTACGGGTATGTTTTACAGGTGACGTTTCACGGGTCTAGGTTTCACTGGTAAGTTTCACGGGTCAAGGTTTCACGGGTAAGTTTCACGGGTAAGTTTCACGGGTAAGTTTCATGGGTGACGTTTCACGGGTCTAGGTTTCACTGGTAAGTTTCACGGGTCAAGGTTTCACGGGTAAGTTTCACGGGTAAGTTTCACGGGTGACGTTTCACGGGTCTAGGTTTCACTGGTAAGTTTCACGGGTCAAGGTTTCACGGGTAAGTTTCACGGGTATGTTTCACGGGTGACGTTTCACGGGTCTAGGTTTCACTGGAAAGTTTCACGGGTCAAGGTTTCACGGGTAAGTTTCAAGGGTAAGTTTCACGGGTAAGTTTTACGGGTATGTTTTACAGGTGACATTTCACGGGTCTAGGTTTCACTGGTAAGTTTCACGGGTCAAGGTTTCACGGGTAAGTTTCACGGGTATGTTTCATGGGTGATGTTTCACGGGTCTAGGTTTCACGGGTAAGTTTCACGGGTAAGTTTCACGGGTATGTTTCACGGGTGACGTTTCACGGGTCTAGGTTTCACTGGTAAGTTTCACGGGTCAAGGTTTCACGGGTAAGTTTTACGGGTAAGTTTCACGGGTGACGTTTCACGGGTGACGTTTCACGGGTCTAGGTTTCACTGGTAAGTTTCACGGGTCAAGGTTTCAAGGGTAAGTTTCACGGGTAAGTTTCACGGGTATGTTTCACGGGTGACGTTTCACGGGTCTAGGTTTCACTGGAAAGTTTCACGGGTCAAGGTTTCACGGGTAAGTTTCACGGGTAAGTTTCACGGGTTTGTTTCACGGGTGACGTTTCACGGGTCTAGGTTTCACTGGAAAGTTTCACGGGTCAAGGTTTCACGGGTAAGTTTCACGGGTAAGTTTCACGGGTATGTTTCACGGGTGACGTTTCACGGGTCTAGGTTTCACTGGTAAGTTTCACGGGTCAAGGTTTCACGGGTAAGTTTTACGGGTAAGTTTCACGGGTGACGTTTCACGAGTAAGTTTCACGGGTATGTTTCATGGGTGATGTTTCACGGGTCTAGGTTTCACGGGTAAGTTTCACGGGTAAGTTTCACGGGTATGTTTCACGGGTGACGTTTCACGGGTCTAGGTTTCACTGGTAAGTTTCACGGGTCAAGGTTTCACGGGTAAGTTTTACGGGTAAGTTTCACGGGTGACGTTTCACGGGTGACGTTTCACGGGTCTAGGTTTCACTGGTAAGTTTCACGGGTCAAGGTTTCAAGGGTAAGTTTCACGGGTAAGTTTCACGGGTATGTTTCACGGGTGACGTTTCACGGGTCTAGGTTTCACTGGAAAGTTTCACGGGTCAAGGTTTCACGGGTAAGTTTCACGGGTAAGTTTCACGGGTTTGTTTCACGGGTGACGTTTCACGGGTCTAGGTTTCACTGGAAAGTTTCACGGGTCAAGGTTTCACGGGTAAGTTTCACGGGTAAGTTTCACGGGTATGTTTCACGGGTGACGTTTCACGGGTCTAGGTTTCACTGGTAAGTTTCACGGGTCAAGGTTTCACGGGTAAGTTTTACGGGTAAGTTTCACGGGTGACGTTTTACGGGTGACGTTTCACGGGTCTAGGTTTCACTGGTAAGTTTCACGGGTCAAGGTTTCACGGGTAAGTTTCACGGGTAAGTTTCACGGGTAAGTTTCACGGGTATGTTTCACGGGTGACGTTTCACGGGTCTAGGTTTCACTGGTAAGTTTAACGGGTCAAGGTTTCACGGGTAAGTTTTACGAGTAAGTTTCACGGGTATGTTTTACGGGTATGTTTCACGGGTGACGTTTCACGGGTCTAGGTTTCACTGGTAAGTTTCACGGGTCAAGGTTTCACGGGTAAGTTTCACGGGTAAGTTTCACGGGTATGTTTCACGGGTGACGTTTCACGGGTCTAGGTTTCACTGGTAAGTTTCACGGGTCAAGGTTTCACGGGTAAGTTTCACGGGTAAGTTTCACGGGTATGTTTCACGGGTGACGTTTCACGGGTCTAGGTTTCACTGGTAAGTTTCACGGGTCAAGGTTTCACGGGTAAGTTTTACGGGTAAGTTTCACGGGTGACGTTTCACGGGTGACGTTTCACGGGTCTAGGTTTCACTGGTAAGTTTCACGGGTCAAGGTTTCAAGGGTAAGTTTCACGGGTTTGTTTCACGGGTATGTTTCACGGGTGACGTTTCACGGGTCTAGGTTTCACTGGAAAGTTTCACGGGTCAAGGTTTCACGGGTAAGTTTCAAGGGTAAGTTTCACTGGTAAGTTTTACGGGTATGTTTTACAGGTGACGTTTCACGGGTCTAGGTTTCACTGGTAAGTTTCACGGGTCAAGGTTTCACGGGTAAGTTTCACGGGTAAGTTTCACGGGTAAGTTTCATGGGTGACGTTTCACGGGTCTAGGTTTCACTGGTAAGTTTCACGGGTCAAGGTTTCACGGGTAAGTTTCACGGGTAAGTTTCACGGGTGACGTTTCACGGGTCTAGGTTTCACTGGTAAGTTTCACGGGTCAAGGTTTCACGGGTAAGTTTCACGGGTATGTTTCACGGGTGACGTTTCACGGGTCTAGGTTTCACTGGAAAGTTTCACGGGTCAAGGTTTCACGGGTAAGTTTCAAGGGTAAGTTTCACGGGTAAGTTTTACGGGTATGTTTTACAGGTGACATTTCACGGGTCTAGGTTTCACTGGTAAGTTTCACGGGTCAAGGTTTCACGGGTAAGTTTCACGGGTAAGTTTCACGGGTAAGTTTCACGGGTATGTTTCATGGGTGATGTTTCACGGGTCTAGGTTTCACTGGTAAGTTTCGCTGGTCAAGGTTTCACGGGTAAGTTTTACGGGTAAGTTTCACTGGTAAGTTTCACGGGTCAAGGTTTCACGGGTAAGTTTCAAGGGTAAGTTTCACGGGTAAGTTTTACGGGTATGTTTTACAGGTGACATTTCACGGGTCTAGGTTTCACTGGTAAGTTTCACGGGTCAAGGTTTCACGGGTAAGTTTCACGGGTAAGTTTCACGGGTAAGTTTCACGGGTATGTTTCACGGGTGACGTTTCACGGGTCTAGGATTCACTGGTAAGTTTCACGGGTCAAGGTTTCACGGGTAAGTTTCACGGGTAAGTTTCACGGGTATGTTTCACGGGTGACGTTTCACGGGTCTAGGTTTCACTGGTAAGTTTCACGGGTCAAGGTTTCACGGGTAAGTTTCACGGGTAAGTTTCACGGGTATGTTTCACGGGTGACGTTTCACGGGTCTAGGTTTCACTGGTAAGTTTCACGGGTCAAGGTTTTACGGGTAAATTTCACGGGTAAGTTTCACGGGTATGTTTCACGGGTGACGTTTCACGGGTCTAGGTTTCACTGGTAAGTTTCACGAGTCAAGGTTTCACGGGTAAGTTTCACGGGTAAGTTTTACGGGTAAGTTTCACGAGTGACGTTTTACGGGTGACGTTTCACGGGTCTAGGTTTCACTGGTAAGTTTCACGGGTCAAGGTTTCACGGGTAAGTTTCACGGGTAAGTTTCACGGGTATGTTTCACGGGTGATGTTTCACGGGTCTAGGTTTCACTGGTAAGTTTCACGGGTCAAGGTTTCACGGGTAAGTTTCACGGGTAAGTTTCACGGGTAAGTTTCACGGGTATGTTTCACGGGTGACGTTTCACGGGTCTAGGTTTCACTGGTAAGTTTAACGGGTCAAGGTTTCACGGGTAAGTTTTACGAGTAAGTTTCACGGGTATGTTTTACGGGTATGTTTCACGGGTGACGTTTCACGGGTCTAGGTTTCACTGGTAAGTTTCACGGGTCAAGGTTTCACGGGTAAGTTTCACGGGTAAGTTTCACGGGTATGTTTCACGGGTGACGTTTCACGGGTCTAGGTTTCACTGGTAAGTTTCACGGGTCAAGGTTTCACGGGTAAGTTTCACGGGTAAGTTTCACGGGTATGTTTCACGGGTGACGTTTCACGGGTCTAGGTTTCACTGGTAAGTTTCACGGGTCAAGGTTTCACGGGTAAGTTTCACGGGTAAGTTTCACGGGTAAGTTTCACGGGTATGTTTCACGGGTGACGTTTCACGGGTCTAGGTTTCACTGGTAAGTTTCACGGGTCAAGGTTTCACGGGTAAGTTTCACGGGTAAGTTTCACGGGTTTGTTTCACGGGTGACGTTTCACGGGTCTAGGTTTCACTGGAAAGTTTCACGGGTCAAGGTTTCACGGGTAAGTTTCACGGGTAAGTTTCACGGGTATGTTTCACGGGTGACGTTTCACGGGTCTAGGTTTCACTGGTAAGTTTCACGGGTCAAGGTTTCACGGGTAAGTTTTACGGGTAAGTTTCACGGGTGACGTTTTACGGGTGACGTTTCACGGGTCTAGGTTTCACTGGTAAGTTTCACGGGTCAAGGTTTCACGGGTAAGTTTCACGGGTAAGTTTCACGGGTAAGTTTCACGGGTATGTTTCACGGGTGACGTTTCACGGGTCTAGGTTTCACTGGTAAGTTTAACGGGTCAAGGTTTCACGGGTAAGTTTTACGAGTAAGTTTCACGGGTATGTTTTACGGGTATGTTTCACGGGTGACGTTTCACGGGTCTAGGTTTCACTGGTAAGTTTCACGGGTCAAGGTTTCACGGGTAAGTTTCACGGGTAAGTTTCACGGGTATGTTTCACGGGTGACGTTTCACGGGTCTAGGTTTCACTGGTAAGTTTCACGGGTCAAGGTTTCACGGGTAAGTTTCACGGGTAAGTTTCACGGGTATGTTTCACGGGTGACGTTTCACGGGTCTAGGTTTCACTGGTAAGTTTCACGGGTCAAGGTTTCACGGGTAAGTTTTACGGGTAAGTTTCACGGGTGACGTTTCACGGGTGACGTTTCACGGGTCTAGGTTTCACTGGTAAGTTTCACGGGTCAAGGTTTCAAGGGTAAGTTTCACGGGTTTGTTTCACGGGTATGTTTCACGGGTGACGTTTCACGGGTCTAGGTTTCACTGGAAAGTTTCACGGGTCAAGGTTTCACGGGTAAGTTTCAAGGGTAAGTTTCACTGGTAAGTTTTACGGGTATGTTTTACAGGTGACGTTTCACGGGTCTAGGTTTCACTGGTAAGTTTCACGGGTCAAGGTTTCACGGGTAAGTTTCACGGGTAAGTTTCACGGGTAAGTTTCATGGGTGACGTTTCACGGGTCTAGGTTTCACTGGTAAGTTTCACGGGTCAAGGTTTCACGGGTAAGTTTCACGGGTAAGTTTCACGGGTGACGTTTCACGGGTCTAGGTTTCACTGGTAAGTTTCACGGGTCAAGGTTTCACGGGTAAGTTTCACGGGTATGTTTCACGGGTGACGTTTCACGGGTCTAGGTTTCACTGGAAAGTTTCACGGGTCAAGGTTTCACGGGTAAGTTTCAAGGGTAAGTTTCACGGGTAAGTTTTACGGGTATGTTTTACAGGTGACATTTCACGGGTCTAGGTTTCACTGGTAAGTTTCACGGGTCAAGGTTTCACGGGTAAGTTTCACGGGTAAGTTTCACGGGTAAGTTTCACGGGTATGTTTCATGGGTGATGTTTCACGGGTCTAGGTTTCACTGGTAAGTTTCGCTGGTCAAGGTTTCACGGGTAAGTTTTACGGGTAAGTTTCACTTGTAAGTTTCACGGGTCAAGGTTTCACGGGTAAGTTTCAAGGGTAAGTTTCACGGGTAAGTTTTACGGGTATGTTTTACAGGTGACATTTCACGGGTCTAGGTTTCACTGGTAAGTTTCACGGGTCAAGGTTTCACGGGTAAGTTTCACGGGTAAGTTTCACGGGTAAGTTTCACGGGTATGTTTCACGGGTGACGTTTCACGGGTCTAGGATTCACTGGTAAGTTTCACGGGTCAAGGTTTCACGGGTAAGTTTCACGGGTAAGTTTCACGGGTATGTTTCACGGGTGACGTTTCACGGGTCTAGGTTTCACTGGTAAGTTTCACGGGTCAAGGTTTCACGGGTAAGTTTCACGGGTAAGTTTCACGGGTATGTTTCACGGGTGACGTTTCACGGGTCTAGGTTTCACTGGTAAGTTTCACGGGTCAAGGTTTTACGGGTAAATTTCACGGGTAAGTTTCACGGGTATGTTTCACGGGTGACGTTTCACGGGTCTAGGTTTCACTGGTAAGTTTCACGAGTCAAGGTTTCACGGGTAAGTTTCACGGGTAAGTTTTACGGGTAAGTTTCACGAGTGACGTTTTACGGGTGACGTTTCACGGGTCTAGGTTTCACTGGTAAGTTTCACGGGTCAAGGTTTCACGGGTAAGTTTCACGGGTAAGTTTCACGGGTATGTTTCACGGGTGATGTTTCACGGGTCTAGGTTTCACTGGTAAGTTTCACGGGTCAAGGTTTCACGGGTAAGTTTCACGGGTAAGTTTCACGGGTAAGTTTCACGGGTATGTTTCACGGGTGACGTTTCACGGGTCTAGGTTTCACTGGTAAGTTTAACGGGTCAAGGTTTCACGGGTAAGTTTTACGAGTAAGTTTCACGGGTATGTTTTACGGGTATGTTTCACGGGTGACGTTTCACGGGTCTAGGTTTCACTGGTAAGTTTCACGGGTCAAGGTTTCACGGGTAAGTTTCACGGGTAAGTTTCACGGGTATGTTTCACGGGTGACGTTTCACGGGTCTAGGTTTCACTGGTAAGTTTCACGGGTCAAGGTTTCACGGGTAAGTTTCACGGGTAAGTTTCACGGGTATGTTTCACGGGTGACGTTTCACGGGTCTAGGTTTCACTGGTAAGTTTCACGGGTCAAGGTTTCACGGGTAAGTTTCACGGGTAAGTTTCACGGGTAAGTTTCACGGGTATGTTTCACGGGTGACGTTTCACGGGTCTAGGTTTCACTGGTAAGTTTCACGGGTCAAGGTTTTACGGGTAAGTTTCACGGGTAAGTTTCACGGGTATGTTTCACGGGTGACGTTTCACGGGTCTAGGTTTCACTGGTAAGTTTCACGAGTCAAGGATTCACGGGTAAGTTTCACGGGTAAGTTTTACGGGTAAGTTTCACGGGTGACGTTTCACGGGTCTAGGTTTCACTGGTAAGTTTCACGGGTCAAGGTTTCACGGGTAAGTTTCACGGGTAAGTTTCACGGGTAAGTTTCACGGGTGACGTTTCACGGGTCTAGGTTTCACTGGTAAGTTTCACGGGTCAAGGTTTCACGGGTAAGTTTCACGGGTATGTTTCAAGGGTGACGTTTCACGGGTCTAGGTTTTACTGGTAAGTTTCACGGGTCAAGGTTTCACGGGTAAGTTTCACGGGTAAGTTTCACGGGTATGTTTCACGGGTGACATTTCACGGGTCTAGGTTTCACTGGTAAGTTTCACGGGTCAAGGTTTTACGGGTAAGTTTCACGGGTCTAGGTTTCACTGGTAAGTTTCACGGGTCAAGGTTTCACGGGTAAGTTTCACGGGTAAGTTTCACGGGTTTGTTTCACGGGTGACGTTTCACGGGTCTAGGTTTCACTGGAAAGTTTCACGGGTCAAGGTTTCACGGGTAAGTTTCACGGGTAAGTTTCACGGGTATGTTTCACGGGTGACGTTTCACGGGTCTAGGTTTCACTGGTAAGTTTCACGGGTCAAGGTTTCACGGGTAAGTTTTACGGGTAAGTTTCACGGGTGACGTTTCACGGGTGACGTTTCACGGGTCTAGGTTTCACTGGTAAGTTTCACGGGTCAAGGTTTCAAGGGTAAGTTTCACGGGTAAGTTTCACGGGTATGTTTCACGGGTGACGTTTCACGGGTCTAGGTTTCACTGGAAAGTTTCACGGGTCAAGGTTTCACGGGTAAGTTTCAAGGGTAAGTTTCACTGGTAAGTTTTACGGGTATGTTTTACAGGTGACGTTTTACGGGTCTAGGTTTCACTGGTAAGTTTCACGGGTCAAGGTTTCACGGGTAAGTTTCACGGGTAAGTTTCACGGGTAAGTTTCATGGGTGACGTTTCACGGGTCTAGGTTTCACTGGTAAGTTTCACGGGTCAAGGTTTTACGGGTAAGTTTCACGGGTAAGTTTCACGGGTGACGTTTCACGGGTCTAGGTTTCACTGGTAAGTTTCACGGGTCAAGGTTTCACGGGTAAGTTTCACGGGTATGTTTCACGGGTGACGTTTCACGGGTCTAGGTTTCACTGGAAAGTTTCACGGGTCAAGGTTTCACGGGTAAGTTTCAAGGGTAAGTTTCACGGGTAAGTTTTACGAGTATGTTTTACAGGTGACATTTCACGGGTCTAGGTTTCACTGGTAAGTTTCACGGGTCAAGGTTTCACGGGTAAGTTTCACGGGTAAGTTTCACGGGTATGTTTCATGGGTGATGTTTCACGGGTCTAGGTTTCACTGGTAAGTTTCGCGGGTCAAGGTTTCACGGGTAAGTTTCACGGGTAAGTTTCACGGGTATGTTTCACGGGTGACGTTTCACGGGTCTAGGTTTCACTGGTAAGTTTCACGGGTCAAGGTTTCACGGGTAAGTTACACGGGTAAGTTTCACGGGTAAGTTTCACGGGTATGTTTCACGGGTGACGTTTCACGGGTCTAGGTTTCACTGGTAAGTTTCACGGGTCAAGGTTTCACGGGTAAGTTTCACGGGTAAGTTTCACGGGTATGTTTCACGGGTGACGTTTCACGGGTCTAGGTTTCACTGGTAAGTTTCACGGGTCAAGGTTTCACGGGTAAGTTTCACGGGTAAGTTTCACGGGTATGTTTCACGGGTGACGTTTCACGGGTCTAGGTTTCACTGGTAAGTTTCACGGGTCAAGGTTTTACGGGTAAATTTCACGGGTAAGTTTCACGGGTATGTTTCACGGGTGACGTTTCACGGGTTTAGGTTTCACTGGTAAATTTCACGAGTCAAGGTTTCACGGGTAAGTTTCACGGGTAAGTTTTACGGGTAAGTTTCACGGGTGACGTTTCACGGGTCTAGGTTTCACTGGTAAGTTTCACGAGTCAAGGTTTCACGGGTAAGTTTCACGGGTAAGTTTTACGGGTAAGTTTCACGGGTGACGTTTTACGGGTGACGTTTCACGGGTCTAGGTTTCACTGGTAAGTTTCACGGGTCAAGGTTACCCGTGAAACTTACCCGTGAAACCTTGACCCGTGAAACTTACCAGTGAAACCTAGACCCGTGAAACGTCACCCGTGAAACATACCCGTAAAACATACCCGTGAAACTTACCCGTAAAACTTACCCGTGAAACCTTGACCCGTTAAACTTACCAGTGAAACCTAGACCCGTGAAACGTCACCCGTGAAACATACCCGTAAAACTTACCCGTGAAACTTACTCGTGAAACCTTGACTCGTGAAACTTACCAGTGAAACCTAGACCCGTGAAACGTCACCCATGAAACTTACCCGTAAAACTTACCCGTGAAACTTACCAGTAAGAGTCAATTTTTCACGGGTAAGTTTCACGGGTAAGTTTTACGGGTAAGTTTCACGGGTGACGTTTTACGGGTGACGTTTCACGGGTCTAGGTTTCACTGGTAAGTTTCACGGGTCAAGGTTTCACGGGTAAGTTTCACGGGTAAGTTTCACGGGTAAGTTTCACGGGTATGTTTCACGGGTGACGTTTCACGGGTCTAGGTTTCACTGGTAAGTTTCACGGGTCAAGGTTTCACGGGTAAGTTTCACGGGTAAGTTTCACGGGTATGTTTCACGGGGACGTTTCACGGGTCTAGGTTTCACTGGTAAGTTTAACGGGTCAAGGTTTCACGGGTAAGTTTTACGGGTATGTTTTACGGGTATGTTTCACGGGTGACGTTTCACGGGTCTAGGTTTCACTGGTAAGTTTCACGGGTCAAGGTTTCACGGGTAAGTTTCACGGGTAAGTTTCACGGGTAAGTTTCACGGGTTTGTTTCACGGGTGACGTTTCACGGGTCTAGGTTTCACTGGTAAGTTTCACGGGTCAAGGTTTCACGGGTAAGTTTCACGGGTAAGTTTCACGGGTGACGATTCACGGGTCTAGGTTTCACTGGTAAGTTTCACGGGTAAGTTTCACGGGTTAGTTTCACGGGTATGTTTCACGGGTATGTTTCACGGGTGACGTTTCACGGGTCTAGGTTTCACTGGAAAGTTTCACGGGTCAAGGTTTCACGGGTAAGTTTCAAGGGTAAGTTTCACGGGTAAGTTTTACGGGTATGTTTTACAGGTGACATTTCACGGGTCTAGGTTTCACTGGTAAGTTTCACGGGTCAAGGTTTCACGGGTAAGTTTCACGGGTAAGTTTCACGGGTAAGTTTCACGGGTAAGTTTCACGGGTATGTTTCATGGGTGATGTTTCACGGGTCTAGGTTTCACTGGTAAGTTTCGCGGGTCAAGGTTTCACGGGTAAGTTTCACGGGTAAGTTTCACGGGTATGTTTCACGGGTGACGTTTCACGTGTCTAGGTTTCACTGGTAAGTTTTACGGGTCAAGGTTTCACGGGTAAGTTTCACGGGTAAGTTTCACGGGTAAGTTTCACGGGTATGTTTCACGGGTGACGTTTCACGGGTCTAGGATTCACTGGTAAGTTTCACGGGTCAAGGTTTCACGGGTAAGTTTCACGGGTAAGTTTCACGGGTATGTTTCACGGGTGACGTTTCACGGGTCTAGGTTTCACTGGTAAGTTTCACGGGTCAAGGTTTCACGGGTAAGTTTCACGGGTAAGTTTCACGGGTATGTTTCACGGGTGACGTTTCACGGGTCTAGGTTTCACTGGTAAGTTTCACGGGTCAAGGTTTTACGGGTAAATTTCACGGGTAAGTTTCACGGGTATGTTTCACGGGTGACGTTTCACGGGTCTAGGTTTCACTGGTAAGTTTCACGAGTCAAGGTTTCACGGGTAAGTTTCACGGGTAAGTTTTACGGGTAAGTTTCACGGGTGACGTTTTACGGGTGACGTTTCACGGGTCTAGGTTTCACTGGTAAGTTTCACGGGTCAAGGTTTCACGGGTAAGTTTCACGGGTAAGTTTCACGGGTATGTTTCACGGGTGACGTTTCACGGGTCTAGGTTTCACTGGTAAGTTTCACGGGTCAAGGTTTCACGGGTAAGTTTCACGGGTAAGTTTCACGGGTAAGTTTCACGGGTATGTTTCACGGGTGACGTTTCACGGGTCTAGGTTTCACTGGTAAGTTTAAAGGGTCAAGGTTTCACGGGTAAGTTTTTTGAGTAAGTTTCACGGGTATGTTTTACGGGTATGTTTCACGGGTGACGTTTCACGGGTCTAGGTTTCACTGGTAAGTTTCACGGGTCAAGGTTTCACGGGTAAGTTTCACGGGTAAGTTTCACGGGTATGTTTCACGGGTGACGTTTCACGGGTCTAGGTTTCACTGGTAAGTTTCACGGGTCAAGGTTTCACGGGTAAGTTTCACGGGTAAGTTTCACGGGTATGTTTCACGGGTGACGTTTCACGGGTCTAGGTTTCACTGGTAAGTTTCACGGGTCAAGGTTTCACGGGTAAGTTTCACGGGTAAGTTTCACGGGTAAGTTTCACGGGTAAGTTTCACGGGTATGTTTCACGGGTGACGTTTCACGGGTCTAGGTTTCACTGGTAAGTTTCACAAGTCAAGGATTCACGGGTAAGTTTCACGGGTAAGTTTTACGGGTAAGTTTCACGGGTGACGTTTCACGGGTCTAGGTTTCACTGGTAAGTTTCACGGGTCAAGGTTTCACGGGTAAGTTTCACGGGTAAGTTTCACGGGTGACGTTTCACGGGTCTAGGTTTCACTGGTAAGTTTCACGGGTCAAGGTTTCACGGGTAAGTTTCACGGGTAAGTTTCACGGGTATGTTTCAAGGGTGACGTTTCACGGGTCTAGGTTTCACTGGTAAGTTTCACGGGTCAAGGTTTCACGGGTAAGTTTCACGGGTAAGTTTCACGGGTATGTTTCACGGGTGACGTTTCACGGGTCTAGGTTTCACTGGTAAGTTTCACGTGTCAAGGTTTTACGGGTAAGTTTCACGGGTAAGTTTCACGGGTATGTTTCACGGGTGACGTTTCACGGGTCTAGGTTTCACTGGTAAGTTTCACGGGTCAAGGTTTCACGGGTAAGTTTTACGGGTAAGTTTCACGGGTGACGTTTCACGGGTGACGTTTCACGGGTCTAGGTTTCACAGGTAAATTTCACGGGTCAAGGTTTCAAGGGTAAGTTTCACGGGTAAGTTTCACGGGTATGTTTCACGGGTGACGTTTCACGGGTCTAGGTTTCACTGGAAAGTTTCACGGGTCAAGGTTTCACGGGTAAGTTTCACGGGTAAGTTTCACGGGTTTGTTTCACGGGTGACGTTTCACGGGTCTAGGTTTCACTGGAAAGTTTCACGGGTCAAGGTTTCACGGGTAAGTTTCACGGGTAAGTTTCACGGGTATGTTTCACGGGTGACGTTTCACGGGTCTAGGTTTCACTGGTAAGTTTCACGGGTCAAGGTTTCACGGGTAAGTTTTACGGGTAAGTTTCACGGGTGACGTTTCACGGGTCTAGGTTTCACTGGTAAGTTTCACGGGTCAAGGTTTCAAGGGTAAGTTTCACGGGTAAGTTTCACGGGTATGTTTCACGGGTGACGTTTCACGGGTCTAGGTTTCACTGGAAAGTTTCACGGGTCAAGGTTTCACGGGTAAGTTTCAAGGGTAAGTTTCACTGGTTAGTTTTACGGGTATGTTTTACAGGTGACGTTTCACGGGTTTAGGTTTCACTGGTAAGTTTCACGGGTCAAGGTTTCACGGGTAAGTTTCACGGGTAAGTTTCACGGGTAAGTTTCATGGGTGACGTTTCACGGGTCTAGGTTTCACTGGTAAGTTTCACGGGTCAAGGTTTCACGGGTAAGTTTCACGGGTGACGTTTCACGGGTCTAGGTTTCACTGGTAAGTTTCACGGGTCAAGGTTTCACGGGTAAGTTTCACGGGTATGTTTCACGGGTGACGTTTCACGGGTCTAGGTTTCACTGGAAAGTTTCACGGGTCAAGGTTTCACGGGTAAGTTTCAAGGGTAAGTTTCACGGGTAAGTTTTACGGGTATGTTTTACAGGTGACATTTCACGGGTCTAGGTTTCACTGGTAAGTTTCACGGGTCAAGGTTTCACGGGTAAGTTTCACGGGTAAGTTTCACGGGTAAGTTTCACGGGTATGTTTCATGGGTGATGTTTCACGAGTCTAGGTTTCACTGGTAAGTTTCGCGGGTCAAGGTTTCACGGGTAAGTTTCACGGGTAAGTTTCACGGGTTTGTTTCACGGGTGACGTTTCACGGGTCTAGGTTTCACTGGTAAGTTTCACGGGTCAAGGTTTCACGGGTAAGTTTCACGGGTAAGTTTCACGGGTAAGTTTCACGGGTATGTTTCACGGGTGACGTTTCACGGGTCTAGGATTCACTGGTAAGTTTCACGGGTCAAGGTTTCACGGGTAAGTTTCACGGGTAAGTTTCACGGGTATGTTTCACGGGTGACGTTTCACGGGTCTAGGTTTCACTGGTAAGTTTCACGGGTCAAGGTTTCACGGGTAAGTTTCACGGGTAAGTTTCACGGGTATGTTTCACGGGTGACGTTTCACGGGTCTAGGTTTCACTGGTAAGTTTCACGGGTCAAGGTTTTACGGGTAAATTTCACGGGTAAATTTCACGGGTATGTTTCACGGGTGACGTTTCACGGGTCTAGGTTTCACTGGTAAGTTTCACGAGTCAAGGTTTCACGGGTAAGTTTCACGGGTAAGTTTTACGGGTAAGTTTCACGGGTGACGTTTTACGGGTGACGTTTCACGGGTCTAGGTTTCACTGGTAAGTTTCACGGGTCAAGGTTTCACGGGTAAGTTTCACGGGTAAGTTTCACGGGTATGTTTCACGGGTGACGTTTCACGGGTCTAGGTTTCACTGGTAAGTTTCACGGGTCAAGGTTTCACGGGTAAGTTTCACGGGTAAGTTTCACGGGTAAGTTTCACGGGTATGTTTCACGGGTGACGTTTCACGGGTCTAGGTTTCACTGGTAAGTTTAACGGGTCAAGGTTTCACGGGTAAGTTTTACGAGTAAGTTTCACGGGTATGTTTTACGGGTATGTTTCACGGGTGACGTTTCACGGGTCTAGGTTTCACTGGTAAGTTTCACGGGTCAAGGTTTCACGGGTAAGTTTCACGGGTAAGTTTCACGGGTATGTTTCACGGGTGACGTTTCACGGGTCTAGGTTTCACTGGTAAGTTTCACGGGTCAAGGTTTCACGGGTAAGTTTCACGGGTAAGTTTCACGGGTATGTTTCACGGGTGACGTTTCACGGGTCTAGGTTTCACTGGTAAGTTTCACGGGTCAAGGTTTCACGGGTAAGTTTCACGGGTAAGTTTCACGGGTAAGTTTCACGGGTAAGTTTCACGGGTATGTTTCACGGGTGACGTTTCACGGGTCTAGGTTTCACTGGTAAGTTTCACGGGTCAAGGTTTTACGGGTAAGTTTCACGGGTAAGTTTCACGGGTATGTTTCACGGGTGACGTTTCACGGGTCTAGGTTTCACTGGTAAGTTTCACGAGTCAAGGATTCACGGGTAAGTTTCACGGGTAAGTTTTACGGGTAAGTTTCACGGGTGACGTTTCACGGGTCTAGGTTTCACTGGTAAGTTTCACGGGTCAAGGTTTCACGGGTAAGTTTCACGGGTAAGTTTCACGGGTGACGTTTCACGGGTCTAGGTTTCACTGGTAAGTTTCACGGGTCAAGGTTTTACGGGTAAGTTTCACGGGTAAGTTTCACGGGTATGTTTCAAGGGTGACGTTTCACGGGTCTAGGTTTCACTGGTAAGTTTCACGGGTCAAGGTTTCACGGGTAAGTTTCACGGGTAAGTTTCACGGGTATGTTTCACGGGTGACGTTTCACGGGTCTAGGTTTCACTGGTAAGTTTCACGGGTCAAGGTTTTACGGGTAGGTTTCACGGGTCTAGGTTTCACTGGTAAGTTTCAAGGGTCAAGGTTTCACGGGTAAGTTTCACGGGTAAGTTTCACGGGTTTGTTTCACGGGTGACGTTTCACGGGTCTAGGTTTCACTGGAAAGTTTCACGGGTCAAGGTTTCACGGGTAAGTTTCACGGGTAAGTTTCACGGGTATGTTTCACGGGTGACGTTTCACGGGTCTAGGTTTCACTGGTAAGTTTCACGGGTCAAGGTTTCACGGGTAAGTTTTACGGGTAAGTTTCACGGGTGACGTTTCACGGGTGACGTTTCACGGGTCTAGGTTTCACTGGTAAGTTTCACGGGTCAAGGTTTCAAGGGTAAGTTTCACGGGTAAGTTTCACGGGTATGTTTCACGGGTGACGTTTCACGGGTCTAGGTTTCACTGGTAAGTTTCACGGGTCAAGGTTTCAAGGGTAAGTTTCACGGGTAAGTTTCACGGGTATGTTTCACGGGTGACGTTTCACGGGTCTAGGTTTCACTGGAAAGTTTCTCGGGTCAAGGTTTCACGGGTAAGTTTCAAGGGTAAGTTTCACTGGTAAGTTTTACGGGTATGTTTTACAGGTGACGTTTCACGGGTCTAGGTTTCACTGGTAAGTTTCACGGGTCAAGGTTTCACGGGTAAGTTTCACGGGTAAGTTTCACGGGTAAGTTTCACGGGTAAGTTTCATGGGTGACGTTTCACGGGTCTAGGTTTCACTGGTAAGTTTCACGGGTCAAGGTTTCACGGGTAAGTTTCACGGGTAAGTATCACGGGTGACGTTTCACGGGTCTAGGTTTCACTGGTAAGTTTCACGGGTCAAGGTTTCACGGGTAAGTTTCACGGGTATGTTTCACGGGTGACGTTTCACGGGTCTAGGTTTCACTGGAAAGTTTCACGGGTCAAGGTTTCACGGGTAAGTTTCAAGGGTAAGTTTCACGGGTAAGTTTTACGAGTATGTTTTACAGGTGACATTTCACGGGTCTAGGTTTCACTGGTAAGTTTCACGGGTCAAGGTTTCACGGGTAAGTTTCACGGGTAAGTTTCACGGGTAAGTTTCACGGGTATGTTTCATGGGTGATGTTTCACGGGTCTAGGTTTCACTGGTAAGTTTCGCGGGTCAAGGTTTCACGGGTAAGTTTCACGGGTAAGTTTCACGGGTATGTTTCACGGGTGACGTTTCACGGGTCTAGGTTTCACTGGTAAGTTTCACGGGTCAAGGTTTCACGGGTAAGTTTCACGGGTAAGTTTCACGGGTAAGTTTCACGGGTATGTTTCACGGGTGACGTTTCACGGGTCTAGGTTTCACTGGTAAGTTTCACGGGTCAAGGTTTCACGGGTAAGTTTCACGGGTAAGTTTCACGGGTATGTTTCACGGGTGACGTTTCACGGGTCTAGGTTTCACTGGTAAGTTTCACGGGTCAAGGTTTCACGGGTAAGTTTCACGGGTAAGTTTCACGGGTATGTTTCACGGGTGACGTTTCACGGGTCTAGGTTTCACTGGTAAGTTTCACGGGTCAAGGTTTTACGGGTAAATTTCACGGGTAAGTTTCACGGGTATGTTTCACGGGTGACGTTTCACGGGTTTAGGTTTCACTGGTAAGTTTCACGAGTCAAGGTTTCACGGGTAAGTTTCACGGGTAAGTTTTACGGGTAAGTTTCACGGGTGACGTTTCACGGGTCTAGGTTTCACTGGTAAGTTTCACGAGTCAAGGTTTCACGGGTAAGTTTCACGGGTAAGTTTTACGGGTAAGTTTCACGGGTGACGTTTTACGGGTGACGTTTCACGGGTCTAGGTTTCACTGGTAAGTTTCACGGGTCAAGGTTACCCGTGAAACTTACCCGTGAAACCTTGACCCGTGAAACTTACCAGTGAAACCTAGACCCGTGAAACGTCACCCGTGAAACATACCCGTAAAACATACCCGTGAAACTTACCCGTAAAACTTACCCGTGAAACCTTGACCCGTTAAACTTACCAGTGAAACCTAGACCCGTGAAACGTCACCCGTGAAACATACCCGTAAAACTTACCCGTGAAACTTACCCGTGAAACCTTGACTCGTGAAACTTACCAGTGAAACCTAGACCCGTGAAACGTCACCCGTGAAACTTACCCGTAAAACTTACCCGTGAAACTTACCAGTACGAGTCAATTTTTCACGGGTAAGTTTCACGGGTAAGTTTTACGGGTAAGTTTCACGGGTGACGTTTTACGGGTGACGTTTCACGGGTCTAGGTTTCACTGGTAAGTTTCACGGGTCAAGGTTTCACGGGTAAGTTTCACGGGTAAGTTTCACGGGTATGTTTCACGGGTGACGTTTCACGGGTCTAGGTTTCACTGGTAAGTTTCACGGGTCAAGGTTTCACGGGTAAGTTTCACGGGTAAGTATCACGGGTATGTTTCACGGGTGACGTTTCACGGGTCTAGGTTTCACTGGTAAGTTTAACGGGTCAAGGTTTCACGGGTAAGTTTTACGGGTATGTTTTACGGGTATGTTTCACGGGTGACGTTTCACGGGTCTAGGTTTCACTGGTAAGTTTCACGGGTCAAGGTTTCACGGGTAAGTTTCACGGGTAAGTTTCACGGGTAAGTTTCACGGGTAAGTTTCACGGGTATGTTTCACGGGTGACGTTTCACGGGTCTAGGTTTCACTGGTAAGTTTCACGGGTCAAGGTTTCACGGGTAAGTTTCACGGGTAAGTTTCACGGGTGACGATTCACGGGTCTAGGTTTCACTGGTAAGTTTCACGGGTAAGTTTCACGGGTTAGTTTCACGGGTATGTTTCACGGGTATGTTTCACGGGTGACGTTTCACGGGTCTAGGTTTCACTGGTAAGTTTCACGGGTCAAGGTTTCACGGGTAAGTTTCACGGGTAAGTTTCACGGGTATGTTTCACGGGTGACGTTTTACGGGTCTAGGTTTCACTGGTAAGTTTCACGGGTCAAGGTTTTACGGGTAAGTTTCACGGGTAAGTTTCACGGGTATGTTTCACGGGTGACGTTTCACGGGTCTATGTTTCACTGGTAAGTTTTACGGGTCAAGGTTTCACGGGTAAGTTTCACGGGTAAGTTTCACGGGTGACGATTCACGGGTCTAGGTTTCACTGGTAAGTTTCACGGGTCAAGGTTTCAAGGGTAAGTTTTACGGGTAAGTTTCACGGGTATGTTTCACGGGTGACGTTTCACGGGTCTAGGTTTCACTGGTAAGTTTCACGGGTCAAGGTTTTACGGGTAAGTTTCACGGGTAAGTTTCACGGGTAAGTTTCACGGGTATGTTTCACGGGTGACGTTTCACGGGTCTAGGTTTCACTGGTAAGTTTCACGGGTCAAGGTTTCACGGGTAAGTTTCACGGGTAAGTTTCACGGGTATGTTTCACGGGTGACGTTTCACGGGTCTAGGTTTCACTGGTAAGTTTCACGGGTCAAGGTTTCACGGGTAAGTTTCACGGGTAAGTTTCACGGGTAAGTTTTACGGGTAAGTTTCACGGGTATGTTTCACGGGTGACGTTTCACGGGTCTAGGTTTCACTGGTAAGTTTCACGGGTCAAGGTTTTACGGGTAAGTTTCACGGGTAAGTTTCACGGGTATGTTTCACGGGTGACGTTTCACGGGTCTAGGTTTCACTGGTAAGTTTCACGAGTCAAGGATTCACGGGTAAGTTTCACGGGTAAGTTTTACGGGTAAGTTTCACGGGTGACGTTTCACGGGTCTAGGTTTCACTGGTAAGTTTCACGGGTCAAGGTTTCACGGGTAAGTTTCACGGGTAAGTTTCACGGGTGACGTTTCACGGGTCTAGGTTTCACTGGTAAGTTTCACGGGTCAAGGTTTCACGGGTAAGTTTCACGGGTAAGTTTCACGGGTATGTTTCAAGGGTGACGTTTCACGGGTCTAGGTTTCACTGGTAAGTTTCACGGGTCAAGGTTTCACGGGTAAGTTTCACGGGTAAGTTTCACGGGTATGTTTCACGGGTGACGTTTCACGGGTCTAGGTTTCACTGGTAAGTTTCACGGGTCAAGGTTTTACGGGTAAGTTTCACGGGTCTAGGTTTCACTGGTAAGTTTCACGGGTCAAGGTTTCACGGGTAAGTTTCACGGGTAAGTTTCACGGGTTTGTTTCACGGGTGACGTTTCACGGGTCTAGGTTTCACTGGAAAGTTTCACGGGTCAAGGTTTCACGGGTAAGTTTCACGGGTAAGTTTCACGGGTATGTTTCACGGGTGACGTTTCACGGGTCTAGGTTTCACTGGTAAGTTTCACGGGTCAAGGTTTCACGGGTAAGTTTTACGGGTAAGTTTCACGGGTGACGTTTCACGGGTCTAGGTTTCACTGGTAAGTTTCACTGGTCAAGGTTTCAAGGGTAAGTTTCACGGGTAAGTTTCACGGGTATGTTTCACGGGTGACGTTTCACGGGTCTAGGTTTCACTGGTAAGTTTCACGGGTCAAGGTTTCAAGGGTAAGTTTCACGGGTAAGTTTCACGGGTATGTTTCACGGGTGACGTTTCACGGGTCTAGGTTTCACTGGAAAGTTTCTCGGGTCAAGGTTTCACGGGTAAGTTTCAAGGGTAAGTTTCACTGGTAAGTTTTACGGGTATGTTTTACAGGTGACGTTTCACGGGTCTTAGTTTCACTGGTAAGTTTCACGGGTCAAGGTTTCACGGGTAAGTTTCACGGGTAAGTTTCAAGGGTAAGTTTCACGGGTAAGTTTCATGGGTGACGTTTCACGGGTCTAGGTTTCACTGGTAAGTTTCACGGGTCAAGGTTTCACGGGTAAGTTTCACGGGTAAGTTTCACGGGTGACGTTTCACGGGTCTAGGTTTCACTGGTAAGTTTCACGGGTCAAGGTTTCACGGGTAAGTTTCACGGGTATGTTTCACGGGTGACGTTTCACGGGTCTAGGTTTCACTGGAAAGTTTCACGGGTCAAGGTTTCACGGGTAAGTTTCAAGGGTAAGTTTCACGGGTAAGTTTTACGAGTATGTTTTACAGGTGACATTTCACGGGTCTAGGTTTCACTGGTAAGTTTCACGGGTCAAGGTTTCACGGGTAAGTTTCACGGGTAAGTTTCACGGGTAAGTTTCACGGGTATGTTTCATGGGTAATGTTTCACGGGTCTAGGTTTCACTGGTAAGTTTCGCGGGTCAAGGTTTCACGGGTAAGTTTCACGGGTAAGTTTCACGGGTATGTTTCACGGGTGACGTTTCACGGGTCTAGGTTTCACTGGTTAGTTTCACGGGTCAAGGTTTCACGGGTAAGTTTCACGGGTAAGTTTCACGGGTAAGTTTCACGGGTATGTTTCACGGGTGACGTTTAACGGGTCTAGGTTTCACTGGTAAGTTTCACGGGTCAAGGTTTCACGGGTAAGTTTTACGGGTAAGTTTCACGGGTATGTTTCACGGGTGACGTTTCACGGGTCTAGGTTTCACTGGTAAGTTTCACGGGTCAAGGTTTCACGGGTAAGTTTCACGGGTAAGTTTCACGGGTATGTTTCACGGGTGACGTTTCACGGGTCTAGGTTTCACTGGTAAGTTTCACGGGTCAAGGTTTTACGGGTAAATTTCACGGGTAAGTTTCACGGGTATGTTTCACGGGTGACGTTTCACGGGTTTAGGTTTCACTGGTAAGTTTCACGAGTCAAGGTTTCACGGGTAAGTTTCACGGGTAAGTTTTACGGGTAAGTTTCACGGGTGACGTTTCACGGGTCTAGGTTTCACTGGTAAGTTTCACGAGTCAAGGTTTCACGGGTAAGTTTCACGGGTAAGTTTTACGGGTAAGTTTCACGGGTGACGTTTTACGGGTGACGTTTCACGGGTCTAGGTTTCACTGGTAAGTTTCACGGGTCAAGGTTACCCGTGAAACTTACCCGTGAAACCTTGACCCGTGAAACTTACCAGTGAAACCTAGACCCGTGAAACGTCACCCGTGAAACATACCCGTAAAACATACCCGTGAAACTTACCCGTAAAACTTACCCGTGAAACCTTGACCCGTTAAACTTACCAGTGAAACCTAGACCCGTGAAACGTCACCCGTGAAACATACCCGTAAAACTTACCCGTGAAACTTACCCGTGAAACCTTGACTCGTGAAACTTACCAGTGAAACCTAGACCCGTGAAACGTCACCCGTGAAACTTACCCGTAAAACTTACCCGTGAAACTTACCAGTACGAGTCAATTTTTCACGGGTAAGTTTCACGGGTAAGTTTTACGGGTAAGTTTCACGGGTGACGTTTTACGGGTGACGTTTCACGGGTCTAGGTTTCACTGGTAAGTTTCACGGGTCAAGGTTTCACGGGTAAGTTTCACGGGTAAGTTTCACGGGTATGTTTCACGGGTGACGTTTCACGGGTCTAGGTTTCACTGGTAAGTTTCACGGGTCAAGGTTTCACGGGTAAGTTTCACGGGTAAGTTTCACGGGTATGTTTCACGGGTGACGTTTCACGGGTCTAGGTTTCACTGGTAAGTTTAACGGGTCAAGGTTTCACGGGTAAGTTTTACGGGTATGTTTTACGGGTATGTTTCACGGGTGACGTTTCACGGGTCTAGGTTTCACTGGTAAGTTTCACGGGTCAAGGTTTCACGGGTAAGTTTCACGGGTAAGTTTCACGGGTAAGTTTCACGGGTAAGTTTCACGGGTATGTTTCACGGGTGACGTTTCACGGGTCTAGGTTTCACTGGTAAGTTTCACGGGTCAAGGTTTCACGGGTAAGTTTCACGGGTAAGTTTCACGGGTGACGATTCACGGGTCTAGGTTTCACTGGTAAGTTTCACGGGTAAGTTTCACGGGTTAGTTTCACGGGTATGTTTCACGGGTATGTTTCACGGGTGACGTTTCACGGGTCTAGGTTTCACTGGTAAGTTTCACGGGTCAAGGTTTCACGGGTAAGTTTCACGGGTAAGTTTCACGGGTATGTTTCACGGGTGACGTTTTACGGGTCTAGGTTTCACTGGTAAGTTTCACGGGTCAAGGATTTACGGGTAAGTTTCACGGGTAAGTTTCACGGGTATGTTTCACGGGTGACGTTTCACGGGTCTATGTTTCACTGGTAAGTTTCACGGGTCAAGGTTTCACGGGTAAGTTTCACGGGTAAGTTTCACGGGTGACGATTCACGGGTCTAGGTTTCACTGGTAAGTTTCACGGGTCAAGGTTTCAAGGGTAAGTTTTACGGGTAAGTTTCACGGGTATGTTTCACGGGTGACGTTTCACGGGTCTATGTTTCACTGGTAAGTTTCACGGGTCAAGGTTTTACGGGTAAGTTTCACGGGTAAGTTTCACGGGTAAGTTTCACGGGTATGTTTCACGGGTGACGTTTCACGGGTCTAGGTTTCACTGGTAAGTTTCACGGGTCAAGGTTTCACGGGTAAGTTTCACGGGTAAGTTTCACGGGTATGTTTCACGGGTGACGTTTCACGGGTCTAGGTTTCACTGGTAAGTTTCACGGGTCAAGGTTTCACGGGTAAGTTTCACGGGTAAGTTTCACGGGTAAGTTTTACGGGTAAGTTTCACGGGTATGTTTCACGGGTGACGTTTCACGGGTCTAGGTTTCACTGGTAAGTTTCACGGGTCAAGGTTTTACGGGTAAGTTTCACGGGTAAGTTTCACGGGTATGTTTCACGGGTGACGTTTCACGGGTCTAGGTTTCACTGGTAAGTTTCACGAGTCAAGGATTCACGGGTAAGTTTCACGGGTAAGTTTTACGGGTAAGTTTCACGGGTGACGTTTCACGGGTCTAGGTTTCACTGGTAAGTTTCACGGGTCAAGGTTTCACGTGTAAGTTTCACGGGTAAGTTTCACGGGTGACGTTTCACGGGTCTAGGTTTCACTGGTAAGTTTCACGGGTCAAGGTTTCACGGGTAAGTTTCACGGGTAAGTTTCACGGGTATGTTTCAAGGGTGACGTTTCACGGGTCTAGGTTTCACTGGTAAGTTTCACGGGTCAAGGTTTCACGGGTAAGTTTCACGGGTAAGTTTCACGGGTATGTTTCACGGGTGACGTTTCACGGGTCTAGGTTTCACTGGTAAGTTTCACGGGTCAAGGTTTTACGGGTAAGTTTCACGGGTCTAGGTTTCACTGGTAAGTTTCACGGGTCAAGGTTTCACGGGTAAGTTTCACGGGTAAGTTTCACGGGTTTGTTTCACGGGTGACGTTTCACGGGTCTAGGTTTCACTGGAAAGTTTCACGGGTCAAGGTTTCACGGGTAAGTTTCACGGGTAAGTTTCACGGGTATGTTTCACGGGTGACGTTTCACGGGTCTAGGTTTCACTGGTAAGTTTCACGGGTCAAGGTTTCACGGGTAAGTTTTACGGGTAAGTTTCACGGGTGACGTTTCACGGGTGACGTTTCACGGGTCTAGGTTTCACTGGTAAGTTTCACGGGTCAAGGTTTCAAGGGTAAGTTTCACGGGTAAGTTTCACGGGTATGTTTCACAAGTGACGTTTCACGGGTCTAGGTTTCACTGGAAAGTTTCTCGGGTCAAGGTTTCACGGGTAAGTTTCAAGGGTAAGTTTCACTGGTAAGTTTTACGGGTATGTTTTACAGGTGACGTTTCACGGGTCTAGGTTTCACTGGTAAGTTTCACGGGTCAAGGTTTCACGGGTAAGTTTCACGGGTAAGTTTCACGGGTAAGTTTCACGGGTAAGTTTCATGGGTGACGTTTCACGGGTCTAGGTTTCACTGGTAAGTTTCACGGGTCAAGGTTTCACGGGTAAGTTTCACGGGTAAGTTTCACGGGTGACGTTTCACGGGTCTAGGTTTCACTGGTAAGTTTCACGGGTCAAGGTTTCACGGGTAAGTTTCACGGGTATGTTTCACGGGTGACGTTTCACGGGTCTAGGTTTCACTGGAAAGTTTCACGGGTCAAGGTTTCACGGGTAAGTTTCAAGGGTAAGTTTCACGGGTAAGTTTTACGAGTATGTTTTACAGGTGACATTTCACGGGTCTAGGTTTCACTGGTAAGTTTCACGGGTCAAGGTTTCACGGGTAAGTTTCACGGGTAAGTTTCACGGGTAAGTTTCACGGGTATGTTTCATGGGTGATGTTTCACGGGTCTAGGTTTCACTGGTAAGTTTCGCGGGTCAAGGTTTCACGGGTAAGTTTCACGGGTAAGTTTCACGGGTATGTTTCACGGGTGACGTTTCACGGGTCTAGGTTTCACTGGTAAGTTTCACGGGTCAAGGTTTCACGGGTAAGTTTCACGGGTAAGTTTCACGGGTAAGTTTCACGGGTATGTTTCACGGGTGACGTTTTACGGGTCTAGGTTTCACTGGTAAGTTTCACGGGTCAAGGTTTCACGGGTAAGTTTCACGGGTAAGTTTCACGGGTATGTTTCACGGGTGACGTTTCACGGGTCTAGGTTTCACTGGTAAGTTTCACGGGTCAAGGTTTCACGGGTAAGTTTCACGGGTAAGTTTCACGGGTATGTTTCACGGGTGACGTTTCACGGGTCTAGGTTTCACTGGTAAGTTTCACGGGTCAAGGTTTTACGGGTAAATTTCACGGGTAAGTTTCACGGGTATGTTTCACGGGTGACGTTTCACGGGTTTAGGTTTCACTGGTAAGTTTCACGAGTCAAGGTTTCACGGGTAAGTTTCACGGGTAAGTTTTACGGGTAAGTTTCACGGGTGACGTTTCACGGGTCTAGGTTTCACTGGTAAGTTTCACGAGTCAAGGTTTCACGGGTAAGTTTCACGGGTAAGTTTTACGGGTAAGTTTCACGGGTGACGTTTTACGGGTGACGTTTCACGGGTCTAGGTTTCACTGGTAAGTTTCACGGGTCAAGGTTACCCGTGAAACTTACCCGTGAAACCTTGACCCGTGAAACTTACCAGTGAAACCTAGACCCGTGAAACGTCACCCGTGAAACATACCCGTAAAACATACCCGTGAAACTTACCCGTAAAACTTACCCGTGAAACCTTGACCCGTTAAACTTACCAGTGAAACCTAGACCCGTGAAACGTCACCCGTGAAACATACCCGTAAAACTTACCCGTGAAACTTACCCGTGAAACCTTGACTCGTGAAACTTACCAGTGAAACCTAGACCCGTGAAACGTCACCCGTGAAACTTACCCGTAAAACTTACCCGTGAAACTTACCAGTACGAGTCAATTTTTCACGGGTAAGTTTCACGGGTAAGTTTTACGGGTAAGTTTCACGGGTGACGTTTTACGGGTGACGTTTCACGGGTCTAGGTTTCACTGGTAAGTTTCACGGGTCAAGGTTTCACGGGTAAGTTTCACGGGTAAGTTTCACGGGTATGTTTCACGGGTGACGTTTCACGGGTCTAGGTTTCACTGGTAAGTTTCACGGGTCAAGGTTTCACGGGTAAGTTTCACGGGTAAGTTTCACGGGTAAGTTTCACGGGTAAGTTTCACGGGTATGTTTCACGGGTGACGTTTCACGGGTCTAGGTTTCACTGGTAAGTTTAACGGGTCAAGGTTTCACGGGTAAGTTTTACGGGTATGTTTTACGGGTATGTTTCACGGGTGACGTTTCACGGGTCTAGGTTTCACTGGTAAGTTTCACGGGTCAAGGTTTCACGGGTAAGTTTCACGGGTAAGTTTCACGGGTAAGTTTCACGGGTATGTTTCACGGGTGACGTTTCACGGGTCTAGGTTTCACTGGTAAGTTTCACGGGTCAAGGTTTCACGGGTAAGTTTCACGGGTAAGTTTCACGGGTGACGATTCACGGGTCTAGGTTTCACTGGTAAGTTTCACGGGTAAGTTTCACGGGTTAGTTTCACGGGTATGTTTCACGGGTATGTTTCACGGGTGACGTTTCACGGGTCTAGGTTTCACTGGTAAGTTTCACGGGTCAAGGTTTCACGGGTAAGTTTCACGGGTAAGTTTCACGGGTATGTTTCACGGGTGACGTTTTACGGGTCTAGGTTTCACTGGTAAGTTTCACGGGTCAAGGTTTTACGGGTAAGTTTCACGGGTAAGTTTCACGGGTATGTTTCACGGGTGACGTTTCACGGGTCTATGTTTCACTGGTAAGTTTCACGGGTCAAGGTTTCACGGGTAAGTTTCACGGGTAAGTTTCACGGGTGACGATTCACGGGTCTAGGTTTCACTGGTAAGTTTCACGGGTCAAGGTTTCAAGGGTAAGTTTTACGGGTAAGTTTCACGGGTATGTTTCACGGGTGACGTTTCACGGGTCTAGGTTTCACTGGTAAGTTTCACGGGTCAAGGTTTTACGGGTAAGTTTCACGGGTAAGTTTCACGGGTATGTTTCACGGGTGACGTTTCACGGGTCTAGGTTTCACTGGTAAGTTTCACGAGTCAAGGATTCACGGGTAAGTTGCACGGGTAAGTTTTACGGGTAAGTTTCACGGGTGACGTTTCACGGGTCTAGGTTTCACTGGTAAGTTTCACGGGTTAAGGTTTCACGGGTAAGTTTCACGGGTAAGTTTCACGGGTGACGTTTCACGGGTCTAGGTTTCACTGGTAAGTTTCACGGGTCAAGGTTTCACGGGTAAGTTTCACGGGTAAGTTTCACGGGTATGTTTCAAGGGTGACGTTTCACGGGTCTAGGTTTCACTGGTAAGTTTCACGGGTCAAGGTTTCACGGGTAAGTTTCACGGGTAAGTTTCACGGGTATGTTTCACGGGTGACGTTTCACGGGTCTAGGTTTCACTGGTAAGTTTCACGGGTCAAGGTTTCACGGGTAAGTTTCACGGGTAAGTTTCACGGGTAAGTTTCACGGGTAAGTTTCACGGGTATGTTTCACGGGTGACGTTTCACGGGTCTAGGTTTCACTGGTAAGTTTCACGGGTCAAGGTTTCACGGGTAAGTTTCACGGGTAAGTTTCACGGGTATGTTTCACGGGTGACGTTTTACGGGTCTAGGTTTCACTGGTAAGTTTCACGGGTCAAGGTTTTACGGGTAAGTTTCACGGGTAAGTTTCACGGGTATGTTTCACGGGTGACGTTTCACGGGTCTAGGTTTCACTGGTAAGTTTCACGGGTCAAGGTTTCACGGGTAAGTTTCACGGGTAAGTTTCACGGGTGACGATTCACGGGTCTAGGTTTCACTGGTAAGTTTCACGGGTCAAGGTTTCAAGGGTAAGTTTTACGGGTAAGTTTCACGGGTATGTTTCACGGGTGACGTTTCACGGGTCTAGGTTTCACTGGAAAGTTTCACGGGTCAAGGTTTCACGGGTAAGTTTCACGGGTAAGTTTTACGGGTATGTTTTACAGGTGACGTTTCACGGGTCTAGGTTTCACTGGTAAGTTTCACGAGTCAAGGTTTCACGGGTAAGTTTCACGGGTAAGTTTCACGGGTATGTTTCGCGGGTGACGTTTCACGGGTCTAGGTTTCACTGATAAGTTTCACGGGTCAAGGTTTCACGGGTAAGTTTCACGGGTAAGTTTCACGGGTAAGTTTCACGGGTATGTTTCACGGGTGACGTTTCACGGGTCTAGGTTTCACTGGTAAGTTTCACGGGTCAAGGTTTCACGGGTAAGTTTCACGGGTAAGTTTCACGGGTATGTTTCACGGGTGACGTTTCACGGGTCTAGGTTTCACTGGTAAGTTTCACGGGTCAAGGTTTCACGGGTAAGTTTCACGGGTAAGTTTCACGGGTATGTTTCACGGGTGACGTTTCACGGGTCTAGGTTTCACTGGTAAGTTTCACGGGTCAAGGTTTTACGGGTAAATTTCACGAGTAAGTTTCACGGGTATGTTTCATGGGTGACGTTTCACGGGTCTAGGTTTCACTGGTAAGTTTCACGAGTCAAGGTTTCACGGGTAAGTTTCACGGGTAAGTTTTACGGGTAAGTTTCACGGGTGACGTTTCACGGGTCTAGGTTTCACTGGTAAGTTTCACGAGTCAAGGTTTCACGGGTAAGTTTCACGGGTAAGTTTCACGGGTGACGTTTTACGGGTGACGTTTCACGGGTCTAGGTTTCACTGGTAAGTTTCACGGGTCAAGGTTACCCGTGAAACTTACCCGTGAAACCTTGACCCGTGAAACTTACCAGTAAAACCTAGACCCGTGAAACGTCACCCGTGAAACATACCCGTAAAACATACCCGTGAAACTTACCCGTAAAACTTACCCGTGAAACCTTGACCCGTTAAACTTACCAGTGAAACCTAGACCCGTGAAACGTCACCCGTGAAACATACCCGTAAAACTTACCCGTGAAACTTACCCGTGAAACCTTGACTCGTGAAACTTACCAGTGAAACCTAGACCCGTGAAACGTCACCCGTGAAACTTACCCGTAAAACTTACCCGTGAAACTTACCAGTACGAGTCAATTTTTCACGGGTAAGTTTCACGTTTAAGTTTCACGGGTATGTTTCACGGGTGACGTTTCACGGGTCTAGGTTTCACTGGTAAGTTTCACGGGTCAAGGTTTCACGGGTAAGTTTCACGGGTAAGTTTCACGGGTATGTTTCACGGGTGACGTTTCACGGGTCTAGGTTTCACTGGTAAGTTTCACGGGTCAAGGATTCACGGGTAAGTTTCACGGGTAAGTTTCACGGGTAAGTTTCACGGGTATGTTTCACGGGTGACGTTTCACGGGTCTAGGTTTCACTGGTAAGTTTCACGGGTCAAGGTTTTACGGGTAAGTTTCACGGGTAAGTTTCACGGGTATGTTTCACGGGTGACGTTTCACGGGTCTAGGTTTCACTGGTAAGTTTCACGAGTCAAGGATTCACGGGTAAGTTTCACGGGTAAGTTTTACGGGTAAGTTTCACGGGTGACGTTTCACGGGTCTAGGTTTCACTGGTAAGTTTCACGGGTCAAGGTTTCACGGGTAAGTTTCACGGGTAAGTTTCACGGGTGACGTTTCACGGGTCTAGGTTTCACTGGTAAGTTTCACGGGTCAAGGTTTCACGGGTAAGTTTCACGGGTATGTTTCAAGGGTGACGTTTCACGGGTCTAGGTTTCACTGGTAAGTTTCACGGGTCAAGGTTTCACGGGTAAGTTTCACGGGTAAGTTTCACGGGTATGTTTCACGGGTGACGTTTCACGGGTCTAGGTTTCACTGGTAAGTTTCACGGGTCAAGGTTTTACGGGTAAGTTTCACGGGTCTAGGTTTCACTGGTAAGTTTCACGGGTCAAGGTTTCACGGGTAAGTTTCACGGGTAAGTTTCACGGGTTTGTTTCACGGGTGACGTTTCACGGGTCTAGGTTTCACTGGAAAGTTTCACGGGTCAAGGTTTCACGGGTAAGTTTCACGGGTAAGTTTCACGGGTATGTTTCACGGGTGACGTTTCACGGGTCTAGGTTTCACTGGTAAGTTTCACGGGTCAAGGTTTCACGGGTAAGTTTTACGGGTAAGTTTCACGGGTGACGTTTCACGGGTGACGTTTCACGGGTCTAGGTTTCACTGGTAAGTTTCACGGGTCAAGGTTTCAAGGGTAAGTTTCACGGGTAAGTTTCACGGGTATGTTTCACGGGTGACGTTTCACGGGTCTAGGTTTCACTGGAAAGTTTCTCGGGTCAAGGTTTCACGGGTAAGTTTCAAGGGTAAGTTTCACTGGTAAGTTTTACGGGTATGTTTTACAGGTGACGTTTCACGGGTCTAGGTTTCACTGGTAAGTTTCACGGTTCAAGGTTTCACGGGTAAGTTTCACGGGTAAGTTTCACGGGTAAGTTTCACGGGTAAGTTTCATGGGTGACGTTTCACGGGTCTAGGTTTCACTGGTAAGTTTCACGGGTCAAGGTTTCACGGGTAAGTTTCACGGGTAAGTTTCACGGGTGACGTTTCACGGGTCTAGGTTTCACTGGTAAGTTTCACGGGTCAAGGTTTCACGGGTAAGTTTCACGGGTATGTTTCACGGGTGACGTTTCACGGGTCTAGGTTTCACTGGAAAGTTTCACGGGTCAAGGTTTCACGGGTAAGTTTCAAGGGTAAGTTTCACGGGTAAGTTTTACGAGTATGTTTTACAGGTGACATTTCACGGGTCTAGGTTTCACTGGTAAGTTTCACGGGTCAAGGTTTCACGGGTAAGTTTCACGGGTAAGTTTCACGGGTAAGTTTCACGGGTATGTTTCATGGGTGATGTTTCACGGGTCTAGGTTTCACTGGTAAGTTTCGCGGGTCAAGGTTTCACGGGTAAGTTTCACGGGTAAGTTTCACGGGTATGTTTCACGGGTGACGTTTCACGGGTCTAGGTTTCACTGGTAAGTTTCACGGGTCAAGGTTTCACGGGTAAGTTTCACGGGTAAATTTCACGGGTAAGTTTCACGGGTATGTTTCACGGGTGACGTTTCACGGGTCTAGGTTTCACTGGTAAGTTTCACGGGTCAAGGTTTCACGGGTAAGTTTCACGGGTAAGTTTCACGGGTATGTTTCACGGGTGACGTTTCACGGGTCTAGGTTTCACTGGTAAGTTTCACGGGTCAAGGTTTCACGGGTAAGTTTCACGGGTAAGTTTCACGGGTATGTTTCACGGGTGACGTTTCACGGGTCTAGGTTTCACTGGTAAGTTTCACGGGTCAAGGTTTTACGGGTAAATTTCACGGGTAAGTTTCACGGGTATGTTTCACGGGTGACGTTTCACGGGTTTAGGTTTCACTGGTAAGTTTCACGAGTCAAGGTTTCACGGGTAAGTTTCACGGGTAAGTTTTACGGGTAAGTTCCACGGGTGACGTTTCACGGGTCTAGGTTTCACTGGTAAGTTTCACGAGTCAAGGTTTCACGGGTAAGTTTCACGGGTAAGTTTTACGGGTAAGTTTCACGGGTGACGTTTTACGGGTGACGTTTCACGGGTCTAGGTTTCACTGGTAAGTTTCACGGGTCAAGGTTACCCGTGAAACTTACCCGTGAAACCTTGACCCGTGAAACTTACCAGTGAAACCTAGACCCGTGAAACGTCACCCGTGAAACATACCCGTAAAACATACCCGTGAAACTTACCCGTAAAACTTACCCGTGAAACCTTGACCCGTTAAACTTACCAGTGAAACCTAGACCCGTGAAACGTCACCCGTGAAACATACCCGTAAAACTTACCCGTGAAACTTACCCGTGAAACCTTGACTCGTGAAACTTACCAGTGAAACCTAGACCCGTGAAACGTCACCCGTGAAACTTACCCGTAAAACTTACCCGTGAAACTTACCAGTACGAGTCAATTTTTCACGGGTAAGTTTCACGGGTAAGTTTTACGGGTAAGTTTCACGGGTGACGTTTTACGGGTGACGTTTCACGGGTCTAGGTTTCACTGGTAAGTTTCACGGGTCAAGGTTTCACGGGTAAGTTTCACGGGTAAGTTTCACGGGTATGTTTCACGGGTGACGTTTCACGGGTCTAGGTTTCACTGGTAAGTTTCACGGGTCAAGGTTTCACGGGTAAGTTTCACGGGTAAGTTTCACGGGTATGTTTCACGGGTGACGTTTCACGGGTCTAGGTTTCACTGGTAAGTTTAACGGGTCAAGGTTTCACGGGTAAGTTTTACGGGTATGTTTTACGGTTATGTTTCACGGGTGACGTTTCACGGGTCTAGGTTTCACTGGTAAGTTTCACGGGTCAAGGTTTCACGGGTAAGTTTCACGGGTAAGTTTCACGGGTAAGTTTCACGGGTAAGTTTCACGGGTATGTTTCACGGGTGACGTTTCACGGGTCTAGGTTTCACTGGTAAGTTTCACGGGTCAAGGTTTCACGGGTAAGTTTCACGGGTAAGTTTCACGGGTGACGATTCACGGGTCTAGGTTTCACTGGTAAGTTTCACGGGTAAGTTTCACGGGTTAGTTTCACGGGTATGTTTCACGGGTATGTTACACGGGTGACGTTTCACGGGTCTAGGTTTCACTGGTAAGTTTCACGGGTCAAGGTTTCACGGGTAAGTTTCACAGGTAAGTTTCACGGGTATGTTTCACGGGTGACGTTTTACGGGTCTAGGTTTCACTGGTAAGTTTCACGGGTCAAGGTTTTACGGGTAAGTTTCACGGGTAAGTTTCACGGGTATGTTTCACGGGTGACGTTTCACGGGTCTATGTTTCACTGATAAGTTTCACGGGTCAAGGTTTCACGGGTAAGTTTCACGGGTAAGTTTCACGGGTAAGTTTCACGGGTGACGATTCACGGGTCTAGGTTTCACTGGTAAGTTTCACGGGTCAAGGTTTCAAGGGTAAGTTTTACGGGTAAGTTTCACGGGTATGTTTCACGGGTGACGTTTTACGGGTCTAGGTTTCACTGGTAAGTTTCACGGGTCAAGGTTTTACGGGTAAGTTTCACGGGTAAGTTTCACGGGTATGTTTCACGGGTGACGTTTCACGGGTCTAGGTTTCACTGGTAAGTTTCACGAGTCAAGGATTCACGGGTAAGTTTCACGGGTAAGTTTTACGGGTAAGTTTCACGGGTGACGTTTCACGGGTCTAGGTTTCACTGGTAAGTTTCACGGGTCAAGGTTTCACGGGTAAGTTTCACGGGTAAGTTTCACGGGTGACGTTTCACGGGTCTAGGTTTCACTGGTAAGTTTCACGGGTCAAGGTTTCACGGGTAAGTTTCACGGGTAAGTTTCACGGGTATGTTTCAAGGGTGACGTTTCACGGGTCTAGGTTTCACTGGTAAGTTTCACGGGTCAAGGTTTCACGGGTAAGTTACACGGGTAAGTTTCACGGGTATGTTTCACGGGTGACGTTTCACGGGTCTAGGTTTCACTGGTAAGTTTCACGGGTCAAGGTTTCACGGGTAAGTTTCACGGGTAAGTTTCACGGGTAAGTTTCACGGGTAAGTTTCACGGGTATGTTTCACGGGTGACGTTTCACGGGTCTAGGTTTCACTGGTAAGTTTCACGGGTCAAGGTTTCACGGGTAAGTTTCACGGGTAAGTTTCACGGGTATGTTTCACGGGTGACGTTTTACGGGTCTAGGTTTCACTGGTAAGTTTCACGGGTCAAGGTTTTACGGGTAAGTTTCACGGGTAAGTTTCACGGGTATGTTTCACGGGTGACGTTTCACGGGTCTAGGTTTCACTGGTAAGTTTCACGGGTCAAGGTTTCACGGGTAAGTTTCACGGGTAAGTTTCACGGGTGACGATTCACGGGTCTAGGTTTCACTGGTAAGTTTCACGGGTCAAGGTTTCAAGGGTAAGTTTTACGGGTAAGTTTCACGGGTATGTTTCACGGGTGACGTTTCACGGGTCTAGGTTTCACTGGAAAGTTTCACGGGTCAAGGTTTCACGGGTAAGTTTCACGGGTAAGTTTTACGGGTATGTTTTACAGGTGACGTTTCACGGGTCTAGGTTTCACTGGTAAGTTTCACGAGTCAAGGTTTCACGGGTAAGTTTCACGGGTAAGTTTCACGGGTATGTTTCGCGGGTGACGTTTCACGGGTCTAGGTTTCACTGGTAAGTTTCACGGGTCAAGGTTTCACGGGTAAGTTTCACGGGTAAGTTTCACGGGTAAGTTTCACGGGTATGTTTCACGGGTGACGTTTCACGGGTCTAGGTTTCACTGGTAAGTTTCACGGGTCAAGGTTTCACGGGTAAGTTTCACGGGTAAGTTTCACGGGTATGTTTCACGGGTGACGTTTCACGGGTCTAGGTTTCACTGGTAAGTTTCACGGGTCAAGGTTTCACGGGTAAGTTTCACGGGTAAGTTTCACGGGTATGTTTCACGGGTGACGTTTCACGGGTCTAGGTTTCACTGGTAAGTTTCACGGGTCAAGGTTTTACGGGTAAATTTCACGAGTAAGTTTCACGGGTATGTTTCACGGGTGACGTTTCACGGGTCTAGGTTTCACTGGTAAGTTTCACGAGTCAAGGTTTCACGGGTAAGTTTCACGGGTAAGTTTTACGGGTAAGTTTCACGGGTGACGTTTCACGGGTCTAGGTTTCACTGGTAAGTTTCACGAGTCAAGGTTTCACGGGTAAGTTTCACGGGTAAGTTTTACGGGTAAGTTTCACGGGTGACGTTTTACGGGTGACGTTTCACGGGTCTAGGTTTCACTGGTAAGTTTCACGGGTCAAGGTTACCCGTGAAACTTACCCGTGAAACCTTGACCCGTGAAACTTACCAGTGAAACCTAGACCCGTGAAACGTCACCCGTGAAACATACCCGTAAAACATACCCGTGAAACTTACCCGTAAAACTTACCCGTGAAACCTTGACCCGTTTAACTTACCAGTGAAACCTAGACCCGTGAAACGTCACCCGTGAAACATACCCGTAAAACTTACCTGTGAAACTTACCCGTGAAACCTTGACTCGTGAAACTTACCAGTGAAACCTAGACCCGTGAAACTTACCCGTAAAACTTACCCGTGAAACTTACCAGTACGAGTCAATTTTTCACGGGTAAGTTTCACGGGTAAGTTTTACGGGTAAGTTTCACGGGTGACGTTTTACGGGTGACGTTTCACGGGTCTAGGTTTCACTGGTAAGTTTCACGGGTCAAGGTTTCACGGGTAAGTTTCACGGGTAAGTTTCACGGGTATGTTTCACGGGTGACGTTTCACGGGTCTAGGTTTCACTGGTAAGTTTCACGGGTCAAGGTTTCACGGGTAAGTTTCACGGGTAAGTTTCACGGGTAAGTTTCACGGGTATGTTTCACGGGTGACGTTTCACGGGTCTAGGTTTCACTGGTAAGTTTAACGGGTCAAGGTTTCACGGGTAAGTTTTACGGGTATGTTTTACGGGTATGTTTCACGGGTGACGTTTCTCGGGTCTAGGTTTCACTGGTAAGTTTCACGGGTCAAGGTTTCACGGGTAAGTTTCACGGGTAAGTTTCACGGGTAAGTTTCACGGGTAAGTTTCACGGGTATGTTTCACGGGTGACGTTTCACGGGTCTAGGTTTCACTGGTAAGTTTCACGGGTCAAGGTTTCACTTGTAAGTTTCACGGGTTAGTTTCACGGGTGACGATTCACGGGTCTAGGTTTCACTGGTAAGTTTCACGGGTAAGTTTCACGGGTTAGTTTCACGGGTATGTTTCACGGGTATGTTTCACGGGTGACGTTTCACGGGTCTAGGTTTCACTGGTAAGTTTCACGGGTCAAGGTTTCACGGGTAAGTTTCACGGGTAAGTTTCACGGGTATGTTTCACGGGTGACGTTTTACGGGTCTAGGTTTCACTGGTAAGTTTCACGGGTCAAGGTTTTACGGGTAAGTTTCACGGGTAAGTTTCACGGGTATGTTTCACGGGTGACGTTTCACGGGTCTAGGTTTCACTGGTAAGTTTCACGGGTCAAGGTTTCACGGGTAAGTTTCACGGGTAAGTTTCACGGGTGACGATTCACGGGTCTAGGTTTCACTGGTAAGTTTCACGGGTCAAGGTTTCAAGGGTAAGTTTTACGGGTAAGTTTCACGGGTATGTTTCACGGGTGACGTTTCACGGGTCTAGGTTTCACTGGAAAGTTTCACGGGTCAAGGTTTCACGGGTAAGTTTCACGGGTAAGTTTTACGGGTATGTTTTACAGGTGACGTTTCACGGGTCTAGGTTTCACTGGTAAGTTTCACGGGTCAAGGTTTCACGAGTAAGTTTCACGGGTAAGTTTCACGGGTATGTTTCGCGGGTGACGTTTCACGGGTCTAGGTTTCACTGGTAAGTTTCACGGGTCAAGGTTTCACGGGTAAGTTTCACGGGTAAGTTTTACGGGTGACGTTTCACGGGTCTATTTTTCACTGGTAAGTTTCACGGGTCAAGGTTTCACGGGTAAGTTTCACGTGTAAGTTTCACGGGTAAGTTTCACGGGTGACGTTTCACGGGTCTAGGTTTCACTGGTAAGTTTCACGGGTCAAGGTTTCACGGGTAAGTTTCACGGGTATGTTTCACGGGTGACGTTTCACGGGTCTAGGTTTCACTGGTAAGTTTCACGAGTCAAGGTTTCACGGGTAAGTTTCACGGGTAAGTTTTACGGGTAAGTTTCACGGGTGACGTTTCACGGGTCTAGGTTTCACTGGTAAGTTTCACGAGTCAAGGTTTCACGGGTAAGTTTCACGGGTAAGTTTTACGGGTAAGTTTCACGGGTGACGTTTTACGGGTGACGTTTCACGGGTCTAGGTTTCACTGGTAAGTTTCACGGGTCAAGGTTACCCGTGAAACTTACCCGTGAAACCTTGACCCGTGAAACTTACCAGTGAAACCTAGACCCGTGAAACGTCACCCGTGAAACATACCCGTAAAACATACCCGTGAAACTTACCCGTAAAACTTACCCGTGAAACCTTGACCCGTTAAACTTACCAGTGAAACCTAGACCCGTGAAACGTCACCCGTGAAACATACCCGTAAAACTTACCCGTGAAACTTACCCGTGAAACCTTGACTCGTGAAACTTACCAGTGAAACCTAGACTCGTGAAACTTACCCGTAAAACTTACCCGTGAAACTTACCAGTACGAGTCAATTTTTCACGGGTAAGTTTCACGGGTAAGTTTTACGGGTAAGTTTCACGGGTGACGTTTTACGGGTGACGTTTCACGGGTCTAGGTTTCACTGGTAAGTTTCACGGGTCAAGGTTTCACGGGTAAGTTTCACGGGTAAGTTTCACGGGTATGTTTCACGGGTGACGTTTCACGGGTCTAGGTTTCACTGGTAAGTTTCACGGGTCAAGGTTTCACGGGTAAGTTTCACGGGTAAGTTTCACGGGTAAGTTTCACGGGTATGTTTCACGGGTGACGTTTCACGGGTCTAGGTTTCACTGGTAAGTTTAACGGGTCAAGGTTTCACGGGTAAGTTTTACGGGTATGTTTTACGGGTATGTTTCACGGGTGACGTTTCTCGGGTCTAGGTTTCACTGGTAAGTTTCACGGGTCAAGGTTTCACGGGTAAGTTTCACGGGTAAGTTTCACGGGTAAGTTTCACGGGTAAGTTTCACGGGTATGTTTCACGGGTGACGTTTCACGGGTCTAGGTTTCACTGGTAAGTTTCACGGGTCAAGGTTTCACTTGTAAGTTTCACGGGTTAGTTTCACGGGTGACGATTCACGGGTCTAGGTTTCACTGGTAAGTTTCACGGGTAAGTTTCACGGGTTAGTTTCACGGGTATGTTTCACGGGTATGTTTCACGGGTGACGTTTCACGGGTCTAGGTTTCACTGGTAAGTTTCACGGGTCAAGGTTTCACGGGTAAGTTTCACGGGTAAGTTTCACGGGTATGTTTCACGGGTGACGTTTTACGGGTCTAGGTTTCACTGGTAAGTTTCACGGGTCAAGGTTTTACGGGTAAGTTTCACGGGTAAGTTTCACGGGTATGTTTCACGGGTGACGTTTCACGGGTCTAGGTTTCACTGGTAAGTTTCACGGGTCAAGGTTTCACGGGTAAGTTTCACGGGTAAGTTTCACGGGTGACGATTCACGGGTCTAGGTTTCACTGGTAAGTTTCACGGGTCAAGGTTTCAAGGGTAAGTTTTACGGGTAAGTTTCACGGGTATGTTTCACGGGTGACGTTTCACGGGTCTAGGTTTCACTGGAAAGTTTCACGGGTCAAGGTTTCACGGGTAAGTTTCACGGGTAAGTTTTACGGGTATGTTTTACAGGTGACGTTTCACGGGTCTAGGTTTCACTGGTAAGTTTCACGGGTCAAGGTTTCACGAGTAAGTTTCACGGGTAAGTTTCACGGGTATGTTTCGCGGGTGACGTTTCACGGGTCTAGGTTTCACTGGTAAGTTTCACGGGTCAAGGTTTCACGGGTAAGTTTCACGGGTAAGTTTTACGGGTGACGTTTCACGGGTCTATTTTTCACTGGTAAGTTTCACGGGTCAAGGTTTCACGGGTAAGTTTCACGTGTAAGTTTCACGGGTAAGTTTCACGGGTGACGTTTCACGGGTCTAGGTTTCACTGGTAAGTTTCACGGGTCAAGGTTTCACGGGTAAGTTTCACGGGTATGTTTCACGGGTGACGTTTCACGGGTCTAGGTTTCACTGGTAAGTTTCACGAGTCAAGGTTTCACGGGTAAGTTTCACGGGTAAGTTTTACGGGTAAGTTTCACGGGTGACGTTTCACGGGTCTAGGTTTCACTGGTAAGTTTCACGAGTCAAGGTTTCACGGGTAAGTTTCACGGGTAAGTTTTACGGGTAAGTTTCACGGGTGACGTTTTACGGGTGACGTTTCACGGGTCTAGGTTTCACTGTTAAGTTTCACGGGTCAAGGTTACCCGTGAAACTTACCCGTGAAACCTTGACCCGTGAAACTTACCAGTGAAACCTAGACCCGTGAAACGTCACCCGTGAAACATACCCGTAAAACATACCCGTGAAACTTACCCGTAAAACTTACCCGTGAAACCTTGACCCGTTAAACTTACCAGTGAAACCTAGACCCGTGAAACGTCACCCGTGAAACATACCCGTAAAACTTACCCGTGAAACTTACCCGTGAAACCTTGACTCGTGAAACTTACCAGTGAAACCTAGACCCGTGAAACTTACCCGTAAAACTTACCCGTGAAACTTACCAGTACGAGTCAATTTTTCACGGGTAAGTTTCACGGGTAAGTTTTACGGGTAAGTTTCACGGGTGACGTTTTACGGGTGACGTTTCACGGGTCTAGGTTTCACTGGTAAGTTTCACGGGTCAAGGTTTCACGGGTAAGTTTCACGGGTAAGTTTCACGGGTATGTTTCACGGGTGACGTTTCACGGGTCTAGGTTTCACTGGTAAGTTTCACGGGTCAAGGTTTCACGGGTAAGTTTCACGGGTAAGTTTCACGGGTAAGTTTCACGGGTATGTTTCACGGGTGACGTTTCACGGGTCTAGGTTTCACTGGTAAGTTTAACGGGTCAAGGTTTCACGGGTAAGTTTTACGGGTATGTTTTACGGGTATGTTTCACGGGTGACGTTTCTCGGGTCTAGGTTTCACTGGTAAGTTTCACGGGTCAAGGTTTCACGGGTAAGTTTCACGGGTAAGTTTCACGGGTAAGTTTCACGGGTAAGTTTCACGGGTATGTTTCACGGGTGACGTTTCACGGGTCTAGGTTTCACTGGTAAGTTTCACGGGTCAAGGTTTCACTTGTAAGTTTCACGGGTTAGTTTCACGGGTGACGATTCACGGGTCTAGGTTTCACTGGTAAGTTTCACGGGTAAGTTTCACGGGTTAGTTTCACGGGTATGATTCACGGGTATGTTTCACGGGTGACGTTTCACGGGTCTAGGTTTCACTGGTAAGTTTCACGGGTCAAGGTTTCACGGGTAAGTTTCACGGGTAAGTTTCACGGGTATGTTTCACGGGTGACGTTTTACGGGTCTAGGTTTCACTGGTAAGTTTCACGGGTCAAGGTTTTACGGGTAAGTTTCACGGGTAAGTTTCACGGGTATGTTTCACGGGTGACGTTTCACGGGTCTAGGTTTCACTGGTAAGTTTCACGGGTCAAGGTTTCACGGGTAAGTTTCACGGGTAAGTTTCACGGGTGACGATTCACGGGTCTAGGTTTCACTGGTAAGTTTCACGGGTCAAGGTTTCAAGGGTAAGTTTTACGGGTAAGTTTCACGGGTATGTTTCACGGGTGACGTTTCACGGGTCTAGGTTTCACTGGAAAGTTTCACGGGTCAAGGTTTCACGGGTAAGTTTCACGGGTAAGTTTTACGGGTATGTTTTACAGGTGACGTTTCACGGGTCTAGGTTTCACTGGTAAGTTTCACGGGTCAAGGTTTCACGAGTAAGTTTCACGGGTAAGTTTCACGGGTATGTTTCGCGGGTGACGTTTCACGGGTCTAGGTTTCACTGGTAAGTTTCACGGGTCAAGGTTTCACGGGTAAGTTTCACGGGTAAGTTTTACGGGTGACGTTTCACGGGTCTATTTTTCACTGGTAAGTTTCACGGGTCAAGGTTTCACGGGTAAGTTTCACGTGTAAGTTTCACGGGTAAGTTTCACGGGTGACGTTTCACGGGTCTAGGTTTCACTGGTAAGTTTCACGGGTCAAGGTTTCACGGGTAAGTTTCACGGGTAAGTTTCGCGGGTGACGTTTCACGGGTCTAGGTTTCACTGGTAAGTTTCACGGGTCAAGGTTTCACGGGTAAGTTTCACGGGTAAGTTTCACGGGTAAGTTTCACGAGTAAGTTTCACGGGTGACGTTTCACGGGTCTAGGTTTCACTGGTAAGTTTCACGGGTCAAGGTTTCACGGGTAAGTTTCACGGGTAAGTTTCACGGGTGACGTTTCACGGGTCTAGGTTTCACTGGTAAGTTTCACGGGTCAAGGTTTCACGGGTAAGTTTCACGGGTAAGTTTCACGGGTATGTTTCAAGGGTGACGTTTCACGGGTCTAGGTTTCACTGGTAAGTTTCACGGGTCAAGGTTTCACGGGTAAGTTTCACGGGTAAGTTTCACGGGTATGTTTCACGGGTGACGTTTCACGGGTCTAGGTTTCACTGGTAAGTTTCACGGGTCAAGGTTTTACGGGTAAGTTTCACGGGTCTAGGTTTCACTGGTAAGTTTCACGGGTCAAAGTTTCACGGGTAAGTTTCACGGGTAAGTTTCACGGGTTTGTTTCACGGGTGACGTTTCACGGGTCTAGGTTTCACTGGAAAGTTTCACGGGTCAAGGTTTCACGGGTAAGTTTCACGGGTAAGTTTCACGGGTATATTTCACGGGTGACGTTTCACGGGTCTAGGTTTCACTGGTAAGTTTCACGGGTCAAGGATTCACGGGTAAGTTTTACGGGTAAGTTTCACGGGTGACGTTTCACGGGTGACGTTTCACGGGTCTAGGTTTCACTGGTAAGTTTCACGGGTCAAGGTTTCAAGGGTAAGTTTCACGGGTAAGTTTCACGGGTATGTTTCACGGGTGACGTTTCACGGGTCTAGGTTTCACTGGAAAGTTTCACGGGTCAAGGTTTCACGGGTAAGTTTCAAGGGTAAGTTTCACGGGTAAGTTTTACGGGTATGTTTTACAGGTGACGTTTCACGGGTCTAGGTTTCACTGGTAAGTTTCACGGGTCAAGGTTTCACGGGTAAGTTTTACGGGTAAGTTTCACGGGTAAGTTTCACGGGTAAGTTTCACGGGTATGTTTCACGGGTGACGTTTCACGGGTCTAGGTTTCACTGGTAAGTTTTACGGGTCAAGGTTTCACGGGTAAGTTTCACGGGTAAGTTTCACGGGTAAGTTTCACGGGTATGTTTCACGGTTATGTTTCACGGGTGACGTTTCACGGGTCTAGGTTTCACTGGTAAGTTTCACGGGTCAAGGTTTCACGGGTAAGTTTCACGGGTATGTTTCACGGGTGACGTTTCACGGGTCTAGGTTTCACTGGTAAGTTTCACGGGTAAGTTTCACGGGTAAGTTTCACGGGTATGTTTTACGGGTGACGTTTCACGGGTCTAGGTTTCACTGGTAAGTTTCACGGGTCAAGGTTTCACGGGTAAGTTTCACGGGTAAGTTTCACGGGTATGTTTCAAGGGTGACGTTTCACGGGTCTAGGTTTCACTGGTAAGTTTCACGGGTCAAGGTTTCACGGGTAAGTTTCACTGGTAAGTTTCACGGGTATGTTTCACGGGTGACGTTTCACGGGTCTAGGTTTCACTGGTAAGTTTCACTGGTCAAGGTTTCATGGTTAAGTTTCACGGGTAAGTTTCACGGGTATGTTTCACGGGTGACGTTTCACGGGTCTAGGTTTCACTGGTAAGTTTCACGGGTCAAGGTTTCACGGGTAAGTTTCACGGGTAAGTTTCACGGGTATGTTTCACGGGTGACGTTTCACGGGTCTAGGTTTCACTGGTAAGTTTCACGGGTCAAGGTTTTACGGGTAAGTTTCACGGGTAAGTTTCACGGGTGACGTTTCACGGGTATAGGTTTCACTGGTAAGTTTCACGAGTCAAGGTTTTACGGGTAAGTTTCACGGGTCTAGGTTTCACTGGTAAGTTTCACGGGTCAAGGTTTCACGGGTAAGTTTCACGGGTAAGTTTCACGGGTTTGTTTCACGGGTGACGTTTCACGGGTCTAGGTTTCACTGGAAAGTTTCACGGGTCAAGGTTTCACGGGTAAGTTTCAAGGGTAAGTTTCACGGGTATGTTTCACGGGTGACGTTTCACGGGTCTAGGTTTCACTGGTAAGTTTCACGGGTCAAGGTTTCACGGGTAAGTTTCACGGGTAAGTTTCACGGGTATGTTTCACGGGTGACGTTTTACGGGTCTAGGTTTCACTGGTAAATTTCACGGGTCAAGGTTTCACGGGTAAGTTTTACGGGTAAGTTTCACGGGTAAGTTTCACGGGTATGTTTCACGGGTGACGTTTCACGGGTCTAGGTTTCACTGGTAAGTTTCACGGGTCAAGGTTTCACGGGTAAGTTTCACGGGTAAGTTTCACGGGTAAGTTTCACGGGTATGTTTCACGGGTGACGTTTCACGGGTCTAGGTTTCACTGGTAAGTTTCACGGGTCAAGGTTTCACGGGTAAGTTTCACGGGTAAGTTTCACGGGTAAGTTTCACGGGTATGTTTCACGGGTGACGTTTCACGGGTCTAGGTTTCACTGGTAAGTTTCACGGGTCAAGGTTTCACGGGTAAGTTTCACGGGTAAGTTTCACGGGTATGTTTCACGGGTGACGTTTCACGGGTCTAGGTTTCACTGGTAAGTTTCACGGGTCAAGGTTTTACGGGTAAGTTTCACGGGTAAGTTTCACGGGTATGTTTCACGGGTGACGTTTCACGGGTCTAGGTTTCACTGGTAAGTTTCACGAGTCAATTTTTCACGGGTAAGTTTCACGGGTAAGTTTTACGGGTAAGTTTCACGGGTGACGTTTTACGGGTGACGTTTCACGGGTCTAGGTTTCACTGGTAAGTTTCACGGGTCAAGGTTTCACGGGTAAGTTTCACGGGTAAGTTTCACGGGTATGTTTCACGGGTGACGTTTCACGGGTCTAGGTTTCACTGGTAAGTTTCACGGGTCAAGGTTTCACGGGTAAGTTTCACGGGTAAGTTTCACGGGTAAGTTTCACGGGTATGTTTCACGGGTGACGTTTCACGGGTCTAGGTTTCACTGGTAAGTTTAACGGGTCAAGGTTTCACGGGTAAGTTTTACGGGTAAGTTTCACGGGTATGTTTTACTAGTATGTTTCACGGGTGACGTTTCACGGGTCTAGGTTTCACTGGTAAGTTTCACGGGTCAAGGTTTCACGGGTAAGTTTCACGGGTAAGTTTCACGGGTATGTTTCACGGGTGACGTTTCACGGGTCTAGGTTTCACTGGTAAGTTTCACGGGTCAAGGTTTCACGGGTAAGTTTCACGGGTAAGTTTCACGGGTAAGTTACACGGGTATGTTTCACGGGTGACGTTTCACGGGTCTAGGTTTCACTGGTAAGTTTCACGGGTCAAGGTTTCACGGGTAAGTTTCACGGGTAAGTTTCACGGGTATGTTTCACGGGTGACGTTTCACGGGTCTAGGTTTCACTGGTAAGTTTCACGGGTCAAGGTTTTACGGGTAAGTTTCACGGGTAAGTTTCACGGGTATGTTTCACGGGTGACGTTTCACGGGTCTAGGTTTCACTGGTAAGTTTCACGAGTCAAGGATTCACGGGTAAGTTTCACGGGTAAGTTTTACGGGTAAGTTTCACGGGTGACGTTTCACGGGTCTAGGTTTCACTGGTAAGTTTCACGGGTCAAGGTTTCACGGGTAAGTTTCACGGGTATGTTTCACGGGTGACGTTTCACGGGTCTAGGTTTCACTGGAAAGTTTCACGGGTCAAGGTTTCACGGGTAAGTTTCACGGGTAAGTTTTACGGGTATGTTTTACAGGTGACGTTTCACGGGTCTAGGTTTCACTGGTAAGTTTCACGGGTCAAGGTTTCACGGGTCAAGGTTTCACGGGTAAGTTTCACGGGTGACGTTTCACGGGTCTAGGTTTCACTGGTAAGTTTCACGGGTCAAGGTTTCACGGGTAAGTTTCACGGGTAAGTTTCACGGGTGACGTTTCACGGGTCTAGGTTTCACTGGTAAGTTTCACGGGTCAAGGTTTCACGGGTAAGTTTCACGGGTAAGTTTCACGGGTATGTTTCAAGGGTGACGTTTCACGGGTCTAGGTTTCACTGGTAAGTTTCACGGGTCAAGGTTTCACGGGTAAGTTTCACGGGTAAGTTTCACGGGTATGTTTCACGGGTGACGTTTCACGGGTCTAGGTTTCACTGGTAAGTTTCACGGGTCAAGGTTTTACGGGTAAGTTTCACGGGTCTAGGTTTCACTGGTAAGTTTCACGGGTCAAGGTTTCACGGGTAAGTTTCACGGGTAAGTTTCACGGGTTTGTTTCACGGGTGACGTTTCACGGGTCTAGGTTTCACTGGAAAGTTTCACGGGTCAAGGTTTCACGGGTAAGTTTCACGGGTAAGTTTCATGGGTATGTTTCACGGGTGACGTTTCACGGGTCTAGGTTTCACTGGTAAGTTTCACGGGTCAAGGTTTCAAGGGTAAGTTTCACGGGTAAGTTTCACGGGTATGTTTCACGGGTGACGTTTCACGGGTCTAGGTTTCACTGGAAAGTTTCACGGGTCAAGGTTTCACGGGTAAGTTTCAAGGGTAAGTTTCACGGGTAAGTTTTACGGGTATGTTTTACAGGTGACGTTTCACGGGTCTAGGTTTCACTGGTAAGTTTCACGGGTCAAGGTTTCACGGGTAAGTTTTACGGGTAAGTTTCACGGGTAAGTTTCACGGGTAAGTTTCACGGGTATGTTTCACGGGTGACGTTTCACGGGTCTAGGTTTCACTGGTAAGTTTCACGGGTCAAGGTTTCACGTGTAAGTTTCACGGGTAAGTTTCACGGGTAAGTTTCACGGGTATGTTTCACGGGTATGTTTCACGGGTGACGTTTCACGGGTCTAGGTTTCACTGGTAAGTTTAACGGGTCAAGGTTTCACGGGTAAGTTTTACGAGTAAGTTTCACGGGTATGTTTTACGGGTATGTTTCACGGGTGACGTTTCACGGGTCTAGGTTTCACTGGTAAGTTTCACGGGTCAAGGTTTCACGGGTAAGTTTCACGGGTAAGTTTCACGGGTATGTTTCACGGGTGACGTTTCACGGGTCTAGGTTTCACTGGTAAGTTTCACGGGTCAAGGTTTTACGGGTAAGTTTCACGGGTAAGTTTCACGGGTATGTTTCACGGGTGACGTTTCACGGGTCTAGGTTTCACTGGTAAGTTTCACGAGTCAAGGATTCACGGGTAAGTTTCACGGGTAAGTTTTACGGGTAAGTTTCACGGGTGACGTTTCACGGGTCTAGGTTTCACTGGTAAGTTTCACGGGTCAAGGTTTCACGGGTAAGTTTCACGGGTATGTTTCACGGGTGACGTTTCACGGGTCTAGGTTTCACTGGAAAGTTTCACGGGTCAAGGTTTCACGGGTAAGTTTCACGGGTAAGTTTTACGGGTATGTTTTACAGGTGACGTTTCACGGGTCTAGGTTTCACTGGTAAGTTTCACGGGTCAAGGTTTCACGGGTAAGTTTCACGGGTAAGTTTCACGGGTATGTTTCACGGGTGACGTTTCACGGGTCTAGGTTTCACTGGTAAGTTTCACGGGTCAAGGTTTCAAGGGTAAGTTTCACGGGTAAGTTTCACGGGTATGTTTCACGGGTGACGTTTCACGGGTCTAGGTTTCACTGGAAAGTTTCACGGGTCAAGGTTTCACGGGTAAGTTTCACGGGTAAGTTTCACGGGTATGTTTCACGGGTGACGTTTCACGGGTCTAGGTTTCACTGGTAAGTTTCACGGGTCAAGGTTTCAAGGGTAAGTTTCACGGGTAAGTTTCACGGGTATGTTTCACGGGTGACGTTTCACGGGTCTAGGTTTCACTGGAAAGTTTCACGGGTCAAGGTTTCACGGGTAAGTTTCAAGGGTAAGTTTCACGGGTAAGTTTTACGGGTATGTTTTACAGGTGACGTTTCACGGGTCTAGGTTTCACTGGTAAGTTTCACGGGTCAAGGTTTCACGGGTAAGTTTTACGGGTAAGTTTCACGGGTAAGTTTCACGGGTAAGTTTCACGGGTATGTTTCACGGGTGACGTTTCACGGGTCTAGGTTTCACTGGTAAGTTTCACGGGTCAAGGTTTCACGTGTAAGTTTCACGGGTAAGTTTCACGGGTAAGTTTCACGGGTATGTTTCACGGGTATGTTTCACGGGTGACGTTTCACGGGTCTAGGTTTCACTGGTAAGTTTAACGGGTCAAGGTTTCACGGGTAAGTTTTACGAGTAAGTTTCACGGGTATGTTTTACGGGTATGTTTCACGGGTGACGTTTCACGGGTCTAGGTTTCACTGGTAAGTTTCACGGGTCAAGGTTTCACGGGTAAGTTTCACGGGTAAGTTTCACGGGTTTGTTTCACGGGTGACGTTTCACGGGTCTAGGTTTCACTGGAAAGTTTCACGGGTCAAGGTTTCACGGGTAAGTTTCACGGGTAAGTTTCACGGGTATGTTTCACGGGTGACGTTTCACGGGTCTAGGTTTCACTGGTAAGTTTCACGGGTCAAGGTTTCAAGGGTAAGTTTCACGGGTAAGTTTCACGGGTATGTTTCACGGGTGACGTTTCACGGGTCTAGGTTTCACTGGAAAGTTTCACGGGTCAAGGTTTCACGGGTAAGTTTCAAGGGTAAGTTTCACGGGTAAGTTTTACGGGTATGTTTTACAGGTGACGTTTCACGGGTCTAGGTTTCACTGGTAAGTTTCACGGGTAAGTTTCACGGGTAAGTTTTACGGGTAAGTTTCACGGGTGACGTTTCACGGGTCTAGGTTTCACTGGTAAGTTTCACGGGTCAAGGTTTCACGGGTAAGTTTCACGGGTAAGTTTCACGGGTGACGTTTCACGGGTCTAGGTTTCACTGGTAAGTTTCACGGGTCAAGGTTTCACGGGTAAGTTTCACGGGTAAGTTTCACGGGTATGTTTCAAGGGTGACGTTTCACGGGTCTAGGTTTCACTGGTAAGTTTCACGGGTCAAGGTTTCACGGGTAAGTTTCACTGGTAAGTTCCACGGGTATGTTTCACGGGTGACGTTTCACGGGTCTAGGTTTCACTGGTAAGTTTCACGGGTCAAGGTTTTACGGGTAAGTTTCACGGGTCTAGGTTTCACTGGTAAGTTTCACGGGTCAAGGTTTCACGGGTAAGTTTCACGGGTAAGTTTCACGGGTTTGTTTCACGGGTGACGTTTCACGGGTCTAGGTTTCACTGGAAAGTTTCACGGGTCAAGGTTTCACGGGTAAGTTTCACGGGTAAGTTTCACGGGTAAGTTTCACGGATCTAGGTTTCACTGGTAAGTTTCACGGGTCAAGGTTTCACGGGTAAGTTTTACGGGTAAGTTTCACGGGTGACGTTTCACGGGTGACGTTTCACGGGTCTAGGTTTCACTGGTAAGTTTCACGGGTCAAGGTTTCAAGGGTAAGTTTCACGGGTAAGTTTCACGGGTATGTTTCACGGGTGACGTTTCACGGGTCTAGGTTTCACTGGAAAGTTTCACGGGTCAAGGTTTCACGGGTAAGTTTCAAGGGTAAGTTTCACTGGTAAGTTTTACGGGTATGTTTTACAGGTGACGTTTCACGGGTCTAGGTTTCACTGGTAAGTTTCACGGGTCAAGGTTTCACGGGTAAGTTTCACGGGTAAGTTTCACGGGTAAGTTTCACGGGTAAGTTTCATGGGTGACGTTTCACGGGTCTAGGTTTCACTGGTAAGTTTCACGGGTCAAGGTTTCACGGGTAAGTTTCACGGGTATGTTTCACGGGTGACGTTTCACGGGTCTAGGTTTCACTGGAAAGTTTCACGGGTCAAGGTTTCACGGGTAAGTTTCAAGGGTAAGTTTCACGGGTAAGTTTTACGGGTATGTTTTACAGGTGACATTTCACGGGTCTAGGTTTCACTGGTAAGTTTCACGGGTCAAGGTTTCACGGGTAAGTTTCACGGGTAAGTTTCACGGGTAAGTTTCACGGGTAAGTTTCACGGGTATGTTTCATGGGTGATGTTTCACGGGTCTAGGTTTCACTGGTAAGTTTCGCGGGTCAAGGTTTCACGGGTAAGTTTCACGGGTAAGTTTCACGGGTATGTTTCACGGGTGACGTTTCACGGGTCTAGGTTTCACTGGTAAGTTTCACGGGTCAAGGTTTCACGGGTAAGTTTCACGGGTAAGTTTCACGGGTAAGTTTCACGGGTAAGTTTCACGAGTATGTTTCACGGGTGACGTTTCACGGGTCTAGGATTCACTGGTAAGTTTCACGGGTCAAGGTTTCACGGGTAAGTTTCACGGGTAAGTTTCACGGGTATGTTTCACGGGTGACGTTTCACGGGTCTAGGTTTCACTGGTAAGTTTCACGGGTCAAGGTTTCACGGGTAAGTTTCACGGGTAAGTTTCACGGGTATGTTTCACGGGTGACGTTTCACGGGTCTAGGTTTCACTGGTAAGTTTCACGGGTCAAGGTTTTACGGGTAAATTTCACGGGTAAGTTTCACGGGTATGTTTCACGGGTGACGTTTCACGGGTCTAGGTTTCACTGGTCAAGGTTTCATGGTTAAGTTTCACGGGTAAGTTTCACGGGTATGTTTCACGGGTGACGTTTCACGGGTCTAGGTTTCACTGGTAAGTTTCACGGGTCAAGGTTTCACGGGTAAGTTTCACGGGTAAGTTTCACGGGTATGTTTCACGGGTGACGTTTCACGGGTCTAGGTTTCACTGGTAAGTTTCACGGGTCAAGGTTTTACGGGTAAGTTTCACGGGTAAGTTTCACGGGTGACGTTTCACTGATAAGTTTCACGAGTCAAGGTTTTACGGGTAAGTTTCACGGGTCTAGGTTTCACTGGTAAGTTTCACGGGTCAAGGTTTCACGGGTAAGTTTCACGGGTAAGTTTCACGGGTATGTTTCACGGGTGACGTTTCACGGGTCTAGGTTTCACTGGAAAGTTTCACGGGTCAAGGTTTCACGGGTAAGTTTCAAGGGTAAGTTTCACGGGTATGTTTCACGGGTGACGTTTCACGGGTCTAGGTTTCACTGGTAAGTTTCACGGGTCAAGGTTTCACGGGTAAGTTTCACGGGTAAGTTTCACGGGTATGTTTCACGGGTGACGTTTTACGGGTCTAGGTTTCACTGGTAAATTTCACGGGTCAAGGTTTCACGGGTAAGTTTTACGGGTAAGTTTCACGGGTAAGTTTCACGGGTATGTTTCACGGGTGACGTTTCACGGGTCTAGGTTTCACTGGTAAGTTTCACGGGTCAAGGTTTCACGGGTAAGTTTCACGGGTAAAATTCACGGGTATGTTTCACGGGTATGTTTCACGGGTGACGTTTCACGGGTCTAGGTTTCACTGATAAGTTTCAAGGGTCAAGGTTTCACGGGTAAGTTTCACGGGTAAGTTTCACGGGTATGTTTCACGGGTGACGTTTCACGGGTCTAGGTTTCACTGGTAAGTTTCACGGGTCAAGGTTTCACGGGTAAGTTTCACGGGTATGTTTCACGGGTGACGTTTCACGAATCTAGGTTTCACTGGTAAGTTTCACGGGTCAAGGTTTTACGGGTAAGTTTCACGGGTAAGTTTCACGGGTATGTTTCACGGGTGACGTTTCACGGGTCTAGGTTTCACTGGTAAGTTTCACGAGTCAATTTTTCACGGGTAAGTTTCACGGGTAAGTTTTACGGGTAAGTTTCACGGGTGACGTTTTACGGGTGACGTTTCACGGGTCTAGGTTTCACTGGTAAGTTTCACGGGTCAAGGTTTCACGGGTAAGTTTCACGGGTAAGTTTCACGGGAATGTTTCACGGGTGACGTTTCACGGGTCTAGGTTTCACTGGTAAGTTTCACGGGTCAAGGTTTCACAGGTAAGTTTGACGGGTAAGTTTCACGGGTAAGTTTCACGGGTATGTTTCACGGGTGACGTTTCACGGGTCTAGGTTTCACTGGTAAGTTTAACGGGTCAAGGTTTCACGGGTAAGTTTTACGGGTAAGTTTCACGGGTATGTTTTACGGGTATGTTTCACGGGTGACGTTTCACGGGTCTAGGTTTCACTGGTAAGTTTCACGGGTCAAGGTTTCACGGGTAAGTTTCACGGGTAAGTTTCACGGGTATGTTTCACGGGTGACGTTTCACGGGTCTAGGTTTCACTGGTAAGTTTCACGGGTCAAGGTTTCACGGGTAAGTTTCACGGGTAAGTTACACGGGTATGTTTCACGGGTGACGTTTCACGGGTCTAGGTTTCACTGGTAAGTTTCACGGGTCAAGGTTTCACGGGTAAGTTTCACGGGTAAGTTTCACGGGTATGTTTCACGGGTGACGTTTCACGGGTCTAGGTTTCACTAGTAAGTTTCACGGGTCAAGGTTCTACGGGTAAGTTTCACGGGTAAGTTTCACGGGTATGTTTCACGGGTGACGTTTCACGGGTCTAGGTTTTACTGGTAAGTTTCACGAGTCAAGGATTCACGGGTAAGTTTCACGGGTAAGTTTTACGGGTAAGTTTCACGGGTGACGTTTCACGGGTCTAGGTTTCACTGGTAAGTTTCACGGGTCAAGGTTTCACGGGTAAGTTTCACGGGTATGTTTCACGGGTGACGTTTCACGGGTCTAGGTTTCACTGGAAAGTTTCACGGGTCAAGGTTTCACGGGTAAGTTTCACGGGTAAGTTTTACGGGTATGTTTTACAGGTGACGTTTCACGGGTCTAGGTTTCACTGGTAAGTTTCACGGGTCAAGGTTTCACGGGTAAGTTTCACGGGTGACGTTTCACGGGTCTAGGTTTCACTGGTAAGTTTCACGGGTCAAGGTTTCACGGGTAAGTTTCACGGGTAAGTTTCACGGGTGACGTTTCACGGGTCTAGGTTTCACTGGTAAGTTTCACGGGTCAAGGTTTCACGGGTCAAGGTTTCACGGGTAAGTTTCACGGGTAAGTTTCACGGGTATGTTTCAAGGGTGACGTTTCACGGGTCTAGGTTTCACTGGTAAGTTTCACGGGTCAAGGTTTCACGGGTAAGTTTCACGGGTAAGTTTCACGGGTATGTTTCACGGGTGACGTTTCACTGGTCTAGGTTTCACTGGTAAGTTTCACGGGTCAAGGTTTTACGGGTAAGTTTCACGGGTCTAGGTTTCACTGGTAAGTTTCACGGGTCAAGGTTTCACGGGTAAGTTTCACGGGTAAGTTTCACGGGTAAGTTTCACGGGTTTGTTTCACGGGTGACGTTTCACGGGTCTAGGTTTCACTGGAAAGTTTCACGGGTCAAGGTTTCACGGGTAAGTTTCACGGGTAAGTTTCACGGGTATGTTTCACGGGTGACGTTTCACGGGTCTAGGTTTCACTGGTAAGTTTCACGGGTCAAGGTTTCACGGGTAAGTTTTACGGGTAAGTTTCACGGGTGACGTTTCACGGGTCTAGGTTTCACTGGTAAGTTTCACGGGTCAAGGTTTCAAGGGTAAGTTTCACGGGTAAGTTTCACGGGTATGTTTCACGGGTGACGTTTCACGGGTCTAGGTTTCACTGGAAAGTTTCACGGGTCAAGGTTTCACGGGTAAGTTTCAAGGGTAAGTTTCACGGGTAAGTTTTACGGGTATGTTTTACAGGTGACGTTTCACGGGTCTAGGTTTCACTGGTAAGTTTCACGGGTCAAGGTTTCACGGGTAAGTTTTACGGGTAAGTTTCACGGGTAAGTTTCACGGGTATGTTTCACGGGTATGTTTCACGGGTGACGTTTCACGGGTCTAGGTTTCACTGGTAAGTTTAACGGGTCAAGGTTTCACGGGTAAGTTTTACGAGTAAGTTTCACGGGTATGTTTTACGGGTATGTTTCACGGGTGACGTTTCACGGGTCTAGGTTTCACTGGTAAGTTTCACGGGTCAAGGTTTCACGGGTAAGTTTCACGGGTAAGTTTCACGGGTAAGTTTCACGGGTATGTTTCACGGGTGACGTTTCACGGGTCTAGGTTTCACTGGTAAGTTTCACGGGTCAAGGTTTCACGGGTAAGTTTCACGGGTAAGTTTCACGGGTATGTTTCACGGGTGACGTTTCACGGGTCTAGGTTTCACTGGTAAGTTTCACGGGTCAAGGTTTCACGGGTAAGTTTCACGGGTAAGTTTCACGGGTATGTTTCACGGGTGACGTTTCACGGGTCTAGGTTTCACTGGTAAGTTTCACGGGTCAAGGTTTTACGGGTAAGTTTCACGGGTAAGTTTCACGGGTATGTTTCACGGGTGACGTTTCACGGGTCTAGGTTTCACTGGTAAGTTTCACGAGTCAAGGATTCACGGGTAAGTTTCACGGGTAAGTTTTACGGGTAAGTTTTACGGGTGACGTTTCACGGGTCTAGGTTTCACTGGTAAGTTTCACGGGTCAAGGTTTCACGGGTAAGTTTCACGGGTAAGTTTCACGGGTGACGTTTCACGGGTCTAGGTTTCACTGGTAAGTTTCACGGGTCAAGGTTTCACGGGTAAGTTTCACGGGTATGTTTTAAGGGTGACGTTTCACGGGTCTAGGTTTCACTGGTAAGTTTCACGGGTCAAGGTTTCACGGGTAAGTTTCACTGGTAAGTTTCACGGGTATGTTTCACGGGTGACGTTTCACGGGTCTAGGTTTCACTGGTAAGTTTCACGGGTCAAGGTTTTACGGGTAAGTTTCACGGGTCTAGGTTTCACTGGTAAGTTTCACGGGTCAAGGTTTCACGGGTAAGTTTCACGGGTAAGTTTCACGGGTTTGTTTCACGGGTAAGTTTCACGGGTAAGTTTCACGGGTTTGTTTCACGGGTGACGTTTCACGGGTCTAGGTTTCACTGGAAAGTTTCACGGGTCAAAGTTTCACGGGTAAGTTTCACGGGTAAGTTTCACGGGTATGTTTCACGGGTGACGTTTCACGGGTCTAGGTTTCATTGGTAAGTTTCACGGGTCAAGGTTTCACGGGTAAGTTTTACGGGTAAGTTTCACGGGTGAAGTTTCACGGGTGACGTTTCACGGGTCAAGGTTTCAAGGGTAAGTTTCACGGGTAAGTTTCACGGGTAAGTTTCACGGGTAAGTTTCATGGGTGACGTTTCACGGGTCTAGGTTTCACTGGTAAGTTTCACGGGTCAAGGTTTCACGGGTAAGTTTCACGGGTAAGTTTCACGGGTGACGTTTCACGGGTCTAGGTTTCACTGGTAAGTTTCACGGGTCAAGGTTTCACGGGTAAGTTTCACGGGTATGTTTCACGGGTGACGTTTCACGGGTCTAGGTTTCACTGGAAAGTTTCACGGGTCAAGGTTTCACGGGTAAGTTTCAAGGGTAAGTTTCACGGGTAAGTTTTACGGGTATGTTTTACAGGTGACATTACACGGGTCTAGGTTTCACTGGTAAGTTTCACGGGTCAAGGTTTCACGGGTAAGTTTCACGGGTAAGTTTCACGGGTAAGTTTCACGGGTAAGTTTCACGGGTATGTTTCATGGGTGATGTTTCACGGGTCTAGGTTTCACTGGTAAGTTTCGCGGGTCAAGGTTTCACGGGTAAGTTTCACGGGTAAGTTTCACGGGTATGTTTCACGGGTGACGTTTCACGAGTCTAGGTTTCACTGGTAAGTTTCACGGGTCAAGGTTTCACGGGTAAGTTTCACGGGTAAGTTTCACGGGTAAGTTTCACGGGTATGTTTCACGGGTGACGTTTCACGGGTCTAGGATTCACTGGTAAGTTTCACGGGTCAAGGTTTCACGGGTAAGTTTCACGGGTAAGTTTCACGGGTATGTTTCACGGGTGACGTTTCACGGGTCTAGGTTTCACTGGTAAGTTTCACGGGTCAAGGTTTCACGGGTAAGTTTCACGGGTAAGTTTCACGGGTATGTTTCACGGGTGACGTTTCACGGGTCTAGGTTTCACTGGTAAGTTTCACGGGTCAAGGTTTTACGGGTAAATTTCACGGGTAAGTTTCACGGGTATGTTTCACGGGTGACGTTTCACGGGTCTAGGTTTCACTGGTAAGTTTCACGAGTCAAGGTTTCACGGGTAAGTTTCACGGGTAAGTTTTACGGGTAAGTTTCACGGGTGACGTTTTACGGGTGACGTTTCACGGGTCTAGGTTTCACTGGTAAGTTTCACGGGTCAAGGTTTCACGGGTAAGTTTCACGGGTAAGTTTCACGGGTATGTTTCACGGGTGACGTTTCACGGGTCTAGGTTTCACTGGTAAGTTTCACGGGTCAAGGTTTCACGGGTAAGTTTCACGGGTAAGTTTCACGGGTAAGTTTCACGGGTATGTTTCACGGGTGACGTTTCACGGGTCTAGGTTTCACTGGTAAGTTTCACGGGTCAAGGTTTTACGGGTAAGTTTCACGGGTCTAGGTTTCACTGGTAAGTTTCACGGGTCAAGGTTTCACGGGTAAGTTTCACGGGTAAGTTTCACGGGTTTGTTTCACGGGTGACGTTTCACGGGTCTAGGTTTCACTGGAAAGTTTCACGGGTCAAAGTTTCACGGGTAAGTTTCACGGGTAAGTTTCACGGGTATGTTTCACGGGTGACGTTTCACGGGTCTAGGTTTCACTGGTAAGTTTCACGGGTCAAGGTTTCACGGGTAAGTTTCACGGGTAAGTTTCACGGGTATGTTTCACGGGTGACGTTTCACGGGTCTAGGTTTCACTGGTAAGTTTCACGGGTCAAGGTTTTACGGGTAAATTTCACGGGTAAGTTTCACGGGTATGTTTCACGGGTGACGTTTCACGGGTCTAGGTTTCACTGGTAAGTTTCACGAGTCAAGGTTTCACGGGTAAGTTTAACGGGTCAAGGTTTTACGGGTAAGTTTTACGAGTAAGTTTCACGGGTATGTTTTACGGGTGACGTTTCACGGGTCTAGGTTTCACTGGTAAGTTTCACGGGTCAAGGTTTCACGGGTAAGTTTCACGGGTAAGTTTCACGGGTATGTTTCACGGGTGACGTTTCACGGGTCTAGGTTTCACTGGTAAGTTTCACGGGTCAAGGTTTCACGGGTAAGTTTCACGGGTAAGTTTCACGGGTATGTTTCACGGGTGACGTTTCACGGGTCTAGGTTTCACTGGTAAGTTTCACGGGTCAAGGTTTCACGGGTAAGTTTCACGGGTAAGTTTCACGGGTAAGTTTCACGGGTATGTTTCACGTTTGACGTTTCACGGGTCTAGGTTTCACTGGTAAGTTTCACGGGTCAAGGTTTTACGGGTAAGTTTCACGGGTAAGTTTCACGGGTATGTTTCACGGGTGACGTTTCACGGGTCTAGGTTTCACTGGTAAGTTTCACGAGTCAAGGATTCACGGGTAAGTTTCACGGGTAAGTTTTACGGGTAAGTTTCACGGGTGACGTTTCACGGGTCTAGGTTTCACTGGTAAGTTTCACGGGTCAAGGTTTCACGGGTAAGTTTCACGGGTAAGTTTCACGGGTGACGTTTCACGGGTCTAGGTTTCACTGGTAAGTTTCACGGGTCAAGGTTTCACGGGTAAGTTTCACGGGTAAGTTTCACGGGTATGTTTCAAGGGTGACGTTTCACGGGTCTAGGTTTCACTGGTAAGTTTCACGGGTCAAGGTTTCACGGGTAAGTTTCACGGGTAAGTTTCACGGGTATGTTTAACGGGTGACGTTTCACGGGTCTAGGTTTCACTGGTAAGTTTCACGGGTCAAGGTTTTACGGGTAAGTTTCACGGGTCTAGGTTTCACTGGTAAGTTTCACGGGTCAAGGTTTCACGGGTAAGTTTCACGGGTAAGTTTCACGGGTTTGTTTCACGGGTGACGTTTCACGGGTCTAGGTTTCACTGGAAAGTTTCACGGGTCAAGGTTTCACGGGTAAGTTTCACGGGTAAGTTTCACGGGTATGTTTCACGGGTGACGTTTCACGGGTCTAGGTTTCACTGGTAAGTTTCACGGGTCAAGGTTTCACGGGTAAGTTTTACGGGTAAGTTTCACGGGTGACGTTTCACGGGTGACGTTTCACGGGTGACGTTTCACGGGTCTAGGTTTCACTGGTAAGTTTCACGGGTCAAGGTTTCAAGGGTAAGTTTCACGGGTAAGTTTCACGGGTATGTTTCACGGGTGACGTTTCACGGGTCTAGGTTTCACTGGAAAGTTTCACGGGTCAAGGTTTCACGGGTAAGTTTCAAGGGTAAGTTTCACTGGTAAGTTTTACGGGTATGTTTTACAGGTGACGTTTCACGGGTCTAGGTTTCACTGGTAAGTTTCACGGGTCAAGGTTTCACGGGTAAGTTTCACGGGTAAGTTTCACGGGTAAGTTTCATGGGTGACGTTTCACGGGTCTAGGTTTCACTGGTAAGTTTCACGGGTCAAGGTTTCACGGGTAAGTTTCACGGGTAAGTTTCACGGGTGACGTTTCACGGGTCTAGGTTTCACTGGTAAGTATCACGGGTCAAGGTTTCACGGGTAAGTTTCACGGGTATGTTTCACGGGTGACGTTTCACGGGTCTAGGTTTCACTGGAAAGTTTCACGGGTCAAGGTTTCACGGGTAAGTTTCAAGGGTAAGTTTCACGGGTAAGTTTTACGAGTATGTTTTACAGGTGACATTTCACGGGTCTAGGTTTCACTGGTAAGTTTCACGGGTCAAGGTTTCACGGGTAAGTTTCACGGGTAAGTTTCACGGGTAAGTTTCACGGGTATGTTTCATGGGTGATGTTTCACGGGTCTAGGTTTCACTGGTAAGTTTCGCGGGTCAAGGTTTCACGGGTAAGTTTCACGGGTAAGTTTCACGGGTATGTTTCACGGGTGACGTTTCACGGGTCTAGGTTTCACTGGTAAGTTTCACGGGTCAAGGTTTCACGGGTAAGTTTCACGGGTAAGTTTCACGGGTAAGTTTAACGGGTATGTTTCACGGGTGACGTTTCACGGGTCTAGGTTTCACTGGTAAGTTTCACGGGTCAAGGTTTCACGGGTAAGTTTCACGGGTAAGTTTCACGGGTATGTTTCACGGGTGACGTTTCACGGGTCTAGGTTTCACTGGTAAGTTTCACGGGTCAAGGTTTCACGGGTAAGTTTCACGGGTAAGTTTCAAGGGTATGTTTCACGGGTGACGTTTCACGGGTCTAGGTTTCACTGGTAAGTTTCACGGGTCAAGGTTTTACGGGTAAATTTCACGGGTAAGTTTCACGGGTATGTTTCACGGGTGACGTTTCACGGGTCTAGGTTTCACTGGTAAGTTTCACGAGTCAAGGTTTCACGGGTAAGTTTCACGGGTAAGTTTTACGGGTAAGTTTCACGGGTGACGTTTCACGGGTCTAGGTTTCACTGGTAAGTTTCACGAGTCAAGGTTTCACGGGTAAGTTTCACGGGTAAGCTTTACGGGTAAATTTCACGGGTGACGTTTTACGGGTGACGTTTCACGGGTCTAGGTTTCACTGGTAAGTTTCACGGGTCAAGGTTACCCGTGAAACTTACCCGTGAAACCTTGACCCGTGAAACTTACCAGTGAAACCTAGACCCGTGAAACGTCACCCGTGAAACATACCCGTAAAACAAACCCGTGAAACTTACCCGTAAAACTTACCCGTAAAACCTTGACCCGTTAAACTTACCAGTGAAACCTAGACCCGTGAAACGTCACCCGTGAAACATACCCGTAAAACTTACCCGTGAAACTTACCCGTGAAACCTTGACTCGTGAAACTTACCAGTGAAACCTAGACCCGTGAAACGTCACCCGTGAAACTTACCCGTAAAACTTACCCGTGAAACTTACCAGTACGAGTCAATTTTTCCCGGGTAAGTTTCACGGGTAAGTTTTACGGGTAAGTTTCACGGGTGACGTTTTACGGGTGACGTTTCACGGGTCTAGGTTTCACTGGTAAGTTTCACGGGTCAAGGTTTCACGGGTAAGTTTCACGGGTAAGTTTCACGGGTATGTTTCACGGGTGACGTTTCACGGGTCTAGGTTTCACTGGTAAGTTTCACGGGTCAAGGTTTCACGGGTAAGTTTCACGGGTAAGTTTCACGGGTAAGTTTCACGGGTATGTTTCACGGGTGACGTTTCACGAGTCTAGGTTTCACTGGTAAGTTTAACGGGTCAAGGTTTCACGGGTAAGTTTTACGGGTATGTTTTACGGGTATGTTTCACGGGTGACGTTTCACGGGTCTAGGTTTCACTGGTAAGTTTCACGGGTCAAGGTTTCACGGGTAAGTTTCACGGGTAAGTTTCACGGGTAAGTTTCACGGGTAAGTTTCACGGGTATGTTTCACGGGTGACGTTTCACGGGTCTAGGTTTCACTGGTAAGTTTCACGGGTCAAGGTTTCACGGGTAAGTTTCACGGGTAAGTTTCACGGGTGACGATTCACGGGTCTAGGTTTCACTGGTAAGTTTCACGGGTCAAGGTTTTACGGGTAAATTTCACGGGTAAGTTTCACGGGTATGTTTCACGGGTGACGTTTCACGGGTCTAGGTTTCACTGGTCAAGGTTTCATGGTTAAGTTTCACGGGTAAGTTTCACGGGTATGTTTCACGGGTGACGTTTCACGGGTCTAGGTTTCACTGGTAAGTTTCACGGGTCAAGGTTTCACGGGTAAGTTTCACGGGTAAGTTTCACGGGTATGTTTCACGGGTGACGTTTCACGGGTCTAGGTTTCACTGGTAAGTTTCACGGGTCAAGGTTTTACGGGTAAGTTTCACGGGTAAGTTTCACGGGTGACGTTTCACGGGTATAGGTTTCACTGATAAGTTTCACGAGTCAAGGTTTTACGGGTAAGTTTCACGGGTCTAGGTTTCACTGGTAAGTTTCACGGGTCAAGGTTTCACGGGTAAGTTTCACGGGTAAGTTTCACGGGTATGTTTCACGGGTGACGTTTCACGGGTCTAGGTTTCACTGGAAAGTTTCACGGGTCAAGGTTTCACGGGTAAGTTTCAAGGGTAAGTTTCACGGGTATGTTTCACGGGTGACGTTTCACGGGTCTAGGTTTCACTGGTAAGTTTCACGGGTCAAGGTTTCACGGGTAAGTTTCACGGGTAAGTTTCACGGGTATGTTTCACGGGTGACGTTTTACGGGTCTAGGTTTCACTGGTAAATTTCACGGGTCAAGGTTTCACGGGTAAGTTTTACGGGTAAGTTTCACGGGTAAGTTTCACGGGTATGTTTCACGGGTGACGTTTCACGGGTCTAGGTTTCACTGGTAAGTTTCACGGGTCAAGGTTTCACGGGTAAGTTTCACGGGTAAAATTCACGGGTATGTTTCACGGGTATGTTTCACGGGTGACGTTTCACGGGTCTAGGTTTCACTGATAAGTTTCAAGGGTCAAGGTTTCACGGGTAAGTTTCACGGGTAAGTTTCACGGGTATGTTTCACGGGTGACGTTTCACGGGTCTAGGTTTCACTGGTAAGTTTCACGGGTCAAGGTTTCACGGGTAAGTTTCACGGGTAAGTTTCACGGGTATGTTTCACGGGTGACGTTTCACGAATCTAGGTTTCACTGGTAAGTTTCACGGGTCAAGGTTTTACGGGTAAGTTTCACGGGTAAGTTTCACGGGTATGTTTCACGGGTGACGTTTCACGGGTCTAGGTTTCACTGGTAAGTTTCACGAGTCAATTTTTCACGGGTAAGTTTCACGGGTAAGTTTTACGGGTAAGTTTCACGGGTGACGTTTTACGGGTGACGTTTCACGGGTCTAGGTTTCACTGGTAAGTTTCACGGGTCAAGGTTTCACGGGTAAGTTTCACGGGTAAGTTTCACGGGAATGTTTCACGGGTGACGTTTCACGGGTCTAGGTACTTCACTGGTAAGTTTCACGGGTCAAGGTTTCACAGGTAAGTTTGACGAGGAAGTTTCACGGGTAAGTTTCACGGGTATGTTTCACGGGTGACGTTTCACGGGTCTAGGTTTCACTGGTAAGTTTAACGGGTCAAGGTTTCACGGGTAAGTTTTACGGGTAAGTTTCACGGGTATGTTTTACGGGTATGTTTCACGGGTGACGTTTCACGGGTCTAGGTTTCACTGGTAAGTTTCACGGGTCAAGGTTTCACGGGTAAGTTTCACGGGTAAGTTTCACGGGTATGTTTCACGGGTGACGTTTCACGGGTCTAGGTTTCACTGGTAAGTTTCACGGGTCAAGGTTTCACGGGTAAGTTTCACGGGTAAGTTACACGGGTATGTTTCACGGGTGACGTTTCACGGGTCTAGGTTTCACTGGTAAGTTTCACGGGTCAAGGTTTCACGGGTAAGTTTCACGGGTAAGTTTCACGGGTATGTTTCACGGGTGACGTTTCACGGGTCTAGGTTTCACTGGTAAGTTTCACGGGTCAAGGTTTTACGGGTAAGTTTCACGGGTAAGTTTCACGGGTATGTTTCACGGGTGACGTTTCACGGGTCTAGGTTTTACTGGTAAGTTTCACGAGTCAAGGATTCACGGGTAAGTTTCACGGGTAAGTTTTACGGGTAAGTTTCACGGGTGACGTTTCACGGGTCTAGGTTTCACTGGTAAGTTTCACGGGTCAAGGTTTCACGGGTAAGTTTCACGGGTATGTTTCACGGGTGACGTTTCACGGGTCTAGGTTTCACTGGAAAGTTTCACGGGTCAAGGTTTCACGGGTAAGTTTCACGGGTAAGTTTTACGGGTATGTTTTACAGGTGACGTTTCACGGGTCTAGGTTTCACTGGTAAGTTTCACGGGTCAAGGTTTCACGGGTAAGTTTCACGGGTGACGTTTCACGGGTCTAGGTTTCACTGGTAAGTTTCACGGGTCAAGGTTTCACGGGTAAGTTTCACGGGTAAGTTTCACGGGTGACGTTTCACGGGTCTAGGTTTCACTGGTAAGTTTCACGGGTCAAGGTTTCACGGGTCAAGGTTTCACGGGTAAGTTTCACGGGTAAGTTTCACGGGTATGTTTCAAGGGTGACGTTTCACGGGTCTAGGTTTCACTGGTAAGTTTCACGGGTCAAGGTTTCACGGGTAAGTTTCACGGGTAAGTTTCACGGGTATGTTTCACGGGTGACGTTTCACGGGTCTAGGTTTCACTGGTAAGTTTCACGGGTCAAGGTTTTACGGGTAAGTTTCACGGGTCTAGGTTTCACTGGTAAGTTTCACGGGTCAAGGTTTCACGGGTAAGTTTCACGGGTAAGTTTCACGGGTTTGTTTCACGGGTGACGTTTCACGGGTCTAGGTTTCACTGGAAAGTTTCACGGGTCAAGGTTTCACGGGTAAGTTTCACGGGTAAGTTTCACGGGTATGTTTCACGGGTGACGTTTCACGGGTCTAGGTTTCACTGGTAAGTTTCACGGGTCAAGGTTTCACGGGTAAGTTTTACGGGTAAGTTTCACGGGTGACGTTTCACGGGTCTAGGTTTCACTGGTAAGTTTCACGGGTCAAGGTTTCAAGGGTAAGTTTCACGGGTAAGTTTCACGGGTATGTTTCACGGGTGACGTTTCACGGGTCTAGGTTTCACTGGAAAGTTTCACGGGTCAAGGTTTCACGGGTAAGTTTCAAGGGTAAGTTTCACGGGTAAGTTTTACGGGTATGTTTTACAGGTGACGTTTCACGGGTCTAGGTTTCACTGGTAAGTTTCACGGGTCAAGGTTTCACGGGTAAGTTTTACGGGTAAGTTTCACGGGTAAGTTTCACGGGTATGTTTCACGGGTATGTTTCACGGGTGACGTTTCACGGGTCTAGGTTTCACTGGTAAGTTTAACGGGTCAAGGTTTCACGGGTAAGTTTTACGAGTAAGTTTCACGGGTATGTTTTACGGGTATGTTTCACGGGTGACGTTTCACGGGTCTAGGTTTCACTGGTAAGTTTCACGGGTCAAGGTTTCACGGGTAAGTTTCACGGGTAAGTTTCACGGGTAAGTTTCACGGGTATGTTTCACGGGTGACGTTTCACGGGTCTAGGTTTCACTGGTAAGTTTCACGGGTCAAGGTTTCACGGGTAAGTTTCACGGGTAAGTTTCACGGGTATGTTTCACGGGTGACGTTTCACGGGTCTAGGTTTCACTGGTAAGTTTCACGGGTCAAGGTTTCACGGGTAAGTTTCACGGGTAAGTTTCACGGGTATGTTTCACGGGTGACGTTTCACGGGTCTAGGTTTCACTGGTAAGTTTCACGGGTCAAGGTTTTACGGGTAAGTTTCACGGGTAAGTTTCACGGGTATGTTTCACGGGTGACGTTTCACGGGTCTAGGTTTCACTGGTAAGTTTCACGAGTCAAGGATTCACGGGTAAGTTTCACGGGTAAGTTTTACGGGTAAGTTTTACGGGTGACGTTTCACGGGTCTAGGTTTCACTGGTAAGTTTCACGGGTCAAGGTTTCACGGGTAAGTTTCACGGGTAAGTTTCACGGGTGACGTTTCACGGGTCTAGGTTTCACTGGTAAGTTTCACGGGTCAAGGTTTCACGGGTAAGTTTCACGGGTATGTTTCAAGGGTGACGTTTCACGGGTCTAGGTTTCACTGGTAAGTTTCACGGGTCAAGGTTTCACGGGTAAGTTTCACTGGTAAGTTTCACGGGTATGTTTCACGGGTGACGTTTCACGGGTCTAGGTTTCACTGGTAAGTTTCACGGGTCAAGGTTTTACGGGTAAGTTTCACGGGTCTAGGTTTCACTGGTAAGTTTCACGGGTCAAGGTTTCACGGGTAAGTTTCACGGGTAAGTTTCACGGGTTTGTTTCACGGGTGACGTTTCACGGGTCTAGGTTTCACTGGAAAGTTTCACGGGTCAAAGTTTCACGGGTAAGTTTCACGGGTAAGTTTCACGGGTATGTTTCACGGGTGACGTTTCACGGGTCTAGGTTTCATTGGTAAGTTTCACGGGTCAAGGTTTCACGGGTAAGTTTTACGGGTAAGTTTCACGGGTGAAGTTTCACGGGTGACGTTTCACGGGTCTAGGTTTCACTGGTAAGTTTCACGGGTCAAGGTTTCAAGGGTAAGTTTCACGGGTAAGTTTCACGGGTAAGTTTCACGGGTAAGTTTCATGGGTGACGTTTCACGGGTCTAGGTTTCACTGGTAAGTTTCACGGGTCAAGGTTTCACGGGTAAGTTTCACGGGTAAGTTTCACGGGTGACGTTTCACGGGTCTAGGTTTCACTGGTAAGTTTCACGGGTCAAGGTTTCACGGGTAAGTTTCACGGGTATGTTTCACGGGTGACGTTTCACGGGTCTAGGTTTCACTGGAAAGTTTCACGGGTCAAGGTTTCACGGGTAAGTTTCAAGGGTAAGTTTCACGGGTAAGTTTTACGGGTATGTTTTACAGGTGACATTACACGGGTCTAGGTTTCACTGGTAAGTTTCACGGGTCAAGGTTTCACGGGTAAGTTTCACGGGTAAGTTTCACGGGTAAGTTTCACGGGTAAGTTTCACGGGTATGTTTCATGGGTGATGTTTCACGGGTCTAGGTTTCACTGGTAAGTTTCGCGGGTCAAGGTTTCACGGGTAAGTTTCACGGGTAAGTTTCACGGGTATGTTTCACGGGTGACGTTTCACGAGTCTAGGTTTCACTGGTAAGTTTCACGGGTCAAGGTTTCACGGGTAAGTTTCACGGGTAAGTTTCACGGGTAAGTTTCACGGGTATGTTTCACGGGTGACGTTTCACGGGTCTAGGATTCACTGGTAAGTTTCACGGGTCAAGGTTTCACGGGTAAGTTTCACGGGTAAGTTTCACGGGTATGTTTCACGGGTGACGTTTCACGGGTCTAGGTTTCACTGGTAAGTTTCACGGGTCAAGGTTTCACGGGTAAGTTTCACGGGTAAGTTTCACGGGTATGTTTCACGGGTGACGTTTCACGGGTCTAGGTTTCACTGGTAAGTTTCACGGGTCAAGGTTTTACGGGTAAATTTCACGGGTAAGTTTCACGGGTATGTTTCACGGGTGACGTTTCACGGGTCTAGGTTTCACTGGTAAGTTTCACGAGTCAAGGTTTCACGGGTAAGTTTCACGGGTAAGTTTTACGGGTAAGTTTCACGGGTGACGTTTTACGGGTGACGTTTCACGGGTCTAGGTTTCACTGGTAAGTTTCACGGGTCAAGGTTTCACGGGTAAGTTTCACGGGTAAGTTTCACGGGTATGTTTCACGGGTGACGTTTCACGGGTCTAGGTTTCACTGGTAAGTTTCACGGGTCAAGGTTTCACGGGTAAGTTTCACGGGTAAGTTTCACGGGTAAGTTTCACGGGTATGTTTCACGGGTGACGTTTCACGGGTCTAGGTTTCACTGGTAAGTTTCACGGGTCAAGGTTTTACGGGTAAGTTTCACGGGTCTAGGTTTCACTGGTAAGTTTCACGGGTCAAGGTTTCACGGGTAAGTTTCACGGGTAAGTTTCACGGGTTTGTTTCACGGGTGACGTTTCACGGGTCTAGGTTTCACTGGAAAGTTTCACGGGTCAAAGTTTCACGGGTAAGTTTCACGGGTAAGTTTCACGGGTATGTTTCACGGGTGACGTTTCACGGGTCTAGGTTTCACTGGTAAGTTTCACGGGTCAAGGTTTCACGGGTAAGTTTCACGGGTAAGTTTCACGGGTATGTTTCACGGGTGACGTTTCACGGGTCTAGGTTTCACTGGTAAGTTTCACGGGTCAAGGTTTTACGGGTAAATTTCACGGGTAAGTTTCACGGGTATGTTTCACGGGTGACGTTTCACGGGTCTAGGTTTCACTGGTAAGTTTCACGAGTCAAGGTTTCACGGGTAAGTTTAACGGGTCAAGGTTTTACGGGTAAGTTTTACGAGTAAGTTTCACGGGTATGTTTTACGGGTGACGTTTCACGGGTCTAGGTTTCACTGGTAAGTTTCACGGGTCAAGGTTTCACGGGTAAGTTTCACGGGTAAGTTTCACGGGTATGTTTCACGGGTGACGTTTCACGGGTCTAGGTTTCACTGGTAAGTTTCACGGGTCAAGGTTTCACGGGTAAGTTTCACGGGTAAGTTTCACGGGTATGTTTCACGGGTGACGTTTCACGGGTCTAGGTTTCACTGGTAAGTTTCACGGGTCAAGGTTTCACGGGTAAGTTTCACGGGTAAGTTTCACGGGTAAGTTTCACGGGTATGTTTCACGGGTGACGTTTCACGGGTCTAGGTTTCACTGGTAAGTTTCACGGGTCAAGGTTTTACGGGTAAGTTTCACGGGTAAGTTTCACGGGTATGTTTCACGGGTGACGTTTCACGGGTCTAGGTTTCACTGGTAAGTTTCACGAGTCAAGGATTCACGGGTAAGTTTCACGGGTAAGTTTTACGGGTAAGTTTCACGGGTGACGTTTCACGGGTCTAGGTTTCACTGGTAAGTTTCACGGGTCAAGGTTTCACGGGTAAGTTTCACGGGTAAGTTTCACGGGTGACGTTTCACGGGTCTAGGTTTCACTGGTAAGTTTCACGGGTCAAGGTTTCACGGGTAAGTTTCACGGGTAAGTTTCACGGGTATGTTTCAAGGGTGACGTTTCACGGGTCTAGGTTTCACTGGTAAGTTTCACGGGTCAAGGTTTCACGGGTAAGTTTCACGGGTAAGTTTCACGGGTATGTTTAACGGGTGACGTTTCACGGGTCTAGGTTTCACTGGTAAGTTTCACGGGTCAAGGTTTTACGGGTAAGTTTCACGGGTCTAGGTTTCACTGGTAAGTTTCACGGGTCAAGGTTTCACGGGTAAGTTTCACGGGTAAGTTTCACGGGTTTGTTTCACGGGTGACGTTTCACGGGTCTAGGTTTCACTGGAAAGTTTCACGGGTCAAGGTTTCACGGGTAAGTTTCACGGGTAAGTTTCACGGGTATGTTTCACGGGTGACGTTTCACGGGTCTAGGTTTCACTGGTAAGTTTCACGGGTCAAGGTTTCACGGGTAAGTTTTACGGGTAAGTTTCACGGGTGACGTTTCACGGGTGACGTTTCACGGGTGACGTTTCACGGGTCTAGGTTTCACTGGTAAGTTTCACGGGTCAAGGTTTCAAGGGTAAGTTTCACGGGTAAGTTTCACGGGTATGTTTCACGGGTGACGTTTCACGGGTCTAGGTTTCACTGGAAAGTTTCACGGGTCAAGGTTTCACGGGTAAGTTTCAAGGGTAAGTTTCACTGGTAAGTTTTACGGGTATGTTTTACAGGTGACGTTTCACGGGTCTAGGTTTCACTGGTAAGTTTCACGGGTCAAGGTTTCACGGGTAAGTTTCACGGGTAAGTTTCACGGGTAAGTTTCATGGGTGACGTTTCACGGGTCTAGGTTTCACTGGTAAGTTTCACGGGTCAAGGTTTCACGGGTAAGTTTCACGGGTAAGTTTCACGGGTGACGTTTCACGGGTCTAGGTTTCACTGGTAAGTATCACGGGTCAAGGTTTCACGGGTAAGTTTCACGGGTATGTTTCACGGGTGACGTTTCACGGGTCTAGGTTTCACTGGAAAGTTTCACGGGTCAAGGTTTCACGGGTAAGTTTCAAGGGTAAGTTTCACGGGTAAGTTTTACGAGTATGTTTTACAGGTGACATTTCACGGGTCTAGGTTTCACTGGTAAGTTTCACGGGTCAAGGTTTCACGGGTAAGTTTCACGGGTAAGTTTCACGGGTAAGTTTCACGGGTATGTTTCATGGGTGATGTTTCACGGGTCTAGGTTTCACTGGTAAATTTCGCGGGTCAAGGTTTCACGGGTAAGTTTCACGGGTAAGTTTCACGGGTATGTTTCACGGGTGACGTTTCACGGGTCTAGGTTTCACTGGTAAGTTTCACGGGTCAAGGTTTCACGGGTAAGTTTCACGGGTAAGTTTAACGGGTATGTTTCACGGGTGACGTTTCACGGGTCTAGGTTTCACTGGTAAGTTTCACGGGTCAAGGTTTCACGGGTAAGTTTCACGGGTAAGTTTCACGGGTATGTTTCACGGGTGACGTTTCACGGGTCTAGGTTTCACTGGTAAGTTTCACGGGTCAAGGTTTCACGGGTAAGTTTCACGGGTAAGTTTCAAGGGTATGTTTCACGGGTGACGTTTCACGGGTCTAGGTTTCACTGGTAAGTTTCACGGGTCAAGGTTTTACGGGTAAATTTCACGGGTAAGTTTCACGGGTATGTTTCACGGGTGACGTTTCACGGGTCTAGGTTTCACTGGTAAGTTTCACGAGTCAAGGTTTCACGGGTAAGTTTCACGGGTAAGTTTTACGGGTAAGTTTCACGGGTGACGTTTCACGGGTCTAGGTTTCACTGGTAAGTTTCACGAGTCAAGGTTTCACGGGTAAGTTTCACGGGTAAGCTTTACGGGTAAATTTCACGGGTGACGTTTTACGGGTGACGTTTCACGGGTCTAGGTTTCACTGGTAAGTTTCACGGGTCAAGGTTACCCGTGAAACTTACCCGTGAAACCTTGACCCGTGAAACTTACCAGTGAAACCTAGACCCGTGAAACGTCACCCGTGAAACATACCCGTAAAACAAACCCGTGAAACTTACCCGTAAAACTTACCCGTAAAACCTTGACCCGTTAAACTTACCAGTGAAACCTAGACCCGTGAAACGTCACCCGTGAAACATACCCGTAAAACTTACCCGTGAAACTTACCCGTGAAACCTTGACTCGTGAAACTTACCAGTGAAACCTAGACCCGTGAAACGTCACCCGTGAAACTTACCCGTAAAACTTACCCGTGAAACTTACCAGTACGAGTCAATTTTTCACGGGTAAGTTTCACGGGTAAGTTTTACGGGTAAGTTTCACGGGTGACGTTTTACGGGTGACGTTTCACGGGTCTAGGTTTCACTGGTAAGTTTCACGGGTCAAGGTTTCACGGGTAAGTTTCACGGGTAAGTTTCACGGGTATGTTTCACGGGTGACGTTTCACGGGTCTAGGTTTCACTGGTAAGTTTCACGGGTCAAGGTTTCACGGGTAAGTTTCACGGGTAAGTTTCACGGGTAAGTTTCACGGGTATGTTTCACGGGTGACGTTTCACGAGTCTAGGTTTCACTGGTAAGTTTAACGGGTCAAGGTTTCACGGGTAAGTTTTACGGGTATGTTTTACGGGTATGTTTCACGGGTGACGTTTCACGGGTCTAGGTTTCACTGGTAAGTTTCACGGGTCAAGGTTTCACGGGTAAGTTTCAAGGGTAAGTTTCACGGGTAAGTTTCACGGGTAAGTTTCACGGGTATGTTTCACGGGTGACGTTTCACGGGTCTAGGTTTCACTGGTAAGTTTCACGGGTCAAGGTTTCACGGGTAAGTTTCACGGGTAAGTTTCACGGGTGACGATTCACGGGTCTAGGTTTCACTGGTAAGTTTCACGGGTAAGTTTCACGGGTTAGTTTCACGGGTATGTTTCACGGGTATGTTTCACGGGTGACGTTTCACGGGTCTAGGTTTCACTGGTAAGTTTCACGGGTCAAGGTTTCACGGGTAAGTTTCACGGGTAAGTTTCACGGGTATGTTTCACGGGTGACGTTTTACGGGTCTAGGTTTCACTGGTAAGTTTCACGGGTCAAGGTTTTACGGGTAAGTTTCACGGGTAAGTTTCACGGGTATGTTTCACGGGTGACGTTTCACGGGTCTAGGTTTCACTGGTAAGTTTCACGGGTCAAGGTTTCACGGGTAAGTTTCACGGGTAAGTTTCACGGGTGACGATTCACGGGTCTAGGTTTCACTGGTAAGTTTCAAGGGTCAAGGTTTCAAGGGTAAGTTTTACGGGTAAGTTTCACGGGTATGTTTCACGGGTGACGTTTCACGGGTCTAGGTTTCACTGGAAAGTTTCACGGGTCAAGGTTTCACGGGTAAGTTTCACGGGTAAGTTTTACGGGTATGTTTTACAGGTGACGTTTCACGGGTCTAGGTTTCACTGGTAAGTTTCACGGGTCAAGGTTTCACGGGTAAGTTTCACGGGTATGTTTCGCGGGTGACGTTTCACGGGTCTAGGTTTCACTGGTAAGTTTCACGGGTCAAGGTTTCACGGGTAAGTTTCACGGGTAAGTTTTACGGGTGACGTTTCACGGGTCTATTTTTCACTGATAAGTTTCACGGGTCAAGGTTTCACGGGTAAGTTTCACGTGTAAGTTTCACGGGTAAGTTTCACGGGTGACGTTCCACGGGTCTAGGTTTCACTGGTAAGTTTCACGGGTCAAGGTTTCACGGGTAAGTTTCACTGGTAAGTTTCACGGGTATGTTTCACGGGTGACGTTTCACGGGTCTAGGTTTCACTGGTAAGTTTCACTGGTCAAGGTTTCATGGTTAAGTTTCACGGGTAAGTTTCACGGGTATGTTTCACGGGTGACGTTTCACGGGTCTAGGTTTCACTGGTAAGTTTCACGGGTCAAGGTTTCACGGGTAAGTTTCACGGGTAAGTTTCACGGGTATGTTTCACGGGTGACGTTTCACGGGTCTAGGTTTCACTGGTAAGTTTCACGGGTCAAGGTTTTACGGGTAAGTTTCACGGGTAAGTTTCACGGGTGACGTTTCACGGGTATAGGTTTCACTGGTAAGTTTCACGAGTCAAGGTTTTACGGGTAAGTTTCACGTGTAAGTTTCACGGGTAAGTTTCACGGGTGACGTTTCACGGGTCTAGGTTTCACTGGTAAGTTTCACGGGTCAAGGTTTCACGGGTAAGTTTCACGGGTAAGTTTCACGGGTAAGTTTCACGAGTAAGTTTCACGGGTGACGTTTCACGGGTCTAGGTTTCACTGGTAAGTTTCACGGGTCAAGGTTTCACGGGTAAGTTTCACGGGTAAGTTTCACGGGTGACGTTTCACGGGTCTAGGTTTCACTGGTAAGTTTCACGGGTCAAGGTTTCACGGGTAAGTTTCACGGGTAAGTTTCACGGGTATGTTTCAAGGGTGACGTTTCACGGGTCTAGGTTTCACTGGTAAGTTTCACGGGTCAAGGTTTCACGGGTAAGTTTCACGGGTAAGTTTCACGGGTATGTTTCACGGGTGACGTTTCACGGGTCTAGGTTTCACTGGTAAGTTTCACGGGTCAAGGTTTTACGGGTAAGTTTCACGGGTCTAGGTTTCACTGGTAAGTTTCACGGGTCAAAGTTTCACGGGTAAGTTTCACGGGTAAGTTTCACGGGTTTGTTTCACGGGTGACGTTTCACGGGTCTAGGTTTCACTGGAAAGTTTCACGGGTCAAGGTTTCACGGGTAAGTTTCACGGGTAAGTTTCACGGGTATGTTTCACGGGTGACGTTTCACGGGTCTAGGTTTGACTGGTAAGTTTCACGGGTCAAGGTTTCACGGGTAAGTTTTACGGGTAAGTTTCACGGGTGACGTTTCACGGGTGACGTTTCACGGGTCTAGGTTTCACTGGTAAGTTTCACGGGTCAAGGTTTCAAGGGTAAGTTTCACGGGTAAGTTTCACGGGTATGTTTCACGGGTGACGTTTCACGGGTCTAGGTTTCACTGGAAAGTGTCACGGGTCAAGGTTTCACGGGTAAGTTTCAAGGGTAAGTTTCACGGGTAAGTTTTACGGGTATGTTTTACAGGTGACGTTTCACGGGTCTAGGTTTCACTGGTAAGTTTCACGGGTCAAGGTTTCACGGGTAAGTTTTACGGGTAAGTTTCACGGGTAAGTTTCACGGGTAAGTTTCACGGGTATGTTTCACGGGTGACGTTTCACGGGTCTAGGTTTCACTGGTAAGTTTTACGGGTCAAGGTTTCACGGGTAAGTTTCACGGGTAAGTTTCACGGGTAAGTTTCACGGGTATGTTTCACGGTTATGTTTCACGGGTGACGTTTCACGGGTCTAGGTTTCACTGGTAAGTTTCACGGGTCAAGGTTTCACGGGTAAGTTTCACGGGTAAGTTTCACGGGTATGTTTCACGGGTGACGTTTCACGGGTCTAGGTTTCACTGGAAAGTTTCACGGGTCAAGGTTTCACGGGTAAGTTTCACGGGTAAGTTTTACGGGTATGTTTTACAGGTGACGTTTCACGGGTCTAGGTTTCACTGGTAAGTTTCACGGGTAAGTTTCACGGGTATGTTTTACGGGTGACGTTTCACGGGTCTAGGTTTCACTGGTAAGTTTCACGGGTCAAGGTTTCACGGGTAAGTTTCACGGGTATGTTTCACGGGTGACGTTTCACGGGTCTAGGTTTCACTGGTAAGTTTCACGGGTCAAGGTTTCACGGGTAAGTTTCACTGGTAAGTTTCACGGGTATGTTTCACGGGTGACGTTTCACGGGTCTAGGTTTCACTGGTAAGTTTCACTGGTCAAGGTTTCATGGTTAAGTTTCACGGGTAAGTTTCACGGGTATGTTTCACGGGTGACGTTTCACGGGTCTAGGTTTCACTGGTAAGTTTCACGGGTCAAGGTTTCACGGGTAAGTTTCACGGGTAAGTTTCACGGGTATGTTTCACGGGTGACGTTTCACGGGTCTAGGTTTCACTGGTAAGTTTCACGGGTCAAGGTTTTACGGGTAAGTTTCACGGGTAAGTTTCACGGGTGACGTTTCACGGGTATAGGTTTCACTGGTAAGTTTCACGAGTCAAGGTTTTACGGGTAAGTTTCACGGGTCTAGGTTTCACTGGTAAGTTTCACGGGTCAAGGTTTCACGGGTAAGTTTCACGGGTAAGTTTCACGGGTTTGTTTCACGGGTGACGTTTCACGGGTCTAGGTTTCACTGGAAAGTTTCACGGGTCAAGGTTTCACGGGTAAGTTTCAAGGGTAAGTTTCACGGGTATGTTTCACGGGTGACGTTTCACGGGTCTAGGTTTCACTGGTAAGTTTCACGGGTCAAGGTTTCACGGGTAAGTTTCACGGGTAAGTTTCACGGGTATGTTTCACGGATGACGTTCTACGGGTCTAGGTTTCACTGGTAAATTTCACGGGTCAAGGTTTCACGGGTAAGTTTTACGGGTAAGTTTCACGGGTAAGTTTCACGGGTATGTTTCACGGGTGACGTTTCACGGGTCTAGGTTTCACTGGTAAGTTTCACGGGTCAAGGTTTCACGGGTAAGTTTCACGGGTAAAATTCACGGGTATGTTTCACGGGTATGTTTCACGGGTGACGTTTCACGGGTCTAGGTTTCACTGGTAAGTTTCACGGGTCAAGGTTTCACGGGTAAGTTTCACGGGTAAGTTTCACGGGTAAGTTTCACGGGTATGTTTCACGGGTGACGTTTCACGGGTCTAGGTTTCACTGGTAAGTTTCACGGGTCAAGGTTTCACGGGTAAGTTTCACGGGTAAGTTTCACGGGTATGTTTCACGGGTGACGTTTCACGGGTCTAGGTTTCACTGGTAAGTTTCACGGGTCAAGGTTTCACGGGTAAGTTTCACGGGTAAGTTTCACGGGTATGTTTCACGGGTGACGTTTCACGGGTCTAGGTTTCACTGGTAAGTTTCACGAGTCAAGGTTTCACGGGTAAGTTTCACGGGTAAGCTTTACGGGTAAATTTCACGGGTGACGTTTTACGGGTGACGTTTCACGGGTCTAGGTTTCACTGGTAAGTTTCACGGGTCAAGGTTACCCGTGAAACTTACCCGTGAAACCTTGACCCGTGAAACTTACCAGTGAAACCTAGACCCGTGAAACGTCACCCGTGAAACATACCCGTAAAACAAACCCGTGAAACTTACCCGTAAAACTTACCCGTAAAACCTTGACCCGTTAAACTTACCAGTGAAACCTAGACCCGTGAAACGTCACCCGTGAAACATACCCGTAAAACTTACCCGTGAAACTTACCCGTGAAACCTTGACTCGTGAAACTTACCAGTGAAACCTAGACCCGTGAAACGTCACCCGTGAAACTTACCCGTAAAACTTACCCGTGAAACTTACCAGTACGAGTCAATTTTTCACGGGTAAGTTTCACGGGTAAGTTTTACGGGTAAGTTTCACGGGTGACGTTTTACGGGTGACGTTTCACGGGTCTAGGTTTCACTGGTAAGTTTCACGGGTCAAGGTTTCACGGGTAAGTTTCACGGGTAAGTTTCACGGGTATGTTTCACGGGTGACGTTTCACGGGTCTAGGTTTCACTGGTAAGTTTCACGGGTCAAGGTTTCACGGGTAAGTTTCACGGGTAAGTTTCACGGGTAAGTTTCACGGGTATGTTTCACGGGTGACGTTTCACGAGTCTAGGTTTCACTGGTAAGTTTAACGGGTCAAGGTTTCACGGGTAAGTTTTACGGGTATGTTTTACGGGTATGTTTCACGGGTGACGTTTCACGGGTCTAGGTTTCACTGGTAAGTTTCACGGGTCAAGGTTTCACGGGTAAGTTTCACGGGTAAGTTTCACGGGTAAGTTTCACGGGTAAGTTTCACGGGTATGTTTCACGGGTGACGTTTCACGGGTCTAGGTTTCACTGGTAAGTTTCACGGGTCAAGGTTTCACGGGTAAGTTTCACGGGTAAGTTTCACGGGTGACGATTCACGGGTCTAGGTTTCACTGGTAAGTTTCACGGGTAAGTTTCACGGGTTAGTTTCACGGGTATGTTTCACGGGTAAGTTTCACGGGTGACGTTTCACGGGTCTAGGTTTCACTGGTAAGTTTCACGGGTCAAGGTTTCACGGGTAAGTTTCACGGGTAAGTTTCACGGGTATGTTTCACGGGTGACGTTTTACGGGTCTAGGTTTCACTGGTAAGTTTCACGGGTCAAGGTTTTACGGGTAAGTTTCACGGGTAAGTTTCACGGGTATGTTTCACGGGTGACGTTTCACGGGTCTAGGTTTCACTGGTAAGTTTCACGGGTCAAGGTTTCACGGGTAAGTTTCACGGGTAAGTTTCACGGGTGACGATTCACGGGTCTAGGTTTCACTGGTAAGTTTCAAGGGTCAAGGTTTCAAGGGTAAGTTTTACGGGTAAGTTTCACGGGTATGTTTCACGGGTGACGTTTCACGGGTCTAGGTTTCACTGGAAAGTTTCACGGGTCAAGGTTTCACGGGTAAGTTTCACGGGTAAGTTTTACGGGTATGTTTTACAGGTGACGTTTCACGGGTCTAGGTTTCACTGGTAAGTTTCACGGGTCAAGGTTTCACGGGTAAGTTTCACGGGTATGTTTCGCGGGTGACGTTTCACGGGTCTAGGTTTCACTGGTAAGTTTCACGGGTCAAGGTTTCACGGGTAAGTTTCACGGGTAAGTTTTACGGGTGACGTTTCACGGGTCTATTTTTCACTGATAAGTTTCACGGGTCAAGGTTTCACGGGTAAGTTTCACGTGTAAGTTTCACGGGTAAGTTTCACGGGTGACGTTCCACGGGTCTAGGTTTCACTGGTAAGTTTCACGGGTCAAGGTTTCACGGGTAAGTTTCACTGGTAAGTTTCACGGGTATGTTTCACGGGTGACGTTTCACGGGTCTAGGTTTCACTGGTAAGTTTCACTGGTCAAGGTTTCATGGTTAAGTTTCACGGGTAAGTTTCACGGGTATGTTTCACGGGTGACGTTTCACGGGTCTAGGTTTCACTGGTAAGTTTCACGGGTCAAGGTTTCACGGGTAAGTTTCACGGGTAAGTTTCACGGGTATGTTTCACGGGTGACGTTTCACGGGTCTAGGTTTCACTGGTAAGTTTCACGGGTCAAGGTTTTACGGGTAAGTTTCACGGGTAAGTTTCACGGGTGACGTTTCACGGGTATAGGTTTCACTGGTAAGTTTCACGAGTCAAGGTTTTACGGGTAAGTTTCACGTGTAAGTTTCACGGGTAAGTTTCACGGGTGACGTTTCACGGGTCTAGGTTTCACTGGTAAGTTTCACGGGTCAAGGTTTCACGGGTAAGTTTCACGGGTAAGTTTCACGGGTAAGTTTCACGAGTAAGTTTCACGGGTGACGTTTCACGGGTCTAGGTTTCACTGGTAAGTTTCACGGGTCAAGGTTTCACGGGTAAGTTTCACGGGTAAGTTTCACGGGTGACGTTTCACGGGTCTAGGTTTCACTGGTAAGTTTCACGGGTCAAGGTTTCACGGGTAAGTTTCACGGGTAAGTTTCACGGGTATGTTTCAAGGGTGACGTTTCACGGGTCTAGGTTTCACTGGTAAGTTTCACGGGTCAAGGTTTCACGGGTAAGTTTCACGGGTAAGTTTCACGGGTATGTTTCACGGGTGACGTTTCACGGGTCTAGGTTTCACTGGTAAGTTTCACGGGTCAAGGTTTTACGGGTAAGTTTCACGGGTCTAGGTTTCACTGGTAAGTTTCACGGGTCAAAGTTTCACGGGTAAGTTTCACGGGTAAGTTTCACGGGTTTGTTTCACGGGTGACGTTTCACGGGTCTAGGTTTCACTGGAAAGTTTCACGGGTCAAGGTTTCACGGGTAAGTTTCACGGGTAAGTTTCACGGGTATGTTTCACGGGTGACGTTTCACGGGTCTAGGTTTCACTGGTAAGTTTCACGGGTCAAGGTTTCACGGGTAAGTTTTACGGGTAAGTTTCACGGGTGACGTTTCACGGGTGACGTTTCACGGGTCTAGGTTTCACTGGTAAGTTTCACGGGTCAAGGTTTCAAGGGTAAGTTTCACGGGTAAGTTTCACGGGTATGTTTCACGGGTGACGTTTCACGGGTCTAGGTTTCACTGGAAAGTGTCACGGGTCAAGGTTTCACGGGTAAGTTTCAAGGGTAAGTTTCACGGGTAAGTTTTACGGGTATGTTTTACAGGTGACGTTTCACGGGTCTAGGTTTCACTGGTAAGTTTCACGGGTCAAGGTTTCACGGGTAAGTTTTACGGGTAAGTTTCACGGGTAAGTTTCACGGGTAAGTTTCACGGGTATGTTTCACGGGTGACGTTTCACGGGTCTAGGTTTCACTGGTAAGTTTTACGGGTCAAGGTTTCACGGGTAAGTTTCACGGGTAAGTTTCACGGGTAAGTTTCACGGGTATGTTTCACGGTTATGTTTCACGGGTGACGTTTCACGGGTCTAGGTTTCACTGGTAAGTTTCACGGGTCAAGGTTTCACGGGTAAGTTTCACGGGTAAGTTTCACGGGTATGTTTCACGGGTGACGTTTCACGGGTCTAGGTTTCACTGGAAAGTTTCACGGGTCAAGGTTTCACGGGTAAGTTTCACGGGTAAGTTTTACGGGTATGTTTTACAGGTGACGTTTCACGGGTCTAGGTTTCACTGGTAAGTTTCACGGGTAAGTTTCACGGGTATGTTTTACGGGTGACGTTTCACGGGTCTAGGTTTCACTGGTAAGTTTCACGGGTCAAGGTTTCACGGGTAAGTTTCACGGGTATGTTTCACGGGTGACGTTTCACGGGTCTAGGTTTCACTGGTAAGTTTCACGGGTCAAGGTTTCACGGGTAAGTTTCACTGGTAAGTTTCACGGGTATGTTTCACGGGTGACGTTTCACGGGTCTAGGTTTCACTGGTAAGTTTCACTGGTCAAGGTTTCATGGTTAAGTTTCACGGGTAAGTTTCACGGGTATGTTTCACGGGTGACGTTTCACGGGTCTAGGTTTCACTGGTAAGTTTCACGGGTCAAGGTTTCACGGGTAAGTTTCACGGGTAAGTTTCACGGGTATGTTTCACGGGTGACGTTTCACGGGTCTAGGTTTCACTGGTAAGTTTCACGGGTCAAGGTTTTACGGGTAAGTTTCACGGGTAAGTTTCACGGGTGACGTTTCACGGGTATAGGTTTCACTGGTAAGTTTCACGAGTCAAGGTTTTACGGGTAAGTTTCACGGGTCTAGGTTTCACTGGTAAGTTTCACGGGTCAAGGTTTCACGGGTAAGTTTCACGGGTAAGTTTCACGGGTTTGTTTCACGGGTGACGTTTCACGGGTCTAGGTTTCACTGGAAAGTTTCACGGGTCAAGGTTTCACGGGTAAGTTTCAAGGGTAAGTTTCACGGGTATGTTTCACGGGTGACGTTTCACGGGTCTAGGTTTCACTGGTAAGTTTCACGGGTCAAGGTTTCACGGGTAAGTTTCACGGGTAAGTTTCACGGGTATGTTTCACGGATGACGTTTTACGGGTCTAGGTTTCACTGGTAAATTTCACGGGTCAAGGTTTCACGGGTAAGTTTTACGGGTAAGTTTCACGGGTAAGTTTCACGGGTATGTTTCACGGGTGACGTTTCACGGGTCTAGGTTTCACTGGTAAGTTTCACGGGTCAAGGTTTCACGGGTAAGTTTCACGGGTAAAATTCACGGGTATGTTTCACGGGTATGTTTCACGGGTGACGTTTCACGGGTCTAGGTTTCACTGGTAAGTTTCACGGGTCAAGGTTTCACGGGTAAGTTTCACGGGTAAGTTTCACGGGTAAGTTTCACGGGTATGTTTCACGGGTGACGTTTCACGGGTCTAGGTTTCACTGGTAAGTTTCACGGGTCAAGGTTTCACGGGTAAGTTTCACGGGTAAGTTTCACGGGTATGTTTCACGGGTGACGTTTCACGGGTCTAGGTTTCACTGGTAAGTTTCACGGGTCAAGGTTTCACGGGTAAGTTTCACGGGTAAGTTTCACGGGTATGTTTCACGGGTGACGTTTCACGGGTCTAGGTTTCACTGGTAAGTTTCACGGGTCAAGGTTTTACGGGTAAGTTTCACGGGTAAGTTTCACGGGTATGTTTCACGGGTGACGTTTCACGGGTCTAGGTTTCACTGGTAAGTTTCACGAGTCAATTTTTCACGGGTAAGTTTCACGGGTAAGTTTTACGGGTAAGTTTCACGGGTGACGTTTTACGGGTGACGTTTTACGGGTCTAGGTTTCACTGGTAAGTTTCACGGGTCAAGGTTTCACGGGTAAGTTTCACGGGTAAGTTTCACGGGTATGTTTCACGGGTGACGTTTCACGGGTCTAGGTTTCACTGGTAAGTTTCACGGGTCAAGGTTTCACGGGTAAGTTTCACGGGTAAGTTTCACGGGTAAGTTTCACGGGTATGTTTCACGGGTGACGTTTCACGGGTCTAGGTTTTACTGGTAAGTTTAACGGGTCAAGGTTTCACGGGTAAGTTTTACGGGTAAGTTTCACGGGTATGTTTTACGGGTATGTTTCACGGGTGACGTTTCACGGGTCTAGGTTTCACTGGTAAGTTTCACGGGTCAAGGTTTCACGGGTAAGTTTCACGGGTAAGTTTCACGGGTATGTTTCACGGGTGACGTTTCACGGGTCTAGGTTTCACTGGTAAGTTTCACGGGTCAAGGTTTCACGGGTAAGTTTCACGGGTAAGTTACACGGGTATGTTTCACGGGTGACGTTTCACGGGTCTAGGTTTCACTGGTAAGTTTCACGGGTCAAGGTTTCACGGGTAAGTTTCACGGGTAAGTTTCACGGGTATGTTTCACGGGTGACGTTTCACGGGTCTAGGTTTCACTGGTAAGTTTCACGGGTCAAGGTTTTACGGGTAAGTTTCACGGGTAAGTTTCACGGGTATGTTTCACGGGTGACGTTTCACGGGTCTAGGTTTCACTGGTAAGTTTCACGAGTCAAGGATTCACGGGTAAGTTTCACGGGTAAGTTTTACGGGTAAGTTTCACGGGTGACGTTTCACGGGTCTAGGTTTCACTGGTAAGTTTCACGGGTCAAGGTTTCACGGGTAAGTTTCACGGGTATGTTTCACGGGTGACGTTTCACGGGTCTAGGTTACACTGGAAAGTTTCACGGGTCAAGGTTTCACGGGTAAGTTTCACGGGTAAGTTTTACGGGTATGTTTTACAGGTGACGTTTCACGGGTCTAGGTTTCACTGGTAAGTTTCACGGGTCAAGGTTTCACGGGTAAGTTTCACGGGTGACGTTTCACGGGTCTAGGTTTCACTGGTAAGTTTCACGGGTCAAGGTTTCACGGGTAAGTTTCACGGGTAAGTTTCACGGGTGACGTTTCACGGGTCTAGGTTTCACTGGTAAGTTTCACGGGTCAAGGTTTCACGGGTAAGTTTCACGGGTAAGTTTCACGGGTATGTATCAAGGGTGACGTTTCACGGGTCTAGGTTTCACTGGTAAGTTTCACGGGTCAAGGTTTCACGGGTAAGTTTCACGGGTAAGTTTCACGGGTATGTTTCACGGGTGACGTTTCACGGGTCTAGGTTTCACTGGTAAGTTTCACGGGTCAAGGTTTTACGGGTAAGTTTCACGGGTCTAGGTTTCACTGGTAAGTTTCACGGGTCAAGGTTTCACGGGTAAGTTTCACGGGTAAGTTTCACGGGTTTGTTTCACGGGTGACGTTTCACGGGTCTAGGTTTCACTGGAAAGTTTCACGGGTCAAGGTTTCACGGGTAAGTTTCACGGGTAAGTTTCACGGGTATGTTTCACGGGTGACGTTTCACGGGTGACGTTTCACGGGTCTAGGTTTCACTGGTAAGTTTCACGGGTCAAGGTTTCACGGGTAAGTTTTACGGGTAAGTTTCACGGGTGACGTTTCACGGGTGACGTTTTACGGGTCTAGGTTTCACTGGTAAGTTTCACGGGTCAAGGTTTCAAGGGTAAGTTTCACGGGTAAGTTTCACGGGTATGTTTCACGGGTGACGTTTCACGGGTCTAGGTTTCACTGGAAAGTTTCACGGGTCAAGGTTTCACGGGTAAGTTTCAAGGGTAAGTTTCACGGGTAAGTTTTACGGGTATGTTTTACAGGTGACGTTTCACGGGTCTAGGTTTCACTGGTAAGTTTCACGGGTCAAGGTTTCACGGGTAAGTTTTACGGGTAAGTTTCACGGGTAAGTTTCACGGGTAAGTTTCACGGGTATGTTTCACGGGTGACGTTTCACGGGTCTAGGTTTCACTGGTAAGTTTCACGGGTCAAGGTTTCACGTGTAAGTTTGACGGGTAAGTTTCACGGGTAAGTTTCACGGGTATGTTTCACGGGTATGTTTCACGGGTGACGTTTCACGGGTCTAGGTTTCACTGGTAAGTTTCACGGGTCAAGGTTTCACGGGTAAGTTTCACGGGTATGTTTCACGGGTGACGTTTCACGGGTCTAGGTTTCACTGGAAAGTTTCACGGGTCAAGGATTCACGGGTAAGTTTCACGGGTAAGTTTTACGGGTATGTTTTACAGGTGACGTTTCACGGGTCTAGGTTTCACTGGTAAGTTTCACGGGTAAGTTTCACGGGTAAGTTTCACGGGTATGTTTTACGGGTGACGTTTCACGGGTCTAGGTTTCACTGGTAAGTTTCACGGGTCAAGGTTTCACGGGTAAGTTTCACGGGTAAGTTTCACGGGTATGTTTTACAGGTGACGTTTCACGGGTCTAGGTTTCACTGGTAAGTTTCACTGGTAAGTTTCACGGGTCAAGGTTTCACGGGTAAGTTTTACGGGTAAGTTTCACGGGTAAGTTTCACGGGTAAGTTTCACGGGTAAGTTTCACGGGTAAGTTTCACGGGTATGTTTCACGGGTGACGTTTCACGGGTCTAGGTTTCACTGGTAAGTTTCACGGGTCAAGGTTTCACGTGTAAGTTTCACGGGTAAGTTTCACGGGTAAGTTTCACGGGTATGTTTCACGGGTATGTTTCACGGGTGACGTTTCACGGGTCTAGGTTTCACTGGTAAGTTTCACGGGTCAAGGTTTCACGGGTAAGTTTCACGGGTATGTTTCACGGGTGACGTTTCACGGGTCTAGGTTTCACTGGAAAGTTTCACGGGTCAAGGATTCACGGGTAAGTTTCACGGGTATGTTTTACAGGTGACGTTTTACGGGTCTAGGTTTCACTGGTAAGTTTCACGGGTAAGTTTCACGGGTAAGTTTCACGGGTATGTTTTACGGGTGACGTTTCACGGGTCTAGGTTTCACTGGTAAGTTTCACGGGTCAAGGTTTCACGGGTAAGTTTCACGGGTAAGTTTCACGGGTATGTTTCACGGGTGACGTTTCACGGGTCTAGGTTTCACTGGTAAGTTTCACGGGTCAAGGTTTCACGGGTAAGTTTTACTGGTAAGTTTCACGGGTATGTTTCACGGGTATGTTTCACGGGTGACGTTTCGCGGGTCTAGGTTTCACTGGTAAGTTTAACGGGTCAAGGTTTTACGGGTAAGTTTCACGGGTAAGTTTCACGGGTATGTTTCACGGGTGACGTTTCACGGGTCTAGGTTTCACTGGTAAGTTTCACGAGTCAATTTTTCACGGGTAAGTTTCACGGGTAAGTTTTACGGGTAAGTTTCACGGGTGACGTTTTACGGGTGACGTTTTACGGGTCTAGGTTTCACTGGTAAGTTTCACGGGTCAAGGTTTCACGGGTAAGTTTCACGGGTAAGTTTCACGGGTATGTTTCACGGGTGACGTTTCACGGGTCTAGGTTTCACTGGTAAGTTTCACGGGTCAAGGTTTCACGGGTAAGTTTCACGGGTAAGTTTCACGGGTAAGTTTCACGGGTATGTTTCACGGGTGACGTTTCACGGGTCTAGGTTTTACTGGTAAGTTTAACGGGTCAAGGTTTCACGGGTAAGTTTTACGGGTAAGTTTCACGGGTATGTTTTACGGGTATGTTTCACGGGTGACGTTTCACGGGTCTAGGTTTCACTGGTAAGTTTCACGGGTCAAGGTTTCACGGGTAAGTTTCACGGGTAAGTTTCACGGGTATGTTTCACGGGTGACGTTTCACGGGTCTAGGTTTCACTGGTAAGTTTCACGGGTCAAGGTTTCACGGGTAAGTTTCACGGGTATGTTTCACGGGTGACGTTTCACGGGTCTAGGTTTCACTGGAAAGTTTCACGGGTCAAGGATTCACGGGTAAGTTTCACGGGTATGTTTTACAGGTGACGTTTTACGGGTCTAGGTTTCACTGGTAAGTTTCACGGGTAAGTTTCACGGGTAAGTTTCACGGGTATGTTTTACGGGTGACGTTTCACGGGTCTAGGTTTCACTGGTAAGTTTCACGGGTCAAGGTTTCACGGGTAAGTTTCACGGGTAAGTTTCACGGGTATGTTTCACGGGTGACGTTTCACGGGTCTAGGTTTCACTGGTAAGTTTCACGGGTCAAGGTTTCACGGGTAAGTTTTACTGGTAAGTTTCACGGGTATGTTTCACGGGTATGTTTCACGGGTGACGTTTCGCGGGTCTAGGTTTCACTGGTAAGTTTAACGGGTCAAGGTTTCACGGGTAAGTTTTACGGGTAAGTTTCACGGGTATGTTTTACGGGTATGTTTCACGGGTGACGTTTCACGGGTCTAGGTTTCACTGGTAAGTTTCACGGGTCAAGGTTTCACGGGTAAGTTTCACGGGTAAGTTTCACGGGTATGTTTCACGGGTGACGTTTCACGGGTCTAGGTTTCACTGGTAAGTTTCACGGGTCAAGGTTTCACGGGTAAGTTTCACGGGTAAGTTACACGGGTATGTTTCACGGGTGACGTTTCACGGGTCTAGGTTTCACTGGTAGGTTTCACGGGTCAAGGTTTCACGGGTAAGTTTCACGGGTAAGTTTCACGGGTATGTTTCACGGGTGACGTTTCACGGGTCTAGGTTTCACTGGTAAGTTTCACGGGCCAAGGTTTTACGGGTAAGTTTCACGGGTAAGTTTCACGGGTATGTTTCACGGGTGACGTTTCACGGGTCTAGGTTTCACTGGTAAGTTTCACGAGTCAAGGATTCACGGGTAAGTTTCACGGGTAAGTTTTACGGGTAAGTTTCACGGGTGACGTTTCACGGGTCTAGGTTTCACTGGTAAGTTTCACGGGTCAAGGTTTCACGGGTAAGTTTCACGGGTATGTTTCACGGGTGACGTTTCACGGGTCTAGGTTTCACTGGAAAGTTTCACGGGTCAAGGTTTCACGGGTAAGTTTCACGGGTAAGTTTTACGGGTATGTTTTACAGGTGACGTTTCACGGGTCTAGGTTTCACTGGTAAGTTTCACGGGTCAAGGTTTCACGGGTAAGTTTCACGGGTGACGTTTCACGGGTCTAGGTTTCACTGGTAAGTTTCACGGGTCAAGGTTTCACGGGTAAGTTTCACGGGTAAGTTTCACGGGTGACGTTTCACGGGTCTAGGTTTCACTGGTAAGTTTCACGGGTCAAGGTTTCACGGGTAAGTTTCACGGGTAAGTTTCACGGGTATGTTTCAAGGTGACGTTTCACGGGTCTAGGTTTCACTGGTAAGTTTCACGGGTCAAGGTTTCACGGGTAAGTTTCACGGGTAAGTTTCACGGGTATGTTTCACGGGTGACGTTTCACGGGTCTAGGTTTCACTGGTAAGTTTCACGGGTCAAGGTTTTACGGGTAAGTTTCACGGGTCTAGGTTTCACTGGTAAGTTTCACGGGTTTGTTTCACGGGTGACGTTTCACGGGTCTAGATTTCACTGGAAAGTTTCACGGGTCAAGGTTTCACGGGTAAGTTTCACGGGTAAGTTTCACGGGTATGTTTCACGGGTGACGTTTCACGGGTCTAGGTTTCACTGGTAAGTTTCACGGGTCAAGGTTTCACGGGTAAGTTTTACGGGTAAGTTTCACGGGTGACGTTTCACGGGTGACGTTTCACGGGTCTAGGTTTCACTGGTAAGTTTCACGGGTCAAGGTTTCAAGGGTAAGTTTCACGGGTAAGTTTCACGGGTATGTTTCACGGGTGACGTTTCACGGGTCTAGGTTTCACTGGAAAGTTTCACGGGTCAAGGTTTCACGGGTAAGTTTCAAGGGTAAGTTTCACGGGTAAGTTTTACGGGTATGTTTTACAGGTGACGTTTCACGGGTCTATGTTTCACTGGTAAGTTTCACGGGTCAAGGTTTCACGGGTAAGTTTTACGGGTAAGTTTCACGGGTAAGTTTCACGGGTAAGTTTCACGATAATGTTTCACGGGTGACGTTTCACGGGTCTAGGTTTCACTGGTAAGTTTCACGGGTCAAGGTTTCACGTGTAAGTTTCACGGGTAAGTTTCACGGGTAAGTTTCACGGGTATGTTTCACGGGTATGTTTCACGGGTGACGTTTCACGGGTCTAGGTTTCACTGGTAAGTTTCACGGGTCAAGGTTTCACGGGTAAGTTTCACGGGTATGTTTCACGGGTGACGTTTCACGGGTCTAGGTTTCACTGGAAAGTTTCACGGGTCAAGGATTCACGGGTAAGTTTAACGGGTAAGTTTTACGGGTATGTTTTACAGGTGACGTTTCACGGGTCTAGGTTTCACTGGTAAGTTTCACGGGTAAGTTTCACGGGTAAGTTTCACGGGTATGTTTTACGGGTGACGTTTCACGGGTCTAGGTTTCACTGGTAAGTTTCACGGGTCAAGGTTTCACGGGTAAGTTTCACGGGTAAGTTTCACGGGTATGTTTCACGGTTGACGTTTCACGGGTCTAGGTTTCACTGGTAAGTTTCACGGGTCAAGGTTTCACGGGTAAGTTTCACTGGTAAGTTTCACGGGTATGTTTCACGGGTGACGTTTCACGGGTCTAGGTTTCACTGGTAAGTTTCACTGGTCAAGGTTTCATGGTTAAGTTTCACGGGTAAGTTTCACGGGTATGTTTCAAGGGTGACGTTTCACGGGTCTAGGTTTCACTGGTAAGTTTCACGGGTCAAGGTTTCACGGGTAAGTTTCACGGGTAAGTTTCACGGGTATGTTTCACGGGTGACGTTTCACGGGTCTAGGTTTCACTGGTAAGTTTCACGGGTCAAGGTTTTACGGGTAAGTTTCACGGGTAAGTTTCACGGGTATAGGTTTCACTGGTAAGTTTCACGGGTCAAGGTTTTACGGGTAAGTTTCACGGGTCTAGGTTTCACTGGTAAGTTTCACGGGTCAAGGTTTCACGGGTAAATTTCACGGGTAAGTTTCACGGGTTTGTTTCACGGGTGACGTTTCACGGGTCTAGGTTTCACTGGAAAGTTTCAGGGGTTAAGGTTTCACGGGTAAGTTTCAAGGGTAAGTTTCACGGGTATGTTTCACGGGTGACGTTTCACGGGTCTAGGTTTCACTGGTAAGTTTCACGGGTCAAGGTTTCACGGGTAAGTTTCACGGGTAAGTTTCACGGGTATGTTTCACGGGTGACGTTTTACGGATCTAGGTTTCACTGGTAAGTTTCACGGGTCAAGGTTTCACGGGTAAGTTTTACGGGTAAGTTTCACGGGTAAGTTTCACGGGTATGTTTCACGGGTGACGTTTCACGGGTCTAGGTTTCACTGGTAAGTTTCACGGGTAAAGGTTTCACGGGTAAGTTTCACGGGTAAAATTCACGGGTATGTTTCACGGGTATGTTTCACGGGTGACGTTTCACGGGTCTAGGTTTCACTGGTAAGTTTCACGGGTCAAGGTTTCACGGGTAAGTTTCACGGGTAAGTTTCACGGGTAAGTTTCACGGGTATGTTTCACGGGTGACGTTTCACGGGTCTAGGTTTCACTGGTAAGTTTCACGGGTCAAGGTTTCACGGGTAAGTTTCACGGGTAAGTTTCACGGGTATGTTTCACGGGTGACGTTTCACGGGTCTAGGTTTCACTGGTAAGTTTCACGGGTCAAGGTTTCACGGGTAAGTTTCACGGGTAAGTTTCACGGGTATGTTTCACGGGTGACGTTTCACGGGTCTAGGTTTCACTGGTAAGTTTCACGGGTCAAGGTTTTACGGGTAAGTTTCACGGGTAAGTTTCACGGGTATGTTTCACGGGTGACGTTTCACGGGTCTAGGTTTCACTGGTAAGTTTCACGAGTCAATTTTTCACGGGTAAGTTTCACGGGTAAGTTTTACGGGTAAGTTTCACGGGTGACGTTTTACGGGTGACGTTTCACGGGTCTAGGTTTCATTGGTAAGTTTCACGGGTCAAGGTTTCACGGGTAAGTTTCACGGGTAAGTTTCACGGGTATGTTTCACGGGTGACGTTTCACGGGTCTAGGTTTCACTGGTAAGTTTTACGGGTCAAGGTTTCACGGGTAAGTTTCACGGGTAAGTTTCACGGGTAAGTTTCACGGGTATGTTTCACGGGTGACGTTTCACGGGTCTAGGTTTCACTGGTAAGTTTAACGGGTCAAGGTTTCACGGGTAAGTTTTACGGGTAAGTTTCACGGGTATGTTTTACGGGTATGTTTCACGGGTGACGTTTCACGGGTCTAGGTTTCACTGGTAAGTTTCACGGGTCAAGGTTTCACGGGTAAGTTTCACGGGTAAGTTTCACGGGTATGTTTCACGGGTGACGTTTCACGGGTCTAGGTTTCACTGGTAAGTTTCACGGGTCAAGGTTTCACGGGTAAGTTTCACGGGTAAGTTACACGGGTATGTTTCACGGGTGACGTTTCACGGGTCTAGGTTTCACTGGTAAGTTTCACGGGTCAAGGTTTCACGGGTAAGTTTCACGGGTAAGTTTCACGGGTATGTTTCACGGGTGACGTTTCACGGGTCTAGGTTTCACTGGTAAGTTTCACGGGTCAAGGTTTTACGGGTAAGTTTCACGGGTAAGTTACACGGGTATGTTTCACGGGTGACGTTTCACGGGTCTAGGTTTCACTGGTAAGTTTCACGAGTCAAGGATTCACGGGTAAGTTTCACGGGTAAGTTTTACGGGTAAGTTTCACGGGTGACGTTTCACGGGTCTAGGTTTCACTGGTAAGTTTCACGGGTCAAGGTTTCACGGGTAAGTTTCACGGGTATGTTTCACGGGTGACGTTTCACGGGTCTAGGTTTCACTGGAAAGTTTCACGGGTCAAGGTTTCACGGGTAAGTTTCACGGGTAAGTTTTACGGGTATGTTTTACAGGTGACGTTTCACGGGTCTAGGTTTCACTGGTAAATTTCACGGGTCAAGGTTTCACGGGTAAGTTTCACGGGTGACGTTTCACGGGTATGTTTTACGGGTGACGTTTCACGGGTCTAGGTTTCACTGGTAAGTTTCACGGGTCAAGGTTTCACGGGTAAGTTTCACGGGTAAGTTTCACGGGTATGTTTCACGGGTGACGTTTCACGGGTCTAGGTTTCACTGGTAAGTTTCACGGGTCAAGGTTTTACGGGTAAGTTTCACGGGTCTAGATTTCACTGGTAAGTTTCACGGGTCAAGGTTTCACGGGTAAGTTTCACGGGTAAGTTTCACGGGTTTGTTTCACGGGTGACGTTTCACGGGTCTAGGTTTCACTGGAAAGTTTCACGGGTCAAGGTTTCACGGGTAAGTTTCACGGGTAAGTTTCACGGGTATGTTTCACGGGTGACGTTTCACGGGTCTAGGTTTCACTGGTAAGTTTCACGGGTCAAGGTTTCACGGGTAAGTTTCACGGGTAAGTTTCACGGGTATGTTTCACGGGTGACGTTTCACGGGTCTAGGTTTCACTGGTAAGTTTCACGGGTCAAGGTTTCACGGGTAAGTTTCACGGGTAAGTTTTACGGGTAAGTTTCACGGGTATGTTTCACGGGTGACGTTTCACGGGTCTAGGTTTCACTGGTAAGTTTCACGGGTCAAGGTTTCACGGGTAAGTTTCACGGGTAAGTTTCACGGGTATGTTTCACGGGTATGTTTCACGGGTGACGTTTCACGGGTCTAGGTTTCACTGGTAAGTTTCACGGGTCAAGGTTTCACGGGTAAGTTTCACGGGTAAGTTTCACGGGTATGTTTCACGGGTGACGTTTCACCGGTCTAGGTTTCACTGGTAAGTTTTACGGGTCAAGGTTTCACGGGTAAGTTTCACGGGTATGTTTCACGGGTGACGTTTCACGGGTCTAGGTTTCACTGGAAAGTTTCACGGGTCAAGGTTTCACGGGTAAGTTTCACGGGTAAGTTTTACGGGTATGTTTTACAGGTGACGTTTCACGGGTCTAGGTTTCACTGGTAAATTTCACGGGTCAAGGTTTCACGGGTAAGTTTCACGGGTGACGTTTCACGGGTATGTTTTACGGGTGACGTTTCACGGGTCTAGGTTTCACTGGTAAGTTTCACGGGTCAAGGTTTCACGGGTAAGTTTCACGGGTAAGTTTCACGGGTATGTTTCACGGGTGACGTTTCACGGGTCTAGGTTTCACTGGTAAGTTTCACGGGTCAAGGTTTCACGGGTAAGTTTCACGGGTAAGTTTCACGGGTATGTTTCACGGGTGACGTTTCACGGGTCTAGGTTTCACTGGTAAGTTTCACGGGTCAAGGTTTCACGTGTAAGTTTCACGGGTAAGTTTCACGGGTAAGTTTCACGGGTATGTTTCACGGGTGACGTTTCACGGGTCTAGGTTTCACTGGTAAGTTTCACGGGTCAAGGTTTCACGGGTAAGTTTCACGGGTAAGTTTCACGGGTATGTTTCACGGGTGACGTTTCACGGGTCTAGGTTTCACTGGTAAGTTTCACGGGTCAAGGTTTCACGGGTAAGTTTCACGGGTATGTTTCACGGGTGACGTTTCACGGGTCTAGGTTTCACTGGAAAGTTTCACGGGTCAAGGTTTCACGGGTAAGTTTCACGGGTAAGTTTTACGGGTAAGTTTCACGGGTATGTTTCACGGGTGACGTTTCACGGGTCTAGGTTTCACTGGTAAGTTTCACGGGTCAAGGTTTCACGGGTAAGTTTCACGGGTAAGTTTCACGGGTATGTTTCACGGGTATGTTTCACGGGTGACGTTTCACGGGTCTAGGTTTCACTGGTAAGTTTCACGGGTCAAGGTTTCACGTGTAAGTTTCACGGGTAAGTTTCACGGGTAAGTTTCACGGGTATGTTTCACGGGTATGTTTCACGGGTGACGTTTCACGGGTCTAGGTTTCACTGGTAAGTTTCACGGGTCAAGGTTTCACGGGTAAGTTTTACGGGTATGTTTCACGGGTGACGTTTCACGGGTCTAGGTTTCACTGGAAAGTTTCACGGGTCAAGGATTCACGGGTAAGTTTCACGGGTATGTTTTACAGGTGACGTTTCACGGGTCTAGGTTTCACTGGTAAGTTTCACGGGTAAGTTTCACGGGTAAGTTTCACGGGTATGTTTTACGGGTGACGTTTCACGGGTCTAGGTTTCACTGGTAAGTTTCACGGGTCAAGGTTTCACGGGTAAGTTTCACGGGTAAGTTTCACGGGTATGTTTCACGGGTGACGTTTCACGGGTCTAGGTTTCACTGGTAAGTTTCACGGGTCAAGGTTTCACGGGTAAGTTTTACTGGTAAGTTTCACGGGTATGTTTCACGGGTATGTTTCACGGGTGACGTTTCGCGGGTCTAGGTTTCACTGGTAAGTTTAACGGGTCAAGGTTTCACGGGTAAGTTTTACGGGTAAGTTTCACGGGTATGTTTTACGGGTATGTTTCACGGGTGACGTTTCACGGGTCTAGGTTTTACTGGTAAGTTTCACGGGTCAAGGTTTCACGGGTAAGTTTCACGGGTAAGTTTCACGGGTATGTTTCACGGGTGACGTTTCACGGGTCTAGGTTTCACTGGTAAGTTTCACGGGTCAAGGTTTCACGGGTAAGTTTCACGGGTAAGTTACACGGGTATGTTTCACGGGTGACGTTTCACGGGTCTAGGTTTCACTGGTAAGTTTCACGGGTCAAGGTTTCACGGGTAAGTTTCACGGGTAAGTTTCACGGGTATGTTTCACGGGTGACGTTTCACGGGTCTAGGTTTCACTGGTAAGTTTCACGGGCCAAGGTTTTACGGGTAAGTTTCACGGGTAAGTTTCACGGGTATGTTTCACGGGTGACGTTTCACGGGTCTAGGTTTCACTGGTAAGTTTCACGAGTCAAGGATTCACGGGTAAGTTTCACGGGTAAGTTTTACGGGTAAGTTTCACGGGTGACGTTTCACGGGTCTAGGTTTCACTGGTAAGTTTCACGGGTCAAGGTTTCACGGGTAAGTTTCACGGGTATGTTTCACGGGTGACGTTTCACGGGTCTAGGTTTCACTGGAAAGTTTCACGGGTCAAGGTTTCACGGGTAAGTTTCACGGGTAAGTTTTACGGGTATGTTTTACAGGTGACGTTTCACGGGTCTAGGTTTCACTGGTAAGTTTCACGGGTCAAGGTTTCACGGGTAAGTTTCACGGGTGACGTTTCACGGGTCTAGGTTTCACTGGTAAGTTTCACGGGTCAAGGTTTCACGGGTAAGTTTCACGGGTAAGTTTCACGGGTGACGTTTCACGGGTCTAGGTTTCACTGGTAAGTTTCACGGGTCAAGGTTTCACGGGTAAGTTTCACGGGTAAGTTTCACGGGTATGTTTCAAGGTGACGTTTCACGGGTCTAGGTTTCACTGGTAAGTTTCACGGGTCAAGGTTTCACGGGTAAGTTTCACGGGTAAGTTTCACGGGTATGTTTCACGGGTGACGTTTCACGGGTCTAGGTTTCACTGGTAAGTTTCACGGGTCAAGGTTTTACGGGTAAGTTTCACGGGTCTAGGTTTCACTGGTAAGTTTCACGGGTCAAGGTTTCACGGGTAAGTTTCACGGGTAAGTTTCACGGGTTTGTTTCACGGGTGACGTTTCACGGGTCTAGGTTTCACTGGAAAGTTTCACGGGTCAAGGTTTCACGGGTAAGTTTCACGGGTAAGTTTCACGGGTATGTTTCACGGGTGACGTTTCACGGGTCTAGGTTTCACTGGTAAGTTTCACGGGTCAAGGTTTCACGGGTAAGTTTTACGGGTAAGTTTCACGGGTGACGTTTCACGGGTGACGTTTCACGGGTCTAGGTTTCACTGGTAAGTTTCACGGGTCAAGGTTTCAAGGGTAAGTTTCACGGGTAAGTTTCACGGGTATGTTTCACGGGTGACGTTTCACGGGTCTAGGTTTCACTGGAAAGTTTCACGGGTCAAGGTTTCACGGGTAAGTTTCAAGGGTAAGTTTCACGGGTAAGTTTTACGGGTATGTTTTACAGGTGACGTTTCACGGGTCTATGTTTCACTGGTAAGTTTCACGGGTCAAGGTTTCACGGGTAAGTTTTACGGGTAAGTTTCACGGGTAAGTTTCACGGGTAAGTTTCACGATAATGTTTCACGGGTGACGTTTCACGGGTCTAGGTTTCACTGGTAAGTTTCACGGGTCAAGGTTTCACGTGTAAGTTTCACGGGTAAGTTTCACGGGTAAGTTTCACGGGTATGTTTCACGGGTATGTTTCACGGGTGACGTTTCACGGGTCTAGGTTTCACTGGTAAGTTTCACGGGTCAAGGTTTCACGGGTAAGTTTCACGGGTATGTTTCACGGGTGACGTTTCACGGGTCTAGGTTTCACTGGAAAGTTTCACGGGTCAAGGATTCACGGGTAAGTTTAACGGGTAAGTTTTACGGGTATGTTTTACAGGTGACGTTTCACGGGTCTAGGTTTCACTGGTAAGTTTCACGGGTAAGTTTCACGGGTAAGTTTCACGGGTAAGTTTCACGGGTATGTTTTACGGGTGACGTTTCACGGGTCTAGGTTTCACTGGTAAGTTTCACGGGTCAAGGTTTCACGGGTAAGTTTCACGGGTAAGTTTCACGGGTATGTTTCACGGGTGACGTTTCACGGGTCTAGGTTTCACTGGTAAGTTTCACGGGTCAAGGTTTCACGGGTAAGTTTCACTGGTAAGTTTCACGGGTATGTTTCACGGGTGACGTTTCACGGGTCTAGGTTTCACTGGTAAGTTTCACTGGTCAAGGTTTCATGGTTAAGTTTCACGGGTAAGTTTCACGGGTATGTTTCAAGGGTGACGTTTCACGGGTCTAGGTTTCACTGGTAAGTTTCACGGGTCAAGGTTTCACGGGTAAGTTTCACGGGTAAGTTTCACGGGTATGTTTCACGGGTGACGTTTCACGGGTCTAGGTTTCACTGGTAAGTTTCACGGGTCAAGGTTTTACGGGTAAGTTTCACGGGTAAGTTTCACGGGTATAGGTTTCACTGGTAAGTTTCACGGGTCAAGGTTTTACGGGTAAGTTTCACGGGTCTAGGTTTCACTGGTAAGTTTCACGGGTCAAGGTTTCACGGGTAAATTTCACGGGTAAGTTTCACGGGTTTGTTTCACGGGTGACGTTTCACGGGTCTAGGTTTCACTGGAAAGTTTCAGGGGTTAAGGTTTCACGGGTAAGTTTCAAGGGTAAGTTTCACGGGTATGTTTCACGGGTGACGTTTCACGGGTCTAGGTTTCACTGGTAAGTTTCACGGGTCAAGGTTTCACGGGTAAGTTTCAAGGGTAAGTTTCACGGGTATGTTTCACGGGTGACGTTTTACGGATCTAGGTTTCACTGGTAAGTTTCACGGGTCAAGGTTTCACGGGTAAGTTTTACGGGTAAGTTTCACGGGTAAGTTTCACGGGTATGTTTCACGGGTGACGTTTCACGGGTCTAGGTTTCACTGGTAAGTTTCACGGGTAAAGGTTTCACGGGTAAGTTTCACGGGTAAAATTCACGGGTATGTTTCACGGGTATGTTTCACGGGTGACGTTTCACGGGTCTAGGTTTCACTGGTAAGTTTCACGGGTCAAGGTTTCACGGGTAAGTTTCACGGGTAAGTTTCACGGGTAAGTTTCACGGGTATGTTTCACGGGTGACGTTTCACGGGTCTAGGTTTCACTGGTAAGTTTCACGGGTCAAGGTTTCACGGGTAAGTTTCACGGGTAAGTTTCACGGGTATGTTTCACGGGTGACGTTTCACGGGTCTAGGTTTCACTGGTAAGTTTCACGGGTCAAGGTTTCACGGGTAAGTTTCACGGGTAAGTTTCACGGGTATGTTTCACGGGTGACGTTTCACGGGTCTAGGTTTCACTGGTAAGTTTCACGGGTCAAGGTTTTACGGGTAAGTTTCACGGGTAAGTTTCACGGGTATGTTTCACGGGTGACGTTTCACGGGTCTAGGTTTCACTGGTAAGTTTCACGAGTCAATTTTTCACGGGTAAGTTTCACGGGTAAGTTTTACGGGTAAGTTTCACGGGTGACGTTTTACGGGTGACGTTTCACGGGTCTAGGTTTCATTGGTAAGTTTCACGGGTCAAGGTTTCACGGGTAAGTTTCACGGGTAAGTTTCACGGGTATGTTTCACGGGTGACGTTTCACGGGTCTAGGTTTCACTGGTAAGTTTCACGGGTCAAGGTTTCACGGGTAAGTTTCACGGGTAAGTTTCACGGGTAAGTTTCACGGGTATGTTTCACGGGTGACGTTTCACGGGTCTAGGTTTCACTGGTAAGTTTAACGGGTCAAGGTTTCACGGGTAAGTTTTACGGGTAAGTTTCACGGGTATGTTTTACGGGTATGTTTCACGGGTGACGTTTCACGGGTCTAGGTTTCACTGGTAAGTTTCACGGGTCAAGGTTTCACGGGTAAGTTTCACGGGTAAGTTTCACGGGTATGTTTCACGGGTGACGTTTCACGGGTCTAGGTTTCACTGGTAAGTTTCACGGGTCAAGGTTTCACGGGTAAGTTTCACGGGTAAGTTACACGGGTATGTTTCACGGGTGACGTTTCACGGGTCTAGGTTTCACTGGTAAGTTTCACGGGTCAAGGTTTCACGGGTAAGTTTCACGGGTAAGTTTTACGGGTATGTTTCACGGGTGACGTTTCACGGGTCTAGGTTTCACTGGTAAGTTTCACGGGTCAAGGTTTTACGGGTAAGTTTCACGGGTAAGTTACACGGGTATGTTTCACGGGTGACGTTTCACGGGTCTAGGTTTCACTGGTAAGTTTCACGAGTCAAGGATTCACGGGTAAGTTTCACGGGTAAGTTTTACGGGTAAGTTTCACGGGTGACGTTTCACGGGTCTAGGTTTCACTGGTAAGTTTCACGGGTCAAGGTTTCACGGGTAAGTTTCACGGGTATGTTTCACGGGTGACGTTTCACGGGTCTAGGTTTCACTGGAAAGTTTCACGGGTCAAGGTTTCACGGGTAAGTTTCACGGGTAAGTTTTACGGGTATGTTTTACAGGTGACGTTTCACGGGTCTAGGTTTCACTGGTAAATTTCACGGGTCAAGGTTTCACGGGTAAGTTTCACGGGTGACGTTTCACGGGTATGTTTTACGGGTGACGTTTCACGGGTCTAGGTTTCACTGGTAAGTTTCACGGGTCAAGGTTTCACGGGTAAGTTTCACGGGTAAGTTTCACGGGTATGTTTCACGGGTGACGTTTCACGGGTCTAGGTTTCACTGGTAAGTTTCACGGGTCAAGGTTTTACGGGTAAGTTTCACGGGTCTAGATTTCACTGGTAAGTTTCACGGGTCAAGGTTTCACGGGTAAGTTTCACGGGTAAGTTTCACGGGTTTGTTTCACGGGTGACGTTTCACGGGTCTAGGTTTCACTGGAAAGTTTCACGGGTCAAGGTTTCACGGGTAAGTTTCACGGGTATGTTTCACGGGTGACGTTTCACGGGTCTAGGTTTCACTGGTAAGTTTCACGGGTCAAGGTTTCACGGGTAAGTTTCACGGGTAAGTTTCACGGGTATGTTTCACGGGTGACGTTTCACGGGTCTAGGTTTCACTGGTAAGTTTCACGGGTCAAGGTTTCACGGGTAAGTTTCACGGGTAAGTTTCACGGGTAAGTTTCACGGGTATGTTTCACGGGTGACGTTTCACGGGTCTAGGTTTCACTGGTAAGTTTCACGGGTCAAGGTTTCACGGGTAAGTTTCACGGGTAAGTTTCACGGGTATGTTTCACGGGTGACGTTTCACGGGTCTAGGTTTCACTGGTAAGTTTCACGGGTCAAGGTTTCACGGGTAAGTTTCACGGGTAAGTTTCACGGGTATGTTTCACGGGTGACGTTTCACGGGTCTAGGTTTCACTGGTAAGTTTCACGGGTCAAGGTTTTACGGGTAAGTTTCACGGGTAAGTTTCACGGGTATGTTTCACGGGTGACGTTTCACGGGTCTAGGTTTCACTGGTAAGTTTCACGAGTCAATTTTTCACGGGTAAGTTTCACGGGTAAGTTTTACGGGTAAGTTTCACGGGTGACGTTTTACGGGTGACGTTTCACGGGTCTAGGTTTCATTGGTAAGTTTCACGGGTCAAGGTTTCACGGGTAAGTTTCACGGGTAAGTTTCACGGGTATGTTTCACGGGTGACGTTTCACGGGTCTAGGTTTCACTGGTAAGTTTCACGGGTCAAGGTTTCACGGGTAAGTTTCACGGGTAAGTTTCACGGGTAAGTTTCACGGGTATGTTTCACGGGTGACGTTTCACGGGTCTAGGTTTCACTGGTAAGTTTAACGGGTCAAGGTTTCACGGGTAAGTTTTACGGGTAAGTTTCACGGGTATGTTTTACGGGTATGTTTCACGGGTGACGTTTCACGGGTCTAGGTTTCACTGGTAAGTTTCACGGGTCAAGGTTTCACGGGTAAGTTTCACGGGTAAGTTTCACGGGTATGTTTCACGGGTGACGTTTCACGGGTCTAGGTTTCACTGGTAAGTTTCACGGGTCAAGGTTTCACGGGTAAGTTTCACGGGTAAGTTACACGGGTATGTTTCACGGGTGACGTTTCACGGGTCTAGGTTTCACTGGTAAGTTTCACGGGTCAAGGTTTCACGGGTAAGTTTCACGGGTAAGTTTTACGGGTATGTTTCACGGGTGACGTTTCACGGGTCTAGGTTTCACTGGTAAGTTTCACGGGTCAAGGTTTTACGGGTAAGTTTCACGGGTAAGTTACACGGGTATGTTTCACGGGTGACGTTTCACGGGTCTAGGTTTCACTGGTAAGTTTCACGAGTCAAGGATTCACGGGTAAGTTTCACGGGTAAGTTTTACGGGTAAGTTTCACGGGTGACGTTTCACGGGTCTAGGTTTCACTGGTAAGTTTCACGGGTCAAGGTTTCACGGGTAAGTTTCACGGGTATGTTTCACGGGTGACGTTTCACGGGTCTAGGTTTCACTGGAAAGTTTCACGGGTCAAGGTTTCACGGGTAAGTTTCACGGGTAAGTTTTACGGGTATGTTTTACAGGTGACGTTTCACGGGTCTAGGTTTCACTGGTAAATTTCACGGGTCAAGGTTTCACGGGTAAGTTTCACGGGTGACGTTTCACGGGTATGTTTTACGGGTGACGTTTCACGGGTCTAGGTTTCACTGGTAAGTTTCACGGGTCAAGGTTTCACGGGTAAGTTTCACGGGTAAGTTTCACGGGTATGTTTCACGGGTGACGTTTCACGGGTCTAGGTTTCACTGGTAAGTTTCACGGGTCAAGGTTTTACGGGTAAGTTTCACGGGTCTAGATTTCACTGGTAAGTTTCACGGGTCAAGGTTTCACGGGTAAGTTTCACGGGTAAGTTTCACGGGTTTGTTTCACGGGTGACGTTTCACGGGTCTAGGTTTCACTGGAAAGTTTCACGGGTCAAGGTTTCACGGGTAAGTTTCACGGGTATGTTTCACGGGTGACGTTTCACGGGTCTAGGTTTCACTGGTAAGTTTCACGGGTCAAGGTTTCACGGGTAAGTTTCACGGGTAAGTTTCACGGGTATGTTTCACGGGTGACGTTTCACGGGTCTAGGTTTCACTGGTAAGTTTCACGGGTCAAGGTTTCACGGGTAAGTTTCACGGGTAAGTTTTACGGGTAAGTTTCACGGGTATGTTTCACGGGTGACGTTTCACGGGTCTAGGTTTCACTGGTAAGTTTCACGGGTCAAGGTTTCACGGGTAAGTTTCACGGGTAAGTTTCACGGGTATGTTTCACGGGTATGTTTCACGGGTGACGTTTCACGGGTCTAGGTTTCACTGGTAAGTTTCACGGGTCAAGGTTTCACGGGTAAGTTTCACGGGTAAGTTTCACGGGTATGTTTCACGGGTGACGTTTCACCGGTCTAGGTTTCACTGGTAAGTTTTACGGGTCAAGGTTTCACGGGTAAGTTTCACGGGTATGTTTCACGGGTGACGTTTCACGGGTCTAGGTTTCACTGGAAAGTTTCACGGGTCAAGGTTTCACGGGTAAGTTTCACGGGTAAGTTTTACGGGTATGTTTTACAGGTGACGTTTCACGGGTCTAGGTTTCACTGGTAAATTTCACGGGTCAAGGTTTCACGGGTAAGTTTCACGGGTGACGTTTCACGGGTATGTTTTACGGGTGACGTTTCACGGGTCTAGGTTTCACTGGTAAGTTTCACGGGTCAAGGTTTCACGGGTAAGTTTCACGGGTAAGTTTCACGGGTATGTTTCACGGGTGACGTTTCACGGGTCTAGGTTTCACTGGTAAGTTTCACGGGTCAAGGTTTCACGGGTAAGTTTCACGGGTAAGTTTCACGGGTATGTTTCACGGGTGACGTTTCACGGGTCTAGGTTTCACTGGTAAGTTTCACGGGTCAAGGTTTCACGTGTAAGTTTCACGGGTAAGTTTCACGGGTAAGTTTCACGGGTATGTTTCACGGGTATGTTTCACGGGTGACGTTTCACGGGTCTAGGTTTCACTGGTAAGTTTCACGGGTCAAGGTTTCACGGGTAAGTTTCACGGGTAAGTTTCACGGGTATGTTTCACGGGTGACGTTTCACGGGTCTAGGTTTCACTGGAAAGTTTCACGGGTCAAGGATTCACGGGTAAGTTTCACGGGTATGTTTTACAGGTGACGTTTCACGGGTCTAGGTTTCACTGGTAAGTTTCACGGGTAAGTTTCACGGGTAAGTTTCACGGGTATGTTTTACGGGTGACGTTTCACGGGTCTAGGTTTCACTGGTAAGTTTCACGGGTCAAGGTTTCACGGGTAAGTTTCACGGGTAAGTTTCACGGGTATGTTTCACGGGTGACGTTTCACGGGTCTAGGTTTCACTGGTAAGTTTCACGGGTCAAGGTTTCACGGGTAAGTTTTACTGGTAAGTTTCACGGGTATGTTTCACGGGTGACGTTTCGCGGGTCTAGGTTTCACTGGTAAGTTTAACGGGTCAAGGTTTCACGGGAAAGTTTTACGGGTAAGTTTCACGGGTATGTTTTACGGGTATGTTTCACGGGTGACGTTTCACGGGTCTAGGTTTCACTGGTAAGTTTCACGGGTCAAGGTTTCACGGGTAAGTTTCACGGGTAAGTTTCACGGGTATGTTTCACGGGTGACGTTTCACGGGTCTAGGTTTCACTGGTAAGTTTCACGGGTCAAGGTTTCACGGGTAAGTTTCACGGGTAAGTTACACGGGTATGTTTCACGGGTGACGTTTCACGGGTCTAGGTTTCACTGGTAAGTTTCACGGGTCAAGGTTTCACGGGTAAGTTTCACGGGTAAGTTTCACGGGTATGTTTCACGGGTGACGTTTCACGGGTCTAGGTTTCACTGGTAAGTTTCACGGGCCAAGGTTTTACGGGTAAGTTTCACGGGTAAGTTTCACGGGTATGTTTCACGGGTGACGTTTCACGGGTCTAGGTTTCACTGGTAAGTTTCACGAGTCAAGGATTCACGGGTAAGTTTCACGGGTAAGTTTTACGGGTAAGTTTCACGGGTGACGTTTCACGGGTCTAGGTTTCACTGGTAAGTTTCACGGGTCAAGGTTTCACGGGTAAGTTTCACGGGTATGTTTCACGGGTGACGTTTCACGGGTCTAGGTTTCACTGGAAAGTTTCACGGGTCAAGGTTTCACGGGTAAGTTTCACGGGTAAGTTTTACGGGTATGTTTTACAGGTGACGTTTCACGGGTCTAGGTTTCACTGGTAAGTTTCACGGGTCAAGGTTTCACGGGTAAGTTTCACGGGTGACGTTTCACGGGTCTAGGTTTCACTGGTAAGTTTCACGGGTCAAGGTTTCACGGGTAAGTTTCACGGGTAAGTTTCACGGGTGACGTTTCACGGGTCTAGGTTTCACTGGTAAGTTTCACGGGTCAAGGTTTCACGGGTAAGTTTCACGGGTAAGTTTCACGGGTATGTTTCAAGGTGACGTTTCACGGGTCTAGGTTTCACTGGTAAGTTTCACGGGTCAAGGTTTCACGGGTAAGTTTCACGGGTAAGTTTCACGGGTATGTTTCACGGGTGACGTTTCACGGGTCTAGGTTTCACTGGTAAGTTTCACGGGTCAAGGTTTTACGGGTAAGTTTCACGGGTCTAGGTCTCACTGGTAAGTTTCACGGGTCAAGGTTTCACGGGTAAGTTTCACGGGTAAGTTTCACGGGTTTGTTTCACGGGTGACGTTTCACGGGTCTAGGTTTCACTGGAAAGTTTCACGGGTCAAGGTTTCACGGGTAAGTTTCACGGGTAAGTTTCACGGGTATGTTTCACGGGTGACGTTTCACGGGTCTAGGTTTCACTGGTAAGTTTCACGGGTCAAGGTTTCACGGGTAAGTTTTACGGGTAAGTTTCACGGGTGACGTTTCACGGGTGACGTTTCACGGGTCTAGGTTTCACTGGTAAGTTTCACGGGTCAAGGTTTCAAGGGTAAGTTTCACGGGTAAGTTTCACGGGTATGTTTCACGGGTGACGTTTCACGGGTCTAGGTTTCACTGGAAAGTTTCACGGGTCAAGGTTTCACGGGTAAGTTTCAAGGGTAAGTTTCACGGGTAAGTTTTACGGGTATGTTTTACAGGTGACGTTTCACGGGTCTATGTTTCACTGGTAAGTTTCACGGGTCAAGGTTTCACGGGTAAGTTTTACGGGTAAGTTTCACGGGTAAGTTTCACGGGTAAGTTTCACGATAATGTTTCACGGGTGACGTTTCACGGGTCTAGGTTTCACTGGTAAGTTTCACGGGTCAAGGTTTCACGTGTAAGTTTCACGGGTAAGTTTCACGGGTGACGTTTCACGGGTCTAGGTTTCACTGGTAAGTTTCACGGGTCAAGGTTTCACGGGTAAGTTTCACGGGTATGTTTCACGGGTGACGTTTCACGGGTCTAGGTTTCACTGGAAAGTTTCACGGGTCAAGGATTCACGGGTAAGTTTAACGGGTAAGTTTTACGGGTATGTTTTACAGGTGACGTTTCACGGGTCTAGGTTTCACTGGTAAGTTTCACGGGTAAGTTTCACGGGTAAGTTTCACGGGTATGTTTTACGGGTGACGTTTCACGGGTCTAGGTTTCACTGGTAAGTTTCACGGGTCAAGGTTTCACGGGTAAGTTTCACGGGTAAGTTTCACGGGTATGTTTCACGGGTGACGTTTCACGGGTCTAGGTTTCACTGGTAAGTTTCACGGGTCAAGGTTTCACGGGTAAGTTTCACTGGTAAGTTTCACGGGTATGTTTCACGGGTGACGTTTCACGGGTCTAGGTTTCACTGGTAAGTTTCACTGGTCAAGGTTTCATGGTTAAGTTTCACGGGTAAGTTTCACGGGTATGTTTCAAGGGTGACGTTTCACGGGTCTAGGTTTCACTGGTAAGTTTCACGGGTCAAGGTTTCACGGGTAAGTTTCACGGGTAAGTTTCACGGGTATGTTTCACGGGTGACGTTTCACGGGTCTAGGTTTCACTGGTAAGTTTCACGGGTCAAGGTTTTACGGGTAAGTTTCACGGGTAAGTTTCACGGGTATAGGTTTCACTGGTAAGTTTCACGGGTCAAGGTTTTACGGGTAAGTTTCACGGGTCTAGGTTTCACTGGTAAGTTTCACGGGTCAAGGTTTCACGGGTAAATTTCACGGGTAAGTTTCACGGGTTTGTTTCACGGGTGACGTTTCACGGGTCTAGGTTTCACTGGAAAGTTTCAGGGGTTAAGGTTTCACGGGTAAGTTTCAAGGGTAAGTTTCACGGGTATGTTTCACGGGTGACGTTTCACGGGTCTAGGTTTCACTGGTAAGTTTCACGGGTAAGTTTCACGGGTAAGTTTCACGGGTAAGTTTCACGGGTATGTTTCACGGGTGACGTTTTACGGATCTAGGTTTCACTGGTAAGTTTCACGGGTCAAGGTTTCACGGGTAAGTTTTACGGGTAAGTTTCACGGGTAAGTTTCACGGGTATGTTTCACGGGTGACGTTTCACGGGTCTAGGTTTCACTGGTAAGTTTCACGGGTAAAGGTTTCACGGGTAAGTTTCACGGGTAAAATTCACGGGTATGTTTCACGGGTATGTTTCACGGGTGACGTTTCACGGGTCTAGGTTTCACTGGTAAGTTTCACGGGTCAAGGTTTCACGGGTAAGTTTCACGGGTAAGTTTCACGGGTAAGTTTCACGGGTATGTTTCACGGGTGACGTTTCACGGGTCTAGGTTTCACTGGTAAGTTTCACGGGTCAAGGTTTCACGGGTAAGTTTCACGGGTAAGTTTCACGGGTATGTTTCACGGGTGACGTTTCACGGGTCTAGGTTTCACTGGTAAGTTTCACGGGTCAAGGTTTCACGGGTAAGTTTCACGGGTAAGTTTCACGGGTATGTTTCACGGGTGACGTTTCACGGGTCTAGGTTTCACTGGTAAGTTTCACGGGTCAAGGTTTTACGGGTAAGTTTCACGGGTAAGTTTCACGGGTATGTTTCACGGGTGACGTTTCACGGGTCTAGGTTTCACTGGTAAGTTTCACGAGTCAATTTTTCACGGGTAAGTTTCACGGGTAAGTTTTACGGGTAAGTTTCACGGGTGACGTTTTACGGGTGACGTTTCACGGGTCTAGGTTTCATTGGTAAGTTTCACGGGTCAAGGTTTCACGGGTAAGATTCACGGGTAAGTTTCACGGGTATGTTTCACGGGTGACGTTTCACGGGTCTAGGTTTCACTGGTAAGTTTCACGGGTCAAGGTTTCACGGGTAAGTTTCACGGGTAAGTTTCACGGGTAAGTTTCACGGGTGACGTTTCACGGGTCTAGGTTTCACTGGTAAGTTTAACGGGTCAAGGTTTCACGGGTAAGTTTTACGGGTAAGTTTCACGGGTATGTTTTACGGGTATGTTTCACGGGTGACGTTTCACGGGTCTAGGTTTCACTGGTAAGTTTCACGGGTCAAGGTTTCACGGGTAAGTTTCACGGGTAAGTTTCACGGGTATGTTTCACGGGTGACGTTTCACGGGTCTAGGTTTCACTGGTAAGTTTCACGGGTCAAGGTTTCACGGGTAAGTTTCACGGGTAAGTTACACGGGTATGTTTCACGGGTGACGTTTCACGGGTCTAGGTTTCACTGGTAAGTTTCACGGGTCAAGGTTTCACGGGTAAGTTTCACGGGTAAGTTTCACGGGTATGTTTCACGGGTGACGTTTCACGGGTCTAGGTTTCACTGGTAAGTTTCACGGGTCAAGGTTTTACGGGTAAGTTTCACGGGTAAGTTACACGGGTATGTTTCACGGGTGACGTTTCACGGGTCTAGGTTTCACTGGTAAGTTTCACGAGTCAAGGATTCACGGGTAAGTTTCACGGGTAAGTTTTACGGGTAAGTTTCACGGGTGACGTTTCACGGGTCTAGGTTTCACTGGTAAGTTTCACGGGTCAAGGTTTCACGGGTAAGTTTCACGGGTATGTTTCACGGGTGACGTTTCACGGGTCTAGGTTTCACTGGAAAGTTTCACGGGTCAAGGTTTCACGGGTAAGTTTCACGGGTAAGTTTTACGGGTATGTTTTACAGGTGACGTTTCACGGGTCTAGGTTTCACTGGTAAATTTCACGGGTCAAGGTTTCACGGGTAAGTTTCACGGGTGACGTTTCACGGGTATGTTTTACGGGTGACGTTTCACGGGTCTAGGTTTCACTGGTAAGTTTCACGGGTCAAGGTTTCACGGGTAAGTTTCACGGGTAAGTTTCACGGGTATGTTTCACGGGTGACGTTTCACGGGTCTAGGTTTCACTGGTAAGTTTCACGGGTCAAGGTTTTACGGGTAAGTTTCACGGGTCTAGATTTCACTGGTAAGTTTCACGGGTCAAGGTTTCACGGGTAAGTTTCACGGGTAAGTTTCACGGGTTTGTTTCACGGGTGACGTTTCACGGGTCTAGGTTTCACTGGAAAGTTTCACGGGTCAAGGTTTCACGGGTAAGTTTCACGGGTAAGTTTCACGGGTATGTTTCACGGGTGACGTTTCACGGGTCTAGGTTTCACTGGTAAGTTTCACGGGTCAAGGTTTCACGGGTAAGTTTCACGGGTAAGTTTCACGGGTATGTTTCACGGGTGACGTTTCACGGGTCTAGGTTTCACTGGTAAGTTTCACGGGTCAAGGTTTCACGGGTAAGTTTCACGGGTAAGTTTTACGGGTAAGTTTCACGGGTATGTTTCACGGGTGACGTTTCACGGGTCTAGGTTTCACTGGTAAGTTTCACGGGTCAAGGTTTCACGGGTAAGTTTCACGGGTAAGTTTCACGGGTATGTTTCACGGGTATGTTTCACGGGTGACGTTTCACGGGTCTAGGTTTCACTGGTAAGTTTCACGGGTCAAGGTTTCACGGGTAAGTTTCACGGGTAAGTTTCACGGGTATGTTTCACGGGTGACGTTTCACCGGTCTAGGTTTCACTGGTAAGTTTTACGGGTCAAGGTTTCACGGGTAAGTTTCACGGGTATGTTTCACGGGTGACGTTTCACGGGTCTAGGTTTCACTGGAAAGTTTCACGGGTCAAGGTTTCACGGGTAAGTTTCACGGGTAAGTTTTACGGGTATGTTTTACAGGTGACGTTTCACGGGTCTAGGTTTCACTGGTAAATTTCACGGGTCAAGGTTTCACGGGTAAGTTTCACGGGTGACGTTTCACGGGTATGTTTTACGGGTGACGTTTCACGGGTCTAGGTTTCACTGGTAAGTTTCACGGGTCAAGGTTTCACGGGTAAGTTTCACGGGTATGTTTCACGGGTGACGTTTCACGGGTCTAGGTTTCACTGGTAAGTTTCACGGGTCAAGGTTTTACGGGTAAGTTTCACGGGTCTAGATTTCACTGGTAAGTTTCACGGGTCAAGGTTTCACGGGTAAGTTTCACGGGTAAGTTTCACGGGTTTGTTTCACGGGTGACGTTTCACGGGTCTAGGTTTCACTGGTAAGTTTCACGGGTCAAGGTTTCACGGGTAAGTTTCACGGGTAAGTTTCACGGGTATGTTTCACGGGTGACGTTTCACGGGTCTAGGTTTCACTGGTAAGTTTCACGGGTCAAGGTTTCACGGGTAAGTTTCACGGGTAAGTTTCACGGGTATGTTTCACGGGTGACGTTTCACGGGTCTAGGTTTCACTGGTCAGTTTCACGGGTCAAGGTTTCACGGGTAAGTTTCACGGGTAAGTTTCACGGGTAAGTTTCACGGGTATGTTTCACGGGTATGTTTCACGGGTGACGTTTCACGGGTCTAGGTTTCACTGGTAAGTTTCACGGGTCAAGGTTTCACGGGTAAGTTTCACGGGTAAGTTTCACGGGTATGTTTCACGGGTGACGTTTCACGGGTCTAGGTTTCACTGGTAAGTTTCACGGGTCAAGGTTTCACGGGTAAGTTTTACGGGTAAGTTTCACGGGTATGTTTCACGGGTATGTTTCACGGGTGACGTTTCACGGGTCTAGGTTTCACTGGTAAGTTTCACGGGTCAAGGTTTCACGGGTAAGTTTCACGGGTAAGTTTCACGGGTATGTTTCACGGGTGACGTTTCACGGGTCTAGGTTTCACTGGTAAGTTTCACGGGTCAAGGTTTCACGGGTAAGTTTCACGGGTAAGTTTCACGGGTATGTTTCACGGGTGACGTTTCACGGGTCTAGGTTTCACTGGTAAGTTTCACGGGTCAAGGTTTCACGGGTAAGTTTCACGGGTAAGTTTCACGGGTATGTTTCACGGGTGACGTTTCACGGGTCTAGGTTTCACTGGTAAGTTTCACGGGTCAAGGTTTTACGGGTAAGTTTCACGGGTCTAGATTTCACTGGTAAGTTTCACGGGTCAAGGTTTCACGGGTAAGTTTCACGGGTAAGTTTCACGGGTTTGTTTCACGGGTGACGTTTCACGGGTCTAGGTTTCACTGGTAAGTTTCACGGGTCAAGGTTTCAAGGGTAAGTTTCACGGGTAAGTTTCACGGGTATGTTTCACGGGTGACGTTTCACGGGTCTAGGTTTCACTGGTAAGTTTCACGGGTCAAGGTTTCACGGGTAAGTTTTACGGGTAAGTTTCACGGGTATGTTTCACGGGTATGTTTCACGGGTGACGTTTCACGGGTCTAGGTTTCACTGGTAAGTTTCACGGGTCAAGGTTTCACGGGTAAGTTTCACGGGTAAGTTTCACGGGTATGTTTCACGGGTGACGTTTCACGGGTCTAGGTTTCACTGGAAAGTTTCACGGGTCAAGGTTTCACGGGTAAGTTTCACGGGTAAGTTTTACGGGTATGTTTTACAGGTGACGTTTCACGGGTCTAGGTTTCACTGGTAAGTTTCACGGGTCAAGGTTTCACGGGTAAGTTTCACGGGTAAGTTTCACGGGTATGTTTCACGGGTGACGTTTCACGGGTCTAGGTTTCACTGGTAAGTTTCACGGGTCAAGGTTTCACGGGTAAGTTTTACGGGTAAGTTTCACGGGTAAGTTTCACGGGTATGTTTCACGGGTGACGTTTCACGGGTCTAGGTTTCACTGGTAAGTTTCACGGGTCAAGGTTTCACGGGTAAGTTTCACGGGTAAGTTTCACGGGTATGTTTCACGGGTATGTTTCACGGGTGACGTTTCACGGGTCTAGGTTTCACTGGTAAGTTTCACGGGTCAAGGTTTCACGGGTAAGTTTCACGGGTAAGTTTCACGGGTAAGTTTCACGGGTATGTTTCACGGGTGACGTTTCACCGGTCTAGGTTTCACTGGTAAGTTTTACGGGTCAAGGTTTCACGGGTAAGTTTCACGGGTATGTTTCACGGGTATGTTTCACGGGTGACGTTTCACGGGTCTAGGTTTCACTGGTAAGTTTCACGGGTCAAGGTTTCACTGGTAAGTTTCACGGGTAAGTTTCACGGGTATGTTTCACGGGTGACGTTTCACGGGTCTAGGTTTCACTGGTAAGTTTCACGGGTCAAGGTTTCACGGGTAAGTTTCACGGGTAAGTTTCACGGGTATGTTTCACGGGTATGTTTCACGGGTGACGTTTCACGGGTCTAGGTTTCACTGGTAAGTTTCACGGGTCAAGGTTTCACGGGTAAGTTTCACGGGTAAGTTTCACGGGTATGTTTCACGGGTGACGTTTCACGGGTCTAGGTTTCACTGGTAAGTTTCACGGGTCAAGGTTTCACGGGTAAGTTTCACGGGTAAGTTTCACGGGTATGTTTCACGGGTGACGTTTCACGGGTCTAGGTTTCACTGGTAAGTTTCACGGGTCAAGGTTTCACGGGTAAGTTTCACGGGTAAGTTTCACGGGTGACGTTTCACGGGTCTAGGTTTCACTGGTAAGTTTCACGGGTCAAGGTTTCAAGGGTAAGTTTTACGGGTAAGTTTCACGGATATGTTTCACGGGTGACGTTTCACGGGTCTAGGTTTCACTGGAAAGTTTCACGGGTCAAGGTTTCACGGGTAAGTTTCACGGGTAAGTTTTACGGGTATGTTTTACAGGTGACGTTTCACGGGTCTAGGTTTCACTGGTAAGTTTCACGGGTCAAGGTTTCACGGGTAAGTTTCACGGGTAAGTTTCACGGGTATGTTTCGCGGGTGACGTTTCACGGGTCTAGGTTTCACTGGTAAGTTTCACGGGTCAAGGTTTCACGGGTAAGTTTCACGGGTGACGTTTCACGGGTCTATTTTTCACTGGTAAGTTTCACGGGTCAAGGTTTCACGGGTAAGTGTCACGTGTAAGTTTCACGGGTAAGTTTCACGGGTGACGTTTCACGGGTCTAGGTTTCACTGGTAAGTTTCACGGGTCAAGGTTTCACGGGTAAGTTTCACGGGTAAGTTTCACGGGTAAGTTTCACGGGTAAGTTTCACGGGTGACGTTTCACGGGTCTAGGTTTCACTGGTAAGTTTCACGGGTCAAGGTTTCACGGGTAAGTTTCACGGGTAAGTTTCACGGGTGACGTTTCACGGGTCTAGGTTTCACTGGTAAGTTTCACGGGTCAAGGTTTCACGGGTAAGTTTCACGGGTAAGTTTCACGGGTATGTTTCACGGGTGACGTTTCACGGGTCTTGGTTTAACTGGTAAGTTTCACGGGTCAAGGTTTCACGGGTAAGTTTCACGGGTAAGTTTCACGGGTATGTTTCACGGGTGACGTTTCACGGGTCTAGGTTTCACTGGTAAGTTTCACGGGTCAAGGTTTCACGGGTAAGTTTCACGGGTAAGTTTCACGGGTATGTTTCACGGGTGACGTTTCACGGGTCTAGGTTTCACTGGTAAGTTTCACGGGTCAAGGTTTTACGGGTTAGTTTCACGGGTAAGTTTCACGGGTATGTTTCACGGGTGACGTTTCACGGGTCTAGGTTTCACTGGTAAGTTTCACGAGTCAATTTTTCACGGGTAAGTTTCACGGGTAAGTTTTACGGGTAAGTTTCACGGGTGACGTTTTACGGGTGACGTTTCACGGGTCTAGGTTTCATTGGTAAGTTTCACGGGTCAAGGTTTCACGGGTAAGTTTCACGGGTAAGTTTCACGGGTATGTTTCACGGGTGACGTTTCACGGGTCTAGGTTTCACTGGTAAGTTTCACGGGTCAAGGTTTCACGGGTAAGTTTCACGGGTAAGTTTCACGGGTAAGTTTCACGGGTAAGTTTCACGGGTATGTTTCACGGGTATGTTTCACGGGTGACGTTTCACGGGTCTAGGTTTCACTGGTAAGTTTCACGGGTCAAGGTTTCACGGGTAAGTTTCACGGGTAAGTTTCACGGGTATGTTTCACGGGTGACGTTTCACGGGTCTAGGTTTCACTGGTAAGTTTTACGGGTCAAGGTTTCACGGGTAAGTTTCACGGGTATGTTTCACGGGTATGTTTCACGGGTGACGTTTCACGGGTCTAGGTTTCACTGGTAAGTTTCACGGGTCAAGGTTTCACGGGTAAGTTTCACGGGTAAGTTTCACGGGTATGTTTCACGGGTGACGTTTCACGGGTCTAGGTTTAACTGGTAAGTTTCACGGGTCAAGGTTTCACGGGTAAGTTTCACGGGTAAGTTTCACGGGTATGTTTCACGGGTATGTTTCACGGGTGACGTTTCACGGGTCTAGGTTTCACTGGTAAGTTTCACGGGTCAAGGTTTCACGGGTAAGTTTCACGGGTAAGTTTCACGGGTATGTTTCACGGGTGACGTTTCACGGGTCTAGGTTTCACTGGTAAGTTTCACGGGTCAAGGTTTCACGGGTAAGTTTCACGGGTAAGTTTCACGGGTATGTTTCACGGGTGACGTTTTACGGGTCTAGGTTTCACTGGTAAGTTTCACGGGTCAAGGTTTCACGGGTAAGTTTCACGGGTAAGTTTCACGGGTGACGTTTCACGGGTCTAGGTTTCACTGGTAAGTTTCACGGGTCAAGGTTTCAAGGGTAAGTTTTACGGGTAAGTTTCACGGATATGTTTCACGGGTGACGTTTCACGGGTCTAGGTTTCACTGGAAAGTTTCACGGGTCAAGGTTTCACGGGTAAGTTTCACGGGTAAGTTTTACGGGTAAGTTTTACGGGTATGTTTTACAGGTGACGTTTCACGGGTCTAGGTTTCACTGGTAAGTTTCACGGGTCAAGGTTTCACGGGTAAGTTTCACGGGTAAGTTTCACGGGTATGTTTCGCGGGTGACGTTTCACGGGTCTAGGTTTCACTGGTAAGTTTCACGGGTCAAGGTTTCACGGGTAAGTTTCACGGGTGACGTTTCACGGGTATATTTTTCACTGGTAAGTTTCACGGGTCAAGGTTTCACGGGTAAGTGTCACGTGTAAGTTTCACGGGTAAGTTTCACGGGTGACGTTTCACGGGTCTAGGTTTCACTGGTAAGTTTCACGGGTCAAGGTTTCACGGGTAAGTTTCACGGGTAAGTTTCACGGGTAAGTTTCACGGGTAAGTTTCACGGGTGACGTTTCACGGGTCTAGGTTTCACTGGTAAATTTCACGGGTCAAGGTTTCACGGGTAAGTTTCACGGGTAAGTTTCACGGGTGACGTTTCACGGGTCTAGGTTTCACTGGTAAGTTTCACGGGTCAAGGTTTCACGGGTAAGTTTCACGGGTAAGTTTCACGGGTATGTTTCACGGGTGACGTTTCACGGGTCTTGGTTTAACTGGTAAGTTTCACGGGTCAAGGTTTCACGGGTAAGTTTCACGGGTAAGTTTCACGGGTATGTTTCACGGGTGACGTTTCACGGGTCTAGGTTTCACTGGTAAGTTTCACGGGTCAAGGTTTCACGGGTAAGTTTCACGGGTAAGTTTCACGAGTATGTTTCACGGGTGACGTTTCACGGGTCTAGGTTTCACTGGTAAGTTTCACGGGTCAAGGTTTTACGGGTAAGTTTCACGGGTAAGTTTCACGGGTATGTTTCACGGGTGACGTTTCACGGGTCTAGGTTTCACTGGTAAGTTTCACGAGTCAATTTTTCACGGGTAAGTTTCACGGGTAAGTTTTACGGGTAAGTTTCACGGGTGACGTTTTACGGGTGACGTTTCACGGGTCTAGGTTTCATTGGTAAGTTTCACGGGTCAAGGTTTCACGGGTAAGTTTCACGGGTAAGTTTCACGGGTATGTTTCACGGGTGACGTTTCACGGGTCTAGGTTTCACTGGTAAGTTTCACGGGTCAAGGTTTCACGGGTAAGTTTCACGGGTAAGTTTCACGGGTAAGTTTCACGGGTATGTTTCACGGGTGACGTTTCACGGGTCTAGGTTTCACTGGTAAGTTTAACGGGTCAAAGTTTCACGGGTAAGTTTTACGGGTAAGTTTCACGGGTATGTTTTACGGGTATGTTTTACGGGTGACGTTTCACGGGTCTAGGTTTCACTGGTAAGTTTCACGGATCAAGGTTTCACGGGTAAGTTTCACGGGTAAGTTTCACGGGTATGTTTCACGGGTGACGTTTCACGGGTCTAGGTTTCACTGGTAAGTTTCACGGGTCAAGGTTTCACGGGTAAGTTTCACGGGTAAGTTACACGGGTATGTTTCACGGGTGACGTTTCACGGGTCTAGGTTTCACTGGTAAGTTTCACGGGTCAAGGTTTCAAGGGTAAGTTTTACGGGTAAGTTTCACGGATATGTTTCACGGGTGACGTTTCACGGGTCTAGGTTTCACTGGAAAGTTTCACGGGTCAAGGTTTCACGGGTAAGTTTCACGGGTAAGTTTTACGGGTATGTTTTACAGGTGACGTTTCACGGGTCTAGGTTTCACTGGTAAGTTTCACGGGTCAAGGTTTCACGGGTAAGTTTCACGGGTAAGTTTCACGGGTATGTTTCGCGGGTGACGTTTTACGGGTCTAGGTTTCACTGGTAAGTTTCACGGGTCAAGGTTTCACGGGTAAGTTTCACGGGTGACGTTTCACGGGTCTATTTTTCACTGGTAAGTTTCACGGGTCAAGGTTTCACGGGTAAGTGTCACGTGTAAGTTTCACGGGTAAGTTTCACGGGTGACGTTTCACGGGTCTAGGTTTCACTGGTAAGTTTCACGGGTCAAGGTTTCACGGGTAAGTTTCACGGGTAAGTTTCACGGGTAAGTTTCACGGGTAAGTTTCACGGGTGACGTTTCACGGGTCTAGGTTTCACTGGTAAGTTTCACGGGTCAAGGTTTCACGGGTAAGTTTCACGGGTAAGTTTCACGGGTGACGTTTCACGGGTCTAGGTTTCACTGGTAAGTTTCACGGGTCAAGGTTTCACGGGTAAGTTTCACGGGTAAGTTTCACGGGTATGTTTCACGGGTGACGTTTCACGGGTCTTGGTTTAACTGGTAAGTTTCACGGGTCAAGGTTTCACGGGTAAGTTTCACGGGTAAGTTTCACGGGTATGTTTCACGGGTGACGTTTCACGGGTCTAGGTTTCACTGGTAAGTTTCACGGGTCAAGGTTTCACGGGTAAGTTTCACGGGTAAGTTTCACGGGTATGTTTCACGGGTGACGTTTCACGGGTCTAGGTTTCACTGGTAAGTTTCACGGGTCAAGGTTTTACGGGTTAGTTTCACGGGTAAGTTTCACGGGTATGTTTCACGGGTGACGTTTCACGGGTCTAGGTTTCACTGGTAAGTTTCACGAGTCAATTTTTCACGGGTAAGTTTCACGGGTAAGTTTTACGGGTAAGTTTCACGGGTGACGTTTTACGGGTGACGTTTCACGGGTCTAGGTTTCATTGGTAAGTTTCACGGGTCAAGGTTTCACGGGTAAGTTTCACGGGTAAGTTTCACGGGTATGTTTCACGGGTGACGTTTCACGGGTCTAGGTTTCACTGGTAAGTTTCACGGGTCAAGGTTTCACGGGTAAGTTTCACGGGTAAGTTTCACGGGTAAGTTTCACGGGTAAGTTTCACGGGTATGTTTCACGGGTATGTTTCACGGGTGACGTTTCACGGGTCTAGGTTTCACTGGTAAGTTTCACGGGTCAAGGTTTCACGGGTAAGTTTCACGGGTAAGTTTCACGGGTATGTTTCACGGGTGACGTTTCACGGGTCTAGGTTTCACTGGTAAGTTTTACGGGTCAAGGTTTCACGGGTAAGTTTCACGGGTATGTTTCACGGGTATGTTTCACGGGTGACGTTTCACGGGTCTAGGTTTCACTGGTAAGTTTCACGGGTCAAGGTTTCACGGGTAAGTTTCACGGGTAAGTTTCACGGGTATGTTTCACGGGTGACGTTTCACGGGTCTAGGTTTAACTGGTAAGTTTCACGGGTCAAGGTTTCACGGGTAAGTTTCACGGGTAAGTTTCACGGGTATGTTTCACGGGTATGTTTCACGGGTGACGTTTCACGGGTCTAGGTTTCACTGGTAAGTTTCACGGGTCAAGGTTTCACGGGTAAGTTTCACGGGTAAGTTTCACGGGTATGTTTCACGGGTGACGTTTCACGGGTCTAGGTTTCACTGGTAAGTTTCACGGGTCAAGGTTTCACGGGTAAGTTTCACGGGTAAGTTTCACGGGTATGTTTCACGGGTGACGTTTTACGGGTCTAGGTTTCACTGGTAAGTTTCACGGGTCAAGGTTTCACGGGTAAGTTTCACGGGTAAGTTTCACGGGTGACGTTTCACGGGTCTAGGTTTCACTGGTAAGTTTCACGGGTCAAGGTTTCAAGGGTAAGTTTTACGGGTAAGTTTCACGGATATGTTTCACGGGTGACGTTTCACGGGTCTAGGTTTCACTGGAAAGTTTCACGGGTCAAGGTTTCACGGGTAAGTTTCACGGGTAAGTTTTACGGGTAAGTTTTACGGGTATGTTTTACAGGTGACGTTTCACGGGTCTAGGTTTCACTGGTAAGTTTCACGGGTCAAGGTTTCACGGGTAAGTTTCACGGGTAAGTTTCACGGGTATGTTTCGCGGGTGACGTTTCACGGGTCTAGGTTTCACTGGTAAGTTTCACGGGTCAAGGTTTCACGGGTAAGTTTCACGGGTGACGTTTCACGGGTATATTTTTCACTGGTAAGTTTCACGGGTCAAGGTTTCACGGGTAAGTGTCACGTGTAAGTTTCACGGGTAAGTTTCACGGGTGACGTTTCACGGGTCTAGGTTTCACTGGTAAGTTTCACGGGTCAAGGTTTCACGGGTAAGTTTCACGGGTAAGTTTCACGGGTAAGTTTCACGGGTAAGTTTCACGGGTGACGTTTCACGGGTCTAGGTTTCACTGGTAAGTTTCACGGGTCAAGGTTTCACGGGTAAGTTTCACGGGTAAGTTTCACGGGTGACGTTTCACGGGTCTAGGTTTCACTGGTAAGTTTCACGGGTCAAGGTTTCACGGGTAAGTTTCACGGGTAAGTTTCACGGGTATGTTTCACGGGTGACGTTTCACGGGTCTTGGTTTAACTGGTAAGTTTCACGGGTCAAGGTTTCACGGGTAAGTTTCACGGGTAAGTTTCACGGGTATGTTTCACGGGTGACGTTTCACGGGTCTAGGTTTCACTGGTAAGTTTCACGGGTCAAGGTTTCACGGGTAAGTTTCACGGGTAAGTTTCACGAGTATGTTTCACGGGTGACGTTTCACGGGTCTAGGTTTCACTGGTAAGTTTCACGGGTCAAGGTTTTACGGGTAAGTTTCACGGGTAAGTTTCACGGGTATGTTTCACGGGTGACGTTTCACGGGTCTAGGTTTCACTGGTAAGTTTCACGAGTCAATTTTTCACGGGTAAGTTTCACGGGTAAGTTTTACGGGTAAGTTTCACGGGTGACGTTTTACGGGTGACGTTTCACGGGTCTAGGTTTCATTGGTAAGTTTCACGGGTCAAGGTTTCACGGGTAAGTTTCACGGGTAAGTTTCACGGGTATGTTTCACGGGTGACGTTTCACGGGTCTAGGTTTCACTGGTAAGTTTCACGGGTCAAGGTTTCACGGGTAAGTTTCACGGGTAAGTTTCACGGGTAAGTTTCACGGGTATGTTTCACGGGTGACGTTTCACGGGTCTAGGTTTCACTGGTAAGTTTAACGGGTCAAAGTTTCACGGGTAAGTTTTACGGGTAAGTTTCACGGGTATGTTTTACGGGTATGTTTTACGGGTGACGTTTCACGGGTCTAGGTTTCACTGGTAAGTTTCACGGATCAAGGTTTCACGGGTAAGTTTCACGGGTAAGTTTCACGGGTATGTTTCACGGGTGACGTTTCACGGGTCTAGGTTTCACTGGTAAGTTTCACGGGTCAAGGTTTCACGGGTAAGTTTCACGGGTAAGTTACACGGGTATGTTTCACGGGTGACGTTTCACGGGTCTAGGTTTCACTGGTAAGTTTCACGGGTCAAGGTTTCACGGGTAAGTTTCACGGGTAAGTTTCACGGGTATGTTTCACGGGTGACGTTTCACGGGTCTAGGTTTCACTGGTAAGTTTCACGGGTCAAGGTTTTACGGGTAAGTTTCACGGGTAAGTTTCACGGGTATGTTTCACGGGTGACGTTTCACGGGTCTAGGTTTCACTGGTAAGTTTCACGAGTCAAGGATTCACGGGTAAGTTTCACGGGTAAGTTTTACGGGTAAGTTTCACGGGTGACGTTTCACGGGTCTAGGTTTCACTGGTAAGTTTCACGGGTCAAGGTTTCACGGGTAAGTTTCACGGGTATGTTTCACGGGTGACGTTTCACGGGTCTAGGTTTCACTGGAAAGTTTCACGGGTCAAGGTTTCACGGGTAAGTTTCACGGGTAAGTTTAACGGGTATGTTTTACAGGTGACGTTTCACGGGTCTAGGTTTCACTGGTAAATTTCACGGGTCAAGGTTTCACGGGTAAGTTTCACGGGTGACGTTTCACGGGTATGTTTTACGGGTGACGTTTCACGGGTCTAGGTTTCACTGGTAAGTTTCACGGGTCAAGGTTTCACGGGTAAGTTTCACGGGTAAGTTTCACGGGTATGTTTCACGGGTGACGTTTCACGGGTCTAGGTTTCACTGGTAAGTTTCACGGGTCAAGGTTTTACGGGTAAGTTTCACGGGTCTAGATTTCACTGGTAAGTTTCACGGGTCAAGGTTTCACGGGTAAGTTTCACGGGTAAGTTTCACGGGTATGTTTCACGGGTGACGTTTCACGGGTCTAGGTTTCACTGGTAAGTTTCACGGGTCAAGGTTTCACGGGTAAGCTTCACGGGTAAATTTCACGGGTATGTTTCACGGGTGACGTTTCACGGGTCTAGGTTTCACTGGTAAGTTTCACGGGTCAAGGTTTCACGGGTAAGTTTCACGGGTAAGTTTCACGGGTAAGTTTCACGGGTATGTTTCACGGGTGACGTTTCACGGGTCTAGGTTTCACTGGTAAGTTTCACGGGTCAAGGTTTCACGGGTAAGTTTCACGGGTAAGTTTCACGGGTATGTTTCACGGGTATGTTTCACGGGTATGTTTCACGGGTATGTTTCACGGGTGACGTTTCACGGGTCTAGGTTTCACTGGTAAGTTTCACGGGTCAAGGTTTCACGGGTAAGTTTCACGGGTAAGTTTCACGGGTATGTTTCACGGGTGACGTTTCACGGGTCTAGGTTTCACTGGTAAGTTTTACGGGTCAAGGTTTCACGGGTAAGTTTCACGGGTATGTTTCACGGGTATGTTTCACGGGTGACGTTTCACGGGTCTAGGTTTCACTGGTAAGTTTCACGGGTCAAGGTTTCACGGGTAAGTTTCACGGGTAAGTTTCACGGGTTTGTTTCACGGGTGACGTTTCACGGGTCTAGGTTTTACTGGTAAGTTTCACGGGTCAAGGTTTCACGGGTAAGTTTCACGGGTAAGTTTCACGGGTATGTTTCACGGGTATGTTTCACGGGTGACGTTTCACGGGTCTAGGTTTCACTGGTAAGTTTCACGGGTCAAGGTTTCACGGGTAAGTTTCACGGGTAAGTTTCACGGGTATGTTTCACGGGTGACGTTTTACGGGTCTAGGTTTTACTGGTAAGTTTCACGGGTCAAGGTTTCACGGGTAAGTTTCACGGGTAAGTTTCACGGGTATGTTTCACGGGTGACGTTTCACGGGTCTAGGTTTCACTGGTAAGTTTCACGGGTCAAGGTTTCACGGGTAAGTTTCACGGGTAAGTTTCACGGGTGACGTTTCACGGGTCTAGGTTTCACTGGTAAGTTTCACGGGTCAAGGTTTCAAGGGTAAGTTTTACGGGTAAGTTTCACGGATATGTTTCACGGGTGACGTTTCACGGGTCTAGGTTTCACTGGAAAGTTTCACGGGTCAAGGTTTCACGGGTAAGTTTCACGGGTAAGTTTTACGGGTATGTTTTACAGGTGACGTTTCACGGGTCTAGGTTTCACTGGTAAGTTTCACGGGTCAAGGTTTCACGGGTAAGTTTCACGGGTAAGTTTCACGGGTATGTTTCGCGGGTGACGTTTCACGGGTCTAGGTTTTACTGGTAAGTTTCACGGGTCAAGGTTTCACGGGTAAGTTTCACGGGTGACGTTTCACGGGTCTATTTTTCACTGGTAAGTTTCACGGGTCAAGGTTTCACGGGTAAGTGTCACGTGTAAGTTTCACGGGTAAGTTTCACGGGTGACGTTTCACGGGTCTAGGTTTCACTGGTAAGTTTCACGGGTCAAGGTTTCACGGGTAAGTTTCACGGGTAAGTTTCACGGGTAAGTTTCACGGGTAAGTTTCACGGGTGACGTTTCACGGGTCTAGGTTTCACTGGTAAGTTTCACGGGTCAAGGTTTCACGGGTAAGTTTCACGGGTAAGTTTCACGGGTGACGTTTCACGGGTCTAGGTTTCACTGGTAAGTTTCACGGGTCAAGGTTTCACGGGTAAGTTTCACGGGTAAGTTTCACGGGTATGTTTCACGGGTGACGTTTCACGGGTCTTGGTTTAACTGGTAAGTTTCACGGGTCAAGGTTTCACGGGTAAGTTTCACGGGTAAGTTTCACGGGTATGTTTCACGGGTGACGTTTCACGGGTCTAGGTTTCACTGGTAAGTTTCACGGGTCAAGGTTTCACGGGTAAGTTTCACGAGTATGTTTCACGGGTGACGTTTCACGGGTCTAGGTTTCACTGGTAAGTTTCACGGGTCAAGGTTTTACGGGTAAGTTTCACGGGTAAGTTTCACGGGTATGTTTCACGGGTGACGTTTCACGGGTCTAGGTTTCACTGGTAAGTTTCACGAGTCAATTTTTCACGGGTAAGTTTCACGGGTAAGTTTTACGGGTAAGTTTCACGGGTGACGTTTTACGGGTGACGTTTCACGGGTCTAGGTTTCATTGGTAAGTTTCACGGGTCAAGGTTTCACGGGTAAGTTTCACGGGTAAGTTTCACGGGTATGTTTCACGGGTGACGTTTCACGGGTCTAGGTTTCACTGGTAAGTTTCACGGGTCAAGGTTTCACGGGTAAGTTTCACGGGTAAGTTTCACGGGTAAGTTTCACGGGTATGTTTCACGGGTGACGTTTCACGGGTCTAGGTTTCACTGGTAAGTTTAACGGGTCAAAGTTTCACGGGTAAGTTTTACGGGTAAGTTTCACGGGTATGTTTTACGGGTATGTTTTACGGGTGACGTTTCACGGGTCTAGGTTTCACTGGTAAGTTTCACGGATCAAGGTTTCACGGGTAAGTTTCACGGGTAAGTTTCACGGGTATGTTTCACGGGTGACGTTTCACGGGTCTAGGTTTCACTGGTAAGTTTCACGGGTCAAGGTTTCACGGGTAAGTTTCACGGGTAAGTTACACGGGTATGTTTCACGGGTGACGTTTCACGGGTCTAGGTTTCACTGGTAAGTTTCACGGGTCAAGGTTTCACGGGTAAGTTTCACGGGTAAGTTTCACGGGTATGTGTCACGGGTGACGTTTCACGGGTCTAAGTTTCACTGGTAAGTTTCACGGGTCAAGGTTTTACGGGTAAGTTTCACGGGTAAGTTTCACGGGTATGTTTCACGGGTGACGTTTCACGGGTCTAGGTTTCACTGGTAAGTTTCACGAGTCAAGGATTCACGGGTAAGTTTCACGGGTAAGTTTTACGGGTAAGTTTCACGGGTGACGTTTCACGGGTCTAGGTTTCACTGGTAAGTTTCACGGGTCAAGGTTTCACGGGTAAGTTTCACGGGTATGTTTCACGGGTGACGTTTCACGGGTCTAGGTTTCACTGGAAAGTTTCACGGGTCAAGGTTTCACGGGTAAGTTTCACGGGTAAGTTTTACGGGTATGTTTTACAGGTGACGTTTCACGGGTCTAGGTTTCACTGGTAAATTTCACGGGTCAAGGTTTCACGGGTAAGTTTCACGGGTGACGTTTCACGGGTATGTTTTACGGGTGACGTTTCACGGGTCTAGGTTTCACTGGTAAGTTTCACGGGTCAAGGTTTCACGGGTAAGTTTCACGGGTAAGTTTCACGGGTATGTTTCACGGGTGACGTTTCACGGGTCTAGGTTTCACTGGTAAGTTTCACGGGTCAAGGTTTTACGGGTAAGTTTCACGGGTCTAGATTTCACTGGTAAGTTTCACGGGTCAAGGTTTCACGGGTAAGTTTCACGGGTAAGTTTCACGGGTATGTTTCACGGGTGACGTTTCACGGGTCTAGGTTTCACTGGTAAGTTTCACGGGTCAAGGTTTCACGGGTAAGCTTCACGGGTAAATTTCACGGGTATGTTTCACGGGTGACGTTTCACGGGTCTAGGTTTCACTGGTAAGTTTCACGGGTCAAGGTTTCACGGGTAAGTTTCACGGGTAAGTTTCACGGGTAAGTTTCACGGGTATGTTTCACGGGTGACGTTTCACGGGTCTAGGTTTCACTGGTAAGTTTCACGGGTCAAGGTTTCACGGGTAAGTTTCACGGGTAAGTTTCACGGGTATGTTTCACGGGTATGTTTCACGGGTATGTTTCACGGGTATGTTTCACGGGTGACGTTTCACGGGTCTAGGTTTCACTGGTAAGTTTCACGGGTCAAGGTTTCACGGGTAAGTTTCACGGGTAAGTTTCACGGGTATGTTTCACGGGTGACGTTTCACGGGTCTAGGTTTCACTGGTAAGTTTTACGGGTCAAGGTTTCACGGGTAAGTTTCACGGGTAAGTTTCACGGGTATGTTTCACGGGTGACGTTTCACGGGTCTAGGTTTCACTGGTAAGTTTCACGGGTCAAGGTTTCACGGGTAAGTTTCACGGGTAAGTTTCACGGGTATGTTTCACGGGTGACTTTTCACGGGTCTAGGTTTCACTGGTAAGTTTCACGGGTCAAGGTTTTACGGGTAAGTTTCACGGGTAAGTTTCACGGGTATGTTTCACGGGTGACGTTTCACGGGTCTAGGTTTCACTGGTAAGTTTCACGAGTCAAGGATTCACGGGTAAGTTTCACGGGTAAGTTTTACGGGTAAGTTTCACGGGTGACGTTTTACGGGTCTAGGTTTCACTGGTAAGTTTCACGGGTCAAGGTTTCACGGGTAAGTTTCACGGGTATGTTTCACGGGTGACGTTTCACGGGTCTAGGTTTCACTGGAAAGTTTCACGGGTCAAGGTTTCACGGGTAAGTTTCACGGGTAAGTTTTACGGGTATGTTTTACAGGTGACGTTTCACGGGTCTAGGTTTCACTGGTAAATTTCACGGGTCAAGGTTTCACGGGTAAGTTTCACGGGTGACGTTTCACGGGTATGTTTTACGGGTGACGTTTCACGGGTCTAGGTTTCACTGGTAAGTTTCACGGGTCAAGGTTTCACGGGTAAGTTTCACGGGTAAGTTTCACGGGTATGTTTCACGGGTGACGTTTCACGGGTCTAGGTTTCACTGGTAAGTTTCACGGGTCAAGGTTTTACGGGTAAGTTTCACGGGTCTAGATTTCACTGGTAAGTTTCACGGGTCAAGGTTTCACGGGTAAGTTTCACGGGTAAGTTTCACGGGTATGTTTCACGGGTGACGTTTCACGGGTCTAGGTTTCACTGGTAAGTTTCACGGGTCAAGGTTTCACGGGTAAGCTTCACGGGTAAATTTCACGGGTATGTTTCACGGGTGACGTTTCACGGGTCTAGGTTTCACTGGTAAGTTTCACGGGTCAAGGTTTCACGGGTAAGTTTCACGGGTAAGTTTCACGGGTAAGTTTCACGGGTATGTTTCACGGGTGACGTTTCACGGGTCTAGGTTTCACTGGTAAGTTTCACGGGTAAGTTTCACGGGTATGTTTCACGGGTATGTTTCACGGGTATGTTTCACGGGTATGTTTCACGGGTGACGTTTCACGGGTCTAGGTTTCACTGGTAAGTTTCACGGGTCAAGGTTTCACGGGTAAGTTTCACGGGTAAGTTTCACGGGTATGTTTCACGGGTGACGTTTCACGGGTCTAGGTTTCACTGGTAAGTTTTACGGGTCAAGGTTTCACGGGTAAGTTTCACGGGTATGTTTCACGGGTATGTTTCACGGGGGACGTTTCACGGGTCTAGGTTTTACTGGTAAGTTTCACGGGTCAAGGTTTCACGGGTAAGTTTCACGGGTAAGTTTCACGGGTTTGTTTCACGGGTGACGTTTCACGGGTCTAGGTTTTACTGGTAAGTTTCACGGGTCAAGGTTTCACGGGTAAGTTTCACGGGTAAGTTTCACGGGTATGTTTCACGGGTATGTTTCACGGGTGACGTTTCACGGGTCTAGGTTTCACTGGTAAGTTTCACGGGTCAAGGTTTCACGGGTAAGTTTCACGGGTAAGTTTCACGGGTATGTTTCACGGGTGACGTTTCACGGGTCTAGGTTTCACTGGTAAGTTTCACGGGTCAAGGTTTCACGGGTAAGTTTCACGGGTAAGTTTCACGAGTATGTTTCACGGGTGACGTTTCACGGGTCTAGGTTTCACTGGTAAGTTTCACGGGTCAAGGTTTCACGGGTAAGTTTCACGGGTAAGTTTCACGGGTGACGTTTCACGGGTCTAGGTTTCACTGGTAAGTTTCACGGGTCAAGGTTTCAAGGGTAAGTTTTACGGGTAAGTTTCACGGATATGTTTCACGGGTGACGTTTCACGGGTCTAGGTTTCACTGGAAAGTTTCACGGGTCAAGGTTTCACGGGTAAGTTTCACGGGTAAGTTTTACGGGTATGTTTTACAGGTGACGTTTCACGGGTCTAGGTTTCACTGGTAAGTTTCACGGGTCAAGGTTTCACGGGTAAGTTTCACGGGTAAGTTTCACGGGTATGTTTCGCGGGTGACGTTTCACGGGTCTAGGTTTTACTGGTAAGTTTCACGGGTCAAGGTTTCACGGGTAAGTTTCACGGGTGACGTTTCACGGGTCTATTTTTCACTGGTAAGTTTCACGGGTCAAGGTTTCACGGGTAAGTGTCACGTGTAAGTTTCACGGGTAAGTTTCACGGGTGACGTTTCACGGGTCTAGGTTTCACTGGTAAGTTTCACGGGTCAAGGTTTCACGGGTAAGTTTCACGGGTAAGTTTCACGGGTAAGTTTCACGGGTAAGTTTCACGGGTGACGTTTCACGGGTCTAGGTTTCACTGGTAAGTTTCACGGGTCAAGGTTTCACGGGTAAGTTTCACGGGTAAGTTTCACGGGTGACGTTTCACGGGTCTAGGTTTCACTGGTAAGTTTCACGGGTCAAGGTTTCACGGGTAAGTTTCACGGGTATGTTTCACGGGTGACGTTTCACGGGTCTTGGTTTAACTGGTAAGTTTCACGGGTCAAGGTTTCACGGGTAAGTTTCACGGGTAAGTTTCACGGGTATGTTGCACGGGTGACGTTTCACGGGTCTAGGTTTCACTGGTAAGTTTCACGGGTCAAGGTTTCACGGGTAAGTTTCACGGGTAAGTTTCACGAGTATGTTTCACGGGTGACGTTTCACGGGTCTAGGTTTCACTGGTAAGTTTCACGGGTCAAGGTTTTACGGGTAAGTTTCACGGGTAAGTTTCACGGGTATGTTTCACGGGTGACGTTTCACGGGTCTAGGTTTCACTGGTAAGTTTCACGAGTCAATTTTTCACGGGTAAGTTTCACGGGTAAGTTTTACGGGTAAGTTTCACGGGTGACGTTTTACGGGTGACGTTTCACGGGTCTAGGTTTCATTGGTAAGTTTCACGGGTCAAGGTTTCACGGGTAAGTTTCACGGGTAAGTTTCACGGGTATGTTTCACGGGTGACGTTTCACGGGTCTAGGTTTCACTGGTAAGTTTCACGGGTCAAGGTTTCACGGGTAAGTTTTACGGGTAAGTTTCACGGGTAAGTTTCACGGGTATGTTTCACGGGTGACGTTTCACGGGTCTAGGTTTCACTGGTAAGTTTAACGGGTCAAAGTTTCACGGGTAAGTTTTACGGGTAAGTTTCACGGGTATGTTTTACGGGTATGTTTCACGGGTGACGTTTCACGGGTCTAGGTTTCACTGGTAAGTTTCACGGGTCAAGGTTTCACGGGTAAGTTTCACGGGTAAGTTTCACGGGTATGTTTCACGGGTGACGTTTCACGGGTCTAGGTTTCACTGGTAAGTTTCACGGGTCAAGGTTTCACGGGTAAGTTTCACGGGTAAGTTACACGGGTATGTTTCACGGGTGACGTTTCACGGGTCTAGGTTTCACTGGTAAGTTTCACGGGTCAAGGTTTCACGGGTAAGTTTCACGGGTAAGTTTCACGGGTATGTTTCACGGGTGACGTTTCACGGGTCTAGGTTTCACTGGTAAGTTTCACGGGTCAAGGTTTTACGGGTAAGTTTCACGGGTAAGTTTCACGGGTATGTTTCACGGGTGACGTTTCACGGGTCTAGGTTTCACTGGTAAGTTTCACGAGTCAAGGATTCACGGGTAAGTTTCACGGGTAAGTTTTACGGGTAAGTTTCACGGGTGACGTTTCACGGGTCTAGGTTTCACTGGTAAGTTTCACGGGTCAAGGTTTCACGGGTAAGTTTCACGGGTATGTTTCACGGGTGACGTTTCACGGGTCTAGGTTTCACTGGAAAGTTTCACGGGTCAAGGTTTCACGGGTAAGTTTCACGGGTAAGTTTTACGGGTATGTTTTACAGGTGACGTTTCACGGGTCTAGGTTTCACTGGTAAATTTCACGGGTCAAGGTTTCACGGGTAAGTTTCACGGGTGACGTTTCACGGGTATGTTTTACGGGTGACGTTTCACGGGTCTAGGTTTCACTGGTAAGTTTCACGGGTCAAGGTTTCACGGGTAAGTTTCACGGGTAAGTTTCACGGGTATGTTTCACGGGTGACGTTTCACGGGTCTAGGTTTCACTGGTAAGTTTCACGGGTCAAGGTTTTACGGGTAAGTTTCACGGGTCTAGATTTCACTGGTAAGTTTCACGGGTCAAGGTTTCACGGGTAAGTTTCACGGGTAAGTTTCACGGGTATGTTTCACGGGTGACGTTTCACGGGTCTAGGTTTCACTGGTAAGTTTCACGGGTCAAGGTTTCACGGGTAAGTTTCACGGGTAAATTTCACGGGTATGTTTCACGGGTGACGTTTCACGGGTCTAGGTTTCACTGGTAAGTTTCACGGGTCAAGGTTTCACGGGTAAGTTTCACGGGTAAGTTTCACGGGTAAGTTTCACGGGTATGTTTCACGGGTGACGTTTCACGGGTCTAGGTTTCACTGGTAAGTTTCACGGGTCAAGGTTTCACGGGTAAGTTTCACGGGTAAGTTTCACGGGTATGTTTCACGGGTATGTTTCACGGGTGACGTTTCACGGGTCTAGGTTTCACTGGTAAGTTTCACGGGTCAAGGTTTCACGGGTAAGTTTCACGGGTAAGTTTCACGGGTATGTTTCACGGGTGACGTTTCACGGGTCTAGGTTTCACTGGTAAGTTTTACGGGTCAAGGTTTCACGGGTAAGTTTCACGGGTATGTTTCACGGGTGTGTTTCACGGGTGACGTTTCACGGGTCTAGGTTTCACTGGTAAGTTTCACGGGTCAAGGTTTCACGGGTAAGTTTCACGGGTAAGTTTCACGGGTTTGTTTCACGGGTGACGTTTCACGGGTCTAGGTTTCACTGGTAAGTTTCACGGGTCAAGGTTTCACGGGTAAGTTTCACGGGTAAGTTTCACGGGTATGTTTCACGGGTATGTTTCACGGGTGACGTTTCACGGGTCTAGGTTTCACTGGTAAGTTTCACGGGTCAAGGTTTCACGGGTAAGTTTCACGGGTAAGTTTCACGGGTATGTTTCACGGGTGACGTTTCACGGGTCTAGGTTTCACTGGTAAGTTTCACGGGTCAAGGTTTCACGGGTAAGTTTCACGGGTAAGTTTCACGGGTATGTTTCACGGGTGACGTTTCACGGGTCTAGGTTTCACTGGTAAGTTTCACGGGTCAAGGTTTCACGGGTAAGTTTCACGGGTAAGTTTCACGGGTGACGTTTCACGGGTCTAGGTTTCACTGGTAAGTTTCACGGGTCAAGGTTTCAAGGGTAAGTTTTACGGGTAAGTTTCACGGATATGTTTCACGGGTGACGTTTCACGGGTCTAGGTTTCACTGGAAAGTTTCACGGGTCAAGGTTTCACGGGTAAGTTTCACGGGTAAGTTTTACGGGTATGTTTTACAGGTGACGTTTCACGGGTCTAGGTTTCACTGGTAAGTTTCACGGGTCAAGGTTTCACGGGTAAGTTTCACGGGTAAGTTTCACGGGTATGTTTCGCGGGTGACGTTTCACGGGTCTAGGTTTCACTGGTAAGTTTCACGGGTCAAGGTTTCACGGGTAAGTTTCACGGGTGACGTTTCACGGGTCTATTTTTCACTGGTAAGTTTCACGGGTAAGTGTCACGTGTAAGTTTCACGGGTAAGTTTCACGGGTGACGTTTCACGGGTCTAGGTTTCACTGGTAAGTTTCACGGGTCAAGGTTTCACGGGTAAGTTTCACGGGTAAGTTTCACGGGTAAGTTTCACGAGTAAGTTTCACGGGTGACGTTTCACGGGTCTAGGTTTCACTGGTAAGTTTCACGGGTTAAGGTTTCACGGGTAAGTTTCACGGGTAAGTTTCACGGGTATGTTTCACGGGTGACGTTTCACGGGTCTTGGTTTAACTGGTAAGTTTCACGGGTCAAGGTTTCACGGGTAAGTTTCACGGGTAAGTTTCACGGGTATGTTTCACGGGTGACGTTTCACGGGTCTAGGTTTCACTGGTAAGTTTCACGGGTCAAGGTTTCACGGGTAAGTTTCACGGGTAAGTTTTACGGGTAAGTTTCACGGGTGACGTTTTACGGGTGACGTTTCACGGGTCTAGGTTTCATTGGTAAGTTTCACGGGTCAAGGTTTCACGGGTAAGTTTCACGGGTAAGTTTCACGGGTATGTTTCACGGGTGACGTTTCACGGGTCTAGGTTTCACTGGTAAGTTTCACGGGTCAAGGTTTCACGGGTAAGTTTCACGGGTATGTTTCACGGGTGACGTTTCACGGGTCTAGGTTTCACTGGTAAGTTTAACGGGTCAAGGTTTCACGGGTAAGTTTTACGGGTAAGTTTCACGGGTATGTTTTACGGGTATGTTTCACGGGTGACGTTTCACGGGTCTAGGTTTCACTGGTAAGTTTCACGGGTCAAGGTTTCACGGGTAAGTTTCACGGGTAAGTTTCACGGGTATGTTTCACGGGTGACGTTTCACGGGTCTAGGTTTCACTGGTAAGTTTCACGGGTCAAGGTTTCACGGGTAAGTTTCACGGGTAAGTTACACGGGTATGTTTCACGGGTGACGTTTCACGGGTCTAGGTTTCACTGGTAAGTTTCACGGGTCAAGGTTTCACGGGTAAGTTTCACGGGTAAGTTTCACGGGTATGTTTCACGGGTGACGTTTCACGGGTCTAGGTTTCACTGGTAAGTTTCACGGGTCAAGGTTTTACGGGTAAGTTTCACGGGTAAGTTTCACGGGTAAGTTTCACGGGTATGTTTCACGGGTGACGTTTCACGGGTCTAGGTTTCACTGGTAAGTTTCACGAGTCAAGGATTCACGGGTAAGTTTCACGGGTAAGTTTTACGGGTAAGTTTCACGGGTGACGTTTCACGGGTCTAGGTTTCACTGGTAAGTTTCACGGGTCAAGGTTTCACGGGTAAGTTTCACGGGTATGTTTCACGGGTGACGTTTCACGGGTCTAGGTTTCACTGGAAAGTTTCACGGGTCAAGGTTTCACGGGTAAGTTTCACGGGTAAGTTTTACGGGTATGATTTACAGGTGACGTTTCACGGGTCTAGGTTTCACTGGTAAGTTTCACGGGTCAAGGTTTCACGGGTAAGTTTCACGGGTGACGTTTCACGGGTATGTTTTACGGGTGACGTTTCACGGGTCTAGGTTTCACTGGTAAGTTTCACGGGTCAAGGTTTCACGGGTAAGTTTCACGGGTAAGTTTCACGGGTATGTTTCACGGGTGACGTTTCACGGGTCTAGGTTTCACTGGTAAGTTTCACGGGTCAAGGTTTTACGGGTAAGTTTCACGGGTCTAGATTTCACTGGTAAGTTTCACGGGTCAAGGTTTCACAAGTTTGTTTCACGGGTTACGTTTCACGGGTCTAGGTTTCACTGGAAAGTTTCACGGGTCAAGGTTTCACGGGTAAGTTTCACGGGTAAGTTTCACGGGTATGTTTCACGGGTGACGTTTCACGGGTCTAGGTTTCACTGGTAAGTTTCACGGGTCAAGGTTTCACGGGTAAGTTTCACGGGTAAGTTTTACGGGTATGTTTCACGGGTGACGTTTCACGGGTCTAGGTTTCACTGGTAAGTTTCACGGGTCAAGGTTTCACGGGTAAGTTTCACGGGTAAGTTTCACGGGTAAGTTTCACGGGTATGTTTCACGGGTGACGTTTCACGGGTCTAGGTTTCACTGGTAAGTTTCACGGGTCAAGGTTTCACGGGTAAGTTTCACGGGTAAGTTTCACGGGTATGTTTCACGGGTATGTTTCACGGGTGACGTTTCACGGGTCTAGGTTTCACTGGTAAGTTTCACGGGTCAAGGTTTCACGGGTAAGTTTCACGGGTAAGTTTCACGGGTATGTTTCACGGGTGACGTTTCACGGGTCTAGGTTTCACTGGTAAGTTTTACGGGTCAAGGTTTCACGGGTAAGTTTCACGGGTATGTTTCACGGGTATGTTTCACGGGTGACGTTTCACGGGTCTAGGTTTCACTGGTAAGTTTCACCGGTCAAGGTTTCACGGGTAAGTTTCACGGGTAAGTTTCACGGGTATGTTTCACGGGTGACGTTTCACGGGTCTAGGTTTCACTGGTAAGTTTCACGGGTCAAGGTTTCACGAGTAAGTTTCACGGGTAAGTTTCACGAGTATGTTTCACGGGTATGTTTCACGGGTGACGTTTCACGGGTCTAGGTTTCACTGGTAAGTTTCACGGGTCAAGGTTTCACGGGTAAGTTTCACGGGTAAGTTTCACGGGTATGTTTCACGGGTGACGTTTCACGGGTCTAGGTTTCACTGGTAAGTTTCACGGGTCAAGGTTTCACGGGTAAGTTTCACGGGTAAGTTTCACGGGTAAGTTTCACGGGTAAGTTTCACGGGTGACGTTTCACGGGTCTAGGTTTCACTGGTAAGTTTCACGGGTCAAGGTTTCACGGGTAAGTTTCACGGGTAAGTTTCACGGGTCTAGGTTTCACTGGTAAGTTTCACGGGTCAAGGTTTCACGGGTAAGTTTCACGGGTAAGTTTCACGGGTATGTTTCACGGGTGACGTTTCACGGGTCTTGGTTTAACTGGTAAGTTTCACGGGTCAAGGTTTCACGGGTAAGTTTCACGGGTAAGTTTCACAGGTATGTTTCACGGGTGACGTTTCACGGGTCTAGGTTTCACTGGTAAGTTTCACGGGTCAAGGTTTCACGGGTAAGTTTCACGGGTAAGTTTCACGGGTTTGTTTCACGGGTGACGTTTCACGGGTCTAGGTTTCACTGGTAAGTTTCACGGGTCAAGGTTTTACGGGTAAGTTTCACGGGTAAGTTTCACGGGTATCTTTCACGGGTGACGTTTCACGGGTCTAGGTTTCACTGGTAAGTTTCACGAGTCAATTTTTCACGGGTAAGTTTCACGGGTAAGTTTTACGGGTAAGTTTCACGGGTGACGTTTTACGGGTGACGTTTCACGGGTCTAGGTTTCATTGGTAAGTTTCACGGGTCAAGGTTTCACGGGTAAGTTTCACGGGTAAGTTTCACGGGTATGTTTCACGGGTGACGTTTCACGGGTCTAGGTTTCACTGGTAAGTTTCACGGGTCAAGGTTTCACGGGTAAGTTTCACGGGTAAGTTTCACGGGTAAGTTTCACGGGTATGTTTCACGGGTGACGTTTCACGGGTCTAGGTTTCACTGGTAAGTTTAACGGGTCAAGGTTTCACGGGTAAGTTTTACGGGTAAGTTTCACGGGTATGTTTTACGGGTATGTTTCACGGGTGACGTTTCACGGGTCTAGGTTTCACTGGTAAGTTTCACGGGTCAAGGTTTCACGGGTAAGTTTCACGGGTAAGTTTCACGGGTATGTTTCACGGGTGACGTTTCACGGGTCTAGGTTTCACTGGTAAGTTTCACGGGTCAAGGTTTCACGGGTAAGTTTCACGGGTAAGTTACACGGGTATGTTTCACGGGTGACGTTTCACGGGTCTAGGTTTCACTGGTAAGTTTCACGGGTCAAGGTTTCACGGGTAAGTTTCACGGGTAAGTTTCACGGGTAAGTTTCACGGGTGACGTTTCACGGGTCTAGGTTTCACTGGTAAGTTTCACGGGTCAAGGTTTCACGGGTAAGTTTCACGGGTATGTTTCACGGGTGACGTTTCACGGGTCTAGGTTTCACTGGAAAGTTTCACGGGTCAAGGTTTCACGGGTAAGTTTCACGGGTAAGTTTTACGGGTATGATTTACAGGTGACGTTTCACGGGTCTAGGTTTCACTGGTAAGTTTCACGGGTCAAGGTTTCACGGGTAAGTTTCACGGGTGACGTTTCACGGGTATGTTTTACGGGTGACGTTTCACGGGTCTAGGTTTCACTGGTAAGTTTCACGGGTCAAGGTTTCACGGGTAAGTTTCACGGGTAAGTTTCACGGGTATGTTTCACGGGTGACGTTTCACGGGTCTAGGTTTCACTGGAAAGTTTCACGGGTCAAGGTTTTACGGGTAAGTTTCACGGGTCTAGATTTCACTGGTAAGTTTCACGGGTCAAGGTTTCACTGGTAAGTTTAACGGGTCAAGGTTTCACGGGTAAGTTTTACGGGTAAGTTTCACGGGTATGTTTTACGGGTATGTTTCACGGGTGACGTTTCACGGGTCTAGGTTTCACTGGTAAGTTTCACGGGTCAAGGTTTCACGGGTAAGTTTCACGGGTAAGTTTCACGGGTATGTTTCACGGGTGACGTTTCACGGGTCTAGGTTTCACTGGTAAGTTTCACGGGTCAAGGTTTCACGGGTAAGTTTCACGGGTAAGTTACACGGGTATGTTTCACGGGTGACGTTTCACGGGTCTAGGTTTCACTGGTAAGTTTCACGGGTCAAGGTTTCACGGGTAAGTTTCACGGGTAAGTTTCACGGGTATGTTTCACGGGTGACGTTTCACGGGTCTAGGTTTCACTGGTAAGTTTCACGGGTCAAGGTTTTACGGGTAAGTTTCACGGGTAAGTTTCACGGGTATGTTTCACGGGTGACGTTTCACGGGTCTAGGTTTCACTGGTAAGTTTCACGAGTCAAGGATTCACGGGTAAGTTTCACGGGTAAGTTTTACGGGTAAGTTTCACGGGTGACGTTTCACGGGTCTAGGTTTCACTGGTAAGTTTCACGGGTCAAGGTTTCACGGGTAAGTTTCACGGGTATGTTTCACGGGTGACGTTTCACGGGTCTAGGTTTCACTGGAAAGTTTCACGGGTCAAGGTTTCACGGGTAAGTTTCACGGGTAAGTTTTACGGGTATGATTTACAGGTGACGTTTCACGGGTCTAGGTTTCACTGGTAAGTTTCACGGGTCAAGGTTTCACGGGTAAGTTTCACGGGTGACGTTTCACGGGTATGTTTTACGGGTGACGTTTCACGGGTCTAGGTTTCACTGGTAAGTTTCACGGGTCAAGGTTTCACGGGTAAGTTTCACGGGTAAGTTTTACGGGTATGTTTCACGGGTGACGTTTCACGGGTCTAGGTTTCACTGGTAAGTTTCACGGGTCAAGGTTTTACGGGTAAGTTTCACGGGTCTAGATTTCACTGGTAAGTTTCACGGGTCAAGGTTTCACTGGTAAGTTTCACGGGTAAGTTTCACGGGTTTGTTTCACGGGTTACGTTTCACGGGTCTAGGTTTCACTGGAAAGTTTCACGGGTCAAGGTTTCACGGGTAAGTTTCACGGGTAAGTTTCACGGGTATGTTTCACGGGTGACGTTTAACGGGTCTAGGTTTCACTGGTAAGTTTCACGGGTCAAGGTTTCACGGGTAAGTTTCACGGGTAAGTTTCACGGGTATGTTTCACGGGTGACGTTTCACGGGTCTAGGTTTCACTGGTAAGTTTCACGGGTCAAGGTTTCACGGGTAAGTTTCACGGGTAAGTTTCACGGGTAAGTTTCACGGGTATGTTTCACGGGTGACGTTTCACGGGTCTAGGTTTCACTGGTAAGTTTCACGGGTCAAGGTTTCACGGGCAAGTTTCACGGGTAAGTTTCACGGGTATGTTTCACGGGTATGTTTCACGGGTGACGTTTCACGGGTCTAGGTTTCACTGGTAAGTTTCACGGGTCAAGGTTTCACGGGTAAGTTTCACGGGTAAGTTTCACGGGTATGTTTCACGGGTGACGTTTCACGGGTCTAGGTTTCACTGGTAAGTTTTACGGGTCAAGGTTTCACGGGTAAGTTTCACGGGTATGTTTCACGGGTATGTTTCACGGGTGACGTTTCACGGGTCTAGGTTTCACTGGTAAGTTTCACCGGTCAAGGTTTCACGGGTAAGTTTCACGGGTAAGTTTCACGGGTATGTTTCACGGGTGACGTTTCACGGGTCTAGGTTTCACTGGTAAGTTTCACGGGTCAAGGTTTCACGAGTAAGTTTCACGGGTAAGTTTCACGAGTATGTTTCACGGGTATGTTTCACGGGTGACGTTTCACGGGTCTAGGTTTCACTGGTAAGTTTCACGGGTCAAGGTTTCACGGGTAAGTTTCACGGGTAAGTTTCACGGGTATGTTTCACGGGTGACGTTTCACGGGTCTAGGTTTCACTGGTAAGTTTCACGGGTCAAGGTTTCACGGGTAAGTTTCACGGGTAAGTTTCACGGGTAAGTTTCACGGGTAAGTTTCACGGGTGACGTTTCACGGGTCTAGGTTTCACTGGTAAGTTTCACGGGTCAAGGTTTCACGGGTAAGTTTCACGGGTAAGTTTCACGGGTGACGTTTCACGGGTCTAGGTTTCACTGGTAAGTTTCACGGGTCAAGGTTTCACGGGTAAGTTTCACGGGTAAGTTTCACGGGTATGTTTCACGGGTGACGTTTCACGGGTCTTGGTTTAACTGGTAAGTTTCACGGGTCAAGGTTTCACGGGTAAGTTTCACGGGTAAGTTTCACAGGTATGTTTCACGGGTGACGTTTCACGGGTCTAGGTTTCACTGGTAAGTTTCACGGGTCAAGGTTTCACGGGTAAGTTTCACGGGTAAGTTTCACGGGTATGTTTCACGGGTGACGTTTCACGGGTCTAGGTTTCACTGGTAAGTTTCACGGGTCAAGGTTTTACGGGTAAGTTTCACGGGTAAGTTTCACGGGTATCTTTCACGGGTGACGTTTCACGGGTCTAGGTTTCACTGGTAAGTTTCACGAGTCAATTTTTCACGGGTAAGTTTCACGGGTAAGTTTTACGGGTAAGTTTCACGGGTGACGTTTTACGGGTGACGTTTCACGGGTCTAGGTTTCATTGGTAAGTTTCACGGGTCAAGGTTTCACGGGTAAGTTTCACGGGTAAGTTTCACGGGTATGTTTCACGGGTGACGTTTCACGGGTCTAGGTTTCACTGGTAAGTTTCACGGGTCAAGGTTTCACGGGTAAGTTTCACGGGTAAGTTTCACGGGTAAGTTTCACGGGTATGTTTCACGGGTGACGTTTCACGGGTCTAGGTTTCACTGGTAAGTTTAACGGGTCATGGTTTCACGGGTAAGTTTTACGGGTAAGTTTCACGGGTATGTTTTACGGGTATGTTTCACGGGTGACGTTTCACGGGTCTAGGTTTCACTGGTAAGTTTCACGGGTCAAGGTTTCACGGGTAAGTTTCACGGGTAAGTTTCACGGGTAAGTTACACGGGTATGTTTCACGGGTGACGTTTCACGGGTCTAGGTTTCACTGGTAAGTTTCACGGGTCAAGGTTTCACGGGTAAGTTTCACGGGTAAGTTTCACGGGTATGTTTCACGGGTGACGTTTCACGGGTCTAGGTTTCACTGGTAAGTTTCACGGGTCAAGGTTTCACGGGTAAGTTTCACGGGTAAGTTTCACGGGTATGTTTCACGGGTGACGTTTCACGGGTCTAGGTTTCACTGGTAAGTTTCACGGGTCAAGGTTTCACGGGTAAGTTTCACGGGTAAGTTTCACGGGTATGTTTCACGGGTGACGTTTCACGGGTCTAGGTTTCACTGGTAAGTTTCACGGGTCAAGGTTTCACGGGTAAGTTTCACGGGTAAGTTTCACGGGTAAGTTTCACGGGTATGTTTCACGGGTGACGTTTCACGGGTCTAGGTTTCACTGGTAAGTTTCACGGGTCAAGGTTTCACGGGTAAGTTTCACGGGTAAGTTTCACGGGTGACGTTTCACGGGTCTAGGTTTCACTGGTAAGTTTCACGGGTCAAGGTTTCACGGGTAAGTTTCACGGGTAAGTTTCACGGGTATGTTTCACGGGTGACGTTTCACGGGTCTTGGTTTAACTGGTAAGTTTCACGGGTCAAGGTTTCACGGGTAAGTTTCACGGGTAAGTTTCACAGGTATGTTTCACGGGTGACGTTTCACGGGTCTAGGTTTCACTGGTAAGTTTCACGGGTCAAGGTTTCACGGGTAAGTTTCACGGGTAAGTTTCACGGGTATGTTTCACGGGTGACGTTTCACGGGTCTAGGTTTCACTGGTAAGTTTCACGGGTCAAGGTTTTACGGGTAAGTTTCACGGGTAAGTTTCACGGGTATCTTTCACGGGTGACGTTTCACGGGTCTAGGTTTCACTGGTAAGTTTCACGAGTCAATTTTTCACGGGTAAGTTTCACGGGTAAGTTTTACGGGTAAGTTTCACGGGTGACGTTTTACGGGTGACGTTTCACGGGTCTAGGTTTCATTGGTAAGTTTCACGGGTCAAGGTTTCACGGGTAAGTTTCACGGGTAAGTTTCACGGGTATGTTTCACGGGTGACGTTTCACGGGTCTAGGTTTCACTGGTAAGTTTCACGGGTCAAGGTTTCACGGGTAAGTTTCACGGGTAAGTTTCACGGGTAAGTTTCACGGGTATGTTTCACGGGTGACGTTTCACGGGTCTAGGTTTCACTGGTAAGTTTAACGGGTCATGGTTTCACGGGTAAGTTTTACGGGTAAGTTTCACGGGTATGTTTTACGGGTATGTTTCACGGGTGACGTTTCACGGGTCTAGGTTTCACTGGTAAGTTTCACGGGTCAAGGTTTCACGGGTAAGTTTCACGGGTAAGTTTCACGGGTAAGTTACACGGGTATGTTTCACGGGTGACGTTTCACGGGTCTAGGTTTCACTGGTAAGTTTCACGGGTCAAGGTTTCACGGGTAAGTTTCACGGGTAAGTATCACGGGTATGTTTCACGGGTGACGTTTCACGGGTCTAGGTTTCACTGGTAAGTTTCACGGGTCAAGGTTTCACGGGTAAGTTTCACGGGTAAGTTTCACGGGTATGTTTCACGGGTGACGTTTCACGGGTCTAGGTTTCACTGGTAAGTTTCACGGGTCAAGGTTTCACGGGTAAGTTTCACGGGTAAGTTTCACGGGTAAGTTTCACGGGTATGTTTCACGGGTGACGTTTCACGGGTCTAGGTTTCACTGGTAAGTTTCACGGGTCAAGGTTTCACGGGTAAGTTTCACGGGTAAGTTTCACGGGTATGTTTCACGGGTATGTTTCACGGGTGACGTTTCACGGGTCTAGGTTTCACTGGTAAGTTTCACGGGTCAAGGTTTCACGGGTAAGTTTCACGGGTAAGTTTCACGGGTATGTTTCACGGGTGACGTTTCACGGGTCTAGGTTTCACTGGTAAGTTTTACGGGTCAAGGTTTCACGGGTAAGTTTCACGGGTATGTTTCACGGGTATGTTTCACGGGTGACGTTTCACGGGTCTAGGTTTCACTGGTAAGTTTCACCGGTCAAGGTTTCACGGGTAAGTTTCACGGGTAAGTTTCACGGGTATGTTTCACGGGTGACGTTTCACGGGTCTAGGTTTCACTGGTAAGTTTCACGGGTCAAGGTTTCACGAGTAAGTTTCACGGGTAAGTTTCACGAGTATGTTTCACGGGTATGTTTCACGGGTGACGTTTCACGGGTCTAGGTTTCACTGGTAAGTTTCACGGGTCAAGGTTTCACGGGTAAGTTTCACGGGTAAGTTTCACGGGTATGTTTCACGGGTGACGTTTCACGGGTCTAGGTTTCACTGGTAAGTTTCACGGGTCAAGGTTTCACGGGTAAGTTTCACGGGTAAGTTTCACGGGTAAGTTTCACGGGTAAGTTTCACGGGTGACGTTTCACGGGTCTAGGTTTCACTGGTAAGTTTCACGGGTCAAGGTTTCACGGGTAAGTTTCACGGGTAAGTTTCACGGGTCTAGGTTTCACTGGTAAGTTTCACGGGTCAAGGTTTCACGGGTAAGTTTCACGGGTAAGTTTCACGGGTATGTTTCACGGGTGACGTTTCACGGGTCTTGGTTTAACTGGTAAGTTTCACGGGTCAAGGTTTCACGGGTAAGTTTCACGGGTAAGTTTCACAGGTATGTTTCACGGGTGACGTTTCACGGGTCTAGGTTTCACTGGTAAGTTTCACGGGTCAAGGTTTCACGGGTAAGTTTCACGGGTAAGTTTCACGGGTATGTTTCACGGGTGACGTTTCACGGGTCTAGGTTTCACTGGTAAGTTTCACGGGTCAAGGTTTTACGGGTAAGTTTCACGGGTAAGTTTCACGGGTATCTTTCACGGGTGACGTTTCACGGGTCTAGGTTTCACTGGTAAGTTTCACGAGTCAATTTTTCACGGGTAAGTTTCACGGGTAAGTTTTACGGGTAAGATTTACGGGTGACGTTTTACGGGTGACGTTTCACGGGTCTAGGTTTCATTGGTAAGTTTCACGGGTCAAGGTTTCACGGGTAAGTTTCACGGGTAAGTTTCACGGGTAAGTTTCACGGGTATGTTTCACGGGTGACGTTTCACGGGTCTAGGTTTCACTGGTAAGTTTCACGGGTCAAGGTTTTACGGGTAAGTTTCACGGGTAAGTTTCACGGGTAAGTTTCACGGGTATGTTTCACGGGTGACGTTTCACGGGTCTAGGTTTCACTGGTAAGTTTAACGGGTCAAGGTTTCACGGGTAAGTTTTACGGGTAAGTTTCACGGGTATGTTTTACGGGTATGTTTCACGGGTGACGTTTCACGGGTCTAGGTTTCACTGGTAAGTTTCACGGGTCAAGGTTTCACGGGTAAGTTTCACGGGTAAGTTTCACGGGTATGTTTCACGGGTGACGTTTCACGGGTCTAGGTTTCACTGGTAAGTTTCACGGGTCAAGGTTTCACGGGTAAGTTTCACGGGTAAGTTACACGGGTATGTTTCACGGGTGACGTTTTACGGGTCTAGGTTTCACTGGTAAGTTTCACGGGTCAAGGTTTCACGGGTAAGTTTCACGGGTAAGTTTCACGGGTATGTTTCACGGGTGACGTTTCACGGGTCTAGGTTTCACTGGTAAGTTTCACGGGTCAAGGTTTTACGGGTAAGTTTCACGGGTAAGTTTCACGGGTATGTTTCACGGGTGACGTTTCACGGGTCTAGGTTTCACTGGTAAGTTTCACGAGTCAAGGATTCACGGGTAAGTTTCACGGGTAAGTTTTACGGGTAAGTTTCACGGGTGACGTTTCACGGGTCTAGGTTTCACTGGTAAGTTTCACGGGTCAAGGTTTCACGGGTAAGTTTCACGGGTATGTTTCACGGGTAAGTTTCACGGGTAAGTTTCACGGGTATGTTTCACGGGTGACGTTTCACGGGTCTAGGTTTCACTGGTAAGTTTCACGGGTCAAGGTTTTACGGGTAAGTTTCACGGGTAAGTTTCACGGGTAAGTTTCACGGGTAAGTTTCACGGGTATGTTTCACGGGTGACGTTTCACGGGTCTAGGTTTCACTGGTAAGTTTCACGGGTCAAGGTTTTACGGGTAAGTTTCACGGGTAAGTTTCACGGGTAAGTTTCACGGGTATGTTTCACGGGTGACGTTTCACGGGTCTAGGTTTCACTGGTAAGTTTAACGGGTCAAGGTTTCACGGGTAAGTTTTACGGGTAAGTTTCACGGGTATGTTTTACGGGTATGTTTCACGGGTGACGTTTCACGGGTCTAGGTTTCACTGGTAAGTTTCACGGGTCAAGGTTTCACGGGTAAGTTTCACGGGTAAGTTTCACGGGTATGTTTCACGGGTGACGTTTCACGGGTCTAGGTTTCACTGGTAAGTTTCACGGGTCAAGGTTTCACGGGTAAGTTTCACGGGTAAGTTACACGGGTATGTTTCACGGGTGACGTTTTACGGGTCTAGGTTTCACTGGTAAGTTTCACGGGTCAAGGTTTCACGGGTAAGTTTCACGGGTAAGTTTCACGGGTATGTTTCACGGGTGACGTTTCACGGGTCTAGGTTTCACTGGTAAGTTTCACGGGTCAAGGTTTTACGGGTAAGTTTCACGGGTAAGTTTCACGGGTATGTTTCACGGGTGACGTTTCACGGGTCTAGGTTTCACTGGTAAGTTTCACGAGTCAAGGATTCACGGGTAAGTTTTACGGGTAAGATTTACGGGTGACGTTTTACGGGTGACGTTTCACGGGTCTAGGTTTCATTGGTAAGTTTCACGGGTCAAGGTTTCACGGGTAAGTTTCACGGGTAAGTTTCACGGGTAAGTTTCACGGGTATGTTTCACGGGTGACGTTTCACGGGTCTAGGTTTCACTGGTAAGTTTCACGGGTCAAGGTTTTACGGGTAAGTTTCACGGGTAAGTTTCACGGGTAAGTTTCACGGGTATGTTTCACGGGTGACGTTTCACGGGTCTAGGTTTCACTCTTAAGTTTAACGGGTCAAGGTTTCACGGGTAAGTTTTACGGGTAAGTTTCACGGGTATGTTTTACGGGTATGTTTCACGGGTGACGTTTCACGGGTCTAGGTTTCACTGGTAAGTTTCACGGGTCAAGGTTTCACGGGTAAGTTTCACGGGTAAGTTTCACGGGTATGTTTCACGGGTGACGTTTCACGGGTCTAGGTTTCACTGGTAAGTTTCACGGGTCAAGGTTTCACGGGTAAGTTTCACGGGTAAGTTACACGGGTATGTTTCACGGGTGACGTTTTACGGGTCTAGGTTTCACTGGTAAGTTTCACGGGTCAAGGTTTCACGGGTAAGTTTCACGGGTAAGTTTCACGGGTATGTTTCACGGGTGACGTTTCACGGGTCTAGGTTTCACTGGTAAGTTTCACGGGTCAAGGTTTTACGGGTAAGTTTCACGGGTAAGTTTCACGGGTATGTTTCACGGGTGACGTTTCACGGGTCTAGGTTTCACTGGTAAGTTTCACGAGTCAAGGATTCACGGGTAAGTTTCACGGGTAAGTTTTACGGGTAAGTTTCACGGGTGACGTTTCACGGGTCTAGGTTTCACTGGTAAGTTTCACGGGTCAAGGTTTCACGGGTAAGTTTCACGGGTATGTTTCACGGGTGACGTTTCACGGGTCTAGGTTTCACTGGAAAGTTTCACGGGTCAAGGTTTCACGGGTAAGTTTCACGGGTAAGTTTTACGGGTATGATTTACAGGTGACGTTTCACGGGTCTAGGTTTCACTGGTAAGTTTCACGGGTCAAGGTTTCACGGGTAAGTTTCACGGGTGACGTTTCACGGGTATGTTTTACGGGTGACGTTTCACGGGTCTAGGTTTCACTGGTAAGTTTCACGGGTCAAGGTTTCACGGGTAAGTTTCACGGGTAAGTTTCACGGGTATGTTTCACGGGTGACGTTTCACGGGTCTAGGTTTCACTGGAAAGTTTCACGGGTCAAGGTTTTACGGGTAAGTTTCACGGGTCTAGATTTCACTGGTAAGTTTCACGGGTCAAGGTTTCACTGGTAAGTTTAACGGGTCAAGGTTTCACGGGTAAGTTTTACGAGTAAGTTTCACGGGTATGTTTTACGGGTATGTTTCACGGGTGACGTTTCACGGGTCTAGGTTTCACTGGTAAGTTTCACGGGTCAAGGTTTCACGGGTAAGTTTCACGGGTAAGTTTCACGGGTATGTTTCACGGGTGACGTTTCACGGGTCTAGGTTTCACTGGTAAGTTTCACGGGTCAAGGTTTCACGGGTAAGTTTCACGGGTAAGTTACACGGGTATGTTTTACGGGTGACGTTTCACGGGTCTAGGTTTCACTGGTAAGTTTCACGGGTCAAGGTTTCACGGGTAAGTTTCACGGGTAAGTTTCACGGGTATGTTTCACGGGTGACGTTTCACGGGTCTAGGTTTCACTGGTAAGTTTCACGGGTCAAGGTTTCACGGGTAAGTTTCACGGGTAAGTTTCACGGGTATGTTTCACGGGTGACGTTTCACGGGTCTAGGTTTCACTGGTAAGTTTCACGAGTCAAGGATTCACGGGTAAGTTTCACGGGTAAGTTTTACGGGTAAGTTTCACGGGTGACGTTTCACGGGTCTAGGTTTCACTGGTAAGTTTCACGGGTCAAGGTTTCACGGGTAAGTTTCACGGGTATGTTTCACGGGTGACGTTTCACGGGTCTAGGTTTCACTGGAAAGTTTCACGGGTCAAGGTTTCACGGGTAAGTTTCACGGGTAAGTTTTACGGGTATGATTTACAGGTGACGTTTCACGGGTCTAGGTTTCACTGGTAAGTTTCACGGGTCAAGGTTTCACGGGTAAGTTTCACGGGTGACGTTTCACGGGTATGTTTTACGGGTGACGTTTCACGGGTCTAGGTTTCACTGGTAAGTTTCACGGGTCAAGGTTTCACGGGTAAGTTTCACGGGTAAGTTTTACGGGTATGTTTCACGGGTGACGTTTCACGGGTCTAGGTTTCACTGGTAAGTTTCACGGGTCAAGGTTTTACGGGTAAGTTTCACGGGTCTAGATTTCACTGGTAAGTTTCACGGGTCAAGGTTTCACTGGTAAGTTTCACGGGTAAGTTTCACGGGTTTGTTTCACGGGTTACGTTTCACGGGTCTAGGTTTCACTGGAAAGTTTCACGGGTCAAGGTTTCACGGGTAAGTTTCACGGGTAAGTTTCACGGGTATGTTTCACGGGTGACGTTTCACGGGTCTAGGTTTCACTGGTAAGTTTCACGGGTCAAGGTTTCACGGGTATGTTTCACGGGTGACGTTTCACGGGTCTAGGTTTCACTGGTAAGTTTCACGGGTCAAGGTTTCACGGGTAAGTTTCACGGGTAAGTTTCACGGGTAAGTTTCACGGGTATGTTTCACGGGTGACGTTTCACGGGTCTAGGTTTCACTGGTAAGTTTCACGGGTCAAGGTTTCACGGGTAAGTTTCACGGGTAAGTTTCACGGGTATGTTTCACGGGTATGTTTCACGGGTGACGTTTCACGGGTCTAGGTTTCACTGGTAAGTTTCACGGGTCAAGGTTTCACGGGTAAGTTTCACGGGTAAGTTTCACGGGTATGTTTCACGGGTGACGTTTCACGGGTCTAGGTTTCACTGGTAAGTTTCACCGGTCAAGGTTTCACGGGTAAGTTTCACGGGTAAGTTTCACGGGTATGTTTCACGGGTGACGTTTCACGGGTCTAGGTTTCACTGGTAAGTTTCACGGGTCAAGGTTTCACGAGTAAGTTTCACGGGTAAGTTTCACGAGTATGTTTCACGGGTATGTTTCACGGGTGACGTTTCACGGGTCTAGGTTTCACTGGTAAGTTTCACGGGTCAAGGTTTCACGGGTAAGTTTCACGGGTAAGTTTCACGGGTATGTTTCACGGGTGACGTTTCACGGGTCTAGGTTTCACTGGTAAGTTTCACGGGTCAAGGTTTCACGGGTAAGTTTCACAGGTAAGTTTCACGGGTAAGTTTCACGGGTAAGTTTCACGGGTGACGTTTCACGGGTCTAGGTTTCACTGGTAAGTTTCACGGGTCAAGGTTTCACGGGTAAGTTTCACGGGTAAGTTTCACGGGTGACGTTTCACATGTCTAGGTTTCACTGGTAAGTTTCACGGGTCAAGGTTTCACGGGTAAGTTTCACGGGTAAGTTTCACGGGTATGTTTCACGGGTGACGTTTCACGGGTCTTGGTTTAACTGGTAAGTTTCACGGGTCAAGGTTTCTCGGGTAAGTTTCACGGGTAAGTTTCACAGGTATGTTTCACGGGTGACGTTTCACGGGTCTAGGTTTCACTGGTAAGTTTCACGGGTCAAGGTTTCACGGGTAAGTTTCACGGGTAAGTTTCACGGGTATGTTTCACGGGTGACGTTTCACGGGTCTAGGTTTCACTGGTAAGTTTCACGGGTCAAGGTTTTACGGGTAAGTTTCACGGGTAAGTTTCACGGGTATCTTTCACGGGTGACGTTTCACGGGTCTAGGTTTCACTGGTAAGTTTCACGAGTCAATTTTTCACGGGTAAGTTTCACGGGTAAGTTTTACGGGTAAGTTTCACGGGTGACGTTTTACGGGTGACGTTTCACGGGTCTAGGTTTCATTGGTAAGTTTCACGGGTCAAGGTTTCACGGGTAAGTTTCACGGGTAAGTTTCACGGGTATGTTTCACGGGTGACGTTTCACGGGTCTAGGTTTCACTGGTAAGTTTCACGGGTCAAGGTTTCACGGGTAAGTTTCACGGGTAAGTTTCACGGGTAAGTTTTACGGGTATGTTTCACGGGTAACGTTTCACGGGTCTAGGTTTCACTGGTAAGTTTAACGGGTCAAGGTTTCACGGGTAAGTTTTACGGGTAAGTTTCACGGGTATGTTTTACGGGTATGTTTCACGGGTGACGTTTCACGGGTCTAGGTTTCACTGGTAAGTTTCACGGGTCAAGGTTTCACGGGTAAGTTTCACGGGTAAGTTTCACGGGTATGTTTCACGGGTGACGTTTCACGGGTCTAGGTTTCACTGGTAAGTTTCACGGGTCAAGGTTTCACGGGTAAGTTTCACGGGTAAGTTACACGGGTATGTTTCACGGGTGACGTTTCACGGGTCTAGGTTTCACTGGTAAGTTTCACGGGTCAAGGTTTCACGGGTAAGTTTCACGGGTAAGTTTCACGGGTATGTTTCACGGGTGACGTTTCACGGGTCTAGGTTTCACTGGTAAGTTTCACGGGTCAAGGTTTTACGGGTAAGTTTCACGGGTAAGTTTCACGGGTATGTTTCACGGGTGACGTTTCACGGGTCTAGGTTTCACTGGTAAGTTTCACGAGTCAAGGATTCACGGGTAAGTTTCACGGGTAAGTTTTACGGGTAAGTTTCACGGGTGACGTTTCACGGGTCTAGGTTTCACTGGTAAGTTTCACGGGTCAAGGTTTCACGGGTAAGTTTCACGGGTATGTTTCACGGGTGACGTTTCACGGGTCTAGGTTTCACTGGAAAGTTTCACGGGTCAAGGTTTCACGGGTAAGTTTCACGGGTAAGTTTTACGGGTATGATTTACAGGTGACGTTTCACGGGTCTAGGTTTCACTGGTAAGTTTCACGGGTCAAGGTTTCACGGGTAAGTTTCACGGGTGACGTTTCACGGGTATGTTTTACGGGTGACGTTTCACGGGTCTAGGTTTCACTGGTAAGTTTCACGGGTCAAGGTTTCACGGGTAAGTTTCACGGGTAAGTTTCACGGGTATGTTTCACGGGTAACGTTTCACGGGTCTAGGTTTCACTGGTAAGTTTCACGGGTCAAGGTTTTACGGGTAAGTTTCACGGGTCTAGATTTCACTGGTAAGTTTCACGGGTCAAGGTTTCACTGGTAAGTTTCACGGGTAAGTTTTACGGGTTTGTTTCACGGGTTACGTTTCACGGGTCTAGGTTTCACTGGAAAGTTTCACGGGTCAAGGTTTCACGGGTAAGTTTCACGGGTAAGTTTCACGGGTATGTTTCACGGGTGACGTTTCACGGGTCTAGGTTTCACTGGTAAGTTTCACGGGTCAAGGTTTCACGGGTAAGTTTCACGGGTAAGTTTCACGGGTATGTTTCACGGGTGACGTTTCACGGGTCTAGGTTTCACTGGTAAGTTTCACGGGTCAAGGTTTCACGGGTAAGTTTCACGGGTAAGTTTCACGGGTAAGTTTCACGGGTATGTTTCACGGGTGACGTTTCACGGGTCTAGGTTTCACTGGTAAGTTTCACGGGTCAAGGTTTCACGGGTAAGTTTCACGGGTAAGTTTCACGGGTATGTTTCACGGGTATGTTTCACGGGTGACGTTTCACGGGTCTAGGTTTCACTGGTAAGTTTCACGGGTCAAGGTTTCACGGGTAAGTTTCACGGGTAAGTTTCACGGGTATGTTTCACGGGTGACGTTTCACGGGTCTAGGTTTCACTGGTAAGTTTTACGGGTCAAGGTTTCACGGGTAAGTTTCACGGGTATGTTTCACGGGTATGTTTCACGGGTGACGTTTCACGGGTCTAGGTTTCACTGGTAAGTTTCACGGGTCAAGGTTTCACGGGTAAGTTTCACGGGTAAGTTTCACGGGTATGTTTCACGGGTGACGTTTCACGGGTCTAGGTTTCACTGGTAAGTTTCACGGGTCAAGGTTTCACGAGTAAGTTTCACGGGTAAGTTTCACGAGTATGTTTCACGGGTATGTTTCACGGGTGACGTTTCACGGGTCTAGGTTTCACTGGTAAGTTTCACGGGTCAAGGTTTCACGGGTAAGTTTCACGGGTAAGTTTCACGGGTATGTTTCACGGGTGACGTTTCACGGGTCTAGGTTTCACTGGTAAGTTTCACGGGTCAAGGTTTCACGGGTAAGTTTCACGGGTAAGTTTCACGGGTATGTTTCACGGGTGACGTTTCACGGGTCTAGGTTTCACTGGAAAGTTTCACGGGTCAAGGTTTCACGGGTAAGTTTCACGGGTAAGTTTTACGGGTATGTTTTACAGGTGACGTTTCACGGGTCTAGGTTTCACTGGTAAGTTTCACGGGTCAAGGTTTCACGGGTAAGTTTCACGGGTAAGTTTCACGGGTATTTTTCGCGGGTGACGTTTCACGGGTCTAGGTTTCACTGGTAAGTTTCACGGGTCAAGGTTTCACGGGTAAGTTTCACGGGTGACGTTTCACGGGTCTATTTTTCACAGGTAAGTTTCACTGGTCAAGGTTTCACGGGTAAGTGTCACGTGTAAGTTTCACGGGTAAGTTTCACGGGTGACGTTTCACGGGTCTAGGTTTCACTGGTAAGTTTCACGGGTCAAGGTTTCACGGTTAAGTTTCACGGGTAAGTTTCACGGGTAAGTTTCACGGGTAAGTTTCACGGGTAAGTTTCACGGGTGACGTTTCACGGGTCTAGGTTTCACTGGTAAGTTTCACGGGTCAAGGTTTCACGGGTAAGTTTCACGGGTAAGTTTCACGGGTGACGTTTCACGGGTCTAGGTTTCACTGGTAAGTTTCACGGGTCAAGGTTTCACGGGTAAGTTTCACGGGTATGTTTCACGGGTGACGTTTCACGGGTCTTGGTTTAACTGGTAAGTTTCACGGGTCAAGGTTTCACGGGTAAGTTTCACGGGTAAGTTTCACGGGTATGTTTCACGGGTGACGTTTCACGGGTCTAGGTTTCACTGGTAAGTTTCACGGGTCAAGGTTTCACGGGTAAGTTTCACGGGTAAGTTTCACGGGTATGTTTCACGGGTGACGTTTCACGGGTCTAGGTTTCACTGGTAAGTTTCACGGGTCAAGGTTTTACGGGTAAGTTTCACGGGTAAGTTTCACGGGTATGTTTCACGGGTGACGTTTCACGGGTCTAGGTTTCACTGGTAAGTTTCACGAGTCAATTTTTCACGGGTAAGTTTCACGGGTAAGTTTTACGGGTAAGTTTCACGGGTGACGTTTTACGGGTGACGTTTCACGGGTCTAGGTTTCATTGGTAAGTTTCACGGGTCAAGGTTTCACGGGTAAGTTTCACGGGTAAGTTTCACGGGTATGTTTCACGGGTGACGTTTCACGGGTCTAGGTTTCACTGGTAAGTTTCACGGGTCAAGGTTTTACGGGTAAGTTTCACGGGTAAGTTTCACGGGTATGTTTCACGGGTGACGTTTCACGGGTCTAGGTTTCACTGGTAAGTTTAACGGGTCAAGGTTTCACGGGTAAGTTTTACGGGTAAGTTTCACGGGTATGTTTTACGGGTATGTTTCACGGGTGACGTTTCACGGGTCTAGGTTTCACTGGTAAGTTTCACGGGTCAAGGTTTCACGGGTAAGTTTCACGGGTAAGTTTCACGGGTATGTTTCACGGGTGACGTTTCACGGGTCTAGGTTTCACTGGTAAGTTTCACGGGTCAAGGTTTCACGGGTAAGTTTCACGGGTATGTTTCACGGGTGACGTTTCACGGGTCTAGGTTTCACTGGAAAGTTTCACGGGTCAAGGTTTCACGGGTAAGTTTCACGGGTAAGTTTTACGGGTATGTTTTACAGGTGACGTTTCACGGGTCTAGGTTTCACTGGTAAATTTCACGGGTCAAGGTTTCACGGGTAAGTTTCACGGGTGACGTTTCACGGGTATGTTTTACGGGTGACGTTTCACGGGTCTAGGTTTCACTGGTAAGTTTCACGGGTCAAGGTTTCACGGGTAAGTTTCACGGGTAAGTTTCACGGGTATGTTTCACGGGTGACGTTTCACGGGTCTAGGTTTCACTGGTAAGTTTCACGGGTCAAGGTTTTACGGGTAAGTTTCACGGGTCTAGATTTCACTGGTAAGTTTCACGGGTCAAGGTTTCACGGGTAAGTTTCACGGGTAAGTTTCACGGGTTTGTTTCACGGGTGACGTTTCACGGGTCTAGGTTTCACTGGAAAGTTTCACGGGTCAAGGTTTCACGGGTAAGTTTCACGGGTAAGTTTCACGGGTATGTTTCACGGGTGACGTTTCACGGGTCTAGGTTTCACTGGTAAGTTTCACGGGTCAAGGTTTCACGGGTAAGTTTCACGGGTAAGTTTCACGGGTAAGTTTCACGGGTATGTTTCACGGGTGACGTTTCACGGGTCTAGGTTTCACTGATAAGTTTCACGGGTCAAGGTTTCACGGGTAAGTTTCACGGGTAAGTTTCACGGGTCAAGGTTTCACGGGTAAGTTTCACGGGTAAGTTTCACGGGTATGTTTCACAGGTATGTTTCACGGGTGACGTTTCACGGGTCTAGGTTTCACTGGTAAGTTTCACGGGTCAAGGTTTCACGGGTAAGTTTCACGGGTAAGTTTCACGGGTATGTTTCACGGGTGACGTTTCACGGGTCTAGGTTTCACTGGTAAGTTTTACGGGTCAAGGTTTCACGGGTAAGTTTCACGGGTATGTTTCACGGGTATGTTTCACGGGTGACGTTTCACGGGTCTAGGTTTCACTGGTAAGTTTCACGGGTCAAGGTTACACGGGTAAGTTTCACGGGTAAGTTTCACGGGTATGTTTCACGGGTGACGTTTCACGGGTCTAGGTTTCACTGGTAAGTTTCACGGGTCAAGGTTTCACGGGTAAGTTTCACGGGTAAGTTTCACGGGTATGTTTCACGGGTATGTTTCACGGGTGACGTTTCACGGGTCTAGGTTTCACTGGTAAGTTTCACGGGTCAAGGTTTCACGGGTAAGTTTCACGGGTAAGTTTCACGGGTATGTTTCACGGGTGACGTTTCACGGGTCTAGGTTTCACTGGTAAGTTTCACGGGTCAAGGTTTCACGGGTAAGTTTCACGGGTAAGTTTCACGGGTATGTTTCACGGGTGACGTTTCACGGGTCTAGGTTTCACTGGTAAGTTTCACGGGTCAAGGTTTCACGGGTAAGTTTCACGGGTAAGTTTCACGGGTGACGTTTCACGGGTCTAGGTTTCACTGGTAAGTTTCACGGGTCAAGGTTTCAAGGGTAAGTTTTACGGGTAAGTTTCACGGATATGTTTCACGGGTGACGTTTCACGGGTCTAAGTTTCACTGGAAAGTTTCACGGGTCAAGGTTTCACGGGTAAGTTTCACGGGTAAGTTTTACGGGTATGTTTTACAGGTGACGTTTCACGGGTCTAGGTTTCACTGGTAAGTTTCACGGGTCAAGGTTTCACGGGTAAGTTTCACGGGTAAGTTTCACGGGTATGTTTCGCGGGTGACGTTTCACGGGTCTAGGTTTCACTGGTAAGTTTCACGGGTCAAGGTTTCACGGGTAAGTTTCACGGGTGACGTTTCACGGGTCTATTTTTCACTGGTAAGTTTCACGGGTCAAGGTTTCACGGGTAAGTGTCACGTGTAAGTTTCACGGGTAAGTTTCACGGGTGACGTTTCACGGGTCTAGGTTTCACTGGTAAGTTTCACGGGTCAAGGTTTCACGGGTAAGTTTCACGGGTAAGTTTCACGGGTAAGTTTCACGGGTAAGTTTCACGGGTGACGTTTCACGGGTCTAGGTTTCACTGGTAAGTTTCACGGGTCAAGGTTTCACGGGTAAGTTTCACGGGTAAGTTTCACGGGTGACGTTTCACGGGTCTAGGTTTCACTGGTAAGTTTCACGGGTCAAGGTTTCACGGGTAAGTTTCACGGGTAAGTTTCACGGGTATGTTTCACGGGTGACGTTTCACGGGTCTTGGTTTAACTGGTAAGTTTCACGGGTCAAGGTTTCACGGGTAAGTTTCACGGGTAAGTTTCACGGGTATGTTTCACGGGTGACGTTTCACGGGTCTAGGTTTCACTGGTAAGTTTCACGGGTCAAGGTTTCACGGGTAAGTTTCACGGGTAAGTTTCACGGGTAAGTTTCACGGGTGACGTTTCACGGGTCTAGGTTTCACTGGTAAGTTTCACGGGTCAAGGTTTCACGAGTAAGTTTCACGGGTAAGTTTCACGAGTATGTTTCACGGGTATGTTTCACGGGTGACGTTTCACGGGTCTAGGTTTCACTGGTAAGTTTCACGGGTCAAGGTTTCACGGGTAAGTTTCACGGGTAAGTTTCACGGGTATGTTTCACGGGTGACGTTTCACGGGTCTAGGTTTCACTGGTAAGTTTCACGGGTCAAGGTTTCACGGGTAAGTTTCACGGGTAAGTTTCACGGGTATGTTTCACGGGTGACGTTTCACGGGTCTAGGTTTCACTGGTAAGTTTCACGGGTCAAGGTTTCACGGGTAAGTTTCACGGGTAAGTTTCACGGGTGACGTTTCACGGGTCTAGGTTTCACTGGTAAGTTTCACGGGTCAAGGTTTCAAGGGTAAGTTTTACGGGTAAGTTTCACGGATATGTTTCACGGGTGACGTTTCACGGGTCTAGGTTTCACTGGAAAGTTTCACGGGTCAAGGTTTCACGGGTAAGTTTCACGGGTAAGTTTTACGGGTATGTTTTACAGGTGACGTTTCACGGGTCTAGGTTTCACTGGTAAGTTTCACGGGTCAAGGTTTCACGGGTAAGTTTCACGGGTAAGTTTCACGGGTATTTTTCGCGGGTGACGTTTCACGGGTCTAGGTTTCACTGGTAAGTTTCACGGGTCAAGGTTTCACGGGTAAGTTTCACGGGTGACGTTTCACGGGTCTATTTTTCACTGGTAAGTTTCACGGGTCAAGGTTTCACGGGTAAGTGTCACGTGTAAGTTTCACGGGTAAGTTTCACGGGTGACGTTTCACGGGTCTAGGTTTCACTGGTAAGTTTCACGGGTCAAGGTTTCACGGGTAAGTTTCACGGGTAAGTTTCACGGGTAAGTTTCACGGGTAAGTTTCACGGGTAAGTTTCACGGGTGACGTTTCACGGGTCTAGGTTTCACTGGTAAGTTTCACGGGTCAAGGTTTCACGGGTAAGTTTCACGGGTAAGTTTCACGGGTGACGTTTCACGGGTCTAGGTTTCACGGGTAAGTTTCACGGGTATGTTTCACGGGTGACGTTTCACGGGTCTTGGTTTAACTGGTAAGTTTCACGGGTCAAGGTTTCACGGGTAAGTTTCACGGGTAAGTTTCACGGGTATGTTTCACGGGTGACGTTTCACGGGTCTAGGTTTCACTGGTAAGTTTCACGGGTCAAGGTTTCACGGGTAAGTTTCACGGGTAAGTTTCACGGGTATGTTTCACGGGTGACGTTTCACGGGTCTAGGTTTCACTGGTAAGTTTCACGGGTCAAGGTTTTACGGGTAAGTTTCACGGGTAAGTTTCACGGGTATGTTTCACGGGTGACGTTTCACGGGTCTAGGTTTCACTGGTAAGTTTCACGAGTCAATTTTTCACGGGTAAGTTTCACGGGTAAGTTTTACGGGTAAGTTTCACGGGTGACGTTTTACGGGTGACGTTTCACGGGTCTAGGTTTCATTGGTAAGTTTCACGGGTCAAGGTTTCACGGGTAAGTTTCACGGGTAAGTTTCACGGGTATGTTTCACGGGTGACGTTTCACGGGTCTAGGTTTCACTGGTAAGTTTCACGGGTCAAGGTTTCACGGGTAAGTTTCACGGGTAAGTTTCACGGGTATGTTTCACGGGTGACGTTTCACGGGTCTAGGTTTCACTGGTAAGTTTAACGGGTCAAGGTTTCACGGGTAAGTTTTACGGGTAAGTTTCACGGGTATGTTTTACGGGTATGTTTCACGGGTGACGTTTCACGGGTCTAGGTTTCACTGGTAAGTTTCACGGGTCAAGGTTTCACGGGTAAGTTTCACGGGTAAGTTTCACGGGTATGTTTCACGGGTGACGTTTCACGGGTCTAGGTTTCACTGGTAAGTTTCACGGGTCAAGGTTTCACGGGTAAGTTTCACGGGTATGTTTCACGGGTGACGTTTCACGGGTCTAGGTTTCACTGGAAAGTTTCACGGGTCAAGGTTTCACGGGTAAGTTTCACGGGTAAGTTTTACGGGTATGTTTTACAGGTGACGTTTCACGGGTCTAGGTTTCACTGGTAAATTTCACGGGTCAAGGTTTCACGGGTAAGTTTCACGGGTGACGTTTCACGGGTATGTTTTACGGGTGACGTTTCACGGGTCTAGGTTTCACTGGTAAGTTTCACGGGTCAAGGTTTCACGGGTAAGTTTCACGGGTAAGTTTCACGGGTATGTTTCACGGGTGACGTTTCACGGGTCTAGGTTTCACTGGTAAGTTTCACGGGTCAAGGTTTTACGGGTAAGTTTCACGGGTCTAGATTTCACTGGTAAGTTTCACGGGTCAAGGTTTCACGGGTAAGTTTCACGGGTAAGTTTCACGGGTTTGTTTCACGGGTGACGTTTCACGGGTCTAGGTTTCACTGGAAAGTTTCACGGGTCAAGGTTTCACGGGTAAGTTTCACGGGTAAGTTTCACGGGTATGTTTCACGGGTGACGTTTCACGGGTCTAGGTTTCACTGGTAAGTTTCACGGGTCAAGGTTTCACGGGTAAGTTTCACGGGTAAGTTTCACGGGTATGTTTCACGGGTGACGTTTCACGGGTCTAGGTTTCACTGATAAGTTTCACGGGTCAAGGTTTCACGGGTAAGTTTCACGGGTAAGTTTCACGGGTCAAGGTTTCACGGGTAAGTTTCACGGGTAAGTTTCACGGGTATGTTTCACAGGTATGTTTCACGGGTGACGTTTCACGGGTCTAGGTTTCACTGGTAAGTTTCACGGGTCAAGGTTTCACGGGTAAGTTTCACGGGTAAGTTTCACGGGTATGTTTCACGGGTGACGTTTCACGGGTCTAGGTTTCACTGGTAAGTTTTACGGGTCAAGGTTTCACGGGTAAGTTTCACGGGTATGTTTCACGGGTATGTTTCACGGGTGACGTTTCACGGGTCTAGGTTTCACTGGTAAGTTTCACGGGTCAAGGTTACACGGGTAAGTTTCACGGGTAAGTTTCACGGGTATGTTTCACGGGTGACGTTTCACGGGTCTAGGTTTCACTGGTAAGTTTCACGGGTCAAGGTTTCACGGGTAAGTTTCACGGGTAAGTTTCACGGGTATGTTTCACGGGTATGTTTCACGGGTGACGTTTCACGGGTCTAGGTTTCACTGGTAAGTTTCACGGGTCAAGGTTTCACGGGTAAGTTTCACGGGTAAGTTTCACGGGTATGTTTCACGGGTGACGTTTCACGGGTCTAGGTTTCACTGGTAAGTTTCACGGGTCAAGGTTTCACGGGTAAGTTTCACGGGTAAGTTTCACGGGTATGTTTCACGGGTGACGTTTCACGGGTCTAGGTTTCACTGGTAAGTTTCACGGGTCAAGGTTTCACGGGTAAGTTTCACGGGTAAGTTTCACGGGTGACGTTTCACGGGTCTAGGTTTCACTGGTAAGTTTCACGGGTCAAGGTTTCAAGGGTAAGTTTTACGGGTAAGTTTCACGGATATGTTTCACGGGTGACGTTTCACGGGTCTAAGTTTCACTGGAAAGTTTCACGGGTCAAGGTTTCACGGGTAAGTTTCACGGGTAAGTTTTACGGGTATGTTTTACAGGTGACGTTTCACGGGTCTAGGTTTCACTGGTAAGTTTCACGGGTCAAGGTTTCACGGGTAAGTTTCACGGGTAAGTTTCACGGGTATGTTTCGCGGGTGACGTTTCACGGGTCTAGGTTTCACTGGTAAGTTTCACGGGTCAAGGTTTCACGGGTAAGTTTCACGGGTGACGTTTCACGGGTCTATTTTTCACTGGTAAGTTTCACGGGTCAAGGTTTCACGGGTAAGTGTCACGTGTAAGTTTCACGGGTAAGTTTCACGGGTGACGTTTCACGGGTCTAGGTTTCACTGGTAAGTTTCACGGGTCAAGGTTTCACGGGTAAGTTTCACGGGTAAGTTTCACGGGTAAGTTTCACGGGTAAGTTTCACGGGTGACGTTTCACGGGTCTAGGTTTCACTGGTAAGTTTCACGGGTCAAGGTTTCACGGGTAAGTTTCACGGGTAAGTTTCACGGGTGACGTTTCACGGGTCTAGGTTTCACTGGTAAGTTTCACGGGTCAAGGTTTCACGGGTAAGTTTCACGGGTAAGTTTCACGGGTATGTTTCACGGGTGACGTTTCACGGGTCTTGGTTTAACTGGTAAGTTTCACGGGTCAAGGTTTCACGGGTAAGTTTCACGGGTAAGTTTCACGGGTATGTTTCACGGGTGACGTTTCACGGGTCTAGGTTTCACTGGTAAGTTTCACGGGTCAAGGTTTCACGGGTAAGTTTCACGGGTAAGTTTCACGGGTAAGTTTCACGGGTATGTTTCACGGGTGACGTTTCACGGGTCTAGGTTTCACTGGTAAGTTTCACGGGTCAAGGTTTTACGGGTAAGTTTCACGGGTCTAGGTTTCACTTGTAAGTTTCACGGGTCAAGGTTTCACGGGTAAGTTTCACGGGTAAGTTTCACGGGTATGTTTCACGGGTGACGTTTCACGGGTCTAGGTTTCACTGGTAAGTTTCACGGGTCAAGGTTTCACGGGTAAGTTTCACGGGTAAGTTTCACGGGTTTGTTTCACGGGTGACGTTTCACGGGTCTAGGTTTCACTGGAAAGTTTCACGGGTCAAGGTTTCACGGGTAAGTTTCACGGGTAAGTTTCACGGGTATGTTTCACGGGTGACGTTTCACGGGTCTAGGTTTCACTGGTAAGTTTCACGGGTCAAGGTTTCACGGGTAAGTTTCACGGGTAAGTTTCACGGGTATGTTTCACGGGTGACGTTTCACGGGTCTAGGTTTCACTGATAAGTTTCACGGGTCAAGGTTTCACGGGTAAGTTTCACGGGTAAGTTTCACGGGTCAAGGTTTCACGGGTAAGTTTCACGGGTAAGTTTCACGGGTATGTTTCACAGGTATGTTTCACGGGTGACGTTTCACGGGTCTAGGTTTTACTGGTAAGTTTCACGGGTCAAGGTTTCACGGGTAAGTTTCACGGGTAAGTTTCACGGGTATGTTTCACGGGTGACGTTTCACGGGTCTAGGTTTCACTGGTAAGTTTTACGGGTCAAGGTTTCACGGGTAAGTTTCACGGGTATGTTTCACGGGTATGTTTCACGGGTGACGTTTCACGGGTCTAGGTTTCACTGGTAAGTTTCACGGGTCAAGGTTACACGGGTAAGTTTCACGGGTAAGTTTCACGGGTATGTTTCACGGGTGACGTTTCACGGGTCTAGGTTTCACTGGTAAGTTTCACGGGTCAAGGTTTCACGGGTAAGTTTCACGGGTAAGTTTCACGGGTATGTTTCACGGGTATGTTTCACGGGTGACGTTTCACGGGTCTAGGTTTCACTGGTAAGTTTCACGGGTCAAGGTTTCACGGGTAAGTTTCACGGGTAAGTTTCACGGGTATGTTTCACGGGTGACGTTTCACGGGTCTAGGTTTCACTGGTAAGTTTCACGGGTCAAGGTTTCACGGGTAAGTTTCACGGGTAAGTTTCACGGGTATGTTTCACGGGTGACGTTTCACGGGTCTAGGTTTCACTGGTAAGTTTCACGGGTCAAGGTTTCACGGGTAAGTTTCACGGGTAAGTTTCACGGGTGACGTTTCACGGGTCTAGGTTTCACTGGTAAGTTTCACGGGTCAAGGTTTCAAGGGTAAGTTTTACGGGTAAGTTTCACGGATATGTTTCACGGGTGACGTTTCACGGGTCTAAGTTTCACTGGAAAGTTTCACGGGTCAAGGTTTCACGGGTAAGTTTCACGGGTAAGTTTTACGGGTATGTTTTACAGGTGACGTTTCACGGGTCTAGGTTTCACTGGTAAGTTTCACGGGTCAAGGTTTCACGGGTAAGTTTCACGGGTAAGTTTCACGGGTATGTTTCGCGGGTGACGTTTCACGGGTCTAGGTTTCACTGGTAAGTTTCACGGGTCAAGGTTTCACGGGTAAGTTTCACGGGTGACGTTTCACGGGTCTATTTTTCACTGGTAAGTTTCACGGGTCAAGGTTTCACGGGTAAGTGTCACGTGTAAGTTTCACGGGTAAGTTTCACGGGTGACGTTTCACGGGTCTAGGTTTCACTGGTAAGTTTCACGGGTCAAGGTTTCACGGGTAAGTTTCACGGGTAAGTTTCACGGGTAAGTTTTACGGGTATGTTTTACAGGTGACGTTTCACGGGTCTAGGTTTCACTGGTAAGTTTCACGGGTCAAGGTTTCACGGGTAAGTTTCACGGGTAAGTTTCACGGGTATTTTTCGCGGGTGACGTTTCACGGGTCTAGGTTTCACTGGTAAGTTTCACGGGTCAAGGTTTCACGGGTAAGTTTCACGGGTGACGTTTCACGGGTCTATTTTTCACTGGTAAGTTTCACGGGTCAAGGTTTCACGGGTAAGTGTCACGTGTAAGTTTCACGGGTAAGTTTCACGGGTGACGTTTCACGGGTCTAGGTTTCACTGGTAAGTTTCACGGGTCAAGGTTTCACGGGTAAGTTTCACGGGTAAGTTTCACGGGTAAGTTTCACGGGTAAGTTTCACGGGTAAGTTTCACGGGTGACGTTTCACGGGTCTAGGTTTCACTGGTAAGTTTCACGGGTCAAGGTTTCACGGGTAAGTTTCACGGGTAAGTTTCACGGGTGACGTTTCACGGGTCTAGGTTTCACTGGTAAGTTTCACGGGTCAAGGTTTCACGGGTAAGTTTCACGGGTATGTTTCACGGGTGACGTTTCACGGGTCTTGGTTTAACTGGTAAGTTTCACGGGTCAAGGTTTCACGGGTAAGTTTCACGGGTAAGTTTCACGGGTATGTTTCACGGGTGACGTTTCACGGGTCTAGGTTTCACTGGTAAGTTTCACGGGTCAAGGTTTCACGGGTAAGTTTCACGGGTAAGTTTCACGGGTATGTTTCACGGGTGACGTTTCACGGGTCTAGGTTTCACTGGTAAGTTTCACGGGTCAAGGTTTTACGGGTAAGTTTCACGGGTAAGTTTCACGGGTATGTTTCACGGGTGACGTTTCACGGGTCTAGGTTTCACTGGTAAGTTTCACGAGTCAATTTTTCACGGGTAAGTTTCACGGGTAAGTTTTACGGGTAAGTTTCACGGGTGACGTTTTACGGGTGACGTTTCACGGGTCTAGGTTTCATTGGTAAGTTTCACGGGTCAAGGTTTCACGGGTAAGTTTCACGGGTAAGTTTCACGGGTATGTTTCACGGGTGACGTTTCACGGGTCTAGGTTTCACTGGTAAGTTTCACGGGTCAAGGTTTCACGGGTAAGTTTCACGGGTAAGTTTCACGGGTATGTTTCACGGGTGACGTTTCACGGGTCTAGGTTTCACTGGTAAGTTTAACGGGTCAAGGTTTCACGGGTAAGTTTTACGGGTAAGTTTCACGGGTATGTTTTACGGGTATGTTTCACGGGTGACGTTTCACGGGTCTAGGTTTCACTGGTAAGTTTCACGGGTCAAGGTTTCACGGGTAAGTTTCACGGGTAAGTTTCACGGGTATGTTTCACGGGTGACGTTTCACGGGTCTAGGTTTCACTGGTAAGTTTCACGGGTCAAGGTTTCACGGGTAAGTTTCACGGGTATGTTTCACGGGTGACGTTTCACGGGTCTAGGTTTCACTGGAAAGTTTCACGGGTCAAGGTTTCACGGGTAAGTTTCACGGGTAAGTTTTACGGGTATGTTTTACAGGTGACGTTTCACGGGTCTAGGTTTCACTGGTAAATTTCACGGGTCAAGGTTTCACGGGTAAGTTTCACGGGTGACGTTTCACGGGTATGTTTTACGGGTGACGTTTCACGGGTCTAGGTTTCACTGGTAAGTTTCACGGGTCAAGGTTTCACGGGTAAGTTTCACGGGTAAGTTTCACGGGTATGTTTCACGGGTGACGTTTCACGGGTCTAGGTTTCACTGGTAAGTTTCACGGGTCAAGGTTTTACGGGTAAGTTTCACGGGTCTAGATTTCACTGGTAAGTTTCACGGGTCAAGGTTTCACGGGTAAGTTTCACGGGTAAGTTTCACGGGTTTGTTTCACGGGTGACGTTTCACGGGTCTAGGTTTCACTGGAAAGTTTCACGGGTCAAGGTTTCACGGGTAAGTTTCACGGGTAAGTTTCACGGGTATGTTTCACGGGTGACGTTTCACGGGTCTAGGTTTCACTGGTAAGTTTCACGGGTCAAGGTTTCACGGGTAAGTTTCACGGGTAAGTTTCACGGGTATGTTTCACGGGTGACGTTTCACGGGTCTAGGTTTCACTGATAAGTTTCACGGGTCAAGGTTTCACGGGTAAGTTTCACGGGTAAGTTTCACGGGTCAAGGTTTCACGGGTAAGTTTCACGGGTAAGTTTCACGGGTATGTTTCACAGGTATGTTTCACGGGTGACGTTTCACGGGTCTAGGTTTCACTGGTAAGTTTCACGGGTCAAGGTTTCACGGGTAAGTTTCACGGGTAAGTTTCACGGGTATGTTTCACGGGTGACGTTTCACGGGTCTAGGTTTCACTGGTAAGTTTTACGGGTCAAGGTTTCACGGGTAAGTTTCACGGGTATGTTTCACGGGTATGTTTCACGGGTGACGTTTCACGGGTCTAGGTTTCACTGGTAAGTTTCACGGGTCAAGGTTACACGGGTAAGTTTCACGGGTAAGTTTCACGGGTATGTTTCACGGGTGACGTTTCACGGGTCTAGGTTTCACTGGTAAGTTTCACGGGTCAAGGTTTCACGGGTAAGTTTCACGGGTAAGTTTCACGGGTATGTTTCACGGGTATGTTTCACGGGTGACGTTTCACGGGTCTAGGTTTCACTGGTAAGTTTCACGGGTCAAGGTTTCACGGGTAAGTTTCACGGGTAAGTTTCACGGGTATGTTTCACGGGTGACGTTTCACGGGTCTAGGTTTCACTGGTAAGTTTCACGGGTCAAGGTTTCACGGGTAAGTTTCACGGGTAAGTTTCACGGGTATGTTTCACGGGTGACGTTTCACGGGTCTAGGTTTCACTGGTAAGTTTCACGGGTCAAGGTTTCACGGGTAAGTTTCACGGGTAAGTTTCACGGGTGACGTTTCACGGGTCTAGGTTTCACTGGTAAGTTTCACGGGTCAAGGTTTCAAGGGTAAGTTTTACGGGTAAGTTTCACGGATATGTTTCACGGGTGACGTTTCACGGGTCTAAGTTTCACTGGAAAGTTTCACGGGTCAAGGTTTCACGGGTAAGTTTCACGGGTAAGTTTTACGGGTATGTTTTACAGGTGACGTTTCACGGGTCTAGGTTTCACTGGTAAGTTTCACGGGTCAAGGTTTCACGGGTAAGTTTCACGGGTAAGTTTCACGGGTATGTTTCGCGGGTGACGTTTCACGGGTCTAGGTTTCACTGGTAAGTTTCACGGGTCAAGGTTTCACGGGTAAGTTTCACGGGTGACGTTTCACGGGTCTATTTTTCACTGGTAAGTTTCACGGGTCAAGGTTTCACGGGTAAGTGTCACGTGTAAGTTTCACGGGTAAGTTTCACGGGTGACGTTTCACGGGTCTAGGTTTCACTGGTAAGTTTCACGGGTCAAGGTTTCACGGGTAAGTTTCACGGGTAAGTTTCACGGGTAAGTTTCACGGGTAAGTTTCACGGGTGACGTTTCACGGGTCTAGGTTTCACTGGTAAGTTTCACGGGTCAAGGTTTCACGGGTAAGTTTCACGGGTAAGTTTCACGGGTGACGTTTCACGGGTCTAGGTTTCACTGGTAAGTTTCACGGGTCAAGGTTTCACGGGTAAGTTTCACGGGTAAGTTTCACGGGTATGTTTCACGGGTGACGTTTCACGGGTCTTGGTTTAACTGGTAAGTTTCACGGGTCAAGGTTTCACGGGTAAGTTTCACGGGTAAGTTTCACGGGTATGTTTCACGGGTGACGTTTCACGGGTCTAGGTTTCACTGGTAAGTTTCACGGGTCAAGGTTTCACGGGTAAGTTTCACGGGTAAGTTTCACGGGTAAGTTTCACGGGTATGTTTCACGGGTGACGTTTCACGGGTCTAGGTTTCACTGGTAAGTTTCACGGGTCAAGGTTTTACGGGTAAGTTTCACGGGTCTAGGTTTCACTTGTAAGTTTCACGGGTCAAGGTTTCACGGGTAAGTTTCACGGGTAAGTTTCACGGGTATGTTTCACGGGTGACGTTTCACGGGTCTAGGTTTCACTGGTAAGTTTCACGGGTCAAGGTTTCACGGGTAAGTTTCACGGGTAAGTTTCACGGGTTTGTTTCACGGGTGACGTTTCACGGGTCTAGGTTTCACTGGAAAGTTTCACGGGTCAAGGTTTCACGGGTAAGTTTCACGGGTAAGTTTCACGGGTATGTTTCACGGGTGACGTTTCACGGGTCTAGGTTTCACTGGTAAGTTTCACGGGTCAAGGTTTCACGGGTAAGTTTCACGGGTAAGTTTCACGGGTATGTTTCACGGGTGACGTTTCACGGGTCTAGGTTTCACTGATAAGTTTCACGGGTCAAGGTTTCACGGGTAAGTTTCACGGGTAAGTTTCACGGGTCAAGGTTTCACGGGTAAGTTTCACGGGTAAGTTTCACGGGTATGTTTCACAGGTATGTTTCACGGGTGACGTTTCACGGGTCTAGGTTTTACTGGTAAGTTTCACGGGTCAAGGTTTCACGGGTAAGTTTCACGGGTAAGTTTCACGGGTATGTTTCACGGGTGACGTTTCACGGGTCTAGGTTTCACTGGTAAGTTTTACGGGTCAAGGTTTCACGGGTAAGTTTCACGGGTATGTTTCACGGGTATGTTTCACGGGTGACGTTTCACGGGTCTAGGTTTCACTGGTAAGTTTCACGGGTCAAGGTTACACGGGTAAGTTTCACGGGTAAGTTTCACGGGTATGTTTCACGGGTGACGTTTCACGGGTCTAGGTTTCACTGGTAAGTTTCACGGGTCAAGGTTTCACGGGTAAGTTTCACGGGTAAGTTTCACGGGTATGTTTCACGGGTATGTTTCACGGGTGACGTTTCACGGGTCTAGGTTTCACTGGTAAGTTTCACGGGTCAAGGTTTCACGGGTAAGTTTCACGGGTAAGTTTCACGGGTATGTTTCACGGGTGACGTTTCACGGGTCTAGGTTTCACTGGTAAGTTTCACGGGTCAAGGTTTCACGGGTAAGTTTCACGGGTAAGTTTCACGGGTATGTTTCACGGGTGACGTTTCACGGGTCTAGGTTTCACTGGTAAGTTTCACGGGTCAAGGTTTCACGGGTAAGTTTCACGGGTAAGTTTCACGGGTGACGTTTCACGGGTCTAGGTTTCACTGGTAAGTTTCACGGGTCAAGGTTTCAAGGGTAAGTTTTACGGGTAAGTTTCACGGATATGTTTCACGGGTGACGTTTCACGGGTCTAAGTTTCACTGGAAAGTTTCACGGGTCAAGGTTTCACGGGTAAGTTTCACGGGTAAGTTTTACGGGTATGTTTTACAGGTGACGTTTCACGGGTCTAGGTTTCACTGGTAAGTTTCACGGGTCAAGGTTTCACGGGTAAGTTTCACGGGTAAGTTTCACGGGTATGTTTCGCGGGTGACGTTTCACGGGTCTAGGTTTCACTGGTAAGTTTCACGGGTCAAGGTTTCACGGGTAAGTTTCACGGGTGACGTTTCACGGGTCTATTTTTCACTGGTAAGTTTCACGGGTCAAGGTTTCACGGGTAAGTGTCACGTGTAAGTTTCACGGGTAAGTTTCACGGGTGACGTTTCACGGGTCTAGGTTTCACTGGTAAGTTTCACGGGTCAAGGTTTCACGGGTAAGTTTCACGGGTAAGTTTCACGGGTAAGTTTCACGGGTAAGTTTCACGGGTGACGTTTCACGGGTCTAGGTTTCACTGGTAAGTTTCACGGGTCAAGGTTTCACGGGTAAGTTTCACGGGTAAGTTTCACGGGTGACGTTTCACGGGTCTAGGTTTCACTGGTAAGTTTCACGGGTCAAGGTTTCACGGGTAAGTTTCACGGGTAAGTTTCACGGGTATGTTTCACGGGTGACGTTTCACGGGTCTTGGTTTAACTGGTAAGTTTCACGGGTCAAGGTTTCACGGTTAAGTTTCACGGGTAAGTTTCACGGGTATGTTTCACGGGTGAAGTTTCACGGGTCTAGGTTTCACTGGTAAGTTTCACGGGTCAAGGTTTCACGGGTAAGTTTCACGGGTAAGTTTCACGGGTAAGTTTCACGGGTATGTTTCACGGGTGACGTTTCACGGGTCTAGGTTTCACTGGTAAGTTTCACGGGTCAAGGTTTTACGGGTAAGTTTCACGGGTCTAGGTTTCACTGGTAAGTTTCACGGGTCAAGGTTTCACGGGTAAGTTTCACGGGTAAGTTTCACGGGTGAAGTTTCACGGGTCTAGGTTTCACTGGTAAGTTTCACGGGTCAAGGTTTCACGGGTAAGTTTCACGGGTAAGTTTCACGGGTGACGTTTCACGGGTCTAGGTTTCACTGGTAAGTTTCACGGGTCAAGGTTTCACGGGTAAGTTTCACGGGTAAGTTTCACGGGTATGTTTCACGGGTGACGTTTCACGGGTCTTGGTTTAACTGGTAAGTTTCACGGGTCAAGGTTTCACGGGTAAGTTTCACGGGTAAGTTTCACGGGTATGTTTCACGGGTGACGTTTCACGGGTCTAGGTTTCACTGGTAAGTTTCACGGGTCAAGGTTTCACGGGTAAGTTTCACGGGTAAGTTTCACGGGTAAGTTTCACGGGTATGTTTCACGGGTGACGTTTCACGGGTCTAGGTTTCACTGGTAAGTTTCACGGGTCAAGGTTTTACGGGTAAGTTTCACGGGTCTAGGTTTCACTTGTAAGTTTCACGGGTCAAGGTTTCACGGGTAAGTTTCACGGGTAAGTTTCACGGGTATGTTTCACGGGTGACGTTTCACGGGTCTAGGTTTCACTGGTAAGTTTCACGGGTCAAGGTTTCACGGGTAAGTTTCACGGGTAAGTTTCACGGGTTTGTTTCACGGGTGACGTTTCACGGGTCTAGGTTTCACTGGAAAGTTTCACGGGTCAAGGTTTCACGGGTAAGTTTCACGGGTAAGTTTCACGGGTATGTTTCACGGGTGACGTTTCACGGGTCTAGGTTTCACTGGTAAGTTTCACGGGTCAAGGTTTCACGGGTAAGTTTCACGGGTAAGTTTCACGGGTATGTTTCACGGGTGACGTTTCACGGGTCTAGGTTTCACTGATAAGTTTCACGGGTCAAGGTTTCACGGGTAAGTTTCACGGGTAAGTTTCACGGGTCAAGGTTTCACGGGTAAGTTTCACGGGTAAGTTTCACGGGTATGTTTCACAGGTATGTTTCACGGGTGACGTTTCACGGGTCTAGGTTTTACTGGTAAGTTTCACGGGTCAAGGTTTCACGGGTAAGTTTCACGGGTAAGTTTCACGGGTATGTTTCACGGGTGACGTTTCACGGGTCTAGGTTTCACTGGTAAGTTTTACGGGTCAAGGTTTCACGGGTAAGTTTCACGGGTATGTTTCACGGGTATGTTTCACGGGTGACGTTTCACGGGTCTAGGTTTCACTGGTAAGTTTCACGGGTCAAGGTTACACGGGTAAGTTTCACGGGTAAGTTTCACGGGTATGTTTCACGGGTGACGTTTCACGGGTCTAGGTTTCACTGGTAAGTTTCACGGGTCAAGGTTTCACGGGTAAGTTTCACGGGTAAGTTTCACGGGTATGTTTCACGGGTATGTTTCACGGGTGACGTTTCACGGGTCTAGGTTTCACTGGTAAGTTTCACGGGTCAAGGTTTCACGGGTAAGTTTCACGGGTAAGTTTCACGGGTATGTTTCACGGGTGACGTTTCACGGGTCTAGGTTTCACTGGTAAGTTTCACGGGTCAAGGTTTCACGGGTAAGTTTCACGGGTAAGTTTCACGGGTATGTTTCACGGGTGACGTTTCACGGGTCTAGGTTTCACTGGTAAGTTTCACGGGTCAAGGTTTCACGGGTAAGTTTCACGGGTAAGTTTCACGGGTGACGTTTCACGGGTCTAGGTTTCACTGGTAAGTTTCACGGGTCAAGGTTTCAAGGGTAAGTTTTACGGGTAAGTTTCACGGATATGTTTCACGGGTGACGTTTCACGGGTCTAAGTTTCACTGGAAAGTTTCACGGGTCAAGGTTTCACGGGTAAGTTTCACGGGTAAGTTTTACGGGTATGTTTTACAGGTGACGTTTCACGGGTCTAGGTTTCACTGGTAAGTTTCACGGGTCAAGGTTTCACGGGTAAGTTTCACGGGTAAGTTTCACGGGTATGTTTCGCGGGTGACGTTTCACGGGTCTAGGTTTCACTGGTAAGTTTCACGGGTCAAGGTTTCACGGGTAAGTTTCACGGGTGACGTTTCACGGGTCTATTTTTCACTGGTAAGTTTCACGGGTCAAGGTTTCACGGGTAAGTGTCACGTGTAAGTTTCACGGGTAAGTTTCACGGGTGACGTTTCACGGGTCTAGGTTTCACTGGTAAGTTTCACGGGTCAAGGTTTCACGGGTAAGTTTCACGGGTAAGTTTCACGGGTAAGTTTCACGGGTAAGTTTCACGGGTGACGTTTCACGGGTCTAGGTTTCACTGGTAAGTTTCACGGGTCAAGGTTTCACGGGTAAGTTTCACGGGTAAGTTTCACGGGTGACGTTTCACGGGTCTAGGTTTCACTGGTAAGTTTCACGGGTCAAGGTTTCACGGGTAAGTTTCACGGGTAAGTTTCACGGGTATGTTTCACGGGTGACGTTTCACGGGTCTTGGTTTAACTGGTAAGTTTCACGGGTCAAGGTTTCACGGGTAAGTTTCACGGGTAAGTTTCACGGGTATGTTTCACGGGTGACGTTTCACGGGTCTAGGTTTCACTGGTAAGTTTCACGGGTCAAGGTTTCACGGGTAAGTTTCACGGGTAAGTTTCACGGGTAAGTTTCACGGGTATGTTTCACGGGTGACGTTTCACGGGTCTAGGTTTCACTGGTAAGTTTCACGGGTCAAGGTTTTACGGGTAAGTTTCACGGGTCTAGGTTTCACTGGTAAGTTTCACGGGTCAAGGTTTCACGGGTAAGTTTCACGGGTAAGTTTCACGGGTATGTTTCACGGGTGACGTTTCACGGGTCTAGGTTTCACTGGTAAGTTTCACGGGTCAAGGTTTCACGGGTAAGTTTTACGGGTAAGTTTCACGGGTGACGTTTCACGGGTCTAGGTTTCACTGGTAAGTTTCACGGGTCAAGGTTTCACGGGTAAGTTTCACGGGTAAGTTTCACGGGTATGTTTCACGGGTGACGTTTCACGGGTCTAGGTTTCACTGGAAAGTTTCACGGGTCAAGGTTTCACGGGTAAGTTTCAAGGGTAAGTTTCACGGGTAAGTTTTACGGGTATGTTTTACAGGTGACGTTTCACGGGTCTAGGTTTCACTGGTAAGTTTCACGGGTCAAGGTTTCACGGGTAAGTTTCACGGGTAAGTTTCACGGGTAAGTTTCACGGGTATGTTTCATGGGTGATGTTTCACGGGTCTAGGTTTCACTGGTAAGTTTCGCGGGTCAAGGTTTCACGGGTAAGTTTCACGGGTAAGTTTCACGGGTATGTTTCACGGGTGACGTTTCACGGGTCTAGGTTTCACTGGAAAGTTTCACGGGTCAAGGTTTCACGGGTAAGTTTCACGGGTAAGTTTTACGGGTATGTTTCACAGGTGACGTTTCACGGGTCTAGGTTTCACTGGTAAGTTTCACGGGTCAAGGTTTCACGGGTAAGTTTCACGGGTAAGTTTCACGGGTGACGTTTCACGGGTCTATTTTTCACTGGTAAGTTTCACGGGTCAAGGTTTCACGGGTAAGTTTCACGTGTTAGTTTCACGGGTAAGTTTCACGGGTGACGTTTCACGGGTCTAGGTTTCACTGGTAAGTTTCACGGGTCAAGGTTTCACGGGTAAGTTTCACGGGTAAGTTTCACGGGTGACGTTTCACGGGTCTAGGTTTCACTGGTAAGTTTCACGGGTCAAGGTTTCACGGGTAAGTTTCACGGGTAAGTTTCACGGGTAAGTTTCACGGGTAAGTTTCACGGGTGACGTTTCACGGGTCTAGGTTTCACTGGTAAGTTTCACGGGTCAAGGTTTCACGGGTAAGTTTCACGGGTAAGTTTCACGGGTGACGTTTCACGGGTCTAGGTTTCACTGGTAAGTTTCACGGGTCAAGGTTTCACGGGTAAGTTTCACGGGTAAGTTTCACGGGTATGTTTCAAGGGTGACGTTTCACGGGTCTAGGTTTCACTGGTAAGTTTCACGGGTCAAGGTTTCACGGGTAAGTTTCACGGGTAAGTTTCACGGGTATGTTTCACGGGTGACGTTTCACGGGTCTTGGTTTAACTGGTAAGTTTCACGGGTCAAGGTTTCACGGGTAAGTTTCACGGGTATGTTTCACGGGTGACGTTTCACGGGTCTAGGTTTCACTGGTAAGTTTCACGGGTCAAGGTTTCACGGGTAAGTTTCACGGGTAAGTTTCACGGGTAAGTTTCACGGGTATGTTTCACGGGTGACGTTTCACGGGTCTAGGTTTCACTGGTAAGTTTTACGGGTCAAGGTTTCACGGGTAAGTTTCACGGGTATGTTTCACGGGTGACGTTTCACGGGTCTTGGTTTAACTGGTAAGTTTCACGGGTCAAGGTTTCACGGGTAAGTTTCACGGGTAAGTTTCACGGGTATGTTTCACGGGTGACGTTTCACGGGTCTAGGTTTCACTGGTAAGTTTCACGGGTCAAGGTTTCACGGGTAAGTTTTACGGGTAAGTTTCACGGGTAAGTTTCACGGGTATGTTTCACGGGTGACGTTTCACGGGTCTAGGTTTCACTGGTAAGTTTCACGGGTCAAGGTTTTACGGGTAAGTTTCACGGGTCTAGGTTTCACTGGTAAGTTTCACGGGTCAAGGTTTCACGGGTAAGTTTCACGGGTAAGTTTCACGGGTTTGTTTTACGGGTGACGTTTCACGGGTCTAGGTTTCACTGGAAAGTTTCACGGGTCAAGGTTTCACGGGTAAGTTTCACGGGTATGTTTCACGGGTGACGTTTCACGGGTCTAGGTTTCACTGGTAAGTTTCACGGGTCAAGGTTTCACGGGTAAGTTTTACGGGTAAGTTTCACGGGTGACGTTTCACGGGTGACGTTTCACGGGTCTAGGTTTCACTGGTAAGTTTCACGGGTCAAGGTTTCAAGGGTAAGTTTCACGGGTAAGTTTCACGGGTATGTTTCACGGGTGACGTTTCACGGGTGACGTTTCACGGGTCTAGGTTTCACTGGTAAGTTTCACGGGTCAAGGTTTTACGGGTAAGTTTCACGGGTATGTTTCACGGGTGACGTTTCACGGGTCTAGGTTTCACTGGTAAGTTTCACGGGTCAAGGTTTCACGGGTAAGTTTTACGGGTAAGTTTCACGGGTGACGTTTCACGGGTGACGTTTCACGGGTCTAGGTTTCACTGGTAAGTTTCACGGGTCAAGGTTTCACGGGTAAGTTTTACGGGTAAGTTTCACGGGTATGTTTCACGGGTGACGTTTCACGGGTCTAGGTTTCACTGGAAAGTTTCACGGGTCAAGGTTTCACGGGTAAGTTTTACGGGTATGTTTTACAGGTGACGTTTCACGGGTCTAGGTTTCACTGGTAAGTTTCACGGGTCAAGGTTTCACGGGTAAGTTTCACGGGTAAGTTTCACGGGTAAGTTTCACGGGTATGTTTCATGGGTGATGTTTCACGGGTCTAGGTTTCACTGGTAAGTTTCGCGGGTCAAGGTTTCACGGGTAAGTTTCACGGGTAAGTTTCACGGGTATGTTTCACGGGTGACGTTTCACGGGTCTAGGTTTCACTGGAAAGTTTCACGGGTCAAGGTTTCACGGGTAAGTTTCACGGGTAAGTTTCACGGGTAAGTTTCACGGTGACGTTTCACGGGTCTAGGTTTCACTGGTAAGTTTCACGGGTCAAGGTTTCACGGGTAAGTTTCACGGGTAAGTTTCACGGGTAAGTTTCACGGGTATGTTTCACGGGTATGTTTCACGGGTGACGTTTCACGGGTCTAGGTTTCACTGGTAAGTTTCACGGGTCAAGGTTTCACGGGTAAGTTTCACGGGTATGTTTCACGGGTGACGTTTCACGGGTCTAGGTTTCACTGGAAAGTTTCACGGGTCAAGGTTTCACGGGTAAGTTTTACGGGTATGTTTTACAGGTGACGTTTCACGGGTCTAGGTTTCACTGGTAAGTTTCACGGGTCAAGGTTTCACGGGTAAGTTTCACGGGTAAGTTTCACGGGTATGTTTTACGGGTGACGTTTCACGGGTCTAGGTTTCTTTGGTAAGTTTCACGGGTCAAGGTTTCACGGGTAAGTTTCACGGGTAAGTTTCACGGGTATGTTTCACGGGTGACGTTTCACGGGTCTAGGTTTCACTGGTAAGTTTCACGGGTCAAGGTTTCACGGGTAAGTTTCACTGGTAAGTTTCACGGGTATGTTTCACGGGTGACGTTTCACGGGTCTAGGTTTCACTGGTAAGTTTCACTGGTCAAGGTTTCATGGTTAAGTTTCACGGGTAAGTTTCACGGGTATGTTTCACGGGTGACGTTTCACGGGTCTAGGTTTCACTGGTAAGTTTCACGGGTCAAGGTTTCACGGGTAAGTTTCACGGGTATGTTTCACGGGTGACGTTTCACGGGTCTAGGTTTCACTGGTAAGTTTCACGGGTCAAGGTTTTACGGGTAAGTTTCACGGGTAAGTTTCACGGGTGACGTTTTACGGGTATAGGTTTCACTGGTAAGTTTCACGGGTCAAGGTTTTACGGGTAAGTTTCACGGGTCTAGGTTTCACTGGTAAGTTTCACGGGTCAAGGTTTCACGGGTAAGTTTCACGGGTAAGTTTCACGGGTATGTTTCACGGGTGACGTTTCACGGGTCTAGGTTTCACTGGAAAGTTTCACGGGTCAAGGTTTCACGGGTAAGTTTCAAGGGTAAGTTTCACGGGTATGTTTCACGGGTGACGTTTCACGGGTCTAGGTTTCACTGGTAAGTTTCACGGGTCTAGGTTTCACTGGTAAGTTTCACGGGTCAAGGTTTCACGGGTAAGTTTTACAGGTAAGTTTCACGGGTAAGTTTCACGGGTATGTTTCACGGGTGACGTTTCACGGGTCTAGGTTTCACTGGTAAGTTTCACGGGTCAAGGTTTCACGGTTAAGTTTCACGGGTAAAATTCACGGGTATGTTTCACGGGTATGTTTCACGGGTGACGTTTCACGGGTCTAGGTTTCACTGGTAAGTTTCACGGGTCAAGGTTTCACGGGTAAGTTTCACGGGTAAGTTTCACGGGTAAGTTTCACGGGTATGTTTCACGGGTGACGTTTCACGGGTCTAGGTTTCACTGGTAAGTTTCACGGGTCAAGGTTTCACGGGTAAGTTTCACGGGTAAGTTTCACGGGTATGTTTCACGGGTGACGTTTCACGGGTCTAGGTTTCACTGGTAAGTTTCACGGGTCAAGGTTTCACGGGTAAGTTTCACGGGTAAGTTTCACGGGTATGTTTCACGGGTGACGTTTCACGGGTCTAGGTTTCACTGTTAAGTTTCACGGGTCAAGGTTTTACGGGTAAGTTTCACGGGTAAGTTTCACGGGTATGTTTCACGGGTGACGTTTCACGGGTCTAGGTTTCACTGGTAAGTTTCACGAGTCAAGGTTTCACGGGTAAGTTTCACGGGTAAGTTTTACGGGTAAGTTTCACGGGTGACGTTTTACGGGTGACGTTTCACGGGTCTAGGTTTCACTGGTAAGTTTCACGGGTCAAGGTTTCACGGGTAAGTTTCACGGGTAAGTTTCACGGGTATGTTTCACGGGTGACGTTTCACGGGTCTAGGTTTCACTGGTAAGTTTCACGGGTCAAGGTTTCACTGGTAAGTTTCACGGGTAAGTTTCACGGGTAAGTTTCACGGGTATGTTTCACGGGTGACGTTTCACGGGTCTAGGTTTCACTGGTAAGTTTAACGGGTCAAGGTTTCACGGGTAAGTTTTACGGGTAAGTTTCACGGGTATGTTTTACGGGTATGTTTCACGGGTGACGTTTCACGGGTCTAGGTTTCACTGGTAAGTTTCACGGGTCAAGGTTTCACGGGTAAGTTTCACGGGTAAGTTTCACGGGTATGTTTCACGGGTGACGTTTCACGGGTCTAGGTTTCACTGGTAAGTTTCACGGGTCAAGGTTTCACAGGTAAGTTTCACGGGTAAGTTTCACGGGTATGTTTCACGGGTGACGTTTCACGGGTCTAGGTTTCACTGGAAAGTTTCACGGGTCAAGGTTTCACGGGTAAGTTTCACGGGTAAGTTTTACGGGTATGATTTACAGGTGACGTTTCACGGGTCTAGGTTTCACTGGTAAGTTTCACGGGTCAAGGTTTCACGGGTAAGTTTCACGGGTGACGTTTCACGGGTATGTTTTACGGGTGACGTTTCACGGGTCTAGGTTTCACTGGTAAGTTTCACGGGTCAAGGTTTCACGGGTAAGTTTCACGGGTAAGTTTCACGGGTATGTTTCACGGGTGACGTTTCACGGGTCTAGGTTTCACTGGTAAGTTTCACGGGTCAAGGTTTTACGGGTAAGTTTCACGGGTCTAGATTTCACTATAAAGTTTCACGGGTCAAGGTTTCACTGGTAAGTTTCACGGGTAAGTTTCACGGGTTTGTTTCACGGGTTACGTTTCACGGGTCTAGGTTTCACTGGAAAGTTTCACGGGTCAAGGTTTCACGGGTAAGTTTCACGGGTAAGTTTCACGGGTATGTTTCACGGGTGACGTTTCACGGGTCTAGGTTTCACTGGTAAGTTTCACGGGTCAAGGTTTCACGGGTAAGTTTCACGGGTAAGTTTCACGGGTATATTTCACGGGTGACGTTTCACGGGTCTAGGTTTCACTGGTAAGTTTCACGGGTCAAGGTTTCACGGGTAAGTTTCACGGGTAAGTTTCACGGGTAAGTTTCACGGGTATGTTTCACGGGTGACGTTTCACGGGTCTAGGTTTCACTGGTAAGTTTCACGGGTAAGTTTCACGGGTGACGTTTCACGGGTATGTTTCACGGGTGACGTTTCACGGGTCTAGGTTTCACTGGTAAGTTTCACGGGTCAAGGTTTTACGGGTAAGTTTCACGGGTCTAGATTTCACTGGTAAGTTTCACGGGTCAAGGTTTCACGGGTAAGTTTCACGGGTAAGTTTCACGGGTTTGTTTCACGGGTGACGTTTCACGGGTCTAGGTTTCACTGGAAAGTTTCACGGGTCAAGGTTTCACGGGTAAGTTTCACGGGTGACGTTTCACGGGTCTAGGTTTCACTGGTAAGTTTAACGGGTCAAGGTTTCACGGGTAAGTTTCACGGGTAAGTTTCACGGGTATGTTTCACGGGTGACGTTTCACGGGTCTAGGTTTCACTGGTAAGTTTCACGGGTCAAGGTTTCACGGGTAAGTTTCACGGGTAAGTTTCACGGGTAAGTTTCACGGGTAAGTTTCACGAGTATGTTTCACGGGTGACGTTTCACGGGTCTAGGTTTCACTGGTAAGTTTCACGGGTCAAGGTTTCACGGGTAAGTTTCACGGGTAAGTTTCACGGGTATGTTTCACGGGTATGTTTCACGGGTGACGTTTCACGGGTCTAGGTTTCACTGGTAAGTTTCACGGGTAAGTTTCACGGGTGACGTTTCACGGGTCTATTTTTCACTGGTAAGTTTCACGGGTCAAGGTTTCACGGGTAAGTTTCACGTGTAAGTTTCACGGGTAAGTTTCACGGGTGACGTTTCACGGGTCTAGGTTTCACTGGTAAGTTTCACGGGTCAAGGTTTCACGGGTAAGTTTCACGGGTAAGTTTCACGGGTGACGTTTCACGGGTCTAGGTTTCACTGGTACGTTTCACGGGTCAAGGTTTCACGGGAAAGTTTCACGGGTAAGTTTCACGGGTAAGTTTCACGGGTGACGTTTCACGGGTCTAGGTTTCACTGGTAAGTTTCACGGGTCAAGGTTTCACGGGTAAGTTTCACGGGTAAGTTTCACGGGTGACGTTTCACGGGTCTAGGTTTCACTGGTAAGTTTCACGGGTCAAGGTTTCACGGGTAAGTTTCACGGGTAAGTTTCACGGGTAAGTTTCACGGTTATGTTTGAAGGGTGACGTTTCACGGGTCTAGGTTTCACTGGTAAGTTTCACGGGTAAGTTTCACGGGTAAGTTTCACGGGTATGTTTCACGGGTGACGTTTCACGGGTCTTGGTTTAACTGGTAAGTTTCACGGGTCAAGGTTTCACTGGTAAGTTTCACGGGTAAGTTTCACGGGTATGTTTCACGGGTGACGTTTCACGGGTCTAGGTTTCACTGGTAAGTTTCACGGGTCAAGGTTTCACGGTTAAGTTTCACGGGTAAGTTTCACGGGTAAGTTTCACGGGTATGTTTCACGGGTGACGTTTCACGGGTCTAGGTTTCACTGGTAAGTTTCACGGGTCAAGGTTTTACGGGTAAGTTTCACGGGTCTAGGTTTCACTGGTAAGTTTCACGGGTCAAGGTTTCACGGGTAAGTTTCACGGGTAAGTTTCACGGGTTTGTTTCACGGGTGACGTTTCACGGGTCTAGGTTTCACTGGAAAGTTTCACGGGTCAAGGTTTTACGGGTAAGTTTCACGGGTATGTTTCACGGGTGACGTTTCACGGGTCTAGGTTTCACTGGTAAGTTTCACGGGTCAAGGTTTCACGGGTAAGTTTTACGGGTAAGTTTCACGGGTGACGTTTCACGGGTGACGTTTCACGGGTCTAGGTTTCACTGGTAAGTTTCACGGGTCAAGGTTTCACGGGTAAGTTTCACGGGTAAGTTTCACGGGTATATTTCACGGGTGACGTTTCACGGGTCTAGGTTTCACTGGAAAGTTTCACGGGTCAAGGTTTCACGGGTAAGTTTCAAGGGTAAGTTTCACGGGTAAGTTTTACGGGTATGTTTTACAGGTGACGTTTCACGGGTCTAGGTTTCACTGGTAAGTTTCACGGGTCAAGGTTTCACGGGTAAGTTTCACGGGTAAGTTTCACGGGTAAGTTTCACAGGTATGTTTCATGGGTGATGTTTCACGGGTCTAGGTTTCACTGGTAAGTTTCGCGGGTCAAGGTTTCACGGGTAAGTTTCACGGGTAAGTTTCACGGGTATGTTTCACGGGTGACGTTTCACGGGTCTAGGTTTTACTGGAAAGTTTCACGGGTCAAGGTTTCACGGGTAAGTTTCACGGGTAAGTTTTACGGGTATGTTTCACAGGTGACGTTTCACGGGTCTAGGTTTCACTGGTAAGTTTCACGGGTCAAGGTTTCACGGGTAAGTTTCACGGGTAAGTTTCACGGGTATGTTTCATGGGTGATGTTTCACGGGTCTAGGTTTCACTGGTAAGTTTCACGGGTCAAGGTTTCACGGGTAAGTTTCACTGGTAAGTTTTACGGGTATGTTTTACAGGTGACGTTTCACGGGTCTAGGTTTCACTGGTAAGTTTCACGGGTCAAGGTTTCACGGGTAAGTTTCACGGGTAAGTTTCACGGGTATGTTTCACGGGTGACGTTTCACGGGTCTAGGTTTCACTGGTAAGTTTCACGGGTCAAGGTTTTACGGGTAAGTTTCACGGGTAAGTTTCACGGGTATGTTTCACGGGTGACGTTTCACGGGTCTAGGTTTCACTGGTAAGTTTCACGGGTCAAGGTTTCACGGGTAAGTTTCACGGGTAAGTTTCACGGGTATGTTTCACGGGTGACGTTTCACGGGTCTAGGTTTCACTGGTAAGTTTCACGGGTCAAGGTTTCACGGGTAAGTTTCACGGGTAAGTTTCACGGGTGACGTTTCACGGGTCTATTTTTCACTGGTAAGTTTCACGGGTCAAGGTTTCACGGGTAAGTTTCACGTGTAAGTTTCACGGGTGACGTTTCACGGGTCTAGGTTTCACTGGTAAGTTTCACGGGTCAAGGTTTCACGGGTAAGTTTCACGGGTAAGTTTCACGGGTAAGTTTCACGGGTAAGTTTCACGGGTGACGTTTCACGGGTCTAGGTTTCACTGGTAAGTTTCACGGGTCAAGGTTTCACGGGTAAGTTTCACGGGTAAGTTTCACGGGTAAGTTTCACGGGTAAGTTTCACGGGTAAGTTTCATGGGTGACGTTTCACGGGTCTAGGTTTCACTGGTAAGTTTCACGGGTCAAGGTTTCACGGGTAAGTTTCACGGGTAAGTTTCACGGGTGACGTTTCACGGGTCTAGGTTTCACTGGTAAGTTTCACGGGTCAAGGTTTCACAGGTAAGTTTCACGGGTATGTTTCACGGGTGACGTTTCACGGGTCTAGGTTTCACTGGAAAGTTTCACGGGTCAAGGTTTCACGGGTAAGTTTCAAGGGTAAGTTTCACGGGTAAGTTTTACGGGTATGTTTTACAGGTGACATTTCACGGGTCTAGGTTTCACTGGTAAGTTTCACGGGTCAAGGTTTCACGGGTAAGTTTCACGGGTAAGTTTCACGGGTAAGTTTCACGGGTATGTTTCATGGGTGATGTTTCACGGGTCTAGGTTTCACTGGTAAGTTTCGCGGGTCAAGGTTTCACGGGTAAGTTTCACGGGTAAGTTTCACGGGTATGTTTCACGGGTGACGTTTCACGGGTCTAGGTTTCACTGGTAAGTTTCACGGGTCAAGGTTTCACGGGTAAGTTTCACGGGTAAGTTTCACGGGTAAGTTTCACGGGTATGTTTCACGGGTGACGTTTCACGGGTCTAGGTTTCACTGGTAAGTTTCACGGGTCAAGGTTTCACGGGTAAGTTTCACGGGTAAGATTCACGGGTATGTTTCACGGGTGACGTTTCACGGGTCTAGGTTTCACTGGTAAGTTTCACGGGTCAAGGTTTCACGGGTAAGTTTCACGGGTAAGTTTCACGGGTATGTTTCACGGGTGACGTTTCACGGGTCTAGGTTTTACTGGTAAGTTTCACGGGTCAAGGTTTTACGGGTAAATTTCACGGGTAAGTGTCACGGGTATGTTTCACGGGTGACGTTTCACGGGTCTAGGTTTCACTGGTAAGTTTCACGAGTCAAGGTTTCACGGGTAAGTTTCACGGGTAAGTTTTACGGGTAAGTTTCACGGGTGACGTTTTACGGGTGACGTTTCACGGGTCTAGGTTTCACTGGTAAGTTTCACGGGTCAAGGTTTCACGGGTAAGTTTCACGGGTAAGTTTCACGGGTGACGTTTCACGGGTCTAGGTTTCACTGGTAAGTTACACGGGTCAAGGTTTCACGGGTAAGTTTCACGGGTAAGTTTCACGGGTAAGTTTCACGGGTAAGTTTCACGGGTATGTTTCACGGGTGACGTTTCACGGGTCTAGGTTTCACTGGTAAGTTTAACGGGTCAAGGTTTCACGGGTAAGTTTTACGAGTAAGTTTCACGGGTATGTTTTACGGGTATGTTTCACGGGTGACGTTTCACGGGTCTAGGTTTCACTGGTAAGTTTCACGGGTCAAGGTTTCACGGGTAAGTTTCACGGGTAAGTTTCACGGGTATGTTTCACGGGTGACGTTTCACGGGTCTAGGTTTCACTGGTAAGTTTCACGGGTCAAGGTTTCACGGGTAAGTTTCACGGGTAAGTTTCACGGGTATGTTTCACGGGTGACGTTTCACGGGTCTAGGTTTCACTGGTAAGTTTCACGGGTCAAGGTTTCACGGGTAAGTTTCACGGGTAAGTTTCACGGGTAAGTTTCACGGGTATGTTTCACGGGTGACGTTTCACGGGTCTAGGTTTCACTGGTAAGTTTCACGGGTCAAGGTTTCACGGGTAAGTTTCACGGGTAAGTTTCACGGGTGACGTTTCACGGGTCTAGGTTTCACTGGTAAGTTTCACGGGTCAAGGTTTCAAGGGTAAGTTTTACGGGTAAGTTTCACGGGTATGTTTCACGGGTGACGTTTCACGGGTCTAGGTTTCACTGGAAAGTTTCACGGGTCAAGGTTTCACGGGTAAGTTTCACGGGTAAGTTTTACGGGTATGTTTTACAGGTGACGTTTCACGGGTCTAGGTTTCACTGGTAAGTTTCACGGGTCAAGGTTTCTCGGGTAAGTTTCACGGGTAAGTTTCACGGGTATGTTTCGCGGGTGACGTTTCACGGGTCTAGGTTTCACTGGTAAGTTTCACGGGTCAAGGTTTCACGGGTAAGTTTCACGGGTAAGTTTCACGGGTGACGTTTCACGGGTCTATTTTTCACTGGTAAGTTTCACGGGTCAAGGTTTCACGAGTAAGTTTCACGTGTAAGTTTCACGGGTAAGTTTCACGGGTGACGTTTCACGGGTATGTTTCACGGGTGACGTTTCACGGGTCTAGGTTTCACTGGTAAGTTTCACGGGTCAAGGTTTTACGGGTAAGTTTCACGGGTCTAGATTTCACTGGTAAGTTTCACGGGTCAAGGTTTCACGGGTAAGTTTCACGGGTAAGTTTCACGGGTTTGTTTCACGGGTGACGTTTCACGGGTCTAGGTTTCACTGGAAAGTTTCACGGGTCAAGGTTTCACGGGTAAGTTTCACGGGTAAGTTTCACGGGTAAGTTTCACGGGTATGTTTCACGGGTGACGTTTCACGGGTCTAGGTTTCACTGGTAAGTTTCACGGGTCAAGGTTTCACGGGTAAGTTTCACGGGTAAGTTTCACGGGTATGTTTCACGGGTGACGTTTCACGGGTCTAGGTTTCACTGGTAAGTTTCACGGGTCAAGGTTTTACGGGTAAGTTTCACGGGTAAGTTTCACGGGTAAGTTTCACGGGTAAGTTTCACGGGTATGTTTCACGGGTGACGTTTCACGGGTCTAGGTTTCACTGGTAAGTTTCACGGGTCAAGGTTTCACGGGTAAGTTTCACGGGTAAGTTTCACGGGTATGTTTCACGGGTATGTTTCACGGGTGACGTTTCACGGGTCTAGGTTTCACTGGTAAGTTTCACGGGTGACGTTTCACGGGTCTATTTTTCACTGGTAAGTTTCACGGGTCAAGGTTTCACGGGTAAGTTTCACGTGTAAGTTTCACGGGTAAGTTTCACGGGTGACGTTTCACGGGTCTAGGTTTCACTGGTAAGTTTCACGGGTCAAGGTTTCACGGGTAAGTTTCACGGGTAAGTTTCACGGGTGACGTTTCACGGGTCTAGGTTTCACTGGTACGTTTCACGGGTCAAGGTTTAACGGGTAAGTTTCACGGGTAAGTTTCACGGGTAAGTTTCACGGGTAAGTTTCACGGGTGACGTTTCACGGGTCTAGGTTTCACTGGTAAGTTTCACGGGTCAAGGTTTCACGGGTAAGTTTCACGGGTAAGTTTCACGGGTGACGTTTCACGGGTCTAGGTTTCACTGGTAAGTTTCACGGGTCAAGGTTTCACGGGTAAGTTTCACGGGTAAGTTTCACGGGTATGTTTCAAGGGTGACGTTTCACGGGTCTAGGTTTCACTGGTAAGTTTCACGGGTCAAGGTTTCACGGGTAAGTTTCACGGGTAAGTTTTACGGGTATGTTTCACGGGTGACGTTTCACGGGTCTTGGTTTAACTGGTAAGTTTCACGGGTCAAGGTTTCACGGGTAAGTTTCACGGGTAAGTTTCACGGGTATGTTTCACGGGTGACGTTTCACGGGTCTAGGTTTCACTGGTAAGTTTCACGGGTCAAGGTTTCACGGGTAAGTTTCACGGGTAAGTTTCACGGGTATGTTTCACGGGTATGTTTCACGGGTGACGTTTCACGGGTCTAGGTTTCACTGGTAAGTTTCACGGGTCAAGGTTTTACGGGTAAGTTTCACGGGTCTAGGTTTCACTGGTAAGTTTCACGGGTCAAGGTTTCACGGGTAAGTTTCACGGGTTTGTTTCACGGGTGACGTTTCACGGGTCTAGGTTTCACTGGAAAGTTTCACGGGTCAAGGTTTCACGGGTAAGTTTCACGGGTATGTTTCACGGGTGACGTTTCACGGGTCTAGGTTTCACTGGTAAGTTTCACGGGTCAAGGTTTCACGGGTAAGTTTTACGGGTAAGTTTCACGGGTGACGTTTTACGGGTGACGTTTTACTGGTCTAGGTTTCACTGGAAAGTTTCACGGGTCAAGGTTTCACGGGTAAGTTTCAAGGGTAAGTTTCACGGGTAAGTTTTACGGGTATGTTTTACAGGTGACGTTTCACGGGTCTAGGTTTCACTGGTAAGTTTCACGGGTCAAGGTTTCACGGGTAAGTTTCACGGGTAAGTTTCACGGGTAAGTTTCACGGGTATGTTTCATGGGTGATGTTTCACGGGTCTAGGTTTCACTGGTAAGTTTCGCGGGTCAAGGTTTCACGGGTAAGTTTCACGGGTAAGTTTCACGGGTATGTTTCACGGGTGACGTTTCACGGGTCTAGGTTTTACTGGAAAGTTTCACGGGTCAAGGTTTCACGGGTAAGTTTCACGGGTAAGTTTTACGGGTATGTTTCACAGGTGACGTTTCACGGGTCTAGGTTTCACTGGTAAGTTTCACGGGTCAAGGTTTCACGGGTAAGTTTCACGGGTAAGTTTCACGGGTATGTTTCGCGGGTGACGTTTCACGGGTCTAGGTTTCACTGGTAAGTTTCACGGGTCAAGGTTTCACGGGTAAGTTTCACGGGTAAGTTTCACGGGTGACGTTTCACGGGTCTATTTTTCACTGGTAAGTTTCACGGGTCAAGGTTTCACGGGTAAGTTTCACGTGTAAGTTTCACGGGTAAGTTTCACGGGTGACGTTTCACGGGTATGTTTCACGGGTGACGTTTCACGGGTCTAGGTTTCACTGGTAAGTTTCACGGGTCAAGGTTTTACGGGTAAGTTTCACGGGTCTAGATTTCACTGGTAAGTTTCACGGGTCAAGGTTTCACGGGTAAGTTTCACGGGTAAGTTTCACGGGTTTGTTTCACGGGTGACGTTTCACGGGTCTAGGTTTCACTGGAAAGTTTCACGGGTCAAGGTTTCACGGGTAAGTTTCACGGGTATGTTTCACGGGTGACGTTTCACGGGTCTAGGTTTCACTGGTATGTTTCACGGGTCATGGTTTCACGGGTAAGTTTCACGGGTAAGTTTCACGGGTATGTTTCACGGGTGACGTTTCACGGGTCTAGGTTTCACTGGTAAGTTTCACGGGTCAAGGTTTTACGGGTAAGTTTCACGGGTAAGTTTCACGGGTAAGTTTCACGGGTAAGTTTCACGGGTATGTTTCACGGGTGACGTTTCACGGGTCTAGGTTTCACTGGTAAGTTTCACGGGTCAAGGTTTCACGGGTAAGTTTCACGGGTAAGTTTCACGGGTATGTTTCACGAGTATGTTTCACGGGTATGTTTCACGGGTGACGTTTCACGGGTCTAGGTTTCACTGGTAAGTTTCACGGGTGACGTTTCACGGGTCTATTTTTCACTGGTAAGTTTCACGGGTCAAGGTTTCACGGGTAAGTTTCACGGGTATGTTTCACGGGTGACGTTTCACGGGTCTAGGTTTCACTGGTAAGTTTCACGGGTCAAGGTTTCACGGGTAAGTTTCACGGGTAAGTTTCACGGGTATGTTTCACGGGTGACGTTTCACGGGTCTAGGTTTCACTGGTAAGTTTCACGGGTCAAGGTTTTACGGGTAAATTTCACGGGTAAGTGTCACGGGTATGTTTCACGGGTGACGTTTCACGGGTCTAGGTTTCACTGGTAAGTTTCACGAGTCAAGGTTTCACGGGTAAGTTTCACGGGTAAGTTTTACGGGTAAGTTTCACGGGTGACGTTTTACGGGTGACGTTTCACGGGTCTAGGTTTCACTGGTAAGTTTCACGGGTCAAGGTTTCACGGGTAAGTTTCACGGGTAAGTTTCACGTTTATGTTTCACGGGTGACGTTTCACGGGTCTAGGTTTCACTGGTAAGTTTCACGGGTCAAGGTTTCACGGGTAAGTTTCACGGGTAAGTTTCACGGGTAAGTTTCACGGGTGACGTTTCACGGGTCTAGGTTTCACTGGTACGTTTCACGGGTCAAGGTTTCACGGGTAAGTTTCACGGGTAAGTTTCACGGGTAAGTTTCACGGGTAAGTTTCACGGGTAAGTTTCACGGGTGACGTTTCACGGGTCTAGGTTTCACTGGTAAGTTTCACGGGTCAAGGTTTCACGGGTAAGTTTCACGGGTAAGTTTCACGGGTGACGTTTCACGGGTCTAGGTTTCACTGGTAAGTTTCACGGGTCAAGGTTTCACGGGTAAGTTTCACGGGTAAGTTACACGGGTATGTTTCAAGGGTGACGTTTCACGGGTCTAGGTTTCACTGGTAAGTTTCACGGGTCAAGGTTTCACGGGTAAGTTTCACGGGTAAGTTTTACGGGTATGTTTCACGGGTGACGTTTCACGGGTCTTGGTTTAACTGGTAAGTTTCACGGGTCAAGGTTTCACGGGTAAGTTTCACGGGTAAGTTTCACGGGTATGTTTCACGGGTGACGTTTCACGGGTCTAGGTTTCACTGGTAAGTTTCACGGGTCAAGGTTTCACGGGTAAGTTTCACGGGTAAGTTTCACGGGTATGTTTCACGGGTATGTTTCACGGGTGACGTTTCACGGGTCTAGGTTTCACTGGTAAGTTTCACGGGTCAAGGTTTTACGGGTAAGTTTCACGGGTCTAGGTTTCACTGGTAAGTTTCACGGGTCAAGGTTTCACGGGTAAGTTTCACGGGTAAGTTTCACGGGTTTGTTTCACGGGTGACGTTTCACGGGTCTAGGTTTCACTGGAAAGTTTCACGGGTCAAGGTTTCACGGGTAAGTTTCACGGGTATGTTTCACGGGTGACGTTTCACGGGTCTAGGTTTTACTGGTAAGTTTCACGGGTCAAGGTTTCACGGGTAAGTTTTACGGGTAAGTTTCACGGGTGACGTTTTACGGGTGACGTTTCACTGGTCTAGGTTTCACTGGTAAGTTTCACGGGTCAAGGTTTCACGGGTAAGTTTCACGGGTAAGTTTCACGGGTATGTTTCACGGGTGACGTTTCACGGGTCTAGGTTTCACTGGAAAGTTTCACGGGTCAAGGTTTCACGGGTAAGTTTCAAGGGTAAGTTTCACGGGTAAGTTTTACGGGTATGTTTTACAGGTGACGTTTCACGGGTCTAGGTTTCACTGGTAAGTTTCACGGGTCAAGGTTTCACGGGTAAGTTTCACGGGTAAGTTTCACGGGTAAGTTTCACGGGTATGTTTCATGGGTGATGTTTCACGGGTCTAGGTTTCACTGGTAAGTTTCGCGGGTCAAGGTTTCACGGGTAAGTTTCACGGGTAAGTTTCACGGGTATGTTTCACGGGTGACGTTTCACGGGTCTAGGTTTTACGGGTAAATTTTACGGGTAAGTGTCACGGGTATGTTTCACGGGTGACGTTTCACGGGTCTAGGTTTCACTGGTAAGTTTCACGAGTCAAGGTTTCACGGGTAAGTTTCACGGGTAAGTTTTACGGGTAAGTTTCACGGGTGACGTTTTACGGGTGACGTTTCACGGGTCTAGGTTTCACTGGTAAGTTTCACGGGTCAAGGTTTCACGGGTAAGTTTCACGGGTAAGTTTCACGGGTATGTTTCACGGGTGACGTTTCACGGGTCTAGGTTTCACTGGTAAGTTTCACGGGTCAAGGTTTCACGGGTAAGTTTCACGGGTAAGTTTTACGGGTAAGTTTCACGGGTGACGTTTCACGGGTCTAGGTTTCACTGGTACGTTTCACGGGTCAAGGTTTCACGGGTAAGTTTCACGGGTAAGTTTCACGGGTAAGTTTCACGGGTAAGTTTCACGGGTGACGTTTCACGGGTCTAGGTTTCACTGGTAAGTTTCACGGGTCAAGGTTTCACGGGTAAGTTTCACGGGTAAGTTTCACGGGTATGTTTCACGGGTGACGTTTCACGGGTCTAGGTTTTACTGGAAAGTTTCACGGGTCAAGGTTTCACGCTTAAGTTTCACGGGTAAGTTTTACGGGTATGTTTCACAGGTGACGTTTCACGGGTCTAGGTTTCACTGGTAAGTTTCACGGGTAAGTTTCACGGGTATGTTTCGCGGGTGACGTTTCACGGGTCTAGGTTTCACTGGTAAGTTTCACGGGTCAAGGTTTCACGGGTAAGTTTCACGGGTAAGTTTCACGGGTGACGTTTCACGGGTCTATTTTTCACTGGTAAGTTTCACGGGTCAAGGTTTCACGGGTAAGTTTCACGTGTAAGTTTCACGGGTAAGTTTCACGGGTGACGTTTCACGGGTATGTTTCACGGGTGACGTTTCACGGGTCTAGGTTTCACTGGTAAGTTTCACGGGTCAAGGTTTTACGGGTAAGTTTCACGGGTCTAGATTTCACTGGTAAGTTTCACGGGTCAAGGTTTCACGGGTAAGTTTCACGGGTAAGTTTCACGGGTTTGTTTCACGGGTGACGTTTCACGGGTCTAGGTTTCACTGGAAAGTTTCACGGGTCAAGGTTTCACGGGTAAGTTTCACGGGTAAGTTTCACGGGTAAGTTTCACGGGTATGTTTCACGGGTGACGTTTCACGGGTCTAGGTTTCACTGGTAAGTTTCACGGGTCAAGGTTTCACGGGTAAGTTTCACGGGTAAGTTTCACGGGTATGTTTCACGGGTGACGTTTCACGGGTCTAGGTTTCACTGGTAAGTTTCACGGGTCAAGGTTTCACGGGTAAGTTTCACGGGTAAGTTTCACGGGTAAGTTTCACGGGTAAGTTTCACGGGTATGTTTCACGGGTGACGTTTCACGGGTCTAGGTTTCACTGGTAAGTTTCACGGGTCAAGGTTTCACGGGTAAGTTTCACGGGTAAGTTTCACGGGTATGTTTCACGAGTATGTTTCACGGGTATGTTTCACGGGTGACGTTTCACGGGTCTAGGTTTCACTGGTAAGTTTCACGGGTGACGTTTCACGGGTCTATTTTTCACTGGTAAGTTTCACGGGTCAAGGTTTCACGGGTAAGTTTCACGGGTATGTTTCACGGGTGACGTTTCACGGGTCTAGGTTTCACTGGTAAGTTTCACGGGTCAAGGTTTTACGGGTAAATTTCACGGGTAAGTGTCACGGGTATGTTTCACGGGTGACGTTTCACGGGTCTAGGTTTCACTGGTAAGTTTCACGAGTCAAGGTTTCACGGGTAAGTTTCACGGGTAAGTTTTACGGGTAAGTTTCACGGGTGACGTTTTACGGGTGACGTTTCACGGGTCTAGGTTTCACTGGTAAGTTTCACGGGTCAAGGTTTCACGGGTAAGTTTCACGGGTAAGTTTCACGGGTGACGTTTCACGGGTCTAGGTTTCACTGGTAAGTTTCACGGGTCAAGGTTTCACGGGTAAGTTTCACGGGTAAGTTTCACGGGTAAGTTTCACGGGTATGTTTCACGGGTGACGTTTCACGGGTCTAGGTTTCACTGGTAAGTTTAACGGGTCAAGGTTTCACGGGTAAGTTTTACGAGTAAGTTTCACGGGTATGTTTTACGGGTATGATTCACGGGTGACGTTTCACGGGTCTAGGTTTCACTGGTAAGTTTCACGGGTCAAGGTTTCACGGGTAAGTTTCACGGGTAAGTTTCACGGGTATGTTTCACGGGTGACGTTTCACGGGTCTAGGTTTCACTGGTAAGTTTCACGGGTCAAGGTTTCACGGGTAAGTTTCACGGGTAAGTTTCACGGGTATGTTTCACGGGTGACGTTTCACGGGTCTAGGTTTCACTGGTAAGTTTCACGGGTCAAGGTTTCACGGGTAAGTTTCACGGGTAAGTTTCACGGGTAAGTTTCACGGGTATGTTTCACGGGTGACGTTTCACGGGTCTAGGTTTCACTGGTAAGTTTCACGGGTCAAGGTTTCACGGGTAAGTTTCACGGGTAAGTTTCACGGGTGACGTTTCACGGGTCTAGGTTTCACTGGTAAGTTTCACGGGTCAAGGTTTCAAGGGTAAGTTTTACGGGTAAGTTTCACGGGTATGTTTCACGGGTGACGTTTCACGGGTCTAGGTTTCACTGGAAAGTTTCACGGGTCAAGGTTTCACGGGTAAGTTTCACGGGTAAGTTTTACAGGTATGTTTTACAGGTGACGTTTCACGGGTCTAGGTTTCACTGGTAAGTTTCACGGGTCAAGGTTTCTCGGGTAAGTTTCACGGGTAAGTTTCACGGGTATGTTTCGCGGGTGACGTTTCACGGGTCTAGGTTTCACTGGTAAGTTTCACGGGTCAAGGTTTCAAGGGTAAGTTTCACGGGTAAGTTTCACGGGTGACGTTTCACGGGTCTATTTTTCACTGGTAAGTTTCACGGGTCAAGGTTTCACGAGTAAGTTTCACGTGTAAGTTTCACGGGTAAGTTTCACGGGTGACGTTTCACGGGTATGTTTCACGGGTGACGTTTCACGGGTCTAGGTTTCACTGGTAAGTTTCACGGGTCAAGGTTTTACGGGTAAGTTTCACGGGTCTAGATTTCACTGGTAAGTTTCACGGGTCAAGGTTTCACGGGTAAGTTTCACGGGTAAGTTTCACGGGTTTGTTTCACGGGTGACGTTTCACGGGTCTAGGTTTCACTGGAAAGTTTCACGGGTCAAGGTTTCACGGGTTAGTTTCACGGGTAAGTTTCACGGGTAAGTTTCACGGGTATGTTTCACGGGTGACGTTTCACGGGTCTAGGTTTCACTGGTAAGTTTCACGGGTCAAGGTTTCACGGGTAAGTTTCACGGGTAAGTTTCACGGGTATGTTTCACGGGTGACGTTTCACGGGTCTAGGTTTCACTGGTAAGTTTCACGGGTCAAGGTTTCACGGGTAAGTTTCAAGGGTAAGTTTCACGGGTAAGTTTCACGGGTAAGTTTCACGGGTATGTTTCACGGGTGACGTTTCACGGGTCTAGGTTTCACTGGTAAGTTTCACGGGTCAAGGTTTCACGGGTAAGTTTCACGGGTAAGTTTCACGGGTATGTTTCACGGGTATGTTTCACGGGTGACGTTTCACGGGTCTAGGTTTCACTGGTAAGATTCACGGGTAAGTTTCACGGGTGACGTTTCACGGGTCTATTTTTCACTGGTAAGTTTCACGGGTCAAGGTTTCACGGGTAAGTTTCACGTGTAAGTTTCACGGGTAAGTTTCACGGGTGACGTTTCACGGGTCTAGGTTTCACTGGTAAGTTTCACGGGTCAAGGTTTCACGGGTAAGTTTCACGGGTAAGTTTCACGGGTGACGTTTCACGGGTCTAGGTTTCACTGGTACGTTTCACGGGTCAAGGTTACACGGGTAAGTTTCACGGGTAAGTTTCACGGGTAAGTTTCACGGGTAAGTTTCACGGGTGACGTTTCACGGGTCTAGGTTTCACTGGTAAGTTTCACGGGTCAAGGTTTCACGGGTAAGTTTCACGGGTATGTTTCATGGGTGATGTTTCACGGGTCTAGGTTTCACTGGTAAGTTTCGCGGGTCAAGGTTTCACGGGTAAGTTTCACGGGTAAGTTTCACGGGTATGTTTCACGGGTGACGTTTCACGGGTCTAGGTTTTACTGGAAAGTTTCACGGGTCAAGGTTTCACGGGTAAGTTTCACGGGTAAGTTTCACGGGTATGTTTCACGGGTATGTTTCACAGGTGACGTTTCACGGGTCTAGGTTTCACTGGTAAGTTTCACGGGTAAGTTTCACGGGTATGTTTCGCGGGTGACGTTTCACGGGTCTAGGTTTCACTGGTAAGTTTCACGGGTCAAGGTTTCACGGGTAAGTTTCACGGGTAAGTTTCACGGGTGACGTTTCACGGGTCTATTTTTCACTGGTAAGTTTCACGGGTTAAGGTTTCACGGGTAAGTTTCACGTGTAAGTTTCACGGGTAAGTTTCACGGGTGACGTTTCACGGGTATGTTTCACGGGTGACGTTTCACGGGTCTAGGTTTCACTGGTAAGTTTCACGGGTCAAGGTTTTACGGGTAAGTTTCACGGGTCTAGATTTCACTGGTAAGTTTCACGGGTCAAGGTTTCACGGGTAAGTTTCACGGGTAAGTTTCACGGGTAAGTTTCACGGGTTTGTTTCACGGGTGACGTTTCACGGGTCTAGGTTTCACTGGAAAGTTTCACGGGTCAAGGTTTCACGGGTAAGTTTCACGGGTAAGTTTCACGGGTAAGTTTCACGGGTATGTTTCACGGGTGACGTTTCACGGGTCTAGGTTTCACTGGTAAGTTTCACGGGTCAAGGTTTCACGGGTAAGTTTCACGGGTAAGTTTCACGGGTATGTTTCACGGGTGACGTTTCACGGGTCTAGGTTTCACTGGTAAGTTTCACGGGTCAAGGTTTCACGGGTAAGTTTCACGGGTAAGTTTCACGGGTAAGTTTCACGGGTAAGTTTCACGGGTATGTTTCACGGGTGACGTTTCACGGGTCTAGGTTTCACTGGTAAGTTTCACGGGTCAAGGTTTCACGGGTAAGTTTCACGGGTAAGTTTCACGGGTATGTTTCACGAGTATGTTTCACGGGTATGTTTCACGGGTGACGTTTCACGGGTCTAGGTTTCACTGGTAAGTTTCACGGGTGACGTTTCACGGGTCTATTTTTCACTGGTAAGTTTCACGGGTCAAGGTTTCACGGGTAAGTTTCACGGGTATGTTTCACGGGTGACGTTTCACGGGTCTAGGTTTCACTGGTAAGTTTCACGGGTCAAGGTTTTACGGGTAAATTTCACGGGTAAGTGTCACGGGTATGTTTCACGGGTGACGTTTCACGGGTCTAGGTTTCACTGGTAAGTTTCACGAGTCAAGGTTTCACGGGTAAGTTTCACGGGTAAGTTTTACGGGTAAGTTTCACGGGTGACGTTTCACGGGTCTAGGTTTCACTGGTAAGTTTCACGGGTCAAGGTTTCACGGGTAAGTTTCACGGGTAAGTTTCACGGGTGACGTTTCACGGGTCTAGGTTTCACTGGTAAGTTTCACGGGTCAAGGTTTCACGGGTAAGTTTCACGGGTAAGTTTCACGGGTAAGTTTCACGGGTATGTTTCACGGGTGACGTTTCACGGGTCTAGGTTTCACTGGTAAGTTTCACGGGTCAAGGTTTCACGGGTAAGTTTCACGGGTAAGTTTCACGGGTGACGTTTCACGGGTCTATTTTTCACTGGTAAGTTTCACGGGTCAAGGTTTCACGGGTAAGTTTCACGTGTAAGTTTCACGGGTGACGTTTCACGGGTCTAGGTTTCACTGGTAAGTTTCACGGGTCAAGGTTTCACGGGTAAGTTTCACGGGTAAGTTTCACGGGTAAGTTTCACGGGTAAGTTTCACGGGTGACGTTTCACGGGTCTAGGTTTCACTGGTAAGTTTCACGGGTCAAGGTTTCACGGGTAAGTTTCACGGGTAAGTTTCACGGGTAAGTTTCACGGGTAAGTTTCACGGGTAAGTTTCATGGGTGACGTTTCACGGGTCTAGGTTTCACTGGTAAGTTTCACGGGTCAAGGTTTCACGGGTAAGTTTCACGGGTAAGTTTCACGGGTGACGTTTCACGGGTCTAGGTTTCACTGGTAAGTTTCACGGGTCAAGGTTTCACAGGTAAGTTTCACGGGTATGTTTCACGGGTGACGTTTCACGGGTCTAGGTTTCACTGGAAAGTTTCACGGGTCAAGGTTTCACGGGTAAGTTTCAAGGGTAAGTTTCACGGGTAAGTTTTACGGGTATGTTTTACAGGTGACATTTCACGGGTCTAGGTTTCACTGGTAAGTTTCACGGGTCAAGGTTTCACGGGTAAGTTTCACGGGTAAGTTTCACGGGTAAGTTTCACGGGTATGTTTCATGGGTGATGTTTCACGGGTCTAGGTTTCACTGGTAAGTTTCGCGGGTCAAGGTTTCACGGGTAAGTTTCACGGGTAAGTTTCACGGGTATGTTTCACGGGTGACGTTTCACGGGTCTAGGTTTCACTGGTAAGTTTCACGGGTCAAGGTTTCACGGGTAAGTTTCACGGGTAAGTTTCACGGGTAAGTTTCACGGGTATGTTTCACGGGTGACGTTTCACGGGTCTAGGTTTCACTGGTAAGTTTCACGGGTCAAGGTTTCACGGGTAAGTTTCACGGGTAAGATTCACGGGTATGTTTCACGGGTGACGTTTCACGGGTCTAGGTTTCACTGGTAAGTTTCACGGGTCAAGGTTTCACGGGTAAGTTTCACGGGTAAGTTTCACGGGTATGTTTCACGGGTGACGTTTCACGGGTCTAGGTTTTACTGGTAAGTTTCACGGGTCAAGGTTTTACGGGTAAATTTCACGGGTAAGTGTCACGGGTATGTTTCACGGGTGACGTTTCACGGGTCTAGGTTTCACTGGTAAGTTTCACGAGTCAAGGTTTCACGGGTAAGTTTCACGGGTAAGTTTTACGGGTAAGTTTCACGGGTGACGTTTTACGGGTGACGTTTCACGGGTCTAGGTTTCACTGGTAAGTTTCACGGGTCAAGGTTTCACGGGTAAGTTTCACGGGTAAGTTTCACGGGTAAGTTTCACGGGTGACGTTTCACGGGTCTAGGTTTCACTGGTAAGTTTCACGGGTCAAGGTTTCACGGGTAAGTTTCACGGGTAAGTTTCACGGGTAAGTTTCACGGGTAAGTTTCACGGGTATGTTTCACGGGTGACGTTTCACGGGTCTAGGTTTCACTGGTAAGTTTAACGGGTCAAGGTTTCACGGGTAAGTTTTACGAGTAAGTTTCACGGGTATGTTTTACGGGTATGTTTCACGGGTGACGTTTCACGGGTCTAGGTTTCACTGGTAAGTTTCACGGGTCAAGGTTTCACGGGTAAGTTTCACGGGTAAGTTTCACGGGTATGTTTCACGGGTGACGTTTCACGGGTCTAGGTTTCACTGGTAAGTTTCACGGGTCAAGGTTTCACGGGTAAGTTTCACGGGTAAGTTTCACGGGTATGTTTCACGGGTGACGTTTCACGGGTCTAGGTTTCACTGGTAAGTTTCACGGGTCAAGGTTTCACGGGTAAGTTTCACGGGTAAGTTTCACGGGTAAGTTTCACGGGTATGTTTCACGGGTGACGTTTCACGGGTCTAGGTTTCACTGGTAAGTTTCACGGGTCAAGGTTTCACGGGTAAGTTTCACGGGTAAGTTTCACGGGTCTAGGTTTCACTGGTAAGTTTCACGGGTCAAGGTTTCAAGGGTAAGTTTTACGGGTAAGTTTCACGGGTATGTTTCACGGGTGACGTTTCACGGGTCAAGGTTTCACGGGTAAGTTTCACGGGTAAGTTTTACGGGTATGTTTTACAGGTGACGTTTCACGGGTCTAGGTTTCACTGGTAAGTTTCACGGGTCAAGGTTTCTCGGGTAAGTTTCACGGGTAAGTTTCACGGGTATGTTTCGCGGGTGACGTTTCACGGGTCTAGGTTTCACTGGTAAGTTTCACGGGTCAAGGTTTCACGGGTAAGTTTCACGGGTAAGTTTCACGGGTGACGTTTCACGGGTCTATTTTTCACTGGTAAGTTTCACGGGTCAAGGTTTCACGAGTAAGTTTCACGTGTAAGTTTCACGGGTAAGTTTCACGGGTGACGTTTCACGGGTATGTTTCACGGGTGACGTTTCACGGGTCTAGGTTTCACTGGTAAGTTTCACGGGTCAAGGTTTTACGGGTAAGTTTCACGGGTCTAGATTTCACTGGTAAGTTTCACGGGTCAAGGTTTCACGGGTAAGTTTCACGGGTAAGTTTCACGGGTTTGTTTCACGGGTGACGTTTCACGGGTCTAGGTTTCACTGGAAAGTTTCACGGGTCAAGGTTTCACGGGTAAGTTTCACGGGTAAGTTTCACGGGTAAGTTTCACGGGTATGTTTCACGGGTGACGTTTCACGGGTCTAGGTTTCACTGGTAAGTTTCACGGGTCAAGGTTTCACGGGTAAGTTTCACGGGTAAGTTTCACGGGTATGTTTCACGGGTGACGTTTCACGGGTCTAGGTTTCACTGGTAAGTTTCACGGGTCAAGGTTTTACGGGTAAGTTTCACGGGTAAGTTTCACGGGTAAGTTTCACGGGTAAGTTTCACGGGTATGTTTCACGGGTGACGTTTCACGGGTCTAGGTTTCACTGGTAAGTTTCACGGGTCAAGGTTTCACGGGTAAGTTTCACGGGTAAGTTTCACGGGTATGTTTCACGGGTATGTTTCACGGGTGACGTTTCACGGGTCTAGGTTTCACTGGTAAGTTTCACGGGTGACGTTTCACGGGTCTATTTTTCACTGGTAAGTTTCACGGGTCAAGGTTTCACGGGTAAGTTTCACGTGTAAGTTTCACGGGTAAGTTTCACGGGTGACGTTTTACGGGTCTAGGTTTCACTGGTAAGTTTCACGGGTCAAGGTTTCACGGGTAAGTTTCACGGGTAAGTTTCACGGGTGACGTTTCACGGGTCTAGGTTTCACTGGTACGTTTCACGGGTCAAGGTTTAACGGGTAAGTTTCACGGGTAAGTTTCACGGGTAAGTTTCACGGGTAAGTTTCACGGGTGACGTTTCACGGGTCTAGGTTTCACTGGTAAGTTTCACGGGTCAAGGTTTCACGGGTAAGTTTCACGGGTAAGTTTCACGGGTGACGTTTCACGGGTCTAGGTTTCACTGGTAAGTTTCACGGGTCAAGGTTTCACGGGTAAGTTTCACGGGTAAGTTTCACGGGTATGTTTCAAGGGTGACGTTTCACGGGTCTAGGTTTCACTGGTAAGTTTCACGGGTCAAGGTTTCACGGGTAAGTTTCACGGGTAAGTTTTACGGGTATGTTTCACGGGTGACGTTTCACGGGTCTTGGTTTAACTGGTAAGTTTCACGGGTCAAGGTTTCACGGGTAAGTTTCACGGGTAAGTTTCACGGGTATGTTTCACGGGTGACGTTTCACGGGTCTAGGTTTCACTGGTAAGTTTCACGGGTCAAGGTTTCACGGGTAAGTTTCACGGGTAAGTTTCACGGGTATGTTTCACGGGTATGTTTCACGGGTGACGTTTCACGGGTCTAGGTTTCACTGGTAAGTTTCACGGGTCAAGGTTTTACGGGTAAGTTTCACGGGTCTAGGTTTCACTGGTAAGTTTCACGGGTCAAGGTTTCACGGGTAAGTTTCACGGGTAAGTTTCACGGGTTTGTTTCACGGGTGACGTTTCACGGGTCTAGGTTTCACTGGAAAGTTTCACGGGTCAAGGTTTCACGGGTAAGTTTCACGGGTATGTTTCACGGGTGACGTTTCACGGGTCTAGGTTTCACTGGTAAGTTTCACGGGTCAAGGTTTCACGGGTAAGTTTTACGGGTAAGTTTCACGGGTGACGTTTTACGGGTGACGTTTCACTGGTCTAGGTTTCACTGGAAAGTTTCACGGGTCAAGGTTTCACGGGTAAGTTTCAAGGGTAAGTTTCACGGGTAAGTTTTACGGGTATGTTTTACAGGTGACGTTTCACGGGTCTAGGTTTCACTGGTAAGTTTCACGGGTCAAGGTTTCACGGGTAAGTTTCACGGGTAAGTTTCACGGGTAAGTTTCACGGGTATGTTTCATGGGTGATGTTTCACGGGTCTAGGTTTCACTGGTAAGTTTCGCGGGTCAAGGTTTCACGGGTAAGTTTCACGGGTAAGTTTCACGGGTATGTTTCACGGGTGACGTTTCACGGGTCTAGGTTTTACTGGAAAGTTTCACGGGTCAAGGTTTCACGGGTAAGTTTCACGGGTAAGTTTTACGGGTATGTTTCACAGGTGACGTTTCACGGGTCTAGGTTTCACTGGTAAGTTTCACGGGTCAAGGTTTCACGGGTAAGTTTCACGGGTAAGTTTCACGGGTATGTTTCGCGGGTGACGTTTCACGGGTCTAGGTTTCACTGGTAAGTTTCACGGGTCAAGGTTTCACGGGTAAGTTTCACGGGTAAGTTTCACGGGTGACGTTTCACGGGTCTATTTTTCACTGGTAAGTTTCACGGGTCAAGGTTTCACGGGTAAGTTTCACGTGTAAGTTTCACGGGTAAGTTTCACGGGTGACGTTTCTCGGGTATGTTTCACGGGTGACGTTTCACGGGTCTAGGTTTCACTGGTAAGTTTCACGGTTCAAGGTTTTACGGGTAAGTTTCACGGGTCTAGATTTCACTGGTAAGTTTCACGGGTCAAGGTTTCACGGGTAAGTTTCACGGGTAAGTTTCACGGGTTTGTTTCACGGGTGACGTTTCACGGGTCTAGGTTTCACTGGAAAGTTTCACGGGTCAAGGTTTCACGGGTAAGTTTCACGGGTAAGTTTCACGGGTAAGTTTCACGGGTATGTTTCACGGGTGACGTTTCACGGGTCTAGGTTTCACTGGTATGTTTCACGGGTCATGGTTTCACGGGTAAGTTTCACGGGTAAGTTTCACGGGTATGTTTCACGGGTGACGTTTCACGGGTCTAGGTTTCACTGGTAAGTTTCACGGGTCAAGGTTTTACGGGTAAGTTTCACGGGTAAGTTTCACGGGTAAGTTTCACGGGTAAGTTTCACGGGTATGTTTCACGGGTGACGTTTCACGGGTCTAGGTTTCACTGGTAAGTTTCACGGGTCAAGGTTTCACGGGTAAGTTTCACGGGTAAGTTTCACGGGTATGTTTCACGAGTATGTTTCACGGGTATGTTTCACGGGTGACGTTTCACGGGTCTAGGTTTCACTGGTAAGTTTCACGGGTGACGTTTCACGGGTCTATTTTTCACTGGTAAGTTTCACGGGTCAAGGTTTCACGGGTAAGTTTCACGGGTATGTTTCACGGGTGACGTTTCACGGGTCTAGGTTTCACTGGTAAGTTTCACGGGTCAAGGTTTCACGGGTAAGTTTCACGGGTAAGTTTCACGGGTATGTTTCACGGGTGACGTTTCACGGGTCTAGGTTTCACTGGTAAGTTTCACGGGTCAAGGTTTTACGGGTAAATTTCACGGGTAAGTGTCACGGGTATGTTTCACGGGTGACGTTTCACGGGTCTAGGTTTCACTGGTAAGTTTCACGAGTCAAGGTTTCACGGGTAAGTTTCACGGGTAAGTTTTACGGGTAAGTTTCACGGGTGACGTTTTACGGGTGACGTTTCACGGGTCTAGGTTTCACTGGTAAGTTTCACGGGTCAAGGTTTCACGGGTAAGTTTCACGGGTAAGTTTCACGTTTATGTTTCACGGGTGACGTTTCACGGGTCTAGGTTTCACTGGTAAGTTTCACGGGTCAAGGTTTCACGGGTAAGTTTCACGGGTAAGTTTCACGGGTAAGTTTCACGGGTGACGTTTCACGGGTCTAGGTTTCACTGGTACGTTTCACGGGTCAAGGTTTCACGGGTAAGTTTCACGGGTAAGTTTCACGGGTAAGTTTCACGGGTAAGTTTCACGGGTAAGTTTCACGGGTGACGTTTCACGGGTCTAGGTTTCACTGGTAAGTTTCACGGGTCAAGGTTTCACGGGTAAGTTTCACGGGTAAGTTTCACGGGTGACGTTTCACGGGTCTAGGTTTCACTGGTAAGTTTCACGGGTCAAGGTTTCACGGGTAAGTTTCACGGGTAAGTTACACGGGTATGTTTCAAGGGTGACGTTTCACGGGTCTAGGTTTCACTGGTAAGTTTCACGGGTCAAGGTTTCACGGGTAAGTTTCACGGGTAAGTTTTACGGGTATGTTTCACGGGTGACGTTTCACGGGTCTTGGTTTAACTGGTAAGTTTCACGGGTCAAGGTTTCACGGGTAAGTTTCACGGGTAAGTTTCACGGGTATGTTTCACGGGTGACGTTTCACGGGTCTAGGTTTCACTGGTAAGTTTCACGGGTCAAGGTTTCACGGGTAAGTTTCACGGGTAAGTTTCACGGGTATGTTTCACGGGTATGTTTCACGGGTGACGTTTCACGGGTCTAGGTTTCACTGGTAAGTTTCACGGGTCAAGGTTTTACGGGTAAGTTTCACGGGTCTAGGTTTCACTGGTAAGTTTCACGGGTCAAGGTTTCACGGGTAAGTTTCACGGGTAAGTTTCACGGGTTTGTTTCACGGGTAACGTTTCACGGGTCTAGGTTTCACTGGAAAGTTTCACGGGTCAAGGTTTCACGGGTAAGTTTCACGGGTATGTTTCACGGGTGACGTTTCACGGGTCTAGGTTTTACTGGTAAGTTTCACGGGTCAAGGTTTCACGGGTAAGTTTTACGGGTAAGTTTCACGGGTGACGTTTTACGGGTGACGTTTCACTGGTACTAGGTTTCACTGGTAAGTTTCACGGGTCAAGGTTTCACGGGTAAGTTTCACGGGTAAGTTTCACGGGTATGTTTCACGGGTGACGTTTCACGGGTCTAGGTTTCACTGGAAAGTTTCACGGGTCAAGGTTTCACGGGTAAGTTTCAAGGGTAAGTTTCACGGGTAAGTTTTACGGGTATGTTTTACAGGTGACGTTTCACGGGTCTAGGTTTCACTGGTAAGTTTCACGGGTCAAGGTTTCACGGGTAAGTTTCACGGGTAAGTTTCACGGGTAAGTTTCACGGGTATGTTTCATGGGTGATGTTTCACGGGTCTAGGTTTCACTGGTAAGTTTCGCGGGTCAAGGTTTCACGGGTAAGTTTCACGGGTAAGTTTCACGGGTATGTTTCACGGGTGACGTTTCACGGGTCTAGGTTTTACGGGTAAATTTCACGGGTAAGTGTCACGGGTATGTTTCACGGGTGACGTTTCACGGGTCTAGGTTTCACTGGTAAGTTTCACGAGTCAAGGTTTCACGGGTAAGTTTCACGGGTAAGTTTTACGGGTAAGTTTCACGGGTGACGTTTTACGGGTGACGTTTCACGGGTCTAGGTTTCACTGGTAAGTTTCACGGGTCAAGGTTTCACGGGTAAGTTTCACGGGTAAGTTTCACGGGTATGTTTCACGGGTGACGTTTCACGGGTCTAGGTTTCACTGGTAAGTTTCACGGGTCAAGGTTTCACGGGTAAGTTTCACGGGTAAGTTTTACGGGTAAGTTTCACGGGTGACGTTTCACGGGTCTAGGTTTCACTGGTACGTTTCACGGGTCAAGGTTTCACGGGTAAGTTTCACGGGTAAGTTTCACGGGTAAGTTTCACGGGTAAGTTTCACGGGTGACGTTTCACGGGTCTAGGTTTCACTGGTAAGTTTCACGGGTCAAGGTTTCACGGGTAAGTTTCACGGGTAAGTTTCACGGGTATGTTTCACGGGTGACGTTTCACGGGTCTAGGTTTTACTGGAAAGTTTCACGGGTCAAGGTTTCACGCTTAAGTTTCACGGGTAAGTTTTACGGGTATGTTTCACAGGTGACGTTTCACGGGTCTAGGTTTCACTGGTAAGTTTCACGGGTAAGTTTCACGGGTATGTTTCGCGGGTGACGTTTCACGGGTCTAGGTTTCACTGGTAAGTTTCACGGGTCAAGGTTTCACGGGTAAGTTTCACGGGTAAGTTTCACGGGTGACGTTTCACGGGTCTATTTTTCACTGGTAAGTTTCACGGGTCAAGGTTTCACGGGTAAGTTTCACGTGTAAGTTTCACGGGTAAGTTTCACGGGTGACGTTTCACGGGTATGTTTCACGGGTGACGTTTCACGGGTCTAGGTTTCACTGGTAAGTTTCACGGGTCAAGGTTTTACGGGTAAGTTTCACGGGTCTAGATTTCACTGGTAAGTTTCACGGGTCAAGGTTTCACGGGTAAGTTTCACGGGTAAGTTTCACGGGTTTGTTTCACGGGTGACGTTTCACGGGTCTAGGTTTCACTGGAAAGTTTCACGGGTCAAGGTTTCACGGGTAAGTTTCACGGGTAAGTTTCACGGGTAAGTTTCACGGGTATGTTTCACGGGTGACGTTTCACGGGTCTAGGTTTCACTGGTAAGTTTCACGGGTCAAGGTTTCACGGGTAAGTTTCACGGGTAAGTTTCACGGGTATGTTTCACGGGTGACGTTTCACGGGTCTAGGTTTCACTGGTAAGTTTCACGGGTCAAGGTTTCACGGGTAAGTTTCACGGGTAAGTTTCACGGGTAAGTTTCACGGGTAAGTTTCACGGGTATGTTTCACGGGTGACGTTTCACGGGTCTAGGTTTCACTGGTAAGTTTCACGGGTCAAGGTTTCACGGGTAAGTTTCACGGGTAAGTTTCACGGGTATGTTTCACGAGTATGTTTCACGGGTATGTTTCACGGGTGACGTTTCACGGGTCTAGGTTTCACTGGTAAGTTTCACGGGTGACGTTTCACGGGTCTATTTTTCACTGGTAAGTTTCACGGGTCAAGGTTTCACGGGTAAGTTTCACGGGTATGTTTCACGGGTGACGTTTCACGGGTCTAGGTTTCACTGGTAAGTTTCACGGGTCAAGGTTTTACGGGTAAATTTCACGGGTAAGTGTCACGGGTATGTTTCACGGGTGACGTTTCACGGGTCTAGGTTTCACTGGTAAGTTTCACGAGTCAAGGTTTCACGGGTAAGTTTCACGGGTAAGTTTTACGGGTAAGTTTCACGGGTGACGTTTTACGGGTGACGTTTCACGGGTCTAGGTTTCACTGGTAAGTTTCACGGGTCAAGGTTTCACGGGTAAGTTTCACGGGTAAGTTTCACGGGTGACGTTTCACGGTTCTAGGTTTCACTGGTAAGTTTCACGGGTCAAGGTTTCACGGGTAAGTTTCACGGGTAAGTTTCACGGGTAAGTTTCACGGGTATGTTTCACGGGTGACGTTTCACGGGTCTAGGTTTCACTGGTAAGTTTAACGGGTCAAGGTTTCACGGGTAAGTTTTACGAGTAAGTTTCACGGGTATGTTTTACGGGTATGATTCACGGGTGACGTTTCACGGGTCTAGGTTTCACTGGTAAGTTTCACGGGTCAAGGTTTCACGGGTAAGTTTCACGGGTAAGTTTCACGGGTATGTTTCACGGGTGACGTTTCACGGGTCTAGGTTTCACTGGTAAGTTTCACGGGTCAAGGTTTCACGGGTAAGTTTCACGGGTAAGTTTCACGGGTATGTTTCACGGGTGACGTTTCACGGGTCTAGGTTTCACTGGTAAGTTTCACGGGTCAAGGTTTCACGGGTAAGTTTCACGGGTAAGTTTCACGGGTAAGTTTCACGGGTATGTTTCACGGGTGACGTTTCACGGGTCTAGGTTTCACTGGTAAGTTTCACGGGTCAAGGTTTCACGGGTAAGTTTCACGGGTAAGTTTCACGGGTGACGTTTCACGGGTCTAGGTTTCACTGGTAAGTTTCACGGGTCAAGGTTTCAAGGGTAAGTTTTACGGGTAAGTTTCACGGGTATGTTTCACGGGTGACGTTTCACGGGTCTAGGTTTCACTGGAAAGTTTCACGGGTCAAGGTTTCACGGGTAAGTTTCACGGGTAAGTTTTACAGGTATGTTTTACAGGTGACGTTTCACGGGTCTAGGTTTCACTGGTAAGTTTCACGGGTCAAGGTTTCTCGGGTAAGTTTCACGGGTAAGTTTCACGGGTATGTTTCGCGGGTGACGTTTCACGGGTCTAGGTTTCACTGGTAAGTTTCACGGGTCAAGGTTTCAAGGGTAAGTTTCACGGGTAAGTTTCACGGGTGACGTTTCACGGGTCTATTTTTCACTGGTAAGTTTCACGGGTCAAGGTTTCACGAGTAAGTTTCACGTGTAAGTTTCACGGGTAAGTTTCACGGGTGACGTTTCACGGGTATGTTTCACGGGTGACGTTTCACGGGTCTAGGTTTCACTGGTAAGTTTCACGGGTCAAGGTTTTACGGGTAAGTTTCACGGGTCTAGATTTCACTGGTAAGTTTCACGGGTCAAGGTTTCACGGGTAAGTTTCACGGGTAAGTTTCACGGGTTTGTTTCACGGGTGACGTTTCACGGGTCTAGGTTTCACTGGAAAGTTTCACGGGTCAAGGTTTCACGGGTTAGTTTCACGGGTAAGTTTCACGGGTAAGTTTCACGGGTATGTTTCACGGGTGACGTTTCACGGGTCTAGGTTTCACTGGTAAGTTTCACGGGTCAAGGTTTCACGGGTAAGTTTCACGGGTAAGTTTCACGGGTATGTTTCACTGGTGACGTTTCACGGGTCTAGGTTTCACTGGTAAGTTTCACGGGTCAAGGTTTCACGGGTAAGTTTCAAGGGTAAGTTTCACGGGTAAGTTTCACGGGTAAGTTTCACGGGTATGTTTCACGGGTGACGTTTCACGGGTCTAGGTTTCACTGGTAAGTTTCACGGGTCAAGGTTTCACGGGTAAGTTTCACGGGTAAGTTTCACGGGTATGTTTCACGGGTATGTTTCACGGGTGACGTTTCACGGGTCTAGGTTTCACTGGTAAGATTCACGGGTAAGTTTCACGGGTGACGTTTCACGGGTCTATTTTTCACTGGTAAGTTTCACGGGTCAAGGTTTCACGGGTAAGTTTCACGTGTAAGTTTCACGGGTAAGTTTCACGGGTGACGTTTCACGGGTCTAGGTTTCACTGGTAAGTTTCACGGGTCAAGGTTTCACGGGTAAGTTTCACGGGTAAGTTTCACGGGTGACGTTTCACGGGTCTAGGTTTCACTGGTACGTTTCACGGGTCAAGGTTACACGGGTAAGTTTCACGGGTAAGTTTCACGGGTAAGTTTCACGGGTGACGTTTCACGGGTCTAGGTTTCACTGGTAAGTTTCACGGGTCAAGGTTTCACGGGTAAGTTTCACGGGTATGTTTCATGGGTGATGTTTCACGGGTCTAGGTTTCACTGGTAAGTTTCGCGGGTCAAGGTTTCACGGGTAAGTTTCACGGGTAAGTTTCACGGGTATGTTTCACGGGTGACGTTTCACGGGTCTAGGTTTTACTGGAAAGTTTCACGGGTCAAGGTTTCACGCTTAAGTTTCACGGGTAAGTTTTACGGGTATGTTTCACAGGTGACGTTTCACGGGTCTAGGTTTCACTGGTAAGTTTCACGGGTAAGTTTCACGGGTATGTTTCGCGGGTGACGTTTCACGGGTCTAGGTTTCACTGGTAAGTTTCACGGGTCAAGGTTTCACGGGTAAGTTTCACGGGTAAGTTTCACGGGTGACGTTTCACGGGTCTATTTTTCACTGGTAAGTTTCACGGGTTAAGGTTTCACGGGTAAGTTTCACGTGTAAGTTTCACGGGTAAGTTTCACGGGTGACGTTTCACGGGTATGTTTCACGGGTGACGTTTCACGGGTCTAGGTTTCACTGGTAAGTTTCACGGGTCAAGGTTTTACGGGTAAGTTTCACGGGTCTAGATTTCACTGGTAAGTTTCACGGGTCAAGGTTTCACGGGTAAGTTTCACGGGTAAGTTTCACGGGTTTGTTTCACGGGTGACGTTTCACGGGTCTAGGTTTCACTGGAAAGTTTCACGGGTCAAGGTTTCACGGGTAAGTTTCACGGGTAAGTTTCACGGGTAAGTTTCACGGGTATGTTTCACGGGTGACGTTTCACGGGTCTAGGTTTCACTGGTAAGTTTCACGGGTCAAGGTTTCACGGGTAAGTTTCACGGGTAAGTTTCACGGGTATGTTTCACGGGTGACGTTTCACGGGTCTAGGTTTCACTGGTAAGTTTCACGGGTCAAGGTTTCACGGGTAAGTTTCACGGGTAAGTTTCACGGGTAAGTTTCACGGGTAAGTTTCACGGGTATGTTTCACGGGTGACGTTTCACGGGTCTAGGTTTCACTGGTAAGTTTCACGGGTCAAGGTTTCACGGGTAAGTTTCACGGGTAAGTTTCACGGGTATGTTTCACGAGTATGTTTCACGGGTATGTTTCACGGGTGACGTTTCACGGGTCTAGGTTTCACTGGTAAGTTTCACGGGTGACGTTTCACGGGTCTATTTTTCACTGGTAAGTTTCACGGGTCAAGGTTTCACGGGTAAGTTTCACGGGTATGTTTCACGGGTGACGTTTCACGGGTCTAGGTTTCACTGGTAAGTTTCACGGGTCAAGGTTTTACGGGTAAATTTCACGGGTAAGTGTCACGGGTATGTTTCACGGGTGACGTTTCACGGGTCTAGGTTTCACTGGTAAGTTTCACGAGTCAAGGTTTCACGGGTAAGTTTCACGGGTAAGTTTTACGGGTAAGTTTCACGGGTGACGTTTTACGGGTGACGTTTCACGGGTCTAGGTTTCACTGGTAAGTTTCACGGGTCAAGGTTTCACGGGTAAGTTTCACGGGTAAGTTTCACGGGTGACGTTTCACGGGTCTAGGTTTCACTGGTAAGTTTCACGGGTCAAGGTTTCACGGGTAAGTTTCACGGGTAAGTTTCACGGGTAAGTTTCACGGGTATGTTTCACGGGTGACGTTTCACGGGTCTAGGTTTCACTGGTAAGTTTAACGGGTCAAGGTTTCACGGGTAAGTTTTACGAGTAAGTTTCACGGGTATGTTTTACGGGTATGATTCACGGGTGACGTTTCACGGGTCTAGGTTTCACTGGTAAGTTTCACGGGTCAAGGTTTCACGGGTAAGTTTCACGGGTAAGTTTCACGGGTATGTTTCACGGGTGACGTTTCACGGGTCTAGGTTTCACTGGTAAGTTTCACGGGTCAAGGTTTCACGGGTAAGTTTCACGGGTAAGTTTCACGGGTATGTTTCACGGGTGACGTTTCACGGGTCTAGGTTTCACTGGTAAGTTTCACGGGTCAAGGTTTCACGGGTAAGTTTCACGGGTAAGTTTCACGGGTAAGTTTCACGGGTATGTTTCACGGGTGACGTTTCACGGGTCTAGGTTTCACTGGTAAGTTTCACGGGTCAAGGTTTCACGGGTAAGTTTCACGGGTAAGTTTCACGGGTGACGTTTCACGGGTCTAGGTTTCACTGGTAAGTTTCACGGGTCAAGGTTTCAAGGGTAAGTTTTACGGGTAAGTTTCACGGGTATGTTTCACGGGTGACGTTTCACGGGTCTAGGTTTCACTGGAAAGTTTCACGGGTCAAGGTTTCACGGGTAAGTTTCACGGGTAAGTTTTACAGGTATGTTTTACAGGTGACGTTTCACGGGTCTAGGTTTCACTGGTAAGTTTCACGGGTCAAGGTTTCTCGGGTAAGTTTCACGGGTAAGTTTCACGGGTATGTTTCGCGGGTGACGTTTCACGGGTCTAGGTTTCACTGGTAAGTTTCACGGGTCAAGGTTTCAAGGGTAAGTTTCACGGGTAAGTTTCACGGGTGACGTTTCACGGGTCTATTTTTCACTGGTAAGTTTCACGGGTCAAGGTTTCACGAGTAAGTTTCACGTGTAAGTTTCACGGGTAAGTTTCACGGGTGACGTTTCACGGGTATGTTTCACGGGTGACGTTTCACGGGTCTAGGTTTCACTGGTAAGTTTCACGGGTCAAGGTTTTACGGGTAAGTTTCACGGGTCTAGATTTCACTGGTAAGTTTCACGGGTCAAGATTTCACGGGTAAGTTTCACGGGTAAGTTTCACGGGTTTGTTTCACGGGTGACGTTTCACGGGTCTAGGTTTCACTGGAAAGTTTCACGGGTCAAGGTTTCACGGGTTAGTTTCACGGGTAAGTTTCACGGGTAAGTTTCACGGGTATGTTTCACGGGTGACGTTTCACGGGTCTAGGTTTCACTGGTAAGTTTCACGGGTCAAGGTTTCACGGGTAAGTTTCACGGGTAAGTTTCACGGGTATGTTTCACGGGTGACGTTTCACGGGTCTAGGTTTCACTGGTAAGTTTCACGGGTCAAGGTTTCACGGGTAAGTTTCAAGGGTAAGTTTCACGGGTAAGTTTCACGGGTAAGTTTCACGGGTATGTTTCACGGGTGACGTTTCACGGGTCTAGGTTTCACTGGTAAGTTTCACGGGTCAAGGTTTCACGGGTAAGTTTCACGGGTAAGTTTCACGGGTATGTTTCACGGGTATGTTTCACGGGTGACGTTTCACGGGTCTAGGTTTCACTGGTAAGATTCACGGGTAAGTTTCACGGGTGACGTTTCACGGGTCTATTTTTCACTGGTAAGTTTCACGGGTCAAGGTTTCACGGGTAAGTTTCACGTGTAAGTTTCACGGGTAAGTTTCACGGGTGACGTTTCACGGGTCTAGGTTTCACTGGTAAGTTTCACGGGTCAAGGTTTCACGGGTAAGTTTCACGGGTAAGTTTCACGGGTGACGTTTCACGGGTCTAGGTTTCACTGGTACGTTTCACGGGTCAAGGTTACACGGGTAAGTTTCACGGGTAAGTTTCACGGGTAAGTTTCACGGGTGACGTTTCACGGGTCTAGGTTTCACTGGTAAGTTTCACGGGTCAAGGTTTCACGGGTAAGTTTCACGGGTATGTTTCATGGGTGATGTTTCACGGGTCTAGGTTTCACTGGTAAGTTTCGCGGGTCAAGGTTTCACGGGTAAGTTTCACGGGTAAGTTTCACGGGTATGTTTCACGGGTGACGTTTCACGGGTCTAGGTTTTACTGGAAAGTTTCACGGGTCAAGGTTTCACGCTTAAGTTTCACGGGTAAGTTTTACGGGTATGTTTCACAGGTGACGTTTCACGGGTCTAGGTTTCACTGGTAAGTTTCACGGGTAAGTTTCACGGGTATGTTTCGCGGGTGACGTTTCACGGGTCTAGGTTTCACTGGTAAGTTTCACGGGTCAAGGTTTCACGGGTAAGTTTCACGGGTAAGTTTCACGGGTGACGTTTCACGGGTCTATTTTTCACTGGTAAGTTTCACGGGTTAAGGTTTCACGGGTAAGTTTCACGTGTAAGTTTCACGGGTAAGTTTCACGGGTGACGTTTCACGGGTATGTTTCACGGGTGACGTTTCACGGGTCTAGGTTTCACTGGTAAGTTTCACGGGTCAAGGTTTTACGGGTAAGTTTCACGGGTCTAGATTTCACTGGTAAGTTTCACGGGTCAAGGTTTCACGGGTAAGTTTCACGGGTAAGTTTCACGGGTTTGTTTCACGGGTGACGTTTCACGGGTCTAGGTTTCACTGGAAAGTTTCACGGGTCAAGGTTTCACGGGTAAGTTTCACGGGTAAGTTTCACGGGTAAGTTTCACGGGTATGTTTCACGGGTGACGTTTCACGGGTCTAGGTTTCACTGGTAAGTTTCACGGGTCAAGGTTTCACGGGTAAGTTTCACGGGTAAGTTTCACGGGTATGTTTCACGGGTGACGTTTCACGGGTCTAGGTTTCACTGGTAAGTTTCACGGGTCAAGGTTTCACGGGTAAGTTTCACGGGTAAGTTTCACGGGTAAGTTTCACGGGTAAGTTTCACGGGTATGTTTCACGGGTGACGTTTCACGGGTCTAGGTTTCACTGGTAAGTTTCACGGGTCAAGGTTTCACGGGTAAGTTTCACGGGTAAGTTTCACGGGTATGTTTCACGAGTATGTTTCACGGGTATGTTTCACGGGTGACGTTTCACGGGTCTAGGTTTCACTGGTAAGTTTCACGGGTGACGTTTCACGGGTCTATTTTTCACTGGTAAGTTTCACGGGTCAAGGTTTCACGGGTAAGTTTCACGGGTATGTTTCACGGGTGACGTTTCACGGGTCTAGGTTTCACTGGTAAGTTTCACGGGTCAAGGTTTTACGGGTAAATTTCACGGGTAAGTGTCACGGGTATGTTTCACGGGTGACGTTTCACGGGTCTAGGTTTCACTGGTAAGTTTCACGAGTCAAGGTTTCACGGGTAAGTTTCACGGGTAAGTTTTACGGGTAAGTTTCACGGGTGACGTTTTACGGGTGACGTTTCACGGGTCTAGGTTTCACTGGTAAGTTTCACGGGTCAAGGTTTCACGGGTAAGTTTCACGGGTAAGTTTCACGGGTGACGTTTCACGGGTCTAGGTTTCACTGGTAAGTTTCACGGGTCAAGGTTTCACGGGTAAGTTTCACGGGTAAGTTTCACGGGTAAGTTTCACGGGTATGTTTCACGGGTGACGTTTCACGGGTCTAGGTTTCACTGGTAAGTTTAACGGGTCAAGGTTTCACGGGTAAGTTTTACGAGTAAGTTTCACGGGTATGTTTTACGGGTATGATTCACGGGTGACGTTTCACGGGTCTAGGTTTCACTGGTAAGTTTCACGGGTCAAGGTTTCACGGGTAAGTTTCACGGGTAAGTTTCACGGGTATGTTTCACGGGTGACGTTTCACGGGTCTAGGTTTCACTGGTAAGTTTCACGGGTCAAGGTTTCACGGGTAAGTTTCACGGGTAAGTTTCACGGGTATGTTTCACGGGTGACGTTTCACGGGTCTAGGTTTCACTGGTAAGTTTCACGGGTCAAGGTTTCACGGGTAAGTTTCACGGGTAAGTTTCACGGGTAAGTTTCACGGGTATGTTTCACGGGTGACGTTTCACGGGTCTAGGTTTCACTGGTAAGTTTCACGGGTCAAGGTTTCACGGGTAAGTTTCACGGGTAAGTTTCACGGGTGACGTTTCACGGGTCTAGGTTTCACTGGTAAGTTTCACGGGTCAAGGTTTCAAGGGTAAGTTTTACGGGTAAGTTTCACGGGTATGTTTCACGGGTGACGTTTCACGGGTCTAGGTTTCACTGGAAAGTTTCACGGGTCAAGGTTTCACGGGTAAGTTTCACGGGTAAGTTTTACAGGTATGTTTTACAGGTGACGTTTCACGGGTCTAGGTTTCACTGGTAAGTTTCACGGGTCAAGGTTTCTCGGGTAAGTTTCACGGGTAAGTTTCACGGGTATGTTTCGCGGGTGACGTTTCACGGGTCTAGGTTTCACTGGTAAGTTTCACGGGTCAAGGTTTCAAGGGTAAGTTTCACGGGTAAGTTTCACGGGTGACGTTTCACGGGTCTATTTTTCACTGGTAAGTTTCACGGGTCAAGGTTTCACGAGTAAGTTTCACGTGTAAGTTTCACGGGTAAGTTTCACGGGTGACGTTTCACGGGTATGTTTCACGGGTGACGTTTCACGGGTCTAGGTTTCACTGGTAAGTTTCACGGGTCAAGGTTTTACGGGTAAGTTTCACGGGTCTAGATTTCACTGGTAAGTTTCACGGGTCAAGGTTTCACGGGTAAGTTTCACGGGTAAGTTTCACGGGTTTGTTTCACGGGTGACGTTTCACGGGTCTAGGTTTCACTGGAAAGTTTCACGGGTCAAGGTTTCACGGGTTAGTTTCACGGGTAAGTTTCACGGGTAAGTTTCACGGGTATGTTTCACGGGTGACGTTTCACGGGTCTAGGTTTCACTGGTAAGTTTCACGGGTCAAGGTTTCACGGGTAAGTTTCACGGGTAAGTTTCACGGGTATGTTTCACGGGTGACGTTTCACGGGTCTAGGTTTCACTGGTAAGATTCACGGGTCAAGGTTTCACGGGTAAGTTTCAAGGGTAAGTTTCACGGGTAAGTTTCACGGGTAAGTTTCACGGGTATGTTTCACGGGTGACGTTTCACGGGTCTAGGTTTCACTGGTAAGTTTCACGGGTCAAGGTTTCACGGGTAAGTTTCACGGGTAAGTTTCACGGGTATGTTTCACGGGTATGTTTCACGGGTGACGTTTCACGGGTCTAGGTTTCACTGGTAAGATTCACGGGTAAGTTTCACGGGTGTCGTTTCACGGGTCTATTTTTCACTGGTAAGTTTCACGGGTCAAGGTTTCACGGGTAAGTTTCACGTGTAAGTTTCACGGGTAAGTTTCACGGGTGACGTTTCACGGGTCTAGGTTTCACTGGTAAGTTTCACGGGTCAAGGTTTCACGGGTAAGTTTCACGGGTAAGTTTCACGGGTGACGTTTCACGGGTCTAGGTTTCACTGGAACGTTTCACGGGTCAAGGTTACACGGGTAAGTTTCACGGGTAAGTTTCACGGGTAAGTTTCACGGGTAAGTTTCACGGGTGACGTTTCACGGGTCTAGCTTTCACTGGTAAGTTTCACGGGTCAAGGTTTCACGGGTAAGTTTCTCGGGTAAGTTTCACGGGTGACGTTTCACGGGTCTAGGTTTCACTGGTAAGTTTCACGGGTCAAGGTTTCACGGGTAAGTTTCACGGGTAAGTTTCACGGGTATGTTTCAAGGGTGACGTTTCACGGGTCTAGGTTTCACTGGTAAGTTTCACGGGTAAGTTTCACGGGTAAGTTTTACGGGTATGTTTCACGGGTGACGTTTCACGGGTCTTGGTTTAACTGGTAAGTTTCACGGGTCAAGGTTTCACGGGTAAGTTTCACGGGTAAGTTTCACGGGTATGTTTCACGGGTGACGTTTCACGGGTCTAGGTTTCACTGGTAAGTTTCACGGGTCAAGGTTTCACGGGTAAGTTTCACGGGTAAGTTTCACGGGTAAGTTTCACGGGTATGTTTCACGGGTGACGTTTCACGGGTCTAGGTTTCACTGGTAAGTTTCACGGGTCAAGGTTTTACGGGTAAGTTTCACGGGTCTAGGTTTCACTGGTAAGTTTCACGGGTCAAGGTTTCACGGGTAAGTTTCACGGGTAAGTTTCACGGGTTTGTTTCACGGGTGACGTTTCACGGGTCTAGGTTTCACTGGAAAGTTTCACGGGTCAAGGTTTCACGGGTAAGTTTCACGGGTATGTTTCACGGGTGACGTTTCACGGGTCTAGGTTTCACTGGTAAGATTCACGGGTCAAGGTTTCACGGGTAAGTTTTACGGGTAAGTTTCACGGGTGACGTTTTACGGGTGACGTTTCACGGGTCTAGGTTTCACTGGTAAGTTTCACGGGTCAAGGTTTCACGGGTAAGTTTCACGGGTAAGTTTCACGGGTATGTTTCACGGGTGACGTTTCACGGGTCTAGGTTTCACGGGTCAAGGTTTCACGGGTAAGTTTCAAGGGTAAGTTTCACGGGTAAGTTTTACGGGTATGTTTTACAGGTGACGTTTCACGGGTCTAGGTTTCACTGGTAAGTTTCACGGGTCAAGGTTTCACGGGTAAGTTTCACGGGTAAGTTTCACGGGTAGGTTTCACGGGTAAGTTTCACAGGTATGTTTCATGGGTGATGTTTCACGGGTCTAGGTTTCACTGGTAAGTTTCGCGGGTAAGTTTCACGGGTGACGTTTTACGGGTGACGTTTCACGGGTCTAGGTTTCACTGGTAAGTTTCACGGGTCAAGGTTTCACGGGTAAGTTTCACGGGTAAGTTTCACGGGTATGTTTCACGGGTGACGTTTCACGGGTCTAGGTTTCACTGGAAAGTTTCACGGGTCAAGGTTTCACGGGTAAGTTTCAAGGGTAAGTTTCACGGGTAAGTTTTACGGGTATGTTTTACAGGTGACGTTTCACGGGTCTAGGTTTCACTGGTAAGTTTTACGGGTCAAGGTTTCACGGGTAAGTTTAACGGGTAAGTTTCACGGGTAAGTTTCACGGGTATGTTTCATGGGTGATGTTTCACGGGTCTAGGTTTCACTGGTAAGTTTCGCGGGTCAAGGTTTCACGGGTAAGTTTCACGGGTAAGTTTCACGGGTATGTTTCACGGGTGACGTTTCACGGGTCTAGGTTTTACTGGAAAGTTTCACGGGTCAAGGTTTCACGGGTAAGTTTCACGGGTAAGTTTTACGGGTATGTTTCACAGGTGACGTTTCACGGGTCTAGGTTTCACTGGTAAGTTTCACGGGTCAAGGTTTCACGGGTAAGTTTCACGGGTAAGTTTCACGGGTAAGTTTCACGGGTATGTTTCGCGGGTGACGTTTCACGGGTCTAGGTTTCACTGGTAAGTTTCACGGGTCAAGGTTTCACGGGTAAGTTTCACGGGTAAGTTTCACGGGTGACGTTTCACGGGTCTATTTTTCACTGGTAAGTTTCACGGGTCAAGGTTTCACGGGTAAGTTTCACGTGTAAGTTTCACGGGTAAGTTTCACGGGTGACGTTTCACGGGTATGTTTCACGGGTGACGTTTCACGGGTCTAGGTTTCACTGGTAAGTTTCACGGGTCAAGGTTTTACGGGTAAGTTTCACGGGTCTAGATTTCACTGGTAAGTTTCACGGGTCAAGGTTTCACGGGTAAGTTTCACGGGTAAGTTTCACGGGTTTGTTTCACGGGTGACGTTTCACGGGTCTAGGTTTCACTGGAAAGTTTCACGGGTCAAGGTTTCACGGGTAAGTTTCACGGGTAAGTTTCACGGGTAAGTTTCACGGGTATGTTTCACGGGTGACGTTTCACGGGTCTAGGTTTCACTGGTAAGTTTCACGGGTCAAGGTTTCACGGGTAAGTTTCACGGGTAAGTTTCACGGGTATGTTTCACGGGTGACGTTTCACGGGTCTAGGTTTCACTGGTAAGTTTCACGGGTCAAGGTTTCACGGGTAAGTTTCACGGGTAAGTTTCACGGGTATGTTTCGCGGGTGACGTTTCACGGGTCTAGGTTTCACTGGTAAGTTTCACGGGTCAAGGTTTCACGGGTAAGTTTCACGGGTAAGTTTCACGGGTGACGTTTCACGGGTCTATTTTTCACTGGTAAGTTTCACGGGTCAAGGTTTCACGGGTAAGTTTCACGTGTAAGTTTCACGGGTAAGTTTCACGGGTGACGTTTCACGGGTATGTTTCACGGGTGACGTTTCACGGGTCTAGGTTTCACTGGTAAGTTTCACGGGTCAAGGTTTTACGGGTAAGTTTCACGGGTCTAGATTTCACTGGTAAGTTTCACGGGTCAAGGTTTCACGGGTAAGTTTCACGGGTAAGTTTCACGGGTTTGTTTCACGGGTGACGTTTCACGGGTCTAGGTTTCACTGGAAAGTTTCACGGGTCAAGGTTTCACGGGTAAGTTTCACGGGTAAGTTTCACGGGTAAGTTTCACGGGTATGTTTCACGGGTGACGTTTCACGGGTCTAGGTTTCACTGGTATGTTTCACGGGTCAAGGTTTCACGGGTAAGTTTCACGAGTAAGTTTCACGGGTATGTTTCACGGGTGACGTTTCACGGGTCTAGGTTTCACTGGTAAGTTTCACGGGTCAAGGTTTCACGGGTAAGTTTCACGGGTAAGTTTCACGGGTAAGTTTCACGGGTAAGTTTCACGGGTATGTTTCACGGGTGACGTTTCACGGGTCTAGGTTTCACTGGTAAGTTTCACGGGTCAAGGTTTCACGGGTAAGTTTCACGGGTAAGTTTCACGGGTATGTTTCACGAGTATGTTTCACGGGTATGTTTCACGGGTGACGTTTCACGGGTCTAGGTTTCACTGGTAAGTTTCACGGGTGACGTTTCACGGGTCTATTTTTCACTGGTAAGTTTCACGGGTCAAGGTTTCACGGGTAAGTTTCACGGGTATGTTTCACGGGTGACGTTTCACGGGTCTAGGTTTCACTGGTAAGTTTCACGGGTCAAGGTTTCACGGGTAAGTTTCACGGGTAAGTTTCACGGGTATGTTTCACGGGTGACGTTTCACGGGTCTAGGTTTCACTGGTAAGTTTCACGGGTCAAGGTTTTACGGGTAAATTTCACGGGTAAGTGTCACGGGTGACGTTTCACGGGTCTAGGTTTCACTGGTAAGTTTCACGAGTCAAGGTTTCACGGGTAAGTTTCACGGGTAAGTTTTACGGGTAAGTTTCACGGGTGACGTTTTACGGGTGACGTTTCACGGGTCTAGGTTTCACTGGTAAGTTTCACGGGTCAAGGTTTCACGGGTAAGTTTCACGGGTAAGTTTCACGTTTATGTTTCACGGGTGACGTTTCACGGGTCTAGGTTTCACTGGTAAGTTTCACGGGTCAAGGTTTCACGGGTAAGTTTCACGGGTAAGTTTCACGGGTAAGTTTCACGGGTGACGTTTCACGGGTCTAGGTTTCACTGGTACGTTTCACGGGTCAAGGTTTCACGGGTAAGTTTCACGGGTAAGTTTCACGGGTAAGTTTCACGGGTAAGTTTCACGGGTGACGTTTCACGGGTCTAGGTTTCACTGGTAAGTTTCACGGGTCAAGGTTTCACGGGTAAGTTTCACGGGTAAGTTTCACGGGTGACGTTTCACGGGTCTAGGTTTCACTGGTAAGTTTCACGGGTCAAGGTTTCACGGGTAAGTTTCACGGGTAAGTTTCACGGGTATGTTTCAAGGGTGACGTTTCACGGGTCTAGGTTTCACTGGTAAGTTTCACGGGTCAAGGTTTCACGGGTAAGTTTCACGGGTAAGTTTTACGGGTATGTTTCACGGGTGACGTTTCACGGGTCTTGGTTTAACTGGTAAGTTTCACGGGTCAAGGTTTCACGGGTAAGTTTCACGGGTAAGTTTCACGGGTATGTTTCACGGGTGACGTTTCACGGGTCTAGGTTTCACTGGTAAGTTTCACGGGTCAAGGTTTCACGGGTAAGTTTCACGGGTAAGTTTCACGGGTATGTTTCACGGGTATGTTTCACGGGTGACGTTTCACGGGTCTAGGTTTCACTGGTAAGTTTCACGGGTCAAGGTTTTACGGGTAAGTTTCACGGGTCTAGGTTTCACTGGTAAGTTTCACGGGTCAAGGTTTCACGGGTAAGTTTCACGGGTAAGTTTCACGGGTTTGTTTCACGGGTGACGTTTCACGGGTCTAGGTTTCACTGGAAAGTTTCACGGGTCAAGGTTTCACGGGTAAGTTTCACGGGTATGTTTCACGGGTGACGTTTCACGGGTCTAGGTTTTACTGGTAAGTTTCACGGGTCAAGGTTTCACGGGTAAGTTTTACGGGTAAGTTTCACGGGTGACGTTTTACGGGTGACGTTTCACTGGTCTAGGTTTCACTGGTAAGTTTCACGGGTCAAGGTTTCACGGGTAAGTTTCACGGGTAAGTTTCACGGGTATGTTTCACGGGTGACGTTTCACGGGTCTAGGTTTCACTGGAAAGTTTCACGGGTCAAGGTTTCACGGGTAAGTTTCAAGGGTAAGTTTCACGGGTAAGTTTTACGGGTATGTTTTACAGGTGACGTTTCACGGGTCTAGGTTTCACTGGTAAGTTTCACGGGTCAAGGTTTCACGGGTAAGTTTCACGGGTAAGTTTCACGGGTAAGTTTCACGGGTATGTTTCATGGGTGATGTTTCACGGGTCTAGGTTTCACTGGTAAGTTTCGCGGGTCAAGGTTTCACGGGTAAGTTTCACGGGTAAGTTTCACGGGTATGTTTCACGGGTGACGTTTCACGGGTCTAGGTTTTACGGGTAAATTTCACGGGTATGTTTCACGGGTGACGTTTCACGGGTCTAGGTTTCACTGGTAAGTTTCACGAGTCAAGGTTTCACGGGTAAGTTTCACGGGTAAGTTTTACGGGTAAGTTTCACGGGTGACGTTTTACGGGTGACGTTTCACGGGTCTAGGTTTCACTGGTAAGTTTCACGGGTCAAGGTTTCACGGGTAAGTTTCACGGGTAAGTTTCACGGGTATGTTTCACGGGTGACGTTTCACGGGTCTAGGTTTCACTGGTAAGTTTCACGGGTCAAGGTTTCACGGGTAAGTTTCACGGGTAAGTTTTACGGGTAAGTTTCACGGGTGACGTTTCACGGGTCTAGGTTTCACTGGTACGTTTCACGGGTCAAGGTTTCACGGGTAAGTTTCACGGGTAAGTTTCACGGGTAAGTTTCACGGGTAAGTTTCACGGGTGACGTTTCACGGGTCTAGCTTTCACTGGTAAGTTTCACGGGTCAAGGTTTCACGGGTAAGTTTCACGGGTAAGTTTCACGGGTGACGTTTCACGGGTCTAGGTTTCACTGGTAAGTTTCACGGGTCAAGGTTTCACGGGTAAGTTTCACGGGTAAGTTTCACGGGTATGTTTCAAGGGTGACGTTTCACGGGTCTAGGTTTCACTGGTAAGTTTCACGGGTCAAGGTTTCACGGGTAAGTTTCACGGGTAAGTTTTACGGGTATGTTTCACGGGTGACGTTTCACGGGTCTTGGTTTAACTGGTAAGTTTCACGGGTCAAGGTTTCACGGGTAAGTTTCACGGGTAAGTTTCACGGGTATGTTTCACGGGTGACGTTTCACGGGTCTAGGTTTCACTGGTAAGTTTCACGGGTCAAGGTTTCACGGGTAAGTTTCACGGGTAAGTTTCACGGGTATGTTTCACGGGTATGTTTCACGGGTGACGTTTCACGGGTCTAGGTTTCACTGGTAAGTTTCACGGGTCAAGGTTTTACGGGTAAGTTTCACGGGTCTAGGTTTCACTGGTAAGTTTCACGGGTCAAGGTTTCACGGGTAAGTTTCACGGGTAAGTTTCACGGGTTTGTTTCACGGGTGACGTTTCACGGGTCTAGGTTTCACTGGAAAGTTTCACGGGTCAAGGTTTCACGGGTAAGTTTCACGGGTATGTTTCACGGGTGACGTTTCACGGGTCTAGGTTTTACTGGTAAGTTTCACGGGTCAAGGTTTCACGGGTAAGTTTTACGGGTAAGTTTCACGGGTGACGTTTTACGGGTGACGTTTCACTGGTCTAGGTTTCACTGGTAAGTTTCACGGGTCAAGGTTTCACGGGTAAGTTTCACGGGTAAGTTTCACGGGTATGTTTCACGGGTGACGTTTCACGGGTCTAGGTTTCACTGGAAAGTTTCACGGGTCAAGGTTTCACGGGTAAGTTTCAAGGGTAAGTTTCACGGGTAAGTTTTACGGGTATGTTTTACAGGTGACGTTTCACGGGTCTAGGTTTCACTGGTAAGTTTCACGGGTCAAGGTTTCACGGGTAAGTTTCACGGGTAAGTTTCACGGGTAAGTTTCACGGGTATGTTTCATGGGTGATGTTTCACGGGTCTAGGTTTCACTGGTAAGTTTCGCGGGTCAAGGTTTCACGGGTAAGTTTCACGGGTAAGTTTCACGGGTATGTTTCACGGGTGACGTTTCACGGGTCTAGGTTTTACGGGTAAATTTCACGGGTAAGTGTCACGGGTATGTTTCACGGGTGACGTTTCACGGGTCTAGGTTTCACTGGTAAGTTTCACGAGTCAAGGTTTCACGGGTAAGTTCCACGGGTAAGTTTTACGGGTAAGTTTCACGGGTGACGTTTTACGGGTGACGTTTCACGGGTCTAGGTTTCACTGGTAAGTTTCACGGGTCAAGGTTTCACGGGTAAGTTTCACGGGTAAGTTTCACGGGTATGTTTCACGGGTGACGTTTCACGGGTCTAGGTTTCACTGGTAAGTTTCACGGGTCAAGGTTTCACGGGTAAGTTTCACGGGTAAGTTTTACGGGTAAGTTTCACGGGTGACGTTTCACGGGTCTAGGTTTCACTGGTACGTTTCACGGGTCAAGGTTTCACGGGTAAGTTTCACGGGTAAGTTTCACGGGTAAGTTTCAGGGGTAAGTTTCACGGGTGACGTTTCACGGGTCTAGGTTTCACTGGTAAGTTTCACGGGTCAAGGTTTCACGGGTAAGTTTCACGGGTAAGTTTCACGGGTGACGTTTCACGGGTCTAGGTTTCACTGGTAAGTTTCACGGGTCAAGGTTTCACGGGTAAGTTTCACGGGTAAGTTTCACGGGTATGTTTCAAGGGTGACGTTTCACGGGTCTAGGTTTCACTGGTAAGTTTCACGGGTCAAGGTTTCACGGGTAAGTTTCACGGGTAAGTTTTACGGGTATGTTTCACGGGTGACGTTTCACGGGTCTTGGTTTAACTGGTAAGTTTCACGGGTCAAGGTTTCACGGGTAAGTTTCACGGGTAAGTTTCACGGGTATGTTTCACGGGTGACGTTTCACGGGTCTAGGTTTCACTGGTAAGTTTCACGGGTCAAGGTTTCACGGGTAAGTTTCACGGGTAAGTTTCACGGGTATGTTTCACGGGTATGTTTCACGGGTGACGTTTCACGGGTCTAGGTTTCACTGGTAAGTTTCACGGGTCAAGGTTTTACGGGTAAGTTTCACGGGTCTAGGTTTCACTGGTAAGTTTCACGGGTCAAGGTTTCACGGGTAAGTTTCACGGGTAAGTTTCACGGGTTTGTTTCACGGGTGACGTTTCACGGGTCTAGGTTTCACTGGAAAGTTTCACGGGTCAAGGTTTCACGGGTAAGTTTCACGGGTATGTTTCACGGGTGACGTTTCACGGGTCTAGGTTTTACTGGTAAGTTTCACGGGTCAAGGTTTCACGGGTAAGTTTTACGGGTAAGTTTCACTGGTGACGTTTTACGGGTGACGTTTCACTGGTCTAGGTTTCACTGGTAAGTTTCACGGGTCAAGGTTTCACGGGTAAGTTTCACGGGTAAGTTTCACGGGTATGTTTCACGGGTGACGTTTCACGGGTCTAGGTTTCACTGGAAAGTTTCACGGGTCAAGGTTTCACGGGTAAGTTTCAAGGGTAAGTTTCACGGGTAAGTTTTACGGGTATGTTTTACAGGTGACGTTTCACGGGTCTAGGTTTCACTGGTAAGTTTCACGGGTCAAGGTTTCACGGGTAAGTTTCACGGGTATGTTTCATGGGTGATGTTTCACGGGTCTAGGTTTCACTGGTAAGTTTCGCGGGTCAAGGTTTCACGGGTAAGTTTCACGGGTAAGTTTCACGGGTATGTTTCACGGGTGACGTTTCACGGGTCTAGGTTTTACTGGAAAGTTTCACGGGTCAAGGTTTCACGCTTAAGTTTCACGGGTAAGTTTTACGGGTATGTTTCACAGGTGACGTTTCACGGGTCTAGGTTTCACTGGTAAGTTTCACGGGTCAAGGTTTCACGGGTAAGTTTCACGGGTAAGTTTCACGGGTATGTTTCGCGGGTGACGTTTCACGGGTCTAGGTTTCACTGGTAAGTTTCACGGGTCAAGGTTTCACGGGTAAGTTTCACGGGTAAGTTTCACGGGTGACGTTTCACGGGTCTATTTTTCACTGGTAAGTTTCACGGGTCAAGGTTTCACGGGTAAGTTTCACGTGTAAGTTTCACGGGTAAGTTTCACGGGTGACGTTTCACGGGTATGTTTCACGGGTGACGTTTCACGGGTCTAGGTTTCACTGGTAAGTTTCACGGGTCAAGGTTTTACGGGTAAGTTTCACGGGTCTAGATTTCACTGGTAAGTTTCACGGGTCAAGGTTTCACGGGTAAGTTTCACGGGTAAGTTTCACGGGTTTGTTTCACGGGTGACGTTTCACGGGTCTAGGTTTCACTGGAAAGTTTCACGGGTCAAGGTTTCACGGGTAAGTTTCACGGGTAAGTTTCACGGGTAAGTTTCACGGGTATGTTTCACGGGTGACGTTTCACGGGTCTAGGTTTCACTGGTAAGTTTCACGGGTCAAGGTTTCACGGGTAAGTTTCACGGGTAAGTTTCACGGGTATGTTTCACGGGTGACGTTTCACGGGTCTAGGTTTCACTGGTAAGTTTCACGGGTCAAGGTTTCACGGGTAAGTTTCACGGGTAAGTTTCACGGGTAAGTTTCACGGGTAAGTTTCACGGGTATGTTTCACGGGTGACGTTTCACGGGTCTAGGTTTCACTGGTAAGTTTCACGGGTCAAGGTTTCACGGGTAAGTTTCACGGGTAAGTTTCACGGGTATGTTTCACGAGTATGTTTCACGGGTATGTTTCACGGGTGACGTTTCACGGGTCTAGGTTTCACTGGTAAGTTTCACGGGTGACGTTTCACGGGTCTATTTTTCACTGGTAAGTTTCACGGGTCAAGGTTTCACGGGTAAGTTTCACGGGTATGTTTCACGGGTGACGTTTTACGGGTCTAGGTTTCACTGGTAAGTTTCACGGGTCAAGGTTTTACGGGTAAATTTCACGGGTAAGTGTCACGGGTATGTTTCACGGGTGACGTTTCACGGGTCTAGGTTTCACTGGTAAGTTTCACGAGTCAAGGTTTCACGGGTAAGTTTCACGGGTAAGTTTTACGGGTAAGTTTCACGGGTGACGTTTTACGGGTGACGTTTCACGGGTCTAGGTTTCACTGGTAAGTTTCACGGGTCAAGGTTTCACGGGTAAGTTTCACGGGTAAGTTTCACGGGTGACGTTTCACGGGTCTAGGTTTCACTGGTAAGTTTCACGGGTCAAGGTTTCACGGGTAAGTTTCACGGGTAAGTTTCACGGGTAAGTTTCACGGGTATGTTTCACGGGTGACGTTTCACGGGTCTAGGTTTCACTGGTAAGTTTAACGGGTCAAGGTTTCACGGGTAAGTTTTACGAGTAAGTTTCACGGGTATGTTTTACGGGTATGATTCACGGGTGACGTTTCACGGGTCTAGGTTTCACTGGTAAGTTTCACGGGTCAAGGTTTCACGGGTAAGTTTCACGGGTAAGTTTCACGGGTATGTTTCACGGGTGACGTTTCACGGGTCTAGGTTTCACTGGTAAGTTTCACGGGTCAAGGTTTCACGGGTAAGTTTCACGGGTAAGTTTCACGGGTATGTTTCACGGGTGACGTTTCACGGGTCTAGGTTTCACTGGTAAGTTTCACGGGTCAAGGTTTCACGGGTAAGTTTCACGGGTAAGTTTCACGGGTAAGTTTCACGGGTAAGTTTCACGGGTATGTTTCACGGGTGACGTTTCACGGGTCTAGGTTTCACTGGTAAGTTTCACGGGTCAAGGTTTCACGGGTAAGTTTCACGGGTAAGTTTCACGGGTGACGTTTCACGGGTCTAGGTTTCACTGGTAAGTTTCACGGGTCAAGGTTTCAAGGGTAAGTTTTACGGGTAAGTTTCACGGGTATGTTTCACGGGTGACGTTTCACGGGTCTAGGTTTCACTGGAAAGTTTCACGGGTCAAGGTTTCACGGGTAAGTTTCACGGGTAAGTTTTACAGGTATGTTTTACAGGTGACGTTTCACGGGTCTAGGTTTCACTGGTAAGTTTCACGGGTCAAGGTTTCTCGGGTAAGTTTCACGGGTAAGTTTCACGGGTATGTTTCGCGGGTGACGTTTCACGGGTCTAGGTTTCACTGGTAAGTTTCACGGGTCAAGGTTTCAAGGGTAAGTTTCACGGGTAAGTTTCACGGGTGACGTTTCACGGGTCTATTTTTCACTGGTAAGTTTCACGGGTCAAGGTTTCACGAGTAAGTTTCACGTGTAAGTTTCACGGGTAAGTTTCACGGGTGACGTTTCACGGGTATGTTTCACGGGTGACGTTTCACGGGTCTAGGTTTCACTGGTAAGTTTCACGGGTCAAGGTTTTACGGGTAAGTTTCACGGGTCTAGATTTCACTGGTAAGTTTCACGGGTCAAGGTTTCACGGGTAAGTTTCACGGGTAAGTTCACGGGTTTGTTTCACGGGTGACGTTTCACGGGTCTAGGTTTCACTGGAAAGTTTCACGGGTCAAGGTTTCACGGGTTAGTTTCACGGGTAAGTTTCACGGGTAAGTTTCACGGGTATGTTTCACGGGTGACGTTTCACGGGTCTAGGTTTCACTGGTAAGTTTCACGGGTCAAGGTTTCACGGGTAAGTTTCACGGGTAAGTTTCACGGGTATGTTTCACGGGTGACGTTTCACGGGTCTAGGTTTCACTGGTAAGTTTCACGGGTCAAGGTTTCACGGGTAAGTTTCAAGGGTAAGTTTCACGGGTAAGTTTCACGGGTAAGTTTCACGGGTATGTTTCACGGGTGACGTTTCACGGGTCTAGGTTTCACTGGTAAGTTTCACGGGTCAAGGTTTCACGGGTAAGTTTCACGGGTAAGTTTCACGGGTATGTTTCACGGGTATGTTTCACGGGTGACGTTTCACGGGTCTAGGTTTCACTGGTAAGATTCACGGGTAAGTTTCACGGGTGACGTTTCACGGGTCTATTTTTCACTGGTAAGTTTCACGGGTCAAGGTTTCACGGGTAAGTTTCACGTGTAAGTTTCACGGGTAAGTCTCACGGGTGACGTTTCACGGGTCTAGGTTTCACTGGTAAGTTTCACGGGTCAAGGTTACACGGGTAAGTTTCACGGGTAAGTTTCACGGGTAAGTTTCACGGGTGACGTTTCACGGGTCTAGGTTTCACTGGTAAGTTTCACGGGTCAAGGTTTCACGGGTAAGTTTCACGGGTAAGTTTCACGGGTGACGTTTCACGGGTCTAGGTTTCACTGGTAAGTTTCACGGGTCAAGGTTTCACGGGTAAGTTTCACGGGTAAGTTTCACGGGTATGTTTCAAGGGTGACGTTTCACGGGTCTAGGTTTCACTGGTAAGTTTCACGGGTCAAGGTTTCACGGGTAAGTTTCACGGGTAAGTTTTACGGGTATGTTTCACGGGTGACGTTTCACGGGTCTTGGTTTAACTGGTAAGTTTCACGGGTCAAGGTTTCACGGGTAAGTTTCACGGGTAAGTTTCACGGGTATGTTTCACGGGTGACGTTTCACGGGTCTAGGTTTCACTGGTAAGTTTCACGGGTCAAGGTTTCACGGGTAAGTTTCACGGGTAAGTTTCACGGGTAAGTTTCACGGGTATGTTTCACGGGTGACGTTTCACGGGTCTAGGTTTCACTGGTAAGTTTCACGGGTCAAGGTTTTACGGGTAAGTTTCACGGGTCTAGGTTTCACTGGTAAGTTTCACGGGTCAAGGTTTCACGGGTAAGTTTCACGGGTAAGTTTCACGGGTTTAGGTTTCACGGGTCTAGGTTTCACTGGTAAGTTTCACGGGTCAAGGTTTCACGGGTAAGTTTTACGGGTAAGTTTCACGGGTGACGTTTTACGGGTGACGTTTCACGGGTCTAGGTTTCACTGGTAAGTTTCACGGGTCAAGGTTTCACGGGTAAGTTTCACGGGTAAGTTTCACGGGTATGTTTCACGGGTGACGTTTCACGGGTCTAGGTTTCACTGGAAAGTTTCACGGGTCAAGGTTTCACGGGTAAGTTTCAAGGGTAAGTTTCACGGGTAAGTTTTACGGGTATGTTTTACAGGTGACGTTTCACGGGTCTAGGTTTCACTGGTAAGTTTCACGGGTCAAGGTTTCACGGGTAAGTTTCACGGGTAAGTTTCACGGGTAAGTTTCACGGGTAAGTTTCACGGGTATGTTTCATGGGTGATGTTTCACGGGTCTAGGTTTCACTGGTAAGTTTCGCGGGTAAGTTTCACGGGTGACGTTTTACGGGTGACGTTTCACGGGTCTAGGTTTCACTGGTAAGTTTCACGGGTCAAGGTTTCACGGGTAAGTTTCACGGGTAAGTTTCACGGGTATGTTTCACGGGTGACGTTTCACGGGTCTTGGTTTAACTGGTAAGTTTCACGGGTCAAGGTTTCACGGGTAAGTTTCACGGGTAAGTTTCACGGGTATGTTTCACGGGTGACGTTTCACGGGTCTAGGTTTCACTGGTAAGTTTCACAGGTCAAGGTTTCACGGGTAAGTTTCACGGGTAAGTTTCACGGGTAAGTTTCACGGGTATGTTTCACGGGTGACGTTTCACGGGTCTAGGTTTCACTGGTAAGTTTCACGGGTCAAGGTTTTACGGGTAAGTTTCACGGGTCTAGGTTTCACTGGAAAGTTTCACGGGTCAAGGTTTCACGGGTAAGTTTCACGGGTATGTTTCACGGGTGACGTTTCACGGGTCTAGGTTTCACGGGTAAGTTTCAAGGGTAAGTTTCACGGGTATGTTTTACAGGTGACGTTTCACGGGTCTAGGTTTCACTGGTAAGTTTCACGGGTCAAGGTTTCACGGGTAAGTTTCACGGGTAAGTTTCACGGGTAAGTTTCACGGGTATGTTTCATGGGTGATGTTTCACGGGTCTAGGTTTCACTGGTAAGTTTCGCGGGTCAAGGTTTCACGGGTAAGTTTCACGGGTAAGTTTCACGGGTATGTTTCACGGGTGACGTTTCACGGGTCTAGGTTTTACTGGAAAGTTTCACGGGTCAAGGTTTCACGGGTAAGTTTCACGGGTAAGTTTTACGGGTATGTTTCACAGGTGACGTTTCACGGGTCTAGGTTTCACTGGTAAGTTTCACGGGTCAAGGTTTCACGGGTAAGTTTCACGGGTAAGTTTCACGGGTAAGTTTCACGGGTATGTTTCGCGGGTGACGTTTCACGGGTCTAGGTTTCACTGGTAAGTTTCACGGGTCAAGGTTTCACGGGTAAGTTTCACGGGTAAGTTTCACGGGTGACGTTTCACGGGTCTATTTTTCACTGGTAAGTTTCACGGGTCAAGGTTTCACGGGTAAGTTTCACGTGTAAGTTTCACGGGTAAGTTTCACGGGTGACGTTTCACGGGTATGTTTCACGGGTGACGTTTCACGGGTCTAGGTTTCACTGGTAAGTTTCACGGGTCAAGGTTTTACGGGTAAGTTTCACGGGTCTAGATTTCACTGGTAAGTTTCACGGGTCAAGGTTTCACGGGTAAGTTTCACGGGTAAGTTTCACGGGTTTGTTTCACGGGTGACGTTTCACGGGTCTAGGTTTCACTGGAAAGTTTCACGGGTCAAGGTTTCACGGGTAAGTTTCACGGGTAAGTTTCACGGGTAAGTTTCACGGGTATGTTTCACGGGTGACGTTTCACGGGTCTAGGTTTCACTGGTAAGTTTCACGGGTCAAGGTTTCACGGGTAAGTTTCACGGGTAAGTTTCACGGGTATGTTTCACGGGTGACGTTTCACGGGTCTAGGTTTCACTGGTAAGTTTCACGGGTCAAGGTTTCACGGGTAAGTTTCACGGGTAAGTTTCACGGGTAAGTTTCACGGGTAAGTTTCACGGGTAAGTTTCACGGGTATGTTTCACGGGTGACGTTTCACGGGTCTAGGTTTCACTGGTAAGTTTCACGGGTCAAGGTTTCACGGGTAAGTTTCACGGGTAAGTTTCACGGGTATGTTTCACGAGTATGTTTCACGGGTATGTTTCACGGGTGACGTTTCACGGGTCTAGGTTTCACTGGTAAGTTTCACGGGTAAGTTTCACGGGTGACGTTTCACGGGTCTATTTTTCACTGGTAAGTTTCACGGGTCAAGGTTTCACGGGTAAGTTTCACGGGTATGTTTCACGGGTGACGTTTCACGGGTCTAGGTTTCACTGGTAAGTTTCACGGGTCAAGGTTTCACGGGTAAGTTTCACAGGTAAGTTTCACGGGTATGTTTCACGGGTGACGTTTCACGGGTCTAGGTTTCACTGGTAAGTTTCACGGGTCAAGGTTTTACGGGTAAATTTCACGGGTAAGTGTCACGGGTATGTTTCACGGGTGACGTTTCACGGGTCTAGGTTCCACTGGTAAGTTTCACGAGTCAAGGTTTCACGGGCAAGTTTCACGGGTAAGTTTTACGGGTAAGTTTCACGGGTGACGTTTTACGGGTGACGTTTCACGGGTCTAGGTTTCACTGGTAAGTTTCACGGGTCAAGGTTTCACGGGTAAGTTTCACGGGTAAGTTTCACGGGTGACGTTTCACGGGTCTAGGTTTCACTGGTAAGTTTCACGGGTCAAGGTTTCACGGGTAAGTTTCACGGGTAAGTTTCACGGGTCAAGGTTTCACGGGTAAGTTTCACGGGTAAGTTTCACGGGTGACGTTTCACGGGTCTAGGTTTCACTGGTAAGTTTCACGGGTCAAGGTTTCACGGGTAAGTTTCACGGGTAAGTTTCACGGGTATGTTTCAAGGGTGACGTTTCACGGGTCTAGGTTTCACTGGTAAGTTTCACGGGTCAAGGTTTCACGGGTAAGTTTCACGGGTAAGTTTTACGGGTATGTTTCACGGGTGACGTTTCACGGGTCTTGGTTTAACTGGTAAGTTTCACGGGTCAAGGTTTCACGGGTAAGTTTCACGGGTAAGTTTCACGGGTATGTTTCACGGGTGACGTTTCACGGGTCTAGGTTTCACTGGTAAGTTTCACGGGTCAAGGTTTCACGGGTAAGTTTCACGGGTAAGTTTCACGGGTAAGTTTCACGGGTATGTTTCACGGGTGACGTTTCACGGGTCTAGGTTTCACTGGTAAGTTTCACGGGTCAAGGTTTTACGGGTAAGTTTCACGGGTCTAGGTTTCACTGGTAAGTTTCACGGGTCAAGGTTTCACGGGTAAGTTTCACGGGTAAGTTTCACGGGTTTGTTTCACGGGTGACGTTTCACGGGTCTAGGTTTCACTGGAAAGTTTCACGGGTCAAGGTTTCACGGGTAAGTTTCACGGGTATGTTTCACGGGTGACGTTTCACGGGTCTAGGTTTCACTTGTAAGTTTCACGGGTCAAGGTTTCACGGGTAAGTTTTACGGGTAAGTTTCACGGGTGACGTTTTACGGGTGACGTTTCACGGGTCTAGGTTTCACTGGTAAGTTTCACGGGTCAAGGTTTCACGGGTAAGTTTCACGGGTAAGTTTCACGGGTATGTTTCACGGGTGACGTTTCACGGGTCTAGGTTTCACTGGAAAGTTTCACGGGTCAAGGTTTCACGGGTAAGTTTCAAGGGTAAGTTTCACGGGTAAGTTTTACGGGTATGTTTTACAGGTGACGTTTCACGGGTCTAGGTTTCACTGGTAAGTTTCACGGGTCAAGGTTTCACGGGTAAGTTTCACGGGTAAGTTTCACGGGTAAGTTTCACGGGTAAGTTTCACGGGTATGTTTCATGGGTGATGTTTCACGGGTCTAGGTTTCACTGGTAAGTTTCGCGGGTAAGTTTCACGGCTGACGTTTTACGGGTGACGTTTCACGGGTCTAGGTTTCACTGGTAAGTTTCACGGGTCAAGGTTTCACGGGTAAGTTTCACGGGTAAGTTTCACGGGTATGTTTCACGGGTGACGTTTCACGGGTCTAGGTTTCACTGGAAAGTTTCACGGGTCAAGGTTTCACGGGTAAGTTTCAAGGGTAAGTTTCACGGGTAAGTTTTACGGGTATGTTTTACAGGTGACGTTTCACGGGTCTAGGTTTCACTGGTAAGTTTCACGGGTCAAGGTTTCACGGGTAAGTTTCACGGGTAAGTTTCACGGGTAAGTTTCACGGGTATGTTTCATGGGTGATGTTTCACGGGTCTAGGTTTCACTGGTAAGTTTCGCGGGTCAAGGTTTCACGGGTAAGTTTCACGGGTAAGTTTCACGGGTATGTTTCACGGGTGACGTTTCACGGGTCTAGGTTTTACTGGAAAGTTTCACGGGTCAAGGTTTCACGGGTAAGTTTCACGGGTAAGTTTTACGGGTATGTTTTACAGGTGACGTTTCACGGGTCTAGGTTTCACTGGTAAGTTTCACGGGTCAAGGTTTCACGGGTAAGTTTCACGGGTAAGTTTCACGGGTAAGTTTCACGGGTATGTTTTGCGGGTGACGTTTCACGGGTCTAGGTTTCACTGGTAAGTTTCACGGTTCAAGGTTTCACGGGTAAGTTTCACGGGTAAGTTTCACGGGTGACGTTTCACGGGTCTATTTTTCACTGGTAAGTTTCACGGGTCAAGGTTTCACGGGTAAGTTTCACGTGTAAGTTTCACGGGTAAGTTTCACGGGTGACGTTTCACGGGTATGTTTCACGGGTGACGTTTCACGGGTCTAGGTTTCACTGGTAAGTTTCACGGGTCAAGGTTTTACGGGTAAGTTTCACGGGTCTAGATTTCACTGGTAAGTTTCACGGGTCAAGGTTTCACGGGTAAGTTTCACGGGTAAGTTTCACGGGTTTGTTTCACGGGTGACGTTTCACGGGTCTAGGTTTCACTGGAAAGTTTCACGGGTCAAGGTTTCACGGGTAAGTTTCACGGGTAAGTTTCACGGGTAAGTTTCACGGGTATGTTTCACGGGTGACGTTTCACGGGTCTAGGTTTCACTGGTAAGTTTCACGGGTCAAGGTTTCACGGGTAAGTTTCACGGGTAAGTTTCACGGGTATGTTTCACGGGTGACGTTTCACGGGTCTAGGTTTCACTGGTAAGTTTCACGGGTCAAGGTTTCACGGGTAAGTTTCACGGGTAAGTTTCACGGGTAAGTTTCACGGGTAAGTTTCACGGGTAAGTTTCACGGGTATGTTTCACGGGTGACGTTTCACGGGTCTAGGTTTCACTGGTAAGTTTCACGGGTCAAGGTTTCACGGGTAAGTTTCACGGGTAAGTTTCACGGGTATGTTTCACGAGTATGTTTCACGGGTATGTTTCACGGGTGACGTTTCACGGGTCTAGGTTTCACTGGTAAGTTTCACGGGTAAGTTTCACGGGTGACGTTTCACGGGTCTATTTTTCACTGGTAAGTTTCACGGGTCAAGGTTTCACGGGTAAGTTTCACGGGTATGTTTCACGGGTGACGTTTCACGGGTCTAGGTTTCACTGGTAAGTTTCACGGGTCAAGGTTTCACGGGTAAGTTTCACAGGTAAGTTTCACGGGTATGTTTCACGGGTGACGTTTCACGGGTCTAGGTTTCACTGGTAAGTTTCACGGGTCAAGGTTTTACGGGTAAATTTCACGGGTAAGTGTCACGGGTATGTTTCACGGGTGACGTTTCACGGGTCTAGGTTTCACTGGTAAGTTTCACGAGTCAAGGTTTCACGGGTAAGTTTCACGGGTAAGTTTTACGGGTAAGTTTCACGGGTGACGTTTTACGGGTGACGTTTCACGGGTCTAGGTTTCACTGGTAAGTTTCACGGGTCAAGGTTTCACGGGTAAGTTTCACGGGTAAGTTTCACGGGTGACGTTTCACGGGTCTAGGTTTCACTGGTAAGTTTCACGGGTCAAGGTTTCACGGGTAAGTTTCACGGGTAAGTTTCACGGGTAAGTTTCACGGGTATGTTTCACGGGTGACGTTTCACGGGTCTAGGTTTCACTGGTAAGTTTAACGGGTCAAGGTTTCACGGGTAAGTTTTACGAGTAAGTTTCACGGGTATGTTTTACGGGTATGTTTCACGGGTGACGTTTCACGGGTCTAGGTTTCACTGGTAAGTTTCACGGGTCAAGGTTTCACGGGTAAGTTTCACGGGTAAGTTTCACGGGTATGTTTCACGGGTGACGTTTCACGGGTCTAGGTTTCACTGGTAAGTTTCACGGGTCAAGGTTTCACGGGTAAGTTTCACGGGTAAGTTTCACGGGTATGTTTCACGGGTGACGTTTCACGGGTCTAGGTTTCACTGGTAAGTTTCACGGGTCAAGGTTTCACGGGTAAGTTTCACGGGTAAGTTTCACGGGTAAGTTTCACGGGTATGTTTCACGGGTGACGTTTCACGGGTCTAGGTTTCACTGGTAAGTTTCACGGGTCAAGGTTTCACGGGTAAGTTTCACGGGTAAGTTTCACGGGTGACGTTTCACGGGTCTAGGTTTCACTGGTAAGTTTCACGGGTCAAGGTTTCAAGGGTAAGTTTTACGGGTAAGTTTCACGGGTATGTTTCACGGGTGACGTTTCACGGGTCTAGGTTTCACTGGAAAGTTTCACGGGTCAAGGTTTCACGGGTAAGTTTCACGGGTAAGTTTTACGGGTATGTTTTACAGGTGACGTTTCACGGGTCTAGGTTTCACTGGTAAGTTTAACGGGTCAAGGTTTCTCGGGTAAGTTTCACGGGTAAGTTTCACGGGTATGTTTCGCGGGTGACGTTTCACGGGTCTAGGTTTCACTGGTAAGTTTCACGGGTCAAGGTTTCACGGGTAAGTTTCACGGGTAAGTTTCACGGGTGACGTTTCACGGGTCTATTTTTCACTGGTAAGTTTCACGGGTCAAGGTTTCACGAGTAAGTTTCACGTGTAAGTTTCACGGGTAAGTTTCACGGGTGACGTTTCACGGGTATGTTTCACGGGTGACGTTTCACGGGTCTAGGTTTCACTGGTAAGTTTCACGGGTCAAGGTTTTACGGGTAAGTTTCACGGGTCTAGATTTCACTGGTAAGTTTCACGGGTCAAGGTTTCACGGGTAAGTTTCACGGGTAAGTTTCACGGGTTTGTTTCACGGGTGACGTTTCACGGGTCTAGGTTTCACTGGAAAGTTTCACGGGTCAAGGTTTCACGGGTAAGTTTCACGGGTAAGTTTCACGGGTATGTTTCACGGGTGACGTTTCACGGGTCTAGGTTTCACTGGTAAGTTTCACGGGTCAAGGTTTCACGGGTAAGTTTCACGGGTAAGTTTCACGGGTATGTTTTACGGGTGACGTTTCACGGGTCTAGGTTTCACTGGTAAGTTTCACGGGTCAAGGTTTCACGGGTAAGTTTCACGGGTAAGTTTCACGGGTAAGTTTCACGGGTAAGTTTCACGGGTATGTTTCACGGGTGACGTTTCACGGGTCTAGGTTTCACTGGTAAGTTTCACGGGTCAAGGTTTCACGGGTAAGTTTCACGGGTAAGTTTCACGGGTATGTTTCACGGGTATGTTTCACGGGTGACGTTTCACGGGTCTAGGTTTCACTGGTAAGATTTACGGGTAAGTTTCACGGGTGACGTTTCACGGGTCTATTTTTCACTGGTAAGTTTCACGGGTCAAGGTTTCACGGGTAAGTTTCACGTGTAAGTTTCACGGGTAAGTTTCACGGGTGACGTTTCACGGGTCTAGGTTTCACTGGTAAGTTTCACGGGTCAAGGTTTCACGGGTAAGTTTCACGGGTAAGTTTCACGGGTGACGTTTCACGGGTCTAGGTTTCACTGGTACGTTTCACGGGTCAAGGTTTCACGGGTAAGTTTCACGGGTAAGTTTCACGGGTAAGTTTCACGGGTAAGTTTCACGGGTGACGTTTCACGGGTCTAGGTTTCACTGGTAAGTTTCACGGGTCAAGGTTTCACGGGTAAGTTTCACGGGTAAGTTTCACGGGTATGTTTCAAGGGTGACGTTTCACGGGTCTAGGTTTCACTGGTAAGTTTCACGGGTCAAGGTTTCACGGGTAAGTTTCACGGGTAAGTTTTACGGGTATGTTTCACGGGTGACGTTTCACGGGTCTTGGTTTAACTGGTAAGTTTCACGGGTCAAGGTTTCACGGGTAAGTTTCACGGGTAAGTTTCACGGGTATGTTTCACGGGTGATGTTTCACGGGTCTAGGTTTCACTGGAAAGTTTCACGGGTCAAGGTTTCACGGGTAAGTTTCACGGGTCTAGGTTTCACTGGTAAGTTTCACGGGTCAAGGTTTCACGGGTAAGTTTCACGGGTAAGTTTCACGGGTTTGTTTCACGGGTGACGTTTCACGGGTCTAGGTTTCACTGGAAAGTTTCACGGGTCAAGGTTTCACGGGTAAGTTTCACGGGTATGTTTCACGGGTGACGTTTCACGGGTCTAGGTTTCACTGGTAAGTTTCACGGGTCAAGGTTTCACGGGTAAGTTTTACGGGTAAGTTTCACGGGTGACGTTTTACGGGTGACGTTTCACGGGTCTAGGTTTCACTGGTAAGTTTCACGGGTCAAGGTTTCACGGGTAAGTTTCACGGGTAAGTTTCACGGGTATGTTTCACGGGTGACGTTTCACGGGTCTAGGTTTCACTGGAAAGTTTCACGGGTCAAGGTTTCACGGGTAAGTTTCAAGGGTAAGTTTCACGGGTAAGTTTTACGGGTATGTTTTACAGGTGACGTTTCACGGGTCTAGGTTTCACTGGTAAGTTTCACGGGTCAAGGTTTCACGGGTAAGTTTCACGGGTAAGTTTCACGGGTAAGTTTCACGGGTATGTTTCATGGGTGATGTTTCACGGGTCTAGGTTTCACTGGTAAGTTTCGCGGGTCAAGGTTTCACGGGTAAGTTTCACGGGTAAGTTTCACGGGTATGTTTCACGGGTGACGTTTCACGGGTCTAGGTTTTACTGGAAAGTTTCACGGGTCAAGGTTTCACGGGTAAGTTTCACGGGTAAGTTTTACGGGTATGTTTCACAGGTGACGTTTCACGGGTCTAGGTTTCACTGGTAAGTTTCACGGGTCAAGGTTTCACGGGTAAGTTTCACGGGTAAGTTTCACGGGTATGTTTCGCGGGTGACGTTTCACGGGTCTAGGTTTCACTGGTAAGTTTCACGGGTCAAGGTTTCACGGGTAAGTTTCACGGGTAAGTTTCACGGGTGACGTTTCACGGGTCTATTTTTCACTGGTAAGTTTCACGGGTAAATTTCACGGGTAAGTTTCACGGGTATGTTTCACGGGTGACGTTTCACGGGTCTAGGTTTCACTGGTAAGTTTCACGAGTCAAGGTTTCACGGGTAAGTTTCACGGGTAAGTTTTACGGGTAAGTTTCACGGGTGACGTTTCACGGGTCTAGGTTTCACTGGTAAGTTTCACGAGTCAAGGTTTCACGGGTAAGTTTCACGGGTAAGTTTTACGGGTAAGTTTCACGGGTGACGTTTTACGGGTGACGTTTAACGGGTCTAGGTTTCACTGGTAAGTTTCACGGGTCAAGGTTTCACGGGTAAGTTTCACGGGTAAGTTTCACGGGTATGTTTCACGGGTGACGTTTCACGGGTCTAGGTTTCACTGGTAAGTTTCACGGGTCAAGGTTTCACGGGTAAGTTTCACGGGTAAGTTTCACGGGTAAGTTTCACGGGTATGTTTCACGGGTGACGTTTCACGGGTCTAGGTTTCACTGGTAAGTTTAACGGGTCAAGGTTACACGGGTAAGTTTTACGGGTAAGTTTCACGGGTATGTTTTACGGGTATGTTTCACGGGTGACGTTTCACGGGTGACGTTTCACGGGTCTAGGTTTCACTGGTAAGTTTCACGGGTCAAGGTTTCACGGGTAAGTTTCACGGGTAAGTTTCACGGGTATGTTTCACGGGTGACGTTTCACGGGTCTAGGTTTCACTGGTAAGTTTCACGGGTCAAGGTTTCACGGGTCAAGGTTTCACGGGTAAGTTTTACGGGTATGTTTCACGGGTGACGTTTCACGGGTCTAGGTTTCACTGGTAAGTTTCACGGGTCAAGGTTTCACGGGTAAGTTTCACGGGTAAGTTTCACGGGTATGTTTCACGGGTGACGTTTCACGGGTCTAGGTTTCACTGGTAAGTTTCACGGGTCAAGGTTTTACGGGTAAGTTTCACGGGTAAGTTTCACGGGTATGTTTCACGGGTGACGTTTCACGGGTCTAGGTTTCACTGGTAAGTTTCACGAGTCAAGGATTCACGGGTAAGTTTCACGGGTAAGTTTTACGGGTAAGTTTCACGGGTGACGTTTCACGGGTCTAGGTTTCACTGGTAAGTTTCACGGGTCAAGGTTTCACGGGTAAGTTTCACGGGTATGTTTCACGGGTGACGTTTCACGGGTTCAGGTTTCACTGGAAAGTTTCACGGGTCAAGGTTTCACGGGTAAGTTTCACGGGTAAGTTTTACGGGTATGTTTTACAGGTGACGTTTCACGGGTCTAGGTTTCACTGGTAAGTTTCACGGGTCAAGGTTTCACGGGTAAGTTTCACGGGTAAGTTTCACGGGTATGTTTTACGGGTGACGTTTCACAGGTCTAGGTTTCAGTGGTAAGTTTCACGGGTCAAGGTTTCACGGGTAAGTTTCACGGGTAAGTTTCACGGGTAAGTTTCACGGGTATGTTTCACGGGTGACGTTTCACGGGTCTAGGTTTCACTGGTAAGTTTCACGGGTCAAGGTTTCACGGGCAAGTTTCACGGGTAAGTTTCACGGGTATGTTTCACGGGTATGTTTCACGGGTGACGTTTCACGGGTCTAGGTTTCACTGGTAAGTTTCACGGGTCAAGGTTTCACGGGTAAGTTTCACGGGTAAGTTTCACGGGTATGTTTCACGGGTGACGTTTCACGGGTCTAGGTTTCACTGGTAAGTTTTACGGGTCAAGGTTTCACGGGTAAGTTTCACGGGTATGTTTCACGGGTATGTTTCACGGGTGACGTTTCACGGGTCTAGGTTTCACTGGTAAGTTTCACGGGTCAAGGTTTCACGGGTAAGTTTCACGGGTAAGTTTCACGGGTATGTTTCACGGGTGACGTTTCACGGGTCTAGGTTTCACTGGTAAGTTTCACGGGTCAAGGTTTCACGGGTAAGTTTCACGGGTAAGTTTCACGGGTATGTTTCACGGGTATGTTTCACGGGTGACGTTTCACGGGTCTAGGTTTCACTGGTAAGTTTCACGGGTCAAGGTTTCACGGGTAAGTTTCACGGGTAAGTTTCACGGGTATGTTTCACGGGTGACGTTTCACGGGTCTAGGTTTCACTGGTAAGTTTCACGGGTCAAGGTTTCACGGGTAAGTTTCACGGGTAAGTTTCACGGGTATGTTTCACGGGTGACGTTTCACGGGTCTAGGTTTCACTGGTAAGTTTCACGGGTCAAGGTTTCACGGGTAAGTTTCACGGGTAAGTTTCACGGGTGACGTTTCACGGGTCTAGGTTTCACTGGTAAGTTTCACGGGTCAAGGTTTCAAGGGTAAGTTTTACGGGTAAGTTTCACGGGTATGTTTCACGGGTGACGTTTCACGGGTCTAGGTTTCACTGGAAAGTTTCACGGGTCAAGGTTTCACGGGTAAGTTTCACGGGTAAGTTTTACGGGTATGTTTTACAGGTGACGTTTCACGGGTCTAGGTTTCACTGGTAAGTTTCACGGGTCAAGGTTTCACGGGTAAGTTTCACGGGTAAATTTCACGGGTATGTTTCGCGGGTGACGTTTCACGGGTCTAGGTTTCACTGGTAAGTTTCACGGGTCAAGGTTTCACGGGTAAGTTTCACGGGTAAGTTTCACGGGTGACGTTTCACGGGTCTATTTTTCACTGGTAAGTTTCACGGGTCAAGGTTTCACGGGTAAGTTTCACGTGTAAGTTTCACGGGTAAGTTTCACGGGTGACGTTTCACGGGTCTAGGTTTCACTGGTAAGTTTCACGGGTCAAGGTTTCACGGGTAAGTTTCACGGGTAAGTTTCACGGGTGACGTTTCACGGGTCTAGGTTTCACTGGTAAGTTTCACGGGTCAAGGTTTCACGGGTAAGTTTCACGGGTAAGTTTCACGGGTAAGTTTCACGGGTAAGTTTCACGGGTGACGTTTCACGGGTCTAGGTTTCACTGGTAAGTTTCACGGGTCAAGGTTTCACGGGTAAGTTTCACGGGTAAGTTTCACGGGTGACGTTTCACGGGTCTAGGTTTCACTGGTAAGTTTCACGGGTCAAGGTTTCACGGGTAAGTTTCACGGGTAAGTTTCACGGGTATGTTTCAAGGGTGACGTTTCACGGGTCTAGGTTTCACTGGTAAGTTTCACGGGTCAAGGTTTCACGGGTAAGTTTCACGGGTATGTTTCACGGGTGACGTTTCACGGGTCTTAGTTTAACTGGTAAGTTTCACGGGTCAAGGTTTCACGGGTAAGTTTCACGGGTAAGTTTCACGGGTATGTTTCACGGGTGACGTTTCACGGGTCTAGGTTTTACTGGTAAGTTTCACGGGTCAAGGTTTCACGGGTAAGTTTCACGGGTAAGTTTCACGGGTAAGTTTCACGGGTATGTTTCACGGGTGACGTTTCACGGGTCTAGGTTTCACTGGTAAGTTTCACGGGTCAAGGTTTTACGGGTAAGTTTCACGGGTCTAGGTTTCACTGGTAAGTTTCACGGGTCAAGGTTTCACGGGTAAGTTTCACGGGTAAGTTTCACGGGTTTGTTTCACGGGTGACGTTTCACGGGTCTAGGTTTCACTGGAAAGTTTCACGGGTCAAGGTTTCACTGGTAAGTTTCACGGGTCAAGGTTTCACGGGTAAGTTTCACGGGTAAGTTTCACGGGTGACGTTTCACGGGTCTAGGTTTCACTGGTAAGTTTCACGGGTCAAGGTTTCACGGGTAAGTTTCACGGGTAAGTTTCACGGGTATGTTTCAAGGGTGACGTTTCACGGGTCTAGGTTTCACTGGTAAGTTTCACGGGTCAAGGTTTTACGGGTAAGTTTCACGGGTCTAGGTTTCACTGGTAAGTTTCACGGGTCAAGGTTTCACGGGTAAGTTTCACCGGTAAGTTTCACGGGTTTGTTTCACGGGTGACGTTTCACGGGTCTAGGTTTCACTGGAAAGTTTCACGGGTCAAGGTTTCACGGGTAAGTTTCACGGGTAAGTTTCACGGGTATGTTTCACGGGTGACGTTTCACGGGTCTAGGTTTCACTGGTAAGTTTCACGGGTCAAGGTTTCACGGGTAAGTTTTACGGGTAAGTTTCACGGGTGACGTTTCACGGGTGACGTTTCACGGGTCTAGGTTTCACTGGTAAGTTTCACGGGTCAAGGTTTCAAGGGTAAGTTTCACGGGTAAGTTTCACGGGTATGTTTCACGGGTGACGTTTCACGGGTCTAGGTTTCACTGGAAAGTTTCACGGGTCAAGGTTTCACGGGTAAGTTTCAAGGGTAAGTTTCACGGGTAAGTTTTACGGGTATGTTTTACAGGTGACGTTTCACGGGTCTAGGTTTCACTGGTAAGTTTCACGGGTCAAGGTTTTACGGGTAAGTTTCACGGGTCTAGGTTTCACTGGTAAGTTTCACGGGTCAAGGTTTCACGGGTAAGTTTCACGGGTAAGTTTCACGGGTTTGTTTCACGGGTGACGTTTCACGGGTCTAGGTTTCACTGGAAAGTTTCACGGGTCAAGGTTTTACGGGTAAGTTTCACGGGTATGTTTCACGGGTGACGTTTCACGGGTCTAGGTTTCACTGGTAAGTTTCACGGGTCAAGGTTTCACGGGTAAGTTTTACGGGTAAGTTTCACGGGTGACGTTTCACGGGTGACGTTTCACGGGTCTAGGTTTCACTGGTAAGTTTCACGGGTCAAGGTTTCAAGGGTAAGTTTCACGGGTAAGTTTCACGGGTATGTTTCACGGGTGACGTTTCACGGGTCTAGGTTTCACTGGAAAGTTTCACGGGTCAAGGTTTCACGGGTAAGTTTCAAGGGTAAGTTTCACGGGTAAGTTTTACGGGTATGTTTCACAGGTGACGTTTCACGGGTCTAGGTTTCACTGGTAAGTTTCACGGGTCAAGGTTTCACGGGTAAGTTTCACGGGTAAGTTTTACGGGTAAGTTTCACGGGTAAGTTTCATGGGTGACGTTTCACGGGTCTAGGTTTCACTGGTAAGTTTCACGGGTCAAGGTTTCACGGGTAAGATTCACGGGTAAGTTTCACGGGTGACGTTTCACGGGTCTAGGTTTCACTGGTAAGTTTCACGGGTCAAGGTTTCACGGGTAAGTTTCACGGGTATGTTTCACGGGTGACGTTTCACGGGTCTAGGTTTCACTGGAAAGTTTCACGGGTCAAGGTTTCACGGGTAAGTTTCAAGGGTAAGTTTCACGGGTAAGTTTCACGGGTAAGTTTTACGGGTATGTTTTACAGGTGACATTTCACGGGTCTAGGTTTCACGGGTAAGTTTCACGGGTAAGTTTCACGGGTCAAGGTTTCACGGGTAAGTTTCACGGGTAAGTTTCACGGGTAAGTTTCACGGGTATGTTTCACGGGTGACGTTTCACGGGTCTAGGTTTCACTGGTAAGTTTCACGGGTCAAGGTTTCACGGGTAAGTTTCACGGGTAAGTTTCACGGGTATGTTTCACGGGTGACGTTTCACGGGTCTAGGTTTCACTGGTAAGTTTCACGGGTCAAGGTTTCACGGGTAAGTTTCACGGGTAAGTTTCACGGGTAAGTTTCACGGGTATGTTTCACGGGTGACGTTTCACGGGTCTAGGTTTCACTGGTAAGTTTCACGGGTCAAGGTTTTACGGGTAAATTTCACGGGTAAGTTTCACGGGTATGTTTCACGGGTGAAGTTTCACGGGTCTAGGTTTCACTGGTAAGTTTCACGAGTCAAGGTTTCACGGGTAAGTTTCACGGGTAAGTTTTACGGGTAAGTTTCACGGGTGACGTTTCACGGGTCTAGGTTTCACTGGTAAGTTTCACGAGTCAAGGTTTCACGGGTAAGTTTCACGGGTAAGTTTTACGGGTAAGTTTCACGGGTGACGTTTTACGGGTGACGTTTCACGGGTCTAGGTTTTACTGGTAAGTTTCACGGGTCAAGGTTTCACGGGTAAGTTTCACGGGTAAGTTTCACGGGTATGTTTCACGGGTGACGTTTCACGGGTCTAGGTTTCACTGGTAAGTTTCACGGGTCAAGGTTTCACGGGTAAGTTTCACGGGTAAGTTTCACGGGTAAGTTTCACGGGTATGTTTCACGGGTGACGTTTCACGGGTCTAGGTTTCACTGGTAAGTTTAACGGGTCAAGGTTTCACGGGTAAGTTTTACGGGTAAGTTTCACGGGTATTTTTAACGGGTATGTTTCACGGGTGACGTTTCACGGGTCAAGGTTTCACGGGTAAGTTTCACGGGTAAGTTTCACGGGTATGTTTCACGGGTGACGTTTCACGGGTCTAGGTTTCACGGGTAAGTTTCACGGGTAAGTTTCACGGGTGACGTTTCACGGGTCTAGGTTTCACTGGTAAGTTTCACGAGTCAAGGTTTCACGGGTAAGTTTCACGGGTAAGTTTTACGGGTAAGTTTCACGGGTGACGTTTCACGGGTCTAGGTTTCACTGGTAAGTTTCACGAGTCAATGTTTCACGGGTAAGTTTCACGGGTAAGTTTCACGGGTATGTTTCACGGGTGACGTTTCACGGGTCTAGGTTTCACTGGTAAGTTTCACGGGTCAAGGTTTCACGGGTAAGTTTCACGGGTAAGTTTCACGGGTATGTTTCACGGGTGACGTTTCACGGGTCTAGGTTTCACTGGTAAGTTTCACGGGTCAAGGTTTCACGGGTCAAGGTTTCACGGGTAAGTTTCACGGGTCAAGGTTTCACGGGTAAGTTTCACGGGTAAGTTTCACGGGTATGTTTCACGGGTGACGTTTCACGGGTCAAGGTTTCACGGGTAAGTTTCACGGGTAAGTTTCACGGGTATGTTTCACGGGTGACGTTTCACGGGTCTAGGTTTCACGGGTAAGTTTCACGGGTATGTTTCACGGGTGACGTTTCACGGGTCTAGGTTTCACTGGTAAGTTTCACGAGTCAAGGTTTCACGGGTAAGTTTCACGGGTAAGTTTTACGGGTAAGTTTCACGGGTGACGTTTCACGGGTCTAGGTTTCACTGGTAAGTTTCACGGGTAAGTTTCACGGGTAAGTTTCACGGGTAAGTTTCACGGGTATGTTTCACGGGTGACGTTTCACGGGTCTAGGTTTCACTGGTAAGTTTCACGGGTCAAGGTTTTACGGGTAAGTTTCACGGGTCTAGATTTCACTGGTAAGTTTCACGGGTCAAGGTTTCACGGGTAAGTTTCACGGGTAAGTTTCACGGGTTTGTTTCACGGGTGACGTTTCACGGGTCTAGGTTTCACTGGAAAGTTTCACGGGTCAAGGTTTCACGGGTAAGTTTCACGGGTAAGTTTCACGGGTATGTTTCACGGGTGACGTTTCACGGGTCTAGGTTTCACTGGTAAGTTTCACGGGTCAAGGTTTCACGGGTAAGTTTCACGGGTAAGTTTCACGGGTATGTTTCACGGGTGACGTTTCACGGGTCTAGGTTTCACTGGTAAGTTTCACGGGTCAAGGTTTCACGGGTAAGTTTCACGGGTAAGTTTCACGGGTAAGTTTCACGGGTATGTTTCACGGGTGACGTTTCACGGGTCTAGGTTTCACTGGTAAGTTTCACGGGTCAAGGTTTCACGGGTAAGTTTCACGGGTAAGTTTCACGGGTATGTTTCACGGGTATGTTTCACGGGTGACGTTTCACGGGTCTAGGTTTCACTGGTAAGTTTCACGGGTAAGTTTCACGGGTGACGTTTCACGGGTCTAGGTTTCACTGGTAAGTTTCACGGGTCAAGGTTTCACGGGTAAGTTTCACGGGTAAGTTTCACGGGTGACGTTTCACGGGTCTAGGTTTCACTGGTACGTTTCACGGGTCAAGGTTTCACGGGTAAGTTTCACGGGTAAGTTTCACGGGTAAGTTTCACGGGTAAGTTTCACGGGTAAGTTTCACGGGTGACGTTTCACGGGTCTAGGTTTCACTGGTAAGTTTCACGGGTCAAGGTTTCACGGGTAAGTTTCACGGGTGACGTTTCACGGGTCTAGGTTTCACTGGTAAGTTTCACGGGTCAAGGTTTCACGGGTAAGTTTCACGGGTAAGTTTCACGGGTATGTTTCAAGGGTGACGTTTCACGGGTCTAGGTTTCACTGGTAAGTTTCACGGGTCAAGGTTTCACGGGTAAGTTTCACGGGTAAGTTTCACGGGTATGTTTCACGGGTGACGTTTCACGGGTCTTGGTTTAACTGGTAAGTTTCACGGGTCAAGGTTTCACGGGTAAGTTTCACGGGTAAGTTTCACGGGTATGTTTCACATGTGACGTTTCACGGGTCTAGGTTTCACTGGTAAGTTTCACGGGTCAAGGTTTCACGGGTAAGTTTCACGGGTAAGTTTCACGGGTAAGTTTCACGGGTATGTTTCACGGGTGACGTTTCACGGGTCTAGGTTTCACTGGTAAGTTTCACGGGTCAAGGTTTTACGGGTAAGTTTCACGGGTCTAGGTTTCACTGGTAAGTTTCACGGGTCAAGGTTTCACGGGTAAGTTTCACGGGTAAGTTTCACGGGTTTGTTTCACGGGTGACGTTTCACGGGTCTAGGTTTCACTGGAAAGTTTCACGGGTCAAGGTTTCACGGGTAAGTTTCACGGGTATGTTTCACGGGTGACGTTTCACGGGTCTAGGTTTCACTGGTAAGTTTCACGGGTCAAGGTTTCACGGGTAAGTTTTACGGGTAAGTTTCACGGGTGACGTTTCACGGGTGACGTTTCACGGGTCTAGGTTTCACTGGTAAGTTTCACGGGTCAAGGTTTCACGGGTAAGTTTCACGGGTAAGTTTCACGGGTATGTTTCACGGGTGACGTTTCACGGGTCTAGGTTTCACTTGAAAGTTTCACGGGTCAAGGTTTCACGGGTAAGTTTCAAGGGTAAGTTTCACGGGTAAGTTTTACGGGTATGTTTTACAGGTGACGTTTCACGGGTCTAGGTTTCACTGGTAAGTTTCACGGGTCAAGGTTTCACGGGTAAGTTTCACGGGTAAGTTTCACGGGTAAGTTTCACGGGTATGTTTCATGGGTGATGTTTCACGGGTCTAGGTTTCACTGGTAAGTTTCGCGGGTCCAGGTTTCACGGGTAAGTTTCACGGGTAAGTTTCACAGGTGACGTTTCACGGGTGACGTTTCACGGGTCTAGGTTTCACTGGTAAGTTTCACGGGTCAAGGTTTCACGGGTAAGTTTCACGGGTAAGTTTCACGGGTAAGTTTCACGGGTAAGTTTCATGGGTGACGTTTCACGGGTCTAGGTTTCACTGGTAAGTTTCACGGGTCAAGGTTTCACGGGTAAGTTTCACGGGTAAGTTTCACGGGTGACGTTTCACGGGTCTAGGTTTCACTGGTAAGTTTCACGGGTCAAGGTTTCACGGGTAAGTTTCACGGGTATGTTTCACGGGTGACGTTTCACGGGTCTAGGTTTCACTGGAAAGTTTCACGGGTCAAGGTTTCACGGGTAAGTTTCAAGGGTAAGTTTCACGGGTAAGTTTTACGGGTATGTTTTACAGGTGACATTTCACGGGTCTAGGTTTCACTGGTAAGTTTCACGGGTCAAGGTTTCACGGGTAAGTTTCACGGGTAAGTTTCACGGGTAAGTTTCACGGGTATGTTTCATTGGTGATGTTTCACGGGTCTAGGTTTCACTGGTAAGTTTCGCGGGTCAAGGTTTCACGGGTAAGTTTCACGGGTAAGTTTCACGGGTATGTTTCACGGGTGACGTTTCACGGGTCTAGGTTTCACTGGTAAGTTTCACGGGTCAAGGTTTCACGGGTAAGTTTCACGGGTAAGTTTCACGGGTAAGTTTCACGGGTATGTTTCACGGGTGACGTTTCACGGGTCTAGGTTTCACTGGTAAGTTTCACGGGTCAAGGTTTCACGGGTAAGTTTCACGGGTAAGTTTCACGGGTATGTTTCACGGGTGACGTTTCACGGGTCTAGGTTTCACTGGTAAGTTTCACGGGTCAAGGTTTCACGGGTAAGTTTCACGGGTAAGTTTCACGGGTATGTTTCACGGGTGAAGTTTCACGGGTCTAGGTTTCACTGGTAAGTTTCACGGGTCAAGGTTTTACGGGTAAATTTCACGGGTAAGTTTCACGGGTATGTTTCACGGGTGACGTTTCACGGGTCTAGGTTTCACTGGTAAGTTTCACGAGTCAAGGTTTCACGGGTAAGTTTCACGGGTAAGTTTTACGGGTAAGTTTCACGGGTGACGTTTCACGGGTCTAGGTTTCACTGGTAAGTTTCACGAGTCAAGGTTTCACGGGTAAGTTTCACGGGTAAGTTTTACGGGTAAGTTTCACGGGTGACGTTTTACGGGTGACGTTTCACGGGTCTAGGTTTTACTGGTAAGTTTCACGGGTCAAGGTTTCACGGGTAAGTTTCACGGGTAAGTTTCACGGGTATGTTTCACGGGTGACGTTTTACGGGTCTAGGTTTCACTGGTAAGTTTCACGGGTCAAGGTTTCACGGGTAAGTTTCACGGGTAAGTTTCACGGGTAAGTTTCACGGGTATGTTTCACGGGTGACGTTTCACGGGTCTAGGTTTCACTGGTAAGTTTAACGGGTCAAGGTTTCACGGGTAAGTTTTACGGGTAAGTTTCACGGGTATGTTTTACGGGTATGTTTCACGGGTGACGTTTCACGGGTCTAGGTTTCACTGGTAAGTTTCACGGGTCAAGGTTTCACGGGTAAGTTTCACGGGTAAGTTTCACGGGTATGTTTCACGGGTGACGTTTCACGGGTCTAGGTTTCACTGGTAAGTTTCACGGGTCAAGGTTTCACGGGTCAAGGTTTCACGGGTAAGTTTCACGGGTAAGTTTTACGGGTATGTTTCACGGGTGACGTTTCACGGGTCTAGGTTTCACTGGTAAGTTTCACGGGTCAAGGTTTCACGGGTAAGTTTCACGGGTAAGTTTCACGGGTATGTTTCACGGGTGACGTTTCACGGGTCTAGGTTTCACTGGTAAGTTTCACGGGTCAAGGTTTTACGGGTAAGTTTCACGGGTAAGTTTCACGGGTATGTTTCACGGGTGACGTTTCACGGGTCTAGGTTTCACTGGTAAGTTTCACGAGTCAAGGATTCACGGGTAAGTTTCACGGGTAAGTTTTACGGGTAAGTTTCACGGGTGACGTTTCACGGGTCTAGGTTTCACTGGTAAGTTTCACGGGTCAAGGTTTCACGGGTAAGTTTCACGGGTATGTTTCACGGGTGACGTTTCACGGGTTCAGGTTTCACTGAAAAGTTTCACGGGTCAAGGTTTCACGGGTAAGTTTCACGGGTAAGTTTTACGGGTATGTTTTACAGGTGACGTTTCACGGGTCTAGGTTTCACTGGTAAGTTTCACGGGTCAAGGTTTCACGGGTAAGTTTCACGGGTAAGTTTCACGGGTATGTTTTACGGGTGACGTTTCACGGGTCTAGGTTTCAGTGGTAAGTTTCACGGGTCAAGGTTTCACGGGTAAGTTTCACGGGTAAGTTTCACGGGTAAGTTTCACGGGTATGTTTCACGGGTGACGTTTCACGGGTCTAGGTTTCACTGGTAAGTTTCACGGGTCAAAGTTTCACGGGTAAGTTTCACGGGTAAGTTTCACGGGTATGTTTCACGGGTATGTTTCACGGGTGACGTTTCACGGGTCTAGGTTTCACTGGTAAGTTTCACGGGTCAAGGTTTCACGGGTAAGTTTCACGGGTAAGTTTCACGGGTATGTTTCACGGGTGACGTTTCACGGGTCTAGGTTTCACTGGTAAGTTTTACGGGTCAAGGTTTCACGGGTAAGTTTCACGGGTATGTTTCACGGGTATGTTTCACGGGTGACGTTTCACGGGTCTAGGTTTCACTGGTAAGTTTCACGGGTCAAGGTTTCACGGGTAAGTTTCACGGGTAAGTTTCACGGGTATGTTTCACGGGTGACGTTTCACGGGTCTAGGTTTCACTGGTAAGTTTCACGGGTCAAGGTTTCACGGGTAAGTTTCACGGGTAAATTTCACGGGTATGTTTCACGGGTATGTTTCACGGGTGACGTTTCACGGGTCTAGGTTTCACTGGTAAGTTTCACGGGTCAAGGTTTCACGGGTAAGTTTCACGGGTAAGTTTTACGGGTATGTTTTACAGGTGACGTTTCACGGGTCTAGGTTTCACTGGTAAGTTTCACGGGTCAAGGTTTCACGGGTAAGTTTCACGGGTAAGTTTCACGGGTATGTTTCGCGGGTGACGTTTCACGGGTCTAGGTTTCACTGGTAAGTTTCACGGGTCAAGGTTTCACGGGTAAGTTTCACGGGTAAGTTTCACGGGTATGTTTCACGGGTGACGTTTCATGGGTCTAGGTTTCACTGGTAAGTTTCACGGGTCAAGGTTTCACGGGTAAGTTTCACGGGTAAGTTTCACGGGTGACGTTTCACGGGTCTAGGTTTCACTGGTAAGTTTCACGGGTCAAGGTTTCAAGGGTAAGTTTTACGGGTAAGTTTCACGGGTATGTTTCACGGGTATGTTTCACGGGTGACGTTTCACGGGTCTAGGTTTCACTGGTAAGTTTCACGAGTCAAGGATTCACGGGTAAGTTTCACGGGTAAGTTTTACGGGTAAGTTTCACGGGTGACGTTTCACGGGTCTAGGTTTCACTGGTAAGTTTCACGGGTCAAGGTTTCACGGGTAAGTTTCACGGGTATGTTTCACGGGTGACGTTTCACGGGTCTAGGTTTCACTGGAAAGTTTCACGGGTCAAGGTTTCACGGGTAAGTTTCACGGGTAAGTTTTACGGGTATGTTTTACAGGTGACGTTTCACGGGTCTAGGTTTCACTGGTAAGTTTCACGGGTCAAGGTTTCACGGGTAAGTTTCACGGGTCTAGGTTTCAGTGGTAAGTTTCACGGGTCAAGGTTTCACGGGTAAGTTTCACGGGTAAGTTTCACGGATAAGTTTCACGGGTATGTTTCACGGGTGACGTTTCACGGGTCTAGGTTTCACTGGTAAGTTTCACGGGTCAAGGTTTCACGGGTAAGTTTCACGGGTAAGTTTCACGGGTATGTTTCACGAGTATGTTTCACGGGTGACGTTTCACGGGTCTAGGTTTCACTGGTAAGTTTCACGGGTCAAGGTTTCACGGGTAAGTTTCACGGGTAAGTTTCACGGGTATGTTTCACGGGTGACGTTTCACGGGTCTAGGTTTCACTGGTAAGTTTTACGGGTCAAGGTTTCACGGGTAAGTTTCACGGGTATGTTTCACGGGTATGTTTCACGGGTGACGTTTCACGGGTCTAGGTTTCACTGGTAAGTTTCACGGGTCTAGGTTTCACTGGTAAGTTTTACGGGTCAAGGTTTCACGGGTAAGTTTCACGGGTATGTTTCACGGGTATGTTTCACGGGTGACGTTTCACGGGTCTAGGTTTCACTGGTAAGTTTCACGGGTCAAGGTTTCACGGGTAAGTTTCACGGGTAAGTTTCACGGGTATGTTTCACGGGTGACGTTTCACGGGTCTAGGTTTCACTGGTAAGTTTCACGGGTCAAGGTTTCACGGGTAAGTTTCACGGGTAAGTTTCACGGGTATGTTTCACGGGTATGTTTCACGGGTGACGTTTCACGGGTCTAGGTTTCACTGGTAAGTTTCACGGGTCAAGGTTTCACGGGTAAGTTTCACGGGTAAGTTTCACGGGTATGTTTCACGGGTGACGTTTCACGGGTCTAGGTTTCACTGGTAAGTTTCACGGGTCAAGGTTTCACGGGTAAGTTTCACGGGTAAGTTTCACGGGTATGTTTCACGGGTGACGTTTCACGGGTCTAGGTTTCACTGGTAAGTTTCACGGGTAAGTTTCACGGGTGACGTTTCACGGGTCTAGGTTTCACTGGTAAGTTTCACGGGTCAAGGTTTCAAGGGTAAGTTTTACGGGTAAGTTTCACGGGTATGTTTCACGGGTGACGTTTCACGGGTCTAGGTTTCACTGGAAAGTTTCACGGGTCAAGGTTTCACGGGTAAGTTTCACGGGTAAGTTTTACGGGTATGTTTTACAGGTGACGTTTCACGGGTCTAGGTTTCACTGGTAAGTTTCACGGGTCAAGGTTTCACGGGTAAGTTTCACGGGTAAGTTTCACGGGTATGTTTCGCGGGTGACGTTTCACGGGTCTAGGTTTCACTGGTAAGTTTCACGGGTCAAGGTTTCACGGGTAAGTTTCACGGGTAAGTTTCACGGGTGACGTTTCACGGGTCTATTTTTCACTGGTAAGTTTCACGGGTCAAGGTTTCACGGGTAAGTTTCACGTGTAAGTTTCACGGGTAAGTTTCACGGGTGACGTTTCACGGGTCTAGGTTTCACTGGTAAGTTTCACGGGTCAAGGTTTCACGGGTAAGTTTCACGGGTAAGTTTCACGGGTAAGTTTCACGGGTGACGTTTCACGGGTCTAGGTTTCACTGGTAAGTTTCACGGGTCAAGGTTTCACGGGTAAGTTTCACGGGTAAGTTTCACGGGTAAGTTTCACGGGTGACGTTTCACGGGTCTAGGTTTCACTGGTAAGTTTCACGGGTCAAGGTTTCACGGGTAAGTTTCACGGGTAAGTTTCACGGGTGACGTTTCACGGGTCTAGGTTTCACTGGTAAGTTTCACGGGTCAAGGTTTCACGGGTAAGTTTCACGGGTAAGTTTCACGGGTATGTTTCAAGGGTGACGTTTCACGGGTCTAGGTTTCACTGGTAAGTTTCACGGGTCAAGGTTTCACGAGTAAGTTTCACGGGTAAGTTTCACGGGTGACGTTTCACGGGTCTTGGTTTAACTGGTAAGTTTCACGGGTCAAGGTTTCACGGGTAAGTTTCACGGGTAAGTTTCACGGGTATGTTTCACGGGTGACGTTTCACGGGTCTAGGTTTCACTGGTAAGTTTCACGGGTCAAGGTTTCACGGGTAAGTTTCACGGGTAAGTTTCACGGGTAAGTTTCACGGGTATGTTTCACGGGTGACGTTTCACGGGTCTAGGTTTCACTGGTAAGTTTCACGGGTCAAGGTTTTACGGGTAAGTTTCACGGGTCTAGGTTTCACTGGTAAGTTTCACGGGTCAAGGTTTCACGGGTAAGTTTCACGGGTAAGTTTCACGGGTTTGTTTCACGGGTGACGTTTCACGGGTCTAGGTTTCACTGGAAAGTTTCACGGGTCAAGGTTTCACTGGTAAGTTTCACGGGTCAAGGTTTCACGGGAAAGTTTCACGGGTGACGTTTCATGGGTCTAGGTTTCACTGGTAAGTTTCACGGGTCAAGGTTTCACGGGTAAGTTTCACGGGTAAGTTTCACGGGTATGTTTCAAGGGTGACGTTTCACGGGTCTAGGTTTCACTGGTAAGTTTCACGGTTCAAGGTTTCACGGGTAAGTTTCACGGGTAAGTTTCACGGGTATGTTTCACGGGTGACGTTTCACGGGTCTAGGTTTCACTGGTAAGTTTCACGGGTCAAGGTTTTACGGGTAAGTTTCACGGGTCTAGGTTTCACTGGTAAGTTTCACGGGTCAAGGTTTCACGGGTAAGTTTCACGGGTAAGTTTCACGGGTTTGTTTCACGGGTGACGTTTCACGGGTCTAGGTTTCACTGGAAAGTTTCACGGGTCAAGATTTCACGGGTAAGTTTCACGGGTAAGTTTCACGGGTATGTTTCACGGGTGACGTTTCACGGGTCTAGGTTTCACTGGTAAGTTTCACGGGTCAAGGTTTCACGGGTAAGTTTTACGGGTAAGTTTCACGGGTGACGTTTCACGGGTGACGTTTCACGGGTCTAGGTTTCACTGGTAAGTTTCACGGGTCAAGGTTTCAAGGGTAAGTTTCACGGGTAAGTTTCACGGGTATGTTTCACGGGTGACGTTTCACGGGTCTAGGTTTCACTGGAAAGTTTCACGGGTCAAGGTTTCACGGGTAAGTTTCAAGGGTAAGTTTCACGGGTAAGTTTTACGGGTATGTTTTACAGGTGACGTTTCACGGGTCTAGGTTTCACTGGTAAGTTTCACGGGTCAAGGTTTCACGGGTAAGTTTCACGGGTAAGTTTTACGGGTAAGTTTCACGGGTAAGTTTCATGGGTGACGTTTCACGGGTCTAGGTTTCACTGGTAAGTTTAACGGGTCAAGGTTTCACGGGTAAGTTTCACGGGTAAGTTTCACGGGTGACGTTTCACGGGTCTAGGTTTCACTGGTAAGTTTCACGGGTCAAGGTTTCACGGGTAAGTTTCACGGGTATGTTTCACGGGTGACGTTTCACGGGTCTAGGTTTCACTGGAAAGTTTCACGGGTCAAGGTTTCACGGGTAAGTTTCAAGGGTAAGTTTCACGGGTAAGTTTTACGGGTATGTTTTACAGGTGACATTTCACGGGTCTAGGTTTCACTGGTAAGTTTCACGGGTCAAGGTTTCACGGGTAAGTTTCACGGGTAAGTTTCACGGGTATGTTTCATGGGTGATGTTTCACGGGTCTAGGTTTCACTGGTAAGTTTCGCGGGTCAAGGTTTCACGGGTAAGTTTCACGGGTAAGTTTCACGGGTATGTTTCACGGGTGACGTTTTACGGGTCTAGGTTTCACTGGTAAGTTTCACGGGTCAAGGTTTCACGGGTAAGTTTCACGGGTAAGTTTCACGGGTATGTTTTACGGGTGACGTTTCACGGGTCTAGGTTTCACTGGTAAGTTTCACGGGTCAAGGTTTCACGGGTAAGTTTCACGGGTAAGTTTCACGGGTATGTTTCACGGGTGACGTTTCACGGGTCTAGGTTTCACTGGTAAGTTTCACGGGTCAAGGTTTCACGGGTAAGTTTCACGGGTAAGTTTCACGGGTAAGTTTCACGGGTATGTTTCACGGGTGACGTTTCACGGGTCTAGGTTTCACTGGTAAGTTTCACGGGTCAAGGTTTCACGGGTAAGTTTCACGGGTAAGTTTCACGGGTATGTTTCACGGGTGACGTTTCACGGGTCTAGGTTTCACTGGTAAGTTTCACGGGTCAAGGTTTCACGGGTAAGTTTCACGGGTAAGTTTCACGGGTATGTTTCACGGGTGACGTTTCACGGGTCTAGGTTTCACTGGTAAGTTTCACGGGTCAAGGTTTTACGGGTAAATTTCACGGGTAAGTTTCACGGGTATGTTTCACGGGTGACGTTTCACGGGTCTAGGTTTCACTGGTAAGTTTCACGAGTCAAGGTTTCACGGGTAAGTTTCACGGGTAAGTTTTACGGGTAAGTTTCACGGGTCTAGGTTTCACTGGTAAGTTTCACGAGTCAAGGTTTCACGGGTAAGTTTCACGGGTAAGTTTTACGGGTAAGTTTCACGGGTGACGTTTTACGGGTGACGTTTCACGGGTCTAGGTTTCACTGGTAAGTTTCACGGGTCAAGGTTTCACGGGTAAGTTTCACGGGTAAGTTTCACGGGTATGTTTCACGGGTGACGTTTCACGGGTCTAGGTTTCACTGGTAAGTTTCACGGGTCAAGGTTTCACGGGTAAGTTTCACGGGTAAGTTTCACGGGTAAGTTTCACGGGTATGTTTCACGGGTGACGTTTCACGGGTCTAGGTTTCACTGGTAAGTTTAACGGGTCAAGGTTTCACGGGTAAGTTTTACGGGTAAGTTTCACGGGTATGTTTTACGGGTATGTTTCACGGGTGACGTTTCACGGGTCTAGGTTTCACTGGTAAGTTTCACGGGTCAAGGTTTCACGGGTAAGTTTCACGGGTAAGTTTCACGGGTATGTTTCACGGGTGACGTTTCACGGGTCTAGGTTTCACTGGTAAGTTTCACGGGTCAAGGTTTCACGGGTCAAGGTTTCACGGGTAAGTTTCACGGGTAAGTTTTACGGGTATGTTTCACGGGTGACGTTTCACGGGTCTAGGTTTCACTGGTAAGTTTCACGGGTCAAGGTTTCACGGGTAAGTTTCACGGGTAAGTTTCACGGGTATGTTTCACGGGTGACGTTTCACGGGTCTAGGTTTCACTGGTAAGTTTCACGGGTCAAGGTTTTACGGGTAAGTTTCACGGGTAAGTTTCACGGGTATGTTTCACGGGTGACGTTTCACGGGTCTAGGTTTCACTGGTAAGTTTCACGAGTCAAGGATTCACGGGTAAGTTTCACGGGTAAGTTTTACGGGTAAGTTTCACGGGTGACGTTTCACGGGTCTAGGTTTCACTGGTAAGTTTCACGGGTCAAGGTTTCACGGGTAAGTTTCACGGGTATGTTTCACGGGTGACGTTTCACGGGTTCAGGTTTCACTGGAAAGTTTCACGGGTCAAGGTTTCACGGGTAAGTTTCACGGGTAAGTTTTACGGGTATGTTTTACAGGTGACGTTTCACGGGTCTAGGTTTCACTGGTAAGTTTCACGGGTCAAGGTTTCACGGGTAAGTTTCACGGGTAAGTTTCACGGGTATGTTTTACGGGTGACGTTTCACGGGTCTAGGTTTCAGTGGTAAGTTTCACGGGTCAAGGTTTCACGGGTAAGTTTCACGGGTAAGTTTCACGGGTAAGTTTCACGGGTATGTTTCACGGGTGACGTTTCACGGGTCTAGGTTTCACTGGTAAGTTTCACGGGTCAAAGTTTCACGGGTAAGTTTCACGGGTATGTTTCACGGGTATGTTTCACGGGTGACGTTTCACGGGTCTAGGTTTCACTGGTAAGTTTCACGGGTCAAGGTTTCACGGGTAAGTTTCACGGGTAAGTTTCACGGGTATGTTTCACGGGTTACGTTTCACGGGTCTAGGTTTCACTGGTAAGTTTTACGGGTCAAGGTTTCACGGGTAAGTTTCACGGGTATGTTTCACGGGTATGTTTCACGGGTGACGTTTCACGGGTCTAGGTTTCACTGGTAAGTTTCACGGGTCAAGGTTTCACGGGTAAGTTTCACGGGTAAGTTTCACGGGTATGTTTCACGGGTGACGTTTCACGGGTCTAGGTTTCACTGGTAAGTTTCACGGGTCAAGGTTTCACGGGTAAGTTTCACGGGTAAATTTCACGGGTATGTTTCACGGGTATGTTTCACGGGTGACGTTTCACGGGTCTAGGTTTCACTGGTAAGTTTCACGGGTCAAGGTTTCACGGGTAAGTTTCACGGGTAAGTTTTACGGGTATGTTTTACAGGTGACGTTTCACGGGTCTAGGTTTCACTGGTAAGTTTCACGGGTCAAGGTTTCACGGGTAAGTTTCACGGGTAAGTTTCACGGGTATGTTTCGCGGGTGACGTTTCACGGGTCTAGGTTTCACTGGTAAGTTTCACGGGTCAAGGTTTCACGGGTAAGTTTCACGGGTAAGTTTCACGGGTATGTTTCACGGGTGACGTTTCACGGGTCTAGGTTTCACTGGTAAGTTTCACGGGTCAAGGTTTCACGGGTAAGTTTCACGGGTAAGTTTCACGGGTGACGTTTCACGGGTCTAGGTTTCACTGGTAAGTTTCACGGGTCAAGGTTTCAAGGGTAAGTTTCACGGGTAAGTTTCACGGGTGACGTTTCACGGGTCTAGGTTTCACTGGTAAGTTTCACGGGTCAAGGTTTCAAGGGTAAGTTTTACGGGTAAGTTTCACGGGTATGTTTCACGGGTGACGTTTCACGGGTCTAGGTTTCACTGGAAAGTTTCACGGGTCAAGGTTTCACGGGTAAGTTTCACGGGTAAGTTTTACGGGTATGTTTTACAGGTGACGTTTCACGGGTCTAGGTTTCACTGGTAAGTTTCACGGGTCAAGGTTTCACGGGTAAGTTTCACGGGTAAGTTTCACGGGTATGTTTCGCGGGTGACGTTTCACGGGTCTAGGTTTCACGGGTCAAGGTTTCACGGGTAAGTTTCACGGGTAAGTTTCACGGGTGACGTTTCACGGGTCTATTTTTCACTGGTAAGTTTCACGGGTCAAGGTTTCACGTGTAAGTTTCACGTGTAAGTTTCACGGGTGACGTTTCACGGGTCTAGGTTTCACTGGTAAGTTTCACGGGTCAAGGTTTCACGGGTAAGTTTCACGGGTAAGTTTCACGGGTGACGTTTCACGGGTCTAGGTTTCACTTATAAGTTTCACGGGTCAAGGTTTCACGGGTAAGTTTCACGGGTAAGTTTCACGGGTAAGTTTCACGGGTAAGTTTCACGGGTGACGTTTCACGGGTCTAGGTTTCACTGGTAAGTTTCACGGGTCAAGGTTTCACGGGTAAGTTTCACGGGTAAGTTTCACGGGTATGTTTCAAGGGTGACGTTTCACGGGTCTAGGTTTCACTGGTAAGTTTCACGGGTCAAGGTTTCACGGGTAAGTTTCACGGGTAAGTTTCACGGGTATGTTTCACGGGTGACGTTTCACGGGTCTTGGTTTAACTGGTAAGTTTCACGGGTCAAGGTTTCACGGGTAAGTTTCACGGGTAAGTTTCACGGGTATGTTTCACGGGTGACGTTTCACGGGTCTAGGTTTCACTGGTAAGTTTCACGGGTCAAGGTTTCACGGGTAAGTTTCACGGGTAAGTTTCACGGGTAAGTTTCACGGGTATGTTTCACGGGTGACGTTTCACGGGTCTAGGTTTTACTGGTAAGTTTCACGGGTCAAGGTTTTACGGGTAAGTTTCACGGGTCTAGGTTTCACTGGTAAGTTTCACGGGTCAAGGTTTCACGGGTAAGTTTGACGGGTAAGTTTCACGGGTTTGTTTCACGGGTGACGTTTCACGGGTCTAGGTTTCACTGGAAAGTTTCACGGGTCAAGGTTTCACTGGTAAGTTTCACGGGTCAAGGTTTCACGGGTAAGTTTCACGGGTAAGTTTCACGGGTGACGTTTCACGGGTCTAGGTTTCACTGGTAAGTTTCACGGGTCAAGGTTTCACGGGTAAGTTTCACGGGTAAGTTTCACGGGTATGTTTCAAGGGTGACGTTTCACGGGTCTAGGTTTCACTGGTAAGTTTCACGGTTCAAGGTTTCACGGGTAAGTTTCACGGGTAAGTTTCACGGGTATGTTTCACGGGTGACGTTTCACGGGTCTAGGTTTCACTGGTAAGTTTTACGGGTCAAGGTTTCACGGGTAAGTTTCACGGGTAAGTTTCACGGGTGACGTTTCACGGGTCTAGGTTTCACTGGTAAGTTTCACGGGTCAAGGTTTCACGGGTAAGTTTCACGGGTAAGTTTCACGGGTATGTTTCACGGGTGACGTTTCACGGGTCTAGGTTTCACTGGAAAGTTTCACGGGTCAAGGTTTCACGGGTAAGTTTCAAGGGTAAGTTTCACGGGTAAGTTTTACGGGTATGTTTTACAGGTGACGTTTCACGGGTCTAGGTTTCACTGGTAAGTTTCACGGGTCAAGGTTTCACGTGTAAGTTTCACGGGTAAGTTTTACGGGTAAGTTTCACGGGTAAGTTTCATGGGTGACGTTTCACGGGTCTAGGTTTCACTGGTAAGTTTCACGGGTCAAGGTTTCACGGGTAAGTTTCACGGGTAAGTTTCACGGGTGACGTTTCACGGGTCTAGGTTTCACTGGTAAGTTTCACGGGTCAAGGTTTCACGGGTAAGTTTCACGGGTATGTTTCACGGGTGACGTTTCACGGGTCTAGGTTTCACTGGAAAGTTTCACGGGTCAAGGTTTCACGGGTAAGTTTCAAGGGTAAGTTTCACGGGTAAGTTTTACGGGTATGTTTTACAGGTGACATTTCACGGGTCTAGGTTTCACTGGTAAGTTTCACGGGTCAAGGTTTCACGGGTAAGTTTCACGGGTAAGTTTCACGGGTAAGTTTCACGGGTATGTTTCATGGGTGATGTTTCACGGGTCTAGGTTTCACTGGTAAGTTTCGCGGGTCAAGGTTTCACGGGTAAGTTTCACGGGTAAGTTTCACGGGTATGTTTCACGGGTGACGTTTTACGGGTCTAGGTTTCACTGGTAAGTTTCACGGGTCAAGGTTTCACGGGTAAGTTTCACGGGTAAGTTTCACGGGTAAGTTTTACGGGTATGTTTCACGGGTGACGTTTCACGGGTCTAGGTTTCACTGGTAAGTTTCACGGGTCAAGGTTTCACGGGTAAGTTTCACGGGTAAGTTTCACGGGTATGTTTCACGGGTGACGTTTCACGGGTCTAGGTTTCACTGGTAAGTTTCACGGGTCAAGGTTTCACGGGTAAGTTTCACGGGTAAGTTTCACGGGTATGTTTCACGGGTGACGTTTCACGGGTCTAGGTTTCACTGGTAAGTTTCACGGGTCAAGGTTTTACGGGTAAATTTCACGGGTAAGTTTCACGGGTATGTTTCACGGGTGACGTTTCACGGGTCTAGGTTTCACTGGTAAGTTTCACGAGTCAAGGTTTCACGGGTAAGTTTCACGGGTAAGTTTTACGGGTAAGTTTCACGGGTGACGTTTCACGGGTCTAGGTTTCACTGGTAAGTTTCACGGGTCAAGGTTTCACGGGTAAGTTTCACGGGTAAGTTTCACGGGTGACGTTTCACGGGTCTATTTTTCACTGGTAAGTTTCACGGGTCAAGGTTTCACGGGTAAGTTTCACGTGTAAGTTTCACGGGTAAGTTTCACGGGTGACGTTTCACGGGTATGTTTCACGGGTGACGTTTCACGGGTCTAGGTTTCACTGGTAAGTTTCACGGGTCAAGGTTTTACGGGTAAGTTTCACGGTTCTAGATTTCACTGGTAAGTTTCACGGGTCAAGGTTTCACGGGTAAGTTTCACGGGTAAGTTTCACGGGTCAAGGTTTCACGGGTAAGTTTCACGGGTAAGTTTCACGGGTGACGTTTCACGGGTCTAGGTTTCACTGGTAAGTTTCACGGGTCAAGGTTTCAAGGGTAAGTTTTACGGGTAAGTTTCACGGGTATGTTTCACGGGTGACGTTTCACGGGTCTAGGTTTCACTGGAAAGTTTCACGGGTCAAGGTTTCACGGGTAAGTTTCACGGGTAAGTTTTACGGGTATGTTTCGCGGGTGACGTTTCACGGGTCTAGGTTTCACTGGTAAGTTTCACGGGTCAAGGTTTCACGGGTAAGTTTCACGGGTAAGTTTCACGGGTGACGTTTCACGGGTCTATTTTTCACTGGTAAGTTTCACGGGTCAAGGTTTCACGGGTAAGTTTCACGTGTAAGTTTCACGGGTAAGTTTCACGGGTGACGTTTCACGGGTATGTTTCACGGGTGACGTTTCACGGGTCTATGTTTCACTGGTAAGTTTCACGGGTCAAGGTTTCACGGGTAAGTTTCACGGGTAAGTTTCACGGGTGACGTTTCACGGGTCTAGGTTTCACTGGTAAGTTTCACGGGTCAAGGTTTCAAGGGTAAGTTTTACGGGTAAGTTTCCCGGGTATGTTTCACGGGTGACGTTTCACGGGTCTAGGTTTCACTGGAAAGTTTCACGGGTCAAGGTTTCACGGGTAAGTTTTACGGGTATGTTTTACAGGTGACGTTTCACGGGTCTAGGTTTCACTGGTAAGTTTCACGGGTCAAGGTTTCTCGGGTAAGTTTCACGGGTAAGTTTCACGGGTATGTTTCGCGGGTGACGTTTCACGGGTCTAGGTTTCACTGGTAAGTTTCACGGGTCAAGGTTTCACGGGTAAGTTTCACGGGTAAGTTTCACGGGTGACGTTTCACGGGTCTATTTTTCACTGGTAAGTTTCACGGGTCAAGGTTTCACGGGTAAGTTTCACGTGTAAGTTTCACGGGTAAGTTTCACGGGTGACGTTTCACGGGTATGTTTCACGGGTGACGTTTCACGGGTCTAGGTTTCACTGGTAAGTTTCACGGGTCAAGGTTTTACGGGTAAGTTTCACGGGTCTAGATTTCACTGGTAAGTTTCACGGGTCAAGGTTTCACGGGTAAGTTTCACGGGTAAGTTTCACGGGTTTGTTTCACGGGTGACGTTTCACGGGTCTAGGTTTCACTGGAAAGTTTCACGGGTCAAGGTTTCACGGGTAAGTTTCACGGGTAAGTTTCACGGGTATGTTTCACGGGTGACGTTTCACGGGTCTAGGTTTCACTGGTAAGTTTCACGGGTCAAGGTTTCACGGGTAAGTTTCACGGGTAAGTTTCACGGGTATGTTTCACGGGTGACGTTTCACGGGTCTAGGTTTCACTGGTAAGTTTCACGGGTCAAGGTTTCACGGGTAAGTTTCACGGGTAAGTTTCACGGGTAAGTTTCACGGGTAAGTTTCACGGGTATGTTTCACGGGTGACGTTTCACGGGTCTTTGTTTCACTGGTAAGTTTCACGGGTCAAGGTTTCACGGGTAAGTTTCACGGGTAAGTTTCACGGGTATGTTTCACGGGTATGTTTCACGGGTGACGTTTCACGGGTCTAGGTTTCACTGGTAAGTTTCACGGGTAAGTTTCACGGGTGACGTTTCACGGGTCTAGGTTTCACTGGTAAGTTTCACGGGTCAAGGTTTCACGGGTAAGTTTCACGGGTAAGTTTCACGGGTGACGTTTCACGGGTCTAGGTTTCACTGGTACGTTTCACGGGTCAAGGTTTCACGGGTAAGTTTCACGGGTAAGTTTCACGGGTAAGTTTCACGGGTAAGTTTCACGGGTGACGTTTCACGGGTCTAGGTTTCACTGGTAAGTTTCACGGGTCAAGGTTTCACGGGTAAGTTTCACGGGTAAGTTTCACGGGTGACGTTTCACGGGTCTAGGTTTCACTGGTAAGTTTCACGGGTCAAGGTTTCACGGGTAAGTTTCACGGGTAAGTTTCACGGGTATGTTTCAAGGGTGACGTTTCACGGGTCTAGGTTTCACTGGTAAGTTTCACGGGTCAAGGTTTCACGGGTAAGTTTCACGGGTAAGTTTCACGGGTATGTTTCACGGGTGACGTTTCACGGGTCTTGGTTTAACTGGTAAGTTTCACGGGTCAAGGTTTCACGGGTAAGTTTCACGGGTAAGTTTCACGGGTATGTTTCACATGTGACGTTTCACGGGTCTAGGTTTCACTGGTAAGTTTCACGGGTCAAGGTTTCACGGGTAAGTTTCACGGGTAAGTTTCACGGGTAAGTTTCACGGGTATGTTTCACGGGTGACGTTTCACGGGTCTAGGTTTCACTGGTAAGTTTCACGGGTCAAGGTTTTACGGGTAAGTTTCACGGGTCTAGGTTTCACTGGTAAGTTTCACGGGTCATGGTTTCACGGGTAAGTTTCACGGGTAAGTTTCACGGGTTTGTTTCACGGGTGACGTTTCACGGGTCTAGGTTTCACTGGAAAGTTTCACGGGTCAAGGTTTCACGGGTAAGTTTCACGGGTATGTTTCACGGGTGACGTTTCACGGGTCTAGGTTTCACTGGTAAGTTTCACGGGTCAAGGTTTCACGGGTAAGTTTTACGGGTAAGTTTCACGGGTGACGTTTCACGGGTGACGTTTCACGGGTCTAGGTTTCACTGGTAAGTTTCACGGGTCAAGGTTTCACGGGTAAGTTTCACGGGTAAGTTTCACGGGTATGTTTCACGGGTGACGTTTCACGGGTCTAGGTTTCACTGGAAAGTTTCACGGGTCAAGGTTTCACGGGTAAGTTTCAAGGGTAAGTTTCACGGGTAAGTTTTACGGGTATGTTTTACAGGTGACGTTTCACGGGTCTAGGTTTCACTGGTAAGTTTCACGGGTCAAGGTTTCACGGGTAAGTTTCACGGGTAAGTTTCACGGGTAAGTTTCACGGGTAAGTTTCACGGGTATGTTTCATGGGTGATGTTTCACAGGTCTAGGTTTCACTGGTAAGTTTCGCGGGTCCAGGTTTCACGGGTAAGTTTCACGGGTAAGTTTCACGGGTATGTTTCACGGGTGACGTTTCACGGGTCTAGGTTTTACTGGAAAGTTTCACGGGTCAAGGTTTCACGGGTAAGTTTCACGGGTAAGTTTTACGGGTATGTTTCACAGGTGACGTTTCACGGGTCTAGGTTTCACTGGTAAGTTTCACGGGTCAAGGTTTCACGGGTAAGTTTCACGGGTAAGTTTCACGGGTATGTTTCATGGGTGATGTTTCACGGGTCTAGGTTTCACTGGTAAGTTTCACGGGTCAAGGTTTCACGGGTAAGTTTCACGGGTAAGTTTTACGGGTATGTTTTACAGGTGACGTTTCACGGGTCTAGGTTTCACTGGTAAGTTTCACGGGTCAAGGTTTCACGGGTAAGTTTCACGGGTAAGTTTCACGGGTATGTTTCACGGGTGACGTTTCACGGGTCTAGGTTTCACTGGTAAGTTTCACGGGTCAAGGTTTCACGGGTAAGTTTCACGGGTAAGTTTCACGGGTATGTTTCACGGGTGACGTTTCACGGGTCTAGGTTTCACTGGTAAGTTTCACGGGTCAAGGTTTCACGGGTAAGTTTCACGGGTAAGTTTCACGGGTAAGTTTCACAGGTGACGTTTCACGGGTGACGTTTCACGGGTCTAGGTTTCACTGGTAAGTTTCACGGGTCAAGGTTTCACGGGTAAGTTTCACGGGTAAGTTTCACGGGTAAGTTTCACGGGTAAGTTTTATGGGTGACGTTTCACGGGTCTAGGTTTCACTGGTAAGTTTCACGGGTCAAGGTTTCACGGGTAAGTTTCACGGGTAAGTTTCACGGGTGACGTTTCACGGGTCTAGGTTTCACTGGTAAGTTTCACGGGTCAAGGTTTCACGGGTAAGTTTCACGGGTATGTTTCACGGGTGACGTTTCACGGGTCTAGGTTTCACTGGAAAGTTTCACGGGTCAAGGTTTCACGGGTAAGTTTCAAGGGTAAGTTTCACGGGTAAGTTTTACGGGTATGTTTTACAGGTGACATTTCACGGGTCTAGGTTTCACTGGTAAGTTTCACGGGTCAAGGTTTCACGGGTAAGTTTCACGGGTAAGTTTCACGGGTATGTTTCATTGGTGATGTTTCACGGGTCTAGGTTTCACTGGTAAGTTTCGCGGGTCAAGGTTTCACGGGTAAGTTTCACGGGTAAGTTTCACGGGTATGTTTCACGGGTGACGTTTCACGGGTCTAGGTTTCACTGGTAAGTTTCACGGGTCAAGGTTTCACGGGTAAGTTTCACGGGTAAGTTTCACGGGTAAGTTTCACGGGTATGTTTCACGGGTGACGTTTCACGGGTCTAGGTTTCACTGGTAAGTTTCACGGGTCAAGGTTTCACGGGTAAGTTTCACGGGTAAGTTTCACGGGTAAGTTTCACGGGTATGTTTCACGGGTGACGTTTCACGGGTCTAGGTTTCACTGGTAAGTTTCACGGGTCAAGGTTTCACGGGTAAGTTTCACGGGTAAGTTTCACGGGTATGTTTCACGGGTGACGTTTCACGGGTCTAGGTTTCACTGGTAAGTTTCACGGGTCAAGGTTTTACGGGTAAATTTCACGGGTAAGTTTCACGGGTATGTTTCACGGGTGACGTTTCACGGGTCTAGGTTTCACTGGTAAGTTTCACGAGTCAAGGTTTCACGGGTAAGTTTCACGGGTAAGTTTTACGGGTAAGTTTCACGGGTGACGTTTCACGGGTCTAAGTTTCACGAGTCAAGGTTTCACGGGAAAGTTTCACGGGTAAGTTTTACGGGTAAGTTTCACGGGTGACGTTTTACGGGTGACGTTTCACGGGTCTAGGTTTCACTGGTAAGTTTCACGGGTCAAGGTTTCACGGGTAAGTTTCACGGGTAAGTTTCACGGGTATGTTTCACGGGTGACGTTTTACGGGTCTAGGTTTCACTGGTAAGTTTCACGGGTCAAGGTTTCACGGGTAAGTTTCACGGGTAAGTTTCACGGGTAAGTTTCACGGGTATGTTTCACGGGTGACGTTTCACGGGTCTAGGTTTCACTGGTAAGTTTAACGGGTCAAGGTTTCACGGGTAAGTTTTACGGGTAAGTTTCACGGGTATGTTTTACGGGTATGTTTCACGGGTGACGTTTCACGGGTCTAGGTTTCACTGGTAAGTTTCACGGGTCAAGGTTTCACGGGTAAGTTTCACGGGTAAGTTTCACGGGTATGTTTCACGGGTGACGTTTCACGGGTCTAGGTTTCACTGGTAAGTTTCACGGGTCAAGGTTTCACGGGTCAAGGTTTCACGGGTAAGTTTCACGGGTAAGTTTTACGGGTATGTTTCACGGGTGACGTTTCACGGGTCTAGGTTTCACTGGTAAGTTTCACGGGTCAAGGTTTCACGGGTAAGTTTCACGGGTAAGTTTCACGGGTATGTTTCACGGGTGACGTTTCACGGGTCTAGGTTTCACTGGTAAGTTTAACGGGTCAAGGTTTCACGGGTAAGTTTTACGGGTAAGTTTCACGGGTATGTTTTACGGGTATGTTTCACGGGTGACGTTTCACGGGTCTAGGTTTCACTGGTAAGTTTCACGGGTCAAGGTTTTACGGGTAAGTTTCACGGGTAAGTTTCACGGGTATGTTTCACGGGTGACGTTTCACGGGTCTAGGTTGCACTGGTAAGTTTCACGAGTCAAGGATTCACGGGTAAGTTTCACGGGTAAGTTTTACGGGTAAGTTTCACGGGTGACGTTTCACGGGTCTAGGTTTCACTGGTAAGTTTCACGGGTCAAGGTTTCACGGGTAAGTTTCACGGGTATGTTTCACGGGTGACGTTTCACGGGTTCAGGTTTCACTGGAAAGTTTCACGGGTCAAGGTTTCACGGGTAAGTTTCACGGGTAAGTTTTACGGGTATGTTTTACAGGTGACGTTTCACGGGTCTAGGTTTCACTGGTAAGTTTCACGGGTCAAGGTTTCACGGGTAAGTTTCACGGGTAAGTTTCACGGGTATGTTTTACGGGTGACGTTTCACGGGTCTAGGTTTCAGTGGTAAGTTTCACGGGTCAAGGTTTCACGGGTAAGTTTCACGGGTAAGTTTCACGGGTAAGTTTCACGGGTATGTTTCACGGGTGACGTTTCACGGGTCTAGGTTTCACTGGTAAGTTTCACGGGTCAAAGTTTCACGGGTAAGTTTCACGGGTAAGTTTCACGGGTATGTTTCACGGGTATGTTTCACGGGTGACGTTTCACGGGTCTAGGTTTCACTGGTAAGTTTCACGGGTCAAGGTTTCACGGGTAAGTTTCACGGGTAAGTTTCACGGGTATGTTTCACGGGTGACGTTTCACGGGTCTAGGTTTCACTGGTAAGTTTTACGGGTCAAGGTTTCACGGGTAAGTTTCACGGGTATGTTTCACGGGTATGTTTCACGGGTGACGTTTCACGGGTCTAGGTTTCACTGGTAAGTTTCACGGGTCAAGGTTTCACGGGTAAGTTTCACGGGTAAGTTTCACGGGTATGTTTCACGGGTGACGTTTCACGGGTCTAGGTTTCACTGGTAAGTTTCACGGGTCAAGGTTTCACGGGTAAGTTTCACGGGTAAATTTCACGGGTATGTTTCACGGGTATGTTTCACGGGTGACGTTTCACGGGTCTAGGTTTCACTGGTAAGTTTCACGGGTCAAGGTTTCACGGGTAAGTTTCACGGGTAAGTTTTACGGGTATGTTTTACAGGTGACGTTTCACGGGTCTAGGTTTCACTGGTAAGTTTCACGGGTCAAGGTTTCACGGGTAAGTTTCACGGGTAAGTTTCACGGGTATGTTTCGCGGGTGACGTTTCACGGGTCTAGGTTTCACTGGTAAGTTTCACGGGTCAAGGTTTCACGGGTAAGTTTCACGGGTAAGTTTCACGGGTATGTTTCACGGGTGACGTTTCACGGGTCTAGGTTTCACTGGTAAGTTTCACGGGTCAAGGTTTCACGGGTAAGTTTCACGGGTAAGTTTCACGGGTGACGTTTCACGGGTCTAGGTTTCACTGGTAAATTTCACGGGTCAAGGTTTCAAGGGTAAGTTTTACGGGTAAGTTTCACGGGTATGTTTCACGGGTATGTTTCACGGGTGACGTTTCACGGGTCTAGGTTTCACTGGTAAGTTTCACGAGTCAAGGATTCACGGGTAAGTTTCACGGGTAAGTTTTACGGGTAAGTTTCACGGGTGACGTTTCACGGGTCTAGGTTTCACTGGTAAGTTTCACGGGTCAAGGTTTCACGGGTAAGTTTCACGGGTATGTTTCACGGGTGACGTTTCACGGGTCTAGGTTTCACTGGAAAGTTTCACGGGTCAAGGTTTCACGGGTAAGTTTCACGGGTAAGTTTTACGGGTATGTTTTACAGGTGACGTTTCACGGGTCTAGGTTTCACTGGTAAGTTTCACGGGTCAAGGTTTCACGGGTAAGTTTCACGGGTCTAGGTTTCAGTGGTAAGTTTCACGGGTCAAGGTTTCACGGGTAAGTTTCACGGGTAAGTTTCACGGATAAGTTTCACGGGTATGTTTCACGGGTGACGTTTCACGGGTCTAGGTTTCACTGGTAAGTTTCACGAGTCAAGGTTTCACGGGTAAGTTTCACGGGTAAGTTTCACGGGTATGTTTCACGAGTATGTTTCACGGGTGACGTTTCACGGGTCTAGGTTTCACTGGTAAGTTTCACGGGTCAAGGTTTCACGGGTAAGTTTCACGGGTAAGTTTCACGGGTATGTTTCACGGGTGACGTTTCACGGGTCTAGGTTTCACTGGTAAGTTTTACGGGTCAAGGTTTCACGGGTAAGTTTCACGGGTATGTTTCACGGGTATGTTTCACGGGTGACATTTCACGGGTCTAGGTTTCACTGGTAAGTTTCACGGGTCTAGGTTTCACTGGTAAGTTTTACGGGTCAAGGTTTCACGGGTAAGTTTCACGGGTATGTTTCACGGGTATGTTTCACGGGTGACGTTTCACGGGTCTAGGTTTCACTGGTAAGTTTCACGGGTCAAGGTTTCACGGGTAAGTTTCACGGGTAAGTTTCACGGGTATGTTTCACGGGTGACGTTTCACGGGTCTAGGTTTCACTGGTAAGTTTCACGGGTCAAGGTTTCACGGGTAAGTTTCACGGGTAAGTTTCACGGGTATGTTTCACGGGTATGTTTCACGGGTGACGTTTCACGGGTCTAGGTTTCACTGGTAAGTTTCACGGGTCAAGGTTTCACGGGTAAGTTTCACGGGTAAGTTTCACGGGTATGTTTCACGGGTGACGTTTCACGGGTCTAGGTTTCACTGGTAAGTTTCACGGGTCAAGGTTTCACGGGTAAGTTTCACGGGTAAGTTTCACGGGTATGTTTCACGGGTGACGTTTTACGGGTCTAGGTTTCACTGGTAAGTTTCACGGGTGACGTTTCACGGGTCTAGGTTTCACTGGTAAGTTTCACGGGTCAAGGTTTCAAGGGTAAGTTTTACGGGTAAGTTTCACGGGTATGTTTCACGGGTGACGTTTCACGGGTCTAGGTTTCACTGGAAAGTTTCACGGGTCAAGGTTTCACGGGTAAGTTTCACGGGTAAGTTTTACGGGTATGTTTTACAGGTGACGTTTCACGGGTCTAGGTTTCACTGGTAAGTTTCACGGGTCAAGGTTTCACGGGTAAGTTTCACGGGTAAGTTTCACGGGTAAGTTTCACGGGTATGTTTCGCGGGTGACGTTTCACGGGTCTAGGTTTCACTGGTAAGTTTCACGGGTCAAGGTTTCACGGGTAAGTTTCACGGGTAAGTTTCACGGGTAAGTTTCACGGGTGACGTTTCACGGGTCTAGGTTTCACTGGTAAGTTTCACGGGTCAAGGTTTCACGGGTAAGTTTCACGGGTAAGTTTCACGGGTAAGTTTCACGGGTGACGTTTCACGGGTCTAGGTTTCACTGGTAAGTTTCACGGGTCAAGGTTTCACGGGTAAGTTTCACGGGTAAGTTTCACGGGTGACGTTTCACGGGTCTAGGTTTCACTGGTAAGTTTCACGGGTCAAGGTTTCACGGGTAAGTTTCACGGGTAAGTTTCACGGGTATGTTTCAAGGGTGACGTTTCACGGGTCTAGGTTTCACTGGTAAGTTTCACGGGTCAAGGTTTCACGGGTAAGTTTCACGGGTAAGTTTCACGGGTATGTTTCACGGGTGACGTTTCACGGGTCTTGGTTTAACTGGTAAGTTTCACGGGTCAAGGTTTCACGGGTAAGTTTCACGGGTAAGTTTCACGGGTATGTTTCACGGGTGACGTTTCACGGGTCTAGGTTTCACTGGTAAATTTTACGGGTCAAGGTTTCACGGGTAAGTTTCACGGGTAAGTTTCACGGGTAAGTTTCACGGGTATGTTTCACGGGTGACGTTTCACGGGTCTAGGTTTCACTGGTAAGTTTCACGGGTCAAGGTTTTACGGGTAAGTTTCACGGGTCTAGGTTTCACTGGTAAGTTTCACGGTTCAAGGTTTCACGGGTAAGTTTCACGGGTAAGTTTCACGGGTTTGTTTCACGGGTGACGTTTCACGGGTCTAGGTTTCACTGGAAAGTTTCACGGGTCAAGGTTTCACTGGTAAGTTTCACGGGTCAAGGTTTCACGGGTAAGTTTCACGGGTGACGTTTCACGGGTCTAGGTTTCACTGGTAAGTTTCACGGGTCAAGGTTTCACGGGTAAGTTTCACGGGTAAGTTTCACGGGTATGTTTCAAGGGTGACGTTTCACGGGTCTAGGTTTCACTGGTAAGTTTCACGGTTCAAGGTTTCACGGGTAAGTTTCACGGGTAAGTTTCACGGGTATGTTTCACGGGTGACGTTTCACGGGTCTAGGTTTCACTGGTAAGTTTCACGGGTCAAGGTTTTACGGGTAAGTTTCACGGGTCTAGGTTTCACTGGTAAGTTTCACGGGTCAAGGTTTCACGGGTAAGTTTCACGGGTAAGTTTCACGGGTTTGTTTCACGGGTGACGTTTCACGGGTCTAGGTTTCACTGGAAAGTTTCACGGGTCAAGATTTCACGGGTAAGTTTCACGGGTAAGTTTCACGGGTATGTTTCACGGGTGACGTTTCACGGGTCTAGGTTTCAATGGTAAGTTTCACGGGTCAAGGTTTCACGGGTAAGTTTTACGGGTAAGTTTCACGGGTGACGTTTCACGGGTGACGTTTCACGGGTCTAGGTTTCACTGGTAAGTTTCACGGGTCAAGGTTTCAAGGGTAAGTTTCACGGGTAAGTTTCACGGGTATGTTTCACGGGTGACGTTTCACGGGTCTAGGTTTCACTGGAAAGTTTCACGGGTCAAGGTTTCACGGGTAAGTTTCAAGGGTAAGTTTCACGGGTAAGTTTTACGGGTATGTTTTACAGGTGACGTTTCACGGGTCTAGGTTTCACTGGTAAGTTTCACGGGTCAAGGTTTCACGGGTAAGTTTCACGGGTAAGTTTTACGGGTAAGTTTCACGGGTAAGTTTCATGGGTGACGTTTCACGGGTCTAGGTTTCACTGGTAAGTTTCACGGGTCAAGGTTTCACGGGTAAGTTTCACGGGTAAGTTTCACGGGTGACGTTTCACGGGTCTAGGTTTCACTGGTAAGTTTCACGGGTCAAGGTTTCACGGGTAAGTTTCACGGGTATGTTTCACGGGTGACGTTTCACGGGTCTAGGTTTCACTGGAAAGTTTCACGGGTCAAGGTTTCACGGGTAAGTTTCAAGGGTAAGTTTCACGGGTAAGTTTTACGGGTATGTTTTACAGGTGACATTTCACGGGTCTAGGTTTCACTGGTAAGTTTCACGGGTCAAGGTTTCACGGGTAAGTTTCACGGGTAAGTTTCACGGGTATGTTTCATGGGTGATGTTTCACGGGTCTAGGTTTCACTGGTAAGTTTCGCGGGTCAAGGTTTCACGGGTAAGTTTCACGGGTAAGTTTCACGGGTATGTTTCACGGGTGACGTTTTACGGGTCTAGGTTTTACTGGTAAGTTTCACGGGTCAAGGTTTCACGGGTAAGTTTCACGGGTAAGTTTCACGGGTATGTTTTACGGGTGACGTTTCACGGGTCTAGGTTTCACTGGTAAGTTTCACGGGTCAAGGTTTCACGGGTAAGTTTCACGGGTAAGTTTCACGGGTATGTTTCACGGGTGACGTTTCACGGGTCTAGGTTTCACTGGTAAGTTTCACGGGTCAAGGTTTCACGGTTAAGTTTCACGGGTAAGTTTCACGGGTAAGTTTCACGGGTATGTTTCAAGGGTGACGTTTCACGGGTCTAGGTTTCACTGGTAAGTTTCACGGGTCAAGGTTTCACGGGTAAGTTTCACGGGTAAGTTTCACGGGTATGTTTCACGGGTGACGTTTCACGGGTCTAGGTTTCACTGGTAAGTTTCACGGGTCAAGGTTTCACGGGTAAGTTTCACGGGTAAGTTTCACGGGTATGTTTCACGGGTGACGTTTCACGGGTCTAGGTTTCACTGGTAAGTTTCACGGGTCAAGGTTTTACGGGTAAATTTCACGGGTAAGTTTCACGGGTATGTTTCACGGGTGACGTTTCACGGGTCTAGGTTTCACTGGTAAGTTTCACGAGTCAAGGTTTCACGGGTAAGTTTCACGGGTAAGTTTTACGGGTAAGTTTCACGGGTGACGTTTCACGGGTCTAGGTTTCACTGGTAAGTTTCACGAGTCAAGGTTTCACGGGTAAGTTTCACGGGTAAGTTTTACGGGTAAGTTTCACGGGTGACGTTTTACGGGTGACGTTTCACGGGTCTAGGTTTCACTGGTAAGTTTCACGGGTATGTTTCACGGGTGACGTTTCACGGGTCTAGGTTTCACTGGTAAGTTTCACGGGTCAAGGTTTCACGGGTAAGTTTCACGGGTAAGTTTCACGGGTAAGTTTCACGGGTATGTTTCACGGGTGACGTTTCACGGGTCTAGGTTTCACTGGTAAGTTTAACGGGTCAAGGTTTCACGGGTAAGTTTTACGGGTAAGTTTCACGGGTATGTTTTACGGGTATGTTTCACGGGTGACGTTTCACGGGTCTAGGTTTCACTGGTAAGTTTCACGGGTCAAGGTTTCACGGGTAAGTTTCACGGGTAAGTTTCACGGGTATGTTTCACGGGTGACGTTTCACGGGTCTAGGTTTCACTGGTAAGTTTCACGGGTCAAGGTTTCACGGGTCAAGGTTTCACGGGTAAGTTTCACGGGTAAGTTTTACGGGTATGTTTCACGGGTGACGTTTCACGGGTCTAGGTTTCACTGGTAAGTTTCACGGGTCAAGGTTTCACGGGTAAGTTTCACGGGTAAGTTTCACGGGTATGTTTCACGGGTGACGTTTCACGGGTCTAGGTTTCACTGGTAAGTTTCACGAGTCAAGGATTCACGGGTAAGTTTCACGGGTAAGTTTTACGGGTAAGTTTCACGGGTGACGTTTCACGGGTCTAGGTTTCACTGGTAAGTTTCACGGGTCAAGGTTTCACGGGTAAGTTTCACGGGTATGTTTCACGGGTGACGTTTCACGGGTTCAGGTTTCACTGGAAAGTTTCACGGGTCAAGGTTTCACGGGTAAGTTTCACGGGTAAGTTTTACGGGTATGTTTTACAGGTGACGTTTCACGGGTCTAGGTTTCACTGGTAAGTTTCACGGGTCAAGGTTTCACGGGTAAGTTTCACGGGTAAGTTTCACGGGTATGTTTTACGGGTGACGTTTCACGGGTCTAGGTTTCAGTGGTAAGTTTCACGGGTCAAGGTTTCACGGGTAAGTTTCACGGGTAAGTTTCACGGGTAAGTTTCACGGGTATGTTTCACGGGTGACGTTTCACGGGTCTAGGTTTCACTGGTAAGTTTCACGGGTCAAAGTTTCACGGGTAAGTTTCACGGGTAAGTTTCACGGGTATGTTTCACGGGTATGTTTCACAAGTGACGTTTCACGGGTCTAGGTTTCACTGGTAAGTTTCACGGGTCAAGGTTTCACGGGTAAGTTTCACGGGTAAGTTTCACGGGTATGTTTCACGGGTGACGTTTCACGGGTCTAGGTTTCACTAGTAAGTTTTACGGGTCAAGGTTTCACGGGTAAGTTTCACGGGTATGTTTCACGGGTATGTTTCACGGGTGACGTTTCACGGGTCTAGGTTTCACTGGTAAGTTTCACGGGTCAAGGTTTCACGGGTAAGTTTCACGGGTAAGTTTCACGGGTATGTTTCACGGGTGACGTTTCACGGGTCTAGGTTTCACTGGTAAGTTTCACGGGTCAAGGTTTCACGGGTAAGTTTCACGGGTAAATTTCACGGGTATGTTTCACGGGTATGTTTCACGGGTGACGTTTCACGGGTCTAGGTTTCACTGGTAAGTTTCACGGGTCAAGGTTTCACGGGTAAGTTTCACGGGTAAGTTTTACGGGTATGTTTTACAGGTGACGTTTCACGGGTCTAGGTTTCACTGGTAAGTTTCACGGGTCAAGGTTTCACGGGTAAGTTTCACGGGTAAGTTTCACGGGTATGTTTCGCGGGTGACGTTTCACGGGTCTAGGTTTCACTGGTAAGTTTCACGGGTCAAGGTTTCACGGGTAAGTTTCACGGGTAAGTTTCACGGGTATGTTTCACGGGTGACGTTTCACGGGTCTAGGTTTCACTGGTAAGTTTCACGGGTCAAGGTTTCACGGGTAAGTTTCACGGGTAAGTTTCACGGGTGACGTTTCACGGGTCTAGGTTTCACTGGTAAGTTTCACGGGTCAAGGTTTCAAGGGTAAGTTTCACGGGTAAGTTTCACGGGTGACGTTTCACGGGTCTAGGTTTCACTGGTAAGTTTCACGGGTCAAGGTTTCAAGGGTAAGTTTTACGGGTAAGTTTCACGGGTATGTTTCACGGGTGACGTTTCACGGGTCTAGGTTTCACTGGAAAGTTTCACGGGTCAAGGTTTCACGGGTAAGTTTCACGGGTAAGTTTTACGGGTATGTTTTACAGGTGACGTTTCACGGGTCTAGGTTTCACTGGTAAGTTTCACGGGTCAAGGTTTCACGGGTAAGTTTCACGGGTAAGTTTCACGGGTATGTTTCGCGGGTGACGTTTCACGGGTCTAGGTTTCACTGGTAAGTTTCACGGGTCAAGGTTTCACGGGTAAGTTTCACGGGTAAGTTTCACGGGTGACGTTTCACGGGTCTATTTTTCACTGGTAAGTTTCACGGGTCAAGGTTTCACGGGTAAGTTTCACGTGTAAGTTTCACGGGTGACGTTTCACGGGTCTAGGTTTCACTGGTAAGTTTCACGGGTCAAGGTTTCACGGGTAAGTTTCACGGGTAAGTTTCACGGGTGACGTTTCACGGGTCTAGGTTTCACTGGTAAGTTTCACGGGTCAAGGTTTCACGGGTAAGTTTCACGGGTTAATTTCACGGGTAAGTTTCACGGGTAAGTTTCACGGGTGACGTTTCACGGGTCTAGGTTTCACTGGTAAGTTTCACGGGTCAAGGTTTCACGGGTAAGTTTCACGGGTAAGTTTCACGGGTGACGTTTCACGGGTCTAGGTTTCACTGGTAAGTTTCACGGGTCAAGGTTTCACGGGTAAGTTTCACGGGTAAGTTTCACGGGTATGTTTCAAGGGTGACGTTTCACGGGTCTAGGTTTCACTGGTAAGTTTCACGGGTCAAGGTTTCACGGGTAAGTTTCACGGGTAAGTTTCACGGGTATGTTTCACGGGTGACGTTTCACGGGTCTTGGTTTAACTGGTAAGTTTCACGGGTCAAGGTTTCACGGGTAAGTTTCACGGGTAAGTTTCACGGGTATGTTTCACGGGTGACGTTTCACGGGTCTAGGTTTCACTGGTAAGTTTCACGGGTCAAGGTTTCACGGGTAAGTTTCACGGGTAAGTTTCACGGGTAAGTTTCACGGGTATGTTTCACGGGTGACGTTTCACGGGTCTAGGTTTTACTGGTAAGTTTCACGGGTCAAGGTTTTACGGGTAAGTTTCACGGGTCTAGGTTTCACTGGTAAGTTTCACGGGTCAAGGTTTTACGGGTAAGTTTCACGGGTAAGTTTCACGGGTTTGTTTCACGGGTGACGTTTCACGGGTCTAGGTTTCACTGGAAAGTTTCACGGGTCAAGGTTTCACTGGTAAGTTTCACGGGTCAAGGTTTCACGGGTAAGTTTCACGGGTAAGTTTCACGGGTGACGTTTCACGGGTCTAGGTTTCACTGGTAAGTTTCACGGGTCAAGGTTTCACGGGTAAGTTTCACGGGTAAGTTTCGCGGGTATGTTTCAAGGGTGACGTTTCACGGGTCTAGGTTTCACTGGTAAGTTTCACGGTTCAAGGTTTCACGGGTAAGTTTCACGGGTAAGTTTCACGGGTATGTTTCACGGGTGACGTTTCACGGGTCTAGGTTTCACTGGTAAGTTTCACGGGTCAAGGTTTTACGGGTAAGTTTCACGGGTCTAGGTTTCACTGGTAAGTTTCACGGGTCAAGGTTTCACGGGTAAGTTTCACGGGTAAGTTTCACGGGTTTGTTTCACGGGTGACGTTTCACGGGTCTAGGTTTCACTGGAAAGTTTCACGGGTCAAGGTTTAACGGGTAAGTTTCACGGGTAAGTTTCACGGGTATGTTTCACGGGTGACGTTTCACGGGTCTAGGTTTCACTGGTAAGTTTCACGGGTCAAGGTTTCACGGGTAAGTTTTACGGGTAAGTTTCACGGGTGACGTTTCACGGGTGACGTTTCACGGGTCTAGGTTTCACTGGTAAGTTTCACGGGTCAAGGTTTCAAGGGTAAGTTTCACGGGTAAGTTTCACGGGTATGTTTCACGGGTGACGTTTCACGGGTCTAGGTTTCACTGGAAAGTTTCACGGGTCAAGGTTTCACGGGTAAGTTTCAAGGGTAAGTTTCACGGGTATGTTTTACAGGTGACGTTTCACGGGTCTAGGTTTCACTGGTAAGTTTCACGGGTCAAGGTTTCACGGGTAAGTTTCACGGGTAAGTTTTACGGGTAAGTTTCACGGGTAAGTTTCATGGGTGACGTTTCACGGGTCTAGGTTTCACTGGTAAGTTTCACGGGTCAAGGTTTCACGGGTAAGTTTCACGGGTAAGTTTCACGGGTGACGTTTCACGGGTCTAGGTTTCACTGGTAAGTTTCACGGGTCAAGGTTTCACGGGTAAGTTTCACGGGTATGTTTCACGGGTGACGTTTCACGGGTCTAGGTTTCACTGGAAAGTTTCACGGGTCAAGGTTTCACGGGTAAGTTTCAAGGGTAAGTTTCACGGGTAAGTTTTACGGGTATGTTTTACAGGTGACATTTCACGGGTCTAGGTTTCACTGGTAAGTTTCACGGGTCAAGGTTTCACGGGTAAGTTTCACGGGTAAGTTTCACGGGTATGTTTCATGGGTGATGTTTCACGGGTCTAGGTTTCACTGGTAAGTTTCGCGGGTCAAGGTTTCACGGGTAAGTTTCACGGGTAAGTTTCACGGGTATGTTTCACGGGTGACGTTTTACGGGTCTAGGTTTCACTGGTAAGTTTCACGGGTCAAGGTTTCACGGGTAAGTTTCACGGGCAAGTTTCACGGGTAAGTTTCACGGGTATGTTTCACGGGTGACGTTTCACGGGTCTAGGTTTCACTGGTAAGTTTCACGGGTCAAGGTTTCACGGGTAAGTTTCACGGGTAAGTTTCACGGGTATGTTTCACGGGTGACGTTTCACGGGTCTAGGTTTCACTGGTAAGTTTCACGGGTCAAGGTTTCACGGGTAAGTTTCACGGGTAAGTTTCACGGGTATGTTTCACGGGTGACGTTTCACGGGTCTAGGTTTCACTGGTAAGTTTCACGGGTCAAGGTTTTACGGGTAAATTTCACGGGTAAGTTTCACGGGTATGTTTCACGGGTGACGTTTCACGGGTCTAGGTTTCACTGGTAAGTTTCACGAGTCAAGGTTTCACGGGTAAGTTTCACGGGTAAGTTTTACGGGTAAGTTTCACTGGTGACGTTTCACGGGTCTAGGTTTCACTGGTAAGTTTCACGAGTCAAGGTTTCACGGGTAAGTTTCACGGGTAAGTTTTACGGGTAAGTTTCACGGGTGACGTTTTACGGGAGACGTTTCACGGGTCTAGGTTTCACTGGTAAGTTTCACGGGTCAAGGTTTCACGGGTAAGTTTCACGGGTAAGTTTCACGGGTATGTTTCACGGGTGACGTTTCACGGGTCTAGGTTTCACTGGTAAGTTTCACGGGTCAAGGTTTCACGGGTAAGTTTCACGGGTAAGTTTCACGGGTAAGTTTCACGGGTATGTTTCACGGGTGACGTTTCACGGGTCTAGGTTTCACTGGTAAGTTTAACGGGTCAAGGTTTCACGGGTAAGTTTTACGGGTAAGTTTCACGGGTATGTTTTACGGGTATGTTTCACGGGTGACGTTTCACGGGTCTAGGTTTCACTGGTAAGTTTCACGGGTCAAGGTTTCACGGGTAAGTTTCACGGGTAAGTTTCACGGGTATGTTTCACGGGTGACGTTTCACGGGTCTAGGTTTCACTGGTAAGTTTCACGGGTCAAGGTTTCACGGGTCAAGGTTTCACGGGTAAGTTTCAGGCGTAAGTTTTACGGGTATGTTTCACGGGTGACGTTTCACGGGTCTAGGTTTCACTGGTAAGTTTCACGGGTCAAGGTTTCACGGGTAAGTTTCACGGGTAAGTTTCACGGGTATGTTTCACGGGTGACGTTTCACGGGTCTAGGTTTCACTGGTAAGTTTCACGGGTCAAGGTTTTACGGGTAAGTTTCACGGGTAAGTTTCACGGGTAAGTTTCACGGGTATGTTTCACGGGTGACGTTTCACGGGTCTAGGTTTCACTGGTAAGTTTCACGAGTCAAGGATTCACGGGTAAGTTTCACGGGTAAGTTTTACGGGTAAGTTTCACGGGTGACGTTTCACGGGTCTAGGTTTCACTGGTAAGTTTCACGGGTCAAGGTTTCACGGGTAAGTTTCACGGGTATGTTTCACGGGTGACGTTTCACGGGTCTAGGTTTCACTGGAAAGTTTCACGGGTCAAGGTTTCACGGGTAAGTTTCACGGGTAAGTTTTACGGGTATGTTTTACAGGTGACGTTTCACGGGTCTAGGTTTCACTGGTAAGTTTCACGGGTCAAGGTTTCACGGGTAAGTTTCACGGGTCTAGGTTTCAGTGGTAAGTTTCACGGGTCAAGGTTTCACGGGTAAGTTTCACGGGTAAGTTTCACGGGTAAGTTTCACGGGTAAGTTTCACGGGTATGTTTCACGGGTGACGTTTCACGGGTCTAGGTTTCACTGGTAAGTTTCACGGGTCAAGGTTTCACGGGTAAGTTTCACGGGTAAGTTTCACGGGTATGTTTCACGGGTATGTTTCACGGGTGACGTTTCACGGGTCTAGGTTTCACTGGTAAGTTTCACGGGTCAAGGTTTCACGGGTAAGTTTCACGGGTAAGTTTCACGGGTATGTTTCACGGGTGACGTTTTACGGGTCTAGGTTTCACTGGTAAGTTTCACGGGTCAAGGTTTCACGGGTAAGTTTCACGGGTAAGTTTCACGGGTATGTTTCACGGGTGACGTTTCACGGGTCTAGGTTTCACTGGTAAGTTTCACGGGTCAAGGTTTCACGGGTAAGTTTCACGGGTAAGTTTCACGGGTGACGTTTCACGGGTCTAGGTTTCACTGGTAAGTTTCACGGGTCAAGGTTTCAAGGGTAAGTTTTACGGGTAAGTTTCACGGGTATGTTTCACGGGTGACGTTTCACGGGTCTAGGTTTCACTGGAAAGTTTCACGGGTCAAGGTTTCACGGGTAAGTTTCACGGGTAAGTTTTACGGGTATGTTTTACAGGTGACGTTTCACGGGTCTAGGTTTCACTGGTAAGTTTCACGGGTCAAGGTTTCACGGGTAAGTTTCACGGGTAAGTTTCACGGGTATGTTTCGCGGGTGACGTTTCACGGGTCTAGGTTTCACTGGTAAGTTTCACGGGTCAAGGTTTCACGGGTAAGTTTCACGGGTAAGTTTCACGGGTGACGTTTCACGGGTCTATTTTTCACTGGTAAGTTTCACGGGTCAAGGTTTCACGGGTAAGTTTCACGTGTAAGTTTCACGGGTAAGTTTCACGGGTGACGTTTCACGGGTCTAGGTTTCACTGGTAAGTTTCACGGGTCAAGGTTTCACGGGTAAGTTTCACGGGTAAGTTTCACGGGTGACGTTTCACGGGTCTAGGTTTCACTGGTAAGTTTCACGGGTCAAGGTTTCACGGGTAAGTTTCACGGGTAAGTTTCACGGGTAAGTTTCACGGGTGACGTTTCACGGGTCTAGGTTTGACTGGTAAGTTTCACGGGTCAAGGTTTCACGGGTAAGTTTCACGGGTAAGTTTCACGGGTGACGTTTCACGGGTCTAGGTTTCACTGGTAAGTTTCACGGGTCAAGGTTTCACGGGTAAGTTTCACGGGTAAGTTTCACGGGTATGTTTCAAGGGTGACGTTTCACGGGTCTAGGTTTCACTGGTAAGTTTCACGGGTCAAGGTTTCACGGGTAAGTTTCACGGGTAATTTTCACGGGTATGTTTCACGGGTGACGTTTCACGGGTCTTGGTTTAACTGGTAAGTTTCACGGGTCAAGGTTTCACGGGTAAGTTTCACGGGTAAGTTTCACGGGTATGTTTCACGGGTGACGTTTCACGGGTCTAGGTTTCACTGGTAAGTTTCACGGGTCAAGGTTTCACGAGTAAGTTTCACGGGTAAGTTTCACGGGTAAGTTTCACGGGTATGTTTCACGGGTGACGTTTCACGGGTCTAGGTTTCACTGGTAAGTTTCACGGGTCAAGGTTTTACGGGTAAGTTTCACGGGTCTAGGTTTCACTGGTAAGTTTCACGGGTCAAGGTTTCACGGGTAAGTTTCACGGGTAAGTTTCACGGGTTTGTTTCACGGGTGACGTTTCACGGGTCTAGGTTTCACTGGAAAGTTTCACGGGTCAAGGTTTCACTGGTAAGTTTCACGGGTCAAGGTTTCACGGGTAAGTTTCACGGGTAAGTTTCACGGGTGACGTTTCACGGGTCTAGGTTTCACTGGTAAGTTTCACGGGTCAAGGTTTCACGGGTAAGTTTCACGGGTAAGTTTCACGGGTATGTTTCAAGGGTGACGTTTCACGGGTCTAGGTTTAACTGGTAAGATTCACTGGTCAAGGTTTCACGGGTAAGTTTCACGGGTAAGTTTCACGAGTATGTTTCACGGGTGACGTTTCACGGGTCTAGGTTTCACTGGTAAGTTTCACGGGTCAAGGTTTTACGGGTAAGTTTCACGGGTCTAGGTTTCACTGGTAAGTTTCACGGGTCAAGGTTTCACGGGTAAGTTTCACGGGTAAGTTTCACGGGTTTGTTTCACGGGTGACGTTTCACGGGTCTAGGTTTCACTGGAAAGTTTCACGGGTCAAGGTTTCACGGGTAAGTTTCACGGGTAAGTTTCACGGGTATGTTTCACGGGTGACGTTTCACGGGTCTAGGTTTCACTGGTAAGTTTCACGGGTCAAGGTTTCACGGGTAAGTTTTACGGGTAAGTTTCACGGGTGACGTTTCACGGGTGACGTTTCACGGGTCTAGGTTTCACTGGTAAGTTTCACGGGTCAAGGTTTCAAGGGTAAGTTTCACGGGTAAGTTTCACGGGTATGTTTCACGTGTGACGTTTCACGGGTCTAGGTTTCACTGGAAAGTTTCACGGGTCAAGGTTTCACGGGTAAGTTTCAAGGGTAAGTTTCACGGGTAAGTTTTACGGGTATGTTTTACAGGTGACGTTTCACGGGTCTAGGTTTCACTGGTAAGTTTCACGGGTCAAGGTTTCACGGGTAAGTTTCACGGGTAAGTTTTACGGGTAAGTTTCACGGGTAAGTTTCATGGGTGACGTTTCACGGGTCTAGGTTTCACTGGTAAGTTTCACGGGTCAAGGTTTCACGGGTAAGTTTTACGGGTAAGTTTCACGGGTGACGTTTCACGGGTCTAGGTTTCACTGGTAAGTTTCACGGGTCAAGGTTTCACGGGTAAGTTTCACGGGTATGTTTCACGGGTGACGTTTCACGGGTCTAGGTTTCACTGGAAAGTTTCACGGGTCAAGGTTTCACGGGTAAGTTTCAAGGGTAAGTTTCACGGGTAAGTTTTACGGGTATGTTTTACAGGTGACATTTCACGGGTCTAGGTTTCACTGGTAAGTTTCACGGGTCAAGGTTTCACGGGTAAGTTTCACGGGTAAGTTTCACGGGTAAGTTTCACGGGTATGTTTCATGGGTGATGTTTCACGGGTCTAGGTTTCACTGGTAAGTTTCGCGGGTCAAGGTTTCACGGGTAAGTTTCACGGGTATGTTTCACGGGTCTAGGTTTCACTGGTAAGTTTCACGGGTCAAGGTTTCACGGGTAAGTTTCACGGGTGACGTTTCACGGGTCTAGGTTTCACTGGTAAGTTTCACGGGTCAAGGTTTCAAGGGTAAGTTTTACGGGTAAGTTTCACGGGTATGTTTCACGGGTGACGTTTCACGGGTCTAGGTTTCACTGGAAAGTTTCACGGGTCAAGGTTTCACGGGTAAGTTTCACGGGTAAGTTTTACGGGTATGTTTTACAGGTGACGTTTCACGGGTCTAGGTTTCACTGGTAAGTTTCACGGGTCAAGGTTTCACGGGTAAGTTTCACGGGTAAGTTTGACGGGTATGTTTCGCGGGTGACGTTTCACGGGTCTAGGTTTCACTGGTAAGTTTCACGGGTCAAGGTTTCACGGGTAAGTTTCACGGGTAAGTTTCACGGGTGACGTTTCACGGGTCTATTTTTCACTGGTAAGTTTCACGGGTCAAGGTTTCACGGGTAAGTTTCACGTGTAAGTTTCACGGGTAAGTTTCACGGGTGACGTTTCACGGGTCTAGGTTTCACTGGTAAGTTTCACGGGTCAAGGTTTCACGGGTAAGTTTCACGGGTAAGTTTCACGGGTGACGTTTCACGGGTCTAGGTTTCACTGGTAAGTTTCACGGGTCAAGGTTTCACGGGTAAGTTTCACGGGTAAGTTTCACGGGTAAGTTTCACGGGTGACGTTTCACGGGTCTAGGTTTCACTGGTAAGTTTCACGGGTCAAGGTTTCACGGGTAAGTTTCACGGGTAAGTTTCACGGGTGACGTTTCACGGGTCTAGGTTTCACTGGTAAGTTTCACGGGTCAAGGTTTCACGGGTAAGTTTCACGGGTAAGTTTCACGGGTATGTTTCAAGGGTGACGTTTCACGGGTCTAGGTTTCACTGGTAAGTTTCACGGGTCAAGGTTTCACGGGTAAGTTTCACGGGTAAGTTTCACGGGTATGTTTCACGGGTGACGTTTCACGGGTCTTGGTTTAACTGGTAAGTTTCACGGGTCAAGGTTTCACGGGTAAGTTTCACGGGTAAGTTTCACGGGTATGTTTCACGGGTGACGTTTCACGGGTCTAGGTTTCACTGGTAAGTTTCACGGGTCAAGGTTTCACGGGTAAGTTTCACGGGTAAGTTTCACGGGTAAGTTTCACGGGTATGTTTCACGGGTGACGTTTCACGGGTCTAGGTTTCACTGGTAAGTTTCACGGGTCAAGGTTTTACGGGTAAGTTTCACGGGTCTAGGTTTCACTGGTAAGTTTCACGGGTCAAGGTTTCACGGGTAAGTTTCACGGGTAAGTTTCACGGGTTTGTTTCACGGGTGACGTTTCACGGGTCTAGGTTTCACTGGAAAGTTTCACGGGTCAAGGTTTCACTGGTAAGTTTCACGGGTCAAGGTTTCACGGGTAAGTTTCACGGGTAAGTTTCACGGGTGACGTTTCACGGGTCTAGGTTTCACTGGTAAGTTTCACGGGTCAAGGTTTCACGGGTAAGTTTCACGGGTAAGTTTCACGGGTATGTTTCAAGGGTGACGTTTCACGGGTCTAGGTTTCACTGGTAAGTTTCACGGGTCAAGGTTTCACGGGTAAGTTTCACGGGTAAGTTTCACGAGTATGTTTCACGGGTGACGTTTCACGGGTCTAGGTTTCCCTGGTAAGTTTCACGGGTCAAGGTTTTACGGGTAAGTTTCACGGGTCTAGGTTTCACTGGTAAGTTTCACGGGTCAAGGTTTCACGGGTAAGTTTCACGGGTAAGTTTCACGGGTTTGTTTCACGGGTGACGTTTCACGGGTCTAGGTTTCACTGGAAAGTTTCACGGGTCAAGGTTTCACGGGTAAGTTTCACGGGTAAGTTTCACGGGTATGTTTCACGGGTGACGTTTCACGGGTCTAGGTTTCACTGGTAAGTTTCACGGGTCAAGGTTTCACGGGTAAGTTTTACGGGTAAGTTTCACGGGTGACGTTTCACGGGTGACGTTTCACGGGTCTAGGTTTCACTGGTAAGTTTCACGGGTCAAGGTTTCAAGGGTAAGTTTCACGGGTAAGTTTCACGGGTATGTTTCACGGGTGACGTTTCACGGGTCTAGGTTTCACTGGAAAGTTTCACGGGTCAAGGTTTCACGGGTAAGTTTCAAGGGTAAGTTTCACGGGTAAGTTTTACGGGTATGTTTTACAGGTGACGTTTCACGGGTCTAGGTTTCACTGGTAAGTTTCACGGGTCAAGGTTTCACGGGTAAGTTTTACGGGTAAGTTTTACGGGTAAGTTTCACGGGTAAGTTTCATGGGTGACGTTTCACGGGTCTAGGTTTCACTGGTAAGTTTCACGGGTCAAGGTTTCACGGGTAAGTTTCACGGGTAAGTTTCACGGGTGACGTTTCACGGGTCTAGGTTTCACTGGTAAGTTTCACGGGTCAAGGTTTCACGGGTAAGTTTCACGGGTAAGTTTCACGGGTATGTTTCAAGGGTGACGTTTCACGGGTCTAGGTTTCACTGGTAAGTTTCACGGGTCAAGGTTTCACGGGTACGTTTCACGGGTAAGTTTCACGGGTATGTTTCACGGGTGACGTTTCACGGGTCTTGGTTTAACTGGTAAGTTTCACGGGTCAAGGTTTCACGGGTAAGTTTCACGGGTAAGTTTCACGGGTATGTTTCACATGTGACGTTTCACGGGTCTAGGTTTCACTGGTAAGTTTCACGGGTCAAGGTTTCACGGGTAAGTTTCACGGGTAAGTTTCACGGGTAAGTTTCACGGGTATGTTTCACGGGTGACGTTTCACGGGTCTAGGTTTCACTGGTAAGTTTCACGGGTCAAGGTTTTACGGGTAAGTTTCACGGGTCTAGGTTTCACTGGTAAGTTTCACGGGTCAAGGTTTCACGGGTAAGTTTCACGGGTAAGTTTCACGGGTTTGTTTCACGGGTGACGTTTCACGGGTCTAGGTTTCACTGGAAAGTTTCACGGGTCAAGGTTTCACGGGTAAGTTTCACGGGTATGTTTCACGGGTGACGTTTCACGGGTCTAGGTTTCACTGGTAAGTTTCACGGGTCAAGGTTTCACGGGTAAGTTTTACGGGTAAGTTTCACGGGTGACGTTTCACGGGTGACGTTTCACGGGTCTAGGTTTCACTGGTAAGTTTCACGGGTCAAGGTTTCACGGGTAAGTTTCACGGGTAAGTTTCACGGGTATGTTTCACGGGTGACGTTTCACGGGTCTAGGTTTCACTGGAAAGTTTCACGGGTCAAGGTTTCACGGGTAAGTTTCAAGGGTAAGTTTCACGGGTAAGTTTTACGGGTATGTTTTACAGGTGACGTTTCACGGGTCTAGGTTTCACTGGTAAGTTTCACGGGTCAAGGTTTCACGGGTAAGTTTCACGGGTAAGTTTCACGGGTAAGTTTCACGGGTAAGTTTCACGGGTATGTTTCATGGGTGATGTTTCACGGGTCTAGGTTTCACTGGTAAGTTTCGCGGGTTAATTTCACGGGTAAGTTTCACGGGTAAGTTTCACGGGTGACGTTTCACGGGTCTAGGTTTCACTGGTAAGTTTCACGGGTCAAGGTTTCACGGGTAAGTTTCACGGGTATGTTTCACGGGTGACGTTTCACGGGTCTAGGTTTCACTGGAAAGTTTCACGGGTCAAGGTTTCACGGGTAAGTTTCAAGGGTAAGTTTCACGGGTAAGTTTTACGGGTATGTTTTACAGGTGACATTTCACGGGTCTAGGTTTCACTGGTAAGTTTCACGGGTCAAGGTTTCACGGGTAAGTTTCACGGGTAAGTTTCACGGGTATGTTTCATGGGTGATGTTTCACGGGTCTAGGTTTCACTGGTAAGTTTCGCGGGTCAAGGTTTCACGGGTAAGTTTCACGGGTAAGTTTCACGGGTATGTTTCACGGGTGACGTTTTACGGGTCTAGGTTTCACTGGTAAGTTTCACGGGTCAAGGTTTCACGGGTAAGTTTCACGGGTAAGTTTCACGGGTATGTTTTACGGGTGACGTTTCACGGGTCTAGGTTTCACTGGTAAGTTTCACGGGTCAAGGTTTCACGGGTAAGTTTCACGGGTAAGTTTCACGGGTATGTTTCACGGGTGACGTTTCACGGGTCTAGGTTTCACTGGTAAGTTTCACGGGTCAAGGTTTCACGGGTAAGTTTCACGGGTAAGTTTCACGGGTAAGTTTCACGGGTATGTTTCACGGGTGACGTTTCACGGGTCTAGGTTTCACTGGTAAGTTTCACGGGTCAAGGTTTCACGGGTAAGTTTCACGGGTAAGTTTCACGGGTATGTTTCACGGGTGACGTTTCACGGGTCTAGGTTTCACTGGTAAGTTTCACGGGTCAAGGTTTCACGGGTAAGTTTCACGGGTAAGTTTCACGGGTATGTTTCACGGGTGACGTTTCACGGGTCTAGGTTTCACTGGTAAGTTTCACGGGTCAAGGTTTTACGGGTAAATTTCACGGGTAAGTTTCACGGGTATGTTTCACGGGTGACGTTTCACGGGTCTAGGTTTCACTGGTAAGTTTCACGAGTCAAGGTTTCACGGGTAAGTTTCACGGGTAAGTTTTACGGGTAAGTTTCACGGGTGACGTTTCACGGGTCTAGGTTTCACTGGTAAGTTTCACGAGTCAAGGTTTCACGGGTAAGTTTCACGGGTAAGTTTTACGGGTAAGTTTCACGGGTGACGTTTTACGGGTGACGTTTCACGGGTCTAGGTTTCACTGGTAAGTTTCACGGGTCAAGGTTTCACGGGTAAGTTTCACGGGTAAGTTTCACGGGTATGTTTCACGGGTGACGTTTCACGGGTCTAGGTTTCACTGGTAAGTTTCACGGGTCAAGGTTTCACGGGTAAGTTTCACGGGTAAGTTTCACGGGTAAGTTTCACGGGTATGTTTCACGGGTGACGTTTCACGGGTCTAGGTTTCACTGGTAAGTTTAACGGGTCAAGGTTTCACGGGTAAGTTTCACGGGTAAGTTTCACGGGTAAGTTTCACGGGTATGTTTCACGGGTGACGTTTCACGGGTCTAGGTTTCACTGGTAAGTTTCACGGGTCAAGGTTTCACGGGTCAAGGTTTCACGGGTAAGTTTCACGGGTAAGTTTTACGGGTATGTTTCACGGGTGACGTTTCACGGGTCTAGGTTTCACTGGTAAGTTTCACGGGTCAAGGTTTCACGGGTAAGTTTCACGGGTAAGTTTCACGGGTATGTTTCACGGGTGACGTTTCACGGGTCTAGGTTTCACTGGTAAGTTTCACGGGTCAAGGTTTTACGGGTAAGTTTCACGGGTAAGTTTCACGGGTATGTTTCACGGGTGACGTTTCACGGGTCTAGGTTTCACTGGTAAGTTTCACGAGTCAAGGATTCACGGGTAAGTTTCACGGGTAAGTTTTACGGGTAAGTTTCACGGGTGACGTTTCACGGGTCTAGGTTTCACTGGTAAGTTTCACGGGTCAAGGTTTCACGGGTAAGTTTCACGGGTATGTTTCACGGGTGACGTTTCACGGGTTCAGGTTTCACTGGAAAGTTTCACGGGTCAAGGTTTCACGGGTAAGTTTCACGGGTAAGTTTTACGGGTATGTTTTACAGGTGACGTTTCACGGGTCTAGGTTTCACTGGTAAGTTTCACGGGTCAAGGTTTCACGGGTAAGTTTCACGGGTAAGTTTCACGGGTATGTTTTACGGGTGACGTTTCACGGGTCTAGGTTTCAGTGGTAAGTTTCACGGGTCAAGGTTTCACGGGTAAGTTTCACGGGTAAGTTTCACGGGTAAGTTTCACGGGTATGTTTCACGGGTGACGTTTCACGGGTCTAGGTTTCACTGGTAAGTTTCACGGGTCAAAGTTTCACGGGTAAGTTTCACGGGTAAGTTTCACGGGTATGTTTCACGGGTATGTTTCACAAGTGACGTTTCACGGGTCTAGGTTTCACTGGTAAGTTTCACGGGTCAAGGTTTCACGGGTAAGTTTCACGGGTAAGTTTCACGGGTATGTTTCACGGGTGACGTTTCACGGGTCTAGGTTTCACTAGTAAGTTTTACGGGTCAAGGTTTCACGTGTAAGTTTCACGGGTATGTTTCTCGGGTATGTTTCACGGGTGACGTTTCACGGGTCTAGGTTTCACTGGTAAGTTTCACGGGTCAAGGTTTCACGGGTAAGTTTCACGGGTAAGTTTCACGGGTATGTTTCACGGGTGACGTTTCACGGGTCTAGGTTTCACTGGTAAGTTTCACGGGTCAAGGTTTCACGGGTAAGTTTCACGGGTAAATTTCACGGGTATGTTTCACGGGTATGTTTCACGGGTGACGTTTCACGGGTCTAGGTTTCACTGGTAAGTTTCACGGGTCAAGGTTTCACGGGTAAGTTTCACGGGTAAGTTTTACGGGTATGTTTTACAGGTGACGTTTCACGGGTCTAGGTTTCACTGGTAAGTTTCACGGGTCAAGGTTTCACGGGTAAGTTTCACGGGTAAGTTTCACGGGTGACGTTTCACGGGTCTAGGTTTCACTGGTAAGTTTCACGGGTCAAGGTTTCACGGGTAAGTTTCACGGGTAAGTTTCACGGGTATGTTTCAAGGGTGACGTTTCACGGGTCTAGGTTTCACTGGTAAGTTTCACGGGTCAAGGTTTCACGGGTACGTTTCACGGGTAAGTTTCACGGGTATGTTTCACGGGTGACGTTTCACGGGTCTTGGTTTAACTGGTAAGTTTCACGGGTCAAGGTTTCACGGGTAAGTTTCACGGGTAAGTTTCACGGGTATGTTTCACATGTGACGTTTCACGGGTCTAGGTTTCACTGGTAAGTTTCACGGGTCAAGGTTTCACGGGTAAGTTTCACGGGTAAGTTTCACGGGTAAGTTTCACGGGTATGTTTCACGGGTGACGTTTCACGGGTCTAGGTTTCACTGGTAAGTTTCACGGGTCAAGGTTTTACGGGTAAGTTTCACGGGTCTAGGTTTCACTGGTAAGTTTCACGGGTCAAGGTTTCACGGGTAAGTTTCACGGGTAAGTTTCACGGGTTTGTTTCACGGGTGACGTTTCACGGGTCTAGGTTTCACTGGAAAGTTTCACGGGTCAAGGTTTCACGGGTAAGTTTCACGGGTATGTTTCACGGGTGACGTTTCACGGGTCTAGGTTTCACTGGTAAGTTTCACGGGTCAAGGTTTCACGGGTAAGTTTTACGGGTAAGTTTCACGGGTGACGTTTCACGGGTGACGTTTCACGGGTCTAGGTTTCACTGGTAAGTTTCACGGGTCAAGGTTTCACGGGTAAGTTTCACGGGTAAGTTTCACGGGTATGTTTCACGGGTGACGTTTCACGGGTCTAGGTTTCACTGGAAAGTTTCACGGGTCAAGGTTTCACGGGTAAGTTTCAAGGGTAAGTTTCACGGGTAAGTTTTACGGGTATGTTTTACAGGTGACGTTTCACGGGTCTAGGTTTCACTGGTAAGTTTCACGGGTCAAGGTTTCACGGGTAAGTTTCACGGGTAAGTTTCACGGGTAAGTTTCACGGGTAAGTTTCACGGGTATGTTTCATGGGTGATGTTTCACGGGTCTAGGTTTCACTGGTAAGTTTCGCGGGTTAATTTCACGGGTAAGTTTCACGGGTGACGTTTCACGGGTCTAGGTTTCACTGGTAAGTTTCACGGGTCAAGGTTTCACGGGTAAGTTTCACGGGTATGTTTCACGGGTGACGTTTCACGGGTCTAGGTTTCACTGGAAAGTTTCACGGGTCAAGGTTTCACGGGTAAGTTTCAAGGGTAAGTTTCACGGGTAAGTTTTACGGGTATGTTTTACAGGTGACATTTCACGGGTCTAGGTTTCACTGGTAAGTTTCACGGGTCAAGGTTTCACGGGTAAGTTTCACGGGTAAGTTTCACGGGTATGTTTCATGGGTGATGTTTCACGGGTCTAGGTTTCACTGGTAAGTTTCACGGGTCAAGGTTTCACGGGTAAGTTTCACGGGTAAGTTTCACGGGTATGTTTCACGGGTGACGTTTTACGGGTCTAGGTTTCACTGGTAAGTTTCACGGGTCAAGGTTTCACGGGTAAGTTTCACGGGTAAGTTTCACGGGTATGTTTTACGGGTGACGTTTCACGGGTCTAGGTTTCACTGGTAAGTTTCACGGGTCAAGGTTTCACGGGTAAGTTTCACGGGTAAGTTTCACGGGTATGTTTCACGGGTGACGTTTCACGGGTCTAGGTTTCACTGGTAAGTTTCACGGGTCAAGGTTTCACGGGTAAGTTTCACGGGTAAGTTTCACGGGTAAGTTTCACGGGTATGTTTCACGGGTGACGTTTCACGGGTCTAGGTTTCACTGGTAAGTTTCACGGGTCAAGGTTTCACGGGTAAGTTTCACGGGTAAGTTTCACGGGTATGTTTCACGGGTGACGTTTCACGGGTCTAGGTTTCACTGGTAAGTTTCACGGGTCAAGGTTTCACGGGTAAGTTTCACGGGTATGTTTCACGGGTGACGTTTCACGGGTCTAGGTTTCACTGGTAAGTTTCACGGGTCAAGGTTTTACGGGTAAATTTCACGGGTAAGTTTCACGGGTATGTTTCACGGGTGACGTTTCACGGGTCTAGGTTTCACTGGTAAGTTTCACGAGTCAAGGTTTCACGGGTAAGTTTCACGGGTAAGTTTTACGGGTAAGTTTCACGGGTGACGTTTCACGGGTCTAGGTTTCACTGGTAAGTTTCACGAGTCAAGGTTTCACGGGTAAGTTTCACGGGTAAGTTTTACGGGTAAGTTTCACGGGTGACGTTTTACGGGTGACGTTTCACGGGTCTAGGTTTCACTGGTAAGTTTCACGGGTCAAGGTTTCACGGGTAAGTTTCACGGGTAAGTTTCACGGGTATGTTTCACGGGTGACGTTTCACGGGTCTAGGTTTCACTGGTAAGTTTCACGGGTCAAGGTTTCACGGGTAAGTTTCACGGGTAAGTTTCACGGGTAAGTTTCACGGGTATGTTTCACGGGTGACGTTTCACGGGTCTAGGTTTCACTGGTAAGTTTAACGGGTCAAGGTTTCACGGGTAAGTTTTACGGGTAAGTTTCACGGGTATGTTTTACGGGTATGTTTCACGGGTGACGTTTCACGGGTCTAGGTTTCACTGGTAAGTTTCACGGGTCAAGGTTTCACGGGTAAGTTTCACGGGTAAGTTTCACGGGTATGTTTCACGGGTGACGTTTCACGGGTCTAGGTTTCACTGGTAAGTTTCACGGGTCAAGGTTTCACGGGTCAAGGTTTCACGGGTAAGTTTCACGGGTAAGTTTTACGGGTATGTTTCACGGGTGACGTTTCACGGGTCTAGGTTTCACTGGTAAGTTTCACGGGTCAAGGTTTCACGGGTAAGTTTCACGGGTAAGTTTCACGGGTATGTTTCACGGGTGACGTTTCACGGGTCTAGGTTTCACTGGTAAGTTTCACGGGTCAAGGTTTTACGGGTAAGTTTCACGGGTAAGTTTCACGGGTATGTTTCACGGGTGACGTTTCACGGGTCTAGGTTTCACTGGTAAGTTTCACGAGTCAAGGATTCACGGGTAAGTTTCACGGGTAAGTTTTACGGGTAAGTTTCACGGGTGACGTTTCACGGGTCTAGGTTTCACTGGTAAGTTTCACGGGTCAAGGTTTCACGGGTAAGTTTCACGGGTATGTTTCACGGGTGACGTTTCACGGGTTCAGGTTTCACTGGAAAGTTTCACGGGTCAAGGTTTCACGGGTAAGTTTCACGGGTAAGTTTTACGGGTATGTTTTACAGGTGACGTTTCACGGGTCTAGGTTTCACTGGTAAGTTTCACGGGTCAAGGTTTCACGGGTAAGTTTCACGGGTAAGTTTCACGGGTATGTTTTACGGGTGACGTTTCACGGGTCTAGGTTTCAGTGGTAAGTTTCACGGGTCAAGGTTTCACGGGTAAGTTTCACGGGTAAGTTTCACGGGTAAGTTTCACGGGTATGTTTCACGGGTGACGTTTCACGGGTCTAGGTTTCACTGGTAAGTTTCACGGGTCAAAGTTTCACGGGTAAGTTTCACGGGTAAGTTTCACGGGTATGTTTCACGGGTATGTTTCACAAGTGACGTTTCACGGGTCTAGGTTTCACTGGTAAGTTTCACGGGTCAAGGTTTCACGGGTAAGTTTCACGGGTAAGTTTCACGGGTATGTTTCACGGGTGACGTTTCACGGGTCTAGGTTTCACTAGTAAGTTTTACGGGTCAAGGTTTCACGGGTAAGTTTCACGGGTATGTTTCACGGGTATGTTTCACGGGTGACGTTTCACGGGTCTAGGTTTCACTGGTAAGTTTCACGGGTCAAGGTTTCACGGGTAAGTTTCACGGGTAAGTTTCACGGGTATGTTTCACGGGTGACGTTTCACGGGTCTAGGTTTCACTGGTAAGTTTCACGGGTCAAGGTTTCACGGGTAAGTTTCACGGGTAAATTTCACGGGTATGTTTCACGGGTATGTTTCACGGGTGACGTTTCACGGGTCTAGGTTTCACTGGTAAGTTTCACGGGTCAAGGTTTCACGGGTAAGTTTCACGGGTAAGTTTTACGGGTATGTTTTACAGGTGACGTTTCACGGGTCTAGGTTTCACTGGTAAGTTTCACGGGTCAAGGTTTCACGGGTAAGTTTCACGGGTAAGTTTCACGGGTATGTTTCGCGGGTGACGTTTCACGGGTCTAGGTTTCACTGGTAAGTTTCACGGGTCAAGGTTTCACGGGTAAGTTTCACGGGTAAGTTTCACGGGTATGTTTCACGGGTGACGTTTCACGGGTCTAGGTTTCACTGGTAAGTTTCACGGGTCAAGGTTTCACGGGTAAGTTTCACGGGTAAGTTTCACGGGTGACGTTTCACGGGTCTAGGTTTCACTGGTAAGTTTCACGGGTCAAGGTTTCAAGGGTAAGTTTCACGGGTAAGTTTCACGGGTGACGTTTCACGGGTCTAGGTTTCACTGGTAAGTTTCACGGGTCAAGGTTTCAAGGGTAAGTTTTACGGGTAAGTTTCACGGGTATGTTTCACGGGTGACGTTTCACGGGTCTAGGTTTCACTGGAAAGTTTCACGGGTCAAGGTTTCACGGGTAAGTTTCACGGGTAAGTTTTACGGGTATGTTTTACAGGTGACGTTTCACGGGTCTAGGTTTCACTGGTAAGTTTCACGGGTCAAGGTTTCACGGGTAAGTTTCACGGGTAAGTTTCACGGGTATGTTTCGCGGGTGACGTTTCACGGGTCTAGGTTTCACTGGTAAGTTTCACGGGTCAAGGTTTCACGGGTAAGTTTCACGGGTAAGTTTCACGGGTAAGTTTCACGGGTGACGTTTCACGGGTCTATTTTTCACTGGTAAGTTTCACGGGTCAAGGTTTCACGGGTAAGTTTCACGTGTAAGTTTCACGGGTGACGTTTCACGGGTCTAGGTTTCACTGGTAAGTTTCACGGGTCAAGGTTTCACGGGTAAGTTTCACGGGTAAGTTTCACGGGTGACGTTTCACGGGTCTAGGTTTCACTGGTAAGTTTCACGGGTCAAGGTTTCACGGGTAAGTTTCACGGGTTAATTTCACGGGTAAGTTTCACGGGTAAGTTTCACGGGTGACGTTTCACGGGTCTAGGTTTCACTGGTAAGTTTCACGGGTCAAGGTTTCACGGGTAAGTTTCACGGGTAAGTTTCACGGGTGACGTTTCACGGGTCTAGGTTTCACTGGTAAGTTTCACGGGTCAAGGTTTCACGGGTAAGTTTCACGGGTAAGTTTCACGGGTATGTTTCAAGGGTGACGTTTCACGGGTCTAGGTTTCACTGGTAAGTTTCACGGGTCAAGGTTTCACGGGTAAGTTTCACGGGTAAGTTTCACGGGTATGTTTCACGGGTGACGTTTCACGGGTCTTGGTTTAACTGGTAAGTTTCACGGGTCAAGGTTTCACGGGTAAGTTTCACGGGTAAGTTTCACGGGTATGTTTCACGGGTGACGTTTCACGGGTCTAGGTTTCACTGGTAAGTTTCACGGGTCAAGGTTTCACGGGTAAGTTTCACGGGTAAGTTTCACGGGTAAGTTTCACGGGTATGTTTCACGGGTGACGTTTCACGGGTCTAGGTTTTACTGGTAAGTTTCACGGGTCAAGGTTTTACGGGTAAGTTTCACGGGTCTAGGTTTCACTGGTAAGTTTCACGGGTCAAGGTTTTACGGGTAAGTTTCACGGGTAAGTTTCACGGGTTTGTTTCACGGGTGACGTTTCACGGGTCTAGGTTTCACTGGAAAGTTTCACGGGTCAAGGTTTCACTGGTAAGTTTCACGGGTCAAGGTTTCACGGGTAAGTTTCACGGGTAAGTTTCACGGGTGACGTTTCACGGGTCTAGGTTTCACTGGTAAGTTTCACGGGTCAAGGTTTCACGGGTAAGTTTCACGGGTAAGTTTCGCGGGTATGTTTCAAGGGTGACGTTTCACGGGTCTAGGTTTCACTGGTAAGTTTCACGGTTCAAGGTTTCACGGGTAAGTTTCACGGGTAAGTTTCACGGGTATGTTTCACGGGTGACGTTTCACGGGTCTAGGTTTCACTGGTAAGTTTCACGGGTCAAGGTTTTACGGGTAAGTTTCACGGGTCTAGGTTTCACTGGTAAGTTTCACGGGTCAAGGTTTCACGGGTAAGTTTCACGGGTAAGTTTCACGGGTTTGTTTCACGGGTGACGTTTCACGGGTCTAGGTTTCACTGGAAAGTTTCACGGGTCAAGGTTTAACGGGTAAGTTTCACGGGTAAGTTTCACGGGTATGTTTCACGGGTGACGTTTCACGGGTCTAGGTTTCACTGGTAAGTTTCACGGGTCAAGGTTTCACGGGTAAGTTTTACGGGTAAGTTTCACGGGTGACGTTTCACGGGTGACGTTTCACGGGTCTAGGTTTCACTGGTAAGTTTCACGGGTCAAGGTTTCAAGGGTAAGTTTCACGGGTAAGTTTCACGGGTATGTTTCACGGGTGACGTTTCACGGGTCTAGGTTTCACTGGAAAGTTTCACGGGTCAAGGTTTCACGGGTAAGTTTCAAGGGTAAGTTTCACGGGTATGTTTTACAGGTGACGTTTCACGGGTCTAGGTTTCACTGGTAAGTTTCACGGGTCAAGGTTTCACGGGTAAGTTTCACGGGTAAGTTTTACGGGTAAGTTTCACGGGTAAGTTTCATGGGTGACGTTTCACGGGTCTAGGTTTCACTGGTAAGTTTCACGGGTCAAGGTTTCACGGGTAAGTTTCACGGGTAAGTTTCACGGGTGACGTTTCACGGGTCTAGGTTTCACTGGTAAGTTTCACGGGTCAAGGTTTCACGGGTAAGTTTCACGGGTATGTTTCACGGGTGACGTTTCACGGGTCTAGGTTTCACTGGAAAGTTTCACGGGTCAAGGTTTCACGGGTAAGTTTCAAGGGTAAGTTTCACGGGTAAGTTTTACGGGTATGTTTTACAGGTGACATTTCACGGGTCTAGGTTTCACTGGTAAGTTTCACGGGTCAAGGTTTCACGGGTAAGTTTCACGGGTAAGTTTCACGGGTATGTTTCATGGGTGATGTTTCACGGGTCTAGGTTTCACTGGTAAGTTTCGCGGGTCAAGGTTTCACGGGTAAGTTTCACGGGTAAGTTTCACGGGTATGTTTCACGGGTGACGTTTTACGGGTCTAGGTTTCACTGGTAAGTTTCACGGGTCAAGGTTTCACGGGTAAGTTTCACGGGTAAGTTTCACGGGTAAGTTTCACGGGTATGTTTCACGGGTGACGTTTCACGGGTCTAGGTTTCACTGGTAAGTTTCACGGGTCAAGGTTTCACGGGTAAGTTTCACGGGTAAGTTTCACGGGTATGTTTCACGGGTGACGTTTCACGGGTCTAGGTTTCACTGGTAAGTTTCACGGGTCAAGGTTTCACGGGTAAGTTTCACGGGTAAGTTTCACGGGTATGTTTCACGGGTGACGTTTCACGGGTCTAGGTTTCACTGGTAAGTTTCACGGGTCAAGGTTTTACGGGTAAATTTCACGGGTAAGTTTCACGGGTATGTTTCACGGGTGACGTTTCACGGGTCTAGGTTTCACTGGTAAGTTTCACGAGTCAAGGTTTCACGGGTAAGTTTCACGGGTAAGTTTTACGGGTAAGTTTCACTGGTGACGTTTCACGGGTCTAGGTTTCACTGGTAAGTTTCACGAGTCAAGGTTTCACGGGTAAGTTTCACGGGTAAGTTTTACGGGTAAGTTTCACGGGTGACGTTTTACGGGAGACGTTTCACGGGTCTAGGTTTCACTGGTAAGTTTCACGGGTCAAGGTTTCACGGGTAAGTTTCACGGGTAAGTTTCACGGGTATGTTTCACGGGTGACGTTTCACGGGTCTAGGTTTCACTGGTAAGTTTCACGGGTCAAGGTTTCACGGGTAAGTTTCACGGGTAAGTTTCACGGGTAAGTTTCACGGGTATGTTTCACGGGTGACGTTTCACGGGTCTAGGTTTCACTGGTAAGTTTAACGGGTCAAGGTTTCACGGGTAAGTTTTACGGGTAAGTTTCACGGGTATGTTTTACGGGTATGTTTCACGGGTGACGTTTCACGGGTCTAGGTTTCACTGGTAAGTTTCACGGGTCAAGGTTTCACGGGTAAGTTTCACGGGTAAGTTTCACGGGTATGTTTCACGGGTGACGTTTCACGGGTCTAGGTTTCACTGGTAAGTTTCACGGGTCAAGGTTTTACGGGTCAAGGTTTCACGGGTAAGTTTCACGCGTAAGTTTTACGGGTATGTTTCACGGGTGACGTTTCACGGGTCTAGGTTTCACTGGTAAGTTTCACGGGTCAAGGTTTCACGGGTTAGTTTCACGGGTAAGTTTCACGGGTATGTTTCACGGGTGACGTTTCACGGGTCTAGGTTTCACTGGTAAGTTTCACGGGTCAAGGTTTTACGGGTAAGTTTCACGGGTAAGTTTCACGGGTAAGTTTCACGGGTATGTTTCACGGGTGACGTTTCACGGGTCTAGGTTTCACTGGTAAGTTTCACGAGTCAAGGATTTACGGGTAAGTTTCACGGGTAAGTTTTACGGGTAAGTTTCACGGGTGACGTTTCACGGGTCTAGGTTTCACTGGTAAGTTTCACGGGTCAAGGTTTCACGGGTAAGTTTCACGGGTATGTTTCACGGGTGACGTTTCACGGGTCTAGGTTTCACTGGAAAGTTTCACGGGTCAAGGTTTCACGGGTAAGTTTCACGGGTAAGTTTTACGGGTATGTTTTACAGGTGACGTTTCACGGGTCTAGGTTTCACTGGTAAGTTTCACGGGTCAAGGTTTCACGGGTAAGTTTCACGGGTCTAGGTTTCAGTGGTAAGTTTCACGGGTCAAGGTTTCACGGGTAAGTTTCACGGGTAAGTTTCACGGGTAAGTTTCACGGGTAAGTTTCACGGGTATGTTTCACGGGTGACGTTTCACGGGTCTAGGTTTCACTGGTAAGTTTCACGGGTCAAGGTTTCACGGGTAAGTTTCACGGGTAAGTTTCACGGGTATGTTTCACGGGTATGTTTCACGGGTGACGTTTCACGGGTCTAGGTTTCACTGGTAAGTTTCACGGGTCAAGGTTTCACGGGTAAGTTTCACGGGTAAGTTTCACGGGTATGTTTCACGGGTGACGTTTCACGGGTCTAGGTTTCACTGGTAAGTTTCACGGGTCAAGGTTTCACGGGTAAGTTTCACGGGTAAGTTTCACGGGTATGTTTCACGGGTGACGTTTCACGGGTCTAGGTTTCACTGGTAAGTTTCACGGGTCAAGGTTTCACGGGTAAGTTTCACGGGTAAGTTTCACGGGTGACGTTTCACGGGTCTAGGTTTCACTGGTAAGTTTCACGGGTCAAGGTTTCAAGGGTAAGTTTTACGGGTAAGTTTCACGGGTATGTTTCACGGGTGACGTTTCACGGGTCTAGGTTTCACTGGAAAGTTTCACGGGTCAAGGTTTCACGGGTAAGTTTCACGGGTAAGTTTTACGGGTATGTTTTACAGGTGACGTTTCACGGGTCTAGGTTTCACTGGTAAGTTTCACGGGTCAAGGTTTCACGGGTAAGTTTCACGGGTAAGTTTCACGGGTATGTTTCGCGGGTGACGTTTCACGGGTCTAGGTTTCACTGGTAAGTTTCACGGGTCAAGGTTTCACGGGTAAGTTTCACGGGTAAGTTTCACGGGTGACGTTTCACGGGTCTATTTTTCACTGGTAAGTTTCACGGGTCAAGGTTTCACGGGTAAGTTTCACGTGTAAGTTTCACGGGTAAGTTTCACGGGTGACGTTTCACGGGTCTAGGTTTCACTGGTAAGTTTCACGGGTCAAGGTTTCACGGGTAAGTTTCACGGGTAAGTTTCACGGGTGACGTTTCACGGGTCTAGGTTTCACTGGTAAGTTTCACGGGTCAAGGTTTCACGGGTAAGTTTCACGGGTAAGTTTCACGGGTGACGTTTCACGGGTCTAGGTTTGACTGGTAAGTTTCACGGGTCAAGGTTTCACGGGTAAGTTTCACGGGTAAGTTTCACGGGTAAGTTTCACGGGTAAGTTTCACGGGTATGTTTCAAGGGTGACGTTTCACGGGTCTAGGTTTCACTGGTAAGTTTCACGGGTCAAGGTTTCACGGGTAAGTTTCACGGGTAATTTTCACGGGTATGTTTCACGGGTGACGTTTCACGGGTCTTGGTTTAACTGGTAAGTTTCACGGGTCAAGGTTTCACGGGTAAGTTTCACGGGTAAGTTTCACGGGTATGTTTCACGGGTGACGTTTCACGGGTCTAGGTTTCACTGGTAAGTTTCACGGGTCAAGGTTTCACGGGTAAGTTTCACGGGTAAGTTTCACGGGTAAGTTTCACGGGTATGTTTCACGGGTGACGTTTCACGGGTCTAGGTTTCACTGGTAAGTTTCACGGGTCAAGGTTTTACGGGTAAGTTTCACGGGTCTAGGTTTCACTGGTAAGTTTCACGGGTCAAGGTTTCACGGGTAAGTTTCACGGGTAAGTTTCACGGGTTTGTTTCACGGGTGACGTTTCACGGGTCTAGGTTTCACTGGAAAGTTTCACGGGTCAAGGTTTCACTGGTAAGTTTCACGGGTCAAGGTTTCACGGGTAAGTTTCACGGGTAAGTTTCACGGGTGACGTTTCACGGGTCTAGGTTTCACTGGTAAGTTTCACGGGTCAAGGTTTCACGGGTAAGTTTCACGGGTAAGTTTCACGGGTATGTTTCAAGGGTGACGTTTCACGGGTCTAGGTTTAACTGGTAAGATTCACTGGTCAAGGTTTCACGGGTAAGTTTCACGGGTAAGTTTCACGAGTATGTTTCACGGGTGACGTTTCACGGGTCTAGGTTTCACTGGTAAGTTTCACGGGTCAAGGTTTTACGGGTAAGTTTCACGGGTCTAGGTTTCACTGGTAAGTTTCACGGGTCAAGGTTTCACGGGTAAGTTTCACGGGTAAGTTTCACGGGTTTGTTTCACGGGTGACGTTTCACGGGTCTAGGTTTCACTGGAAAGTTTCACGGGTCTAGGTTTCACTGGTAAGTTTCACGGGTCAAAGTTTCACAGGTAAGTTTCACGGGTAAGTTTCACGGGTATGTTTCACGGGTATGTTTCACAAGTGACGTTTCACGGGTCTAGGTTTCACTGGTAAGTTTCACGGGTCAAGGTTTCACGGGTAAGTTTCACGGGTAAGTTTCACGGGTATGTTTCACGGGTGACGTTTCACGGGTCTAGGTTTCACTAGTAAGTTTTACGGGTCAAGGTTTCACGGGTAAGTTTCACGGGTATGTTTCACGGGTATGTTTCACGGGTGACGTTTCACGGGTCTAGGTTTCACTGGTAAGTTTCACGGGTCAAGGTTTCACGGGTAAGTTTCACGGGTAAGTTTCACGGGTATGTTTCACGGGTGACGTTTCACGGGTCTAGGTTTCACTGGTAAGTTTCACGGGTCAAGGTTTCACGGGTAAGTTTCACGGGTAAATTTCACGGGTATGTTTCACGGGTATGTTTCACGGGTGACGTTTCACGGGTCTAGGTTTCACTGGTAAGTTTCACGGGTCAAGGTTTCACGGGTAAGTTTCACGGGTAAGTTTTACGGGTATGTTTTACAGGTGACGTTTCACGGGTCTAGGTTTCACTGGTAAGTTTCACGGGTCAAGGTTTCACGGGTAAGTTTCACGGGTAAGTTTCACGGGTATGTTTCGCGGGTGACGTTTCACGGGTCTAGGTTTCACTGGTAAGTTTCACGGGTCAAGGTTTCACGGGTAAGTTTCACGGGTAAGTTTCACGGGTATGTTTCACGGGTGACGTTTCACGGGTCTAGGTTTCACTGGTAAGTTTCACGGGTCAAGGTTTCACGGGTAAGTTTCACGGGTAAGTTTCACGGGTGACGTTTCACGGGTCTAGGTTTCACTGGTAAGTTTCACGGGTCAAGGTTTCAAGGGTAAGTTTCACGGGTAAGTTTCACGGGTGACGTTTCACGGGTCTAGGTTTCACTGGTAAGTTTCACGGGTCAAGGTTTCAAGGGTAAGTTTTACGGGTAAGTTTCACGGGTATGTTTCACGGGTGACGTTTCACGGGTCTAGGTTTCACTGGAAAGTTTCACGGGTCAAGGTTTCACGGGTAAGTTTCACGGGTAAGTTTTACGGGTATGTTTTACAGGTGACGTTTCACGGGTCTAGGTTTCACTGGTAAGTTTCACGGGTCAAGGTTTCACGGGTAAGTTTCACGGGTAAGTTTCACGGGTATGTTTCGCGGGTGACGTTTCACGGGTCTAGGTTTCACTGGTAAGTTTCACGGGTCAAGGTTTCACGGGTAAGTTTCACGGGTAAGTTTCACGGGTGACGTTTCACGGGTCTATTTTTCACTGGTAAGTTTCACGGGTCAAGGTTTCACGGGTAAGTTTCACGTGTAAGTTTCACGGGTGACGTTTCACGGGTCTAGGTTTCACTGGTAAGTTTCACGGGTCAAGGTTTCACGGGTAAGTTTCACGGGTAAGTTTCACGGGTGACGTTTCACGGGTCTAGGTTTCACTGGTAAGTTTCACGGGTCAAGGTTTCACGGGTAAGTTTCACGGGTTAATTTCACGGGTAAGTTTCACGGGTAAGTTTCACGGGTGACGTTTCACGGGTCTAGGTTTCACTGGTAAGTTTCACGGGTCAAGGTTTCACGGGTAAGTTTCACGGGTAAGTTTCACGGGTGACGTTTCACGGGTCTAGGTTTCACTGGTAAGTTTCACGGGTCAAGGTTTCACGGGTAAGTTTCACGGGTAAGTTTCACGGGTATGTTTCAAGGGTGACGTTTCACGGGTCTAGGTTTCACTGGTAAGTTTCACGGGTCAAGGTTTCACGGGTAAGTTTCACGGGTAAGTTTCACGGGTATGTTTCACGGGTGACGTTTCACGGGTCTTGGTTTAACTGGTAAGTTTCACGGGTCAAGGTTTCACGGGTAAGTTTCACGGGTAAGTTTCACGGGTATGTTTCACGGGTGACGTTTCACGGGTCTAGGTTTCACTGGTAAGTTTCACGGGTCAAGGTTTCACGGGTAAGTTTCACGGGTAAGTTTCACGGGTAAGTTTCACGGGTATGTTTCACGGGTGACGTTTCACGGGTCTAGGTTTTACTGGTAAGTTTCACGGGTCAAGGTTTTACGGGTAAGTTTCACGGGTCTAGGTTTCACTGGTAAGTTTCACGGGTCAAGGTTTTACGGGTAAGTTTCACGGGTAAGTTTCACGGGTTTGTTTCACGGGTGACGTTTCACGGGTCTAGGTTTCACTGGAAAGTTTCACGGGTCAAGGTTTCACTGGTAAGTTTCACGGGTCAAGGTTTCACGGGTAAGTTTCACGGGTAAGTTTCACGGGTGACGTTTCACGGGTCTAGGTTTCACTGGTAAGTTTCACGGGTCAAGGTTTCACGGGTAAGTTTCACGGGTAAGTTTCGCGGGTATGTTTCAAGGGTGACGTTTCACGGGTCTAGGTTTCACTGGTAAGTTTCACGGTTCAAGGTTTCACGGGTAAGTTTCACGGGTAAGTTTCACGGGTATGTTTCACGGGTGACGTTTCACGGGTCTAGGTTTCACTGGTAAGTTTCACGGGTCAAGGTTTTACGGGTAAGTTTCACGGGTCTAGGTTTCACTGGTAAGTTTCACGGGTCAAGGTTTCACGGGTAAGTTTCACGGGTAAGTTTCACGGGTTTGTTTCACGGGTGACGTTTCACGGGTCTAGGTTTCACTGGAAAGTTTCACGGGTCAAGGTTTAACGGGTAAGTTTCACGGGTAAGTTTCACGGGTATGTTTCACGGGTGACGTTTCACGGGTCTAGGTTTCACTGGTAAGTTTCACGGGTCAAGGTTTCACGGGTAAGTTTTACGGGTAAGTTTCACGGGTGACGTTTCACGGGTGACGTTTCACGGGTCTAGGTTTCACTGGTAAGTTTCACGGGTCAAGGTTTCAAGGGTAAGTTTCACGGGTAAGTTTCACGGGTATGTTTCACGGGTGACGTTTCACGGGTCTAGGTTTCACTGGAAAGTTTCACGGGTCAAGGTTTCACGGGTAAGTTTCAAGGGTAAGTTTCACGGGTATGTTTTACAGGTGACGTTTCACGGGTCTAGGTTTCACTGGTAAGTTTCACGGGTCAAGGTTTCACGGGTAAGTTTCACGGGTAAGTTTTACGGGTAAGTTTCACGGGTAAGTTTCATGGGTGACGTTTCACGGGTCTAGGTTTCACTGGTAAGTTTCACGGGTCAAGGTTTCACGGGTAAGTTTCACGGGTAAGTTTCACGGGTGACGTTTCACGGGTCTAGGTTTCACTGGTAAGTTTCACGGGTCAAGGTTTCACGGGTAAGTTTCACGGGTATGTTTCACGGGTGACGTTTCACGGGTCTAGGTTTCACTGGAAAGTTTCACGGGTCAAGGTTTCACGGGTAAGTTTCAAGGGTAAGTTTCACGGGTAAGTTTTACGGGTATGTTTTACAGGTGACATTTCACGGGTCTAGGTTTCACTGGTAAGTTTCACGGGTCAAGGTTTCACGGGTAAGTTTCACGGGTAAGTTTCACGGGTATGTTTCATGGGTGATGTTTCACGGGTCTAGGTTTCACTGGTAAGTTTCGCGGGTCAAGGTTTCACGGGTAAGTTTCACGGGTAAGTTTCACGGGTATGTTTCACGGGTGACGTTTTACGGGTCTAGGTTTCACTGGTAAGTTTCACGGGTCAAGGTTTCACGGGTAAGTTTCACGGGTAAGTTTCACGGGTAAGTTTCACGGGTATGTTTCACGGGTGACGTTTCACGGGTCTAGGTTTCACTGGTAAGTTTCACGGGTCAAGGTTTCACGGGTAAGTTTCACGGGTAAGTTTCACGGGTATGTTTCACGGGTGACGTTTCACGGGTCTAGGTTTCACTGGTAAGTTTCACGGGTCAAGGTTTCACGGGTAAGTTTCACGGGTAAGTTTCACGGGTATGTTTCACGGGTGACGTTTCACGGGTCTAGGTTTCACTGGTAAGTTTCACGGGTCAAGGTTTTACGGGTAAATTTCACGGGTAAGTTTCACGGGTATGTTTCACGGGTGACGTTTCACGGGTCTAGGTTTCACTGGTAAGTTTCACGAGTCAAGGTTTCACGGGTAAGTTTCACGGGTAAGTTTTACGGGTAAGTTTCACTGGTGACGTTTCACGGGTCTAGGTTTCACTGGTAAGTTTCACGAGTCAAGGTTTCACGGGTAAGTTTCACGGGTAAGTTTTACGGGTAAGTTTCACGGGTGACGTTTTACGGGAGACGTTTCACGGGTCTAGGTTTCACTGGTAAGTTTCACGGGTCAAGGTTTCACGGGTAAGTTTCACGGGTAAGTTTCACGGGTAAGTTTCACGGGTATGTTTCACGGGTGACGTTTCACGGGTCTAGGTTTCACTGGTAAGTTTCACGGGTCAAGGTTTCACGGGTAAGTTTCACGGGTAAGTTTCACGGGTAAGTTTCACGGGTATGTTTCACGGGTGACGTTTCACGGGTCTAGGTTTCACTGGTAAGTTTAACGGGTCAAGGTTTCACGGGTAAGTTTTACGGGTAAGTTTCACGGGTATGTTTTACGGGTATGTTTCACGGGTGACGTTTCACGGGTCAAGGTTTCACTGGTAAGTTTCACGGGTCAAGGTTTCACGGGTAAGTTTCACGGGTAAGTTTCACGGGTATGTTTCACGGGTGACGTTTCACGGGTCTAGGTTTCACTGGTAAGTTTCACGGGTCAAGGTTTCACGGGTCAAGGTTTCACGGGTAAGTTTCACGCGTAAGTTTTACGGGTATGTTTCACGGGTGACGTTTCACGGGTCTAGGTTTCACTGGTAAGTTTCACGGGTCAAGGTTTCACGGGTAAGTTTCACGGGTAAGTTTCACGGGTATGTTTCACGGGTGACGTTTCACGGGTCTAGGTTTCACTGGTAAGTTTCACGGGTCAAGGTTTTACGGGTAAGTTTCACGGGTAAGTTTCACGGGTAAGTTTCACGGGTATGTTTCACGGGTGACGTTTCACGGGTCTAGGTTTCACTGGTAAGTTTCACGAGTCAAGGATTTACGGGTAAGTTTCACGGGTAAGTTTTACGGGTAAGTTTCACGGGTGACGTTTCACGGGTCTAGGTTTCACTGGTAAGTTTCACGGGTCAAGGTTTCACGGGTAAGTTTCACGGGTATGTTTCACGGGTGACGTTTCACGGGTCTAGGTTTCACTGGAAAGTTTCACGGGTCAAGGTTTCACGGGTAAGTTTCACGGGTAAGTTTTACGGGTATGTTTTACAGGTGACGTTTCACGGGTCTAGGTTTCACTGGTAAGTTTCACGGGTCAAGGTTTCACGGGTAAGTTTCACGGGTCTAGGTTTCAGTGGTAAGTTTCACGGGTCAAGGTTTCACGGGTAAGTTTCACGGGTAAGTTTCACGGGTAAGTTTCACGGGTAAGTTTCACGGGTATGTTTCACGGGTGACGTTTCACGGGTCTAGGTTTCACTGGTAAGTTTCACGGGTCAAGGTTTCACGGGTAAGTTTCACGGGTAAGTTTCACGGGTATGTTTCACGGGTATGTTTCACGGGTGACGTTTCACGGGTCTAGGTTTCACTGGTAAGTTTCACGGGTCAAGGTTTCACGGGTAAGTTTCACGGGTAAGTTTCACGGGTATGTTTCACGGGTGACGTTTCACGGGTCTAGGTTTCACTGGTAAGTTTCACGGGTCAAGGTTTCACGGGTAAGTTTCACGGGTAAGTTTCACGGGTATGTTTCACGGGTGACGTTTCACGGGTCTAGGTTTCACTGGTAAGTTTCACGGGTCAAGGTTTCACGGGTAAGTTTCACGGGTAAGTTTCACGGGTGACGTTTCACGGGTCTAGGTTTCACTGGTAAGTTTCACGGGTCAAGGTTTCAAGGGTAAGTTTTACGGGTAAGTTTCACGGGTATGTTTCACGGGTGACGTTTCACGGGTCTAGGTTTCACTGGAAAGTTTCACGGGTCAAGGTTTCACGGGTAAGTTTCACGGGTAAGTTTTACGGGTATGTTTTACAGGTGACGTTTCACGGGTCTAGGTTTCACTGGTAAGTTTCACGGGTCAAGGTTTCACGGGTAAGTTTCACGGGTAAGTTTCACGGGTATGTTTCGCGGGTGACGTTTCACGGGTCTAGGTTTCACTGGTAAGTTTCACGGGTCAAGGTTTCACGGGTAAGTTTCACGGGTAAGTTTCACGGGTGACGTTTCACGGGTCTAGGTTTCACTGGTAAGTTTCACGGGTCAAGGTTTCACGGGTAAGTTTCACGGGTAAGTTTCACGGGTAAGTTTCACGGGTGACGTTTCACGGGTCTAGGTTTGACTGGTAAGTTTCACGGGTCAAGGTTTCACGGGTAAGTTTCACGGGTAAGTTTCACGGGTGACGTTTCACGGGTCTAGGTTTCACTGGTAAGTTTCACGGGTCAAGGTTTCACGGGTAAGTTTCACGGGTAAGTTTCACGGGTATGTTTCAAGGGTGACGTTTCACGGGTCTAGGTTTCACTGGTAAGTTTCACGGGTCAAGGTTTCACGGGTAAGTTTCACGGGTAATTTTCACGGGTATGTTTCACGGGTGACGTTTCACGGGTCTTGGTTTAACTGGTAAGTTTCACGGGTCAAGGTTTCACGGGTAAGTTTCACGGGTAAGTTTCACGGGTATGTTTCACGGGTGACGTTTCACGGGTCTAGGTTTCACTGGTAAGTTTCACGGGTCAAGGTTTCACGGGTAAGTTTCACGGGTAAGTTTCACGGGTATGTTTCACGGGTGACGTTTCACGGGTCTAGGTTTCACTGGTAAGTTTCACGGGTCAAGGTTTCACGGGTAAGTTTCACGGGTAAGTTTCACGGGTAAGTTTCACGGGTATGTTTCACGGGTGACGTTTCACGGGTCTAGGTTTTACTGGTAAGTTTCACGGGTCAAGGTTTTACGGGTAAGTTTCACGGGTCTAGGTTTCACTGGTAAGTTTCACGGGTCAAGGTTTTACGGGTAAGTTTCACGGGTAAGTTTCACGGGTTTGTTTCACGGGTGACGTTTCACGGGTCTAGGTTTCACTGGAAAGTTTCACGGGTCAAGGTTTCACTGGTAAGTTTCACGGGTCAAGGTTTCACGGGTAAGTTTCACGGGTAAGTTTCACGGGTCTAGGTTTCACTGGTAAGTTTCACGGGTCAAGGTTTTACGGGTAAGTTTCACGGGTAAGTTTCACGGGTTTGTTTCACGGGTGACGTTTCACGGGTCTAGGTTTCACTGGAAAGTTTCACGGGTCAAGGTTTCACTGGTAAGTTTCACGGGTCAAGGTTTCACGGGTAAGTTTCACGGGTAAGTTTCACGGGTGACGTTTCACGGGTCTAGGTTTCACTGGTAAGTTTCACGGGTCAAGGTTTCACGGGTAAGTTTCACGGGTAAGTTTCGCGGGTATGTTTCAAGGGTGACGTTTCACGGGTCTAGGTTTCACTGGTAAGTTTCACGGTTCAAGGTTTCACGGGTAAGTTTCACGGGTAAGTTTCACGGGTATGTTTCACGGGTGACGTTTCACGGGTCTAGGTTTCACTGGTAAGTTTCACGGGTCAAGGTTTTACGGGTAAGTTTCACGGGTCTAGGTTTCACTGGTAAGTTTCACGGGTCAAGGTTTCACGGGTAAGTTTCACGGGTAAGTTTCACGGGTTTGTTTCACGGGTGACGTTTCACGGGTCTAGGTTTCACTGGAAAGTTTCACGGGTCAAGGTTTAACGGGTAAGTTTCACGGGTAAGTTTCACGGGTATGTTTCACGGGTGACGTTTCACGGGTCTAGGTTTCACTGGTAAGTTTCACGGGTCAAGGTTTCACGGGTAAGTTTTACGGGTAAGTTTCACGGGTGACGTTTCACGGGTGACGTTTCACGGGTCTAGGTTTCACTGGTAAGTTTCACGGGTCAAGGTTTCAAGGGTAAGTTTCACGGGTAAGTTTCACGGGTATGTTTCACGGGTGACGTTTCACGGGTCTAGGTTTCACTGGAAAGTTTCACGGGTCAAGGTTTCACGGGTAAGTTTCAAGGGTAAGTTTCACGGGTATGTTTTACAGGTGACGTTTCACGGGTCTAGGTTTCACTGGTAAGTTTCACGGGTCAAGGTTTCACGGGTAAGTTTCACGGGTAAGTTTTACGGGTAAGTTTCACGGGTAAGTTTCATGGGTGACGTTTCACGGGTCTAGGTTTCACTGGTAAGTTTCACGGGTCAAGGTTTCACGGGTAAGTTTCACGGGTAAGTTTCACGGGTGACGTTTCACGGGTCTAGGTTTCACTGGTAAGTTTCACGGGTCAAGGTTTCACGGGTAAGTTTCACGGGTATGTTTCACGGGTGACGTTTCACGGGTCTAGGTTTCACTGGAAAGTTTCACGGGTCAAGGTTTCACGGGTAAGTTTCAAGGGTAAGTTTCACGGGTAAGTTTTACGGGTATGTTTTACAGGTGACATTTCACGGGTCTAGGTTTCACTGGTAAGTTTCACGGGTCAAGGTTTCACGGGTAAGTTTCACGGGTAAGTTTCACGGGTATGTTTCATGGGTGATGTTTCACGGGTCTAGGTTTCACTGGTAAGTTTCGCGGGTCAAGGTTTCACGGGTAAGTTTCACGGGTAAGTTTCACGGGTATGTTTCACGGGTGACGTTTTACGGGTCTAGGTTTCACTGGTAAGTTTCACGGGTCAAGGTTTCACGGGTAAGTTTCACGGGTAAGTTTCACGGGTAAGTTTCACGGGTATGTTTCACGGGTGACGTTTCACGGGTCTAGGTTTCACTGGTAAGTTTCACGGGTCAAGGTTTCACGGGTAAGTTTCACGGGTAAGTTTCACGGGTATGTTTCACGGGTGACGTTTCACGGGTCTAGGTTTCACTGGTAAGTTTCACGGGTCAAGGTTTCACGGGTAAGTTTCACGGGTAAGTTTCACGGGTATGTTTCACGGGTGACGTTTCACGGGTCTAGGTTTCACTGGTAAGTTTCACGGGTCAAGGTTTTACGGGTAAATTTCACGGGTAAGTTTCACGGGTATGTTTCACGGGTGACGTTTCACGGGTCTAGGTTTCACTGGTAAGTTTCACGAGTCAAGGTTTCACGGGTAAGTTTCACGGGTAAGTTTTACGGGTAAGTTTCACTGGTGACGTTTCACGGGTCTAGGTTTCACTGGTAAGTTTCACGAGTCAAGGTTTCACGGGTAAGTTTCACGGGTAAGTTTTACGGGTAAGTTTCACGGGTGACGTTTTACGGGAGACGTTTCACGGGTCTAGGTTTCACTGGTAAGTTTCACGGGTCAAGGTTTCACGGGTAAGTTTCACGGGTAAGTTTCACGGGTATGTTTCACGGGTGACGTTTCACGGGTCTAGGTTTCACTGGTAAGTTTCACGGGTCAAGGTTTCACGGGTAAGTTTCACGGGTAAGTTTCACGGGTAAGTTTCACGGGTATGTTTCACGGGTGACGTTTCACGGGTCTAGGTTTCACTGGTAAGTTTAACGGGTCAAGGTTTCACGGGTAAGTTTTACGGGTAAGTTTCACGGGTATGTTTTACGGGTATGTTTCACGGGTGACGTTTCACGGGTCTAGGTTTCACTGGTAAGTTTCACGGGTCAAGGTTTCACGGGTAAGTTTCACGGGTAAGTTTCACGGGTATGTTTCACGGGTGACGTTTCACGGGTCTAGGTTTCACTGGTAAGTTTCACGGGTCAAGGTTTCACGGGTCAAGGTTTCACGGGTAAGTTTCACGCGTAAGTTTTACGGGTATGTTTCACGGGTGACGTTTCACGGGTCTAGGTTTCACTGGTAAGTTTCACGGGTCAAGGTTTCACGGGTAAGTTTCACGGGTAAGTTTCACGGGTATGTTTCACGGGTGACGTTTCACGGGTCTAGGTTTCACTGGTAAGTTTCACGGGTCAAGGTTTTACGGGTAAGTTTCACGGGTAAGTTTCACGGGTAAGTTTCACGGGTATGTTTCACGGGTGACGTTTCACGGGTCTAGGTTTCACTGGTAAGTTTCACGAGTCAAGGATTTACGGGTAAGTTTCACGGGTAAGTTTTACGGGTAAGTTTCACGGGTGACGTTTCACGGGTCTAGGTTTCACTGGTAAGTTTCACGGGTCAAGGTTTCACGGGTAAGTTTCACGGGTATGTTTCACGGGTGACGTTTCACGGGTCTAGGTTTCACTGGAAAGTTTCACGGGTCAAGGTTTCACGGGTAAGTTTCACGGGTAAGTTTTACGGGTATGTTTTACAGGTGACGTTTCACGGGTCTAGGTTTCACTGGTAAGTTTCACGGGTCAAGGTTTCACGGGTAAGTTTCACGGGTCTAGGTTTCAGTGGTAAGTTTCACGGGTCAAGGTTTCACGGGTAAGTTTCACGGGTAAGTTTCACGGGTAAGTTTCACGGGTAAGTTTCACGGGTATGTTTCACGGGTGACGTTTCACGGGTCTAGGTTTCACTGGTAAGTTTCACGGGTCAAGGTTTCACGGGTAAGTTTCACGGGTAAGTTTCACGGGTATGTTTCACGGGTATGTTTCACGGGTGACGTTTCACGGGTCTAGGTTTCACTGGTAAGTTTCACGGGTCAAGGTTTCACGGGTAAGTTTCACGGGTAAGTTTCACGGGTATGTTTCACGGGTGACGTTTCACGGGTCTAGGTTTCACTGGTAAGTTTCACGGGTCAAGGTTTCACGGGTAAGTTTCACGGGTAAGTTTCACGGGTATGTTTCACGGGTGACGTTTCACGGGTCTAGGTTTCACTGGTAAGTTTCACGGGTCAAGGTTTCACGGGTAAGTTTCACGGGTAAGTTTCACGGGTGACGTTTCACGGGTCTAGGTTTCACTGGTAAGTTTCACGGGTCAAGGTTTCAAGGGTAAGTTTTACGGGTAAGTTTCACGGGTATGTTTCACGGGTGACGTTTCACGGGTCTAGGTTTCACTGGAAAGTTTCACGGGTCAAGGTTTCACGGGTAAGTTTCACGGGTAAGTTTTACGGGTATGTTTTACAGGTGACGTTTCACGGGTCTAGGTTTCACTGGTAAGTTTCACGGGTCAAGGTTTCACGGGTAAGTTTCACGGGTAAGTTTCACGGGTATGTTTCGCGGGTGACGTTTCACGGGTCTAGGTTTCACTGGTAAGTTTCACGGGTCAAGGTTTCACGGGTAAGTTTCACGGGTAAGTTTCACGGGTGACGTTTCACGGGTCTATTTTTCACTGGTAAGTTTCACGGGTCAAGGTTTCACGGGTAAGTTTCACGTGTAAGTTTCACGGGTAAGTTTCACGGGTGACGTTTCACGGGTCTAGGTTTCACTGGTAAGTTTCACGGGTCAAGGTTTCACGGGTAAGTTTCACGGGTAAGTTTCACGGGTGACGTTTCACGGGTCTAGGTTTCACTGGTAAGTTTCACGGGTCAAGGTTTCACGGGTAAGTTTCACGGGTAAGTTTCACGGGTAAGTTTCACGGGTGACGTTTCACGGGTCTAGGTTTGACTGGTAAGTTTCACGGGTCAAGGTTTCACGGGTAAGTTTCACGGGTAAGTTTCACGGGTGACGTTTCACGGGTCTAGGTTTCACTGGTAAGTTTCACGGGTCAAGGTTTCACGGGTAAGTTTCACGGGTAAGTTTCACGGGTATGTTTCAAGGGTGACGTTTCACGGGTCTAGGTTTCACTGGTAAGTTTCACGGGTCAAGGTTTCACGGGTAAGTTTCACGGGTAATTTTCACGGGTATGTTTCACGGGTGACGTTTCACGGGTCTTGGTTTAACTGGTAAGTTTCACGGGTCAAGGTTTCACGGGTAAGTTTCACGGGTAAGTTTCACGGGTATGTTTCACGGGTGACGTTTCACGGGTCTAGGTTTCACTGGTAAGTTTCACGGGTCAAGGTTTCACGGGTAAGTTTCACGGGTAAGTTTCACGGGTAAGTTTCACGGGTATGTTTCACGGGTGACGTTTCACGGGTCTAGGTTTCACTGGTAAGTTTCACGGGTCAAGGTTTTACGGGTAAGTTTCACGGGTCTAGGTTTCACTGGTAAGTTTCACGGGTCAAGGTTTCACGGGTAAGTTTCACGGGTAAGTTTCACGGGTTTGTTTCACGGGTGACGTTTCACGGGTCTAGGTTTCACTGGAAAGTTTCACGGGTCAAGGTTTCACTGGTAAGTTTCACGGGTCAAGGTTTCACGGGTAAGTTTCACGGGTAAGTTTCACGGGTGACGTTTCACGGGTCTAGGTTTCACTGGTAAGTTTCACGGGTCAAGGTTTCACGGGTAAGTTTCACGGGTAAGTTTCACGGGTATGTTTCAAGGGTGACGTTTCACGGGTCTAGGTTTAACTGGTAAGATTCACTGGTCAAGGTTTCACGTGTAAGTTTCACGGGTAAGTTTCACGAGTATGTTTCACGGGTGACGTTTCACGGGTCTAGGTTTCACTGGTAAGTTTCACGGGTCAAGGTTTTACGGGTAAGTTTCACGGGTCTAGGTTTCACTGGTAAGTTTCACGGGTCAAGGTTTCACGGGTAAGTTTCACGGGTAAGTTTCACGGGTTTGTTTCACGGGTGACGTTTCACGGGTCTAGGTTTCACTGGAAAGTTTCACGGGTCAAGGTTTCACGGGTAAGTTTCACGGGTAAGTTTCACGGGTATGTTTCACGGGTGACGTTTCACGGGTCTAGGTTTCACTGGTAAGTTTCACGGGTCAAGGTTTCACGGGTAAGTTTTACGGGTAAGTTTCACGGGTGACGTTTCACGGGTGACGTTTCACGGGTCTAGGTTTCACTGGTAAGTTTCACGGGTCAAGGTTTCAAGGGTAAGTTTCACGGGTAAGTTTCACGGGTATGTTTCACGTGTGACGTTTCACGGGTCTAGGTTTCACTGGAAAGTTTCACGGGTCAAGGTTTCACGGGTAAGTTTCAAGGGTAAGTTTCACGGGTAAGTTTTACGGGTATGTTTTACAGGTGACGTTTCACGGGTCTAGGTTTCACTGGTAAGTTTCACGGGTCAAGGTTTCACGGGTAAGTTTCACGGGTAAGTTTTACGGGTAAGTTTCACGGGTAAGTTTCATGGGTGACGTTTCACGGGTCTAGGTTTCACTGGTAAGTTTCACGGGTCAAGGTTTCACGGGTAAGTTTCACGGGTAAGTTTCACGGGTGACGTTTCACGGGTCTAGGTTTCACTGGTAAGTTTCACGGGTCAAGGTTTCACGGGTAAGTTTCACGGGTATGTTTCACGGGTGACGTTTCACGGGTCTAGGTTTCACTGGAAAGTTTCACGGGTCAAGGTTTCACGGGTAAGTTTCAAGGGTAAGTTTCACGGGTAAGTTTTACGGGTATGTTTTACAGGTGACATTTCACGGGTCTAGGTTTCACTGGTAAGTTTCACGGGTCAAGGTTTCACGGGTAAGTTTCACGGGTAAGTTTCACGGGTAAGTTTCACGGGTATGTTTCATGGGTGATGTTTCACGGGTCTAGGTTTCACTGGTAAGTTTCGCGGGTCAAGGTTTCACGGGTAAGTTTCACGGGTATGTTTCACGGGTCTAGGTTTCACTGGTAAGTTTCACGGGTCAAGGTTTCACGGGTAAGTTTCACGGGTGACGTTTCACGGGTCTAGGTTTCACTGGTAAGTTTCACGGGTCAAGGTTTCAAGGGTAAGTTTTACGGGTAAGTTTCACGGGTATGTTTCACGGGTGACGTTTCACGGGTCTAGGTTTCACTGGAAAGTTTCACGGGTCAAGGTTTCACGGGTAAGTTTCACGGGTAAGTTTTACGGGTATGTTTTACAGGTGACGTTTCACGGGTCTAGGTTTCACTGGTAAGTTTCACGGGTCAAGGTTTCACGGGTAAGTTTCACGGGTAAGTTTGACGGGTATGTTTCGCGGGTGACGTTTCACGGGTCTAGGTTTCACTGGTAAGTTTCACGGGTCAAGGTTTCACGGGTAAGTTTCACGGGTAAGTTTCACGGGTGACGTTTCACGGGTCTATTTTTCACTGGTAAGTTTCACGGGTCAAGGTTTCACGGGTAAGTTTCACGTGTAAGTTTCACGGGTAAGTTTCACGGGTGACGTTTCACGGGTCTAGGTTTCACTGGTAAGTTTCACGGGTCAAGGTTTCACGGGTAAGTTTCAAGGGTAAGTTTCACGGGTGACGTTTCACGGGTCTAGGTTTCACTGGTAAGTTTCACGGGTCAAGGTTTCACGGGTAAGTTTCACGGGTAAGTTTCACGGGTAAGTTTCACGGGTGACGTTTCACGGGTCTAGGTTTCACTGGTAAGTTTCACGGGTCAAGGTTTCACGGGTAAGTTTCACGGGTAAGTTTCACGGGTGACGTTTCACGGGTCTAGGTTTCACTGGTAAGTTTCACGGGTCAAGGTTTCACGGGTAAGTTTCACGGGTAAGTTTCACGGGTATGTTTCAAGGGTGACGTTTAACGGGTCTAGGTTTCACTGGTAAGTTTCACGGGTCAAGGTTTCACGGGTAAGTTTCACGGGTAAGTTTCACGGGTATGTTTCACGGGTGACGTTTCACGGGTCTTGGTTTAACTGGTAAGTTTCACGGGTCAAGGTTTCACGGGTAAGTTTCACGGGTAAGTTTCACGGGTATGTTTCACGGGTGACGTTTCACGGGTCTAGGTTTCACTGGTAAGTTTCACGGGTCAAGGTTTCACGGGTAAGTTTCACGGGTAAGTTTCACGGGTAAGTTTCACGGGTATGTTTCACGGGTGACGTTTCACGGGTCTAGGTTTCACTGGTAAGTTTCACGGGTCAAGGTTTTACGGGTAAGTTTCACGGGTCTAGGTTTCACTGGTAAGTTTCACGGGTCAAGGTTTCACGGGTAAGTTTCACGGGTAAGTTTCACGGGTTTGTTTCACGGGTGACGTTTCACGGGTCTAGGTTTCACTGGAAAGTTTCACGGGTCAAGGTTTCACTGGTAAGTTTCACGGGTCAAGGTTTCACGGGTAAGTTTCACGGGTAAGTTTCACGGGTGACGTTTCACGGGTCTAGGTTTCACTGGTAAGTTTCACGGGTCAAGGTTTCACGGGTAAGTTTCACGGGTAAGTTTCACGGGTATGTTTCAAGGGTGACGTTTCACGGGTCTAGGTTTCACTGGTAAGTTTCACGGGTCAAGGTTTCACGGGTAAGTTTCACGGGTAAGTTTCACGAGTATGTTTCACGGGTGACGTTTCACGGGTCTAGGTTTCACTGGTAAGTTTCACGGGTCAAGGTTTTACGGGTAAGTTTCACGGGTCTAGGTTTCACTGGTAAGTTTCACGGGTCAAGGTTTCACGGGTAAGTTTCACGGGTAAGTTTCACGGGTTTGTTTCACGGGTGACGTTTCACGGGTCTAGGTTTCACTGGAAAGTTTCACGGGTCAAGGTTTCACGGGTAAGTTTCACGGGTAAGTTTCACGGGTATGTTTCACGGGTGACGTTTCACGGGTCTAGGTTTCACTGGTAAGTTTCACGGGTCAAGGTTTCACGGGTAAGTTTTACGGGTAAGTTTCACGGGTGACGTTTCACGGGTGACGTTTCACGGGTCTAGGTTTCACTGGTAAGTTTCACGGGTCAAGGTTTCAAGGGTAAGTTTCACGGGTAAGTTTCACGGGTATGTTTCACGGGTGACGTTTCACGGGTCTAGGTTTCACTGGTAAGTTTCACGGGTCAAGGTTTCACGGGTAAGTTTCACGGGTAAGTTTCACGGGTATGTTTCAAGGGTGACGTTTCACGGGTCTAGGTTTTACTGGTAAGTTTCACGGGTCAAGGTTTCACGGGTAAGTTTCACGGGTAAGTTTCACGGGTATGTTTCACGGGTGACGTTTCACGGGTCTTGGTTTAACTGGTAAGTTTCACGGGTCAAGGTTTCACGGGTAAGTTTCACGGGTAAGTTTCACGGGTATGTTTCACATGTGACGTTTCACGGGTCTAGGTTTCACTGGTAAGTTTCACGGGTCAAGGTTTCACGGGTAAGTTTCACGGGTAAGTTTCACGGGTAAGTTTCACGGGTATGTTTCACGGGTGACGTTTCACGGGTCTAGGTTTCACTGGTAAGTTTCACGGGTCAAGGTTTTACGGGTAAGTTTCACGGGTCTAGGTTTCACTGGTAAGTTTCACGGGTCAAGGTTTCACGGGTAAGTTTCACGGGTAAGTTTCACGGGTTTGTTTCACGGGTGACGTTTCACGGGTCTAGGTTTCACTGGAAAGTTTCACGGGTCAAGGTTTCACGGGTAAGTTTCACGGGTATGTTTCACGGGTGACGTTTCACGGGTCTAGGTTTCACTGGTAAGTTTCACGGGTCAAGGTTTCACGGGTAAGTTTTACGGGTAAGTTTCACGGGTGACGTTTCACGGGTGACGTTTCACGGGTCTAGGTTTCACTGGTAAGTTTCACGGGTCAAGGTTTCACGGGTAAGTTTCACGGGTAAGTTTCACGGGTATGTTTCACGGGTGACGTTTCACGGGTCTAGGTTTCACTGGAAAGTTTCACGGGTCAAGGTTTCACGGGTAAGTTTCAAGGGTAAGTTTCACGGGTAAGTTTTACGGGTATGTTTTACAGGTGACGTTTCACGGGTCTAGGTTTCACTGGTAAGTTTCACGGGTCAAGGTTTCACGGGTAAGTTTCACGGGTAAGTTTCACGGGTAAGTTTCACGGGTAAGTTTCACGGGTAAGTTTCACGGGTATGTTTCATGGGTGATGTTTCACGGGTCTAGGTTTCACTGGTAAGTTTCGCGGGTCCAGGTTTCACGGGTAAGTTTCACGGGTAAGTTTCACGGGTATGTTTCACGGGTGACGTTTCACGGGTCTAGGTTTTACTGGAAAGTTTCACGGGTCAAGGTTTCACGGGTAAGTTTCACGGGTAAGTTTTACGGGTATGTTTCACAGGTGACGTTTCACGGGTCTAGGTTTCACTGGTAAGTTTCACGGGTCAAGGTTTCACGGGTAAGTTTCACGGGTAAGTTTCACGGGTATGTTTCATGGGTGATGTTTCACGGGTCTAGGTTTCACTGGTAAGTTTCACGGGTCAAGGTTTCACGGGTAAGTTTCACGGGTAAGTTTTACGGGTATGTTTTACAGGTGACGTTTCACGGGTCTAGGTTTCACTGGTAAGTTTCACGGGTCAAGGTTTCACGGGTAAGTTTCACGGGTAAGTTTCACGGGTATGTTTCACGGGTGACGTTTCACGGGTCTAGGTTTCACTGGTAAGTTTCACGGGTCAAGGTTTCACGGGTAAGTTTCACGGGTAAGTTTCACGGGTATGTTTCACGGGTGACGTTTCACGGGTCTAGGTTTCACTGGTAAGTTTCACGGGTCAAGGTTTCACGGGTAAGTTTCACGGGTAAGTTTCACGGGTAAGTTTCACAGGTGACGTTTCACGGGTGACGTTTCACGGGTCTAGGTTTCACTGGTAAGTTTCACGGGTCAAGGTTTTACGGGTAAGTTTCACGGGTAAGTTTCACGGGTAAGTTTCACGGGTAAGTTTCATGGGTGACGTTTCACGGGTCTAGGTTTCACTGGTAAGTTTCACGGGTCAAGGTTTCACGGGTAAGTTTTACGGGTAAGTTTCACGGGTGACGTTTCACGGGTCTAGGTTTCACTGGTAAGTTTCACGGGTCAAGGTTTCACGGGTAAGTTTCACGGGTATGTTTCACGGGTGACGTTTCACGGGTCTAGGTTTCACTGGAAAGTTTCACGGGTCAAGGTTTCACGGGTAAGTTTCAAGGGTAAGTTTCACGGGTAAGTTTTACGGGTATGTTTTACAGGTGACATTTCACGGGTCTAGGTTTCACTGGTAAGTTTCACGGGTCAAGGTTTCACGGGTAAGTTTCACGGGTAAGTTTCACGGGTAAGTTTCACGGGTATGTTTCATTGGTGATGTTTCACGGGTCTAGGTTTCACTGGTAAGTTTCGCGGGTCAAGGTTTCACGGGTAAGTTTCACGGGTAAGTTTCACGGGTATGTTTCACGGGTGACGTTTCACGGGTCTAGGTTTCACTGGTAAGTTTCACGGGTCAAGGTTTCACGGGTAAGTTTCACGGGTAAGTTTCACGGGTAAGTTTCACGGGTATGTTTCACGGGTGACGTTTCACGGGTCTAGGTTTCACTGGTAAGTTTCACGGGTCAAGGTTTCACGGGTAAGTTTCACGGGTAAGTTTCACGGGTAAGTTTCACGGGTATGTTTCACGGGTGACGTTTCACGGGTCTAGGTTTCACTGGTAAGTTTCACGGGTCAAGGTTTCACGGGTAAGTTTCACGGGTAAGTTTCACGGGTATGTTTCACGGGTGACGTTTCACGGGTCTAGGTTTCACTGGTAAGTTTCACGGGTCAAGGTTTTACGGGTAAATTTCACGGGTAAGTTTCACGGGTATGTTTCACGGGTGACGTTTCACGGGTCTAGGTTTCACTGGTAAGTTTCACGAGTCAAGGTTTCACGGGTAAGTTTCACGGGTAAGTTTTACGGGTAAGTTTCACGGGTGACGTTTCACGGGTCTAGGTTTCACTGGTAAGTTTCACGAGTCAAGGTTTCACGGGTAAGTTTCACGGGTAAGTTTTACGGGTAAGTTTCACGGGTGACGTTTTACGGGTGACGTTTCACGGGTCTAGGTTTCACTGGTAAGTTTCACGGGTCAAGGTTTCACGGGTAAGTTTCACGGGTAAGTTTCACGGGTATGTTTCACGGGTGACGTTTTACGGGTCTAGGTTTCACTGGTAAGTTTCACGGGTCAAGGTTTCACGGGTAAGTTTTACGGGTAAGTTTCACGGGTAAGTTTCACGGGTATGTTTCACGGGTGACGTTTCACGGGTCTAGGTTTCACTGGTAAGTTTAACGGGTCAAGGTTTCACGGGTAAGTTTTACGGGTAAGTTTCACGGGTATGTTTTACGGGTATGTTTCACGGGTGACGTTTCACGGGTCTAGGTTTCACTGGTAAGTTTCACGGGTCAAGGTTTCACGGGTAAGTTTCACGGGTAAGTTTCACGGGTATGTTTCACGGGTGACGTTTCACGGGTCTAGGTTTCACTGGTAAGTTTCACGGGTCAAGGTTTCACGGGTCAAGGTTTCACGGGTAAGTTTCACGGGTAAGTTTTACGGGTATGTTTCACGGGTGACGTTTAACGGGTCTAGGTTTCACTGGTAAGTTTCACGGGTCAAGGTTTCACGGGTAAGTTTCACGGGTAAGTTTCACGGGTATGTTTCACGGGTGACGTTTCACGGGTCTAGGTTTCACTGGTAAGTTTCACGGGTCAAGGTTTTACGGGTAAGTTTCACGGGTAAGTTTCACGGGTATGTTTCACGGGTGACGTTTCACGGGTCTAGGTTTCACTGGTAAGTTTCACGAGTCAAGGATTCACGGGTAAGTTTCACGGGTAAGTTTTACGGGTAAGTTTCACGGGTGACGTTTCACGGGTCTAGGTTTCACTGGTAAGTTTCACGGGTCAAGGTTTCACGGGTAAGTTTCACGGGTATGTTTCACGGGTGACGTTTCACGGGTTCAGGTTTCACTGGAAAGTTTCACGGGTCAAGGTTTCACGGGTAAGTTTCACGGGTAAGTTTTACGGGTATGTTTTACAGGTGACGTTTCACGGGTCTAGGTTTCACTGGTAAGTTTCACGGGTCAAGGTTTCACGGGTAAGTTTCACGGGTAAGTTTCACGGGTATGTTTTACGGGTGACGTTTCACGGGTCTAGGTTTCAGTGGTAAGTTTCACGGGTCAAGGTTTCACGGGTAAGTTTCACGGGTAAGTTTCACGGGTAAGTTTCACGGGTATGTTTCACGGGTGACGTTTCACGGGTCTAGGTTTCACTGGTAAGTTTCACGGGTCAAAGTTTCACGGGTAAGTTTCACGGGTAAGTTTCACGGGTATGTTTCACGGGTATGTTTCACGGGTGACGTTTCACGGGTCTAGGTTTCACTGGTAAGTTTCACGGGTCAAGGTTTCACGGGTAAGTTTCACGGGTAAGTTTCACGGGTATGTTTCACGGGTGACGTTTCACGGGTCTAGGTTTCACTGGTAAGTTTTACGGGTCAAGGTTTCACGGGTAAGTTTCACGGGTATGTTTCACGGGTATGTTACACGGGTGACGTTTCACGGGTCTAGGTTTCACTGGTAAGTTTCACGGGTCAAGGTTTCACGGGTAAGTTTCACGGGTAAGTTTCACGGGTATGTTTCACGGGTGACGTTTCACGGGTCTAGGTTAACTGGTAAGTTTCACGGGTCAAGGTTTCACGGGTAAGTTTCACGGGTAAATTTCACGGGTATGTTTCACGGGTATGTTTCACGGGTGACGTTTCACGGGTCTAGGTTTCACTGGTAAGTTTCACGGGTCAAGGTTTCACGGGTAAGTTTCACGGGTAAGTTTTACGGGTATGTTTTACAGGTGACGTTTCACGGGTCTAGGTTTCACTGGTAAGTTTCACGGGTCAAGGTTTCACGGGTAAGTTTCACGGGTAAGTTTCACGGGTATGTTTCGCGGGTGACGTTTCACGGGTCTAGGTTTCACTGGTAAGTTTCACGGGTCAAGGTTTCACGGGTAAGTTTCACGGGTAAGTTTCACGGGTATGTTTCACGGGTGACGTTTCACGGGTCTAGGTTTCACTGGTAAGTTTCACGGGTCAAGGTTTCACGGGTAAGTTTCACGGGTAAGTTTCACGGGTGACGTTTCACGGGTCTAGGTTTCACTGGTAAATTTCACGGGTCAAGGTTTCAAGGGTAAGTTTTACGGGTAAGTTTCACGGGTATGTTTCACGGGTATGTTTCACGGGTGACGTTTCACGGGTCTAGGTTTCACTGGTAAGTTTCACGAGTCAAGGATTCACGGGTAAGTTTCACGGGTAAGTTTTACGGGTAAGTTTCACGGGTGACGTTTCACGGGTCTAGGTTTCACTGGTAAGTTTCACGGGTCAAGGTTTCACGGGTAAGTTTCACGGGTATGTTTCACGGGTGACGTTTCACGGGTCTAGGTTTCACTGGAAAGTTTCACGGGTCAAGGTTTCACGGGTAAGTTTCACGGGTAAGTTTTACGGGTATGTTTTACAGGTGACGTTTCACGGGTCTAGGTTTCACTGGTAAGTTTCACGGATCAAGGTTTCACGGGTAAGTTTCACGGGTCTAGGTTTCAGTGGTAAGTTTCACGGGTCAAGGTTTCACGGGTAAGTTTCACGGGTAAGTTTCACGGATAAGTTTCACGGGTATGTTTCACGGGTGACGTTTCACGGGTCTAGGTTTCACTGGTAAGTTTCACGGGTCAAGGTTTCACGGGTAAGTTTCACGGGTAAGTTTCACGGGTATGTTTCACGAGTATGTTTCACGGGTGACGTTTCACGGGTCTAGGTTTCACTGGTAAGTTTCACGGGTCAAGGTTTCACGGGTAAGTTTCACGGGTAAGTTTCACGGGTATGTTTCACGGGTGACGTTTCACGGGTCTAGGTTTCACTGGTAAGTTTTACGGGTCAAGGTTTCACGGGTAAGTTTCACGGGTATGTTTCACGGGTATGTTTCACGGGTGACGTTTCACGGGTCTAGGTTTCACTGGTAAGTTTCACGGGTCTAGGTTTCACTGGTAAGTTTTACGGGTCAAGGTTTCACGGGTAAGTTTCACGGGTATGTTTCACGGGTATGTTTCACGGGTGACGTTTCACGGGTCTAGGTTTCACTGGTAAGTTTCACGGGTCAAGGTTTCACGGGTAAGTTTCACGGGTAAGTTTCACGGGTATGTTTCACGGGTGACGTTTCACGGGTCTAGGTTTCACTGGTAAGTTTCACGGGTCAAGGTTTCACGGGTAAGTTTCACGGGTAAGTTTCACGGGTATGTTTCACGGGTATGTTTCACGGGTGACGTTTCACGGGTCTAGGTTTCACTGGTAAGTTTCACGGGTCAAGGTTTCACGGGTAAGTTTCACGGGTAAGTTTCACGGGTATGTTTCACGGGTGACGTTTCACGGGTCTAGGTTTCACTGGTAAGTTTCACGGGTCAAGGTTTCACGGGTAAGTTTTACGGGTAAGTTTCACGGGTATGTTTCACGGGTGACGTTTCACGGGTCTAGGTTTCACTGGTAAGTTTCACGGGTGACGTTTCACGGGTCTAGGTTTCACTGGTAAGTTTCACGGGTTAAGGTTTCAAGGGTAAGTTTTACGGGTAAGTTTCACGGGTATGTTTCACGGGTGACGTTTCACGGGTCTAGGTTTCAGTGGAAAGTTTCACGGGTCAAGGTTTCACGGGTAAGTTTCACGGGTAAGTTTTACGGGTATGTTTTACAGGTGACGTTTCACGGGTCTAGGTTTCACTGGTAAGTTTCACGGGTCAAGGTTTCACGGGTAAGTTTCACGGGTAAGTTTCACGGGTATGTTTCGCGGGTGACGTTTCACGGGTCTAGGTTTCACTGGTAAGTTTCACGGGTCAAGGTTTCACGGGTAAGTTTCACGGGTAAGTTTCACGGGTGACGTTTCACGGGTCTATTTTTCACTGGTAAGTTTCACGGGTCAAGGTTTCACGGGTAAGTTTCACGTGTAAGTTTCACGGGTAAGTTTTACGGGTGACGTTTCACGGGTCTAGGTTTCACTGGTAAGTTTCACGGGTCAAGGTTTCACGGGTAAGTTTCACGGGTAAGTTTCACGGGTGACGTTTCACGGGTCTAGGTTTCACTGGTAAGTTTCACGGGTCAAGGTTTCACGGGTAAGTTTCACGGGTAAGTTTCACGGGTAAGTTTCACGGGTGACGTTTCACGGGTCTAGGTTTCACTGGTAAGTTTCACGGGTCAAGGTTTCACGGGTAAGTTTCACGGGTAAGTTTCACGGGTGACGTTTCACGGGTCTAGGTTTCACTGGTAAGTTTCACGGGTCAAGGTTTCACGGGTAAGTTTCACGGGTAAGTTTCACGGGTATGTTTCAAGGGTGACGTTTCACGGGTCTAGGTTTCACTGGTAAGTTTCACGGGTCAAGGTTTCACGGGTAAGTTTCACGGGTAAGTTTCACGGGTATGTTTCACGGGTGACGTTTCACGGGTCTTGGTTTAACTGGTAAGTTTCACGGGTCAAGGTTTCACGGGTAAGTTTCACGGGTAAGTTTCACGGGTATGTTTCACGGGTGACGTTTCACGGGTCTAGGTTTCACTGGTAAGTTTTACGGGTCAAGGTTTCACGGGTAAGTTTCACGGGTAAGTTTCACGGGTAAGTTTCACGGGTATGTTTCACGGGTGACGTTTCACGGGTCTAGGTTTCACTGGTAAGTTTCACGGGTCAAGGTTTTACGGGTAAGTTTCACGGGTCTAGGTTTCACTGGTAAGTTTCACGGGTCAAGGTTTCACGGGTAAGTTTCACGGGTAAGTTTCACGGGTTTGTTTCACGGGTGACGTTTTACGGGTCTAGGTTTCACTGGTAAGTTTCACGGGTCAAGGTTTCACGGGTAAGTTTTACGGGTAAGTTTCACGGGTAAGTTTCACGGGTATGTTTCACGGGTGACGTTTCACGGGTCTAGGTTTCACTGGTAAGTTTAACGGGTCAAGGTTTCACGGGTAAGTTTTACGGGTAAGTTTCACGGGTATGTTTTACGGGTATGTTTCACGGGTGACGTTTCACGGGTCTAGGTTTCACTGGTAAGTTTCACGGGTCAAGGTTTCACGGGTAAGTTTCACGGGTAAGTTTCACGGGTATGTTTCACGGGTGACGTTTCACGGGTCTAGGTTTCACTGGTAAGTTTCACGGGTCAAGGTTTCACGGGTCAAGGTTTCACGGGTAAGTTTCACGGGTAAGTTTTACGGGTATGTTTCACGGGTGACGTTTAACGGGTCTAGGTTTCACTGGTAAGTTTCACGGGTCAAGGTTTCACGGGTAAGTTTCACGGGTAAGTTTCACGGGTATGTTTCACGGGTGACGTTTCACGGGTCTAGGTTTCACTGGTAAGTTTCACGGGTCAAGGTTTTACGGGTAAGTTTCACGGGTAAGTTTCACGGGTATGTTTCACGGGTGACGTTTCACGGGTCTAGGTTTCACTGGTAAGTTTCACGAGTCAAGGATTCACGGGTAAGTTTCACGGGTAAGTTTTACGGGTAAGTTTCACGGGTGACGTTTCACGGGTCTAGGTTTCACTGGTAAGTTTCACGGGTCAAGGTTTCACGGGTAAGTTTCACGGGTATGTTTCACGGGTGACGTTTCACGGGTTCAGGTTTCACTGGAAAGTTTCACGGGTCAAGGTTTCACGGGTAAGTTTCACGGGTAAGTTTTACGGGTATGTTTTACAGGTGACGTTTCACGGGTCTAGGTTTCACTGGTAAGTTTCACGGGTCAAGGTTTCACGGGTAAGTTTCACGGGTAAGTTTCACGGGTATGTTTTACGGGTGACGTTTCACGGGTCTAGGTTTCAGTGGTAAGTTTCACGGGTCAAGGTTTCACGGGTAAGTTTCACGGGTAAGTTTCACGGGTAAGTTTCACGGGTATGTTTCACGGGTGACGTTTCACGGGTCTAGGTTTCACTGGTAAGTTTCACGGGTCAAAGTTTCACGGGTAAGTTTCACGGGTAAGTTTCACGGGTATGTTTCACGGGTATGTTTCACGGGTGACGTTTCACGGGTCTAGGTTTCACTGGTAAGTTTCACGGGTCAAGGTTTCACGGGTAAGTTTCACGGGTAAGTTTCACGGGTATGTTTCACGGGTGACGTTTCACGGGTCTAGGTTTCACTGGTAAGTTTTACGGGTCAAGGTTTCACGGGTAAGTTTCACGGGTATGTTTCACGGGTATGTTACACGGGTGACGTTTCACGGGTCTAGGTTTCACTGGTAAGTTTCACGGGTCAAGGTTTCACGGGTAAGTTTCACGGGTAAGTTTCACGGGTATGTTTCACGGGTGACGTTTCACGGGTCTAGGTTAACTGGTAAGTTTCACGGGTCAAGGTTTCACGGGTAAGTTTCACGGGTAAATTTCACGGGTATGTTTCACGGGTATGTTTCACGGGTGACGTTTCACGGGTCTAGGTTTCACTGGTAAGTTTCACGGGTCAAGGTTTCACGGGTAAGTTTCACGGGTAAGTTTTACGGGTATGTTTTACAGGTGACGTTTCACGGGTCTAGGTTTCACTGGTAAGTTTCACGGGTCAAGGTTTCACGGGTAAGTTTCACGGGTAAGTTTCACGGGTATGTTTCGCGGGTGACGTTTCACGGGTCTAGGTTTCACTGGTAAGTTTCACGGGTCAAGGTTTCACGGGTAAGTTTCACGGGTAAGTTTCACGGGTATGTTTCACGGGTGACGTTTCACGGGTCTAGGTTTCACTGGTAAGTTTCACGGGTCAAGGTTTCACGGGTAAGTTTCACGGGTAAGTTTCACGGGTGACGTTTCACGGGTCTAGGTTTCACTGGTAAATTTCACGGGTCAAGGTTTCAAGGGTAAGTTTTACGGGTAAGTTTCACGGGTATGTTTCACGGGTATGTTTCACGGGTGACGTTTCACGGGTCTAGGTTTCACTGGTAAGTTTCACGAGTCAAGGATTCACGGGTAAGTTTCACGGGTAAGTTTTACGGGTAAGTTTCACGGGTGACGTTTCACGGGTCTAGGTTTCACTGGTAAGTTTCACGGGTCAAGGTTTCACGGGTAAGTTTCACGGGTATGTTTCACGGGTGACGTTTCACGGGTCTAGGTTTCACTGGAAAGTTTCACGGGTCAAGGTTTCACGGGTAAGTTTCACGGGTAAGTTTTACGGGTATGTTTTACAGGTGACGTTTCACGGGTCTAGGTTTCACTGGTAAGTTTCACGGATCAAGGTTTCACGGGTAAGTTTCACGGGTCTAGGTTTCAGTGGTAAGTTTCACGGGTCAAGGTTTCACGGGTAAGTTTCACGGGTAAGTTTCACGGATAAGTTTCACGGGTATGTTTCACGGGTGACGTTTCACGGGTCTAGGTTTCACTGGTAAGTTTCACGGGTCAAGGTTTCACGGGTAAGTTTCACGGGTAAGTTTCACGGGTATGTTTCACGAGTATGTTTCACGGGTGACGTTTCACGGGTCTAGGTTTCACTGGTAAGTTTCACGGGTCAAGGTTTCACGGGTAAGTTTCACGGGTAAGTTTCACGGGTATGTTTCACGGGTGACGTTTCACGGGTCTAGGTTTCACTGGTAAGTTTTACGGGTCAAGGTTTCACGGGTAAGTTTCACGGGTATGTTTCACGGGTATGTTTCACGGGTGACGTTTCACGGGTCTAGGTTTCACTGGTAAGTTTCACGGGTCTAGGTTTCACTGGTAAGTTTTACGGGTCAAGGTTTCACGGGTAAGTTTCACGGGTATGTTTCACGGGTATGTTTCACGGGTGACGTTTCACGGGTCTAGGTTTCACTGGTAAGTTTCACGGGTCAAGGTTTCACGGGTAAGTTTCACGGGTAAGTTTCACGGGTATGTTTCACGGGTGACGTTTCACGGGTCTAGGTTTCACTGGTAAGTTTCACGGGTCAAGGTTTCACGGGTAAGTTTCACGGGTAAGTTTCACGGGTATGTTTCACGGGTATGTTTCACGGGTGACGTTTCACGGGTCTAGGTTTCACTGGTAAGTTTCACGGGTCAAGGTTTCACGGGTAAGTTTCACGGGTAAGTTTCACGGGTATGTTTCACGGGTGACGTTTCACGGGTCTAGGTTTCACTGGTAAGTTTCACGGGTCAAGGTTTCACGGGTAAGTTTTACGGGTAAGTTTCACGGGTATGTTTCACGGGTGACGTTTCACGGGTCTAGGTTTCACTGGTAAGTTTCACGGGTGACGTTTCACGGGTCTAGGTTTCACTGGTAAGTTTCACGGGTTAAGGTTTCAAGGGTAAGTTTTACGGGTAAGTTTCACGGGTATGTTTCACGGGTGACGTTTCACGGGTCTAGGTTTCAGTGGAAAGTTTCACGGGTCAAGGTTTCACGGGTAAGTTTCACGGGTAAGTTTTACGGGTATGTTTTACAGGTGACGTTTCACGGGTCTAGGTTTCACTGGTAAGTTTCACGGGTCAAGGTTTCACGGGTAAGTTTCACGGGTAAGTTTCACGGGTATGTTTCGCGGGTGACGTTTCACGGGTCTAGGTTTCACTGGTAAGTTTCACGGGTCAAGGTTTCACGGGTAAGTTTCACGGGTAAGTTTCACGGGTGACGTTTCACGGGTCTATTTTTCACTGGTAAGTTTCACGGGTCAAGGTTTCACGGGTAAGTTTCACGTGTAAGTTTCACGGGTAAGTTTTACGGGTGACGTTTCACGGGTCTAGGTTTCACTGGTAAGTTTCACGGGTCAAGGTTTCACGGGTAAGTTTCACGGGTAAGTTTCACGGGTGACGTTTCACGGGTCTAGGTTTCACTGGTAAGTTTCACGGGTCAAGGTTTCACGGGTAAGTTTCACGGGTAAGTTTCACGGGTAAGTTTCACGGGTGACGTTTCACGGGTCTAGGTTTCACTGGTAAGTTTCACGGGTCAAGGTTTCACGGGTAAGTTTCACGGGTAAGTTTCACGGGTGACGTTTCACGGGTCTAGGTTTCACTGGTAAGTTTCACGGGTCAAGGTTTCACGGGTAAGTTTCACGGGTAAGTTTCACGGGTATGTTTCAAGGGTGACGTTTCACGGGTCTAGGTTTCACTGGTAAGTTTCACGGGTCAAGGTTTCACGGGTAAGTTTCACGGGTAAGTTTCACGGGTATGTTTCACGGGTGACGTTTCACGGGTCTTGGTTTAACTGGTAAGTTTCACGGGTCAAGGTTTCACGGGTAAGTTTCACGGGTAAGTTTCACGGGTATGTTTCACGGGTGACGTTTCACGGGTCTAGGTTTCACTGGTAAGTTTTACGGGTCAAGGTTTCACGGGTAAGTTTCACGGGTAAGTTTCACGGGTAAGTTTCACGGGTATGTTTCACGGGTGACGTTTCACGGGTCTAGGTTTCACTGGTAAGTTTCACGGGTCAAGGTTTTACGGGTAAGTTTCACGGGTCTAGGTTTCACTGGTAAGTTTCACGGGTCAAGGTTTCACGGGTAAGTTTCACGGGTAAGTTTCACGGGTTTGTTTCACGGGTGACGTTTCACGGGTCTAGGTTTCACTGGAAAGTTTCACGGGTCAAGGTTTCACTGGTAAGTTTCACGGGTCAAGGTTTCACGGGTTAGTTTCACGGGTGACGTTTCACGGGTCTAGGTTTCACTGGTAAGTTTCACGGGTCAAGGTTTCACGGGTAAGTTTCACGGGTAAGTTTCACGGGTATGTTTCAAGGGTGACGTTTCACGGGTCTAGGTTTCACTGGTAAGTTTCACGGTTCAAGGTTTCACGGGTAAGTTTCACGGGTAAGTTTCACGGGTATGTTTCACGGGTGACGTTTCACGGGTCTAGGTTTCACTGGTAAGTTTCACGGGTCAAGGTTTTACGGGTAAGTTTCACGGGTCTAGGTTTCACTGGTAAGTTTCACGGGTCAAGGTTTCACGGGTAAGTTTCACGGGTAAGTTTCACGGGTTTGTTTCACGGGTGACGTTTCACGGGTCTAGGTTTCACTGGAAAGTTTCACGGGTCAAGATTTCACGGGTAAGTTTCACGGGTAAGTTTCACGGGTATGTTTCACGGGTGACGTTTCACGGGTCTAGGTTTCACTGGTAAGTTTCACGGGTCAAGGTTTCACGGGTAAGTTTTACGGGTAAGTTTCACGGGTGACGTTTCACGGGTGACGTTTCACGGGTCTAGGTTTCACTGGTAAGTTTCACGGGTCAAGGTTTCAAGGGTAAGTTTCACGGGTAAGTTTCACGGGTATGTTTCACGGGTGACGTTTCACGGGTCTAGGTTTCACTGGAAAGTTTCACGGGTCAAGGTTTCACGGGTAAGTTTCAAGGGTAAGTTTCACGGGTAAGTTTTACGGGTATGTTTTACAGGTGACGTTTCACGGGTCTAGGTTTCACTGGTAAGTTTCACGGGTCAAGGTTTCACGGGTAAGTTTCACGGGTAAGTTTTACGGGTAAGTTTCACGGGTAAGTTTCATGGGTGACGTTTCACGGGTCTAGGTTTCACTGGTAAGTTTCACGGGTCAAGGTTTCACGGGTAAGTTTCACGGGTAAGTTTCACGGGTGACGTTTCACGGGTCTAGGTTTCACTGGTAAGTTTCACGGGTCAAGGTTTCACGGGTAAGTTTCACGGGTATGTTTCACGGGTGACGTTTCACGGGTCTAGGTTTCACTGGAAAGTTTCACGGGTCAAGGTTTCACGGGTAAGTTTCAAGGGTAAGTTTCACGGGTAAGTTTTACGGGTATGTTTTACAGGTGACATTTCACGGGTCTAGGTTTCACTGGTAAGTTTCACGGGTCAAGGTTTCACGGGTAAGTTTCACGGGTAAGTTTCACGGGTATGTTTCATGGGTGATGTTTCACGGGTCTAGGTTTCACTGGTAAGTTTCGCGGGTCAAGGTTTCACGGGTAAGTTTCACGGGTAAGTTTCACGGGTATGTTTCACGGGTGACGTTTTACGGGTCTAGGTTTCACTGGTAAGTTTCACGGGTCAAGGTTTCACGGGTAAGTTTCACGGGTAAGTTTCACGGGTATGTTTTACGGGTGACGTTTCACGGGTCTAGGTTTCACTGGTAAGTTTCACGGGTCAAGGTTTCACGGGTAAGTTTCACGGGTAAGTTTCACGGGTATGTTTCACGGGTGACGTTTCACGGGTCTAGGTTTCACTGGTAAGTTTCACGGGTCAAGGTTTCACGGGTAAGTTTCACGGGTAAGTTTCACGGGTAAGTTTCACGGGTATGTTTCACGGGTGACGTTTCACGGGTCTAGGTTTCACTGGTAAGTTTCACGGGTCAAGGTTTCACGGGTAAGTTTCACGGGTAAGTTTCACGGGTATGTTTCACGGGTGACGTTTCACGGGTCTAGGTTTCACTGGTAAGTTTCACGGGTCAAGGTTTCACGGGTAAGTTTCACGGGTAAGTTTCACGGGTATGTTTCACGGGTGACGTTTCACGGGTCTAGGTTTCACTGGTAAGTTTCACGGGTCAAGGTTTTACGGGTAAATTTCACGGGTAAGTTTCACGGGTATGTTTCACGGGTGACGTTTCACGGGTCTAGGTTTCACTGGTAAGTTTCACGAGTCAAGGTTTCACGGGTAAGTTTCACGGGTAAGTTTTACGGGTAAGTTTCACGGGTGACGTTTCACGGGTCTAGGTTTCACTGGTAAGTTTCACGAGTCAAGGTTTCACGGGTAAGTTTCACGGGTAAGTTTTACGGGTAAGTTTCACGGGTGACGTTTTACGGGTGACGTTTCACGGGTCTAGGTTTCACTGGTAAGTTTCACGGGTCAAGGTTTCACGGGTAAGTTTCACGGGTAAGTTTCACGGGTATGTTTCACGGGTGACGTTTCACGGGTCTAGGTTTCACTGGTAAGTTTCACGGGTCAAGGTTTCACGGGTAAGTTTCACGGGTAAGTTTCACGGGTAAGTTTCACGGGTATGTTTCACGGGTGACGTTTCACGGGTCTAGGTTTCACTGGTAAGTTTAACGGGTCAAGGTTTCACGGGTAAGTTTTACGGGTAAGTTTCACGGGTATGTTTTACGGGTATGTTTCACGGGTGACGTTTCACGGGTCTAGGTTTCACTGGTAAGTTTCACGGGTCAAGGTTTCACGGGTAAGTTTCACGGGTAAGTTTCACGGGTATGTTTCACGGGTGACGTTTCACGGGTCTAGGTTTCACTGGTAAGTTTCACGGGTCAAGGTTTCACGGGTCAAGGTTTCACGGGTAAGTTTCACGGGTAAGTTTTACGGGTATGTTTCACGGGTGACGTTTCACGGGTCTAGGTTTCACTGGTAAGTTTCACGGGTCAAGGTTTCACGGGTAAGTTTCACGGGTAAGTTTCACGGGTATGTTTCACGGGTGACGTTTCACGGGTCTAGGTTTCACTGGTAAGTTTCACGGGTCAAGGTTTTACGGGTAAGTTTCACGGGTAAGTTTCACGGGTATGTTTCACGGGTGACGTTTCACGGGTCTAGGTTTCACTGGTAAGTTTCACGAGTCAAGGATTCACGGGTAAGTTTCACGGGTAAGTTTTACGGGTAAGTTTCACGGGTGACGTTTCACGGGTCTAGGTTTCACTGGTAAGTTTCACGGGTCAAGGTTTCACGGGTAAGTTTCACGGGTATGTTTCACGGGTGACGTTTCACGGGTTCAGGTTTCACTGGAAAGTTTCACGGGTCAAGGTTTTACGGGTAAGTTTCACGGGTAAGTTTTACGGGTATGTTTTACAGGTGACGTTTCACGGGTCTAGGTTTCACTGGTAAGTTTCACGGGTCAAGGTTTCACGGGTAAGTTTCACGGGTAAGTTTCACGGGTATGTTTTACGGGTGACGTTTCACGGGTCTAGGTTTCAGTGGTAAGTTTCACGGGTCAAGGTTTCACGGGTAAGTTTCACGGGTAAGTTTCACGGGTAAGTTTCACGGGTATGTTTCACGGGTGACGTTTCACGGGTCTAGGTTTCACTGGTAAGTTTCACGGGTCAAAGTTTCACGGGTAAGTTTCACGGGTAAGTTTCACGGGTATGTTTCACGGGTATGTTTCACAAGTGACGTTTCACGGGTCTAGGTTTCACTGGTAAGTTTCACGGGTCAAGGTTTCACGGGTAAGTTTCACGGGTAAGTTTCACGGGTATGTTTCACGGGTGACGTTTCACGGGTCTAGGTTTCACTGGTAAGTTTTACGGGTCAAGGTTTCACGGGTAAGTTTCACGGGTATGTTTCACGGGTATGTTTCACGGGTGACGTTTCACGGGTCTAGGTTTCACTGGTAAGTTTCACGGGTCAAGGTTTCACGGGTAAGTTTCACGGGTAAGTTTCACGGGTATGTTTCACGGGTGACGTTTCACGGGTCTAGGTTTCACTGGTAAGTTTCACGGGTCAAGGTTTCACGGGTAAGTTTCACGGGTAAATTTCACGGGTATGTTTCACGGGTATGTTTCACGGGTGACGTTTCACGGGTCTAGGTTTCACTGGTAAGTTTCACGGGTCAAGGTTTCACGGGTAAGTTTCACGGGTAAGTTTTACGGGTATGTTTTACAGGTGACGTTTCACGGGTCTAGGTTTCACTGGTAAGTTTCACGGGTCAAGGTTTCACGGGTAAGTTTCACGGGTAAGTTTCACGGGTATGTTTCGCGGGTGACGTTTCACGGGTCTAGGTTTCACTGGTAAGTTTCACGGGTCAAGGTTTCACGGGTAAGTTTCACGGGTAAGTTTCACGGGTATGTTTCACGGGTGACGTTTCACGGGTCTAGGTTTCACTGGTAAGTTTCACGGGTCAAGGTTTCACGGGTAAGTTTCACGGGTAAGTTTCACGGGTGACGTTTCACTGGTCTAGGTTTCACTGGTAAGTTTCACGGGTCAAGGTTTCAAGGGTAAGTTTCACGGGTAAGTTTCACGGGTGACGTTTCACGGGTCTAGGTTTCACTGGTAAGTTTCACGGGTCAAGGTTTCAAGGGTAAGTTTTACGGGTAAGTTTCACGGGTATGTTTCACGGGTGACGTTTCACGGGTCTAGGTTTCACTGGAAAGTTTCACGGGTCAAGGTTTCACGGGTAAGTTTCACGGGTAAGTTTTACGGGTATGTTTTACAGGTGACGTTTCACGGGTCTAGGTTTCACTGGTAAGTTTCACGGGTCAAGGTTTCACGGGTAAGTTTCACGGGTAAGTTTCACGGGTATGTTTCGCGGGTGACGTTTCACGGGTCTAGGTTTCACTGGTAAGTTTCACGGGTCAAGGTTTCACGGGTAAGTTTCACGGGTAAGTTTCACGGGTGACGTTTCACGGGTCTATTTTTCACTGGTAAGTTTCACGGGTCAAGGTTTCACGGGTAAGTTTCACGTGTAAGTTTCACGGGTGACGTTTCACGGGTCTAGGTTTCACTGGTAAGTTTCACGGGTCAAGGTTTCACGGGTAAGTTTCACGGGTAAGTTTCACGGGTGACGTTTCACGGGTCTAGGTTTCACTGGTAAGTTTCACGGGTCAAGGTTTCACGGGTAAGTTTCACGGGTTAATTTCACGGGTAAGTTTCACGGGTAAGTTTCACGGGTGACGTTTCACGGGTCTAGGTTTCACTGGTAAGTTTCACGGGTCAAGGTTTCACGGGTAAGTTTCACGGGTAAGTTTCACGGGTGACGTTTCACGGGTCTAGGTTTCACTGGTAAGTTTCACGGGTCAAGGTTTCACGGGTAAGTTTCACGGGTAAGTTTCACGGGTATGTTTCAAGGGTGACGTTTCACGGGTCTAGGTTTCACTGGTAAGTTTCACGGGTCAAGGTTTCACGGGTAAGTTTCACGGGTAAGTTTCACGGGTATGTTTCACGGGTGACGTTTCACGGGTCTTGGTTTAACTGGTAAGTTTCACGGGTCAAGGTTTCACGGGTAAGTTTCACGGGTAAGTTTCACGGGTATGTTTCACGGGTGACGTTTCACGGGTCTAGGTTTCACTGGTAAGTTTCACGGGTCAAGGTTTCACGGGTAAGTTTCACGGGTAAGTTTCACGGGTAAGTTTCACGGGTATGTTTCACGGGTGACGTTTCACGGGTCTAGGTTTTACTGGTAAGTTTCACGGGTCAAGGTTTTACGGGTAAGTTTCACGGGTCTAGGTTTCACTGGTAAGTTTCACGGGTCAAGGTTTCACGGGTAAGTTTCACGGGTAAGTTTCACGGGTTTGTTTCACGGGTGACGTTTCACGGGTCTAGGTTTCACTGGAAAGTTTCACGGGTCAAGGTTTCACTAGTAAGTTTCACGGGTCAAGGTTTCACGGGTAAGTTTCACGGGTAAGTTTCACGGGTGACGTTTCACGGGTCTAGGTTTCACTGGTAAGTTTCACGGGTCAAGGTTTCACGGGTAAGTTTCACGGGTAAGTTTCACGGGTATGTTTCAAGGGTGACGTTTCACGGGTCTAGGTTTCACTGGTAAGTTTCACGGTTCAAGGTTTCACGGGTAAGTTTCACGGGTAAGTTTCACGGGTATGTTTCACGGGTGACGTTTCACGGGTCTAGGTTTCACTGGTAAGTTTCACGGGTCAAGGTTTTACGGGTAAGTTTCACGGGTCTAGGTTTCACTGGTAAGTTTCACGGGTCAAGGTTTCACGGGTAAGTTTCACGGGTAAGTTTCACGGGTTTGTTTCACGGGTGACGTTTCACGGGTCTAGGTTTCACTGGAAAGTTTCACGGGTCAAGGTTTAACGGGTAAGTTTCACGGGTAAGTTTCACGGGTATGTTTCACGGGTGACGTTTCACGGGTCTAGGTTTCACTGGTAAGTTTCACGGGTCAAGGTTTCACGGGTAAGTTTTACGGGTAAGTTTCACGGGTGACGTTTCACGGGTGACGTTTCACGGGTCTAGGTTTCACTGGTAAGTTTCACGGGTCAAGGTTTCAAGGGTAAGTTTCACGGGTAAGTTTCACGGGTATGTTTCACGGGTGACGTTTCACGGGTCTAGGTTTCACTGGAAAGTTTCACGGGTCAAGGTTTCACGGGTAAGTTTCAAGGGTAAGTTTCACGGGTATGTTTTACAGGTGACGTTTCACGGGTCTAGGTTTCACTGGTAAGTTTCACGGGTCAAGGTTTCACGGGTAAGTTTCACGGGTAAGTTTTACGGGTAAGTTTCACGGGTAAGTTTCATGGGTGACGTTTCACGGGTCTAGGTTTCACTGGTAAGTTTCACGGGTCAAGGTTTCACGGGTAAGTTTCACGGGTAAGTTTCACGGGTGACGTTTCACGGGTCTAGGTTTCACTGGTAAGTTTCACGGGTCAAGGTTTCACGGGTAAGTTTCACGGGTATGTTTCACGGGTGACGTTTCACGGGTCTAGGTTTCACTGGAAAGTTTCACGGGTCAAGGTTTCACGGGTAAGTTTCAAGGGTAAGTTTCACGGGTAAGTTTTACGGGTATGTTTTACAGGTGACATTTCACGGGTCTAGGTTTCACTGGTAAGTTTCACGGGTCAAGGTTTCACGGGTAAGTTTCACGGGTAAGTTTCACGGGTATGTTTCATGGGTGATGTTTCACGGGTCTAGGTTTCACTGGTAAGTTTCGCGTGTCAAGGTTTCACGGGTAAGTTTCACGGGTAAGTTTCACGGGTATGTTTCACGGGTGACGTTTTACGGGTCTAGGTTTCACTGGTAAGTTTCACGGGTCAAGGTTTCACGGGTAAGTTTCACGGGTAAGTTTCACGGGTAAGTTTCACGGGTATGTTTCACGGGTGACGTTTCACGGGTCTAGGTTTCACTGGTAAGTTTCACGGGTCAAGGTTTCACGGGTAAGTTTCACGGGTAAGTTTCACGGGTATGTTTCACGGGTGACGTTTCACGGGTCTAGGTTTCACTGGTAAGTTTCACGGGTCAAGGTTTCACGGGTAAGTTTCACGGGTAAGTTTCACGGGTATGTTTCACGGGTGACGTTTCACGGGTCTAGGTTTCACTGGTAAGTTTCACGGGTCAAGGTTTTACGGGTAAATTTCACGGGTAAGTTTCACGGGTATGTTTCACGGGTGACGTTTCACGGGTCTAGGTTTCACTGGTAAGTTTCACGAGTCAAGGTTTCACGGGTAAGTTTCACGGGTAAGTTTTACGGGTAAGTTTCACTGGTGACGTTTCACGGGTCTAGGTTTCACTGGTAAGTTTCACGAGTCAAGGTTTCACGGGTAAGTTTCACGGGTAAGTTTTACGGGTAAGTTTCACGGGTGACGTTTTACGGGAGACGTTTCACGGGTCTAGGTTTCACTGGTAAGTTTCACGGGTCAAGGTTTCACGGGTAAGTTTCACGGGTAAGTTTCACGGGTATGTTTCACGGGTGACGTTTCACGGGTCTAGGTTTCACTGGTAAGTTTCACGGGTCAAGGTTTCACGGGTAAGTTTCACGGGTAAGTTTCACGGGTAAGTTTCACGGGTATGTTTCACGGGTGACGTTTCACGGGTCTAGGTTTCACTGGTAAGTTTAACGGGTCAAGGTTTCACGGGTAAGTTTTACGGGTAAGTTTCACGGGTATGTTTTACGGGTATGTTTCACGGGTGACGTTTCACGGGTCTAGGTTTCACTGGTAAGTTTCACGGGTCAAGGTTTCACGGGTAAGTTTCACGGGTAAGTTTCACGGGTATGTTTCACGGGTGACGTTTCACGGGTCTAGGTTTCACTGGTAAGTTTCACGGGTCAAGGTTTCACGGGTCAAGGTTTCACGGGTAAGTTTCACGCGTAAGTTTTACGGGTATGTTTCACGGGTGACGTTTCACGGGTCTAGGTTTCACTGGTAAGTTTCACGGGTCAAGGTTTCACGGGTAAGTTTCACGGGTAAGTTTCACGGGTATGTTTCACGGGTGACGTTTCACGGGTCTAGGTTTCACTGGTAAGTTTCACGGGTCAAGGTTTTACGGGTAAGTTTCACGGGTAAGTTTCACGGGTAAGTTTCACGGGTATGTTTCACGGGTGACGTTTCACGGGTCTAGGTTTCACTGGTAAGTTTCACGAGTCAAGGATTCACGGGTAAGTTTCACGGGTAAGTTTTACGGGTAAGTTTCACGGGTGACGTTTCACGGGTCTAGGTTTCACTGGTAAGTTTCACGGGTCAAGGTTTCACGGGTAAGTTTCACGGGTATGTTTCACGGGTGACGTTTCACGGGTCTAGGTTTCACTGGAAAGTTTCACGGGTCAAGGTTTCACGGGTAAGTTTCACGGGTAAGTTTTACGGGTATGTTTTACAGGTGACGTTTCACGGGTCTAGGTTTCACTGGTAAGTTTCACGGGTCAAGGTTTCACGGGTAAGTTTCACGGGTCTAGGTTTCAGTGGTAAGTTTCACGGGTCAAGGTTTCACGGGTAAGTTTCACGGGTAAGTTTCACGGGTAAGTTTCACGGGTAAGTTTCACGGGTATGTTTCACGGGTGACGTTTCACGGGTCTAGGTTTCACTGGTAAGTTTCACGGGTCAAGGTTTCACGGGTAAGTTTCACGGGTAAGTTTCACGGGTATGTTTCACGGGTATGTTTCACGGGTGACGTTTCACGGGTCTAGGTTTCACTGGTAAGTTTCACGGGTCAAGGTTTCACGGGTAAGTTTCACGGGTAAGTTTCACGGGTATGTTTCACGGGTGACGTTTCACGGGTCTAGGTTTCACTGGTAAGTTTCACGGGTCAAGGTTTCACGGGTAAGTTTCACGGGTAAGTTTCACGGGTATGTTTCACGGGTGACGTTTCACGGGTCTAGGTTTCACTGGTAAGTTTCACGGGTCAAGGTTTCACGGGTAAGTTTCACGGGTCTAGGTTTCAGTGGTAAGTTTCACGGGTCAAGGTTTCACGGGTAAGTTTCACGGGTAAGTTTCACGGGTAAGTTTCACGGGTAAGTTTCACGGGTATGTTTCACGGGTGACGTTTCACGGGTCTAGGTTTCACTGGTAAGTTTCACGGGTCAAGGTTTCACGGGTAAGTTTCACGGGTAAGTTTCACGGGTATGTTTCACGGGTATGTTTCACGGGTGACGTTTCACGGGTCTAGGTTTCACTGGTAAGTTTCACGGGTCAAGGTTTCACGGGTAAGTTTCACGGGTAAGTTTCACGGGTATGTTTCACGGGTGACGTTTCACGGGTCTAGGTTTCACTGGTAAGTTTCACGGGTCAAGGTTTCACGGGTAAGTTTCACGGGTAAGTTTCACGGGTATGTTTCACGGGTATGTTTCACGGGTGACGTTTCACGGGTCTAGGTTTCACTGGTAAGTTTCACGGGTCAAGGTTTCACGGGTAAGTTTCACGGGTAAGTTTCACGGGTATGTTTCACGGGTGACGTTTCACGGGTCTAGGTTTCACTGGTAAGTTTCACGGGTCAAGGTTTCAAGGGTAAGTTTTACGGGTAAGTTTCACGGGTATGTTTCACGGGTGACGTTTCACGGGTCTAGGTTTCACTGGAAAGTTTCACGGGTCAAGGTTTCACGGGTAAGTTTCACGGGTAAGTTTTACGGGTATGTTTTACAGGTGACGTTTCACGGGTCTAGGTTTCACTGGTAAGTTTCACGGGTCAAGGTTTCACGGGTAAGTTTCACGGGTAAGTTTCACGGGTATGTTTCGCGGGTGACGTTTCACGGGTCTAGGTTTCACTGGTAAGTTTCACGGGTCAAGGTTTCACGGGTAAGTTTCACGGGTAAGTTTCACGGGTGACGTTTCACGGGTCTATTTTTCACTGGTAAGTTTCACGGGTCAAGGTTTCACGGGTAAGTTTCACGTGTAAGTTTCACGGGTAAGTTTCACGGGTGACGTTTCACGGGTCTAGGTTTCACTGGTAAGTTTCACGGGTCAAGGTTTCACGGGTAAGTTTCACGGGTAAGTTTCACGGGTGACGTTTCACGGGTCTAGGTTTCACTGGTAAGTTTCACGGGTCAAGGTTTCACGGGTAAGTTTCACGGGTAAGTTTCACGGGTAAGTTTCACGGGTGACGTTTCACGGGTCTAGGTTTGACTGGTAAGTTTCACGGGTCAAGGTTTCACGGGTAAGTTTCACGGGTAAGTTTCACGGGTGACGTTTCACGGGTCTAGGTTTCACTGGTAAGTTTCACGTGTCAAGGTTTCACGGGTAAGTTTCACGGGTAAGTTTCACGGGTATGTTTCAAGGGTGACGTTTCACGGGTCTAGGTTTCACTGGTAAGTTTCACGGGTCAAGGTTTCACGGGTAAGTTTCACGGGTAATTTTCACGGGTATGTTTCACGGGTGACGTTTCACGGGTCTTGGTTTAACTGGTAAGTTTCACGGGTCAAGGTTTCACGGGTAAGTTTCACGGGTAAGTTTCACGGGTATGTTTCACGGGTGACGTTTCACGGGTCTAGGTTTCACTGGTAAGTTTCACGGGTCAAGGTTTCACGGGTAAGTTTCACGGGTAAGTTTCACGGGTAAGTTTCACGGGTATGTTTCACGGGTGACGTTTCACGGGTCTAGGTTTCACTGGTAAGTTTCACGGGTCAAGGTTTTACGGGTAAGTTTCACGGGTCTAGGTTTCACTGGTAAGTTTCACGGGTCAAGGTTTCACGGGTAAGTTTCACGGGTAAGTTTCACGGGTTTGTTTCACGGGTGACGTTTCACGGGTCTAGGTTTCACTGGAAAGTTTCACGGGTCAGGGTTTCACTGGTAAGTTTCACGGGTCAAGGTTTCACGGGTAAGTTTCACGGGTAAGTTTCACGGGTGACGTTTCACGGGTCTAGGTTTCACTGGTAAGTTTCACGGGTCAAGGTTTCACGGGTAAGTTTCACGGGTAAGTTTCACGGGTATGTTTCAAGGGTGACGTTTCACGGGTCTAGGTTTCACTGGTAAGATTCACTGGTCAAGGTTTCACGGGTAAGTTTCACGGGTAAGTTTCACGAGTATGTTTCACGGGTGACGTTTCACGGGTCTAGGTTTCACTGGTAAGTTTCACGGGTCAAGGTTTTACGGGTAAGTTTCACGGGTCTAGGTTTCACTGGTAAGTTTCACGGGTCAAGGTTTCACGGGTAAGTTTCACGGGTAAGTTTCACGGGTTTGTTTCACGGGTGACGTTTCACGGGTCTAGGTTTCACTGGAAAGTTTCACGGGTCAAGGTTTCACGGGTAAGTTTCACGGGTAAGTTTCACGGGTATGTTTCACGGGTGACGTTTCACGGGTCTAGGTTTCACTGGTAAGTTTCACGGGTCAAGGTTTCACGGGTAAGTTTTACGGGTAAGTTTCACGGGTGACGTTTCACGGGTGACGTTTCACGGGTCTAGGTTTCACTGGTAAGTTTCACGGGTCTAGGTTTCAAGGGTAAGTTTCACGGGTAAGTTTCACGGGTATGTTTCACGTGTGACGTTTCACGGGTCTAGGTTTCACTGGAAAGTTTCACGGGTCAAGGTTTCACGGGTAAGTTTCAAGGGTAAGTTTCACGGGTAAGTTTTACGGGTATGTTTTACAGGTGACGTTTCACGGGTCTAGGTTTCACTGGTAAGTTTCACGGGTCAAGGTTTCACGGGTAAGTTTCACGGGTAAGTTTTACGGGTAAGTTTCACGGGTAAGTTTCATGGGTGACGTTTCACGGGTCTAGGTTTCACTGGTAAGTTTCACGGGTCAAGGTTTCACGGGTAAGTTTCACGGGTAAGTTTCACGGGTGACGTTTCACGGGTCTAGGTTTCACTGGTAAGTTTCACGGGTCAAGGTTTCACGGGTAAGTTTCACGGGTATGTTTCACGGGTGACGTTTCACGGGTCTAGGTTTCACTGGAAAGTTTCACGGGTCAAGGTTTCACGGGTAAGTTTCAAGGGTAAGTTTCACGGGTAAGTTTTACGGGTATGTTTTACAGGTGACATTTCACGGGTCTAGGTTTCACTGGTAAGTTTCACGGGTCAAGGTTTCACGGGTAAGTTTCACGGGTAAGTTTCACGGGTAAGTTTCACGGGTATGTTTCATGGGTGATGTTTCACGGGTCTAGGTTTCACTGGTAAGTTTCGCGGGTCAAGGTTTCACGGGTAAGTTTCACGGGTATGTTTCACGGGTGACGTTTCACGGGTCTAGGTTTCACTGGTAAGTTTCACGGGTCAAGGTTTCACGGGTAAGTTTCACGGGTGACGTTTCACGGGTCTAGGTTTCACTGGTAAGTTTCACGGGTCAAGGTTTCAAGGGTAAGTTTTACGGGTAAGTTTCACGGGTATGTTTCACGGGTGACGTTTCACGGGTCTAGGTTTCACTGGAAAGTTTCACGGGTCAAGGTTTCACGGGTAAGTTTCACGGGTAAGTTTTACGGGTATGTTTTACAGGTGACGTTTCACGGGTCTAGGTTTCACTGGTAAGTTTCACGGGTCAAGGTTTCACGGGTAAGTTTCACGGGTAAGTTTGACGGGTATGTTTCGCGGGTGACGTTTCACGGGTCTAGGTTTCACTGGTAAGTTTCACGGGTCAAGGTTTCACGGGTAAGTTTCACGGGTAAGTTTCACGGGTGACGTTTCACGGGTCTATTTTTCACTGGTAAGTTTCACGGGTCAAGGTTTCACGGGTAAGTTTCACGTGTAAGTTTCACGGGTAAGTTTCACGGGTGACGTTTCACGGGTCTAGGTTTCACTGGTAAGTTTCACGGGTCAAGGTTTTACGGGTAAGTTTCACGGGTAAGTTTCACGGGTGACGTTTCACGGGTCTAGGTTTCACTGGTAAGTTTCACGGGTCAAGGTTTCACGGGTAAGTTTCACGGGTAAGTTTCACGGGTAAGTTTCACGGGTGACGTTTCACGGGTCTAGGTTTCACTGGTAAGTTTCACGGGTCAAGGTTTCACGGGTAAGTTTCACGGGTAAGTTTCACGGGTGACGTTTCACGGGTCTAGGTTTCACTGGTAAGTTTCACGGGTCAAGGTTTCACGGGTAAGTTTCACGGGTAAGTTTCACGGGTATGTTTCAAGGGTGACGTTTCACGGGTCTAGGTTTCACTGGTAAGTTTCACGGGTCAAGGTTTCACGGGTAAGTTTCACGGGTAAGTTTCACGGGTATGTTTCACGGGTGACGTTTCACGGGTCTTGGTTTAACTGGTAAGTTTCACGGGTCAAGGTTTCACGGGTAAGTTTCACGGGTAAGTTTCACGGGTATGTTTCACGGGTGACGTTTCACGGGTCTAGGTTTCACTGGTAAGTTTCACGGGTCAAGGTTTCACGGGTAAGTTTCACGGGTAAGTTTCACGGGTATGTTTCACGGGTGACGTTTCACGGGTCTAGGTTTCACTGGTAAGTTTCACGGGTCAAGGTTTTACGGGTAAGTTTCACGGGTCTAGGTTTCACTGGTAAGTTTCACGGGTCAAGGTTTCACGGGTAAGTTTCACGGGTTTGTTTTACGGGTGACGTTTCACGGGTCTAGGTTTCACTGGAAAGTTTCACGGGTCAAGGTTTCACTGGTAAGTTTCACGGGTCAAGGTTTCACGGGTGAGTTTCACGGGTAAGTTTCACGGGTGACGTTTCACGGGTCTAGGTTTCACTGGTAAGTTTCACGGGTCAAGGTTTCACGGGTAAGTTTCACGGGTAAGTTTCACGGGTATGTTTCAAGGGTGACGTTTCACGGGTCTAGGTTTCACTGGTAAGTTTCACGGGTCATGGTTTCACGGGTAAGTTTCACGGGTAAGTTTCACGAGTATGTTTCACGGGTGACGTTTCACGGGTCTAGGTTTCACTGGTAAGTTTCACGGGTCAAGGTTTTACGGGTAAGTTTCACGGGTCTAGGTTTCACTGGTAAGTTTCACGGGTCAAGGTTTCACGGGTAAGTTTCACGGGTAAGTTTCACGGGTTTGTTTCACGGGTGACGTTTCACGGGTCTAGGTTTCACTGGAAAGTTTCACGGGTCAAGGTTTCACGGGTAAGTTTCACGGGTAAGTTTCACGGGTATGTTTCACGGGTGACGTTTCACGGGTCTAGGTTTCACTGGTAAGTTTCACGGGTCAAGGTTTCACGGGTAAGTTTTACGGGTAAGTTTCACGGGTGACGTTTCACGGGTGACGTTTCACGGGTCTAGGTTTCACTGGTAAGTTTCACGGGTCAAGGTTTCAAGGGTAAGTTTCACGGGTAAGTTTCACGGGTATGTTTCACGGGTGACGTTTCACGGGTCTAGGTTTCACTGGAAAGTTTCACGGGTCAAGGTTTCACGGGTAAGTTTCAAGGGTAAGTTTCACGGGTAAGTTTTACGGGTATGTTTTACAGGTGACGTTTCACGGGTCTAGGTTTCACTGGTAAGTTTCACGGGTCAAGGTTTCACGGGTAAGTTTCACGGGTAAGTTTTACGGGTAAGTTTCACGGGTAAGTTTCATGGGTGACGTTTCACGGGTCTAGGTTTCACTGGTAAGTTTCACGGGTCAAGGTTTCACGGGTAAGTTTCACGGGTAAGTTTCACGGGTGACGTTTCACGGGTCTAGGTTTCACTGGTAAGTTTCACGAGTCAAGGTTTCACGGGTAAGTTTCACGGGTATGTTTCACGGGTGACGTTTCACGGGTCTAGGTTTCACTGGAAAGTTTCACGGGTCAAGGTTTCACGGGTAAGTTTCAAGGGTAAGTTTCACGGGTAAGTTTTACGGGTATGTTTTACAGGTGACATTTCACGGGTCTAGGTTTCACTGGTAAGTTTCACGGGTCAAGGTTTCACGGGTAAGTTTCACGGGTAAGTTTCACGGGTAAGTTTCACGGGTATGTTTCATGGGTGATGTTTCACGGGTCTAGGTTTCACTGGTAAGTTTCGCGGGTCAAGGTTTCACGGGTAAGTTTCACGGGTAAGTTTCACGGGTATGTTTCACGGGTGACGTTTTACGGGTCTAGGTTTCACTGGTAAGTTTCACGGGTCAAGGTTTCACGGGTAAGTTTCACAGGTCTAGGTTTCACTGGTAAGTTTCACGGGTCAAGGTTTCACGGGTAAGTTTCACGGGTAAGTTTCACGGGTATGTTTCACGGGTGACGTTTCACGGGTCTAGGTTTCACTGGTAAGTTTCACGGGTCAAGGTTTCACGGGTAAGTTTCACGGGTAAGTTTCACGGGTATGTTTCACGGGTGACGTTTCACGGGTCTAGGTTTCACTGGTAAGTTTCACGGGTAAGTTTCACGAGTAAGTTTCACGGGTATGTTTCACGGGTAAGTTTCACGGGTAAGTTTCACGGTTAAGTTTCACGGGTATGTTTCACGGGTGACGTTTCACGGGTCTAGGTTTCACTGGTAAGTTTAACGGGTCAAGGTTTCACGGGTAAGTTTTACGGGTAAGTTTCACGGGTATGTTTTACGGGTATGTTTCACGGGTGACGTTTCACGGGTCTAGGTTTCACTGGTAAGTTTCACGGGTCAAGGTTTCACGGGTAAGTTTCACGGGTAAGTTTCACGGGTATGTTTCACGGGTGACGTTTCACGGGTCTAGGTTTCACTGGTAAGTTTCACGGGTCAAGGTTTCACGGGTCAAGGTTTCACGGGTAAGTTTCACGGGTAAGTTTTACAGGTATGTTTCACGGGTGACGTTTCACGGGTCTAGGTTTCACTGGTAAGTTTCACGGGTCAAGGTTTCACGGGTAAGTTTCACGGGTAAGTTTCACGGGTATGTTTCACGGGTGACGTTTCACGGGTCTAGGTTTCACTGGTAAGTTTCACGGGTCAAGGTTTTACGGGTAAGTTTCACGGGTAAGTTTCACGGGTATGTTTCACGGGTGACGTTTCACGGGTCTAGGTTTCACTGGTAAGTTTCACGAGTCAAGGATTCACGGGTAAGTTTCACGGGTAAGTTTTACGGGTAAGTTTCACGGGTGACGTTTCACGGGTCTAGGTTTCACTGGTAAGTTTCACGGGTCAAGGTTTCACGGGTAAGTTTCACGGGTAAGTTTCACGGGTAAGTTTCACGGGTATGTTTCACGGGTGACGTTTCACGGGTCTAGGTTTTACTGGTAAGTTTCACGGGTCAAGGTTTTACGGGTAAGTTTCACGGGTCTAGGTTTCACTGGTAAGTTTCACGGGTCAAGGTTTCACGGGTAAGTTTCACGGGTAAGTTTCACGGGTTTGTTTCACGGGTGACGTTTCACGGGTCTAGGTTTCACTGGAAAGTTTCACGGGTCAAGGTTTCACTGGTAAGTTTCACGGGTCAAGGTTTCACGGGTAAGTTTCACGGGTAAGTTTCACGGGTGACGTTTCACGGGTCTAGGTTTCACTGGTAAGTTTCACGGGTCAAGGTTTCACGGGTAAGTTTCACGGGTAAGTTTCACGGGTATGTTTCAAGGGTGACGTTTCACGGGTCTAGGTTTCACTGGTAAGTTTCACGGTTCAAGGTTTCACGGGTAAGTTTCACGGGTAAGTTTCACGGGTATGTTTCACGGGTGACGTTTCACGGGTCTAGGTTTCACTGGTAAGTTTCACGGGTCAAGGTTTTACGGGTAAGTTTCACGGGTCTAGGTTTCACTGGTAAGTTTCACGGGTCAAGGTTTCACGGGTAAGTTTCACGGGTAAGTTTCACGGGTTTGTTTCACGGGTGACGTTTCACGGGTCTAGGTTTCACTGGAAAGTTTCACGGGTCAAGGTTTAACGGGTAAGTTTCACGGGTAAGTTTCACGGGTATGTTTCACGGGTGACGTTTCACGGGTCTAGGTTTCACTGGTAAGTTTCACGGGTCAAGGTTTCACGGGTAAGTTTTACGGGTAAGTTTCACGGGTGACGTTTCACGGGTGACGTTTCACGGGTCTAGGTTTCACTGGTAAGTTTCACGGGTCAAGGTTTCAAGGGTAAGTTTCACGGGTAAGTTTCACGGGTATGTTTCACGGGTGACGTTTCACGGGTCTAGGTTTCACTGGAAAGTTTCACGGGTCAAGGTTTCACGGGTAAGTTTCAAGGGTAAGTTTCACGGGTATGTTTTACAGGTGACGTTTCACGGGTCTAGGTTTCACTGGTAAGTTTCACGGGTCAAGGTTTCACGGGTAAGTTTCACGGGTAAGTTTTACGGGTAAGTTTCACGGGTAAGTTTCATGGGTGACGTTTCACGGGTCTAGGTTTCACTGGTAAGTTTCACGGGTCAAGGTTTCACGGGTAAGTTTCACGGGTAAGTTTCACGGGTGACGTTTCACGGGTCTAGGTTTCACTGGTAAGTTTCACGGGTCAAGGTTTCACGGGTAAGTTTCACGGGTATGTTTCACGGGTGACGTTTCACGGGTCTAGGTTTCACTGGAAAGTTTCACGGGTCAAGGTTTCACGGGTAAGTTTCAAGGGTAAGTTTCACGGGTAAGTTTTACGGGTATGTTTTACAGGTGACATTTCACGGGTCTAGGTTTCACTGGTAAGTTTCACGGGTCAAGGTTTCACGGGTAAGTTTCACGGGTAAGTTTCACGGGTATGTTTCATGGGTGATGTTTCACGGGTCTAGGTTTCACTGGTAAGTTTCGCGTGTCAAGGTTTCACGGGTAAGTTTCACGGGTAAGTTTCACGGGTATGTTTCACGGGTGACGTTTTACGGGTCTAGGTTTCACTGGTAAGTTTCACGGGTCAAGGTTTCACGGGTAAGTTTCACGGGTAAGTTTCACGGGTAAGTTTCACGGGTATGTTTCACGGGTGACGTTTCACGGGTCTAGGTTTCACTGGTAAGTTTCACGGGTCAAGGTTTCACGGGTAAGTTTCACGGGTAAGTTTCACGGGTATGTTTCACGGGTGACGTTTCACGGGTCTAGGTTTCACTGGTAAGTTTCACGGGTCAAGGTTTCACGGGTAAGTTTCACGGGTAAGTTTCACGGGTATGTTTCACGGGTGACGTTTCACGGGTCTAGGTTTCACTGGTAAGTTTCACGGGTCAAGGTTTTACGGGTAAATTTCACGGGTAAGTTTCACGGGTATGTTTCACGGGTGACGTTTCACGGGTCTAGGTTTCACTGGTAAGTTTCACGAGTCAAGGTTTCACGGGTAAGTTTCACGGGTAAGTTTTACGGGTAAGTTTCACTGGTGACGTTTCACGGGTCTAGGTTTCACTGGTAAGTTTCACGAGTCAAGGTTTCACGGGTAAGTTTCACGGGTAAGTTTTACGGGTAAGTTTCACGGGTGACGTTTTACGGGAGACGTTTCACGGGTCTAGGTTTCACTGGTAAGTTTCACGGGTCAAGGTGTCACGGGTAAGTTTCACGGGTAAGTTTCACGGGTATGTTTCACGGGTGACGTTTCACGGGTCTAGGTTTCACTGGTAAGTTTCACGGGTCAAGGTTTCACGGGTAAGTTTCACGGGTAAGTTTCACGGGTAAGTTTCACGGGTAAGTTTCACGGGTATGTTTCACGGGTGACGTTTCACGGGTCTAGGTTTCACTGGTAAGTTTAACGGGTCAAGGTTTCACGGGTAAGTTTTACGGGTAAGTTTCACGGGTATGTTTTACGGGTATGTTTCACGGGTGACGTTTCACGGGTCTAGGTTTCACTGGTAAGTTTCACGGGTCAAGGTTTCACGGGTAAGTTTCACGGGTAAGTTTCACGGGTATGTTTCACGGGTGACGTTTCACGGATCTAGGTTTCACTGGTAAGTTTCACGGGTCAAGGTTTCACGGGTCAAGGTTTCACGGGTAAGTTTCACGCGTAAGTTTTACGGGTATGTTTCACGGGTGACGTTTCACGGGTCTAGGTTTCACTGGTAAGTTTCACGGGTCAAGGTTTCACGGGTAAGTTTCACGGGTAAGTTTCACGGGTATGTTTCACGGGTGACGTTTCACGGGTCTAGGTTTCACTGGTAAGTTTCACGGGTCAAGGTTTTACGGGTAAGTTTCACGGGTAAGTTTCACGGGTAAGTTTCACGGGTATGTTTCACGGGTGACGTTTCACGGGTCTAGGTTTCACTGGTAAGTTTCACGAGTCAAGGATTCACGGGTAAGTTTCACGGGTAAGTTTTACGGGTAAGTTTCACGGGTGACGTTTCACGGGTCTAGGTTTCACTGGTAAGTTTCACGGGTCAAGGTTTCACGGGTAAGTTTCACGGGTATGTTTCACATGTGACGTTTCACGGGTCTAGGTTTCACTGGAAAGTTTCACGGGTCAAGGTTTCACGGGTAAGTTTCACGGGTAAGTTTTACGGGTATGTTTTACAGGTGACGTTTCACGGGTCTAGGTTTCACTGGTAAGTTTCACGGGTCAAGGTTTCACGGGTAAGTTTCACGGGTCTAGGTTTCAGTGGTAAGTTTCACGGGTCAAGGTTTCACGGGTAAGTTTCACGGGTAAGTTTCACGGGTAAGTTTCACGGGTAAGTTTCACGGGTATGTTTCACGGGTGACGTTTCACGGGTCTAGGTTTCACTGGTAAGTTTCACGGGTCAAGGTTTCACGGGTAAGTTTCACGGGTAAGTTTCACGGGTATGTTTCACGGGTATGTTTCACGGGTGACGTTTCACGGGTCTAGGTTTCACTGGTAAGTTTCACGGGTCAAGGTTTCACGGGTAAGTTTCACGGGTAAGTTTCACGGGTATGTTTCACGGGTGACGTTTCACGGGTCTAGGTTTCACTGGTAAGTTTCACGGGTCAAGGTTTCACGGGTAAGTTTCACGGGTAAGTTTCACGGGTATGTTTCACGGGTGACGTTTCACGGGTCTAGGTTTCACTGGTAAGTTTCACGGGTCAAGGTTTCACGGGTAAGTTTCACGGGTAAGTTTCACGGGTGACGTTTCACGGGTCTAGGTTTCACTGGTAAGTTTCACGGGTCAAGGTTTCAAGGGTAAGTTTTACGGGTAAGTTTCACGGGTATGTTTCACGGGTGACGTTTCACGGGTCTAGGTTTCACTGGAAAGTTTCACGGGTCAAGGTTTCACGGGTAAGTTTCACGGGTAAGTTTTACGGGTATGTTTTACAGGTGACGTTTCACGGGTCTAGGTTTCACTGGTAAGTTTCACGGGTCAAGGTTTCACGGGTAAGTTTCACGGGTAAGTTTCACGGGTATGTTTCGCGGGTGACGTTTCACGGGTCTAGGTTTCACTGGTAAGTTTCACGGGTCAAGGTTTCACGGGTAAGTTTCACGGGTAAGTTTCACGGGTGACGTTTCACGGGTCTATTTTTCACTGGTAAGTTTCACGGGTCAAGGTTTCACGGGTAAGTTTCACGTGTAAGTTTCACGGGTAAGTTTCACGGGTGACGTTTCACGGGTCTAGGTTTCACTGGTAAGTTTCACGGGTCAAGGTTTCACGGGTAAGTTTCACGGGTAAGTTTCACGGGTGACGTTTCACGGGTCTAGGTTTCACTGGTAAGTTTCACGGGTCAAGGTTTCACGGGTAAGTTTCACGGGTAAGTTTCACGGGTAAGTTTCACGGGTGACGTTTCACGGGTCTAGGTTTGACTGGTAAGTTTCACGGGTCAAGGTTTCACGGGTAAGTTTCACGGGTAAGTTTCACGGGTGACGTTTCACGGGTCTAGGTTTCACTGGTAAGTTTCACGGGTCAAGGTTTCACGGGTAAGTTTCACGGGTAAGTTTCACGGGTATGTTTCAAGGGTGACGTTTCACGGGTCTAGGTTTCACTGGTAAGTTTCACGGGTCAAGGTTTCACGGGTAAGTTTCACGGGTAATTTTCACGGGTATGTTTCACGGGTGACGTTTCACGGGTCTTGGTTTAACTGGTAAGTTTCACGGGTCAAGGTTTCACGGGTAAGTTTCACGGGTAAGTTTCACGGGTATGTTTCACGGGTGACGTTTCACGGGTCTAGGTTTCACTGGTAAGTTTCACGGGTCAAGGTTTCACGGGTAAGTTTTACGGGTAAGTTTCACGGGTGACGTTTCACGGGTGACGTTTCACGGGTCTAGGTTTCACTGGTAAGTTTCACGGGTCAAGGTTTCAAGGGTAAGTTTCACGGGTAAGTTTCACGGGTATGTTTCACGGGTGACGTTTCACGGGTCTAGGTTTCACTGGAAAGTTTCACGGGTCAAGGTTTCACGGGTAAGTTTCAAGGGTAAGTTTCACGGGTAAGTTTTACGGGTATGTTTTACAGGTGACGTTTCACGGGTCTAGGTTTCACTGGTAAGTTTCACGGGTCAAGGTTTCACGGGTAAGTTTCACGGGTAAGTTTTACGGGTAAGTTTCACGGGTAAGTTTCATGGGTGACGTTTCACGGGTCTAGGTTTCACTGGTAAGTTTCACGGGTCAAGGTTTCACGGGTAAGTTTCACGGGTAAGTTTCACGGGTGACGTTTCACGGGTCTAGGTTTCACTGGTAAGTTTCACGAGTCAAGGTTTCACGGGTAAGTTTCACGGGTATGTTTCACGGGTGACGTTTCACGGGTCTAGGTTTCACTGGAAAGTTTCACGGGTCAAGGTTTCACGGGTAAGTTTCAAGGGTAAGTTTCACGGGTAAGTTTTACGGGTATGTTTTACAGGTGACATTTCACGGGTCTAGGTTTCACTGGTAAGTTTCACGGGTCAAGGTTTCACGGGTAAGTTTCACGGGTAAGTTTCACAGGTAAGTTTCACGGGTATGTTTCATGGGTGATGTTTCACGGGTCTAGGTTTCACTGGTAAGTTTCGCGGGTCAAGGTTTCACGGGTAAGTTTCACGGGTAAGTTTCACGGGTATGTTTCACGGGTGACGTTTTACGGGTCTAGGTTTCACTGGTAAGTTTCACGGGTCAAGGTTTCACGGGTAAGTTTCACGGGTAAGTTTCACGGGTAAGTTTCACGGGTATGTTTCACGGGTGACGTTTCACAGGTCTAGGTTTCACTGGTAAGTTTCACGGGTCAAGGTTTCACGGGTAAGTTTCACGGGTAAGTTTCACGGGTATGTTTCACGGGTGACGTTTCACGGGTCTAGGTTTCACTGGTAAGTTTCACGGGTCAAGGTTTCACGGGTAAGTTTCACGGGTAAGTTTCACGGGTATGTTTCACGGGTGACGTTTCACGGGTCTAGGTTTCACTGGTAAGTTTCACGGGTAAGTTTCACGAGTAAGTTTCACGGGTATGTTTCACGGGTAAGTTTCACGGGTAAGTTTCACGGGTAAGTTTCACGGGTATGTTTCACGGGTGACGTTTCACGGGTCTAGGTTTCACTGGTAAGTTTAACGGGTCAAGGTTTCACGGGTAAGTTTTACGGGTAAGTTTCACGGGTATGTTTTACGGGTATGTTTCACGGGTGACGTTTCACGGGTCTAGGTTTCACTGGTAAGTTTCACGGGTCAAGGTTTCACGGGTAAGTTTCACGGGTAAGTTTCACGGGTATGTTTCACGGGTGACGTTTCACGGGTCTAGGTTTCACTGGTAAGTTTCACGGGTCAAGGTTTCACGGGTCAAGGTTTCACGGGTAAGTTTCACGGGTAAGTTTTACGGGTATGTTTCACGGGTGACGTTTCACGGGTCTAGGTTTCACTGGTAAGTTTCACGGGTCAAGGTTTCACGGGTAAGTTTCACGGGTAAGTTTCACGGGTATGTTTCACGGGTGACGTTTCACGGGTCTAGGTTTCACTGGTAAGTTTCACGGGTCAAGGTTTTACGGGTAAGTTTCACGGGTAAGTTTCACGGGTATGTTTCACGGGTGACGTTTCACGGGTCTAGGTTTCACTGGTAAGTTTCACGAGTCAAGGATTCACGGGTAAGTTTCACGGGTAAGTTTTACGGGTAAGTTTCACGGGTGACGTTTCACGGGTCTAGGTTTCACTGGTAAGTTTCACGGGTCAAGGTTTCACGGGTAAGTTTCACGGGTAAGTTTCACGGGTAAGTTTCACGGGTATGTTTCACGGGTGACGTTTCACGGGTCTAGGTTTTACTGGTAAGTTTCACGGGTCAAGGTTTTACGGGTAAGTTTCACGGGTCTAGGTTTCACTGGTAAGTTTCACGGGTCAAGGTTTCACGGGTAAGTTTCACGGGTAAGTTTCACGGGTTTGTTTCACGGGTGACGTTTCACGGGTCTAGGTTTCACTGGAAAGTTTCACGGGTCAAGGTTTCACTGGTAAGTTTCACGGGTCAAGGTTTCACGGGTAAGTTTCACGGGTAAGTTTCACGGGTGACGTTTCACGGGTCTAGGTTTCACTGGTAAGTTTCACGGGTCAAGGTTTCACGGGTAAGTTTCACGGGTAAGTTTCACGGGTATGTTTCAAGGGTGACGTTTCACGGGTCTAGGTTTCACTGGTAAGTTTCACGGTTCAAGGTTTCACGGGTAAGTTTCACGGGTAAGTTTCACGGGTATGTTTCACGGGTGACGTTTCACGGGTCTAGGTTTCACTGGTAAGTTTCACGGGTCAAGGTTTTACGGGTAAGTTTCACGGGTCTAGGTTTCACTGGTAAGTTTCACGGGTCAAGGTTTCACGGGTAAGTTTCACGGGTAAGTTTCACGGGTTTGTTTCACGGGTGACGTTTCACGGGTCTAGGTTTCACTGGAAAGTTTCACGGGTCAAGGTTTAACGGGTAAGTTTCACGGGTAAGTTTCACGGGTATGTTTCACGGGTGACGTTTCACGGGTCTAGGTTTCACTGGTAAGTTTCACGGGTCAAGGTTTCACGGGTAAGTTTTACGGGTAAGTTTCACGGGTGACGTTTCACGGGTGACGTTTCACGGGTCTAGGTTTCACTGGTAAGTTTCACGGGTCAAGGTTTCAAGGGTAAGTTTCACGGGTAAGTTTCACGGGTATGTTTCACGGGTGACGTTTCACGGGTCTAGGTTTCACTGGAAAGTTTCACGGGTCAAGGTTTCACGGGTAAGTTTCAAGGGTAAGTTTCACGGGTATGTTTTACAGGTGACGTTTCACGGGTCTAGGTTTCACTGGTAAGTTTCACGGGTCAAGGTTTCACGGGTAAGTTTCACGGGTAAGTTTTACGGGTAAGTTTCACGGGTAAGTTTCATGGGTGACGTTTCACGGGTCTAGGTTTCACTGGTAAGTTTCACGGGTCAAGGTTTCACGGGTAAGTTTCACGGGTAAGTTTCACGGGTGACGTTTCACGGGTCTAGGTTTCACTGGTAAGTTTCACGGGTCAAGGTTTCACGGGTAAGTTTCACGGGTATGTTTCACGGGTGACGTTTCACGGGTCTAGGTTTCACTGGAAAGTTTCACGGGTCAAGGTTTCACGGGTAAGTTTCAAGGGTAAGTTTCACGGGTAAGTTTTACGGGTATGTTTTACAGGTGACATTTCACGGGTCTAGGTTTCACTGGTAAGTTTCACGGGTCAAGGTTTCACGGGTAAGTTTCACGGGTAAGTTTCACGGGTATGTTTCATGGGTGATGTTTCACGGGTCTAGGTTTCACTGGTAAGTTTCGCGTGTCAAGGTTTCACGGGTAAGTTTCACGGGTAAGTTTCACGGGTATGTTTCACGGGTGACGTTTTACGGGTCTAGGTTTCACTGGTAAGTTTCACGGGTCAAGGTTTCACGGGTAAGTTTCACGGGTAAGTTTCACGGGTAAGTTTCACGGGTATGTTTCACGGGTGACGTTTCACGGGTCTAGGTTTCACTGGTAAGTTTCACGGGTCAAGGTTTCACGGGTAAGTTTCACGGGTAAGTTTCACGGGTATGTTTCACGGGTGACGTTTCACGGGTCTAGGTTTCACTGGTAAGTTTCACGGGTCAAGGTTTCACGGGTAAGTTTCACGGGTAAGTTTCACGGGTATGTTTCACGGGTGACGTTTCACGGGTCTAGGTTTCACTGGTAAGTTTCACGGGTCAAGGTTTTACGGGTAAATTTCACGGGTAAGTTTCACGGGTATGTTTCACGGGTGACGTTTCACGGGTCTAGGTTTCACTGGTAAGTTTCACGAGTCAAGGTTTCACGGGTAAGTTTCACGGGTAAGTTTTACGGGTAAGTTTCACTGGTGACGTTTCACGGGTCTAGGTTTCACTGGTAAGTTTCACGAGTCAAGGTTTCACGGGTAAGTTTCACGGGTAAGTTTTACGGGTAAGTTTCACGGGTGACGTTTTACGGGAGACGTTTCACGGGTCTAGGTTTCACTGGTAAGTTTCACGGGTCAAGGTTTCACGGGTAAGTTTCACGGGTAAGTTTCACGGGTATGTTTCACGGGTGACGTTTCACGGGTCTAGGTTTCACTGGTAAGTTTCACGGGTCAAGGTTTCACGGGTAAGTTTCACGGGTAAGTTTCACGGGTAAGTTTCACGGGTAAGTTTCACGGGTATGTTTCACGGGTGACGTTTCACGGGTCTAGGTTTCACTGGTAAGTTTAACGGGTCAAGGTTTCACGGGTAAGTTTTACGGGTAAGTTTCACGGGTATGTTTTACGGGTATGTTTCACGGGTGACGTTTCACGGGTCTAGGTTTCACTGGTAAGTTTCACGGGTCAAGGTTTCACGGGTAAGTTTCACGGGTAAGTTTCACGGGTATGTTTCACGGGTGACGTTTCACGGGTCTAGGTTTCACTGGTAAGTTTCACGGGTCAAGGTTTCACGGGTCAAGGTTTCACGGGTAAGTTTCACGCGTAAGTTTTACGGGTATGTTTCACGGGTGACGTTTCACGGGTCTAGGTTTCACTGGTAAGTTTCACGGGTCAAGGTTTCACGGGTAAGTTTCACGGGTAAGTTTCACGGGTATGTTTCACGGGTGACGTTTCACGGGTCTAGGTTTCACTGGTAAGTTTCACGGGTCAAGGTTTTACGGGTAAGTTTCACGGGTAAGTTTCACGGGTAAGTTTCACGGGTATGTTTCACGGGTGACGTTTCACGGGTCTAGGTTTCACTGGTAAGTTTCACGAGTCAAGGATTCACGGGTAAGTTTCACGGGTAAGTTTTACGGGTATGTTTCACGGGTGACGTTTCACGGGTCTAGGTTTCACTGGTAAGTTTCACGGGTCAAGGTTTCACGGGTAAGTTTCACGGGTATGTTTCACATGTGACGTTTCACGGGTCTAGGTTTCACTGGAAAGTTTCACGGGTCAAGGTTTCACGGGTAAGTTTCACGGGTAAGTTTTACGGGTATGTTTTACAGGTGACGTTTCACGGGTCTAGGTTTCACTGGTAAGTTTCACGGGTCAAGGTTTCACGGGTAAGTTTCACGGGTCTAGGTTTCAGTGGTAAGTTTCACGGGTCAAGGTTTCACGGGTAAGTTTCACGGGTAAGTTTCACGGGTAAGTTTCACGGGTAAGTTTCACGGGTATGTTTCACGGGTGACGTTTCACGGGTCTAGGTTTCACTGGTAAGTTTCACGGGTCAAGGTTTCACGGGTAAGTTTCACGGGTAAGTTTCACGGGTATGTTTCACGGGTATGTTTCACGGGTGACGTTTCACGGGTCTAGGTTTCACTGGTAAGTTTCACGGGTCAAGGTTTCACGGGTAAGTTTCACGGGTAAGTTTCACGGGTATGTTTCACGGGTGACGTTTCACGGGTCTAGGTTTCACTGGTAAGTTTCACGGGTCAAGGTTTCACGGGTAAGTTTCACGGGTAAGTTTCACGGGTATGTTTCACGGGTGACGTTTCACGGGTCTAGGTTTCACTGGTAAGTTTCACGGGTCAAGGTTTCACGGGTAAGTTTCACGGGTAAGTTTCACGGGTGACGTTTCACGGGTCTAGGTTTCACTGGTAAGTTTCACGGGTCAAGGTTTCAAGGGTAAGTTTTACGGGTAAGTTTCACGGGTATGTTTCACGGGTGACGTTTCACGGGTCTAGGTTTCACTGGAAAGTTTCACGGGTCAAGGTTTCACGGGTAAGTTTCACGGGTAAGTTTTACGTGTATGTTTTACAGGTGACGTTTCACGGGTCTAGGTTTCACTGGTAAGTTTCACGGGTCAAGGTTTCACGGGTAAGTTTCACGGGTAAGTTTCACGGGTATGTTTCGCGGGTGACGTTTCACGGGTCTAGGTTTCACTGGTAAGTTTCACGGGTCAAGGTTTCACGGGTAAGTTTCACGGGTAAGTTTCACGGGTGACGTTTCACGGGTCTATTTTTCACTGGTAAGTTTCACGGGTCAAGGTTTCACGGGTAAGTTTCACGTGTAAGTTTCACGGGTAAGTTTCACGGGTGACGTTTCACGGGTCTAGGTTTCACTGGTAAGTTTCACGGGTCAAGGTTTCACGGGTAAGTTTCACGGGTAAGTTTCACGGGTGACGTTTCACGGGTCTAGGTTTCACTGGTAAGTTTCACGGGTCAAGGTTTCACGGGTAAGTTTCACGGGTAAGTTTCACGGGTAAGTTTCACGGGTGACGTTTCACGGGTCTAGGTTTGACTGGTAAGTTTCACGGGTCAAGGTTTCACGGGTAAGTTTCACGGGTAAGTTTCACGGGTGACGTTTCACGGGTCTAGGTTTCACTGGTAAGTTTCACGGGTCAAGGTTTCACGGGTAAGTTTCACGGGTAAGTTTCACGGGTATGTTTCAAGGGTGACGTTTCACGGGTCTAGGTTTCACTGGTAAGTTTCACGGGTCAAGGTTTCACGGGTAAGTTTCACGGGTAATTTTCACGGGTATGTTTCACGGGTGACGTTTCACGGGTCTTGGTTTAACTGGTAAGTTTCACGGGTCAAGGTTTCACGGGTAAGTTTCACGGGTAAGTTTCACGGGTATGTTTCACGGGTGACGTTTCACGGGTCTAGGTTTCACTGGTAAGTTTCACGGGTAAGTTTCACGGGTAAGTTTCACGGGTAAGTTTCACGGGTATGTTTCACGGGTGACGTTTCACGGGTCTAGGTTTCACTGGTAAGTTTCACGGGTCAAGGTTTTACGGGTAAGTTTCACGGGTCTAGGTTTCACTGGTAAGTTTCACGGGTCAAGGTTTCACGGGTAAGTTTCACGGGTAAGTTTCACGGGTTTGTTTCACGGGTGACGTTTCACGGGTCTAGGTTTCACTGGAAAGTTTCACGGGTCAAGGTTTCACTGGTAAGTTTCACGGGTCAAGGTTTCACGGGTAAGTTTCACGGGTAAGTTTCACGGGTGACGTTTCACGGGTCTAGGTTTCACTGGTAAGTTTCACGGGTCAAGGTTTCACGGGTAAGTTTCACGGGTAAGTTTCACGGGTATGTTTCAAGGGTGACGTTTCACGGGTCTAGGTTTCACTGGTAAGATTCACTGGTCAAGGTTTCACGGGTAAGTTTCACGGGTAAGTTTCACGAGTATGTTTCACGGGTGACGTTTCACGGGTCTAGGTTTCACTGGTAAGTTTCACGGGTCAAGGTTTTACGGGTAAGATTCACGGGTCTAGGTTTCACTGGTAAGTTTCACGGGTCAAGGTTTCACGGGTAAGTTTCACGGGTAAGTTTCACGGGTAAGTTTCACGGGTTTGTTTCACGGGTGACGTTTCACGGGTCTAGGTTTCACTGGAAAGTTTCACGGGTCAAGGTTTCACGGGTAAGTTTCACGGGTAAGTTTCACGGGTATGTTTCACGGGTGACGTTTCACGGGTCTAGGTTTCACTGGTAAGTTTCACGGGTCAAGGTTTCACGGGTAAGTTTTACGGGTAAGTTTCACGGGTGACGTTTCACGGGTGACGTTTCACGGGTCTAGGTTTCACTGGTAAGTTTCACGGGTCAAGGTTTCAAGGGTAAGTTTCACGGGTAAGTTTCACGGGTATGTTTCACGTGTGACGTTTCACGGGTCTAGGTTTCACTGGAAAGTTTCACGGGTCAAGGTTTCACGGGTAAGTTTCAAGGGTAAGTTTCACGGGTAAGTTTTACGGGTATGTTTTACAGGTGACGTTTCACGGGTCTAGGTTTCACTGGTAAGTTTCACGGGTCAAGGTTTCACGGGTAAGTTTCACGGGTAAGTTTTACGGGTAAGTTTCACGGGTAAGTTTCATGGGTGACGTTTCACGGGTCTAGGTTTCACTGGTAAGTTTCACGGGTCAAGGTTTCACGGGTAAGTTTCACGGGTAAGTTTCACGGGTGACGTTTCACGGGTCTAGGTTTCACTGGTAAGTTTCACGGGTCAAGGTTTCACGGGTAAGTTTCACGGGTATGTTTCACGGGTGACGTTTCACGGGTCTAGGTTTCACTGGAAAGTTTCACGGGTCAAGGTTTCACGGGTAAGTTTCAAGGGTAAGTTTCACGGGTAAGTTTTACGGGTATGTTTTACAGGTGACATTTCACGGGTCTAGGTTTCACTGGTAAGTTTCACGGGTCAAGGTTTCACGGGTAAGTTTCACGGGTAAGTTTCACGGGTAAGTTTCACGGGTATGTTTCATGGGTGATGTTTCACGGGTCTAGGTTTCACTGGTAAGTTTCGCGGGTCAAGGTTTCACGGGTAAGTTTCACGGGTATGTTTCACGGGTGACGTTTCACGGGTCTAGGTTTCACTGGTAAGTTTCACGGGTCAAGGTTTCACGGGTAAGTTTCACGGGTGACGTTTCACGGGTCTAGGTTTCACTGGTAAGTTTCACGGGTCAAGGTTTCAAGGGTAAGTTTTACGGGTAAGTTTCACGGGTATGTTTCACGGGTGACGTTTCACGGGTCTAGGTTTCACTGGAAAGTTTCACGGGTCAAGGTTTCACGGGTAAGTTTCACGGGTAAGTTTTACGGGTATGTTTTACAGGTGACGTTTCACGGGTCTAGGTTTCACTGGTAAGTTTCACGGGTCAAGGTTTCACGGGTAAGTTTCACGGGTAAGTTTGACGGGTATGTTTCGCGGGTGACGTTTCACGGGTCTAGGTTTCACTGGTAAGTTTCACGGGTCAAGGTTTCACGGGTAAGTTTCACGGGTAAGTTTCACGGGTGACGTTTCACGGGTCTATTTTTCACTGGTAAGTTTCACGGGTCAAGGTTTCACGGGTAAGTTTCACGTGTAAGTTTCACGGGTAAGTTTCACGGGTGACGTTTCACGGGTCTAGGTTTCACTGGTAAGTTTCACGGGTCAAGGTTTCACGGGTAAGTTTCACGGGTAAGTTTCACGGGTGACGTTTCACGGGTCTAGGTTTCACTGGTAAGTTTCACGGGTCAAGGTTTCACGGGTAAGTTTCACGGGTAAGTTTCACGGGTAAGTTTCACGGGTGACGTTTCACGGGTCTAGGTTTCACTGGTAAGTTTCACGGGTCAAGGTTTCACGGGTAAGTTTCACGGGTAAGTTTCACGGGTGACGTTTCACGGGTCTAGGTTTCACTGGTAAGTTTCACGGGTCAAGGTTTCACGGGTAAGTTTCACGGGTAAGTTTCACGGGTATGTTTCAAGGGTGACGTTTCACGGGTCTAGGTTTCACTGGTAAGTTTCACGGGTCAAGGTTTCACGGGTAAGTTTCACGGGTAAGTTTCACGGGTATGTTTCACGGGTGACGTTTCACGGGTCTTGGTTTAACTGGTAAGTTTCACGGGTCAAGGTTTCACGGGTAAGTTTCACGGGTAAGTTTCACGGGTATGTTTCACGGGTGACGTTTCACGGGTCTAGGTTTCACTGGTAAGTTTCACGGGTCAAGGTTTCACGGGTAAGTTTCACGGGTAAGTTTCACGGGTAAGTTTCACGGGTATGTTTCACGGGTGACGTTTCACGGGTCTAGGTTTCACTGGTAAGTTTCACGGGTCAAGGTTTTACGGGTAAGTTTCACGGGTCTAGGTTTCACTGGTAAGTTTCACGGGTCAAGGTTTCACGGGTAAGTTTCACGGGTAAGTTTCACGGGTTTGTTTCACGGGTGACGTTTCACGGGTCTAGGTTTCACTGGAAAGTTTCACGGGTCAAGGTTTCACTGGTAAGTTTCACGGGTCAAGGTTTCACGGGTGAGTTTCACGGGTAAGTTTCACGGGTGACGTTTCACGGGTCTAGGTTTCACTGGTAAGTTTCACGGGTCAAGGTTTCACGGGTAAGTTTCACGGGTAAGTTTCACGGGTATGTTTCAAGGGTGACGTTTCACGGGTCTAGGTTTCACTGGTAAGTTTCACGGGTCATGGTTTCACGGGTAAGTTTCACGGGTAAGTTTCACGAGTATGTTTCACGGGTGACGTTTCACGGGTCTAGGTTTCACTGGTAAGTTTCACGGGTCAAGGTTTTACGGGTAAGTTTCACGGGTCTAGGTTTCACTGGTAAGTTTCACGGGTCAAGGTTTCACGGGTAAGTTTCACGGGTAAGTTTCACGGGTTTGTTTCACGGGTGACGTTTCACGGGTCTAGGTTTCACTGGAAAGTTTCACGGGTCAAGGTTTCACGGGTAAGTTTCACGGGTAAGTTTCACGGGTATGTTTCACGGGTGACGTTTCACGGGTCTAGGTTTCACTGGTAAGTTTCACGGGTCAAGGTTTCACGGGTAAGTTTTACGGGTAAGTTTCACGGGTGACGTTTCACGGGTGACGTTTCACGGGTCTAGGTTTCACTGGTAAGTTTCACGGGTCAAGGTTTCAAGGGTAAGTTTCACGGGTAAGTTTCACGGGTATGTTTCACGGGTGACGTTTCACGGGTCTAGGTTTCACTGGAAAGTTTCACGGGTCAAGGTTTCACGGGTAAGTTTCAAGGGTAAGTTTCACGGGTAAGTTTTACGGGTATGTTTTACAGGTGACGTTTCACGGGTCTAGGTTTCACTGGTAAGTTTCACGGGTCAAGGTTTCACGGGTAAGTTTCACGGGTAAGTTTTACGGGTAAGTTTCACGGGTAAGTTTCATGGGTGACGTTTCACGGGTCTAGGTTTCACTGGTAAGTTTCACGGGTCAAGGTTTCACGGGTAAGTTTCACGGGTAAGTTTCACGGGTGACGTTTCACGGGTCTAGGTTTCACTGGTAAGTTTCACGAGTCAAGGTTTCACGGGTAAGTTTCACGGGTATGTTTCACGGGTGACGTTTCACGGGTCTAGGTTTCACTGGAAAGTTTCACGGGTCAAGGTTTCACGGGTAAGTTTCAAGGGTAAGTTTCACGGGTAAGTTTTACGGGTATGTTTTACAGGTGACATTTCACGGGTCTAGGTTTCACTGGTAAGTTTCACGGGTCAAGGTTTCACGGGTAAGTTTCACGGGTAAGTTTCACGGGTAAGTTTCACGGGTATGTTTCATGGGTGATGTTTCACGGGTCTAGGTTTCACTGGTAAGTTTCGCGGGTCAAGGTTTCACGGGTAAGTTTCACGGGTAAGTTTCACGGGTATGTTTCACGGGTGACGTTTTACGGGTCTAGGTTTCACTGGTAAGTTTCACGGGTCAAGGTTTCACGGGTAAGTTTCACGGGTAAGTTTCACGGGTAAGTTTCACGGGTATGTTTCACGGGTGACGTTTCACAGGTCTAGGTTTCACTGGTAAGTTTCACGGGTCAAGGTTTCACGGGTAAGTTTCACGGGTAAGTTTCACGGGTATGTTTCACGGGTGACGTTTCACGGGTCTAGGTTTCACTGGTAAGTTTCACGGGTCAAGGTTTCACGGGTAAGTTTCACGGGTAAGTTTCACGGGTATGTTTCACGGGTGACGTTTCACGGGTCTAGGTTTCACTGGTAAGTTTCACGGGTAAGTTTCACGGGTAAGTTTCACGGGTATGTTTCACGGGTAAGTTTCACGGGTAAGTTTCACGGGTAAGTTTCACGGGTATGTTTCACGGGTGACGTTTCACGGGTCTAGGTTTCACTGGTAAGTTTAACGGGTCAAGGTTTCACGGGTAAGTTTTACGGGTAAGTTTCACGGGTATGTTTTACGGGTATGTTTCACGGGTGACGTTTCACGGGTCTAGGTTTCACTGGTAAGTTTCACGGGTCAAGGTTTCACGGGTAAGTTTCACGGGTAAGTTTCACGGGTATGTTTCACGGGTGACGTTTCACGGGTCTAGGTTTCACTGGTAAGTTTCACGGGTCAAGGTTTCACGGGTCAAGGTTTCACGGGTAAGTTTCACGGGTAAGTTTTACGGGTATGTTTCACGGGTGACGTTTTACGGGTCTAGGTTTCACTGGTAAGTTTCACGGGTCAAGGTTTCACGGGTAAGTTTCACGGGTAAGTTTCACGGGTATGTTTCACGGGTGACGTTTCACGGGTCTAGGTTTCACTGGTAAGTTTCACGGGTCAAGGTTTTACGGGTAAGTTTCACGGGTAAGTTTCACGGGTATGTTTCACGGGTGACGTTTCACGGGTCTAGGTTTCACTGGTAAGTTTCACGAGTCAAGGATTCACGGGTAAGTTTCACGGGTAAGTTTTACGGGTAAGTTTCACGGGTGACGTTTCACGGGTCTAGGTTTCACTGGTAAGTTTCACGGGTCAAGGTTTCACGGGTAAGTTTCACGGGTATGTTTCACGGGTGACGTTTCACGGGTCTAGGTTTCACTGGAAAGTTTCACGGGTCAAGGTTTCACGGGTAAGTTTCACGGGTAAGTTTTACGGGTATGTTTTACAGGTGACGTTTCACGGGTCTAGGTTTCACTGGTAAGTTTCATGGGTCAAGGTTTCACGGGTAAGTTTCACGGGTCTAGGTTTCAGTGGTAAGTTTCACGGGTCAAGGTTTCACGGGTAAGTTTCATGGGTAAGTTTCACGGATAAGTTTCACGGGTATGTTTCACGGGTGACGTTTCACGGGTCTAGGTTTCACTGGTAAGTTTCACGGGTCAAGGTTTCACGGGTAAGTTTCACGGGTATGTTTCACGGGTATGTTTCACGGGTGACGTTTCACGGGTCTAGGTTTCACTGGTAAGTTTCACGGGTCAAGGTTTCACGGGTAAGTTTCACGGGTAAGTTTCACGGGTATGTTTCACGGGTGACGTTTCACGGGTCTAGGTTTCACTGGTAAGTTTTACGGGTCAAGGTTTCACGGGTAAGTTTCACGGGTATGTTTCACGGGTATGTTTCACGGGTGACGTTTCACGGGTCTAGGTTTCACTGGTAAGTTTCACGGGTCTAGGTTTCACTGGTAAGTTTTACGGGTCAAGGTTTCACGGGTAAGTTTCACGGGTATGTTTCACGGGTATGTTTCACGGGTGACGTTTCACGGGTCTAGGTTTCACTGGTAAGTTTCACGGGTCAAGGTTTCACGGGTAAGTTTCACGGGTAAGTTTCACGGGTATGTTTCACGGGTGACGTTTCACGGGTCTAGGTTTCACTGGTAAGTTTCACGGGTCAAGGTTTCACGGGTAAGTTTCACGGGTAAGTTTCACGGGTATGTTTCACGGGTATGTTTCACGGGTGACGTTTCACGGGTCTAGGTTTCACTGGTAAGTTTCACGGGTCAAGGTTTCACGGGTAAGTTTCACGGGTAAGTTTCACGGGTATGTTTCACGGGTGACGTTTCACGGGTCTAGGTTTCACTGGTAAGTTTCACGGGTCAAGGTTTCACGGGTAAGTTTCACGGGTAAGTTTCACGGGTATGTTTCACGGGTGACGTTTCACGGGTCTAGGTTTCACTGGTAAGTTTCACGGGTCAAGGTTTCACGGGTAAGTTTCACGGGTAAGTTTCACGGGTGACGTTTCACGGGTCTAGGTTTCACTGGTAAGTTTCACGGGTCAAGGTTTCAAGGGTAAGTTTTACGGGTAAGTTTCACGGGTATGTTTCACGGGTGACGTTTCACGGGTCTAGGTTTCACTGGAAAGTTTCACGGGTCAAGGTTTCACGGGTAAGTTTCACGGGTAAGTTTTACGGGTATGTTTTACAGGTGACGTTTCACGGGTCTAGGTTTCACTGGTAAGTTTCACGGGTCAAGGTTTCACGGGTAAGTTTCACGGGTAAGTTTCACGGGTAAGTTTCACGGGTATGTTTCGCGGGTGACGTTTCACGGGTCTAGGTTTCACTGGTAAGTTTCACGGGTCAAGGTTTCACGGGTAAGTTTCACGGGTAAGTTTCACGGGTGACGTTTCACGGGTCTATTTTTCACTGGTAAGTTTCACGGGTCAAGGTTTCACGGGTAAGTTTCACGTGTAAGTTTCACGGGTAAGTTTCACGGGTGACGTTTCACGGGTCTAGGTTTCACTGGTAAGTTTCACGGGTCAAGGTTTCACGGGTAAGTTTCACGGGTAAGTTTCACGGGTGACGTTTCACGGGTCTAGGTTTCACTGGTAAGTTTCACGGGTCAAGGTTTCACGGGTAAGTTTCACGGGTAAGTTTCACGGGTAAGTTTCACGGGTAAGTTTCACGGGTGACGTTTCACGGGTCTAGGTTTCACTGGTAAGTTTCACGGGTCAAGGTTTCACGGGTAAGTTTCACGGGTAAGTTTCACGGGTGACGTTTCACGGGTCTAGGTTTCACTGGTAAGTTTCACGGGTCAAGGTTTCACGGGTAAGTTTCACGGGTAAGTTTCACGGGTATGTTTCAAGGGTGACGTTTCACGGGTCTAGGTTTCACTGGTAAGTTTCACGGGTCAAGGTTTCACGGGTAAGTTTCACGGGTAAGTTTCACGGGTATGTTTCACGGGTGACGTTTCACGGGTCTTGGTTTAACTGGTAAGTTTCACGGGTCAAGGTTTCACGGGTAAGTTTCACGGGTAAGTTTCACGGGTATGTTTCACGGGTGACGTTTCACGGGTCTAGGTTTCACTGGTAAGTTTCACGGGTCAAGGATTCACGGGTAAGTTTCACGGGTATGTTTCACGGGTGACGTTTCACGGGTCTAGGTTTCACTGGTAAGTTTCACGGGTCAAGGTTTTACGGGTAAGTTTCACGGGTCTAGGTTTCACTGGTAAGTTTCACGGGTCAAGGTTTCACGGGTAAGTTTCACGGGTAAGTTTCACGGGTTTGTTTCACGGGTGACGTTTCACGGGTCTAGGTTTCACTGGAAAGTTTCACGGGTCAAGGTTTCACTGGTAAGTTTCACGGGTCAAGGTTTCACGGGTAAGTTTCACGGGTAAGTTTCACGGGTGACGTTTCACGGGTCTAGGTTTCACTGGTAAGTTTCACGGGTCAAGGTTTCACGGGTAAGTTTCACGGGTAAGTTTCACGGGTATGTTTCAAGGGTGACGTTTCACGGGTCTAGGTTTCACTGGTAAGATTCACGGGTCAAGGTTTCACGGGTAAGTTTCACGGGTAAGTTTCACGGGTATGTTTCACGGGTGACGTTTCACGGGTCTAGGTTTCACTGGTAAGTTTCACGGGTCAAGGTTTTACGGGTAAGTTTCACGGGTCTAGGTTTCACTGGTAAGTTTCACGGGTCAAGGTTTCACGGGTAAGTTTCACGGGTAAGTTTCACGGGTTTGTTTCACGGGTGACGTTTCACGGGTCTAGGTTTCACTGGAAAGTTTCACGGGTCAAGGTTTCACGGGTAAGTTTCACGGGTAAGTTTCACGGGTATGTTTCACGGGTGACGTTTCACGGGTCTAGGTTTCACTGGTAAGTTTCACGGGTCAAGGTTTCACGGGTAAGTTTTACGGGTAAGTTTCACGGGTGACGTTTCACGGGTGACGTTTCACGGGTCTAGGTTTCACTGGTAAGTTTCACGGGTCAAGGTTTCACGGGTAAGTTTCACGGGTAAGTTTCACGGGTGACGTTTCACGGGACTAGGTTTCACTGGTAAGTTTCACGGGTCAAGGTTTCACGGGTAAGTTTCACGGGTATGTTTCACGGGTGACGTTTCACGGGTCTAGGTTTCACTGGAAAGTTTCACGGGTCAAGGTTTCACGGGTAAGTTTCAAGGGTAAGTTTCACGGGTAAGTTTTACGGGTATGTTTTACACGTGACATTTCACGGGTCTAGGTTTCACTGGTAAGTTTCACGGGTCAAGGTTTCACGGGTAAGTTTCACGGGTAAGTTTCACGGGTAAGTTTCACGGGTATGTTTCATGGGTGATGTTTTACGGGTCTAGGTTTCACTGGTAAGTTTCGCGGGTCAAGGTTTCACGGGTAAGTTTCACGGGTAAGTTTCACGGGTATGTTTCACGGGTGACGTTTTACGGGTCTAGGTTTCACTGGTAAGTTTCACGGGTCAAGGTTTCACGGGTAAGTTTCACGGGTAAGTTTCACGGGTAAGTTTCACGGGTATGTTTCACGGGTGACGTTTCACGGGTCTAGGTTTCACTGGTAAGTTTCACGGGTCAAGGTTTCACGGGTAAGTTTCACGGGTAAGTTTCACGGGTATGTTTCACGGGTGACGTTTCACGGGTCTAGGTTTCACTGGTAAGTTTCACGGGTCAAGGTTTCACGGGTAAGTTTCACGGGTAAGTTTCACGGGTATGTTTCACGGGTGACGTTTCACGGGTCTAGGTTTCACTGGTAAGTTTCACGGGTCAAGGTTTTACGGGTAAATTTCACGGGTAAGTTTCACGGGTATGTTTCACGGGTGACGTTTCACGGGTCTAGGTTTCACTGGTAAGTTTCACGAGTCAAGGTTTCACGGGTAAGTTTCACGGGTAAGTTTTACGGGTAAGTTTCACGGGTGACGTTTCACGGGTCTAGGTTTCACTGGTAAGTTTCACGAGTCAAGGTTTCACGGGTAAGTTTCACGGGTAAGTTTTACGGGTAAGTTTCACGGGTGACGTTTTACGGGAGACGTTTCACGGGTCTAGGTTTCACTGGTAAGTTTCACGGGTCAAGGTTTCACGGGTAAGTTTCACGGGTAAGTTTCACGGGTATGTTTCACGGGTGACGTTTCACGGGTCTAGGTTTCACTGGTAAGTTTCACGGGTCAAGGTTTCACGGGTAAGTTTCACGGGTAAGTTTCACGGGTAAGTTTCACGGGTAAGTTTCACGGGTATGTTTCACGGGTGACGTTTCACGGGTCTAGGTTTCACTGGTAAGTTTAACGGGTCAAGGTTTCACGGGTAAGTTTTACGGGTAAGTTTCACGGGTATGTTTTACGGGTATGTTTCACGGGTGACGTTTCACGGGTCTAGGTTTCACTGGTAAGTTTCATGGGTCAAGGTTTCACGGGTAATGTAGCAATTTTTTTGCTACCACCCGGTATATTCCTTACCGCTTCCTTAATTGTTCACGAGAGTACCAACCAGATTACGCTGCAACGAATTTGCGAGATTTCTGTCTCTTGCCTAGGGACAGTGGACACGGACGGTTGTGTGAAAAGATTTGTCTAAAGAAGCCATTTTGAGCACATGTTAACTTAAATTTTCTTTAAGTAGTTTTCTTGCAATAGTTTTTTTTATCAACATATTACTGTAAGTACTTTGTCTTTAATTTCACTAAATAATTCTTTCTTTTATTTCAATAGATTTGAGGTTATACATTTTTGCTTGTTCAAATTAATTGTGTCATTTTCTTAGAGTAATATTTTTACTGTAGTTTTTTAATAGTTTATTAATATTCTGCTTCTGTTGGTAAATTATTTTCACCGCCGCACGGCTGTTCCTATGCAGGGCCGGGCTCAAGTTTTTTTGTACGTATAACGTTTTTTTATTGATCCCGTTTCATTGTAATTTTCATTATTAGAGTAAATTAATTAAATTTAAACTTAGTTCCATGTAATTTTTTTAAGTACTAGTAAGTCTGCTTATTTCTGTCCGAGAACACTACCAACGTTTTCCAGTCCCTCGCGAGACCACCGTGTGGCTCGCTTCAAATTTGTAAGTAATCCAGTATTAGTAATTCTGTTTAAATTTGAGAATTTTACAACAAGTCATTCTCTCGGTCTTCAACAAGGATGCTGAGACACCTTGTATCATTTTATTAGAAACCATTAATATAGTAGTGCAGTGTAATTTATTATTGTATTTTTTTTTAATTCCTATTAGCATTTTTTATTCATATTTAGTAATATATTTTCAAATTCGGTATTTTTAGAGTTAATTTAAAATTGTTCTTTGCGTCACTCCTTAAATCATTGGATGAATGTCTGAGAGTATGCAGCGGCAGTTTTGATTTATAGGTGTGATTTTATGTATATTGGCGGATTGCGTAAGCCCTAAGGGCTTTTTGTTAAATCAAAGCCGTGCGATGGTTGTTACCAAATTGTCTTTTACAATTTTTGGTTTGTGATTTAGTAAACTACTGTTTTTTTTTGGGTATTGTTAGTAGTTACTAAATTAATATCGTACGTATTTGATTTGCAATTTTACGTCGACATTTTTTTCTTATTATACTTGAGTAACCTGTAACTTTCTCAGCTGCCATTCATCTACTTTTCTATTTTTTCTATTTCTTCCTTCCTGCTTGCGTAACGTCATTTGTATAATTACTTTTTTGATTGATTTAATCTCCGTTTAAAATAATTTTTGGCGCTTTACTTTAACGACTATTTTTTTTACAGCTGTTGTACTTACATTGATCTGTTGGAATTTAGCTTCACATTTTTGTATTTTTTTATTGCCGCTTACTTCTTTCAGTGTGATACCCGCTACTAGGGAACTATAGTTCAACTAGTGTGGACAATTGTTAGAGTGAACCACCACACCGTCTGGAGGGCCTTGGCGTCATCTATCTACCACGTTACCTCTGCATCCATCTACGCCGGACCAAGCTACGCGAGCCGTATGGTTTCTGCAATCTTCACGACTTCCGCTTTCCCATCCGTAGGACTGGTTTACAATTCAAAAAGCTGTCGTGCCGTATTGTCCGAGCCTCTGCTAGCTAAAGTGGTCAACCAGGGTAGACACTACTACTGCTCCACCTGGATCCTCGACGTGTTCTAGCGTTCTCGGTTCACTCAACAAGCGTCCTCCTAGTTGATAGAAGATCTTAGCTAATCAAGGTAGCGCTGGGCCTGAAGAAGTAGCCACTTTACATTTAACTTGTTTTTGCAATCCAGCGGATTTAATGTAAGTATATTTTTTTTCTAGTATAAGTCGTTTCTGTCAAAACTGTATTTTTTTTTTTTTTTGTAAAGCTCATATCTACATTATTTTATATTTGTATTCCAGATTCAAATTGTTTTTTTTTATCATCGATTTTTTTTGCATTTCAATAAACCTGAGTATTGCTGTTTCAATCTTTACTTTGTTTTCTCACATGCTTATTGGTTGCATGCCTTATTTTATTTTAAACCAATTGGCGCCCATTTCTTCCTCAAATCCCAATTTAGGAATCAACCCGAACCCGATACACTTTCCACAAGTGTATTTTAGTTTTTCAATTCCAGGGCCTGAGCTAGGTAAGGACTTGAATGAAATAAAATATTTAAACACTGTCACCCAACGTGTGGGGCCTGATTCCTAAATTGGATTTGATACTCTACTTTCTCTTTTCTTTTACTATTCATTATCATTCATATATTATATTACTTGTTATTAATATTTTTTTTGTATTTTGAGGAAACATGAAACCGGAAATTGTCGACCACTTGTACCCGGACGAAGTTCAGTATGAATTACAAGTTAGAGGTGTGAATGAGGAAAATACCATTGGCGATATGATGAGGACGTTAAGAGGAATATGGATGTTGGAAAATGAAGGAAGTCCGCTTCAATTTGTCTTAAATTCACCAGCTTTGGATTCTCAGGAATGCTATCAGAAAGTAAAGGAGTTGCAAGGTAAATTAACTGCACCAGATTTAAACCAATTAATGATTTCTAATATTCATAACCGAATAACCTTTATAATAGAATAAATAGATTACAGTCAGTTTACTCTACACCCCAGCTTTTAGTTGAAATATCAAAATTAAAATTACAATTAGAATCACATAAACAATCTCACCAGGATCCAAATTTAATATCCTTTTGTGAAAATTTACCTGCCACCAATCCTTTTCGTTCGTTTACTACTTTGCCATCTTATCGTTCTTCTGATAGCAGTGCATCATCAGTATCTTTTAATTTTGAATTAAACGACAAGAGTCATGAACAATCATTGTTCGCTCCTCCACCTGAAAAACCAGTTTTGTCATTTCAATCATCTACTGCACATACTCCTATCTCTGTACGAAAATGGAATATACTTTTTGATGGTTCTGGTAGTGTTAATGCGTTCTTAGAAAGGTTACATGAAATTGCTTTTTCTAATGGCGTCCTTAAGTCTCAATTGTTACAACATGCTAGTGAATTCTTTACTGGACCTGCCTTAATTTGGTTCCGTTCTATCCGTACTAATCTTACTACTTGGGAAGACTTAATTGTTCAGCTTAAAAATGCATTTTTACCTTCGGATTACGAATATGAACTGTGGGAGGAAATTAAGAACCGTACTCAAGGAACTGATGAGAAAGTTGAGATGTATGTGGCCGTTATGCGAAACCTTGTCTCGCGATTAGATCAACCACCAGACGCAAATGTCTTTCTTAATCTAGTACTGCGTAACTTACAACCGCGTTTTCAATCAGAATTATCAGTTTTACAATCCCCAAGTATTGAACAACTAATCGCTATTTGCAAAATGATATAGATTGCGTAAATTTAAAAACCCGCCTAGCAAATCGGTTGGAATGATTGAACCTGAGTTGTCCACTTATCCTCTACGCTCTAGCACTTCCGCTCAACTAAGAGTCAATGAGTTGCGTCAGCCTTCAGCGTCAAATAAAACTTGTTACAATTGTGGTGCTTCTGATCACTTGGCTCCGGGTTGTAATAAACCTTTCAAACAACATTGTTTTTCATGTGGCTACAAAAATGTCACTCGTAACACCTGTCCTAAATGTCGGCCGTCAAAAAACGAGTAAAACCGTGTGTTTTCAGTCGACGCCACGGTTGGTCTTTTAACAAGGCTGAATCTTCTGAGTGGATGCAATGGATCAATAAAATTGCTATCTTTTGTAAATCACCTGAAATTGCTCCGGTCATTCAACATCCTGCATCTGACACTCGACCCTTCGTTAACATAAAATTCGGTAATATTCCTACCATAGCACTTTTGGACTCTGGTGCTAATGTTTCTGTTATTGGTCGTGCTGGTTTACATTTGTTATCAGCATATAAACTTAAAATTCTTCCAGTTTCTAACACCGACATTATAACTGCTGATGGAGCTTTCCAAAATATTGCCGGCAGTGTATCGGTCTCTATCACCGCTTCTTCTTGCACTCGTACTTTAAAATTTTTAATTGTGCCATCTCTTCGTCATTCCATTATTCTCGGCATTGATTTTTGTACTAATTTTGGTATTAAACTAAATTTTGCGACTAATTCTTGGTCTACCACCGTACATGACGTGTCCTCTATCCACTGTCTACATAGTGCGAAAGATTTATCCGATAGTCAAAGTAGTACTTTAACTCAGGTAGTTAATTTATATTCTGAATTAAATTCAAAAACCCTAGGCTGTACACCCTTGTTGACTTACTCTATAGACACTGGCAATGCGTTGCCCATAAAACAAAGGTATCATTCTATGTCTCCAGCTATGTTAGAGATCCTCCACCAAGAACTGGATAAAATGCTGGATTTAGGTGTAGTGCGACCTTCTAAAAGTGCTTGGTCTTCTCCTGTACTTTTGGTGAAGAAGAAATCTGGCGAACCCCGTTTATGTTTTGATGGACGCAAATTAAATGCTGTCACCAAGAAAGACGCCTATCCTCTTCCGCTAGTGAATGACATTCTTGATCGGTTGCGAGATTCTAATTATTTGACGTCGATTGATCTTAAGAGCGCGTTTTGGCAAATTCCATTAGACGAACCATCTTGTGAAAAAACGGCCTTTACTGTCCCTAAACGCGGGTTATTTGAATTCACTCGAACCGCGTTTGGTTTAACCAATGCTCCACAAGCTCTACAACGCTTGATGGATTCTGTTCTCGGATCCTTATTGCATGATTCCGTCTTCGTATACCTGGACGACATCATTATCAGTACCAAAACCTTTGAGGAACACATTTCAGTACTCCAGGAAGTATTCAACTGCTTAAAATCCGCAAACCTCACTATTAATTTAGACAAGTGCGAATTTTGCAAACCTAGCCTGAACTATCTTGGTTTTGTAGTCGATCAACAGGGCCTTCGCACCGATCCTACTAAAGTTTCGGCTATTGCCAATTATCCTTTACCTCAGACTGTGACTGAAGTAAAACGTTTTATGGGACTTGCTTCTTGGTACCGTCGTTTTGTACCACAATTTTCTTCCATAGCTGCCCCTGTTAATGCTCTTACCAAGGGCAAACGTAAGAAAAATGCGCTAACTTGGACTCCCGAGGCTTTAGATTCGTTCAATCAATTAAAAAATTCACTTGTCTCTGCTCCGGTTTTAGCTAGTCCGGATTTTTCCAAACCCTTTTTTATTCAAACCGATGCTTCTAATTACGGCATTGCTGCAGTCCTTACGCAAGGTACTGGTGATGATGAACATGCCATTTCGTATATGAGCCGTACACTTAACAAAGCCGAACGCAACTATTCAGTTACAGAAAAGGAATGTCTTGCCGTATTGTTTGGTATTGAAAAATTTCGACCTTATGTCGAAGGTACTTCCTTTTCTGTGATTACTGATCATCACTCTTTATTGTGGCTAATGCGAATGCAAGACCCTACTGGTAAGCTAGCTCGTTGGGCTGTTAAGTTACAGCAGTTCAATTTTCAATTAATTCATCGTCCTGGGAAGCAAAACGTCGTTCCTGACGCCCTTTCTCGTGCTCCTCTAGAAGTTTCTGCTTTAGAATCATATCCTAATACTACGGACAAATGGTATGTGAAACTTAAACAATCTATAATTCAATCTCCCTCTGATTATCCTGGATGGCGAGTAGACAACGATGTCATTTACAAATTATTACCTCAAGCTGATTCTCCTAGTAATCTTTCTGCATGGAAAACCGTTGTACCTCGAGATCATCGCCTACCACTCTTACATGAGTATCATGACGTTCCTACTTCGGCTCATTTTGGTATTTTTAAAACCTATAAAAAATTATCAGAACTTTATTATTGGCCACATATGAAATCGTCAGTTAGACGATATGTTCTAAAGTGTAAAGTTTGTCTAGCACAAAAATCTTCCAATTTACAACCTCCAGGACATATGGGTGCTAGTAAAAACATCCAATATCCGTGGCAAGCCATCTCGATCGATTTTATGGGTCCATTACCTCGTTCTTCATCTGGTCATCAATACATCTTAATTATCTCGGATTGGTTTACCAAATTTCCGCTTATATTTCCATTGAGACAAGCCACCTCCAAATCGTTATGCACTATATTAGAGCGAGATGTTTTCATGCTGTTTGGCATTCCTCAAATTGTTATGTGTGATAATGGTTCTCAATTTATTAGTGCCGAATTTAAAAACCTTATTGATAAATATAAGATTCCAAAATTATGGTATAACGCTAAATACCACCCTCAAGTTAATTTTGTTGAACGCACTAACCGCATCGTAAAAACCGCCATTCGATCCTATCTACAGAACAATAATCATCGTACTTGGGATCAACACCTTTCTTCTATTGCCCAAGCCATTCGAACGTCTGTGCACGAAATCACTGGTTACACTCCGGCTTTTCTTAATTTCGGCCGTCATGTACCTCTTTCTGGCGCATTCTACGGCATACCTCCTGCTGAGATAAAATCCGACCATATTGCTGAATACGCCCATTCTTTAGATAAACTGCAAGATGTTTTCAAAACCGTAGAAGCTAAACTTAATAAATCACATCTACGTTCGGCTCAGCAATATAATCTTCGTCGCCGCCAGTTAGAATTCTTTGAAGGTGATCTTGTCTGGAAGAAGAACTATGTATTATCTAACGCTGCTCAACATTTTTCTGCTGCTTTAGCACCCAAGTACATTCCCTGTACTGTGCATAGAAAAATCTCCAAGTTAGTTTACCATCTCCATGACTCAAATGGTCAAGACGTTGGACGTTGGCACATTAAAGACCTTAAAGCTTCTCCTCCAGATCAAATCCCTGAAGATGATGCCCAGGAACCTTAAAAATTTTGTTGTACAAAATTTTCTTTTCGTGGGGAGGCAGTGTAGCAATTTTTTTGCTACCACCCGGTATATTCTAGGTTTCACTGGTAAGTTTCACGGGTCAAGGTTTCACGGGTAAGTTTCACGGGTAAGTTTCACGGGTATGTTTCACGGGTGACGTTTCACGGGTCTAGGTTTCACTGGTAAGTTTCACGGGTCAAGGTTTCACGGGTAAGTTTCACGGGTAAGTTTCACGGGTATGTTTCACGGGTGACGTTTCACGGGTCTAGGTTTCACTGGTAAGTTTCACGGGTCAAGGTTTCACGGGTAAGTTTCACGGGTAAGTTTCACGGGTGACGTTTCACGGGTCTAGGTTTCACTGGTAAGTTTCACGGGTCAAGGTTTCAAGGGTAAGTTTTACGGGTAAGTTTCACGGGTATGTTTCACGGGTGACGTTTCACGGGTCTAGGTTTCACTGGAAAGTTTCACGGGTCAAGGTTTCACGGGTAAGTTTCACGGGTAAGTTTTACGGGTATGTTTTACAGGTGACGTTTCACGGGTCTAGGTTTCACTGGTAAGTTTCACGGGTCAAGGTTTCACGGGTAAGTTTCACGGGTAAGTTTCACGGGTAAGTTTCACGGGTATGTTTCGCGGGTGACGTTTCACGGGTCTAGGTTTCACTGGTAAGTTTCACGGGTCAAGGTTTCACGGGTAAGTTTCACGGGTAAGTTTCACGGGTGACGTTTCACGGGTCTATTTTTCACTGGTAAGTTTCACGGGTCAAGGTTTCACGGGTAAGTTTCACGTGTAAGTTTCACGGGTAAGTTTCACGGGTGACGTTTCACGGGTCTAGGTTTCACTGGTAAGTTTCACGGGTCAAGGTTTCACGGGTAAGTTTCACGGGTAAGTTTCACGGGTGACGTTTCACGGGTCTAGGTTTCACTGGTAAGTTTCACGGGTCAAGGTTTCACGGGTAAGTTTCACGGGTAAGTTTCACGGGTAAGTTTCACGGGTAAGTTTCACGGGTGACGTTTCACGGGTCTAGGTTTCACTGGTAAGTTTCACGGGTCAAGGTTTCACGGGTAAGTTTCACGGGTAAGTTTCACGGGTGACGTTTCACGGGTCTAGGTTTCACTGGTAAGTTTCACGGGTCAAGGTTTCACGGGTAAGTTTCACGGGTAAGTTTCACGGGTATGTTTCAAGGGTGACGTTTCACGGGTCTAGGTTTCACTGGTAAGTTTCACGGGTCAAGGTTTCACGGGTAAGTTTCACGGGTAAGTTTCACGGGTATGTTTCACGGGTGACGTTTCACGGGTCTTGGTTTAACTGGTAAGTTTCACGGGTCAAGGTTTCACGGGTAAGTTTCACGGGTAAGTTTCACGGGTATGTTTCACGGGTGACGTTTCACGGGTCTAGGTTTCACTGGTAAGTTTCACGGGTCAAGGTTTCACGGGTAAGTTTCACGGGTATGTTTCACGGGTGACGTTTCACGGGTCTAGGTTTCACTGGTAAGTTTCACGGGTCAAGGTTTTACGGGTAAGTTTCACGGGTCTAGGTTTCACTGGTAAGTTTCACGGGTCAAGGTTTCACGGGTAAGTTTCACGGGTAAGTTTCACGGGTTTGTTTCACGGGTGACGTTTCACGGGTCTAGGTTTCACTGGAAAGTTTCACGGGTCAAGGTTTCACTGGTAAGTTTCCCGGGTAAGTTTAACGGGTAAGTTTCACGGGTGACGTTTCACGGGTCTAGGTTTCACTGGTAAGTTTCACGGGTCAAGGTTTCACGGGTAAGTTTCACGGGTAAGTTTCACGGGTATGTTTCAAGGGTGACGTTTCACGGGTCTAGGTTTCACTGGTAAGTTTTACGGGTCAAGGTTTCACGGGTAAGTTTCACGGGTAAGTTTCACGGGTATGTTTCACGGGTGACGTTTCACGGGTCTAGGTTTCACTGGTAAGTTTCACGGGTCAAGGTTTTACGGGTAAGTTTCACGGGTCTAGGTTTCACTGGTAAGTTTCACGGGTCAAGGTTTCACGGGTAAGTTTCACGGGTAAGTTTCACGGGTTTGTTTCACGGGTGACGTTTCACGGGTCTAGGTTTCACTGGAAAGTTTCACGGGTCAAGGTTTCACGGGTAAGTTTCACGGGTAAGTTTCACGGGTATGTTTCACGGGTGACGTTTCACGGGTCTAGGTTTCACTGGTAAGTTTCACGGGTCAAGGTTTCACGGGTAAGTTTTACGGGTAAGTTTCACGGGTGACGTTTCACGGGTGACGTTTCACGGGTCTAGGTTTCACTGGTAAGTTTCACGGGTCAAGGTTTCAAGGGTAAGTTTCACGGGTAAGTTTCACGGGTATGTTTCACGGGTGACGTTTCACGGGTCTAGGTTTCACTGGAAAGTTTCACGGGTCAAGGTTTCACAGGTAAGTTTCAAGGGTAAGTTTCACGGGTAAGTTTTACGGGTATGTTTTACAGGTGACGTTTCACGGGTCTAGGTTTCACTGGTAAGTTTCACGGGTCAAGGTTTCACGGGTAAGTTTCACGGGTAAGTTTTACGGGTAAGTTTCACGGGTAAGTTTCATGGGTGACGTTTCACGGGTCTAGGTTTCACTGGTAAGTTTCACGGGTCAAGGTTTCACGGGTAAGTTTCACGGGTAAGTTTCACGGGTGACGTTTCACGGGTCTAGGTTTCACTGGTAAGTTTCACGGGTCAAGGTTTCACGGGTAAGTTTCACGGGTATGTTTCACGGGTGACGTTTCACGGGTCTAGGTTTCACTGGAAAGTTTCACGGGTCAAGGTTTCACGGGTAAGTTTCAAGGGTAAGTTTCACGGGTAAGTTTTACGGGTATGTTTTACAGGTGACATTTCACGGGTCTAGGTTTCACTGGTAAGTTTCACGGGTCAAGGTTTCACGGGTAAGTTTCACGGGTAAGTTTCACGGGTATGTTTCATGGGTGATGTTTCACGGGTCTAGGTTTCACTGGTAAGTTTCGCGGGTCAAGGTTTCACTGGTAAGTTTCACGGGTAAGTTTCACGGGTATGTTTCACGGGTGACGTTTTACGGGTCTAGGTTTCACTGGTAAGTTTCACGGGTCAAGGTTTCACGGGTAAGTTTCACGGGTAAGTTTCACGGGTAAGTTTCACGGGTATGTTTCACGGGTGACGTTTCACGGGTCTAGGTTTCACTGGTAAGTTTCACGGGTCAAGGTTTCACGGGTAAGTTTCACGGGTAAGTTTCACAGGTATGTTTCACGGGTGACGTTTCACGGGTCTAGGTTTCACTGGTAAGTTTTACGGGTCAAGGTTTCACGGGTAAGTTTCACGGGTAAGTTTCACGGGTATGTTTCACGGGTGACGTTTCACGGGTCTAGGTTTCACTGGTAAGTTTCACGGGTCAAGGTTTTACGGGTAAATTTCACGGGTAAGTTTCACGGGTATGTTTCACGGGTGACGTTTCACGGGTCTAGGTTTCACTGGTAAGTTTCACGAGTCAAGGTTTCACGGGTAAGTTTCACGGGTAAGTTTTACGGGTAAGTTTCACGGGTGACGTTTCACGGGTCTAGGTTTCACTGGTAAGTTTCACGAGTCAAGGTTTCACGGGTAAGTTTCACGGGTAAGTTTTACGGGTAAGTTTCACGGGTGACGTTTTACGGGTGACGTTTCACGGGTCTAGGTTTCACTGGTAAGTTTCACGAATCAAGGTTTCACGGGTAAGTTTCACGGGTAAGTTTCACGGGTATGTTTCACGGGTGACGTTTCACGGGTCTAGGTTTCACTGGTAAGATTCACGGGTCAAGGTTTCACGGGTAAGTTTCACGGGTAAGTTTCACGGGTAAGTTTCACGGGTATGTTTCACGGGTGACGTTTCACTGGTAAGTTTAACGGGTCAAGGTTTCACGGGTAAGTTTTACGGGTAAGTTTCACGGGTATGTTTTACGGGTATGTTTCACGGGTGACGTTTCACGGGTCTAGGTTTCACTGGTAAGTTTCACGGGTCAAGGTTTCACGGGTAAGTTTCACGGGTAAGTTTCACGGGTATGTTTCACGGGTGACGTTTCACGGGTCTAGGTTTCACGGGTCAAGGTTTCACGGGTCAAGGTTTCACGGGTAAGTTTCACGGGTAAGTTTTACGGGTATGTTTCACGGGTGACGTTTCACGGGTCTAGGTTTCACTGGTAAGTTTAACGGGTCAAGGTTTCACGGGTAAGTTTCACGGGTATGTTTCACGGGTGACGTTTACGGGTCTAGGTTTCACTGGTAAGTTTCACGGGTCAAGGTTTTACGGGTAAGTTTCACGGGTAAGTTTCACGGGTATGTTTCACGGGTGACGTTTCACGGGTCTAGGTTTCACTGGTAAGTTTCACGAGTCAAGGATTCACGGGTAAGTTTCACGGGTAAGTTTTACGGGTAAGTTTCACGGGTGACGTTTCACGGGTCTAGGTTTCACTGGTAAGTTTCACGGGTCAAGGTTTCACGGGTAAGTTTCACGGGTATGTTTCACGGGTGACATTTCACGGGTCTAGGTTTCACTGGAAAGTTTCACGGGTCAAGGTTTCACGGGTAAGTTTCACGGGTAAGTTTTACGGGTATGTTTTACAGGTGACGTTTCACGGGTCTAGGTTTCACTGGTAAGTTTCACGGGTCTATTTTTCACTGGTAAGTTTCACGGGTCAAGGTTTCACGGGTAAGTTTCACGTGTAAGTTTCACGGGTAAGTTTCACGGGTGACGATTCACGGGTGACGTTTCACGGGTCTAGGTTTCACTGGTAAGTTTCACGGGTCAAGGTTTCACGGGTAAGTTTCACGGGTAAGTTTCACGGGTGACGTTTTACGGGTCTAGGTTTCACTGGTAAGTTTCACGGGTCAAGGTTTCACGGGTAAGTTTCACGGGTAAGTTTCACGGGTAAGTTTCACGGGTAAGTTTCACGGGTGACGTTTCACGGGTCTAGGTTTCACTGGTAAGTTTCACGGGTCAAGGTTTCACGGGTAAGTTTCACGGGTAAGTTTCACGGGTGACGTTTCACGGGTCTAGGTTTCACTGGTAAGTTTCACGGGTCAAGGTTTCACGGGTAAGTTTCACGGGTAAGTTTCACGGGTATGTTTCAAGGGTAACGTTTCACGGGTCTAGGTTTCACTGGTAAGTTTCACGGGTCAAGGTTTCACGGGTAAGTTTCACGGGTAAGTTTCACGGGTATGTTTCACGGGTGGCGTTTCACGGGTCTTGGTTTAACTGGTAAGTTTCACGGGTCAAGGTTTCACGGGTAAGTTTCACGGGTAAGTTTCACGGGTATGTTTCACGGGTGACGTTTCACGGGTCTAGGTTTCACTGGTAAGTTTCACGGGTCAAGGTTTCACGGGTAAGTTTCACGGGTAAGTTTTACGGGTAAGTTTCACGGGTATGTTTCACGGGTGACGTTTCACGGGTCTAGGTTTCACTGGTAAGTTTCACGGGTCAAGGTTTTACGGGTAAGTTTCACGGGTCTAGGTTTCACTGGTAAGTTTCACGGGTCAAGGTTTCACGGGTAAGTTTCACGGGTAAGTTTCACGGGTTTGTTTCACGGGTGACGTTTCACGGGTCTAGGTTTCACTGGAAAGTTTCACGGGTCAAGGTTTCACGGGTAAGTTTCACGGGTATGTTTCACGGGTGACGTTTCACGGGTCTAGGTTTCACTGGTAAGTTTCACGGGTCAAGGTTTCACGGGTAAGTTTTACGGGTAAGTTTCACGGGTGACGTTTCACGGGTGACGTTTCACGGGTCTAGGTTTCACTGGTAAGTTTCACGGGTCAAGGTTTCACGGGTAAGTTTCACGGGTAAGTTTCACGGGTATGTTTCACGGGTGACGTTTCACGGGTCTAGGTTACACTGGAAAGTTTCACGGGTCAAGGTTTCACGTTTAAGTTTCAAGGGTAAGTTTCACGGGTAAGTTTTACGGGTATGTTTTACAGGTGACGTTTCACGGGTCTAGGTTTCACTGGTAAGTTTCACGGATCAAGGTTTCACGGGTAAGTTTCACGGGTAAGTTTCACGGGTAAGTTTCACGGGTAAGTTTCACGGGTAAGTTTCACGGGTAAGTTTCACGGGTAAGTTTCACGGGTGACGTTTCACGGGTCTAGGTTTCACTGGTAAGTTTCACGGGTCAAGGTTTCACGGGTAAGTTTCACGGGTAAGTTTCACGGGTCTAGGTTTCACTGGTAAGTTTCACGGGTCAAGGTTTCACGGGTAAGTTTCACGGGTAAGTTTCACGGGTATGTTTCACGGATGACGTTTCACGGGTCTAGGTTTCACTGGAAAGTTTCACGGGTCAAGGTTTCACGGGTAAGTTTCAAGGGTTAGTTTCACGGGTAAGTTTTACGGGTATGTTTTACAGGTGACGTTTCACGGGTCTAGGTTTCACTGGTAAGTTTCACGGGTCAAGGTTTCACGGGTAAGTTTCACGGGTAAGTTTCACGGGTAAGTTTCGCGGGTCAAGGTTTCACGGGTCAAGGTTTCACGGGTAAGTTTCACGGGTATGTTTCACGGGTGACGTTTCACGGGTCTAGGTTTTACTGGTAAGTTTCACGGGTCAAGGTTTCACGGGTAAGTTTCACGGGTAAGTTTTACGGGTATGTTTCACGGGTGACGTTTCACGGGTCTAGGTTTCACTGGTAAGTTTCACGGGTCAAGGTTTCACGGGTAAGTTTCACGGGTAAGTTTCACGGGTATGTTTCACGGGTGACGTTTCACGGGTCTAGGTTTCACTGGTAAGTTTCACGGGTCAAGGTTTCACGGGTAAGTTTCACGGGTAAGTTTCACGGGTAAGTTTCACGGGTGACGTTTCACGGGTCTATTTTTCACTGGTAAGTTTCACGGGTGACGTTTCACGGGTCTAGGTTTCACTGGTAAGTTTCACGGGTCAAGGTTTCACAGGTAAGTTTCACGGGTAAGTTTCACGGGTAAGTTTCACGGGTAAGTTTCACGGGTGACGTTTCACGGGTCTAGGTTTCACTGGTAAGTTTCACGGGTCAAGGTTTCACGGGTAAGTTTCACGGGTAAGTTTCACGGGTAAGTTTCATGGGTGACGTTTCACGGGTCTAGGTTTCACTGGTAAGTTTCACGGGTCAAGGTTTCACGGGTAAGTTTCACGGGTAAGTTTCACGGGTGACGTTTCACGGGTCTAGGTTTCACTGGTAAGTTTCACGGGTCAAGGTTTCACGGGTAAGTTTCACGGGTAAGTTTCACGGGTGACGTTTCACGGGTCTAGGTTTCACTGGTAAGTTTCACGGGTCAAGGTTTCACGGGTAAGTTTCACGGGTAAGTTTCACGGGTGACGTTTCACGGGTCTAGGTTTCACTGGTAAGTTTCACGGGTCAAGGTTTCACGGGTAAGTTTCACGGGTAAGTTTCACGGGTATGTTTCACGGGTATGTTTCATGGGTGATGTTTCACGGGTCTAGGTTTCACTGGTAAGTTTCGCAAGTCAAGGTTTCACGGGTAAGTTTCACGGGTAAGTTTCACGGGTATGTTTCACGGGTGACGTTTTACGGGTCTAGGTTTCACTGGTAAGTTTCACGGGTCAAGGTTTCACGGGTAAGTTTCACGGGTAAGTTTCACGGGTAAGTTTCACGGGTATGTTTCACGGGTGACGTTTCACGGGTCTAGGTTTCACTGGTAAGTTTCACGGGTCAAGGTTTCACGGGTAAGTTTCACGGGTATGTTTCACGGGTGACGTTTCACGGGTCTAGGTTTCACTGGTAAGTTTCACGGGTCAAGGTTTCACGGGTAAGTTTCACGGGTAAGTTTCACGGGTATGTTTCACGGGTGACGTTTCACGGGTCTAGGTTTCACTGGTAAGTTTCACGGGTCAAGGTTTTACGGGTAAGTTTCACGGGTAAGTTTCACGGGTATGTTTCACGGGTGACGTTTCACGGGTCTAGGTTTCACTGGTAAGTTTCACGAGTCAAGGTTTCACGGGTAAGTTTCACGGGTAAGCTTTACGGGTAAGTTTCACGGGTGACGTTTTACGGGTGACGTTTCACGGGTCTAGGTTTCACTGGTATGTTTCACGGGTCAAGGTTTCACGGGTAAGTTTCACGGGTAAGTTTCACGGGTATGTTTCACGGGTGACGTTTCACGGGTCTAGGTTTCACTGGTAAGTTTCACGGGTCAAGGTTTCACGGGTAAGTTTCACGGGTAAGTTTCACGGGTAAGTTTCACGGGTTTGTTTCACGGGTGACGTTTCACGGGTCTAGGTTTCACTGGTAAGTTTAACGGGTCAAGGTTTCACGGGTAAGTTTTACGAGTAAGTTTCACGGGTATGTTTTACGGGTATGTTTCACGGGTGACGTTTCACGGGTCTAGGTTACACTGGTAAGTTTCACGGGTCAAGGTTTCACGGGTAAGTTTCACGGGTAAGTTTCACGGGTATGTTTCACGGGTATGTTTCACGGGTGACGTTTCACTGGTCTAGGTTTCACTGGTAAGTTTCACGGGTCAAGGTTTCACGGGTAAGTTTTACGGGTAAGTTTCACGGGTATGTTTCACGGGTGACGTTTCACGGGTCTAGGTTTCACTGGTAAGTTTCACGGGTCAAGGTTTCACGGGTAAGTTTCACGGGTAAGTTCCACGGGTATGTTTCACGGGTGACGTTTCACGGGTCTAGGTTTCACTGGTAAGTTTCACGGGTCAAGGTTTCACGGGTAAGTTTCACGGGTGACGTTTCACGGGTCTAGGTTTCACTGGTAAGTTTCACGGGTCAAGGTTTCAAGGGTAAGTTTTACGGGTAAGTTTCACGGGTATGTTTCACGGGTGACGTTTCACGGGTCTAGGTTTCACTGGAAAGTTTCACGGGTCAAGGTTTCACGGGTAAGTTTCACGGGTAAGTTTTACGGGTATGTTTTACAGGTGACGTTTCACGGGTGTAGGTTTCACTGGTAAGTTTCACGGGTCAAGGTTTCACGGGTAAGTTTCACGGGTATGTTTCGCGGGTGACGTTTCACGGGTCTAGGTTTCACTGGTAAGTTTCACGGGTCAAGGTTTCACGGGTAAGTTTCACGGGTAAGTTTCACGGGTATGTTTCACGGGTATGTTTCACGGGTGACGTTTCACGGGTCTAGGTTTCACTGGTAAGTTTCACGGGTCAAGGTTTCACGGGTAAGTTTCACGGGTAAGTTTCACGGGTATGTTTCACGGGTGACGTTTCACGGGTCTAGGTTTCACTGGTAAGTTTCACGGGTCAAGGTTTCACGGGTAAGTTTCACGGGTAAGTTTCACGGGTATGTTTCACGGGTGACGTTTCACGGGTCTAGGTTTCACTGGTAAGTTTCACGGGTCAAGGTTTCACGGGTAAGTTTCACGGGTGACGTTTCACGGGTCTAGGTTTCACTGGTAAGTTTCACGGGTCAAGGTTTCAAGGGTAAGTTTTACGGGTAAGTTTCACGGGTATGTTTCACGGGTGACGTTTCACGGGTCTAGGTTTCACTGGAAAGTTTCACGGGTCAAGGTTTCACGGGTAAGTTTCACGGGTAAGTTTTACGGGTATGTTTTACAGGTGACGTTTCACGGGTGTAGGTTTCACTGGTAAGTTTCACGGGTCAAGGTTTCACGGGTAAGTTTCACGGGTAAGTTTCACGGGTATGTTTCGCGGGTGACGTTTCACGGGTCTAGGTTTCACTGGTAAGTTTCACGGGTCAAGGTTTCACGGGTAAGTTTCACGGGTAAGTTTCACGGGTGACGTTTCACGGGTCTATTTTTCACTGGTAAGTTTCACGGGTCAAGGTTTCACGGGTAAGTTTTACGTGTAAGTTTCACGGGTAAGTTTCACGGGTGACGTTTCACGGGTCTAGGTTTCACTGGTAAGTTTCACGGGTCAAGGTTTCACGGGTAAGTTTCACGGGTAAGTTTCACGGGTGACGTTTCACGGGTCTAGGTTTCACTGGTAAGTTTCACGGGTCAAGGTTTCACGGGTAAGTTTCACGTGTAAGTTTCACGGGTAAGTTTCACGGGTGACGTTTCACGGGTGACGTTTCACGGGTCTAGGTTTCACTGGTAAGTTTCACGGGTCAAGGTTTCACGGGTAAGTTTCACGGGTAAGTTTCACGGGTGACGTTTTACGGGTCTAGGTTTCACTGGTAAGTTTCACGGGTCAAGGTTTCACGGGTAAGTTTCACGGGTAAGTTTCACGGGTAAGTTTCACGGGTAAGTTTCACGGGTGACGTTTCACGGGTCTAGGTTTCACTGGTAAGTTTCACGGGTCAAGGTTTCACGGGTAAGTTTCACGGGTAAGTTTCACGGGTGACGTTTCACGGGTCTAGGTTTCACTGGTAAGTTTCACGGGTCAAGGTTTCACGGGTAAGTTTCACGGGTAAGTTTCACGGGTATGTTTCAAGGGTGACGTTTCACGGGTCTAGGTTTCACTGGTAAGTTTCACGGGTCAAGGTTTCACGGGTAAGTTTCACGGGTAAGTTTCACGGGTATGTTTCACGGGTGGCGTTTCACGGGTCTTGGTTTAACTGGTAAGTTTCACGGGTCAAGGTTTCACGGGTAAGTTTCACGGGTAAGTTTCACGGGTATGTTTCACGGGTGACGTTTCACGGGTCTAGGTTTCACTGGTAAGTTTCACGGGTCAAGGTTTCACGGGTAAGTTTCACGGGTAAGTTTTACGGGTAAGTTTCACGGGTATGTTTCACGGGTGACGTTTCACGGGTCTAGGTTTCACTGGTAAGTTTCACGGGTCAAGGTTTTACGGGTAAGTTTCACGGGTCTAGGTTTCACTGGTAAGTTTCACGGGTCAAGGTTTCACGGGTAAGTTTCACGGGTAAGTTTCACGGGTTTGTTTCACGGGTGACGTTTCACGGGTCTAGGTTTCACTGGAAAGTTTCACGGGTCAAGGTTTCACGGGTAAGTTTCACGGGTATGTTTCACGGGTGACGTTTCACGGGTCTAGGTTTCACTGGTAAGTTTCACGGGTCAAGGTTTCACGGGTAAGTTTTACGGGTAAGTTTCACGGGTGACGTTTCACGGGTGACGTTTCACGGGTCTAGGTTTCACTGGTAAGTTTCACGGGTCAAGGTTTCACGGGTAAGTTTCACGGGTAAGTTTCACGGGTATGTTTCACGGGTGACGTTTCACGGGTCTAGGTTACACTGGAAAGTTTCACGGGTCAAGGTTTCACGGGTAAGTTTCAAGGGTAAGTTTCACGGGTAAGTTTTACGGGTATGTTTTACAGGTGACGTTTCACGGGTCTAGGTTTCACTGGTAAGTTTCACGGATCAAGGTTTCACGGGTAAGTTTCACGGGTAAGTTTCACGGGTAAGTTTCACGGGTAAGTTTCACGGGTAAGTTTCACGGGTAAGTTTCACGGGTAAGTTTCACGGGTGACGTTTCACGGGTCTAGGTTTCACTGGTAAGTTTCACGGGTCAAGGTTTCACGGGTAAGTTTCACGGGTAAGTTTCACGGGTCTAGGTTTCACTGGTAAGTTTCACGGGTCAAGGTTTCACGGGTAAGTTTCACGGGTAAGTTTCACGGGTATGTTTCACGGGTCTAGGTTTCACTGGAAAGTTTCACGGGTCAAGGTTTCACGGGTAAGTTTCAAGGGTTAGTTTCACGGGTAAGTTTCGCGGGTCAAGGTTTCACGGGTCAAGGTTTCACGGGTAAGTTTCACGGGTATGTTTCACGGGTCAAGGTTTCACGGGTAAGTTTCAAGGGTTAGTTTCACGGGTAAGTTTCGCGGGTCAAGGTTTCACGGGTCAAGGTTTCACGGGTAAGTTTCACGGGTATGTTTCACGGGTCAAGGTTTCACGGGTAAGTTTCAAGGGTTAGTTTCACGGGTAAGTTTCGCGGGTCAAGGTTTCACGGGTCAAGGTTTCACGGGTAAGTTTCACGGGTATGTTTCACGGGTGACGTTTCACGGGTCTAGGTTTTACTGGTAAGTTTCACGGGTCAAGGTTTCACGGGTAAGTTTCACGGGTAAGTTTTACGGGTATGTTTCACGGGTGACGTTTCACGGGTCTAGGTTTCACTGGTAAGTTTCACGGGTCAAGGTTTCACGGGTAAGTTTCACGGGTAAGTTTCACGGGTATGTTTCACGGGTGACGTTTCACGGGTCTAGGTTTCACTGGTAAGTTTCACGGGTCAAGGTTTCACGGGTAAGTTTCACGGGTAAGTTTCACGGGTAAGTTTCACGGGTGACGTTTCACGGGTCTATTTTTCACTGGTAAGTTTCACGGGTGACGTTTCACGGGTCTAGGTTTCACTGGTAAGTTTCGCAAGTCAAGGTTTCACGGGTAAGTTTCACGGGTAAGTTTCACGGGTATGTTTCACGGGTGACGTTTTACGGGTCTAGGTTTCACTGGTAAGTTTCACGGGTCAAGGTTTCACGGGTAAGTTTCACGGGTAAGTTTCACGGGTAAGTTTCACGGGTATGTTTCACGGGTGACGTTTCACGGGTCTAGGTTTCACTGGTAAGTTTCACGGGTCAAGGTTTCACGGGTAAGTTTCACGGGTATGTTTCACGGGTGACGTTTCACGGGTCTAGGTTTCACTGGTAAGTTTCACGGGTCAAGGTTTCACGGGTAAGTTTCACGGGTAAGTTTCACGGGTATGTTTCACGGGTGACGTTTCACGGGTCTAGGTTTCACTGGTAAGTTTCACGGGTCAAGGTTTTACGGGTAAGTTTCACGGGTAAGTTTCACGGGTATGTTTCACGGGTGACGTTTCACGGGTCTAGGTTTCACTGGTAAGTTTCACGAGTCAAGGTTTCACGGGTAAGTTTCACGGGTAAGCTTTACGGGTAAGTTTCACGGGTGACGTTTTACGGGTGACGTTTCACGGGTCTAGGTTTCACTGGTATGTTTCACGGGTCAAGGTTTCACGGGTAAGTTTCACGGGTAAGTTTCACGGGTATGTTTCACGGGTGACGTTTCACGGGTCTAGGTTTCACTGGTAAGTTTCACGGGTCAAGGTTTCACGGGTAAGTTTCACGGGTAAGTTTCACGGGTAAGTTTCACGGGTTTGTTTCACGGGTGACGTTTCACGGGTCTAGGTTTCACTGGTAAGTTTAACGGGTCAAGGTTTCACGGGTAAGTTTTACGAGTAAGTTTCACGGGTATGTTTTACGGGTATGTTTCACGGGTGACGTTTCACGGGTCTAGGTTACACTGGTAAGTTTCACGGGTCAAGGTTTCACGGGTAAGTTTCACGGGTAAGTTTCACGGGTATGTTTCACGGGTATGTTTCACGGGTGACGTTTCACTGGTCTAGGTTTCACTGGTAAGTTTCACGGGTCAAGGTTTCACGGGTAAGTTTTACGGGTAAGTTTCACGGGTATGTTTCACGGGTGACGTTTCACGGGTCTAGGTTTCACTGGTAAGTTTCACGGGTCAAGGTTTCACGGGTAAGTTTCACGGGTAAGTTCCACGGGTATGTTTCACGGGTGACGTTTCACGGGTCTAGGTTTCACTGGTAAGTTTCACGGGTCAAGGTTTCACGGGTAAGTTTCACGGGTGACGTTTCACGGGTCTAGGTTTCACTGGTAAGTTTCACGGGTCAAGGTTTCAAGGGTAAGTTTTACGGGTAAGTTTCACGGGTATGTTTCACGGGTGACGTTTCACGGGTCTAGGTTTCACTGGAAAGTTTTACGGGTCAAGGTTTCACGGGTAAGTTTCACGGGTAAGTTTTACGGGTATGTTTTACAGGTGACGTTTCACGGGTGTAGGTTTCACTGGTAAGTTTCACGGGTCAAGGTTTCACGGGTAAGTTTCACGGGTATGTTTCGCGGGTGACGTTTCACGGGTCTAGGTTTCACTGGTAAGTTTCACGGGTCAAGGTTTCACGGGTAAGTTTCACGGGTAAGTTTCACGGGTATGTTTCACGGGTATGTTTCACGGGTGACGTTTCACGGGTCTAGGTTTCACTGGTAAGTTTCACGGGTCAAGGTTTCACGGGTAAGTTTCACGGGTAAGTTTCACGGGTATGTTTCACGGGTGACGTTTCACGGGTCTAGGTTTCACTGGTAAGTTTCACGGGTCAAGGTTTCACGGGTAAGTTTCACGGGTAAGTTTCACGGGTATGTTTCACGGGTGACGTTTCACGGGTCTAGGTTTCACTGGTAAGTTTCACGGGTCAAGGTTTCACGGGTAAGTTTCACGGGTGACGTTTCACGGGTCTAGGTTTCACTGGTAAGTTTCACGGGTCAAGGTTTCAAGGGTAAGTTTTACGGGTAAGTTTCACGGGTATGTTTCACGGGTGACGTTTCACGGGTCTAGGTTTCACTGGAAAGTTTCACGGGTCAAGGTTTCACGGGTAAGTTTCACGGGTAAGTTTTACGGGTATGTTTTACAGGTGACGTTTCACGGGTGTAGGTTTCACTGGTAAGTTTCACGGGTCAAGGTTTCACGGGTAAGTTTCACGGGTAAGTTTCACGGGTATGTTTCGCGGGTGACGTTTCACGGGTCTAGGTTTCACTGGTAAGTTTCACGGGTCAAGGTTTCACGGGTAAGTTTCACGGGTAAGTTTCACGGGTGACGTTTCACGGGTCTATTTTTCACTGGTAAGTTTCACGGGTCAAGGTTTCACGGGTAAGTTTTACGTGTAAGTTTCACGGGTAAGTTTCACGGGTGACGTTTCACGGGTCTAGGTTTCACTGGTAAGTTTCACGGGTCAAGGTTTCACGGGTAAGTTTCACGGGTAAGTTTCACGGGTGACGTTTCACGGGTCTAGGTTTCACTGGTAAGTTTCACGGGTCAAGGTTTCACGGGTAAGTTTCACGTGTAAGTTTCACGGGTAAGTTTCACGGGTGACGTTTCACGGGTGACGTTTCACGGGTCTAGGTTTCACTGGTAAGTTTCACGGGTCAAGGTTTCACGGGTAAGTTTCACGGGTAAGTTTCACGGGTGACGTTTTACGGGTCTAGGTTTCACTGGTAAGTTTCACGGGTCAAGGTTTCACGGGTAAGTTTCACGGGTAAGTTTCACGGGTAAGTTTCACGGGTAAGTTTCACGGGTGACGTTTCACGGGTCTAGGTTTCACTGGTAAGTTTCACGGGTCAAGGTTTCACGGGTAAGTTTCACGGGTAAGTTTCACGGGTGACGTTTCACGGGTCTAGGTTTCACTGGTAAGTTTCACGGGTCAAGGTTTCACGGGTAAGTTTCACGGGTAAGTTTCACGGGTATGTTTCAAGGGTGACGTTTCACGGGTCTAGGTTTCACTGGTAAGTTTCACGGGTCAAGGTTTCACGGGTAAGTTTCACGGGTAAGTTTCACGGGTATGTTTCACGGGTGGCGTTTCACGGGTCTTGGTTTAACTGGTAAGTTTCACGGGTCAAGGTTTCACGGGTAAGTTTCACGGGTAAGTTTCACGGGTATGTTTCACGGGTGACGTTTCACGGGTCTAGGTTTCACTGGTAAGTTTCACGGGTCAAGGTTTCACGGGTAAGTTTCACGGGTAAGTTTTACGGGTAAGTTTCACGGGTATGTTTCACGGGTGACGTTTCACGGGTCTAGGTTTCACTGGTAAGTTTCACGGGTCAAGGTTTTACGGGTAAGTTTCACGGGTCTAGGTTTCACTGGTAAGTTTCACGGGTCAAGGTTTCACGGGTAAGTTTCACGGGTAAGTTTCACGGGTTTGTTTCACGGGTGACGTTTCACGGGTCTAGGTTTCACTGGAAAGTTTCACGGGTCAAGGTTTCACGGGTAAGTTTCACGGGTATGTTTCACGGGTGACGTTTCACGGGTCTAGGTTTCACTGGTAAGTTTCACGGGTCAAGGTTTCACGGGTAAGTTTTACGGGTAAGTTTCACGGGTGACGTTTCACGGGTGACGTTTCACGGGTCTAGGTTTCACTGGTAAGTTTCACGGGTCAAGGTTTCACGGGTAAGTTTCACGGGTAAGTTTCACGGGTATGTTTCACGGGTGACGTTTCACGGGTCTAGGTTACACTGGAAAGTTTCACGGGTCAAGGTTTCACGGGTAAGTTTCAAGGGTAAGTTTCACGGGTAAGTTTTACGGGTATGTTTTACAGGTGACGTTTCACGGGTCTAGGTTTCACTGGTAAGTTTCACGGATCAAGGTTTCACGGGTAAGTTTCACGGGTAAGTTTCACGGGTAAGTTTCACGGGTAAGTTTCACGGGTAAGTTTCACGGGTAAGTTTCACGGGTAAGTTTCACGGGTGACGTTTCACGGGTCTAGGTTTCACTGGTAAGTTTCACGGGTCAAGGTTTCACGGGTAAGTTTCACGGGTAAGTTTCACGGGTCTAGGTTTCACTGGTAAGTTTCACGGGTCAAGGTTTCACGGGTAAGTTTCACGGGTAAGTTTCACGGGTATGTTTCACGGGTGACGTTTCACGGGTCTAGGTTTCACTGGAAAGTTTCACGGGTCAAGGTTTCACGGGTAAGTTTCAAGGGTTAGTTTCACGGGTAAGTTTCGCGGGTCAAGGTTTCACGGGTCAAGGTTTCACGGGTAAGTTTCACGGGTATGTTTCACGGGTCAAGGTTTCACGGGTAAGTTTCAAGGGTTAGTTTCACGGGTAAGTTTCGCGGGTCAAGGTTTCACGGGTCAAGGTTTCACGGGTAAGTTTCACGGGTATGTTTCACGGGTCAAGGTTTCACGGGTAAGTTTCAAGGGTTAGTTTCACGGGTAAGTTTCGCGGGTCAAGGTTTCACGGGTCAAGGTTTCACGGGTAAGTTTCACGGGTATGTTTCACGGGTGACGTTTCACGGGTCTAGGTTTTACTGGTAAGTTTCACGGGTCAAGGTTTCACGGGTAAGTTTCACGGGTAAGTTTTACGGGTATGTTTCACGGGTGACGTTTCACGGGTCTAGGTTTCACTGGTAAGTTTCACGGGTCAAGGTTTCACGGGTAAGTTTCACGGGTAAGTTTCACGGGTATGTTTCACGGGTGACGTTTCACGGGTCTAGGTTTCACTGGTAAGTTTCACGGGTCAAGGTTTCACGGGTAAGTTTCACGGGTAAGTTTCACGGGTAAGTTTCACGGGTGACGTTTCACGGGTCTATTTTTCACTGGTAAGTTTCACGGGTGACGTTTCACGGGTCTAGGTTTCACTGGTAAGTTTCACGGGTCAAGGTTTCACAGGTAAGTTTCACGGGTAAGTTTCACGGGTAAGTTTCACGGGTAAGTTTCACGGGTGACGTTTCACGGGTCTAGGTTTCACTGGTAAGTTTCACGGGTCAAGGTTTCACGGGTAAGTTTCACGGGTAAGTTTCACGGGTAAGTTTCATGGGTGACGTTTCACGGGTCTAGGTTTCACTGGTAAGTTTCACGGGTCAAGGTTTCACGGGTAAGTTTCACGGGTAAGTTTCACGGGTGACGTTTCACGGGTCTAGGTTTCACTGGTAAGTTTCACGGGTCAAGGTTTCACGGGTAAGTTTCACGGGTAAGTTTCACGGGTGACGTTTCACGGGTCTAGGTTTCACTGGTAAGTTTCACGGGTCAAGGTTTCACGGGTAAGTTTCACGGGTAAGTTTCACGGGTGACGTTTCACGGGTCTAGGTTTCACTGGTAAGTTTCACGGGTCAAGGTTTCACGGGTAAGTTTCACGGGTAAGTTTCACGGGTAAGTTTCACGGGTATGTTTCATGGGTGATGTTTCACGGGTCTAGGTTTCACTGGTAAGTTTCGCGGGTCAAGGTTTCACGGGTAAGTTTCACGGGTAAGTTTCACGGGTATGTTTCACGGGTGACGTTTTACGGGTCTAGGTTTCACTGGTAAGTTTCACGGGTCAAGGTTTCACGGGTAAGTTTCACGGGTAAGTTTCACGGGTAAGTTTCACGGGTATGTTTCACGGGTGACGTTTCACGGGTCTAGGTTTCACTGGTAAGTTTCACGGGTCAAGGTTTCACGGGTAAGTTTCACGGGTATGTTTCACGGGTGACGTTTCACGGGTCTAGGTTTCACTGGTAAGTTTCACGGGTCAAGGTTTCACGGGTAAGTTTCACGGGTAAGTTTCACGGGTATGTTTCACGGGTGACGTTTCACGGGTCTAGGTTTCACTGGTAAGTTTCACGGGTCAAGGTTTTACGGGTAAGTTTCACGGGTAAGTTTCACGGGTATGTTTCACGGGTGACGTTTCACGGGTCTAGGTTTCACTGGTAAGTTTCACGAGTCAAGGTTTCACGGGTAAGTTTCACGGGTAAGCTTTACGGGTAAGTTTCACGGGTGACGTTTTACGGGTGACGTTTCACGGGTCTAGGTTTCACTGGTATGTTTCACGGGTCAAGGTTTCACGGGTAAGTTTCACGGGTAAGTTTCACGGGTATGTTTCACGGGTGACGTTTCACGGGTCTAGGTTTCACTGGTAAGTTTCACGGGTCAAGGTTTCACGGGTAAGTTTCACGGGTAAGTTTCACGGGTAAGTTTCACGGGTTTGTTTCACGGGTGACGTTTCACGGGTCTAGGTTTCACTGGTAAGTTTAACGGGTCAAGGTTTCACGGGTAAGTTTTACGAGTAAGTTTCACGGGTATGTTTTACGGGTATGTTTCACGGGTGACGTTTCACGGGTCTAGGTTACACTGGTAAGTTTCACGGGTCAAGGTTTCACGGGTAAGTTTCACGGGTAAGTTTCACGGGTATGTTTCACGGGTATGTTTCACGGGTGACGTTTCACTGGTCTAGGTTTCACTGGTAAGTTTCACGGGTCAAGGTTTCACGGGTAAGTTTTACGGGTAAGTTTCACGGGTATGTTTCACGGGTGACGTTTCACGGGTCTAGGTTTCACTGGTAAGTTTCACGGGTCAAGGTTTCACGGGTAAGTTTCACGGGTAAGTTCCACGGGTATGTTTCACGGGTGACGTTTCACGGGTCTAGGTTTCACTGGTAAGTTTCACGGGTCAAGGTTTCACGGGTAAGTTTCACGGGTGACGTTTCACGGGTCTAGGTTTCACTGGTAAGTTTCACGGGTCAAGGTTTCAAGGGTAAGTTTTACGGGTAAGTTTCACGGGTATGTTTCACGGGTGACGTTTCACGGGTCTAGGTTTCACTGGAAAGTTTCACGGGTCAAGGTTTCACGGGTAAGTTTCACGGGTAAGTTTTACGGGTATGTTTTACAGGTGACGTTTCACGGGTGTAGGTTTCACTGGTAAGTTTCACCGGTCAAGGTTTCACGGGTAAGTTTCACGGGTATGTTTCGCGGGTGACGTTTCACGGGTCTAGGTTTCACTGGTAAGTTTCACGGGTCAAGGTTTCACGGGTAAGTTTCACGGGTAAGTTTCACGGGTATGTTTCACGGGTATGTTTCACGGGTGACGTTTCACGGGTCTAGGTTTCACTGGTAAGTTTCACGGGTCAAGGTTTCACGGGTAAGTTTCACGGGTAAGTTTCACAAGTATGTTTCACGGGTGACGTTTCACGGGTCTAGGTTTCACTGGTAAGTTTCACGGGTCAAGGTTTCACGGGTAAGTTTCACGGGTAAGTTTCACGGGTATGTTTCACGGGTGACGTTTCACGGGTCTAGGTTTCACTGGTAAGTTTCACGGGTCAAGGTTTCACGGGTAAGTTTCACGGGTGACGTTTCACGGGTCTAGGTTTCACTGGTAAGTTTCACGGGTCAAGGTTTAAAGGGTAAGTTTTACGGGTAAGTTTCACGGGTATGTTTCACGGGTGACGTTTCACGGGTCTAGGTTTCACTGGAAAGTTTCACGGGTCAAGGTTTCACGGGTAAGTTTCACGGGTAAGTTTTACGGGTATGTTTTACAGGTGACGTTTCACGGGTGTAGGTTTCACTGGTAAGTTTCACGGGTCAAGGTTTCACGGGTAAGTTTCACGGGTAAGTTTCACGGGTATGTTTCGCGGGTGACGTTTCACGGGTCTAGGTTTCACTGGTAAGTTTCACGGGTCAAGGTTTCACGGGTAAGTTTCACGGGTAAGTTTCACGGGTGACGTTTCACGGGTCTATTTTTCACTGGTAAGTTTCACGGGTCAAGGTTTCACGGGTAAGTTTTACGTGTAAGTTTCACGGGTAAGTTTCACGGGTGACGTTTCACGGGTCTAGGTTTCACTGGTAAGTTTCACGGGTCAAGGTTTCACGGGTAAGTTTCACGGGTAAGTTTCACGGGTGACGTTTCACGGGTCTAGGTTTCACTGGTAAGTTTCACGGGTCAAGGTTTCACGGGTAAGTTTCACGGGTAAGTTTCACGGGTAAGTTTCACGGGTAAGTTTCACGGGTATGTTTCACGGGTGACGTTTCACGGGTCTAGGTTTCACTGGTAAGTTTCACGGGTCAAGGTTTCACGGGTAAGTTTCACGGGTAAGTTTCACGGGTATGTTTCACGGGTATGTTTCACGGGTGACGTTTCACGGGTCTAGGTTTCACTGGTAAGTTTCACGGGTCAAGGTTTCACGGGTAAGTTTCACGGGTAAGTTTCACGGGTATGTTTCACGGGTGACGTTTCACGGGTCTAGGTTTCACTGGTAAGTTTTACGGGTCAAGGTTTCACGGGTAAGTTTCACGGGTGACGTTTCACGGGTCTAGGTTTCACTGGTAAGTTTCACGGGTCAAGGTTTCACGGGTAAGTTTCACGGGTAAGTTTCACGGGTATGTTTCACGGGTGACGTTTCACGGGTCTAGGTTTCACTGGTAAGTTTCACGGGTCAAGGTTTCACGGGTAAGTTTCACGGGTAAGTTTCACGGGTATGTTTCACGGGTATGTTTCACGGGTGACGTTTCACGGGTCTAGGTTTCACTGGTAAGTTTCACGGGTCAAGGTTTCACGGGTAAGTTTCACGGGTAAGTTTCACGGGTATGTTTCACGGGTGACGTTTCACGGGTCTAGGTTTCACTGGTAAGTTTCACGGGTCAAGGTTTCACGGGTAAGTTTCACGGGTAAGTTTCACGGGTATGTTTCACGGGTGACGTTTCACGGGTCTAGGTTTCACTGGTAAGTTTCACGGGTCAAGGTTTCACGGGTAAGTTTCACGGGTAAGTTTCACGGGTGACGTTTCACGGGTCTAGGTTTCACTGGTAAGTTTTACGGGTCAAGGTTTCAAGGGTAAGATTTACGGGTAAGTTTCACGGGTATGTTTCACGGGTGACGTTTCACGGGTCTAGGTTTCACTGGAAAGTTTCACGGGTCAAGGTTTCACGGGTAAGTTTCACGGGTAAGTTTTACGGGTATGTTTTACAGGTGACGTTTCACGGGTCTAGGTTTCACTGGTAAGTTTCACGGGTCAAGGTTTCACGGGTAAGTTTCACGGGTAAGTTTCACGGGTATGTTTCGCGGGTGACGTTTCACGGGTCTAGGTTTCACTGGTAAGTTTCACGGGTCAAGGTTTCACGGGTAAGTTTCACGGGTAAGTTTCACGGGTGACGTTTCACGGGTCTATTTTTCACTGGTAAGTTTCACGGGTCAAGGTTTCACGGGTAAGTTTCACGTGTAAGTTTCACGGGTAAGTTTCACGGGTGACGTTTCACGGGTCTAGGTTTCACTGGTAAGTTTCACGGGTCAAGGTTTCACGGGTAAGTTTCACGGGTAAATTTCACGGGTGACGTTTCACGGGTCTAGGTTTCACTGGTAAGTTTCACGGGTCAAGGTTTCACGGGTAAGTTTCACGGGTAAGTTTCACGGGTAAGTTTCACGGGTAAGTTTCACGGGTGACGTTTCACGGGTGACGTTTCACGGGTCTAGGTTTCACTGGTAAGTTTCACGGGTCAAGGTTTCACGGGTAAGTTTCACGGGTAAGTTTCACGGGTGACGTTTCACGGGTCTAGGTTTCACTGGTAAGTTTCACGGGTCAAGGTTCCACGGGTAAGTTTCACGGGTAAGTTTCACGGGTATGTTTCAAGGGTGACGTTTCACGGGTCTAGGTTTTACTGGTAAGTTTCACGGGTCAAGGTTTCACGGGTAAGTTTCACGGGTAAGTTTCACGGGTATGTTTCACGGGTGACGTTTCACGGGTCTTGGTTTAACTGGTAAGTTTCACGGGTCAAGGTTTCACGGGTAAGTTTCACGGGTAAGTTTCACGGGTATGTTTCACGGGTGACGTTTCACGGGTCTAGGTTTCACTGGTAAGTTTCACGGGTCAAGGTTTCACGGGTAAGTTTCACGGGTAAGTTTCACGGGTATGTTTTACGGGTGACGTTTCACGGGTCTAGGTTTCACTGGTAAGTTTCACGGGTCAAGGTTTTACGGGTAAGTTTCACGGGTCTAGGTTTCACTGGTAAGTTTCACGGGTCAAGGTTTCACGGGTAAGTTTCACGGGTTTGTTTCACGGGTGACGTTTCACGGGTCTAGGTTTCACTGGAAAGTTTCACGGGTCAAGGTTTCACGGGTAAGTTTCACGGGTATGTTTCACGGGTGACGTTTCACGGGTCTAGGTTTCACTGGTAAGTTTCACGGGTCAAGGTTTCACGGGTAAGTTTTACGGGTAAGTTTCACGGGTGACGTTTCACGGGTGACGTTTCACGGGTCTAGGTTTCACTGGTAAGTTTCACGGGTCAAGGTTTCACGGGTAAGTTTCACGGGTAAGTTTCACGGGTATGTTTCACGGGTGACGTTTCACGGGTCTAGGTTTCACTGGAAAGTTTCACGGGTCAAGGTTTCACGGGTAAGTTTCAAGGGTAAGTTTCACGGGTAAGTTTTACGGGTATGTTTTACAGGTGACGTTTCACGGGTCTAGGTTTCACTGGTAAGTTTCGCGGGTCAAGGTTTCACGGGTAAGTTTCACGGGTAAGTTTCACGGGTATGTTTCACGGGTGACGTTTCACGGGTCTAGGTTTCACTGGAAAGTTTCACGGGTCAAGGTTTCACGGGTAAGTTTCACGGGTAAGTTTTACGGGTATGTTTCACAGGTGACGTTTCACGGGTCTAGGTTTCACTGGTAAGTTTCACGGGTCAAGGTTTCACGGGTAAGTTTCACGGGTAAATTTCACGGGTATGTTTCATGGGTGATGTTTCACGGGTCTAGGTTTCACTGGTAAGTTTCACGGGTCAAGGTTTCACGGGTAAGTTTCACGGGTAAGTTTTACGGGTATGTTTTACAGGTGACGTTTCACGGGTCTAGGTTTCACTGGTAAGTTTCACGGGTCAAGGTTTCACGGGTAAGTTTCACGGGTAAGTTTCACGGGTATGTTTCACGGGTGACGTTTCACGGGTCTAGGTTTCACTGGTAAGTTTCACGGGTCAAGGTTTCACGGGTATGTTTCACGGGTAAGTTTCACGGGTATGTTTCACGGGTGACGTTTCACGGGTCTAGGTTTCACTGGTAAGTTTCACGGGTCAAGGTTTCACGGGTAAGTTTTACGGGTAAGTTTCACGGGTATGTTTCACGGGTGACGTTTCACGGGTCTAGGTTTCACTGGTAAGTTTCACGGGTCAAGGTTTCACGGGTAAGTTTCACGGGTAAGTTTCACGGGTAAGTTTCACGGGTGACGTTTCACGGGTCTATTTTTCACTGGTAAGTTTCACGGGTCAAGGTTTCACGGGTAAATTTCACGTGTAAGTTTCACGGGTGACGTTTCACGGGTCTAGGTTTCACTGGTAAGTTTCACGGGTCAAGGTTTCACGGGTAAGTTTCATGGGTAAGTTTCACGGGTATGTTTCACGGGTGACGTTTCACGGGTGACGTTTCACGGGTCTAGGTTTCACTGGTAAGTTTCACGGGTCAAGGTTTTACGGGTAAGTTTCACGGGTCTAGGTTTCACTGGTAAGTTTCACGGGTCAAGGTTTCACGGGTAAGTTTCACGGGTAAGTTTCACGGGTTTGTTTCACGGGTGACGTTTCACGGGTCTAGGTTTCACTGGAAAGTTTCACGGGTCAAGGTTTCACGGGTAAGTTTCACGGGTGACGTTTTACGGGTCTAGGTTTCACTGGTAAGTTTCACGGGTCAAGGTTTCACGGGTAAGTTTCACGGGTAAGTTTCACGGGTAAGTTTCACGGGTCTAGGTTTCACTGGTAAGTTTCACGGGTCAAGGTTTCACGGGTAAGTTTCACGGGTAAGTTTCACGGGTATGTTTCACGGGTGACGTTTCACGGGTCTTGGTTTAACTGGTAAGTTTCACGGGTCAAGGTTTCACGGGTAAGTTTTACGGGTAAGTTTCACGGGTATGTTTCACGGGTGACGTTTCACGGGTCTAGGTTTCACTGGTTAGTTTCACGGGTCAAGGTTTCACGGGTAAGTTTCACGGGTAAGTTTCACGGGTAAGTTTTACGGGTATGTTTCACGGGTGACGTTTCACGGGTCTAGGTTTCACTGGTAAGTTTCACGGGTCAAGGTTTTACGGGTAAGTTTCACGGGTCTAGGTTTCACTGGTAAGTTTCACGGGTCAAGGTTTCACGGGTAAGTTTCACGGGTTTGTTTCACGGGTGAAGTTTCACGGGTCTAAGTTTCACTGGAAAGTTTCACGGGTCAAGGTTTCACGGGTAAGTTTCACGGGTATGTTTCACGGGTGACGTTTCACGGGTCTAGGTTTCACTGGTAAGTTTCACGGGTCAAGGTTTCACGGGTAAGTTTTACGGGTAAGTTTCACGGGTGACGTTTCACGGGTGACGTTTCACGGGTCTAGGTTTCACTGGTAAGTTTCACGGGTCAATGTTTCACGGGTAAGTTTCACGGGTAAGTTTCACGGGTATGTTTCACGGGTGACGTTTCACGGGTCTAGGTTTCACTGGAAAGTTTCACGGGTCAAGGTTTCACGGGTAAGTTTCAAGGGTAAGTTTTACGGGTAAGTTTTACGGGTATGTTTTACAGGTGACGTTTCACGGGTCTAGGTTTCACTGGTAAGTTTCACGGGTCAAGGTTTCACGGGTAAGTTTCACGGGTAAGTTTCACGGGTAAGTTTCACGGGTAAGTTTCACGGGTATGTTTCATGGGTGATGTTTCACGGGTCTAGGTTTCACTGGTAAGTTTCGCGGGTCAAGGTTTCACGGGTAAGTTTCACGGGTAAGTTTCACGGGTATGTTTCACGGGTGACGTTTCACGGGTCTAGGTTTCACTGGAAAGTTTCACGGGTCAAGGATTCACGGGTAAGTTTCACGGGTAAGTTTTACGGGTATGTTTCACAGGTGACGTTTCACGGGTCTAGGTTTCACTGGTAAGTTTCACGGGTCAAGGTTTCACGGGGAAGTTTCACGGGTAAGTTTCACGGGTATGTTTCATGGGTGATGTTTCACGGGTCTAGGTTTCACTGGTAAGTTTCACGGGTCAAGGTTTCACGGGTAAGTTTCACGGGTAAGTTTTACGGGTATGTTTTACAGGTGACGTTTCACGGGTCTAGGTTTCACTGGTAAGTTTCACGGGTCAAGGTTTCACGGGTAAGTTTCACGGGTAAGTTTCACGGGTATGTTTCACGGGTGACGTTTCACGGGTCTAGGTTTCACTGGTAAGTTTCACGGGTCAAGGTTTCACGGGTAAGTTTCACGGGTATGTTTCACGGGTGACGTTTCACGGGTCTAGGTTTCACTGGTAAGTTTCACGGGTCAAGGTTTCACGGGTAAGTTTCACGGGTAAGTTTCACGGGTATGTTTCACGGGTGACGTTTCACGGGTCTAGGTTTCACTGGTAAGTTTCACGGGTCAAGGTTTCACGGGTAAGTTTCACGGGTAAGTTTCACGGGTAAGTTTTACGGGTGACGTTTCACGGGTCTATTTTTCACTGGTAAGTTTCACGGGTCAAGGTTTCACGTGAAAGTTTCACGTGTAAGTTTCACGGGTGACGTTTCACGGGTCTAGGTTTCACTGGTAAGTTTCACGGGTCAAGGTTTCACGGGTAAGTTTCACGGGTAAGTTTCACGGGTAAGATTTACGGGTAAGTTTCATGGGTGACGTTTCACGGGTCTAGGTTTCACTGGTAAGTTTCACGGGTCAAGGTTTCACGGGTAAGTTTCACGGGTAAGTTTCACGGGTGACGTTTCACGGGTCTAGGTTTCACTGGTAAGTTTCACGGGTCAAGGTTTCACGGGTAAGTTTCACGGGTATGTTTCACGGGTGACGTTTCACGGGTCTAGGTTTCACTGGAAAGTTTCACGGGTCAAGGTTTCACGGGTAAGTTTCACGGGTAAGTTTCACGGGTAAGTTTGACGGGTATGTTTCATGGGTGATGTTTCACGGGTCTAGGTTTCACTGGTAAGTTTCGCGGGTCAAGGTTTCACGGGTAAGTTTCACGGGTAAGTTTCACGGGTATGTTTCACGGGTGACGTTTTACGGGTCTAGGTTTCACTGGTAAGTTTCACGGGTCAAGGTTTCACGGGTAAGTTTCACAGGTAAGTTTCACGGGTAAGTTTCACGGGTAAGTTTCAAGGGTATGTTTCACGGGTGACGTTTCACGGGTCTAGGTTTCACTGGTAAGTTTCACGGGTCAAGGTTTCACGGGTAAGTTTCACGGGTAAGTTTCACGGGTATGTTTCACGGGTGACGTTTCACGGGTCTAGGTTTCACTGGTAAGTTTCACGGGTCAAGGTTTCACGGGTAAGTTTCACGGGTAAGTTTCACGGGTATGTTTCACGGGTGACGTTTCACGGGTCTAGGTTTCACTGGTAAGTTTCACGGGTCAAGGTTTTACGGGTAAGTTTCACGGGTAAGTTTCACGGGTATGTTTCACGGGTGACGTTTCACGGGTCTAGGTTTCACTGGTAAGTTTCACGAGTCAAGGTTTCACGGGTAAGTTTCACGGGTAAGTTTTACGGGTAAGTTTCACGGGTGACGTTTTACGGGTGACGTTTCACGGGTCTAGGTTTTACTGGTAAGTTTCACGGGTCAAGGTTTCACGGGTAAGTTTCACGGGTAAGTTTCACGGGTATGTTTCACGGGTGACGTTTCACGGGTCTAGGTTTCACTGGTAAGTTTCACGGGTCAAGGTTTCACGGGTAAGTTTCACGGGTAAGTTTCACGGGTATGTTTCACGGGTGACGTTTCACGGGTCTAGGTTTCACTGGTAAGTTTAACGGGTCAAGGTTTCACGGGTAAGTTTTACGAGTAAGTTTCACGGGTATGTTTTACGGGAATGTTTCACGGGTGACGTTTCACGGGTCTAGGTTTCACTGGTAAGTTTAACGGGTCAAGGTTTCACGGGTAAGTTTCACGGGTAATTTTCACGGGTAAGTTTCACGGGTATGTTTCACGGGTGACGTTTCACGGGTCTAGGTTTCACTGGTAAGTTTCACGGGTCAAGGTTTCACGGGTAAGTTTCACGGGTAAGTTTCACGGGTAAGTTTCACGGGTATGTTTCACGGGTGACGTTTCACGGGTCTAGGTTTCACTGGTAAGTTTCACGGGTCAAGGTTTCACGGGTAAGTTTCACGGGTAAGTTTCACGGGTATGTTTCACGGGTGACGTTTCACGGGTCTAGGTTTCACTGGTATGTTTCACGGGTGACGTTTCACGGGTCTAGGTTTCACTGGTAAGTTTCACGAGTCAAGGATTCACGGGTAAGTTTCACGGGTAAGTTTTACGGGTAAGTTTCACGTGTGACGTTTCACGGGTCTAGGTTTCACTGGTAAGTTTCACGGGTCAAGGTTTCACGGGTAAGTTTCACGGGTATGTTTCACGGGTGACATTTCACGGGTCTAGGTTTCACTGGAAAGTTTCACGGGTCAAGGTTTCACGGGTAAGTTTCACGGGTAAGTTTTACGGGTATGTTTTACAGGTGACGTTTCACGGGTCTAGGTTTCACTGGTAAGTTTCACGGGTCAAGGTTTCACGGGTAAGTTTCACGGGTAAGTTTCACGGGTATGTTTTACGGGTGACGTTTCACGGGTCTAGGTTTCACTGGTAAGTTTCACGGGTCAAGGTTTCACGGGTAAGTTTCACGGGTAAGTTTCACGGGTATGTTTCACGGGTGACGTTTCACGGGTCTAGGTTTCACTGGTAAGTTTCACGGGTCAAGGTTTTACGGGTAAGTTTCACGGGTCTAGATTTCACTGGTAAGTTTCACGGGTCAAGGTTTCACGGGTAAGTTTCACGGGTAAGTTTCACGGGTTTGTTTCACGGGTGACGTTTCACGGGTCTAGGTTTCACTGGAAAGTTTCACGGGTCAAGGTTTCACGGGTAAGTTTCACGGGTAAGTTTCACGGGTATGTTTCACGGGTGACGTTTCACGGGTCTAGGTTTCACTGGTAAGTTTCACGGGTCAAGGTTTCACGGGTAAGTTCACGGGTAAGTTTCACGGGTATGTTTCACGGGTGACGTTTCACGGGTCTAGGTTTCACTGGTAAGTTTCACGGGTCAAGGTTTCACGGGTAAGTTTCACGGGTAAGTTTTACGGGTATGTTTCACAGGTGACGTTTCACGGGTCTAGGTTTCACTGGTAAGTTTCACGGGTCAAGGTTTCACGGGGAAGTTTCACGGGTAAGTTTCACGGGTATGTTTCATGGGTGATGTTTCACGGGTCTAGGTTTCACTGGTAAGTTTCACGGGTCAAGGTTTCACGGGTAAGTTTCACGGGTAAGTTTTACGGGTATGTTTTACAGGTGACGTTTCACGGGTCTAGGTTTCACTGGTAAGTTTCACGGGTCAAGGTTTCACGGGTAAGTTTCACGGGTAAGTTTCACGGGTAAGTTTCACGGGTAAGTTTTACGGGTATGTTTTCCAGGTGACGTTTCACGGGTCTAGGTTTCACTGGTAAGTTTCACGGGTCAAGGTTTCACGGGTAAGTTTCACGGGTAAGTTTCACGGGTAAGTTTCACGGGTATGTTTCATGGGTGATGTTTCACGGGTCTAGGTTTCACTGGTAAGTTTCGCGGGTCAAGGTTTCACGGGTAAGTTTCACGGGTAAGTTTCACGGGTATGTTTCACGGGTGACGTTTCACGGGTCTAGGTTTCACTGGAAAGTTTCACGGGTCAAGGTTTCACGGGTAAGTTTCACGGGTAAGTTTTACGGGTATGTTTCACAGGTGACGTTTCACGGGTCTAGGTTTCACTGGTAAGTTTCACGGGTCAAGGTTTCACGGGGAAGTTTCACGGGTAAGTTTCACGGGTAAGTTTTACGGGTATGTTTTACAGGTGACGTTTCACGGGTCTAGGTTTCACTGGTAAGTTTCACGGGTCAAGGTTTCACGGGTAAGTTTCACGGGTAAGTTTCACGGGTATGTTTCACGGGTGACGTTTCACGGGTCTAGGTTTCACTGGTAAGTTTCACGGGTCAAGGTTTCACGGGTAAGTTTCACGGGTAAGTTTCACGGGTAAGTTTCACGGGTATGTTTCACGGGTGACGTTTCACGGGTCTAGGTTTCACTGGTAAGTTTCACGGGTCAAGGTTTCACTGGTAAGTTTCACGGGTAAGTTTCACGGGTATGTTTCACGGGTGACGTTTCACGGGTCTAGGTTTCACTGGTAAGTTTCACGGGTCAAGGTTTCACGGGTAAGTTTCACGGGTAAGTTTCACGGGTATGTTTCACGGGTGACGTTTCACGGGTCTAGGTTTCACTGGTAAGTTTCACGGGTCAAGGTTTCACGGGTAAGTTTCACGGGTAAGTTTCACGGGTATGTTTCACGGGTGACGTTTCACGGGTCTAGGTTTCACTGGTAAGTTTCACGGGTCAAGGTTTCACGGGTAAGTTTCACGGGTAAGTTTCACGGGTATGTTTCACGGGTGACGTTTCACGGGTCTAGGTTTCACTGGTAAGTTTCACGGGTCAAGGTTTCACGGGTAAGTTTCACGGGTAAGTTTCACGGGTATGTTTCACGGGTGACGTTTCACGGGTCTAGGTTTCACTGGTATGTTTCACGGGTGACGTTTCACGGGTCTAGGTTTCACTGGTAAGTTTCACGAGTCAAGGATTCACGGGTAAGTTTCACGGGTAAGTTTTACGGGTAAGTTTCACGTGTGACGTTTCACGGGTCTAGGTTTCACTGGTAAGTTTCACGGGTCAAGGTTTCACGGGTAAGTTTCACGGGTATGTTTCACGGGTGACATTTCACGGGTCTAGGTTTCACTGGAAAGTTTCACGGGTCAAGGTTTCACGGGTAAGTTTCACGGGTAAGTTTTACGGGTATGTTTTACAGGTGACGTTTCACGGGTCTAGGTTTCACTGGTAAGTTTCACGGGTCAAGGTTTCACGGGTAAGTTTCACGGGTAAGTTTCACGGGTATGTTTTACGGGTGACGTTTCACGGGTCTAGGTTTCACTGGTAAGTTTCACGGGTCAAGGTTTCACGGGTAAGTTTCACGGGTAAGTTTCACGGGTATGTTTCACGGGTGACGTTTCACGGGTCTAGGTTTCACTGGTAAGTTTCACGGGTCAAGGTTTTACGGGTAAGTTTCACGGGTCTAGATTTCACTGGTAAGTTTCACGGGTCAAGGTTTCACGGGTAAGTTTCACGGGTAAGTTTCACGGGTTTGTTTCACGGGTGACGTTTCACGGGTCTAGGTTTCACTGGAAAGTTTCACGGGTCAAGGTTTCACGGGTAAGTTTCACGGGTAAGTTTCACGGGTATGTTTCACGGGTGACGTTTCACGGGTCTAGGTTTCACTGGTAAGTTTCACGGGTCAAGGTTTCACGGGTAAGTTTCACGGGTAAGTTTCACGGGTATGTTTCACGGGTGACGTTTCACGGGTCTAGGTTTCACTGGTAAGTTTCACGGGTCAAGGTTTCACGGGTAAGTTTCACGGGTAAGTTTTACGGGTATGTTTCACAGGTGACGTTTCACGGGTCTAGGTTTCACTGGTAAGTTTCACGGGTCAAGGTTTCACGGGGAAGTTTCACGGGTAAGTTTCACGGGTATGTTTCATGGGTGATGTTTCACGGGTCTAGGTTTCACTGGTAAGTTTCACGGGTCAAGGTTTCACGGGTAAGTTTCACGGGTAAGTTTTACGGGTATGTTTTACAGGTGACGTTTCACGGGTCTAGGTTTCACTGGTAAGTTTCACGGGTCAAGGTTTCACGGGTAAGTTTCACGGGTAAGTTTCACGGGTAAGTTTTACGGGTATGTTTTCCAGGTGACGTTTCACGGGTCTAGGTTTCACTGGTAAGTTTCACGGGTCAAGGTTTCACGGGTAAGTTTCACGGGTAAGTTTCACGGGTAAGTTTCACGGGTATGTTTCATGGGTGATGTTTCACGGGTCTAGGTTTCACTGGTAAGTTTCGCGGGTCAAGGTTTCACGGGTAAGTTTCACGGGTAAGTTTCACGGGTATGTTTCACGGGTGACGTTTCACGGGTCTAGGTTTCACTGGAAAGTTTCACGGGTCAAGGTTTCACGGGTAAGTTTCACGGGTAAGTTTTACGGGTATGTTTCACAGGTGACGTTTCACGGGTCTAGGTTTCACTGGTAAGTTTCACGGGTCAAGGTTTCACGGGGAAGTTTCACGGGTAAGTTTCACGGGTAAGTTTTACGGGTATGTTTTACAGGTGACGTTTCACGGGTCTAGGTTTCACTGGTAAGTTTCACGGGTCAAGGTTTCACGGGTAAGTTTCACGGGTAAGTTTCACGGGTATGTTTCACGGGTGACGTTTCACGGGTCTAGGTTTCACTGGTAAGTTTCACGGGTCAAGGTTTCACGGGTAAGTTTCACGGGTAAGTTTCACGGGTATGTTTCACGGGTGACGTTTCACGGGTCTAGGTTTCACTGGTAAGTTTCACGGGTCAAGGTTTCACGGGTAAGTTTCACGGGTAAGTTTCACGGGTATGTTTCACGGGTGACGTTTCACGGGTCTAGGTTTCACTGGTAAGTTTCACGGGTCAAGGTTTCACGGGTAAGTTTCACGGGTAAGTTTCACGGGTATGTTTCACGGGTGACGTTTCACGGGTCTAGGTTTCACTGGTAAGTTTCACGGGTCAAGGTTTCACGGGTAAGTTTCACGGGTGAGTTTCACGGGTAAGTTTTACGGGTGACGTTTCACGGGTCAAGGTTTCACGTGAAAGTTTCACGTGTAAGTTTCACGGGTGACGTTTCACGGGTCTAGGTTTCACTGGTAAGTTTCACGGGTCAAGGTTTCACGGGTAAGTTTCACGGGTAAGTTTCACGGGTAAGTTTCACGGGTGACGTTTCACGGGTCTAGGTTTCACTGGTAAGTTTCACGGGTCAAGGTTTCACGGGTAAGTTTCACGGGTAAGTTTCACGGGTAAGTTTCACGGGTAAGTTTCATGGGTGACGTTTCACGGGTCTAGGTTTCACTGGTAAGTTTCACGGGTCAAGGTTTCACGGGTAAGTTTCACGGGTTTGTTTCACGGGTGACGTTTCACGGGTCTAGGTTTCACTGGAAAGTTTCACGGGTCAAGGTTTCACGGGTAAGTTTCACGGGTAAGTTTCACGGGTATGTTTCACGGGTGACGTTTCACGGGTCTAGGTTTCACTGGTAAGTTTCACGGGTCAAGGTTTCACGGGTAAGTTTTACGGGTAAGTTTCACGGGTGACGTTTCACGGGTGACGTTTCACGGGTCTAGGTTTCACTGGTAAGTTTCACGGGTCAAGGTTTCACGGGTAAGTTTCACGGGTAAGTTTCACGGGTATGTTTCACGGGTGACGTTTCACGGGTCTAGGTTTCACTGGAAAGTTTCACGGGTCAAGGTTTCACGGGTAAGTTTCAAGGGTAAGTTTCACGGGTAAGTTTTACGGGTATGTTTTACAGGTGACGTTTCACGGGTCTAGGTTTCACTGGTAAGTTTCACGGGTCAAGGTTTCACGGGTAAGTTTCACGGGTAAGTTTCACGGGTAAGTTTCACGGGTATGTTTCATGGGTGATGTTTCACGGATCTAGGTTTCACTGGTAAGTTTCGCGGGTCAAGGTTTCACGGGTAAGTTTCACGGGTAAGTTTCACGGGTATGTTTCACGGGTGACGTTTCACGGGTCTAGGTTTCACTGGAAAGTTTCACGGGTCAAGGTTTCACGGGTAAGTTTCACGGGTAAGTTTTACGGGTATGTTTCACAGGTGACGTTTCACGGGTCTAGGTTTCACTGGTAAGTTTCACGGGTCAAGGTTTCACGGGTAAGTTTCACGGGTAAGTTTCACGGGTATGTTTCATGGGTGATGTTTCACGGGTCTAGGTTTCACTGGTAAGTTTCACGGGTCAAGGTTTCACGGGTAAGTTTCACGGGTAAGTTTTACGGGTATGTTTTACAGGTGACGTTTCACGGGTCTAGGTTTCACTGGTAAGTTTCACGGGTCAAGGTTTCACGGGTAAGTTTCACGGGTAAGTTTCACGGGTATGTTTCACGGGTGACGTTTCACGGGTCTAGGTTTCACTGGTAAGTTTCACGGGTCAAGGTTTCACGGGTAAGTTTCACGGGTAAGTTTCACGGGTATGTTTCACGGGTGACGTTTTACGGGTCTAGGTTTCACTGGTTAGTTTCACGGGTCAAGGTTTCACGGGTAAGTTTCACGGGTAAGTTTCACGGGTATGTTTCACGGGTGACGTTTCACGGGTCTAGGTTTCACTGGTAAGTTTCACGGGTCAAGGTTTCACGGGTAAGTTTCACGGGTAAGTTTCACGGGTGACGTTTCACGGGTCTATTTTTCACTGGTAAGTTTCACGGGTCAAGGTTTCACGGGTAAGTTTCACGTGTAAGTTTCACGGGTGACGTTTCACGGGTCTAGGTTTCACTGGTAAGTTTCACGGGTCAAGGTTTCACGGGTAAGTTTCACGGGTAAGTTTCACGGGTGACGTTTCACGGGTCTAGGTTTCACTAGTAAGTTTCACGGGTCAAGGTTTCACGGGTAAGTTTCACGGGTAAGTTTCACGGGTAAGTTTCACGGGTAAGTTTCATGGGTGACGTTTCACGGGTCTAGGTTTCACTGGTAAGTTTCACGGGTCAAGGTTTCACGGGTAAGTTTCACGGGTAAGTTTCACGGGTGACGTTTCACGGGTCTAGGTTTCACTGGTAAGTTTCACGGGTCAAGGTTTCACGGGTAAGTTTCACGGGTAAGTTTCACGGGTATGTTTCAAGGGTGACGTTTCACGGGTCTAGGTTTCACTGGTAAGTTTTACGGGTCAAGGTTTCACGGGTAAGTTTCACGGGTAAGTTTCACGGGTATGTTTCACGGGTGATGTTTCACGGGTCTTGGTTTCACTGGTAAGTTTCATGGGTCAAGGTTTCACGGGTAAGTTTCACGGGTAAGTTTCACGGGTATGTTTCACGGGTGACGTTTCACGGGTCTAGGTTTCACTGGTAAGTTTCACGGGTCAAGGTTTTACGGGTAAGTTTCACGGGTCTAGGTTTCACTGGTAAGTTTCACGGGTATGTTTCACGGGTGACGTTTCACGGGTCTAGGTTTCACTGGTAAGTTTCACGGGTTAAGGTTTCACGGGTAAGTTTCACGGGTAAGTTTCACGGGTAAGTTTTACGGGTAAGTTTCACGTGTGACGTTTCACGGGTCTAGGTTTCACTGGTAAGTTTCACGGGTCAAGGTTTCACGGGTAAGTTTCACGGGTATGTTTCACGGGTGACATTTCACGGGTCTAGGTTTCACTGGAAAGTTTCACGGGTCAAGGTTTCACGGGTAAGTTTCACGGGTAAGTTTTACGGGTATGTTTTACAGGTGACGTTTCACGGGTCTAGGTTTCACTGGTAAGTTTCACGGGTCAAGGTTTCACGGGTAAGTTTCACGGGTAAGTTTCACACGTATGTTTTACGGGTGACGTTTCACGGGTCTAGGTTTCACTGGTAAGTTTCACGGGTCAAGGTTTCACGGGTAAGTTTCACGGGTAAGTTTCACGGGTATGTTTCACGGGTGACGTTTCACGGGTCTAGGTTTCACTGGTAAGTTTCACGGGTCAAGGTTTTACGGGTAAGTTTCACGGGTCTAGATTTCACTGGTAAGTTTCACGGGTCAAGGTTTCACGGGTAAGTTTCACGGGTAAGTTTCACGGGTTTGTTTCACGGGTGACGTTTCACGGGTCTAGGTTTCACTGGAAAGTTTCACGGGTCAAGGTTTCACGGGTAAGTTTCACGGGTAAGTTTCACGGGTATGTTTCACGGGTGACGTTTCACGGGTCTAGGTTTCACTGGTAAGTTTCACGGGTCAAGGTTTCACGGGTAAGTTTCACGGGTAAGTTTCACGGGTATGTTTCACGGGTGACGTTTCACGGGTCTAGGTTTCACTGGTAAGTTTCACGGGTCAAGGTTTCACGGGTAAGTTTCACGGGTAAGTTTTACGGGTATGTTTCACAGGTGACGTTTCACGGGTCTAGGTTTCACTGGTAAGTTTCACGGGTCAAGGTTTCACGGGGAAGTTTCACGGGTAAGTTTCACGGGTATGTTTCATGGGTGATGTTTCACGGGTCTAGGTTTCACTGGTAAGTTTCACGGGTCAAGGTTTCACGGGTAAGTTTCACGGGTAAGTTTTACGGGTATGTTTTACAGGTGACGTTTCACGGGTCTAGGTTTCACTGGTAAGTTTCACGGGTCAAGGTTTCACGGGTAAGTTTCACGGGTAAGTTTCACGGGTAAGTTTTACGGGTATGTTTTCCAGGTGACGTTTCACGGGTCTAGGTTTCACTGGTAAGTTTCACGGGTCAAGGTTTCACGGGTAAGTTTCAGGGGTAAGTTTCACGGGTAAGTTTCACGGGTATGTTTCATGGGTGATGTTTCACGGGTCTAGGTTTCACTGGTAAGTTTCGCGGGTCAAGGTTTCACGGGTAAGTTTCACGGGTAAGTTTCACGGGTATGTTTCACGGGTGACGTTTCACGGGTCTAGGTTTCACTGGAAAGTTTCACGGGTCAAGGTTTCACGGGTAAGTTTCACGGGTAAGTTTTACGGGTATGTTTCACAGGTGACGTTTCACGGGTCTAGGTTTCACTGGTAAGTTTCACGGGTCAAGGTTTCACGGGGAAGTTTCACGGGTAAGTTTCACGGGTAAGTTTTACGGGTATGTTTTACAGGTGACGTTTCACGGGTCTAGGTTTCACTGGTAAGTTTCACGGGTCAAGGTTTCACGGGTAAGTTTCACGGGTAAGTTTCACGGGTATGTTTCACGGGTGACGTTTCACGGGTCTAGGTTTCACTGGTAAGTTTCACGGGTCAAGGTTTCACGGGTAAGTTTCACGGGTAAGTTTCACGGGTATGTTTCACGGGTGACGTTTCACGGGTCTAGGTTTCACTGGTAAGTTTCACGGGTCAAGGTTTCACGGGTAAGTTTCACGGGTAAGTTTCACGGGTATGTTTCACGGGTGACGTTTCACGGGTCTAGGTTTCACTGGTAAGTTTCACGGGTCAAGGTTTCACGGGTAAGTTTCACGGGTAAGTTTCACGGGTATGTTTCACGGGTGACGTTTCACGGGTCTAGGTTTCATTGGTAAGTTTCACGGGTCAAGGTTTCACGGGTAAGTTTCACGGGTAAGTTTCACGGGTAAGTTTCACGGGTAAGTTTTACGGGTGACGTTTCACGGGTCTATTTTTCACTGGTAAGTTTCACGGGTCAAGGTTTCACGTGAAAGTTTCACGTGTAAGTTTCACGGGTGACGTTTCACGGGTCTAGGTTTCACTGGTAAGTTTCACGGGTCAAGGTTTCACGGGTAAGTTTCACGGGTAAGTTTCACGGGTAAGTTTCACGGGTAAGTTTCACGGGTAAGTTTCACGGGTGACGTTTCACGGGTCTAGGTTTCACTGGTAAGTTTCACGGGTCAAGGTTTCACGGGTAAGTTTCACGGGTAAGTTTCACGGGTAAGTTTCACGGGTAAGTTTCATGGGTGACGTTTCACGGGTCTAGGTTTCACTGGTAAGTTTCACGGGTCAAGGTTTCACGGGTAAGTTTCACGGGTTTGTTTCACGGGTGACGTTTCACGGGTCTAGGTTTCACTGGAAAGTTTCACGGGTCAAGGTTTCACGGGTAAGTTTCACGGGTAAGTTTCACGGGTATGTTTCACGGGTGACGTTTCACGGGTCTAGGTTTCACTGGTAAGTTTCACGGGTCAAGGTTTCACGGGTAAGTTTTACGGGTAAGTTTCACGGGTGACGTTTCACGGGTGACGTTTCACGGGTCTAGGTTTCACTGGTAAGTTTCACGGGTCAAGGTTTCACGGGTAAGTTTCACGGGTAAGTTTCACGGGTATGTTTCACGGGTGACGTTTCACGGGTCTAGGTTTCACTGGAAAGTTTCACGGGTCAAGGTTTCACGGGTAAGTTTCAAGGGTAAGTTTCACGGGTAAGTTTTACGGGTATGTTTTACAGGTGACGTTTCACGGGTCTAGGTTTCACTGGTAAGTTTCACGGGTCAAGGTTTCACGGGTAAGTTTCACGGGTAAGTTTCACGGGTAAGTTTCACGGGTATGTTTCATGGGTGATGTTTCACGGATCTAGGTTTCACTGGTAAGTTTCGCGGGTCAAGGTTTCACGGGTAAGTTTCACGGGTAAGTTTCACGGGTATGTTTCACGGGTGACGTTTCACGGGTCTAGGTTTCACTGGAAAGTTTCACGGGTCAAGGTTTCACGGGTAAGTTTCACGGGTAAGTTTTACGGGTATGTTTCACAGGTGACGTTTCACGGGTCTAGGTTTCACTGGTAAGTTTCACGGGTCAAGGTTTCACGGGTAAGTTTCACGGGTAAGTTTCACGGGTATGTTTCATGGGTGATGTTTCACGGGTCTAGGTTTCACTGGTAAGTTTCACGGGTCAAGGTTTCACGGGTAAGTTTCACGGGTAAGTTTTACGGGTATGTTTTACAGGTGACGTTTCACGGGTCTAGGTTTCACTGGTAAGTTTCACGGGTCAAGGTTTCACGGGTAAGTTTCACGGGTATGTTTCACGGGTGACGTTTCACGGGTCTAGGTTTCACTGGTAAGTTTCACGGGTCAAGGTTTCACGGGTAAGTTTCACGGGTAAGTTTCACGGGTATGTTTCACGGGTGACGTTTTACGGGTCTAGGTTTCACTGGTAAGTTTCACGGGTCAAGGTTTCACGGGTAAGTTTCACGGGTAAGTTTCACGGGTATGTTTCACGGGTGACGTTTCACGGGTCTAGGTTTCACTGGTAAGTTTCACGGGTCAAGGTTTCACGGGTAAGTTTCACGGGTAAGTTTCACGGGTGACGTTTCACGGGTCTATTTTTCACTGGTAAGTTTCACGGGTCAAGGTTTCACGGGTAAGTTTCACGTGTAAGTTTCACGGGTGACGTTTCACGGGTCTAGGTTTCACTGGTAAGTTTCACGGGTCAAGGTTTCACGGGTAAGTTTCACGGGTAAGTTTCACGGGTAAGTTTCACGGGTGACGTTTCACGGGTCTAGGTTTCACTAGTAAGTTTCACGGGTCAAGGTTTCACGGGTAAGTTTCACGGGTAAGTTTCACGGGTAAGTTTCACGGGTAAGTTTCATGGGTGACGTTTCACGGGTCTAGGTTTCACTGGTAAGTTTCACGGGTCAAGGTTTCACGGGTAAGTTTCACGGGTAAGTTTCACGGGTGACGTTTCACGGGTCTAGGTTTCACTGGTAAGTTTCACGGGTCAAGGTTTCACGGGTAAGTTTCACGGGTAAGTTTCACGGGTATGTTTCAAGGGTGACGTTTCACGGGTCTAGGTTTCACTGGTAAGTTTTACGGGTCAAGGTTTCACGGGTAAGTTTCACGGGTAAGTTTCACGGGTATGTTTCACGGGTGATGTTTCACGGGTCTTGGTTTCACTGGTAAGTTTCATGGGTCAAGGTTTCACGGGTAAGTTTCACGGGTAAGTTTCACGGGTATGTTTCACGGGTGACGTTTCACGGGTCTAGGTTTCACTGGTAAGTTTCACGGGTTAAGGTTTCACGGGTAAGTTTCACGGGTAAGTTTCACGGGTAAGTTTCACGGGTATGTTTCACGGGTGACGTTTCACGGGTCTAGGTTTCACTGGTAAGTTTCACGGGTCAAGGTTTTACGGGTAAGTTTCACGGGTCTAGGTTTCACTGGTAAGTTTCACGGGTCAAGGTTTCACGGGTAAGTTTCACGGGTTTGTTTCACGGGTGACGTTTCACGGGTCTAGGTTTCACTGGAAAGTTTCACGGGTCAAGGTTTCACGGGTAAGTTTCACGGGTAAGTTTCACGGGTATGTTTCACGGGTGACGTTTCACTAGTAAGTTTCACGGGTCAAGGTTTCACGAGTAAGTTTCACGGGTAAGTTTTACGGGTAAGTTTCACGGGTGACGTTTCACGGGTGACGTTTCACGGGTCTAGGTTTCACTGGTAAGTTTCACGGGTCAAGGTTTCACGGGTAAGTTTCACGGGTAAGTTTCACGGGTATGTTTCACGGGTGACGTTTCACGGGTCTAGGTTTCACTGGAAAGTTTCACGGGTCAAGGTTTCACGGGTAAGTTTCAAGGGTAAGTTTCACGGGTAAGTTTAACGGGTATGTTTTACAGGTGACGTTTCACGGGTCTAGGTTTCACTGGTAAGTTTCACGGGTCAAGGTTTCACGGGTAAGTTTCACGGGTAAGTTTCACGGGTATGTTTCACGGGTGACGTTTCACGGGTCTAGGTTTCACTGGTAAGTTTCACGGGTCAAGGTTTCACGGGTAAGTTTCACTGGTAAGTTTCACGGGTATGTTTCACGGGTGACGTTTCACGGGTCTAGGTTTCACTGGTAAGTTTCACTGGTCAAGGTTTCATGGTTAAGTTTCACGGGTAAGTTTCACGGGTGACGTTTCACGGGTCTAGGTTTCACTGGTAAGTTTCACGGGTCAAGGTTTCACGGGTAAGTTTCACGGGTAAGTTTCACGGGTATGTTTCACGGGTGACGTTTCACGGGTCTAGGTTTCACTGGAAAGTTTCACGGGTCAAGGTTACACGGGTAAGTTTCAAGGGTAAGTTTCACGGGTAAGTTTTACGGGTATGTTTTACAGGTGACGTTTCACGGGTCTAGGTTTCACTGGTAAGTTTCACGGGTCAAGGTTTCACGGGTAAGTTTCACAGGTAAGTTTCACGGGTAAGTTTCACGGGTAAGTTTCACGGGTATGTTTCACAGGTGACGTTTCACGGGTCTAGGTTTCACTGGTAAGTTTCACTGGTAAGTTTCACGGGTCAAGGTTTCACGGGTAAGTTTCACGGGTAAGTTTCACGGGTATGTTTCACGGGTGACGTTTCACGGGTCTAGGTTTCACTGGTAAGTTTCACGGGTCAAGGTTTCACGGGTAAGTTTCACGGGTATGTTTCACGGGTGACGTTTCACGGGTCTAGGTTTCACTGGAAAGTTTCACGGGTCAAGGTTTCACGGGTAAGTTTCACGGGTAAGTTTTACGGGTATGTTTTACAGGTGACGTTTCACGGGTCTAGGTTTCACTGGTAAGTTTCACGGGTCAAGGTTTCACGGGTAAGTTTCACGGGTAAGTTTCACGGGTATGTTTTACGGGTGACGTTTCACGGGTCTAGGTTTCACTGGTAAGTTTCACGGGTAAGTTTCACGGGTATGTTTCACGGGTGATGTTTCACGGGTCTTGGTTTCACTGGTAAGTTTCATGGGTCAAGGTTTCACGGGTAAGTTTCACGGGTAAGTTTCACGGGTATGTTTCACGGGTGACGTTTCACGGGTCTAGGTTTCACTGGTAAGTTTCACGGGTTAAGGTTTCACGGGTAAGTTTCACGGGTAAGTTTCACGGGTAAGTTTCACGGGTATGTTTCACGGGTGACGTTTCACGGGTCTAGGTTTCACTGGTAAGTTTCACGGGTCAAGGTTTTACGGGTAAGTTTCACGGGTCTAGGTTTCACTGGTAAGTTTCACGGGTCAAGGTTTCACGGGTAAGTTTCACGGGTAAGTTTCACGGGTTTGTTTCACGGGTGACGTTTCACGGGTCTAGGTTTCACTGGAAAGTTTCACGGGTCAAGGTTTCACGGGTAAGTTTCACGGGTAAGTTTCACGGGTATGTTTCACGGGTGACGTTTCACTAGTAAGTTTCACGGGTCAAGGTTTCACGAGTAAGTTTCACGGGTAAGTTTTACGGGTAAGTTTCACGGGTGACGTTTCACGGGTGACGTTTCACGGGTCTAGGTTTCACTGATAAGTTTCACGGGTCAAGGTTTCACGGGTAAGTTTCACGGGTAAGTTTCACGGGTATGTTTCACGGGTGACGTTTCACGGGTCTAGGTTTCACTGGTAAGTTTCACGGGTCAAGGTTTCACGGGTAAGTTTCACTGGTAAGTTTCACGGGTGACGTTTCACGGGTCTAGGTTTCACTGGTAAGTTTCACTGGTCAAGGTTTCATGGTTAAGTTTCACGGGTAAGTTTCACGGGTGACGTTCCACGGGTCTAGGTTTCACTGGTAAGTTTCACGGGTCAAGGTTTTACGGGTAAGTTTCGCGGGTCTAGGTTTCACTGGTAAGTTTCACGGGTCAAGGTTTCACGGGTAAGTTTCACGGGTAAGTTTCACGGGTTTGTTTCACGGGTGACGTTTCACGGGTCTAGGTTTCACTGGAAAGTTTCACGGGTCAAGGTTTCACGGGTAAGTTTCACGGGTAAGTTTCACGGGTATGTTTCACGGGTGACGTTTCACTAGTAAGTTTCACGGGTCAAGGTTTCACGAGTAAGTTTCACGGGTAAGTTTTACGGGTAAGTTTCACGGGTGACGTTTCACGGGTGACGTTTCACGGGTCTAGGTTTCACTGATAAGTTTCACGGGTCAAGGTTTCACGGGTAAGTTTCACGGGTAAGTTTCACGGGTATGTTTCACGGGTGACGTTTCACGGGTCTAGGTTTCACTGGTAAGTTTCACGGGTCAAGGTTTCACGGGTAAGTTTCACGGGTAAGTTTCACGGGTATGTTTCACGGGTGACGTTTCACGGGTCTAGGTTTCACTGGTAAGTTTCACGGGTCAAGGTTTCACGGGTAAGTTTCACGGGTAAGTTTCACGGGTAAGTTTCACGGGTAAGTTTTACGGGTGACGTTTCACGGGTCTATTTTTCACTGGTAAGTTTCACGGGTCAAGGTTTCACGTGAAAGTTTCACGTGTAAGTTTCACGGGTGACGTTTCACGGGTCTAGGTTTCACTGGTAAGTTTCACGGGTCAAGGTTTCACGGGTAAGTTTCACGGGTAAGTTTCACGGGTAAGTTTCACGGGTAAGTTTCACGGGTAAGTTTCACGGGTGACGTTTCACGGGTCTAGGTTTCACTGGTAAGTTTCACGGGTCAAGGTTTCACGGGTAAGTTTCACGGGTAAGTTTCACGGGTAAGTTTCACGGGTAAGTTTCATGGGTGACGTTTCACGGGTCTAGGTTTCACTGGTAAGTTTCACGGGTCAAGGTTTCACGGGTAAGTTTCACGGGTTTGTTTCACGGGTGACGTTTCACGGGTCTAGGTTTCACTGGAAAGTTTCACGGGTCAAGGTTTCACGGGTAAGTTTCACGGGTAAGTTTCACGGGTATGTTTCACGGGTGACGTTTCACGGGTCTAGGTTTCACTGGTAAGTTTCACGGGTCAAGGTTTCACGGGTAAGTTTTACGGGTAAGTTTCACGGGTGACGTTTCACGGGTGACGTTTCACGGGTCTAGGTTTCACTGGTAAGTTTCACGGGTCAAGGTTTCACGGGTAAGTTTCACGGGTAAGTTTCACGGGTATGTTTCACGGGTGACGTTTCACGGGTCTAGGTTTCACTGGAAAGTTTCACGGGTCAAGGTTTCACGGGTAAGTTTCAAGGGTAAGTTTCACGGGTAAGTTTTACGGGTATGTTTTACAGGTGACGTTTCACGGGTCTAGGTTTCACTGGTAAGTTTCACGGGTCAAGGTTTCACGGGTAAGTTTCACGGGTAAGTTTCACGGGTAAGTTTCACGGGTATGTTTCATGGGTGATGTTTCACGGATCTAGGTTTCACTGGTAAGTTTCGCGGGTCAAGGTTTCACGGGTAAGTTTCACGGGTAAGTTTCACGGGTATGTTTCACGGGTGACGTTTCACGGGTCTAGGTTTCACTGGAAAGTTTCACGGGTCAAGGTTTCACGGGTAAGTTTCACGGGTAAGTTTTACGGGTATGTTTCACAGGTGACGTTTCACGGGTCTAGGTTTCACTGGTAAGTTTCACGGGTCAAGGTTTCACGGGTAAGTTTCACGGGTAAGTTTCACGGGTATGTTTCATGGGTGATGTTTCACGGGTCTAGGTTTCACTGGTAAGTTTCACGGGTCAAGGTTTCACGGGTAAGTTTCACGGGTAAGTTTTACGGGTATGTTTTACAGGTGACGTTTCACGGGTCTAGGTTTCACTGGTAAGTTTCACGGGTCAAGGTTTCACGGGTAAGTTTCACGGGTAAGTTTCACGGGTATGTTTCACGGGTGACGTTTCACGGGTCTAGGTTTCACTGGTAAGTTTCACGGGTCAAGGTTTCACGGGTAAGTTTCACGGGTAAGTTTCACGGGTATGTTTCACGGGTGACGTTTTACGGGTCTAGGTTTCACTGGTAAGTTTCACGGGTCAAGGTTTCACGGGTAAGTTTCACGGGTAAGTTTCACGGGTATGTTTCACGGGTGACGTTTCACGGGTCTAGGTTTCACTGGTAAGTTTCACGGGTCAAGGTTTCACGGGTAAGTTTCACGGGTAAGTTTCACGGGTGACGTTTCACGGGTCTATTTTTCACTGGTAAGTTTCACGGGTCAAGGTTTCACGGGTAAGTTTCACGTGTAAGTTTCACGGGTGACGTTTCACGGGTCTAGGTTTCACTGGTAAGTTTCACGGGTCAAGGTTTCACGGGTAAGTTTCACGGGTAAGTTTCACGGGTAAGTTTCACGGGTGACGTTTCACGGGTCTAGGTTTCACTAGTAAGTTTCACGGGTCAAGGTTTCACGGGTAAGTTTCACGGGTAAGTTTCACGGGTAAGTTTCACGGGTAAGTTTCATGGGTGACGTTTCACGGGTCTAGGTTTCACTGGTAAGTTTCACGGGTCAAGGTTTCACGGGTAAGTTTCACGGGTAAGTTTCACGGGTGACGTTTCACGGGTCTAGGTTTCACTGGTAAGTTTCACGGGTCAAGGTTTCACGGGTAAGTTTCACGGGTAAGTTTCACGGGTATGTTTCAAGGGTGACGTTTCACGGGTCTAGGTTTCACTGGTAAGTTTTACGGGTCAAGGTTTCACGGGTAAGTTTCACGGGTAAGTTTCACGGGTATGTTTCACGGGTGATGTTTCACGGGTCTTGGTTTCACTGGTAAGTTTCATGGGTCAAGGTTTCACGGGTAAGTTTCACGGGTAAGTTTCACGGGTATGTTTCACGGGTGACGTTTCACGGGTCTAGGTTTCACTGGTAAGTTTCACGGGTTAAGGTTTCACGGGTAAGTTTCACGGGTAAGTTTCACGGGTAAGTTTCACGGGTATGTTTCACGGGTGACGTTTCACGGGTCTAGGTTTCACTGGTAAGTTTCACGGGTCAAGGTTTTACGGGTAAGTTTCACGGGTCTAGGTTTCACTGGTAAGTTTCACGGGTCAAGGTTTCACGGGTAAGTTTCACGGGTTTGTTTCACGGGTGACGTTTCACGGGTCTAGGTTTCACTGGAAAGTTTCACGGGTCAAGGTTTCACGGGTAAGTTTCACGGGTAAGTTTCACGGGTATGTTTCACGGGTGACGTTTCACTAGTAAGTTTCACGGGTCAAGGTTTCACGAGTAAGTTTCACGGGTAAGTTTTACGGGTAAGTTTCACGGGTGACGTTTCACGGGTGACGTTTCACGGGTCTAGGTTTCACTGGTAAGTTTCACGGGTCAAGGTTTCACGGGTAAGTTTCACGGGTAAGTTTCACGGGTATGTTTCACGGGTGACGTTTCACGGGTCTAGGTTTCACTGGAAAGTTTCACGGGTCAAGGTTTCACGGGTAAGTTTCAAGGGTAAGTTTCACGGGTAAGTTTAACGGGTATGTTTTACAGGTGACGTTTCACGGGTCTAGGTTTCACTGGTAAGTTTCACGGGTCAAGGTTTCACGGGTAAGTTTCACGGGTAAGTTTCACGGGTATGTTTCACGGGTGACGTTTCACGGGTCTAGGTTTCACTGGTAAGTTTCACGGGTCAAGGTTTCACGGGTAAGTTTCACTGGTAAGTTTCACGGGTATGTTTCACGGGTGACGTTTCACGGGTCTAGGTTTCACTGGTAAGTTTCACTGGTCAAGGTTTCATGGTTAAGTTTCACGGGTAAGTTTCACGGGTGACGTTTCACGGGTCTAGGTTTCACTGGTAAGTTTCACGGGTCAAGGTTTCACGGGTAAGTTTCACGGGTAAGTTTCACGGGTATGTTTCACGGGTGACGTTTCACGGGTCTAGGTTTCACTGGAAAGTTTCACGGGTCAAGGTTACACGGGTAAGTTTCAAGGGTAAGTTTCACGGGTAAGTTTTACGGGTATGTTTTACAGGTGACGTTTCACGGGTCTAGGTTTCACTGGTAAGTTTCACGGGTCAAGGTTTCACGGGTAAGTTTCACAGGTAAGTTTCACGGGTAAGTTTCACGGGTAAGTTTCACGGGTATGTTTCACAGGTGACGTTTCACGGGTCTAGGTTTCACTGGTAAGTTTCACTGGTAAGTTTCACGGGTCAAGGTTTCACGGGTAAGTTTCACGGGTAAGTTTCACGGGTATGTTTCACGGGTGACGTTTCACGGGTCTAGGTTTCACTGGTAAGTTTCACGGGTCAAGGTTTCACGGGTAAGTTTCACGGGTATGTTTCACGGGTGACGTTTCACGGGTCTAGGTTTCACTGGAAAGTTTCACGGGTCAAGGTTTCACGGGTAAGTTTCACGGGTAAGTTTTACGGGTATGTTTTACAGGTGACGTTTCACGGGTCTAGGTTTCACTGGTAAGTTTCACGGGTCAAGGTTTCACGGGTAAGTTTCACGGGTAAGTTTCACGGGTATGTTTTACGGGTGACGTTTCACGGGTCTAGGTTTCACTGGTAAGTTTCACGGGTAAGTTTCACGGGTATGTTTCACGGGTGATGTTTCACGGGTCTTGGTTTCACTGGTAAGTTTCATGGGTCAAGGTTTCACGGGTAAGTTTCACGGGTAAGTTTCACGGGTATGTTTCACGGGTGACGTTTCACGGGTCTAGGTTTCACTGGTAAGTTTCACGGGTTAAGGTTTCACGGGTAAGTTTCACGGGTAAGTTTCACGGGTAAGTTTCACGGGTATGTTTCACGGGTGACGTTTCACGGGTCTAGGTTTCACTGGTAAGTTTCACGGGTCAAGGTTTTACGGGTAAGTTTCACGGGTCTAGGTTTCACTGGTAAGTTTCACGGGTCAAGGTTTCACGGGTAAGTTTCACGGGTAAGTTTCACGGGTTTGTTTCACGGGTGACGTTTCACGGGTCTAGGTTTCACTGGAAAGTTTCACGGGTCAAGGTTTCACGGGTAAGTTTCACGGGTAAGTTTCACGGGTATGTTTCACGGGTGACGTTTCACTAGTAAGTTTCACGGGTCAAGGTTTCACGAGTAAGTTTCACGGGTAAGTTTTACGGGTAAGTTTCACGGGTGACGTTTCACGGGTGACGTTTCACGGGTCTAGGTTTCACTGATAAGTTTCACGGGTCAAGGTTTCACGGGTAAGTTTCACGGGTAAGTTTCACGGGTATGTTTCACGGGTGACGTTTCACGGGTCTAGGTTTCACTGGTAAGTTTCACGGGTCAAGGTTTCACGGGTAAGTTTCACTGGTAAGTTTCACGGGTGACGTTTCACGGGTCTAGGTTTCACTGGTAAGTTTCACTGGTCAAGGTTTCATGGTTAAGTTTCACGGGTAAGTTTCACGGGTGACGTTTCACGGGTCTAGGTTTCACTGGTAAGTTTCACGGGTCAAGGTTTTACGGGTAAGTTTCACGGGTCTAGGTTTCACTGGTAAGTTTCACGGGTCAAGGTTTCACGGGTAAGTTTCACGGGTAAGTTTCACGGGTTTGTTTCACGGGTGACGTTTCACGGGTCTAGGTTTCACTGGAAAGTTTCACGGGTCAAGGTTTCAAGGGTAAGTTTCACGGGTAAGTTTCACGGGTATGTTTCACGGGTGACGTTTCACTAGTAAGTTTCACGGGTCAAGGTTTCACGAGTAAGTTTCACGGGTAAGTTTTACGGGTAAGTTTCACGGGTGACGTTTCACGGGTGACGTTTCACGGGTCTAGGTTTCACTGATAAGTTTCACGGGTCAAGGTTTCACGGGTAAGTTTCACGGGTAAGTTTCACGGGTATGTTTCACGGGTGACGTTTCACGGGTCTAGGTTTCACTGGTAAGTTTCACGGGTCAAGGTTTCACGGGTAAGTTTCACTGGTAAGTTTCACGGGTGACGTTTCACGGGTCTAGGTTTCACTGGTAAGTTTCACTGGTCAAGGTTTCATGGTTAAGTTTCACGGGTAAGTTTCACGGGTGACGTTTCACGGGTCTAGGTTTCACTGGTAAGTTTCACGGGTCAAGGTTTCACGGGTAAGTTTCACGGGTAAGTTTCACGGGTATGTTTCACGGGTGACGTTTCACGGGTCTAGGTTTCACTGGAAAGTTTCACGGGTCAAGGTTACACGGGTAAGTTTCAAGGGTAAGTTTCACGGGTAAGTTTTACGGGTATGTTTTACAGGTGACGTTTCACGGGTCTAGGTTTCACTGGTAAGTTTCACGGGTCAAGGTTTCACGGGTAAGTTTCACAGGTAAGTTTCACGGGTAAGTTTCACGGGTAAGTTTCACGGGTATGTTTCACAGGTGACGTTTCACGGGTCTAGGTTTCACTGGTAAGTTTCACTGGTAAGTTTCACGGGTCAAGGTTTCACGGGTAAGTTTCACGGGTAAGTTTCACGGGTATGTTTCACGGGTGACGTTTCACGGGTCTAGGTTTCACTGGTAAGTTTCACGGGTCAAGGTTTCACGGGTAAGTTTCACGGGTATGTTTCACGGGTGACGTTTCACGGATCTAGGTTTCACTGGAAAGTTTCACGGGTCAAGGTTTCACGGGTAAGTTTCACGGGTAATTTTTACGGGTATGTTTTACAGGTGACGTTTCACGGGTCTAGGTTTCACTGGTAAGTTTCACGGGGCAAGGTTTCACGGGTAAGTTTCACGGGTAAGTTTCACGGGTATGTTTTACGGGTGACGTTTTACGGGTCTAGGTTTCACTGGTAAGTTACACGGGTCAAGATTTCACGGGTAAGTTTCACGGGTATGTTTCACGGGTGACGTTTCACGGGTCTAGGTTTCACTGGTAAGTTTCACGGGTCAAGGTTTCACGGGTAAGTTTCACTGGTAAGTTTCACGGGTATGTTTCACGGGTGACGTTTCACGGGTCTAGGTTTCACTGGTAAGTTTCACTGGTCAAGGTTTCATGGTTAAGTTTCACGGGTATGATTCACGGGTGACGTTTCACGGGTCTAGGTTTCACTGGTAAGTTTCACGGGTCAAGGTTTCACGGGTAAGTTTCACGGGTAAGTTTCACGGGTATGTTTCACGGGTGACGTTTCACGGGTCTAGGTTTCACTGGTAAGTTTCACGGGTCAAGGTTTTACGGGTAAGTTTCACGGGTAAGTTTCACGGGTGACGTTTCACGGGTATAGGTTTCACTGGTAAGTTTCATGGGTCAAGGTTTTACAGGTAAGTTTCACGGGTCTAGGTTTCACTGGTAAGTTTCACGGGTCAAGGTTTCACGGGTAAGTTTCACGGGTAAGTTTCACGGGTTTGTTTCACGGGTGACGTTTCACGGGTCTAGGTTTCACTGGAAAGTTTCACGGTTCAAGGTTTCACGGGTAAGTTTCACGCGTAAGTTTCACGGGTATGTTTCACGGGTGACGTTTCACGGGTCTAGGTTTCACTGGTAAGTTTCACGGGTCAAGGTTTCACGGGTAAGTTTCACGGGTAAGTTTCACGGGTATGTTTCACGGGTGACGTTTTACGGGTCTAGGTTTCACTGGTAAGTTTCACGAGTCAAGGTTTCACGGGTAAGTTTCACGGGTAAGTTTCACGGGTAAGTTTCACGGGTATGTTTCACGGGTGACGTTTCACGGGTCTAGGTTTCACTGGTAAGTTTCACGGGTCAAGGTTTCACGGGTAAGTTTCACGGGTAAGTTTCACGGGTATGTTTCACGGGTATGTTTCACGGGTGACGTTTCACGGGTCTAGGTTTCACTGGTAAGTTTCACGGGTTAAGGTTTCACGGGTAAGTTTCACGGGTAAGTTTCACGGGTATGTTTCACGGGTGACGTTTCACGGGTCTAGGTTTCACTGGTAAGTTTCACGGGTCAAGATTTCACGGGTAAGTTTCACGGGTAAGTTTCACGGGTATGTTTCACGGGTGACGTTTCACGGGTCTAGGTTTCACTGGTAAGTTTCACGGGTCAATGTTTCACGGGTAAGTTTCACGGGTAAGTTTCACGGGTATGTTTCACGGGTGACGTTTCACGGGTCTAGGTTTCACTGGTAAGTTTCACGGGTCAAGGTTTTACGGGTAAGTTTCACGGGTAAGTTTCACGGGTATGTTTCACGGGTGACGTTTCACGGGTCTAGGTTTCACTGGTAAGTTTCACTGGTCAAGGTTTCACGGGTAAGTTTCACGGGTAAGTTTCACGGGTATGTTTCACGGGTGACGTTTCACGGGTCTAGGTTTCACTGGTAAGTTTCACGGGTCAAGGTTTTACGGGTAAGTTTCACGGGTCTAGGTTTCACTGGTAAGTTTCACGGGTCAAGGTTTCACGGGTAAGTTTCACGGTTATGTTTCACGGGTGACGTTTCACGGGTCTAGGTTTCACTGGTAAGTTTCACGGGTCTAGGTTTCACGGGTAAGTTTCACGGGTAAGTTTCACGGGTAAGTTTTACGGGTATGTTTTACAGGTGACGTTTCACGGGTCTAGGTTTCACTGGTAAGTTTCACGGGTCAAGGTTTTACGGGTAAGTTTCACGGGTATGTTTCATGGGTGATGTTACACAAGTCTAGGTTTCACTGGTTATTTTCACGGGTCAAGGTTTCACGGGTAAGTTTCACGGGTAAGTTTCACGGGTATGTTTCACGGGTGACGTTTCACGGGTCTAGGTTTCACTGGAAAGTTTCACGGGTCAAGGTTTCACGGGTAAGTTTCACGGGTAAGTTTTACGGGTATGTTTTACAGGTGACGTTTCACGGGTCTAGGTTTCACTGGTAAGTTTCACGGGTATGTTTCACGGGTGACGTTTCACGGGTCTAGGTTTCACTGGTAAGTTTCACGGGTCAAGGTTTCACGGGTAAGTTTCACGGGTAAGTTTCACGGGTATGTTTCACGGGTATGTTTCACGGGTCAAGGTTTCACGGGTAAGTTTCACGGGTATGTTTCACTGGTGACGTTTCACGGGTCTAGGTTTCACTGAAAGTTTCACTGGTCAAGGTTTCACGGGTAAGTTTCACGGGTAAGTTTTACGGGTATGTTTTACAGGTGACGTTTCACGGGTCTAGGTTTCACTGGTAAGTTTCACGGGTCAAGGTTTCACGGGTAAGTTTCACGGGTAAGTTTCACGGGTATGTTTTACGGGTGACGTTTCACGGGTCTAGGTTTCACTGGTAAGTTTCACGAGTCAAGGATTCACGGGTAAGTTTCACGGGTAAGTTTTACGATTAAGTTTCACGGGTGACGTTTCACGGGTGACGTTTTACGGGTCTAGGTTTCACTGGTAAGTTTCACGGGTCAAGGTTTCACGGGTAAGTTTCACGGGTATGTTTCACGGGTAAGTTTCACGGGTATGTTTCACGGGTGACGTTTTACGGGTCTAGGTTTCACTGGTAAGTTTCACGGGTCAAGGTTTCACGGGTAAGTTTCACGGGTAAGTTTCACGGGTATGTTTCACGGGTATGTTTCACGGGTGACGTTTCCCGGGTCTAGGTTTCACTGGTAAGTTTCACGGGTCAAGGTTTCACGGGTAAGTTTCACGGGTAAGTTTCACGGGTATGTTTCACGGGTGACGTTTCACGGGTCTAGGTTTCACTGGAAAGTTTCACGGGTCAAGGTTTCACGGGTAAGTTTCACGGGTAAGTTTTACGGGTATGTTTTACAGGTGACGTTTCACGGGTCTAGGTTTCACTGGTAAGTTTCACGGGTTTGTTTCACGGGTGACGTTTCACGGGTCTAGGTTTCACTGGTAAGTTTCACGGGTCAAGGTTTCACGGGTAAGTTTCACGGGTAAGTTTCACGGGTATGTTTCACGGGTATGTTTCACGGGTCAAGGTTTCACGGGTAAGTTTCACGGGTATGTTTCACGGGTGACGTTTCACGGGTCTACGTTTCACTGGAAAGTTTCACGGGTCAAGGTTTCACGGGTAAGTTTTACGGGTATGTTTTACAGGTGACGTTTCACGGGTCTAGGTTTCACTGGTAAGTTTCACGGGTCAAGGTTTCACGGGTAAGTTTCACGGGTAAGTTTCACGGGTATGTTTTACGGGTGACGTTTCACGGGTCTAGGTTTCACTGGTAAGTTTCACGGGTCAAGGTTTCACGGGTAAGTTTCACGGGTATGTTTCACGGGTGACGTTTCACGGGTCTAGGTTTCACTGGTAAGTTTCACGGGTCAAGGTTTCACGGGTAAGTTTCACTGGTAAGTTTCACGGGTATGTTTCACGGGTGACGTTTCACGGGTCTAGGTTTCACTGGTAAGTTTCACTGGTCAAGGTTTCATGGTTAAGTTTCACGGGTAAGTTTCACGGGTATGATTCACGGGTGACGTTTCACGGGTCTAGGTTTCACTGGTAAGTTTCACGGGTCAAGGTTTCACGGGTAAGTTTCACGAGTAAGTTTCACGGGTATGTTTCACGGGTGACGTTTCACGGGTCTAGGTTTCACTGGTAAGTTTCACGGGTCAAGGTTTTACGGGTAAGTTTCACGTCTAAGTTTCACGGGTGACGTTTCACGGGTATAGGTTTCACTGGTAAGTTTCACGGGTCAAGGTTTTACGGGTAAGTTTCACGGGTCTAGGTTTCACTGGTAAGTTTCACGGGTCAAGGTTTCACGGGTAAGTTTCACGGGTAAGTTTCACGGGTTTGTTTCACGGGTGACGTTTCACGGGTCTAGGTTTCACTGGAAAGTTTCACGGGTAAGTTTCACGGGTAAGTTTCACGGGTATGTTTCACGGGTGACGTTTCACGGGTCTAGGTTTCACTGGTAAGTTTCACGGGTCAAGGTTTCACGGGTAAGTTTCACGGGTAAGTTTCACGGGTATGTTTCACGGGTGACGTTTTACGGGTCTAGGTTTCACTGGTAAGTTTCACGAGTCAAGGTTTCACGGGTAAGTTTCACGGGTAAGTTTCACGGGTAAGTTTCACGGGTAAGTTTCACGGGTAAGTTTCACGGGTATGTTTCACGGGTGACGTTTCACGGGTCTAGGTTTCACTGGTAAGTTTCACGGGTCAAGGTTTCACGGGTAAGTTTCACGGGTAAGTTTCACGGGTATGTTTCACGGGTATGTTTCACGGGTGACGTTTCACGGGTCTAGGTTTCACTGGTTAGTTTCACGGGTCAAGGTTTCACGGGTAAGTTTCACGGGTATGTTTCACGGGTGACGTTTCACGGGTCTAGGTTTCACTGGTAAGTTTCACGGGTCAAGGTTTCACGGGTAAGTTTCACGGGTAAGTTTCACGGGTAAGTTTCACGGGTATGTTTCACGGGTGACGTTTCACGGGTCTAGGTTTCACTGGTAAGTTTCACGGGTCAATGTTTCACGGGTAAGTTTCACGGGTAAGTTTCACGGGTATGTTTCACGGGTGACGTTTCACGGGTCTAGGTTTCACTGGTAAGTTTCTCGGGTCAAGGTTTTACGGGTAAGTTTCACGGGTAAGTTTCACGGGTATGTTTCACGGGTGACGTTTCACGGGTCTAGGTTTCACTGGTAAGTTTCACGGGTCAAGGTTTCACGGGTAAGTTTCACGGGTAAGTTTCACGGGTATGTTTCACGGGTGACGTTTCACGGGTCTAGGTTTCACTGGTAAGTTTCACGGGTCAATGTTTCACGGGTAAGTTTCACGGGTGACGTTTCACGGGTCTAGGTTTCACTGGTAAGTTTCACGGGTCAAGGTTTCACGGGTAAGTTTCACGGGTAAGTTTCACGGGTATGTTTCACGGGTATGTTTCACGGGTGACGTTTCACGGGTCTAGGTTTCACTGGTAAGTTTCACGGGTTAAGGTTTCACGGGTAAGTTTCACGGGTAAGTTTCACGGGTATGTTTCACGGGTGACGTTTCACGGGTCTAGGTTTCACTGGTAAGTTTCACGGGTCAAGATTTCACGGGTAAGTTTCACGGGTAAGTTTCACGGGTATGTTTCACGGGTGACGTTTCACGGGTCTAGGTTTCACTGGTAAGTTTCACGGGTCAATGTTTCACGGGTAAGTTTCACGGGTAAGTTTCACGGGTATGTTTCACGGGTGACGTTTCACGGGTCTAGGTTTCACTGGTAAGTTTCACGGGTCAAGGTTTTACGGGTAAGTTTCACGGGTAAGTTTCACGGGTATGTTTCACGGGTGACGTTTCACGGGTCTAGGTTTCACTGGTAAGTTTCACTGGTCAAGGTTTCACGGGTAAGTTTCACGGGTAAGTTTCACGGGTATGTTTCACGGGTGACGTTTCACGGGTCTAGGTTTCACTGGTAAGTTTCACGGGTCAAGGTTTTACGGGTAAGTTTCACGGGTCTAGGTTTCACTGGTAAGTTTCACGGGTCAAGGTTTCACGGGTAAGTTTCACGGTTATGTTTCACGGGTGACGTTTCACGGGTCTAGGTTTCACTGGTAAGTTTCACGGGTCAAGGTTTCACGGGTAAGTTTCACGGGTAAGTTTCACGGGTAAGTTTTACGGGTATGTTTTACAGGTGACGTTTCACGGGTCTAGGTTTCACTGGTAAGTTTCACGGGTCAAGGTTTTACGGGTAAGTTTCACGGGTATGTTTCATGGGTGATGTTACACAAGTCTAGGTTTCACTGGTTATTTTCACGGGTCAAGGTTTCACGGGTAAGTTTCACGGGTAAGTTTCACGGGTATGTTTCACGGGTGACGTTTCACGGGTCTAGGTTTCACTGGAAAGTTTCACGGGTCAAGGTTTCACGGGTAAGTTTCACGGGTAAGTTTTACGGGTATGTTTTACAGGTGACGTTTCACGGGTCTAGGTTTCACTGGTAAGTTTCACGGGTATGTTTCACGGGTGACGTTTCACGGGTCTAGGTTTCACTGGTAAGTTTCACGGGTCAAGGTTTCACGGGTAAGTTTCACGGGTAAGTTTCACGGGTATGTTTCACGGGTATGTTTCACGGGTATGTTTCACGGGTATGTTTCACGGGTCAAGGTTTCACGGGTAAGTTTCACGGGTATGTTTCACGGGTGACGTTTCACGGGTCTAGGTTTCACTGGAAAGTTTCACTGGTCAAGGTTTCACGGGTAAGTTTCACGGGTAAGTTTTACGGGTATGTTTTACAGGTGACGTTTCACGGGTCTAGGTTTCACTGGTAAGTTTCACGGGTCAAGGTTTCACGGGTAAGTTTCACGGGTAAGTTTCACGGGTATGTTTTACGGGTGACGTTTCACGGGTCTAGGTTTCACTGGTAAGTTTCACGAGTCAAGGATTCACGGGTAAGTTTCACGGGTAAGTTTTACGATTAAGTTTCACGGGTGACGTTTCACGGGTGACGTTTTACGGGTCTAGGTTTCACTGGTAAGTTTCACGGGTCAAGGTTTCACGGGTAAGTTTCACGGGTATGTTTCACGGGTAAGTTTCACGGGTATGTTTCACGGGTGACGTTTTACGGGTCTAGGTTTCACTGGTAAGTTTCACGGGTCAAGGTTTCACGGGTAAGTTTCACGGGTAAGTTTCACGGGTAAGTTTCACGGGTATGTTTCACGGGTATGTTTCACGGGTGACGTTTCCCGGGTCTAGGTTTCACTGGTAAGTTTCACGGGTCAAGGTTTCACGGGTAAGTTTCACGGGTAAGTTTCACGGGTATGTTTCACGGGTGACGTTTCACGGGTCTAGGTTTCACTGGAAAGTTTCACGGGTCAAGGTTTCACGGGTAAGTTTCACGGGTAAGTTTTACGGGTATGTTTTACAGGTGACGTTTCACGGGTCTAGGTTTCACTGGTAAGTTTCACGGGTTTGTTTCACGGGTGACGTTTCACGGGTCTAGGTTTCACTGGTAAGTTTCACGGGTCAAGGTTTCACGGGTAAGTTTCACGGGTAAGTTTCACGGGTATGTTTCACGGGTATGTTTCACGGGTCAAGGTTTCACGGGTAAGTTTCACGGGTATGTTTCACGGGTGACGTTTCACGGGTCTACGTTTCACTGGAAAGTTTCACGGGTCAAGGTTTCACGGGTAAGTTTCACGGGTAAGTTTTACGGGTATGTTTTACAGGTGACGTTTCACGGGTCTAGGTTTCACTGGTAAGTTTCACGGGTCAAGGTTTCACGGGTAAGTTTCACGGGTAAGTTTCACGGGTATGTTTTACGGGTGACGTTTCACGGGTCTAGGTTTCACTGGTAAGTTTCACGGGTCAAGGTTTCACGGGTAAGTTTCACGGGTATGTTTCACGGGTGACGTTTCACGGGTCTAGGTTTCACTGGTAAGTTTCACGGGTCAAGGTTTCACGGGTAAGTTTCACTGGTAAGTTTCACGGGTATGTTTCACGGGTGACGTTTCACGGGTCTAGGTTTCACTGGTAAGTTTCACTGGTCAAGGTTTCATGGTTAAGTTTCACGGGTAAGTTTCACGGGTATGATTCACGGGTGACGTTTCACGGGTCTAGGTTTCACTGGTAAGTTTCACGGGTCAAGGTTTCACGGGTAAGTTTCACGAGTAAGTTTCACGGGTATGTTTCACGGGTGACGTTTCACGGGTCTAGGTTTCACTGGTAAGTTTCACGGGTCAAGGTTTTACGGGTAAGTTTCACGTCTAAGTTTCACGGGTGACGTTTCACGGGTATAGGTTTCACTGGTAAGTTTCACGGGTCAAGGTTTTACGGGTAAGTTTCACGGGTCTAGGTTTCACTGGTAAGTTTCACGGGTCAAGGTTTCACGGGTAAGTTTCACGGGTAAGTTTCACGGGTTTGTTTCACGGGTGACGTTTCACGGGTCTAGGTTTCACTGGAAAGTTTCACGGGTAAGTTTCACGGGTAAGTTTCACGGGTATGTTTCACGGGTGACGTTTCACGGGTCTAGGTTTCACTGGTAAGTTTCACGGGTCAAGGTTTCACGGGTAAGTTTCACGGGTAAGTTTCACGGGTATGTTTCACGGGTGACGTTTTACGGGTCTAGGTTTCACTGGTAAGTTTCACGAGTCAAGGTTTCACGGGTAAGTTTCACGGGTAAGTTTCACGGGTAAGTTTCACGGGTAAGTTTCACGGGTAAGTTTCACGGGTATGTTTCACGGGTGACGTTTCACGGGTCTAGGTTTCACTGGTAAGTTTCACGGGTCAAGGTTTCACGGGTAAGTTTCACGGGTAAGTTTCACGGGTATGTTTCACGGGTATGTTTCACGGGTGACGTTTCACGGGTCTAGGTTTCACTGGTTAGTTTCACGGGTCAAGGTTTCACGGGTAAGTTTCACGGGTATGTTTCACGGGTGACGTTTCACGGGTCTAGGTTTCACTGGTAAGTTTCACGGGTCAAGGTTTCACGGGTAAGTTTCACGGGTAAGTTTCACGGGTATGTTTCACGGGTGACGTTTCACGGGTCTAGGTTTCACTGGTAAGTTTCACGGGTCAATGTTCCACGGGTAAGTTTCACGGGTAAGTTTCACGGGTATGTTTCACGGGTGACGTTTCACGGGTCTAGGTTTCACTGGTAAGTTTCTCGGGTCAAGGTTTTACGGGTAAGTTTCACGGGTAAGTTTCACGGGTATGTTTCACGGGTGACGTTTCACGGGTCTAGGTTTCACTGGTAAGTTTCACGGGTCAAGGTTTCACGGGTAAGTTTCACGGGTAAGTTTCACGGGTATGTTTCACGGGTGACGTTTCACGGGTCTAGGTTTCACTGGTAAGTTTCACGGGTCAAGGATTTACGGGTAAGTTTCACGGGTCTAGGTTTCACTGGTAAGTTTCACGGGTCAAGGTTTCACGGGTAAGTTTCACGGGTATGTTTCACGGGTGACGTTTCACGGGTCTAGGTTTCACTGGTAAGTTTCACGGGTCAAGGTTTCACGGGTAAGTTTCACGGGTATGTTTCACGGGTGACGTTTCACGGGTCTAGGTTTCACTGGTAAGTTTCACGGGTCAAGGTTTTACGGGTAAGTTTCACGGGTATGTTTCATGGGTGATGTTACACAAGTCTAGGTTTCACTGGTTATTTTCACGGGTCAAGGTTTTACGGGTAAGTTTCACGGGTAAGTTTCACGGGTATGTTTCACGGGTGACGTTTCACGGGTCTAGGTTTCACTGGAAAGTTTCACGGGTCAAGGTTTCACGGGTAAGTTTTACGGGTAAGTTTTACGGGTATGTTTTACAGGTGACGTTTCACGGGTCTAGGTTTCACTGGTAAGTTTCACGGGTATGTTTCACGGGTGACGTTTCACGGGTCTAGGTTTCACTGGTAAGTTTCACGGGTCAAGGTTTCACGGGTAAGTTTCACGGGTAAGTTTCACGGGTATGTTTCACGGGTATGTTTCACGGGTCAAGGTTTCACGGGTAAGTTTCACGGGTATGTTTCACGGGTGACGTTTCACGGGTCTAGGTTTCACTGGAAAGTTTCACTGGTCAAGGTTTCACGGGTAAGTTTCACGGGTAAGTTTTACGGGTATGTTTTACAGGTGACGTTTCACGGGTCTAGGTTTCACTGGTAAGTTTCACGGGTCAAGGTTTCACGGGTAAGTTTCACGGGTAAGTTTCACGGGTATGTTTTACGGGTGACGTTTCACGGGTCTAGGTTTCACTGGTAAGTTTCACGAGTCAAGGATTCACGGGTAAGTTTCACGGGTAAGTTTTACGGGTAAGTTTCACGGGTGACGTTTCACGGGTGACGTTTCACGGGTCTAGGTTTCACTGGTAAGTTTCACGGGTCAAGGTTTCACGGGTAAGTTTCACGGGTATGTTTCACGGGTAAGTTTCACGGGTATGTTTCACGGGTGACGTTTCACGGGTCTAGGTTTCACTGGTAAGTTTCACGGGTCAAGGTTTCACGGGTAAGTTTCACGGGTAAGTTTCACGGGTATGTTTCACGGGTATGTTTCACGGGTGACGTTTCACGGGTCTAGGTTTCACTGGTAAGTTTCACGGGTCAAGGTTTCACGGGTAAGTTTTACGGGTAAGTTTCACGGGTATGTTTCACGGGTGACGTTTCACGGGTCTAGGTTTCACTGGAAAGTTTCACGGGTCAAGGTTTCACGGGTACGTTTCACGGGTAAGTTTTACGGGTATGTTTTACAGGTGACGTTTCACGGGTCTAGGTTTCACTGGTAAGTTTCACGGGTATGTTTCACGGGTGACGTTTCACGGGTCTAGGTTTCACTGGTAAGTTTCACGGGTCAAGGTTTCACGGGTAAGTTTCACGGGTAAGTTTCACGGGTATGTTTTACGGGTGACGTTTCACGGGTCTAGGTTTCACTGGTAAGTTTCACGGGTCAAGGTTTCACGGGTAAGTTTCACGGATAAGTTTCACGGGTATGTTTCACGGGTGACGTTTCACGGGTCTAGGTTTCACTGGTAATTTTCACGGGTCAAGGTTTCACGGGTCAAGGTTTCATGGGTAAGTTTCACGGGTAAGTTTCACGGGTAAGTTTCACGGGTATGTTTCACGGGTGACGTTTCACGGGTCTAGGTTTCACTGGTAAGTTTCACGGGTCAAGGTTTCACGGGTAAGTTTCACGGGTAAGTTTCACGGGTATGTTTCACGGGTGACGTTTCACGGGTCTAGGTTTCACTGGTAAGTTTCACGGGTCAAGGTTTTACGGGTAAGTTTCACGGGTAAGTTTCACGGGTGACGTTTCACGGGTCTAGGTTTCACTGGTAAGTTTCACGGGTCAAGGTTTTACGGGTAAGTTTCACGGGTCTAGGTTTCACTGGTAAGTTTCACGGGTCAAGGTTTCACGGGAAAGTTTCACGGGTAAGTTTCACGGGTTTGTTTCACGGGTGACGTTTCACGGGTCTAGGTTTCACTGGAAAGTTTCACGGGTCAAGGTTTCACGGGTAAGTTTCACGGGTATGTTTCACTTGTGACGTTTCACGGGTCTAGGTTTCACTGGTAAGTTTCACGGGTCAAGGTTGCACGGGTAAGTTTCACGATTAAGTTTCACGGGTATGTTTCACGGGTGACGTTTTACGGGTCTAGGTTTCACTGGTAAGTTTCACGGGTCAAGGTTTCACGGGTAAGTTTCACGGGTAAGTTTCACGGGTAAGTTTCACCGGTATGTTTCACGGGTGACGTTTCACGGGTCTAGGTTTCACTGGTAAGTTTCACGGGTCAAGGTTTCACGGGTAAGTTTCAAGGGTAAGTTTCACGGGTAAGTTTCACGGGTATGTTTCACGGGTATGTTTCACGGGTGACGTTTCACGGGTCTAGGTTTCACTGGTAAGTTTCACGGGTCAAGGTTTCACGGGTAAGTTTCACGGGTATGTTTCACGGGTGACGTTTCACGGGTCTAGGTTTCACTGGAAAGTTTCACGGGTCAAGGTTTCACGGGTAAGTTTCACGGGTAAGTTTTACGGGTATGTTTTACAGGTGACGTTTCACGGGTCTAGGTTTCACTGGTAAGTTTCGCGGGTCAAGGTTTCACGGGTCTAGGTTTCACTGGTAAGTTTCGCGGGTCAAGGTTTCACGGGTAAGTTTCACGGGTAAGTTTCACGGGTATGTTTCACGGGTGACGTTTCACGGGTCTAGGTTTCACTAGAAAGTTTCACGGGTCAAGGTTTCACGGGTAAGTTTCACGGGTAAGTTTTACGGGTATGTTTCACAGGTGACGTTTCACGGGTCTAGGTTTCACTGGTAAGTTTCACGGGTCAAGGTTTCACGGGTAAGTTTCACGGGTAAGTTTCACGGGTATGTTTCATGGGTGATGTTTCACGGGTCTAGGTTTCACTGGTAAGTTCCACGGGTCAAGGTTTCACGGGTAAGTTTCACGGGTAAGTTTTACGGGTATGTTTTACAGGTGACGTTTCACGGGTCTAGGTTTCACTGGTAAGTTTCACGGGTCAAGGTTTCACGGGTAAGTTTCACGGGTAAGTTTCACGGGTATGTTTCACGGGTGACGTTTCACGGGTCTAGGTTTCACTGGTAAGTTTCACGGGTCAAGGTTTCACGGGTAAGTTTCACGGGTAAGTTTCACGGGTATGTTTCACGGGTGACGTTTCACGGGTCTAGGTTTCACTGGTAAGTTTCACGGGTCAAGGTTTCACGGGTAAGTTTCACGGGTAAGTTTCACGGGTATGTTTCACGGGTGACGTTTCACGGGTCTAGGTTTCACTGGTAAGTTTCACGGGTCAAGGTTTCACGGGTAAGTTTCACGGGTAAGTTTCACGGGTGACGTTTCACGGGTCTATTTTTCACTGGTAAGTTTCACGGGTCAAGGTTTCACGGGTAAGTTTCACGTGTAAGTTTCACGGGTGACGTTTCACGGGTCTAGGTTTCACTGGTAAGTTTCACGGGTCAAGGTTTCACGGGTAAGTTTCACGGGTAAGTTTCACGGGTAAGTTTCACGGGTGACGTTTCACGGGTCTAGGTTTCACTAGTAAGTTTCACGGGTAAGTTTCACGGGTATGTTTCACGGGTGACGTTTCACGGGTCTAGGTTTCACTGGTAAGTTTCACGGGTCAAGGTTTCACGGGTAAGTTTCACGGGTAAGTTTCACGGGTATGTTTCACGGGTGACGTTTCACGGGTCTAGGTTTCACTGGTAAGTTTCACGGGTCAAGGTTTCACGGGTAAGTTTCACGGGTAAGTTTCACGGGTGACGTTTCACGGGTCTATTTTTTACTGGTAAGTTTCACGGGTCAAGGTTTCACGGGTAAGTTTCACGTGTAAGTTTCACGGGTGACGTTTCACGGGTCTAGGTTTCACTGGTAAGTTTCACGGGTCAAGGTTTCACGGGTAAGTTTCACGGGTAAGTTTCACGGGTAAGTTTCACGGGTGACGTTTCACGGGTCTAGGTTTCACTAGTAAGTTTCACGGGTCAAGGTTTCACGGGTAAGTTTCACGGGTAAGTTTCACGGGTAAGTTTCACGGGTAAGTTTCACGGGTAAGTTTCACGGGTAAGTTTCACGGGTAAGTTTCACGGGTAAGTTTCATGGGTGACGTTTCACGGGTCTAGGTTTCACTGGTAAGTTTCACGGGTCAAGGTTTCACGGGTAAGTTTCACGGGTAAGTTTCACGGGTGACGTTTCACGGGTCTAGGTTTCACTGGTAAGTTTCACGGGTCAAGGTTTCACGGGTAAGTTTCACGGGTAAGTTTCACGGGTATGTTTCAAGGGTGACGTTTCACGGGTCTAGGTTTCACTGGTAAGTTTTACGGGTCAAGGTTTCACGGGTAAGTTTCACGTGTAAGTTTCACGGGTATGTTTCACGGGTGATGTTTCACGGGTCTTGGTTTCACTGGTAAGTTTCACGGGTCAAGGTTTCACGGGTAAGTTTCACGGGTAAGTTTCACGGGTATGTTTCACGGGTGACGTTTCACGGGTCTAGGTTTCACTGGTAAGTTTCACGGGTTAAGGTTTCACGGGTAAGTTTCACGGGTAAGTTTCACGGGTAAGTTTCACGGGTATGTTTCACGGGTGACGTTTCACGGGTCTAGGTTTCACTGGTAAGTTTCACGGGTCAAGGTTTTACGGGTAAGTTTCACGGGTCTAGGTTTCACTGGTAAGTTTCACGGGTCAAGGTTTCACGGGTAAGTTTCACGGGTAAGTTTCACGGGTTTGTTTCACGGGTGACGTTTCACGGGTCTAGGTTTCACTGGAAAGTTTCACGGGTCAAGGTTTCACGGGTAAGTTTCACGGGTAAGTTTCACGGGTATGTTTCACGGGTGACGTTTCACTGGTAAGTTTCACGGGTCAAGGTTTCACGAGTAAGTTTCACGGGTAAGTTTCACGGGTGACGTTTCACGGGTGACGTTTCACGGGTCTAGGTTTCACTGGTAAGTTTCACGGGTCAAGGTTTCACGGGTAAGTTTCACGGGTAAGTTTCACGGGTATGTTTCACGGGTGACGTTTCACGGGTCTAGGTTTCACTGGAAAGTTTCACGGGTCAAGGTTTCACGGGTAAGTTTCAAGGGTAAGTTTCACGGGTAAGTTTCACGGGTATGTTTCACGGGTGACGTTTCACGGGTCTAGGTTTCACTGGTAAGTTTCACGGGTCAAGGTTTCACGGGTAAGTTTCACTGGTATGTTTCACGGGTATGTTTCACGGGTGACGTTTCACGGTCTAGGTTTCACTGGTAAGTTTCACTGGTCAAGGTTTCATGGTTAAGTTTCACGGGTAAGTTTCACGGGTGACGTTTCACGGGTCTAGGTTTCACTGGTAAGTTTCACGGGTCAAGGTTTCACGGGTAAGTTTCACGGGTAAGTTTCACGGGTATGTTTCACGGGTGACGTTTCACGGGTCTAGGTTTCACTGGTAAGTTTCAAGGGTAAGTTTCACGGGTAAGTTTTACGGGTATGTTTTACAGGTGACGTTTCACGGGTCTAGGTTTCACTGGTAAGTTTCACGGGTCAAGGTTTCACGGGTAAGTTTCACAGGTAAGTTTCACGGGTAAGTTTCACGGGTAAGTTTCACGGGTATGTTTCACGGGTGACGTTTCACGGGTGACGTTTCACGGGTCTAGGTTTCACTGGTAAGTTTCACCGGTAAGTTTCACGGGTCAAGGTTTCACGGGTAAGTTTCACGGGTAAGTTTCACGGGTATGTTTCACGGGTATGTTTCACGGGTGACGTTTCACGGGTCTAGGTTTCACTGGTAAGTTTCACGGGTCAAGGTTTCACGGGTAAGTTTCACGGGTATGTTTCACGGGTGACGTTTCACGGGTCTAGGTTTCACTGGAAAGTTTCACGGGTCAAGGTTTCACGGGTAAGTTTCACGGGTAAGTTTTACGGGTATGTTTTACAGGTGACGTTTCACGGGTCTAGGTTTCACTGGTAAGTTTCACGGGTCAAGGTTTCACGGGTAAGTTTCACGGGTAAGTTTCACGGGTATGTTTTACGGGTGACGTTTCACGGGTCTAGGTTTCACTGGTAAGTTTCACGGGTCAAGATTTCACGGGTAAGTTTCACGGGTATGTTTCACGGGTGACGTTTCACGGGTCTAGGTTTCACTGGTAAGTTTCACGGGTCAAGGTTTCACGGGTAAGTTTCACTGGTAAGTTTCACGGGTATGTTTCACGGGTGACGTTTCACGGGTCTAGGTTTCACTGGTAAGTTTCACTGGTCAAGGTTTCATGGTTAAGTTTCACGGGTATGATTCACGGGTGACGTTTCACGGGTCTAGGTTTCACTGGTAAGTTTCACGGGTCAAGGTTTCACGGGTAAGTTTCACGGGTAAGTTTCACGGGTATGTTTCACGGGTGACGTTTCACGGGTCTAGGTTTCACTGGTAAGTTTCACGGGTCAAGGTTTTACGAGTAAGTTTCACGGGTAAGTTTCACGGGTGACGTTTCACGGGTATAGGTTTCACTGGTAAGTTTCATGGGTCAAGGTTTTACGGGTAAGTTTCACGGGTCTAGGTTTCACTGGTAAGTTTCACGGGTCAAGGTTTCACGGGTAAGTTTCACGGGTAAGTTTCACGGGTTTGTTTCACGGGTGACGTTTCACGGGTCTAGGTTTCACTGGAAAGTTTCACGGGTCAAGGTTTCACGGGTAAGTTTCACGCGTAAGTTTCACGGGTATGTTTCACGGGTGACGTTTCACGGGTCTAGGTTTCACTGGTAAGTTTCACGGGTCAAGGTTTCACGGGTAAGTTTCACGGGTAAGTTTCACGGGTATGTTTCACGGGTGACGTTTTACGGGTCTAGGTTTCACTGGTAAGTTTCACGAGTCAAGGTTTCACGGGTAAGTTTCACGGGTAAGTTTCACGGGTAAGTTTCACGGGTATGTTTCACGGGTGACGTTTCACGGGTCTAGGTTTCACTGGTAAGTTTCACGGGTCAAGGTTTCACGGGTAAGTTTCACGGGTAAGTTTCACGGGTATGTTTCACGGGTATGTTTCACGGGTGACGTTTCACGGGTCTAGGTTTCACGGGTAAGTTTCACGGGTATGTTTCACGGGTGACGTTTCACGGGTCTAGGTTTCACTGGTAAGTTTCACGGGTCAAGGTTTCACGGGTAAGTTTCACTGGTAAGTTTCACGGGTATGTTTCACGGGTGACGTTTCACGGGTCTAGGTTTCACTGGTAAGTTTCACTGGTCAAGGTTTCATGGTTAAGTTTCACGGGTAAGTTTCACGGGTATGATTCACGGGTGACGTTTCACGGGTCTAGGTTTCACTGGTAAGTTTCACGGGTCAAGGTTTCACGGGTAAGTTTCACGAGTAAGTTTCACGGGTATGTTTCACGGGTGACGTTTCACGGGTCTAGGTTTCACTGGTAAGTTTCACGGGTCAAGGTTTTACGGGTAAGTTTCACGTCTAAGTTTCACGGGTGACGTTTCACGGGTATAGGTTTCACTGGTAAGTTTCACGGGTCAAGGTTTTACGGGTAAGTTTCACGGGTCTAGGTTTCACTGGTAAGTTTCACGGGTCAAGGTTTCACGGGTAAGTTTCACGGGTAAGTTTCATTGGTTTGTTTCACGGGTGACGTTTCACGGGTCTAGGTTTCACTGGAAAGTTTCACGGGTAAGTTTCACGGGTAAGTTTCACGGGTATGTTTCACGGGTGACGTTTCACGGGTCTAGGTTTCACTGGTAAGTTTCACGGGTCAAGGTTTCACGGGTAAGTTTCACGGGTAAGTTTCACGGGTATGTTTCACGGGTGACGTTTTACGGGTCTAGGTTTCACTGGTAAGTTTCACGAGTCAAGGTTTCACGGGTAAGTTTCACGGGTAAGTTTCACGGGTAAGTTTCACGGGTAAGTTTCACGGGTAAGTTTCACGGGTATGTTTCACGGGTGACGTTTCACGGGTCTAGGTTTCACTGGTAAGTTTCACGGGTCAAGGTTTCACGGGTAAGTTTCACGGGTAAGTTTCACGGGTATGTTTCACGGGTATGTTTCACGGGTGACGTTTCACGGGTCTAGGTTTCACTGGTTAGTTTCACGGGTCAAGGTTTCACGGGTAAGTTTCACGGGTATGTTTCACGGGTGACGTTTCACGGGTCTAGGTTTCACTGGTAAGTTTCACGGGTCAAGGTTTCACGGGTAAGTTTCACGGGTAAGTTTCACGGGTAAGTTTCACGGGTATGTTTCACGGGTGACGTTTCACGGGTCTAGGTTTCACTGGTAAGTTTCACGGGTCAATGTTTCACGGGTAAGTTTCACGGGTAAGTTTCACGGGTATGTTTCACGGGTGACGTTTCACGGGTCTAGGTTTCACTGGTAAGTTTCTCGGGTCAAGGTTTTACGGGTAAGTTTCACGGGTAAGTTTCACGGGTATGTTTCACGGGTGACGTTTCACGGGTCTAGGTTTCACTGGTAAGTTTCACGGGTCAAGGTTTCACGGGTAAGTTTCACGGGTAAGTTTCACGGGTATGTTTCACGGGTGACGTTTCACGGGTCTAGGTTTCACTGGTAAGTTTCACGGGTCAATGTTTCACGGGTAAGTTTCACGGGTGACGTTTCACGGGTCTAGGTTTCACTGGTAAGTTTCACGGGTCAAGGTTTCACGGGTAAGTTTCACGGGTAAGTTTCACGGGTATGTTTCACGGGTATGTTTCACGGGTGACGTTTCACGGGTCTAGGTTTCACTGGTAAGTTTCACGGGTTAAGGTTTCACGGGTAAGTTTCACGGGTAAGTTTCACGGGTATGTTTCACGGGTGACGTTTCACGGGTCTAGGTTTCACTGGTAAGTTTCACGGGTCAAGATTTCACGGGTAAGTTTCACGGGTAAGTTTCACGGGTATGTTTCACGGGTGACGTTTCACGGGTCTAGGTTTCACTGGTAAGTTTCACGGGTCAATGTTTCACGGGTAAGTTTCACGGGTAAGTTTCACGGGTATGTTTCACGGGTGACGTTTCACGGGTCTAGGTTTCACTGGTAAGTTTCACGGGTCAAGGTTTTACGGGTAAGTTTCACGGGTAAGTTTCACGGGTATGTTTCACGGGTGACGTTTCACGGGTCTAGGTTTCACTGGTAAGTTTCACTGGTCAAGGTTTCACGGGTAAGTTTCACGGGTAAGTTTCACGGGTATGTTTCACGGGTGACGTTTCACGGGTCTTGGTTTCACTGGTAAGTTTCACGGGTCAAGGTTTTACGGGTAAGTTTCACGGGTCTAGGTTTCACTGGTAAGTTTCACGGGTCAAGGTTTCACGGGTAAGTTTCACGGTTATGTTTCACGGGTGACGTTTCACGGGTCTAGGTTTCACTGGTAAGTTTCACGGGTCAAGGTTTCACGGGTAAGTTTCACGGGTAAGTTTCACGGGTAAGTTTTACGGGTATGTTTTACAGGTGACGTTTCACGGGTCTAGGTTTCACTGGTAAGTTTCACGGGTCAAGGTTTTACGGGTAAGTTTCACGGGTATGTTTCATGGGTGATGTTACACAAGTCTAGGTTTCACTGGTTATTTTCACGGGTCAAGGTTTCACGGGTAAGTTTCACGGGTAAGTTTCACGGGTATGTTTCACGGGTGACGTTTCACGGGTCTAGGTTTCACTGGAAAGTTTCACGGGTCAAGGTTTCACGGGTAAGTTTCACGGGTAAGTTTTACGGGTATGTTTTACAGGTGACGTTTCACGGGTCTAGGTTTCACTGGTAAGTTTCACGGGTATGTTTCACGGGTGACGTTTCACGGGTCTAGGTTTCACTGGTAAGTTTCACGGGTCAAGGTTTCACGGGTAAGTTTCACGGGTAAGTTTCACGGGTATGTTTCACGGGTATGTTTCACGGGTATGTTTCACGGGTATGTTTCACGGGTCAAGGTTTCACGGGTAAGTTTCACGGGTATGTTTCACGGGTGACGTTTCACGGGTCTAGGTTTCACTGGAAAGTTTCACTGGTCAAGGTTTCACGGGTAAGTTTCACGGGTAAGTTTTACGGGTATGTTTTACAGGTGACGTTTCACGGGTCTAGGTTTCACTGGTAAGTTTCACGGGTCAAGGTTTCACGGGTAAGTTTCACGGGTAAGTTTCACGGGTATGTTTTACGGGTGACGTTTCACGGGTCTAGGTTTCACTGGTAAGTTTCACGAGTCAAGGATTCACGGGTAAGTTTCACGGGTAAGTTTTACGATTAAGTTTCACGGGTGACGTTTCACGGGTGACGTTTTACGGGTCTAGGTTTCACTGGTAAGTTTCACGGGTCAAGGTTTCACGGGTAAGTTTCACGGGTATGTTTCACGGGTAAGTTTCACGGGTATGTTTCACGGGTGACGTTTTACGGGTCTAGGTTTCACTGGTAAGTTTCACGGGTCAAGGTTTCACGGGTAAGTTTCACGGGTAAGTTTCACGGGTATGTTTCACGGGTATGTTTCACGGGTGACGTTTCCCGGGTCTAGGTTTCACTGGTAAGTTTCACGGGTCAAGGTTTCACGGGTAAGTTTCACGGGTAAGTTTCACGGGTATGTTTCACGGGTGACGTTTCACGGGTCTAGGTTTCACTGGAAAGTTTCACGGGTCAAGGTTTCACGGGTAAGTTTCACGGGTAAGTTTTACGGGTATGTTTTACAGGTGACGTTTCACGGGTCTAGGTTTCACTGGTAAGTTTCACGGGTTTGTTTCACGGGTGACGTTTCACGGGTCTAGGTTTCACTGGTAAGTTTCACGGGTCAAGGTTTCACGGGTAAGTTTCACGGGTAAGTTTCACGGGTATGTTTCACGGGTATGTTTCACGGGTCAAGGTTTCACGGGTAAGTTTCACGGGTATGTTTCACGGGTGACGTTTCACGGGTCTACGTTTCACTGGAAAGTTTCACGGGTCAAGGTTTCACGGGTAAGTTTCACGGGTAAGTTTTACGGGTATGTTTTACAGGTGACGTTTCACGGGTCTAGGTTTCACTGGTAAGTTTCACGGGTCAAGGTTTCACGGGTAAGTTTCACGGGTAAGTTTCACGGGTATGTTTTACGGGTGACGTTTCACGGGTCTAGGTTTCACTGGTAAGTTTCACGGGTCAAGGTTTCACGGGTAAGTTTCACGGGTATGTTTCACGGGTGACGTTTCACGGGTCTAGGTTTCACTGGTAAGTTTCACGGGTCAAGGTTTCACGGGTAAGTTTCACTGGTAAGTTTCACGGGTATGTTTCACGGGTGACGTTTCACGGGTCTAGGTTTCACTGGTAAGTTTCACTGGTCAAGGTTTCATGGTTAAGTTTCACGGGTAAGTTTCACGGGTATGATTCACGGGTGACGTTTCACGGGTCTAGGTTTCACTGGTAAGTTTCACGGGTCAAGGTTTCACGGGTAAGTTTCACGAGTAAGTTTCACGGGTATGTTTCACGGGTGACGTTTCACGGGTCTAGGTTTCACTGGTAAGTTTCACGGGTCAAGGTTTTACGGGTAAGTTTCACGTCTAAGTTTCACGGGTGACGTTTCACGGGTATAGGTTTCACTGGTAAGTTTCACGGGTCAAGGTTTTACGGGTAAGTTTCACGGGTCTAGGTTTCACTGGTAAGTTTCACGGGTCAAGGTTTCACGGGTAAGTTTCACGGGTAAGTTTCACGGGTTTGTTTCACGGGTGACGTTTCACGGGTCTAGGTTTCACTGGAAAGTTTCACGGGTAAGTTTCACGGGTAAGTTTCACGGGTATGTTTCACGGGTGACGTTTCACGGGTCTAGGTTTCACTGGTAAGTTTCACGGGTCAAGGTTTCACGGGTAAGTTTCACGGGTAAGTTTCACGGGTATGTTTCACGGGTGACGTTTTACGGGTCTAGGTTTCACTGGTAAGTTTCACGAGTCAAGGTTTCACGGGTAAGTTTCACGGGTAAGTTTCACGGGTAAGTTTCACGGGTAAGTTTCACGGGTAAGTTTCACGGGTATGTTTCACGGGTGACGTTTCACGGGTCTAGGTTTCACTGGTAAGTTTCACGGGTCAAGGTTTCACGGGTAAGTTTCACGGGTAAGTTTCACGGGTATGTTTCACGGGTATGTTTCACGGGTGACGTTTCACGGGTCTAGGTTTCACTGGTTAGTTTCACGGGTCAAGGTTTCACGGGTAAGTTTCACGGGTATGTTTCACGGGTGACGTTTCACGGGTCTAGGTTTCACTGGTAAGTTTCACGGGTCAAGGTTTCACGGGTAAGTTTCACGGGTAAGTTTCACGGGTATGTTTCACGGGTGACGTTTCACGGGTCTAGGTTTCACTGGTAAGTTTCACGGGTCAATGTTCCACGGGTAAGTTTCACGGGTAAGTTTCACGGGTATGTTTCACGGGTGACGTTTCACGGGTCTAGGTTTCACTGGTAAGTTTCTCGGGTCAAGGTTTTACGGGTAAGTTTCACGGGTAAGTTTCACGGGTATGTTTCACGGGTGACGTTTCACGGGTCTAGGTTTCACTGGTAAGTTTCACGGGTCAAGGTTTCACGGGTAAGTTTCACGGGTAAGTTTCACGGGTATGTTTCACGGGTGACGTTTCACGGGTCTAGGTTTCACTGGTAAGTTTCACGGGTCAAGGATTTACGGGTAAGTTTCACGGGTCTAGGTTTCACTGGTAAGTTTCACGGGTCAAGGTTTCACGGGTAAGTTTCACGGGTATGTTTCACGGGTGACGTTTCACGGGTCTAGGTTTCACTGGTAAGTTTCACGGGTCAAGGTTTCACGGGTAAGTTTCACGGGTATGTTTCACGGGTGACGTTTCACGGGTCTAGGTTTCACTGGTAAGTTTCACGGGTCAAGGTTTTACGGGTAAGTTTCACGGGTATGTTTCATGGGTGATGTTACACAAGTCTAGGTTTCACTGGTTATTTTCACGGGTCAAGGTTTTACGGGTAAGTTTCACGGGTAAGTTTCACGGGTATGTTTCACGGGTGACGTTTCACGGGTCTAGGTTTCACTGGAAAGTTTCACGGGTCAAGGTTTCACGGGTAAGTTTTACGGGTATGTTTTACAGGTGACGTTTCACGGGTCTAGGTTTCACTGGTAAGTTTCACGGGTATGTTTCACGGGTGACGTTTCACGGGTCTAGGTTTCACTGGTAAGTTTCACGGGTCAAGGTTTCACGGGTAAGTTTCACGGGTAAGTTTCACGGGTATGTTTCACGGGTATGTTTCACGGGTCAAGGTTTCACGGGTAAGTTTCACGGGTATGTTTCACGGGTGACGTTTCACGGGTCTAGGTTTCACTGGAAAGTTTCACTGGTCAAGGTTTCACGGGTAAGTTTCACGGGTAAGTTTTACGGGTATGTTTTACAGGTGACGTTTCACGGGTCTAGGTTTCACTGGTAAGTTTCACGGGTCAAGGTTTCACGGGTAAGTTTCACGGGTAAGTTTCACGGGTATGTTTTACGGGTGACGTTTCACGGGTCTAGGTTTCACTGGTAAGTTTCACGAGTCAAGGATTCACGGGTAAGTTTCACGGGTAAGTTTTACGGGTAAGTTTCACGGGTGACGTTTCACGGGTGACGTTTCACGGGTCTAGGTTTCACTGGTAAGTTTCACGGGTCAAGGTTTCACGGGTAAGTTTCACGGGTATGTTTCACGGGTAAGTTTCACGGGTATGTTTCACGGGTGACGTTTCACGGGTCTAGGTTTCACTGGTAAGTTTCACGGGTCAAGGTTTCACGGGTAAGTTTCACGGGTAAGTTTCACGGGTATGTTTCACGGGTATGTTTCACGGGTGACGTTTCACGGGTCTAGGTTTCACTGGTAAGTTTCACGGGTCAAGGTTTCACGGGTAAGTTTTACGGGTAAGTTTCACGGGTATGTTTCACGGGTGACGTTTCACGGGTCTAGGTTTCACTGGAAAGTTTCACGGGTCAAGGTTTCACGGGTACGTTTCACGGGTAAGTTTTACGGGTATGTTTTACAGGTGACGTTTCACGGGTCTAGGTTTCACTGGTAAGTTTCACGGGTATGTTTCACGGGTGACGTTTCACGGGTCTAGGTTTCACTGGTAAGTTTCACGGGTCAAGGTTTCACGGGTAAGTTTCACGGGTAAGTTTCACGGGTATGTTTTACGGGTGACGTTTCACGGGTCTAGGTTTCACTGGTAAGTTTCACGGGTCAAGGTTTCACGGGTAAGTTTCACGGATAAGTTTCACGGGTATGTTTCACGGGTGACGTTTCACGGGTCTAGGTTTCACTGGTAATTTTCACGGGTCAAGGTTTCACGGGTCAAGGTTTCATGGGTAAGTTTCACGGGTAAGTTTCACGGGTAAGTTTCACGGGTATGTTTCACGGGTGACGTTTCACGGGTCTAGGTTTCACTGGTAAGTTTCACGGGTCAAGGTTTCACGGGTAAGTTTCACGGGTAAGTTTCACGGGTATGTTTCACGGGTGACGTTTCACGGGTCTAGGTTTCACTGGTAAGTTTCACGGGTCAAGGTTTTACGGGTAAGTTTCACGGGTAAGTTTCACGGGTGACGTTTCACGGGTCTAGGTTTCACTGGTAAGTTTCACGGGTCAAGGTTTTACGGGTAAGTTTCACGGGTCTAGGTTTCACTGGTAAGTTTCACGGGTCAAGGTTTCACGGGAAAGTTTCACGGGTAAGTTTCACGGGTTTGTTTCACGGGTGACGTTTCACGGGTCTAGGTTTCACTGGAAAGTTTTACGGGTCAAGGTTTCACGGGTAAGTTTCACGGGTATGTTTCACTTGTGACGTTTCACGGGTCTAGGTTTCACTGGTAAGTTTCACGGGTCAAGGTTGCACGGGTAAGTTTCACGATTAAGTTTCACGGGTATGTTTCACGGGTGACGTTTTACGGGTCTAGGTTTCACTGGTAAGTTTCACGGGTCAAGGTTTCACGGGTAAGTTTCACGGGTAAGTTTCACGGGTAAGTTTCACCGGTATGTTTCACGGGTGACGTTTCACGGGTCTAGGTTTCACTGGTAAGTTTCACGGGTCAAGGTTTCACGGGTAAGTTTCAAGGGTAAGTTTCACGGGTAAGTTTCACGGGTATGTTTCACGGGTATGTTTCACGGGTGACGTTTCACGGGTCTAGGTTTCACTGGTAAGTTTCACGGGTCAAGGTTTCACGGGTAAGTTTCACGGGTATGTTTCACGGGTGACGTTTCACGGGTCTAGGTTTCACTGGAAAGTTTCACGGGTCAAGGTTTCACGGGTAAGTTTCACGGGTAAGTTTTACGGGTATGTTTTACAGGTGACGTTTCACGGGTCTAGGTTTCACTGGTAAGTTTCGCGGGTCAAGGTTTCACGGGTCTAGGTTTCACTGGTAAGTTTCGCGGGTCAAGGTTTCACGGGTAAGTTTCACGGGTAAGTTTCACGGGTATGTTTCACGGGTGACGTTTCACGGGTCTAGGTTTCACTAGAAAGTTTCACGGGTCAAGGTTTCACGGGTAAGTTTCACGGGTAAGTTTTACGGGTATGTTTCACAGGTGACGTTTCACGGGTCTAGGTTTCACTGGTAAGTTTCACGGGTCAAGGTTTCACGGGTAAGTTTCACGGGTAAGTTTCACGGGTATGTTTCATGGGTGATGTTTCACGGGTCTAGGTTTCACTGGTAAGTTCCACGGGTCAAGGTTTCACGGGTAAGTTTCACGGGTAAGTTTTACGGGTATGTTTTACAGGTGACGTTTCACGGGTCTAGGTTTCACTGGTAAGTTTCACGGGTCAAGGTTTCACGGGTAAGTTTCACGGGTAAGTTTCACGGGTATGTTTCACGGGTGACGTTTCACGGGTCTAGGTTTCACTGGTAAGTTTCACGGGTCAAGGTTTCACGGGTAAGTTTCACGGGTAAGTTTCACGGGTATGTTTCACGGGTGACGTTTCACGGGTCTAGGTTTCACTGGTAAGTTTCACGGGTCAAGGTTTCACGGGTAAGTTTCACGGGTAAGTTTCACGGGTATGTTTCACGGGTGACGTTTCACGGGTCTAGGTTTCACTGGTAAGTTTCACGGGTCAAGGTTTCACGGGTAAGTTTCACGGGTAAGTTTCACGGGTGACGTTTCACGGGTCTATTTTTCACTGGTAAGTTTCACGGGTCAAGGTTTCACGGGTAAGTTTCACGTGTAAGTTTCACGGGTGACGTTTCACGGGTCTAGGTTTCACTGGTAAGTTTCACGGGTCAAGGTTTCACGGGTAAGTTTCACGGGTAAGTTTCACGGGTAAGTTTCACGGGTGACGTTTCACGGGTCTAGGTTTCACTAGTAAGTTTCACGGGTAAGTTTCACGGGTATGTTTCACGGGTGACGTTTCACGGGTCTAGGTTTCACTGGTAAGTTTCACGGGTCAAGGTTTCACGGGTAAGTTTCACGGGTAAGTTTCACGGGTATGTTTCACGGGTGACGTTTCACGGGTCTAGGTTTCACTGGTAAGTTTCACGGGTCAAGGTTTCACGGGTAAGTTTCACGGGTAAGTTTCACGGGTGACGTTTCACGGGTCTATTTTTTACTGGTAAGTTTCACGGGTCAAGGTTTCACGGGTAAGTTTCACGTGTAAGTTTCACGGGTGACGTTTCACGGGTCTAGGTTTCACTGGTAAGTTTCACGGGTCAAGGTTTCACGGGTAAGTTTCACGGGTAAGTTTCACGGGTAAGTTTCACGGGTGACGTTTCACGGGTCTAGGTTTCACTAGTAAGTTTCACGGGTCAAGGTTTCACGGGTAAGTTTCACGGGTAAGTTTCACGGGTAAGTTTCACGGGTAAGTTTCACGGGTAAGTTTCACGGGTAAGTTTCACGGGTAAGTTTCATGGGTGACGTTTCACGGGTCTAGGTTTCACTGGTAAGTTTCACGGGTCAAGGTTTCACGGGTAAGTTTCACGGGTAAGTTTCACGGGTGACGTTTCACGGGTCTAGGTTTCACTGGTAAGTTTCACGGGTCAAGGTTTCACGGGTAAGTTTCACGGGTAAGTTTCACGGGTATGTTTCAAGGGTGACGTTTCACGGGTCTAGGTTTCACTGGTAAGTTTTACGGGTCAAGGTTTCACGGGTAAGTTTCACGTGTAAGTTTCACGGGTATGTTTCACGGGTGATGTTTCACGGGTCTTGGTTTCACTGGTAAGTTTCACGGGTCAAGGTTTCACGGGTAAGTTTCACGGGTAAGTTTCACGGGTATGTTTCACGGGTGACGTTTCACGGGTCTAGGTTTCACTGGTAAGTTTCACGGGTTAAGGTTTCACGGGTAAGTTTCACGGGTAAGTTTCACGGGTAAGTTTCACGGGTATGTTTCACGGGTGACGTTTCACGGGTCTAGGTTTCACTGGTAAGTTTCACGGGTCAAGGTTTTACGGGTAAGTTTCACGGGTCTAGGTTTCACTGGTAAGTTTCACGGGTCAAGGTTTCACGGGTAAGTTTCACGGGTAAGTTTCACGGGTTTGTTTCACGGGTGACGTTTCACGGGTCTAGGTTTCACTGGAAAGTTTCACGGGTCAAGGTTTCACGGGTAAGTTTCACGGGTAAGTTTCACGGGTATGTTTCACGGGTGACGTTTCACTGGTAAGTTTCACGGGTCAAGGTTTCACGAGTAAGTTTCACGGGTAAGTTTCACGGGTGACGTTTCACGGGTGACGTTTCACGGGTCTAGGTTTCACTGGTAAGTTTCACGGGTCAAGGTTTCACGGGTAAGTTTCACGGGTAAGTTTCACGGGTATGTTTCACGGGTGACGTTTCACGGGTCTAGGTTTCACTGGAAAGTTTCACGGGTCAAGGTTTCACGGGTAAGTTTCAAGGGTAAGTTTCACGGGTAAGTTTCACGGGTATGTTTCACGGGTGACGTTTCACGGGTCTAGGTTTCACTGGTAAGTTTCACGGGTCAAGGTTTCACGGGTAAGTTTCACTGGTATGTTTCACGGGTATGTTTCACGGGTGACGTTTCACGGTCTAGGTTTCACTGGTAAGTTTCACTGGTCAAGGTTTCATGGTTAAGTTTCACGGGTAAGTTTCACGGGTGACGTTTCACGGGTCTAGGTTTCACTGGTAAGTTTCACGGGTCAAGGTTTCACGGGTAAGTTTCACGGGTAAGTTTCACGGGTATGTTTCACGGGTGACGTTTCACGGGTCTAGGTTTCACTGGTAAGTTTCAAGGGTAAGTTTCACGGGTAAGTTTTACGGGTATGTTTTACAGGTGACGTTTCACGGGTCTAGGTTTCACTGGTAAGTTTCACGGGTCAAGGTTTCACGGGTAAGTTTCACAGGTAAGTTTCACGGGTAAGTTTCACGGGTAAGTTTCACGGGTATGTTTCACGGGTGACGTTTCACGGGTGACGTTTCACGGGTCTAGGTTTCACTGGTAAGTTTCACCGGTAAGTTTCACGGGTCAAGGTTTCACGGGTAAGTTTCACGGGTAAGTTTCACGGGTATGTTTCACGGGTATGTTTCACGGGTGACGTTTCACGGGTCTAGGTTTCACTGGTAAGTTTCACGGGTCAAGGTTTCACGGGTAAGTTTCACGGGTATGTTTCACGGGTGACGTTTCACGGGTCTAGGTTTCACTGGAAAGTTTCACGGGTCAAGGTTTCACGGGTAAGTTTCACGGGTAAGTTTTACGGGTATGTTTTACAGGTGACGTTTCACGGGTCTAGGTTTCACTGGTAAGTTTCACGGGTCAAGGTTTCACGGGTAAGTTTCACGGGTAAGTTTCACGGGTATGTTTTACGGGTGACGTTTCACGGGTCTAGGTTTCACTGGTAAGTTTCACGGGTCAAGATTTCACGGGTAAGTTTCACGGGTATGTTTCACGGGTGACGTTTCACGGGTCTAGGTTTCACTGGTAAGTTTCACGGGTCAAGGTTTCACGGGTAAGTTTCACTGGTAAGTTTCACGGGTATGTTTCACGGGTGACGTTTCACGGGTCTAGGTTTCACTGGTAAGTTTCACTGGTCAAGGTTTCATGGTTAAGTTTCACGGGTATGATTCACGGGTGACGTTTCACGGGTCTAGGTTTCACTGGTAAGTTTCACGGGTCAAGGTTTCACGGGTAAGTTTCACGGGTAAGTTTCACGGGTATGTTTCACGGGTGACGTTTCACGGGTCTAGGTTTCACTGGTAAGTTTCACGGGTCAAGGTTTTACGAGTAAGTTTCACGGGTAAGTTTCACGGGTGACGTTTCACGGGTATAGGTTTCACTGGTAAGTTTCATGGGTCAAGGTTTTACGGGTAAGTTTCACGGGTCTAGGTTTCACTGGTAAGTTTCACGGGTCAAGGTTTCACGGGTAAGTTTCACGGGTAAGTTTCACGGGTTTGTTTCACGGGTGACGTTTCACGGGTCTAGGTTTCACTGGAAAGTTTCACGGGTCAAGGTTTCACGGGTAAGTTTCACGCGTAAGTTTCACGGGTATGTTTCACGGGTGACGTTTCACGGGTCTAGGTTTCACTGGTAAGTTTCACGGGTCAAGGTTTCACGGGTAAGTTTCACGGGTAAGTTTCACGGGTATGTTTCACGGGTGACGTTTTACGGGTCTAGGTTTCACTGGTAAGTTTCACGAGTCAAGGTTTCACGGGTAAGTTTCACGGGTAAGTTTCACGGGTAAGTTTCACGGGTATGTTTCACGGGTGACGTTTCACGGGTCTAGGTTTCACTGGTAAGTTTCACAGGTCAAGGTTTCACGGGTAAGTTTCACGGGTAAGTTTCACGGGTATGTTTCACGGGTATGTTTCACGGGTGACGTTTCACGGGTCTAGGTTTCACTGGTAAGTTTCACGGGTCAAGGTTTCACGGGTAAGTTTCACGGGTAAGTTTCACGGGTATGTTTCACGGGTGACGTTTCACGGGTCTAGGTTTCACTGGTAAGTTTCACGGGTCAAGGTTTCACGGGTAAGTTTCACGGGTAAGTTTCACGGGTATGTTTCACGGGTGACGTTTCACGGGTCTAGGTTTCACTGGTAAGTTTCAAGGGTAAGTTTCACGGGTAAGTTTCACGGGTAAGTTTCACGGGTGACGTTTCACGGGTCTAGGTTTCACTGGTAAGTTTCACGGGTCAAGGTTTCACGGGTAAGTTTCACAGGTAAGTTTCACGGGTAAGTTTCACGGGTAAGTTTCACGGGTATGTTTCACGGGTGACGTTTCACGGGTGACGTTTCACGGGTCTAGGTTTCACTGGTAAGTTTCACCGGTAAGTTTCACGGGTCAAGGTTTCACGGGTAAGTTTCACGGGTAAGTTTCACGGGTATGTTTCACGGGTATGTTTCACGGGTGACGTTTCACGGGTCTAGGTTTCACTGGTAAGTTTCACGGGTCAAGGTTTCACGGGTAAGTTTCACGGGTATGTTTCACGGGTGACGTTTCACGGGTCTAGGTTTCACTGGAAAGTTTCACGGGTCAAGGTTTCACGGGTAAGTTTCACGGGTAAGTTTCACGGGTATGTTTCACGGGTGACGTTTCACGGGTCTAGGTTTCACTGGTAAGTTTCACGGGTCAATGTTTCACGGGTAAGTTTCACGGGTGACGTTTCACGGGTCTAGGTTTCACTGGTAAGTTTCACGGGTCAAGGTTTCACGGGTAAGTTTCACGGGTAAGTTTTCACGGGTATGTTTCACGGGTATGTTTCACGGGTGACGTTTCACGGGTCTAGGTTTCACTGGTAAGTTTCACGGGTTAAGGTTTTCACGGGTAAGTTTCACGGGTAAGTTTCACGGGTATGTTTCACGGGTGACGTTTCACGGGTCTAGGTTTCACTGGTAAGTTTCACGGGTCAAGATTTCACGGTAAGTTTCACGGGTAAGTTTCACGGGTATGTTTCACGGGTGACGTTTCACGGGTCTAGGTTTCACTGGTAAGTTTCACGGGTCAATGTTTCACGGGTAAGTTTCACGGGTAAGTTTCACGGGTATGTTTCACGGGTGACGTTTCACGGGTCTAGGTTTCACTGGTAAGTTTCACGGGTCAAGGTTTTACGGGTAAGTTTCACGGGTAAGTTTCACGGGTATGTTTCACGGGTGACGTTTCACGGGTCTAGGTTTCAACTGGTAAGTTTCACTGGTCAAGGTTTCACGGGTAAGTTTCACGGGTAAGTTTCACGGGTATGTTTCACGGGTGACGTTTCACGGGTCTAGGTTTCACTGGTAAGTTTCACGGGTCAAGGTTTTACGGGTAAGTTTCACGGGTCTAGGTTTCACTGGTAAGTTTCACGGGTCAAGGTTTCACGGGTAAGTTTCACGGTTATGTTTCACGGGTGACGTTTCACGGGTCTAGGTTTCACTGGTAAGTTTCACGGGTCAAGGTTTCACGGGTAAGTTTCACGGGTAAGTTTCACGGGTAAGTTTTACGGGTATGTTTTACAGGTGACGTTTCACGGGTCTAGGTTTCACTGGTAAGTTTCACGGGTCAAGGTTTTACGGGTAAGTTTCACGGGTATGTTTCATGGGTGATGTTACACAAGTCTAGGTTTCACTGGTTATTTTCACGGGTCAAGGTTTCACGGGTAAGTTTCACGGGTAAGTTTCACGGGTATGTTTCACGGGTGACGTTTCACGGGTCTAGGTTTCACTGGAAAGTTTCACGGGTCAAGGTTTTACGGGTAAGTTTCACGGGTAAGTTTTACGGGTATGTTTTACAGGTGACGTTTCACGGGTCTAGGTTTCACTGGTAAGTTTCACGGGTATGTTTCACGGGTGACGTTTCACGGGTCTAGGTTTCACTGGTAAGTTTCACGGGTCAAGGTTTCACGGGTAAGTTTCACGGGTAAGTTTCACGGGTATGTTTCACGGGTATGTTTCACGGGTCAAGGTTTCACGGGTAAGTTTCACGGGTATGTTTCACGGGTGACGTTTCACGGGTCTAGGTTTCACTGGAAAGTTTCACTGGTCAAGGTTTCACGGGTAAGTTTCACGGGTAAGTTTTACGGGTATGTTTTACAGGTGACGTTTCACGGGTCTAGGTTTCACTGGTAAGTTTCACGGGTCAAGGTTTCACGGGTAAGTTTCACGGGTAAGTTTTAACGGGTATGTTTTACGGGTGACGTTTCACGGGTCTAGGTTTCACTGGTAAGTTTCACGAGTCAAGGATTCACGGGTAAGTTTCACGGGTAAGTTTTACGATTAAGTTTCACGGGTGACGTTTCACGGGTGACGTTTTACGGGTCTAGGTTTCACTGGTAAGTTTCACGGGTCAAGGTTTCACGGGTAAGTTTCACGGGTATGTTTCACGGGTAAGTTTCACGGGTATGTTTCACGGGTGACGTTTTACGGGTCTAGGTTTCACTGGTAAGTTTCACGGGTCAAGGTTTCACGGGTAAGTTTCACGGGTAAGTTTCACGGGTATGTTTCACGGGTATGTTTCACGGGTGACGTTTCCCGGGTCTAGGTTTCACTGGTAAGTTTCACGGGTCAAGGTTTCACGGGTAAGTTTCACGGGTAAGTTTCACGGGTATGTTTCACGGGTGACGTTTCACGGGTCTAGGTTTCACTGGAAAGTTTCACGGGTCAAGGTTTCACGGGCAAGTTTCACGGGTAAGTTTTACGGGTATGTTTTACAGGTGACGTTTCACGGGTCTAGGTTTCACTGGTAAGTTTCACGGGTTTGTTTCACGGGTGACGTTTCACGGGTCTAGGTTTCACTGGTAAGTTTCACGGGTCAAGGTTTCACGGGTAAGTTTCACGGGTAAGTTTCACGGGTATGTTTCACGGGTATGTTTCACGGGTCAAGGTTTCACGGGTAAGTTTCACGGGTATGTTTCACGGGTGACGTTTCACGGGTCTACGTTTCACTGGAAAGTTTCACGGGTCAAGGTTTCACGGGTAAGTTTCACGGGTAAGTTTTACGGGTATGTTTTACAGGTGACGTTTCACGGGTCTAGGTTTCACTGGTAAGTTTCACGGGTCAAGGTTTCACGGGTAAGTTTCACGGGTGAGTTTCACGGGTATGTTTTACGGGTGACGTTTCACGGGTCTAGGTTTCACTGGTAAGTTTCACGGGTCAAGGTTTCACGGGTAAGTTTCACGGGTATGTTTCACGGGTGACGTTTCACGGGTCTAGGTTTCACTGGTAAGTTTCACGGGTCAAGGTTTCACGGGTAAGTTTCACTGGTAAGTTTCACGGGTATGTTTCACGGGTGACGTTTCACGGGTCTAGGTTTCACTGGTAAGTTTCACTGGTCAAGGTTTCATGGTTAAGTTTCACGGGTAAGTTTCACGGGTATGATTCACGGGTGACGTTTCACGGGTCTAGGTTTCACTGGTAAGTTTCACGGGTCAAGGTTTCACGGGTAAGTTTCACGAGTAAGTTTCACGGGTATGTTTCACGGGTGACGTTTCACGGGTCTAGGTTTCACTGGTAAGTTTCACGGGTCAAGGTTTTACGGGTAAGTTTCACGTCTAAGTTTCACGGGTGACGTTTCACGGGTATAGGTTTCACTGGTAAGTTTCACGGGTCAAGGTTTTACGGGTAAGTTTCACGGGTCTAGGTTTCACTGGTAAGTTTCACGGGTCAAGGTTTCACGGGTAAGTTTCACGGGTAAGTTTCACGGGTTTGTTTCACGGGTGACGTTTCACGGGTCTAGGTTTCACTGGAAAGTTTCACGGGTAAGTTTCACGGGTAAGTTTCACGGGTATGTTTCACGGGTGACGTTTCACGGGTCTAGGTTTCACTGGTAAGTTTCACGGGTCAAGGTTTCACGGGTAAGTTTCACGGGTAAGTTTCACGGGTATGTTTCACGGGTGACGTTTTACGGGTCTAGGTTTCACTGGTAAGTTTCACGAGTCAAGGTTTCACGGGTAAGTTTCACGGGTAAGTTTCACGGGTAAGTTTCACGGGTAAGTTTCACGGGTAAGTTTCACGGGTATGTTTCACGGGTGACGTTTCACGGGTCTAGGTTTCACTGGTAAGTTTCACGGGTCAAGGTTTCACGGGTAAGTTTCACGGGTAAGTTTCACGGGTATGTTTCACGGGTATGTTTCACGGGTGACGTTTCACGGGTCTAGGTTTCACTGGTTAGTTTCACGGGTCAAGGTTTCACGGGTAAGTTTCACGGGTATGTTTCACGGGTGACGTTTCACGGGTCTAGGTTTCACTGGTAAGTTTCACGGGTCAAGGTTTCACGGGTAAGTTTCACGGGTAAGTTTCACGGGTATGTTTCACGGGTGACGTTTCACGGGTCTAGGTTTCACTGGTAAGTTTCACGGGTCAATGTTTCACGGGTAAGTTTCACGGGTAAGTTTCACGGGTATGTTTCACGGGTGACGTTTCACGGGTCTAGGTTTCACTGGTAAGTTTCTCGGGTCAAGGTTTTACGGGTAAGTTTCACGGGTAAGTTTCACGGGTATGTTTCACGGGTGACGTTTCACGGGTCTAGGTTTCACTGGTAAGTTTCACGGGTCAAGGTTTCACGGGTAAGTTTCACGGGTAAGTTTCACGGGTATGTTTCACGGGTGACGTTTCACGGGTCTAGGTTTCACTGGTAAGTTTCACGGGTCAAGGATTTACGGGTAAGTTTCACGGGTCTAGGTTTCACTGGTAAGTTTCACGGGTCAAGGTTTCACGGGTAAGTTTCACGGGTATGTTTCACGGGTGACGTTTCACGGGTCTAGGTTTCACTGGTAAGTTTCACGGGTCAAGGTTTCACGGGTAAGTTTCACGGGTATGTTTCACGGGTGACGTTTCACGGGTCTAGGTTTCACTGGTAAGTTTCACGGGTCAAGGTTTTACGGGTAAGTTTCACGGGTATGTTTCATGGGTGATGTTACACAAGTCTAGGTTTCACTGGTTATTTTCACGGGTCAAGGTTTTACGGGTAAGTTTCACGGGTAAGTTTCACGGGTATGTTTCACGGGTGACGTTTCACGGGTCTAGGTTTCACTGGAAAGTTTCACGGGTCAAGGTTTCACGGGTAAGTTTTACGGGTAAGTTTTACAGGTATGTTTTACAGGTGACGTTTCACGGGTCTAGGTTTCACTGGTAAGTTTCACGGGTATGTTTCACGGGTGACGTTTCACGGGTCTAGGTTTCACTGGTAAGTTTCACGGGTCAAGGTTTCACGGGTAAGTTTCACGGGTAAGTTTCACGGGTATGTTTCACGGGTATGTTTCACGGGTCAAGGTTTCACGGGTAAGTTTCACGGGTATGTTTCACGGGTGACGTTTCACGGGTCTAGGTTTCACTGGAAAGTTTCACTGGTCAAGGTTTCACGGGTAAGTTTCACGGGTAAGTTTTACGGGTATGTTTTACAGGTGACGTTTCACGGGTCTAGGTTTCACTGGTAAGTTTCACGGGTCAAGGTTTCACGGGTAAGTTTCACGGGTAAGTTTCACGGGTATGTTTTACGGGTGACGTTTCACGGGTCTAGGTTTCACTGGTAAGTTTCACGAGTCAAGGATTCACGGGTAAGTTTCACGGGTAAGTTTTACGGGTAAGTTTCACGGGTGACGTTTCACGGGTGACGTTTCACGGGTCTAGGTTTCACTGGTAAGTTTCACGGGTCAAGGTTTCACGGGTAAGTTTCACGGGTATGTTTCACGGGTAAGTTTCACGGGTATGTTTCACGGGTGACGTTTCACGGGTCTAGGTTTCACTGGTAAGTTTCACGGGTCAAGGTTTCACGGGTAAGTTTCACGGGTAAGTTTCACGGGTATGTTTCACGGGTATGTTTCACGGGTGACGTTTCACGGGTCTAGGTTTCACTGGTAAGTTTCACGGGTCAAGGTTTCACGGGTAAGTTTTACGGGTAAGTTTCACGGGTATGTTTCACGGGTGACGTTTCACGGGTCTAGGTTTCACTGGAAAGTTTCACGGGTCAAGGTTTCACGGGTACGTTTCACGGGTAAGTTTTACGGGTATGTTTTACAGGTGACGTTTCACGGGTCTAGGTTTCACTGGTAAGTTTCACGGGTATGTTTCACGGGTGACGTTTCACGGGTCTAGGTTTCACTGGTAAGTTTCACGGGTCAAGGTTTCACGGGTAAGTTTCACGGGTAAGTTTCACGGGTATGTTTTACGGGTGACGTTTCACGGGTCTAGGTTTCACTGGTAAGTTTCACGGGTCAAGGTTTCACGGGTAAGTTTCACGGATAAGTTTCACGGGTATGTTTCACGGGTGACGTTTCACGGGTCTAGGTTTCACTGGTAATTTTCACGGGTCAAGGTTTCACGGGTCAAGGTTTCATGGGTAAGTTTCACGGGTAAGTTTCACGGGTAAGTTTCACGGGTATGTTTCACGGGTGACGTTTCACGGGTCTAGGTTTCACTGGTAAGTTTCACGGGTCAAGGTTTCACGGGTAAGTTTCACGGGTAAGTTTCACGGGTATGTTTCACGGGTGACGTTTCACGGGTCTAGGTTTCACTGGTAAGTTTCACGGGTCAAGGTTTTACGGGTAAGTTTCACGGGTAAGTTTCACGGGTGACGTTTCACGGGTCTAGGTTTCACTGGTAAGTTTCACGGGTCAAGGTTTTACGGGTAAGTTTCACGGGTCTAGGTTTCACTGGTAAGTTTCACGGGTCAAGGTTTCACGGGTAAGTTTCACGGGTAAGTTTCACGGGTTTGTTTCACGGGTGACGTTTCACGGGTCTAGGTTTCACTGGAAAGTTTCACGGGTCAAGGTTTCACGGGTAAGTTTCACGGGTATGTTTCACTTGTGACGTTTCACGGGTCTAGGTTTCACTGGTAAGTTTCACGGGTCAAGGTTGCACGGGTAAGTTTCACGATTAAGTTTCACGGGTATGTTTCACGGGTGACGTTTTACGGGTCTAGGTTTCACTGGTAAGTTTCACGGGTCAAGGTTTCACGGGTAAGTTTCACGGGTAAGTTTCACGGGTAAGTTTCACCGGTATGTTTCACGGGTGACGTTTCACGGGTCTAGGTTTCACTGGTAAGTTTCACGGGTCAAGGTTTCACGGGTAAGTTTCAAGGGTAAGTTTCACGGGTAAGTTTCACGGGTATGTTTCACGGGTATGTTTCACGGGTGACGTTTCACGGGTCTAGGTTTCACTGGTAAGTTTCACGGGTCAAGGTTTCACGGGTAAGTTTCACGGGTATGTTTCACGGGTGACGTTTCACGGGTCTAGGTTTCACTGGAAAGTTTCACGGGTCAAGGTTTCACGGGTAAGTTTCACGGGTAAGTTTTACGGGTATGTTTTACAGGTGACGTTTCACGGGTCTAGGTTTCACTGGTAAGTTTCGCGGGTCAAGGTTTCACGGGTCTAGGTTTCACTGGTAAGTTTCGCGGGTCAAGGTTTCACGGGTAAGTTTCACGGGTAAGTTTCACGGGTATGTTTCACGGGTGACGTTTCACGGGTCTAGGTTTCACTAGAAAGTTTCACGGGTCAAGGTTTCACGGGTAAGTTTCACGGGTAAGTTTTACGGGTATGTTTCACAGGTGACGTTTCACGGGTCTAGGTTTCACTGGTAAGTTTCACGGGTCAAGGTTTCACGGGTAAGTTTCACGGGTAAGTTTCACGGGTATGTTTCATGGGTGATGTTTCACGGGTCTAGGTTTCACTGGTAAGTTCCACGGGTCAAGGTTTCACGGGTAAGTTTCACGGGTAAGTTTTACGGGTATGTTTTACAGGTGACGTTTCACGGGTCTAGGTTTCACTGGTAAGTTTCACGGGTCAAGGTTTCACGGGTAAGTTTCACGGGTAAGTTTCACGGGTATGTTTCACGGGTGACGTTTCACGGGTCTAGGTTTCACTGGTAAGTTTCACGGGTCAAGGTTTCACGGGTAAGTTTCACGGGTAAGTTTCACGGGTATGTTTCACGGGTGACGTTTCACGGGTCTAGGTTTCACTGGTAAGTTTCACGGGTCAAGGTTTCACGGGTAAGTTTCACGGGTAAGTTTCACGGGTATGTTTCACGGGTGACGTTTCACGGGTCTAGGTTTCACTGGTAAGTTTCACGGGTCAAGGTTTCACGGGTAAGTTTCACGGGTAAGTTTCACGGGTGACGTTTCACGGGTCTATTTTTCACTGGTAAGTTTCACGGGTCAAGGTTTCACGGGTAAGTTTCACGTGTAAGTTTCACGGGTGACGTTTCACGGGTCTAGGTTTCACTGGTAAGTTTCACGGGTCAAGGTTTCACGGGTAAGTTTCACGGGTAAGTTTCACGGGTAAGTTTCACGGGTGACGTTTCACGGGTCTAGGTTTCACTAGTAAGTTTCACGGGTAAGTTTCACGGGTATGTTTCACGGGTGACGTTTCACGGGTCTAGGTTTCACTGGTAAGTTTCACGGGTCAAGGTTTCACGGGTAAGTTTCACGGGTAAGTTTCACGGGTATGTTTCACGGGTGACGTTTCACGGGTCTAGGTTTCACTGGTAAGTTTCACGGGTCAAGGTTTCACGGGTAAGTTTCACGGGTAAGTTTCACGGGTGACGTTTCACGGGTCTATTTTTTACTGGTAAGTTTCACGGGTCAAGGTTTCACGGGTAAGTTTCACGTGTAAGTTTCACGGGTGACGTTTCACGGGTCTAGGTTTCACTGGTAAGTTTCACGGGTCAAGGTTTCACGGGTAAGTTTCACGGGTAAGTTTCACGGGTAAGTTTCACGGGTGACGTTTCACGGGTCTAGGTTTCACTAGTAAGTTTCACGGGTCAAGGTTTCACGGGTAAGTTTCACGGGTAAGTTTCACGGGTAAGTTTCACGGGTAAGTTTCACGGGTAAGTTTCACGGGTAAGTTTCACGGGTAAGTTTCACGGGTAAGTTTCATGGGTGACGTTTCACGGGTCTAGGTTTCACTGGTAAGTTTCACGGGTCAAGGTTTCACGGGTAAGTTTCACGGGTAAGTTTCACGGGTGACGTTTCACGGGTCTAGGTTTCACTGGTAAGTTTCACGGGTCAAGGTTTCACGGGTAAGTTTCACGGGTAAGTTTCACGGGTATGTTTCAAGGGTGACGTTTCACGGGTCTAGGTTTCACTGGTAAGTTTTACGGGTCAAGGTTTCACGGGTAAGTTTCACGTGTAAGTTTCACGGGTATGTTTCACGGGTGATGTTTCACGGGTCTTGGTTTCACTAGTAAGTTTCACGGGTCAAGGTTTCACGGGTAAGTTTCACGGGTAAGTTTCACGGGTATGTTTCACGGGTGACGTTTCACGGGTCTAGGTTTCACTGGTAAGTTTCACGGGTTAAGGTTTCACGGGTAAGTTTCACGGGTAAGTTTCACGGGTAAGTTTCACGGGTATGTTTCACGGGTGACGTTTCACGGGTCTAGGTTTCACTGGTAAGTTTCACGGGTCAAGGTTTTACGGGTAAGTTTCACGGGTCTAGGTTTCACTGGTAAGTTTCACGGGTCAAGGTTTCACGGGTAAGTTTCACGGGTAAGTTTCACGGGTTTGTTTCACGGGTGACGTTTCACGGGTCTAGGTTTCACTGGAAAGTTTCACGGGTCAAGGTTTCACGGGTAAGTTTCACGGGTAAGTTTCACGGGTATGTTTCACGGGTGACGTTTCACTGGTAAGTTTCACGGGTCAAGGTTTCACGAGTAAGTTTCACGGGTAAGTTTTACGGGTAAGTTTCACGGGTGACGTTTCACGGGTGACGTTTCACGGGTCTAGGTTTCACTGGTAAGTTTCACGGGTCAAGGTTTCACGGGTAAGTTTCACGGGTAAGTTTCACGGGTATGTTTCACGGGTGACGTTTCACGGGTCTAGGTTTCACTGGAAAGTTTCACGGGTCAAGGTTTCACGGGTAAGTTTCAAGGGTAAGTTTCACGGGTAAGTTTCACGGGTATGTTTCACGGGTGACGTTTCACGGGTCTAGGTTTCACTGGTAAGTTTCACGGGTCAAGGTTTCACGGGTAAGTTTCACTGGTATGTTTCACGGGTATGTTTCACGGGTGACGTTTCACGGTCTAGGTTTCACTGGTAAGTTTCACTGGTCAAGGTTTCATGGTTAAGTTTCACGGGTAAGTTTCACGGGTGACGTTTCACGGGTCTAGGTTTCACTGGTAAGTTTCACGGGTCAAGGTTTCACGGGTAAGTTTCACGGGTAAGTTTCACGGGTATGTTTCACGGGTGACGTTTCACGGGTCTAGGTTTCACTGGTAAGTTTCAAGGGTAAGTTTCACGGGTAAGTTTTACGGGTATGTTTTACAGGTGACGTTTCACGGGTCTAGGTTTCACTGGTAAGTTTCACGGGTCAAGGTTTCACGGGTAAGTTTCACAGGTAAGTTTCACGGGTAAGTTTCACGGGTAAGTTTCACGGGTATGTTTCACGGGTGACGTTTCACGGGTGACGTTTCACGGGTCTAGGTTTCACTGGTAAGTTTCACCGGTAAGTTTCACGGGTCAAGGTTTCACGGGTAAGTTTCACGGGTAAGTTTCACGGGTATGTTTCACGGGTATGTTTCACGGGTGACGATTCACGGGTCTAGGTTTCACTGGTAAGTTTCACGGGTCAAGGTTTCACGGGTAAGTTTCACGGGTATGTTTCACGGGTGACGTTTCACGGGTCTAGGTTTCACTGGAAAGTTTCACGGGTCAAGGTTTCACGGGTAAGTTTCACGGGTAAGTTTTACGGGTATGTTTTACAGGTGACGTTTCACGGGTCTAGGTTTCACTGGTAAGTTTCACGGGTCAAGATTTCACGGGTAAGTTTCACGGGTAAGTTTCACGGGTATGTTTTACGGGTGACGTTTCACGGGTCTAGGTTTCACTGGTAAGTTTCACGGGTCAAGATTTCACGGGTAAGTTTCACGGGTATGTTTCACGGGTGACGTTTCACGGGTCTAGGTTTCACTGGTAAGTTTCACGGGTCAAGGTTTCACGGGTAAGTTTCACTGGTAAGTTTCACGGGTATGTTTCACGGGTGACGTTTCACGGGTCTAGGTTTCACTGGTAAGTTTCACTGGTCAAGGTTTCATGGTTAAGTTTCACGGGTATGATTCACGGGTGACGTTTCACGGGTCTAGGTTTCACTGGTAAGTTTCACGGGTCAAGGTTTCACGGGTAAGTTTCACGGGTAAGTTTCACGGGTATGTTTCACGGGTGACGTTTCACGGGTCTAGGTTTCACTGGTAAGTTTCACGGGTCAAGGTTTTACGAGTAAGTTTCACGGGTAAGTTTCACGGGTGACGTTTCACGGGTATAGGTTTCACTGGTAAGTTTCATGGGTCAAGGTTTTACGGGTAAGTTTCACGGGTCTAGGTTTCACTGGTAAGTTTCACGGGTCAAGGTTTCACGGGTAAGTTTCACGGGTAAGTTTCACGGGTTTGTTTCACGGGTGACGTTTCACGGGTCTAGGTTTCACTGGAAAGTTTCACGGGTCAAGGTTTCACGGGTAAGTTTCACGCGTAAGTTTCACGGGTATGTTTCACGGGTGACGTTTCACGGGTCTAGGTTTCACTGGTAAGTTTCACGGGTCAAGGTTTCACGGGTAAGTTTCACGGGTAAGTTTCACGGGTATGTTTCACGGGTGACGTTTTACGGGTCTAGGTTTCACTGGTAAGTTTCACGAGTCAAGGTTTCACGGGTAAGTTTCACGGGTAAGTTTCACGGGTAAGTTTCACGGGTATGTTTCACGGGTGACGTTTCACGGGTCTAGGTTTCACTGGTAAGTTTCACGGGTCAAGGTTTCACGGGTAAGTTTCACGGGTAAGTTTCACGGGTATGTTTCACGGGTATGTTTCACGGGTGACGTTTCACGGGTCTAGGTTTCACTGGTAAGTTTCACGGGTCAAGGTTTCACGGGTAAGTTTCACGGGTAAGTTTCACGGGTATGTTTCACGGGTGACGTTTCACGGGTCTAGGTTTCACTGGTAAGTTTCACGGGTCAAGGTTTCACGGGTAAGTTTCACGGGTAAGTTTCACGGGTATGTTTCACGGGTGACGTTTCACGGGTCTAGGTTTCACTGGTAAGTTTCACGGGTCAAGGTTTTACGGGTAAGTTTCACGGGTAAGTTTCACGGGTGACGTTTCACGGGTCTAGGTTTCACTGGTAAGTTTCACGGGTCAAGGTTTTACGGGTAAGTTTCACGGGTCTAGGTTTCACTGGTAAGTTTCACGGGTCAAGGTTTCACGGGTAAGTTTCACGGGTAAGTTTCACGGGTTTGTTTCACGGGTGACGTTTCACGGGTCTAGGTTTCACTGGAAAGTTTCACGGGTCAAGGTTTCACGGGTAAGTTTCACGGGTATGTTTCACTTGTGACGTTTCACGGGTCTAGGTTTCACTGGTAAGTTTCACGGGTCAAGGTTGCACGGGTAAGTTTCACGATTAAGTTTCACGGGTATGTTTCACGGGTGACGTTTTACGGGTCTAGGTTTCACTGGTAAGTTTCACGGGTCAAGGTTTCACGGGTAAGTTTCACGGGTAAGTTTCACGGGTAAGTTTCACCGGTATGTTTCACGGGTGACGTTTCACGGGTCTAGGTTTTACTGGTAAGTTTCACGGGTCAAGGTTTCACGGGTAAGTTTCACGGGTAAGTTTCACGGGTAAGTTTCACGGGTATGTTTCACGGGTATGTTTCACGGGTGACGTTTCGCGGGTCTAGGTTTCACTGGTAAGTTTCACGGGTCAAGGTTTCACGGGTAAGTTTCACGGGTATGTTTCACGGGTGACGTTTCACGGGTCTAGGTTTCACTGGAAAGTTTCACGGGTCAAGGTTTCACGGGTAAGTTTCACGGGTAAGTTTTACGGGTATGTTTTACAGGTGACGTTTCACGGGTCTAGGTTTCACTGGTAAGTTTCGCGGGTCAAGGTTTCACGGGTCTAGGTTTCACTGGTAAGTTTCGCGGGTCAAGGTTTCACGGGTAAGTTTCACGGGTAAGTTTCACGGGTAAGTTTCACGGGTATGTTTCACGGGTGACGTTTCACGGGTCTAGGTTTCACTAGAAAGTTTCACGGGTCAAGGTTTCACGGGTAAGTTTCACGGGTAAGTTTTACGGGTATGTTTCACAGGTGACGTTTCACGGGTCTAGGTTTCACTGGTAAGTTTCACGGGTCAAGGTTTCACGGGTAAGTTTCACGGGTAAGTTTCACGGGTATGTTTCATGGGTGATGTTTCACGGGTCTAGGTTTCACTGGTAAGTTCCACGGGTCAAGGTTTCACGGGTAAGTTTCACGGGTAAGTTTTACGGGTATGTTTTACAGGTGACGTTTCACGGGTCTAGGTTTCACTGGTAAGTTTCACGGGTCAAGGTTTCACGGGTAAGTTTCACGGGTAAGTTTCACGGGTATGTTTCACGGGTGACGTTTCACGGGTCTAGGTTTCACTGGTAAGTTTCACAAGTCAAGGTTTCACGGGTAAGTTTCACGGGTAAGTTTCACGGGTATGTTTCACGGGTGACGTTTCACGGGTCTAGGTTTCACTGGTAAGTTTCACGGGTCAAGGTTTCACGGGTAAGTTTCACGGGTAAGTTTCACGGGTATGTTTCACGGGTGACGTTTCACGGGTCTAGGTTTCACTGGTAAGTTTCACGGGTCAAGGTTTCACGGGTAAGTTTCACGGGTAAGTTTCACGGGTGACGTTTCACGGGTCTATTTTTCACTGGTTAATTTCACGGGTCAAGGTTTCACGGGTAAGTTTCACGTGTAAGTTTCACGGGTGACGTTTCACGGGTCTAGGTTTCACTGGTAAGTTTCACGGGTCAAGGTTTCACGGGTAAGTTTCACGGGTAAGTTTCACGGGTAAGTTTCACGGGTGACGTTTCACGGGTCTAGGTTTCACTAGTAAGTTTCACGGGTAAGTTTCACGGGTATGTTTCACGGGTGACGTTTCACGGGTCTAGGTTTCACTGGTAAGTTTCACGGGTCAAGGTTTCACGGGTAAGTTTCACGGGTAAGTTTCACGGGTATGTTTCACGGGTGACGTTTCACGGGTCTAGGTTTCACTGGTAAGTTTCACGGGTCAAGGTTTCACGGGTAAGTTTCACGGGTAAGTTTCACGGGTGACGTTTCACGGGTCTATTTTTCACTGGTAAGTTTCACGGGTCAAGGTTTCACGGGTAAGTTTCACGTGTAAGTTTCACGGGTGACGTTTCACGGGTCTAGGTTTCACTGGTAAGTTTCACGGGTCAAGGTTTCACGGGTAAGTTTCACGGGTAAGTTTCACGGGTAAGTTTCACGGGTGACGTTTCACGGGTCTAGGTTTCACTAGTAAGTTTCACGGGTCAAGGTTTCACGGGTAAGTTTCACGGGTAAGTTTCACGGGTAAGTTTCACGGGTAAGTTTCACGGGTAAGTTTCACGGGTAAGTTTCACGGGTAAGTTTCATGGGTGACGTTTCACGGGTCTAGGTTTCACTGGTAAGTTTCACGGGTCAAGGTTTCACGGGTAAGTTTCACGGGTAAGTTTCACGGGTGACGTTTCACGGGTCTAGGTTTCACTGGTAAGTTTCACGGGTCAAGGTTTCACGGGTAAGTTTCACGGGTAAGTTTCACGGGTATGTTTCAAGGGTGACGTTTCACGGGTCTAGGTTTCACTGGTAAGTTTTACGGGTCAAGGTTTCACGGGTAAGTTTCACGTGTAAGTTTCACGGGTATGTTTCACGGGTGATGTTTCACGGGTCTTGGTTTCACTGGTAAGTTTCACGGGTCAAGGTTTCACGGGTAAGTTTCACGGGTAAGTTTCACGGGTATGTTTCACGGGTGACGTTTCACGGGTCTAGGTTTCACTGGTAAGTTTCACGGGTTAAGGTTTCACGGGTAAGTTTCACGGGTAAGTTTCACGGGTAAGTTTCACGGGTATGTTTCACGGGTGACGTTTCACGGGTCTAGGTTTCACTGGTAAGTTTCACGGGTCAAGGTTTTACGGGTAAGTTTCACGGGTCTAGGTTTCACTGGTAAGTTTCACGGGTCAAGGTTTCACGGGTAAGTTTCACGGGTAAGTTTCACGGGTTTGTTTCACGGGTGACGTTTCACGGGTCTAGGTTTCACTGGAAAGTTTCACGGGTCAAGGTTTCACGGGTAAGTTTCACGGGTAAGTTTCACGGGTATGTTTCACGGGTGACGTTTCACTGGTAAGTTTCACGGGTCAAGGTTTCACGAGTAAGTTTCACGGGTAAGTTTTACGGGTAAGTTTCACGGGTGACGTTTCACGGGTGACGTTTCACGGGTCTAGGTTTCACTGGTAAGTTTCACGGGTCAAGGTTTCACGGGTAAGTTTCACGGGTAAGTTTCACGGGTATGTTTCACGGGTGACGTTTCACGGGTCTAGGTTTCACTGGAAAGTTTCACGGGTCAAGGTTTCACGGGTAAGTTTTAAGGGTAAGTTTCACGGGTAAGTTTCACGGGTATGTTTCACGGGTGACGTTTCACGGGTCTAGGTTTCACTGGTAAGTTTCACGGGTCAAGGTTTCACGGGTAAGTTTCACTGGTATGTTTCACGGGTATGTTTCACGGGTGACGTTTCACGGTCTAGGTTTCACTGGTAAGTTTCACTGGTCAAGGTTTCATGGTTAAGTTTCACGGGTAAGTTTCACGGGTGACGTTTCACGGGTCTAGGTTTCACTGGTAAGTTTCACGGGTCAAGGTTTCACGGGTAAGTTTCACGGGTAAGTTTCACGGGTATGTTTCACGGGTGACGTTTCACGGGTCTAGGTTTCACTGGAAAGTTTCACGGGTCAAGGTTACACGGGTAAGTTTCAAGGGTAAGTTTCACGGGTAAGTTTTACGGGTATGTTTTACAGGTGACGTTTCACGGGTCTAGGTTTCACTGGTAAGTTTCACGGGTCAAGGTTTCACGGGTAAGTTTCACAGGTAAGTTTCACGGGTAAGTTTCACGGGTAAGTTTCACGGGTATGTTTCACGGGTGACGTTTCACGGGTGACGTTTCACGGGTCTAGGTTTCACTGGTAAGTTTCACTGGTAAGTTTCACGGGTCAAGGTTTCACGGGTAAGTTTCACGGGTAAGTTTCACGGGTATGTTTCACGGGTATGTTTCACGGGTGACGTTTCACGGGTCTAGGTTTCACTGGTAAGTTTCACGGGTCAAGGTTTCACGGGTAAGTTTCACGGGTATGTTTCACGGGTGACGTTTCACGGGTCTAGGTTTCACTGGAAAGTTTCACGGGTCAAGGTTTCACGGGTAAGTTTCACGGGTAAGTTTTACGGGTATGTTTTACAGGTGACGTTTCACGGGTCTAGGTTTCACTGGTAAGTTTCACGGGTCAAGGTTTCACGGGTAAGTTTCACGGGTAAGTTTCACGGGTATGTTTTACGGGTGACGTTTCACGGGTCTAGGTTTCACTGGTAAGTTTCACGGGTCAAGATTTCACGGGTAAGTTTCACGGGTATGTTTCACGGGTGACGTTTCACGGGTCTAGGTTTCACTGGTAAGTTTCACGGGTCAAGGTTTCACGGGTAAGTTTCACTGGTAAGTTTCACGGGTATGTTTCACGGGTGACGTTTCACGGGTCTAGGTTTCACTGGTAAGTTTCACTGGTCAAGGTTTCATGGTTAAGTTTCACGGGTATGATTCACGGGTGACGTTTCACGGGTCTAGGTTTCACTGGTAAGTTTCACGGGTCAAGGTTTCACGGGTAAGTTTCACGGGTATGTTTCACGGGTGACGTTTCACGGGTCTAGGTTTCACTGGTAAGTTTCACGGGTCAAGGTTTTACGAGTAAGTTTCACGGGTAAGTTTCACGGGTGACGTTTCACGGGTATAGGTTTCACTGGTAAGTTTCATGGGTCAAGGTTTTACGGGTAAGTTTCACGGGTCTAGGTTTCACTGGTAAGTTTCACGGGTCAAGGTTTCACGGGTAAGTTTCACGGGTAAGTTTCACGGGTTTGTTTCACGGGTGACGTTTCACGGGTCTAGGTTTCACTGGAAAGTTTCACGGGTCAAGGTTTCACGGGTAAGTTTCACGCGTAAGTTTCACGGGTATGTTTCACGGGTGACGTTTCACGGGTCTAGGTTTCACTGGTAAGTTTCACGGGTCAAGGTTTCACGGGTAAGTTTCACGGGTAAGTTTCACGGGTATGTTTCACGGGTGACGTTTTACGGGTCTAGGTTTCACTGGTAAGTTTCACGAGTCAAGGTTTCACGGGTAAGTTTCACGGGTAAGTTTCACGGGTAAGTTTCACGGGTATGTTTCACGGGTGACGTTTCACGGGTCTAGGTTTCACTGGTAAGTTTCACGGGTCAAGGTTTCACGGGTAAGTTTCACGGGTAATTTCACGGGTATGTTTCACGGGTATGTTTCACGGGTGACGTTTCACGGGTCTAGGTTTCACTGGTAAGTTTCACGGGTCAAGGTTTCACGGGTAAGTTTCACGGGTAAGTTTCACGGGTATGTTTCACGGGTGACGTTTCACGGGTCTAGGTTTCACTGGTAAGTTTCACGGGTCAAGGTTTCACGGGTAAGTTTCACGGGTAAGTTTCACGGGTATGTTTCACGAGTGACGTTTCACGGGTCTAGGTTTCACTGGTAAGTTTCACGGGTCAATGTTTCACGGGTAAGTTTCACGGGTAAGTTTCACGGGTATGTTTCACGGGTGACGTTTCACGGGTCTAGGTTTCACTGGTAAGTTTCACGGGTCAAGGTTTTACGGGTAAGTTTCACGGGTAAGTTTCACGGGTATGTTTCACGGGTGACGTTTCACGGGTCTAGGTTTCACTGGTAAGTTTCACTGGTCAAGGTTTCACGGGTAAGTTTCACGGGTAAGTTTCACGGGTATGTTTCACGGGTGACGTTTCACGGGTCTAGGTTTCACTGGTAAGTTTCACGGGTCAAGGTTTTACGGGTAAGTTTCACTGGTAAGTTTCACGGGTGACGTTTCACGGGTCTAGGTTTCACTGGTAAGTTTCACGGGTCAAGGTTTTACGGGTAAGTTTCACGGGTCTAGGTTTCACTGGTAAGTTTCACGGGTCAAGGTTTCACGGGTAAGTTTCACGGGTATGTTTCACGGGTGACGTTTCACGGGTCTAGGTTTCACTGGTAAGTTTCACGGGTCAAGGTTTCACGGGTAAGTTTCACGGGTAAGTTTCACGGGTAAGTTTTACGGGTATGTTTTACAGGTGACGTTTCACGGGTCTAGGTTTCACTGGTAAGTTTCACGGGTCAAGGTTTTACGGGTAAGTTTCACGGGTATGTTTCATGGGTGATGTTACACAAGTCTAGGTTTCACTGGTTATTTTCACGGGTCAAGGTTTCACGGGTAAGTTTCACGGGTAAGTTTCACGGGTATGTTTCACGGGTGACGTTTCACGGGTCTAGGTTTCACTGGAAAGTTTCACGGGTCAAGGTTTCACGGGTAAGTTTTACGGGTAAGTTTTACGGGTATGTTTTACAGGTGACGTTTCACGGGTCTAGGTTTCACTGGTAAGTTTCACGGGTATGTTTCACGGGTGACGTTTCACGGGTCTAGGTTTCACTGGTAAGTTTCACGGGTCAAGGTTTCACGGGTAAGTTTCACGGGTAAGTTTCACGGGTATGTTTCACGGGTATGTTTCACGGGTCAAGGTTTCACGGGTAAGTTTCACGGGTATGTTTCACGGGTGACGTTTCACGGGTCTAGGTTTCACTGGAAAGTTTCACGGGTCAAGGTTTCACGGGTAAGTTTCACGGGTAAGTTTTACGGGTATGTTTTACAGGTGACGTTTCACGGGTCTAGGTTTCACTGGTAAGTTTCACGGGTCAAGGTTTCACGGGTAAGTTTCACGGGTAAGTTTCACGGGTATGTTTTACGGGTGACGTTTCACGGGTCTAGGTTTCACTGGTAAGTTTCACGGGTCAAGGTTTCACGGGTAAGTTTCACGGGTATGTTTCACGGGTGACGTTTCACGGGTCTAGGTTTCACTGGTAAGTTTCACGGGTCAAGGTTTCACGGGTAAGTTACACTGGTAAGTTTCACGGGTATGTTTCACGGGTGACGTTTCACGGGTCTAGGTTTCACTGGTAAGTTTCACTGGTCAAGGTTTCATGGTTAAGTTTCACGGGTAAGTTTCACGGGTATGATTCACGGGTGACGTTTCACGGGTCTAGGTTTCACTGGTAAGTTTCACGGGTCAAGGTTTCACGGGTAAGTTTCACGGGTAAGTTTCACGGGTATGTTTCACGGGTGACGTTTCACGGGTCTAGGTTTCACTGGTAAGTTTCACGGGTCAAGGTTTTACGGGTAAGTTTCACGGGTAAGTTTCACGGGTGACGTTTCACGGGTATAGGTTTCACTGGTAAGTTTCACGGGTCAAGGTTTTACGGGTAAGTTTCACGGGTCTAGGTTTACCACTGGTAAGTTTCACGGGTCAAGGTTTCACGGGTAAGTTTCACGGGTAAGTTTCACGGGTTTGTTTCACGGGTGACGTTTCACGGGTCTAGGTTTCACTGGAAAGTTTCACGGGTCAAGGTTTCACGGGTAAGTTTCACGGGTAAGTTTCACGGGTATGTTTCACGGGTGACGTTTTACGGGTCTAGGTTTCACTGGTAAGTTTCACGGGTCAAGGTTTCACGGGTAAGTTTTACGGGTAAGTTTCACGGGTATGTTTCACGGGTGACGTTTTACGGGTCTAGGTTTCACTGGTAAGTTTCACGAGTCAAGGTTTCACGGGTAAGTTTCACGGGTAAGTTTCACGGGTAAGTTTCACGGGTATGTTTCACGGGTGACGTTTCACGGGTCTAGGTTTCACTGGAAAGTTTCACGGGTCAAGGTTTCACGGGTAAGTTTCACGGGTAAGTTTTACGGGTATGTTTTACAGGTGACGTTTCACGGGTCTAGGTTTCACTGGTAAGTTTCACGGGTATGTTTCACGGGTGACGTTTCACGGGTCTAGGTTTCACTGGTAAGTTTCACGGGTCAAGGTTTCACGGGTAAGTTTCACGGGTAAGTTTCACGGGTATGTTTCACGGGTATGTTTCACGGGTCAAGGTTTCACGGGTAAGTTTCACGGGTATGTTTCACGGGTGACGTTTCACGGGTCTAGGTTTCACTGGAAAGTTTCACGGGTCAAGGTTTCACGGGTAAGTTTTACGGGTAAGTTTTACGGGTATGTTTTACAGGTGACGTTTCACGGGTCTAGGTTTCACTGGTAAGTTTCACGGGTCAAGGTTTCACGGGTAAGTTTCACGGGTAAGTTTCACGGGTATGTTTTACGGGTGACGTTTCACGGGTCTAGGTTTCACTGGTAAGTTTCACGGGTCAAGGTTTCACGGGTAAGTTTTACGGATAAGTTTCACGGGTATGTTTCACGGGTGACGTTTCACGGGTCTAGGTTTCACTGGTAATTTTCACGGGTCAAGGTTTCACGGGTCAAGGTTTCATGGGTAAGTTTCACGGGTAAGTTTCACGGGTAAGTTTCACGGGTATGTTTCACGGGTGACGTTTCACGGGTCTAGGTTTCACTGGTAAGTTTCACGGGTCAAGGTTTCACGGGTAAGTTTCACGGGTAAGTTTCACGGGTATGTTTCACGGGTGACGTTTCACGGGTCTAGGTTTCACTGGTAAGTTTCACGGGTCAAGGTTTTACGGGTAAGTTTCACGGGTAAGTTTCACGGGTGACGTTTCACGGGTCTAGGTTTCACTGGTAAGTTTCACGGGTCAAGGTTTTACGGGTAAGTTTCACGGGTCTAGGTTTCACTGGTAAGTTTCACGGGTCAAGGTTTCACGGGTAAGTTTCACGGGTAAGTTTCACGAGTTTGTTTCACGGGTGACGTTTCACGGGTCTAGGTTTCACTGGAAAGTTTCACGGGTCAAGGTTTCACGGGTAAGTTTCACGGGTAAGTTTCACGGGTATGTTTCACTTGTGACGTTTCACGGGTCTAGGTTTCACTGGTAAGTTTCACGGGTCAAGGTTTCACGGGTAAGTTTCACGGGTAAGTTTCACGGGTATGTTTCACGGGTGACGTTTTACGGGTCTAGGTTTCACTGGTAAGTTTCACGGGTCAAGGTTTCACGGGTAAGTTTCACGGGTAAGTTTCACGAGTAAGTTTCACCGGTATGTTTCACGGGTGACGTTCCACGGGTCTAGGTTTCACTGGTAAGTTTCACGGGTCAAGGTTTCACGGGTAAGTTTCACGGGTAAGTTTCACGGGTAAGTTTCACGGGTATGTTTCACGGGTATGTTTCACGGGTGACGTTTCACGGGTCTAGGTTTCACTGGTAAGTTTCACGGGTCAAGGTTTCACGGGTAAGTTTCACGGGTATGTTTCACGGGTGACGTTTCACGGGTCTAGGTTTCACTGGAAAGTTTCACGGGTCAAGGTTTCACGGGTAAGTTTCACGGGTAAGTTTTACGGGTATGTTTTACAGGTGACGTTTCACGGGTCTAGGTTTCACTGGTAAGTTTCGCGGGTCAAGGTTTCACGGGTCTAGGTTTCACTGGTAAGTTTCGCGGGTCAGGGTTTCACGGGTAAGTTTCACGGGTAAGTTTCACGGGTATGTTTCACGGGTGACGTTTCACGGGTCTAGGTTTCACTGGAAAGTTTCACGGGTCAAGGTTTCACGGGTAAGTTTCACGGGTAAGTTTTACGGGTATGTTTCACAGGTGACGTTTCACGGGTCTAGGTTTCACTGGTAAGTTTCACGGGTCAAGGTTTCACGGGTAAGTTTCACGGGTAAGTTTCACGGGTATGTTTCATGGGTGATGTTTCACGGGTCTAGGTTTCACTGGTAAGTTTCACGGGTCAAGGTTTCACGGGTAAGTTTCACGGGTAAGTTTTACGGGTATGTTTTACAGGTGACGTTTCACGGGTCTAGGTTTCACTGGTAAGTTTCACGGGTCAAGGTTTCACGGGTAAGTTTCACGGGTAAGTTTCACGGGTATGTTTCACGGGTGACGTTTCACGGGTCTAGGTTTCACTGGTAAGTTTCACGGGTCAAGGTTTCACGGGTAAGTTTCACGGGTAAGTTTCACGGGTATGTTTCACGGGTGACGTTTCACGGGTCTAGGTTTCACTGGTAAGTTTCACGGGTAAGTTTCACGGGTATGTTTCACGGGTGACGTTTCACGGGTCTAGGTTTCACTGGTAAGTTTCACGGGTCAAGGTTTCACGGGTAAGTTTCACGGGTAAGTTTCACGGGTGACGTTTCACGGGTCTATTTTTCACTGGTAAGTTTCACGGGTCAAGGTTTCACGGGTAAGTTTCACGTGTAAGTTTCACGGGTGACGTTTCACGGGTCTAGGTTTCACTGGTAAGTTTCACGGGTCAAGGTTTCACGGGTAAGTTTCACGGGTAAGTTTCACGGGTAAGTTTCACGGGTGACGTTTCACGGGTCTAGGTTTCACTAGTAAGTTTCACGGGTCAAGGTTTCACGGGTAAGTTTCACGGGTAAGTTTCACGGGTAAGTTTCACGGGTAAGTTTCACGGGTAAGTTTCATGGGTGACGTTTCACGGGTCTAGGTTTCACTGGTAAGTTTCACGGGTCAAGGTTTCACGGGTAAGTTTCACGGGTAAGTTTCACGGGTGACGTTTCACGGGTCTAGGTTTCACTGGTAAGTTTCACGGGTCAAGGTTTCACGGGTAAGTTTTACGGGTAAGTTTCACGGGTATGTTTCAAGGGTGACGTTTCACGGGTCTAGGTTTCACTGGTAAGTTTTACGGGTCAAGGTTTCACGGGTAAGTTTCACGGGTAAGTTTCACGGGTATGTTTCACGGGTGATGTTTCACGGGTCTTGGTTTCACTGGTAAGTTTCACGGGTCAAGGTTTCACGGGTAAGTTTCACGGGTAAGTTTCACGGGTATGTTTCACGGGTGACGTTTCACGGGTCTAGGTTTCACTGGTAAGTTTCACGGGTTAAGGTTTCACGGGTAAGTTTCACGGGTAAGTTTCACGGGTAAGTTTCACGGGTATGTTTCACGGGTGACGTTTCACGGGTCTAGGTTTCACTGGTAAGTTTCACGGGTCAAGGTTTTACGGGTAAGTTTCACGGGTCTAGGTTTCACTGGTAAGTTTCACGGGTCAAGGTTTCACGGGTAAGTTTCACGGGTAAGTTTCACGGGTTTGTTTCACGGGTGACGTTTCACGGGTCTAGGTTTCACTGGAAAGTTTCACGGGTCAAGGTTTCACGGGTAAGTTTCACGGGTAAGTTTCACGGGTAAGTTTCACGGGTATGTTTCACGGGTGACGTTTCACTGGTAAGTTTCACGGGTCAAGGTTTCACGAGTAAGTTTCACGGGTAAGTTTTACGGGTAAGTTTCACGGGTAACGTTTCACGGGTGACGTTTCACGGGTCTAGGTTTCACTGGTAAGTTTCACGGGTCAAGGTTTCACGGGTAAGTTACACGGGTAAGTTTCACGGGTATGTTTCACGGGTGACGTTTCACGGGTCTAGGTTTCACTGTAAAGTTTCACGGGTCAAGGTTTCACGGGTAAGTTTCAAGGGTAAGTTTCACGGGTAAGTTTAACGGGTATGTTTTACAGGTGACGTTTCACGGGTCTAGGTTTCACTGGTAAGTTTCACGGGTCAAGGTTTCACGGGTAAGTTTCACGGGTAAGTTTCACGGGTATGTTTCACGGGTGACGTTTCACGGGTCTAGGTTTCACTGGTAAGTTTCACGGGTCAAGGTTTCACGGGTAAGTTTCACTGGTATGTTTCACGGGTATGTTTCACGGGTGACGTTTCACGGTCTAGGTTTCACTGGTAAGTTTCACTGGTCAAGGTTTCATGGTTAAGTTTCACGGGTAAGTTTCACGGGTGACGTTTCACGGGTCTAGGTTTCACTGGTAAGTTTCACGGGTCAAGGTTTCACGGGTAAGTTTCACGGGTAAGTTTTACGGGTATGTTTCACGGGTGACGTTTCACGGGTCTAGGTTTCACTGGAAAGTTTCACGGGTCAAGGTTACACGGGTAAGTTTCAAGGGTAAGTTTCACGGGTAAGTTTTACGGGTATGTTTTACAGGTGACGTTTCACGGGTCTAGGTTTCACTGGTAAGTTTCACGGGTCAAGGTTTCACGGGTAAGTTTCACAGGTAAGTTTCACGGGTAAGTTTCACGGGTAAGTTTCACGGGTATGTTTCACGGGTGACGTTTCACGGGTCTAGGTTTCACTGGTAAGTTTCACTGGTAAGTTTCACGGGTCAAGGTTTCACGGGTAAGTTTCACGGGTAAGTTTCACGGGTATGTTTCACGGGTATGTTTCACGGGTGACGTTTCACGGGTCTAGGTTTCACTGGTAAGTTTCACGGGTCAAGGTTTCACGGGTAAGTTTCACGGGTATGTTTCACGGGTGACGTTTCACGGGTCTAGGTTTCACTGGAAAGTTTCACGGGTCAAGGTTTCACGGGTAAGTTTCACGGGTAAGTTTTACGGGTATGTTTTACAGGTGACGTTTCACGGGTCTAGGTTTCACTGGTAAGTTTCACGGGTCAAGGTTTCACGGGTAAGTTTCACGGGTAAGTTTCACGGGTATGTTTTACGGGTGACGTTTCACGGGTCTAGGTTTCACTGGTAAGTTTCACGGGTCAAGATTTCACGGGTAAGTTTCACGGGTATGTTTCACGGGTGACGTTTCACGGGTCTAGGTTTCACTGGTAAGTTTCACGGGTCAAGGTTTCACGGGTAAGTTTCACTGGTAAGTTTCACGGGTATGTTTCACGGGTGACGTTTCACGGGTCTAGGTTTCACTGGTAAGTTTCACTGGTCAAGGTTTCATGGTTAAGTTTCACGGGTATGATTCACGGGTGACGTTTCACGGGTCTAGGTTTCACTGGTAAGTTTCACGGGTCAAGGTTTCACGGGTAAGTTTCACGGGTAAGTTTCACGGGTATGTTTCACGGGTGACGTTTCACGGGTCTAGGTTTCACTGGTAAGTTTCACGGGTCAAGGTTTTACGAGTAAGTTTCACGGGTAAGTTTCACGGGTGACGTTTCACGGGTATAGGTTTCACTGGTAAGTTTCATGGGTCAAGGTTTTACGGGTAAGTTTCACGGGTCTAGGTTTCACTGGTAAGTTTCACGGGTCAAGGTTTCACGGGTAAGTTTCACGGGTTTGTTTCACGGGTGACGTTTCACGGGTCTAGGTTTCACTGGAAAGTTTCACGGGTCAAGGTTTCACGGGTAAGTTTCACGCGTAAGTTTCACGGGTATGTTTCACTGGTGACGTTTCACGGGTCTAGGTTTCACTGGTAAGTTTCACGGGTCAAGGTTTCACGGGTAAGTTTCACGGGTAAGTTTCACGGGTATGTTTCACGGGTGACGTTTTACGGGTCTAGGTTTCACTGGTAAGTTTCACGAGTCAAGGTTTCACGGGTAAGTTTCACGGGTAAGTTTCACGGGTAAGTTTCACGGGTATGTTTCACGGGTGACGTTTCACGGGTCTAGGTTTCACTGGTAAGTTTCACGGGTCAAGGTTTCACGGGTAAGTTTCACGGGTAAGTTTCACGGGTATGTTTCACGGGTATGTTTCACGGGTGACGTTTCACGGGTCTAGGTTTCACTGGTAAGTTTCACGGGTCAAGGTTTCACGGGTAAGTTTCACGGGTAAGTTTCACGGGTATGTTTCACGGGTGACGTTTCACGGGTCTAGGTTTCACTGGTAAGTTTCACGGGTCAAGGTTTCACGGGTAAGTTTCACTGGTATGTTTCACGGGTATGTTTCACGGGTGACGTTTCACGGTCTAGGTTTCACTGGTAAGTTTCACTGGTCAAGGTTTCATGGTTAAGTTTCACGGGTAAGTTTCACGGGTGACGTTTCACGGGTCTAGGTTTCACTGGTAAGTTTCACGGGTCAAGATTTCACGGGTAAGTTTCACGGGTAAGTTTCACGGGTATGTTTAACGGGGGACGTTTCACGGGTCTAGGTTTCACTGGAAAGTTTCACGGGTCAAGGTTACACGGGTAAGTTTCAAGGGTAAGTTTCACGGGTAAGTTTTACGGGTATGTTTTACAGGTGACGTTTCACGGGTCTAGGTTTCACTGGTAAGTTTCACGGGTCAAGGTTTCACGGGTAAGTTTCACAGGTAAGTTTCACGGGTAAGTTTCACGGGTAAGTTTCACGGGTAAGTTTCACGGGTATGTTTCACGGGTGACGTTTCACGGGTCTAGGTTTCACTGGTAAGTTTCACTGGTAAGTTTCACGGGTCAAGGTTTCACGGGTAAGTTTCACGGGTAAGTTTCACGGGTATGTTTCACGGGTATGTTTCACGGGTGACGTTTCACGGGTCTAGGTTTCACTGGTAAGTTTCACGGGTCAAGGTTTCACGGGTAAGTTTCACGGGTATGTTTCACGGGTGACGTTTCACGGGTCTAGGTTTCACTGGTAAGTTTCACGGGTATGTTTCACGGGTGACGTTTCACGGGTCTAGGTTTCACTGGTAAGTTTCACGGGTCAAGGTTTCACGGGTAAGTTTCACGGGTAAGTTTCACGGGTATGTTTCACGGGTATGTTTCACGGGTCAAGGTTTCACGGGTAAGTTTCACGGGTATGTTTCACGGGTGACGTTTCACGGGTCTAGGTTTCACTGGTAAGTTTCACGGGTATGTTTCACGGGTGACGTTTCACGGGTCTAGGTTTCACTGGTAAGTTTCACGGGTCAAGGTTTCACGGGTAAGTTTCACGGGTAAGTTTCACGGGTATGTTTCATGGGTATGTTTCACGGGTCAAGGTTTCACGGGTAAGTTTCACGGGTAAGTTTTACGGGTATGTTTTACAGGTGACGTTTCACGGGTCTAGGTTTCACTGGTAAGTTTCACGGGTCAAGGTTTCACGGGTAAGTTTCACGGGTAAGTTTCACGGGTATGTTTTACGGGTGACGTTTCACGGGTCTAGGTTTCACTGGTAAGTTTCACGAGTCAAGGATTCACGGGTAAGTTTCACGGGTAAGTTTTACGGGTAAGTTTCACGGGTGACGTTTCACGGTTGACGTTTCACGGGTCTAGGTTTCACTGGTAAGTTTCACGGGTCAAGGTTTCACGGGTAAGTTTCACGGGTATGTTTCACGGGTAAGTTTCACGGGTATGTTTCACGGGTGACGTTTTACGGGTCTAGGTTTCACTGGTAAGTTTCACGGGTCAAGGTTTCACGGGTAAGTTTCACGGGTAAGTTTCACGGGTATGTTTCACGGGTATGTTTCACGTTTGACGTTTCACGGGTCTAGGTTTCACTGGTAAGTTTCACGGGTCAAGGTTTCACGGGTAAGTTTCACGGGTAAGTTTCACGGGTATGTTTCACGGGTGACGTTTCACGGGTCTAGGTTTCACTGGAAAGTTTCACGGGTCAAGGTTTCACGGGTAAGTTTCACGGGTAAGTTTTACGGGTATGTTTTACAGGTGACGTTTCACTGGTCTAGGTTTCACTGGTAAGTTTCACGGGTATGTTTCACGGGTGACGTTTCACGGGTCTAGGTTTCACTGGTAAGTTTCACGGGTCAAGGTTTCACGGGTAAGTTTCACGGGTAAGTTTCACGGGTATGTTTCACGGGTATGTTTCACGGGTCAAGGTTTCACGGGTAAGTTTCACGGGTATGTTTCACGGGTGACGTTTCACGGGTCTAGGTTTCACTGGAAAGTTTCACGGGTCAAGGTTTCACGGGTAAGTTTCACGGGTAAGTTTTACGGGTATGTTTTACAGGTGACGTTTCACGGGTCTAGGTTTCACTGGTAAGTTTCACGGGTCAAGGTTTCACGGGTAAGTTTCACGGGTAAGTTTCACGGGTATGTTTTACGGGTGACGTTTCACGGGTCTAGGTTTCACTGGTAAGTTTCACGGGTCAAGGTTTCACGGGTAAGTTTCACGGGTATGTTTCACGGGTGACGTTTCACGGGTCTAGGTTTCACTGGTAAGTTTCACGGGTCAAGGTTTAACGGGTAAGTTTCACTGGTAAGTTTCACGGGTATGTTTCACGGGTGACGTTTCACGGGTCTAGGTTTCACTGGTAAGTTTCACTGGTCAAGGTTTCATGGTTAAGTTTCACGGGTAAGTTTCACGGGTATGATTCACGGGTGACGTTTCACGGGTCTAGGTTTCACTGGTAAGTTTCACGGGTAAGTTTCACGGGTAAGTTTCACGGGTATGTTTCACGGGTGACGTTTCACGGGTCTAGGTTTCACTGGTAAGTTTCACGGGTCAAGGTTTTACGGGTAAGTTTCACGGGTAAGTTTCACGGCTGACGTTTCACGGGTATAGGTTTCACTGGTAAGTTTCACGGGTCAAGGTTTTACGGGTAAGTTTCACGGGTCTAGGTTTCACTGGTAAGTTTCACGGGTCAAGGTTTCACGGGTAAGTTTCACGGGTAAGTTTCACGGGTTTGTTTCACGGGTGACGTTTCACGGGTCTAGGTTTCACTGGAAAGTTTCACGGGTCAAGGTTTCACGGGTAAGTTTCACGGGTAAGTTTCACGGGTATGTTTCACGGGTGACGTTTCACGGGTCTAGGTTTCACTGGTAAGTTTCACGGGTCAAGGTTTCACGGGTAAGTTTCACGGGTAAGTTTCACGGGTATGTTTCACGGGTGACGTTTTACGGGTCTAGGTTTCACTGGTAAGTTTCACGAGTCAAGGTTTCACGGGTAAGTTTCACGGGTAAGTTTCACGGGTAAGTTTCACGGGTATGTTTCACGGGTGACGTTTCACGGGTCTAGGTTTCACTGGAAAGTTTCACGGGTCAAGGTTTCACGGGTAAGTTTCACGGGTAAGTTTTACGGGTATGTTTTACAGGTGACGTTTCACGGGTCTAGGTTTCACTGGTAAGTTTCACGGGTATGTTTCACGGGTGACGTTTCACGGGTCTAGGTTTCACTGGTAAGTTTCACGGGTCAAGGTTTCACGGGTAAGTTTCACGGGTAAGTTTCACGGGTATGTTTCACGGGTATGTTTCACGGGTCAAGGTTTCACGGGTAAGTTTCACGGGTATGTTTCACGGGTGACGTTTCACGGGTCTAGGTTTCACTGGAAAGTTTCACGGGTCAAGGTTTCACGGGTAAGTTTCACGGGTAAGTTTTACGGGTATGTTTTACAGGTGACGTTTCTCGGGTCTAGGTTTCACTGGTAAGTTTCACGGGTCAAGGTTTCACGGGTAAGTTTCACGGGTAAGTTTCACGGGTATGTTTTACGGGTGACGTTTCACGGGTCTAGGTTTCACTGGTAAGTTTCACGGGTCAAGGTTTCACGGGTAAGTTTCACGGATAAGTTTCACGGGTATGTTTCACGGGTGACGTTTCACGGGTCTAGGTTTCACTGGTAATTTTCACGGGTCAAGGTTTCACGGGTCAAGGTTTCATGGGTAAGTTTCACGGGTAAGTTTCACGGGTAAGTTTCACGGGTATGTTTCACGGGTGACGTTTCACGGGTCTAGGTTTCACTGGTAAGTTTCACGGGTCAAGGTTTCACGGGTAAGTTTCACGGGTAAGTTTCACGGGTATGTTTCACGGGTGACGTTTCACGGGTCTAGGTTTCACTGGTAAGTTTCACGGGTCAAGGTTTTACGGGTAAGTTTCACGGGTGACGTTTCACGGGTCTAGGTTTCACTGGTAAGTTTCACGGGTCAAGGTTTTACGGGTAAGTTTCACGGGTCTAGGTTTCACTGGTAAGTTTCACGGGTCAAGGTTTCACGGGTAAGTTTCACGGGTAAGTTTCACGGGTTTGTTTCACGGGTGACGTTTCACGGGTCTAGGTTTCACTGGAAAGTTTCACGGGTCAAGGTTTCACGGGTAAGTTTCACGGGTAAGTTTCACGGGTATGTTTCACTTGTGACGTTTCACGGGTCTAGGTTTCACGGGTAAGTTTCACGGGTCAAGGTTTCACGGGTAAGTTTCACGGGTATGTTTCACGGGTGACGTTTTACGGGTCTAGGTTTCACTGGTAAGTTTCACGGGTCAAGGTTTCACGGGTAAGTTTCACGGGTAAGTTTCACGGGTAAGTTTCACCGGTATGTTTCACGGGTGACGTTTCACGGGTCTAGGTTTCACTGGTAAGTTTCACGGGTCAAGGTTTCACGGGTAAGTTTCACGGGTAAGTTTCACGGGTAAGTTTCACGGGTATGTTTCACGGGTATGTTTCACGGGTGACGTTTCACGGGTCTAGGTTTCACTGGTAAGTTTCTCGGGTCAAGGTTTCACGGGTAAGTTTCACGGGTATGTTTCACGGGTGACGTTTCACGGGTCAAGGTTTCACTGGAAAGTTTTACGGGTATGTTTTACAGGTGACGTTTCACGGGTCTAGGTTTCACTGGTAAGTTTCGCGGGTCAAGGTTTCACGGGTCTAGGTTTCACTGGTAAGTTTCGCGGGTCAAGGTTTCACGGGTAAGTTTCACGGGTATGTTTCACGGGTGACGTTTCACGGGTCTAGGTTTCACTGGAAAGTTTCACGGGTCAAGGTTTCACGGGTAAGTTTCACGGGTAAGTTTTACGGGTATGTTTCACAGGTGACGTTTCACGGGTCTAGGTTTCACTGGTAAGTTTCACGGGTCAAGGTTTCACGGGTCAAGGTTTCACGGGTAAGTTTCACGGGTAAGTTTTACGGGTATGTTTCACAGGTGACGTTTCACGGGTCTAGGTTTCACTGGTAAGTTTCACGGGTCAAGGTTTCACGGGTAAGTTTCACGGGTAAGTTTCACGGGTATGTTTCATGGGTGATGTTTCACGGGTCTAGGTTTCACTGGTAAGTTTCACGGGTCAAGGTTTCACGGGTAAGTTTCACGGGTAAGTTTCACGGGTCTAGGTTTCACTGGTAAGTTTCGCGGGTCAAGGTTTCACGGGTAAGTTTCACGGGTAAGTTTCACGGGTATGTTTTACGGGTGACGTTTCACGGGTCTAGGTTTCACTGGTAAGTTTCACGGGTCAAGGTTTCACGGGTAAGTTTCACGGATAAGTTTCACGGGTATGTTTCACGGGTGACGTTTCACGGGTCTAGGTTTCACTGGTAATTTTCACGGGTCAAGGTTTCACGGGTCAAGGTTTCATGGGTAAGTTTCACGGGTAAGTTTCACGGGTAAGTTTCACGGGTATGTTTCACGGGTGACGTTTCACGGGTCTAGGTTTCACTGGTAAGTTTCACGGGTCAAGGTTTCACGGGTAAGTTTCACGGGTAAGTTTCACGGGTATGTTTCACGGGTGACGTTTCACGGGTCTAGGTTTCACTGGTAAGTTTCACGGGTCAAGGTTTCACGGGTAAGTTTCACGGGTAAGTTTCACGGGTATGTTTCACGGGTGACGTTTCACGGGTCTAGGTTTCACTGGTAAGTTTCACGGGTCAAGGTTTCACGGGTAAGTTTCACGGGTAAGTTTCACGGGTATGTTTCACGGGTGACGTTTCACGGGTCTAGGTTTCACTGGTAAGTTTCACGGGTCAAGGTTTCACGGGTAAGTTTCACGGGTAAGTTTCACGGGTGACGTTTCACGGGTCTATTTTTCACTGGTAAGTTTCACGGGTCAAGGTTTCACGGGTAAGTTTCACGTGTAAGTTTCACGGGTGACGTTTCACGGGTCTAGGTTTCACTGGTAAGTTTCACGGGTCAAGGTTTCACGGGTAAGTTTCACGGGTAAGTTTCACGGGTAAGTTTCACGGGTGACGTTTCACGGGTCTAGGTTTCACTAGTAAGTTTCACGGGTCAAGGTTTCACGGGTAAGTTTCACGGGTAAGTTTCACGGGTAAGTTTCACGGGTAAGTTTCACGGGTAAGTTTCATGGGTGACGTTTCACGGGTCTAGGTTTCACTGGTAAGTTTCACGGGTCAAGGTTTCACGGGTAAGTTTCACGGGTAAGTTTCACGGGTGACGTTTCACGGGTCTAGGTTTCACTGGTAAGTTTCACGGGTCAAGGTTTCACGGGTAAGTTTCACGGGTATGTTTCAAGGGTGACGTTTCACGGGTCTAGGTTTCACTGGTAAGTTTTACGGGTCAAGGTTTCACGGGTAAGTTTCACGGGTAAGTTTCACGGGTATGTTTCACGGGTGATGTTTCACGGGTCTTGGTTTCACTGGTAAGTTTCACGGGTCAAGGTTTCACGGGTAAGTTTCACGGGTAAGTTTCACGGGTATGTTTCACGGGTGACGTTTCACGGGTCTAGGTTTCACTGGTAAGTTTCACGGGTTAAGGTTTCACGGGTAAGTTTCACGGGTAAGTTTCACGGGTAAGTTTCACGGGTATGTTTCACGGGTGACGTTTCACGGGTCTAGGTTTCACTGGTAAGTTTCACGGGTCAAGGTTTTACGGGTAAGTTTCACGGGTCTAGGTTTCACTGGTAAGTTTCACGGGTCAAGGTTTCACGGGTAAGTTTCACGGGTAAGTTTCACGGGTTTGTTTCACGGGTGACGTTTCACGGGTCTAGGTTTCACTGGAAAGTTTCACGGGTCAAGGTTTCACGGGTAAGTTTCACGGGTAAGTTTCACGGGTATGTTTCACGGGTGACGTTTCACTGGTAAGTTTCACGGGTCAAGGTTTCACGAGTAAGTTTCACGGGTAAGTTTTGCGGGTAAGTTTCACGGGTGACGTTTCACGGGTGACGTTTCACGGGTCTAGGTTTCACTGGTAAGTTTCACGGGTCAAGGTTTCACGGGTAAGTTTCACGGGTAAGTTTCACGGGTATGTTTCACGGGTGACGTTTCACGGGTCTAGGTTTCACTGGAAAGTTTCACGGGTCAAGGTTTCACGGGTAAGTTTCAAGGGTAAGTTTCACGGGTAAGTTTAACGGGTATGTTTTACAGGTGACGTTTCACGGGTCTAGGTTTCACTGGTAAGTTTCACGGGTCAAGGTTTCACGGGTAAGTTTCACGGGTAAGTTTCACGGGTATGTTTCACGGGTGACGTTTCACGGGTCTAGGTTTCACTGGTAAGTTTCACGGGTCAAGGTTTCACGGGTAAGTTTCACTGGTATGTTTCACGGGTATGTTTCACGGGTGACGTTTCACGGTCTAGGTTTCACTGGTAAGTTTCACTGGTCAAGGTTTCATGGTTAAGTTTCACGGGTAAGTTTCACGGGTGACGTTTCACGGGTCTAGGTTTCACTGGTAAGTTTCACGGGTCAAGGTTTCACGGGTAAGTTTCACGGGTAAGTTTCACGGGTATGTTTCACGGGTGACGTTTCACGGGTCTAGGTTTCACTGGAAAGTTTCACGGGTCAAGGTTACACGGGTAAGTTTCAAGGGTAAGTTTCACGGGTAAGTTTTACGGGTATGTTTTACAGGTGACGTTTCACGGGTCTAGGTTTCACTGGTAAGTTTCACGGGTCAAGGTTTCACGGGTAAGTTTCACAGGTAAGTTTCACGGGTAAGTTTCACGGGTAAGTTTCACGGGTATGTTTCACGGGTGACGTTTCACGGGTCTAGGTTTCACTGGTAAGTTTCACTGGTAAGTTTCACGGGTCAAGGTTTCACGGGTAAGTTTCACGGGTAAGTTTCACGGGTATGTTTCACGGGTATGTTTCACGGGTGACGTTTCACGGGTCTAGGTTTCACTGGTAAGTTTCACGGGTCAAGGTTTCACGGGTAAGTTTCACGGGTATGTTTCACGGGTGACGTTTCACGGGTCTAGGTTTCACTGGAAAGTTTCACGGGTCAAGGTTTCACGGGTAAGTTTCACGGGTAAGTTTTACGGGTATGTTTTACAGGTGACGTTTCACGGGTCTAGGTTTCACTGGTAAGTTTCACGGGTCAAGGTTTCACGGGTAAGTTTCACGGGTAAGTTTCACGGGTATGTTTTACGGGTGACGTTTCACGGGTCTAGGTTTCACTGGTAAGTTTCACGGGTCAAGATTTCACGGGTAAGTTTCACGGGTATGTTTCACGGGTGACGTTTCACGGGTCTAGGTTTCACTGGTAAGTTTCACGGGTCAAGGTTTCACGGGTAAGTTTCACTGGTAAGTTTCACGGGTATGTTTCACGGGTGACGTTTCACGGGTCTAGGTTTCACTGGTAAGTTTCACTGGTCAAGGTTTCATGGTTAAGTTTCACGGGTATGATTCACGGGTGACGTTTCACGGGTCTAGGTTTCACTGGTAAGTTTCACGGGTCAAGGTTTCACGGGTAAGTTTCACGGGTAAGTTTCACGGGTATGTTTCACGGGTGACGTTTCACGGGTCTAGGTTTCACTGGTAAGTTTCACGGGTCAAGGTTTTACGAGTAAGTTTCACGGGTAAGTTTCACGGGTGACGTTTCACGGGTATAGGTTTCACTGGTAAGTTTCATGGGTCAAGGTTTTACGGGTAAGTTTCACGGGTCTAGGTTTCACTGGTAAGTTTCACGGGTCAAGGTTTCACGGGTAAGTTTCACGGGTTTGTTTCACGGGTGACGTTTCACGGGTCTAGGTTTCACTGGAAAGTTTCACGGGTCAAGGTTTCACGGGTAAGTTTCACGCGTAAGTTTCACGGGTATGTTTCACGGGTGACGTTTCACGGGTCTAGGTTTCACTGGTAAGTTTCACGGGTCAAGGTTTCACGGGTAAGTTTCACGGGTAAGTTTCACGGGTATGTTTCACGGGTGACGTTTTACGGGTCTAGGTTTCACTGGTAAGTTTCACGAGTCAAGGTTTCACGGGTAAGTTTCACGGGTAAGTTTCACGGGTAAGTTTCACGGGTATGTTTCACGGGTGACGTTTCACGGGTCTAGGTTTCACTGGTAAGTTTCACGGGTCAAGGTTTCACGGGTAAGTTTCACGGGTGACGTTTCACGGGTCTAGGTTTCACTGGTAAGTTTCACGGGTCAAGGTTTCACGGGTATGTTTCACGGGTGACGTTTCACGGGTCTAGGTTTCACTGGTAAGTTTCACGGGTCAAGGTTTCACGGGTAAGTTTCACGGGTAAGTTTCACGGGTAAGTTTCACGGGTATGTTTCACGGGTATGTTTCACGGGTGACGTTTCACGGGTCTAGGTTTCACTGGTAAGTTTCACGGGTCAAGGTTTCACGGGTAAGTTTCACGGGTAAGTTTCACGGGTATGTTTCACGGGTGACGTTTCACGGGTCTAGGTTTCACTGGTAAGTTTCACGGGTCAAGGTTTCACGGGTAAGTTTCACTGGTATGTTTCACGGGTATGTTTCACGGGTGACGTTTCACGGTCTAGGTTTCACTGGTAAGTTTCACTGGTCAAGGTTTCATGGTTAAGTTTCAGGGGTAAGTTTCACGGGTGACGTTTCACGGGTCTAGGTTTCACTGGTAAGTTTCACGGGTCAAGGTTTCACGGGTAAGTTTCACGGGTAAGTTTCACGGGTATGTTTCACGGGTGACGTTTCACGGGTCTAGGTTTCACTGGAAAGTTTCACGGGTCAAGGTTACACGGGTAAGTTTCAAGGGTAAGTTTCACGGGTAAGTTTTACGGGTATGTTTTACAGGTGACGTTTCACGGGTCTAGGTTTCACTGGTAAGTTTCACGGGTCAAGGTTTCACGGGTAAGTTTCACAGGTAAGTTTCACGGGTAAGTTTCACGGGTAAGTTTCACGGGTAAGTTTCACGGGTATGTTTCACGGGTGACGTTTCACGGGTCTAGGTTTCACTGGTAAGTTTCACTGGTAAGTTTCACGGGTCAAGGTTTCACGGGTAAGTTTCACGGGTAAGTTTCACGGGTATGTTTCACGGGTATGTTTCACGGGTGACGTTTCACGGGTCTAGGTTTCACTGGTAAGTTTCACGGGTCAAGGTTTCACGGGTAAGTTTCACGGGTATGTTTCACGGGTGACGTTTCACGGGTCTAGGTTTCACTGGAAAGTTTCACGGGTCAAGGTTTCACGGGTAAGTTTCACGGGTAAGTTTTACGGGTATGTTTTACAGGTGACGTTTCACGGGTCTAGGTTTCACTGGTAAGTTTCACGGGTCAAGGTTTCACGGGTAAGTTTCACGGGTAAGTTTCACGGGTATGTTTTACGGGTGACGTTTCACGGGTCTAGGTTTCACTGGTAAGTTTCACGGGTCAAGATTTCACGGGTAAGTTTCACGGGTATGTTTCACGGGTGACGTTTCACGGGTCTAGGTTTCACTGGTAAGTTTCACGGGTCAAGGTTTCACGGGTAAGTTTCACTGGTAAGTTTCACGGGTATGTTTCACGGGTGACGTTTCATGGGTCTAGGTTTCACTGGTAAGTTTCACTGGTCAAGGTTTCATGGTTAAGTTTCACGGGTATGATTCACGGGTGACGTTTCACGGGTCTAGGTTTCACTGGTAAGTTTCACGGGTCAAGGTTTCACGGGTAAGTTTCACGGGTAAGTTTCACGGGTATGTTTCACGGGTGACGTTTCACGGGTCTAGGTTTCACTGGTAAGTTTCACGGGTCAAGGTTTTACGAGTAAGTTTCACGGGTAAGTTTCACGGGTGACGTTTCACGGGTATAGGTTTCACTGGTAAGTTTCATGGGTCAAGGTTTTACGGGTAAGTTTCACGGGTCTAGGTTTCACTGGTAAGTTTCACGGGTCAAGGTTTCACGGGTAAGTTTCACGCGTAAGTTTCACGGGTATGTTTCACGGGTGACGTTTCACGGGTCTAGGTTTCACTGGTAAGTTTCACGGGTCAAGGTTTCACGGGTAAGTTTCACGGGTATGTTTCACGGGTGACGTTTTACGGGTCTAGGTTTCACTGGTAAGTTTCACGAGTCAAGGTTTCACGGGTAAGTTTCACGGGTAAGTTTCACGGGTAAGTTTCACGGGTATGTTTCACGGGTGACGTTTTACGGGTCTAGGTTTCACTGGTAAGTTTCACGAGTCAAGGTTTCACGGGTTAGTTTCACGGGTAAGTTTCACGGGTAAGTTTCACGGGTATGTTTCACGGGTGACGTTTCACGGGTCTAGGTTTCACTGGTAAGTTTCACGGGTCCAGGTTTCACGGGTAAGTTTCACGGGTAAGTTTCACGGGTATGTTTCACGGGTATGTTTCACGGGTGACGTTTCACGGGTCTAGGTTTCACTGGTAAGTTTCACGGGTCAAGGTTTCACGGGTAAGTTTCACGGGTAAGTTTCACGGGTATGTTTCACGGGTGACGTTTCACGGGTCTAGGTTTCACTGGTAAGTTTCACGGGTCAAGGTTTCACGGGTAAGTTTCACGGGTAAGTTTCACGGGTATGTTTCACGAGTGACGTTTCACGGGTCTAGGTTTCACTGGTAAGTTTCACGGGTCAATGTTTCACGGGTAAGTTTCACGGGTAAGTTTCACGGGTATGTTTCACGGGTGACGTTTCACGGGTCTAGGTTTCACTGGTAAGTTTCACGGGTCAAGGTTTTACGGGTAAGTTTCACGGGTAAGTTTCACGGGTATGTTTCACGGGTGACGTTTCACGGGTCTAGGTTTCACTGGTAAGTTTCACTGGTCAAGGTTTCACGAGTAAGTTTCACGGGTAAGTTTCACGGGTATGTTTCACGGGTGACGTTTCACGGGTCTAGGTTTCACTGGTAAGTTTCACGGGTCAAGGTTTTACGGGTAAGTTTCACGGGTAAGTTTCACGGGTATGTTTCACGGGTGACGTTTCACGGGTCTAGGTTTCACTGGTAAGTTTCACGGGTCAAGGTTTTACGGGTAAGTTTCACTGGTAAGTTTCACGGGTGACGTTTCACGGGTCTAGGTTTCACTGGTAAGTTTCACGGGTCAAGGTTTTACGGGTAAGTTTCACGGGTCTAGGTTTCACTGGTAAGTTTCACGGGTCAAGGTTTCACGGGTAAGTTTCACGGGTATGTTTCACGGGTGACGTTTCACGGGTCTAGGTTTCACTGGTAAGTTTCACGGGTCAAGGTTTCACGGGTAAGTTTCACGGGTAAGTTTCACGGGTAAGTTATACGGGTATGTTTTACAGGTGACGTTTCACGGGTCTAGGTTTCACTGGTAAGTTTCACGGGTCAAGGTTTTACGGGTAAGTTTCACGGGTATGTTTCATGGGTGATGTTACACAAGTCTAGGTTTCACTGGTTATTTTCACGGGTCAAGGTTTCACGGGTAAGTTTCACGGGTAAGTTTCACGGGTATGTTTCACGGGTGACGTTTCACGGGTCTAGGTTTCACTGGAAAGTTTCACGGGTCAAGGTTTCACGGGTAAGTTTCACGGGTAAGTTTTACGGGTATGTTTTACAGGTGACGTTTCACGGGTCTAGGTTTCACTGGTAAGTTTCACGGGTATGTTTCACGGGTGACGTTTCACGGGTCTAGGTTTCACTGGTAAGTTTCACGGGTCAAGGTTTCACGGGTAAGTTTCACGGGTAAGTTTCACGGGTATGTTTCACGGGTATGTTTTACGGGTCAAGGTTTCACGGGTAAGTTTCACGGGTATGTTTCACGGGTGACGTTTCACGGGTCTAGGTTTCACTGGAAAGTTTCACTGGTCAAGGTTCCACGGGTAAGTTTCACGGGTAAGTTTTACGGGTATGTTTTACAGGTGACGTTTCACGGGTCTAGGTTTCACTGGTAAGTTTCACGGGTCAAGGTTTCACGGGTAAGTTTCACGGGTAAGTTTCACGGGTATGTTTTACGGGTGACGTTTCACGGGTCTAGGTTTCACTGGTAAGTTTCACAAGTCAAGGATTCACGGGTAAGTTTCACGGGTAAGTTTTACGGGTAAGTTTCACGGGTGACGTTTCACGGGTGACGTTTCACGGGTCTAGGTTTCACTGGTAAGTTTCACGGGTCAAGGTTTCACGGGTAAGTTTCACGGGTATGTTTCACGGGTAAGTTTCACGGGTATGTTTTACGGGTGACGTTTTACGGGTCTAGGTTTCACTGGTAAGTTTCACGGGTCAAGGTTTCACGGGTAAGTTTCACGGGTAAGTTTCACGGGTATGTTTCACGGGTATGTTTCACGGGTGACGTTTCACGGGTCTAGGTTTCACTGGTAAGTTTCACGGGTCAAGGTTTCACGGGTAAGTTTCACGGGTAAGTTTCACGGGTATGTTTCACGGGTGACGTTTCACGGGTCTAGGTTTCACTGGAAAGTTTCACGGGTCAAGGTTTCACGGGTAAGTTTCACGGGTAAGTTTTACGGGTATGTTTTACAGGTGACGTTTCACGGGTCTAGGTTTCACTGGTAAGTTTCACGGGAATGTTTCACGGGTGACGTTTCACGGGACTAGGTTTCACTGGTAAGTTTCACGGGTCAAGGTTTCACGGGTAAGTTTCACGGGTAAGTTTCACGGGTATGTTTCACGGGTATGTTTCACGGGTCAAGGTTTCACGGGTAAGTTTCACGGGTATGTTTCACGGGTGACGTTTCACGGGTCTAGGTTTCACTGGAAAGTTTCACGGGTCAAGGTTTCACGGGTAAGTTTCACGGGTAAGTTTTACGGGTATGTTTTACAGGTGACGTTTCACGGGTCTAGGTTTCACTGGTAAGTTTCACGGGTCAAGGTTTCACGGGTAAGTTTCACGGGTAAGTTTCACGGGTATGTTTTACGGGTGACGTTTCACGGGTCTAGGTTTCACTGGTAAGTTTCACGGGTCAAGGTTTCACGGGTAAGTTTCACGGGTATGTTTCACGGGTGACGTTTCACGGGTCTAGGTTTCACTGGTAAGTTTCACGGGTCAAGGTTTCACGGGTAAGTTTCACTGGTAAGTTTCACGGGTATGTTTCACGGGTGACGTTTCACGGGTCTAGGTTTCACTGGTAAGTTTCACTGGTCAAGGTTTCATGGTTAAGTTTCACGGGTAAATTTCACGGGTATGATTCACGGGTGACGTTTCACGGGTCTAGGTTTCACTGGTAAGTTTCACGGGTAAAGGTTTCACGGGTAAGTTTCACGGGTAAGTTTCACGGGTATGTTTCACGGGTGACGTTTCACGGGTCTAGGTTTCACTGGTAAGTTTCACGGGTCAAGGTTTCACGGGTAAGTTTCACGGGTATGTTTCACGGGTGACGTTTTACGGGTCTAGGTTTCACTGGTAAGTTTCACGAGTCAAGGTTTCACGGGTAAGTTTCACGGGTAAGTTTCACGGGTAAGTTTCACGGGTATGTTTCACGGGTGACGTTTCACGGGTCTAGGTTTCACTGGTAAGTTTCACGGGTCAAGGTTTCACGGGTAAGTTTCACGGGTAAGTTTCACGGGTATGTTTCACGGGTATGTTCCCCGGGGACGTTTCACGGGTCTAGGTTTCACTGGTAAGTTTCACGGGTCAAGGTTTCACGGGTAAGTTTCACGGGTAAGTTTCACGGGTATGTTTCACGGGTGACGTTTCACGGGTCTAGGTTTCACTGGTAAGTTTCACGGGTCAAGGTTTCGCGGGTAAGTTTCACTGGTAAGTTTCACGGGTATGTTTCACGGGTGACGTTTTACGGGTCTAGGTTTCACTGGTAAGTTTCACGGGTCAATGTTTCACGGGTAAGTTTCACGGGTAAGTTTCACGGGTATGTTTCACGGGTGACGTTTCACGGGTCTAGGTTTCACTGGTAAGTTTCACGGGTCAAGGTTTTACGGGTAAGTTTCACGGGTATGTTTCACGGGTGACGTTTCACGGGTCTAGGTTTCACTGGTAAGTTTCACGGGTCAAGGTTTCACGGGTAAGTTTCAAGGGTAAGTTTTACGGGTATGTTTCACGGGTGACGTTTCACGGGTCTAGGTTTCACTGGTAAGTTTCACGGGTCAAGGTTTTACGGGTAAGTTTCACGGGTAAGTTTCACGGGTGACGTTTCACGGGTCTAGGTTTCACTGGTAAGTTTCACGGGTCAAGGTTTTACGGGTAAGTTTCACGGGTCTAGGTTTCACTGGTAAGTTTCACGGGTCAAGGTTTCACGGGTAAGTTTCACGGGTATGTTTCACGGGTGACGTTTCACGGGTCTAGGTTTCACTGGTAAGTTTCACGGGTCAAGGTTTCACGGGTAAGTTTCACGGGTAAGTTTTACGGGTATGTTTTACAGGTGACGTTTCACTAGTCTAGGTTTCACTGGTAAGTTTCACGGGTCAAGGTTTTACGGGTAAGTTTCACGGGTATGTTTCATGGGTGATGTTACACAAGTCTGGGTTCCATTGGTTATTTTCACGGGTCAAGGTTTCACGGGTAAGTTTCACGGGTAAGTTTTACGGGTATGTTTTACAGGTGACGTTTCACGGGTCTAGGTTTCACTGGTAAGTTTCACGGGTCAAGGTTTTACGGGTAAGTTTCACGGGTATGTTTCATGGGTGATGTTACACAAGTCTAGGTTTCACTGGTTATTTTCACGGGTCAAGGTTTCACGGGTAAGTTTCACGGGTAAGTTTCACGGGTATGTTTCACGGGTGACGTTTCACGGGTCTAGGTTTCACTGGAAAGTTTCACGGGTCAAGGTTTCACGGGTAAGTTTCACGGGTAAGTTTTACGGGTATGTTTTACAGGTGACGTTTCACGGGTCTAGGTTTCACTGGTAAGTTTCACGGGTATGTTTCACGGGTGACGTTTCACGGGTCTAGGTTTCACTGGTAAGTTTCACGGGTCAAGGTTTCACGGGTAAGTTTCACGGGTAAGTTTCACGGGTATGTTTCACGGGTATGTTTCACGGGTCAAGGTATCACGGGTAAGTTTCACGGGTATGTTTCACGGGTGACGTTTCACGGGTCTAGGTTTCACTGGAAAGTTTCACTGGTCAAGGTTTCACGGGTAAGTTTCACGGGTAAGTTTTACGGGTATGTTTTACAGGTGACGTTTCACGGGTCTAGGTTTCACTGGTAAGTTTCACGGGTCAAGGTTTCACGGGTAAGTTTCACGGGTAAGTTTCACGGGTAAGTTTCACGGGTATGTTTTACGGGTGACGTTTCACGGGTCTAGGTTTCACTGGTAAGTTTCACGAGTCAAGGATTCACGGGTAAGTTTCACGGGTAAGTTTTACGGGTAAGTTTCACGGGTGACGTTTCACGGGTGACGTTTCACGGGTGACGTTTCACGGGTCTAGGTTTCACTGGTAAGTTTCACGGGTCAAGGTTTCACGGGTAAGTTTCACGGGTATGTTTCACGGGTAAGTTTCACGGGTATGTTTCACGGGTGACGTTTTACGGGTCTAGGTTTCACTGGTAAGTTTCACGGGTCAAGGTTTCACGGGTAAGTTTCACGGGTAAGTTTCACGGGTATGTTTCACGGGTATGTTTCACGGGTGACGTTTCACGGGTCTAGGTTTCACTGGTAAGTTTCACGGGTCAAGGTTTCACGGGTAAGTTTCACGGGTAAGTTTCACGGGTATGTTTCACGGGTGACGTTTCACGGGTCTAGGTTTCACTGGAAAGTTTCACGGGTAAGTTTCACGGGTATGTTTCACGGGTGACGTTTCACGGGTCTAGGTTTCACTGGAAAGTTTCACTGGTCAAGGTTTCACGGGTAAGTTTCACGGGTAAGTTTTACGGGTATGTTTTACAGGTGACGTTTCACGGGTCTAGGTTTCACTGGTAAGTTTCACGGGTCAAGGTTTCACGGGTAAGTTTCACGGGTAAGTTTCACGGGTATGTTTTACGGGTGACGTTTCACGGGTCTAGGTTTCACTGGTAAGTTTCACGAGTCAAGGATTCACGGGTAAGTTTCACGGGTAAGTTTTACGGGTAAGTTTCACGGGTGACGTTTCACGGGTGACGTTTCACGGGTCTAGGTTTCACTGGTAAGTTTCACGGGTCAAGGTTTCACGGGTAAGTTTCACGGGTATGTTTCACGGGTAAGTTTCACGGGTATGTTTCACGGGTGACGTTTCACGGGTCTAGGTTTCACTGGTAAGTTTCACGGGTCAAGGTTTCACGGGTAAGTTTCACGGGTAAGTTTCACGGGTATGTTTCACGGGTATGTTTCACGGGTGACGTTTCACGGGTCTAGGTTTCACTGGTAAGTTTCACGGGTCAAGGTTTCACGGGTAAGTTTCACGGGTAAGTTTCACGGGTGACGTTTCACGGGTCTAGGTTTCACTGGTAAGTTTCACGGGTCAAGGTTTCACGGGTAAGTTTCACGGGTAAGTTTTACGGGTATGTTTTACAGGTGACGTTTCACTAGTCTAGGTTTCACTGGTAAGTTTCACGGGTCAAGGTTTTACGGGTAAGTTTCACGGGTATGTTTCATGGGTGATGTTACACAAGTCTGGGTTCCATTGGTTATTTTCACGGGTCAAGGTTTCACGGGTAAGTTTCACGGGTAAGTTTTACGGGTATGTTTTACAGGTGACGTTTCACGGGTCTAGGTTTCACTGGTAAGTTTCACGGGTCAAGGTTTTACGGGTAAGTTTCACGGGTATGTTTCATGGGTGATGTTACACAAGTCTAGGTTTCACTGGTTATTTTCACGGGTCAAGGTTTCACGGGTAAGTTTCACGGGTAAGTTTCACGGGTATGTTTCACGGGTGACGTTTCACGGGTCTAGGTTTCACTGGAAAGTTTCACGGGTCAAGGTTTCACGGGTAAGTTTCACGGGTAAGTTTTACGGGTATGTTTTACAGGTGACGTTTCACGGGTCTAGGTTTCACTGGTAAGTTTGACGGGTATGTTTCACGGGTGACGTTTCACGGGTCTAGGTTTCACTGGTAAGTTTCACGGGTCAAGGTTTCACGGGTAAGTTTCACGGGTAAGTTTCACGGGTATGTTTCACGGGTATGTTTCACGGGTCAAGGTATCACGGGTAAGTTTCACGGGTATGTTTCACGGGTGACGTTTCACGGGTCTAGGTTTCACTGGAAAGTTTCACTGGTCAAGGTTTCACGGGTAAGTTTCACGGGTAAGTTTTACGGGTATGTTTTACAGGTGACGTTTCACGGGTCTAGGTTTCACTGGTAAGTTTCACGGGTCAAGGTTTCACGGGTAAGTTTCACGGGTAAGTTTCACGGGTAAGTTTCACGGGTATGTTTTACGGGTGACGTTTCACGGGTCTAGGTTTCACTGGTAAGTTTCACGAGTCAAGGATTCACGGGTAAGTTTCACGGGTAAGTTTTACGGGTAAGTTTCACGGGTGACGTTTCACGGGTGACGTTTCACGGGTGACGTTTCACGGGTCTAGGTTTCACTGGTAAGTTTCACGGGTCAAGGTTTCACGGGTAAGTTTCACGGGTATGTTTCACGGGTAAGTTTCACGGGTATGTTTCACGGGTGACGTTTTACGGGTCTAGGTTTCACTGGTAAGTTTCACGGGTCAAGGTTTCACGGGTAAGTTTCACGGGTAAGTTTCACGGGTATGTTTCACGGGTATGTTTCACGGGTGACGTTTCACGGGTCTAGGTTTCACTGGTAAGTTTCACGGGTCAAGGTTTCACGGGTAAGTTTCACGGGTAAGTTTCACGGGTATGTTTCACGGGTGACGTTTCACGGGTCTAGGTTTCACTGGAAAGTTTCACGGGTAAGTTTCACGGGTATGTTTCACGGGTGACGTTTCACGGGTCTAGGTTTCACTGGAAAGTTTCACTGGTCAAGGTTTCACGGGTAAGTTTCACGGGTAAGTTTTACGGGTATGTTTTACAGGTGACGTTTCACGGGTCTAGGTTTCACTGGTAAGTTTCACGGGTCAAGGTTTCACGGGTAAGTTTCACGGGTAAGTTTCACGGGTATGTTTTACGGGTGACGTTTCACGGGTCTAGGTTTCACTGGTAAGTTTCACGAGTCAAGGATTCACGGGTAAGTTTCACGGGTAAGTTTTACGGGTAAGTTTCACGGGTGACGTTTCACGGGTGACGTTTCACGGGTCTAGGTTTCACTGGTAAGTTTCACGGGTCAAGGTTTCACGGGTAAGTTTCACGGGTATGTTTCACGGGTAAGTTTCACGGGTATGTTTCACGGGTGACGTTTCACGGGTCTAGGTTTCACTGGTAAGTTTCACGGGTCAAGGTTTCACGGGTAAGTTTCACGGGTAAGTTTCACGGGTATGTTTCACGGGTATGTTTCACGGGTGACGTTTCACGGGTCTAGGTTTCACTGGTAAGTTTCACGGGTCAAGGTTTCACGGGTAAGTTTCACGGGTAAGTTTCACGGGTATGTTTCACGGGTGACGTTTCACGGGTCTAGGTTTCACTGGAAAGTTTCACGGGTCAAGGTTTCACGGGTAAGTTTCACGGGTAAGTTTTACGGGTATGTTTTACAGGTGACGTTTCACGGGTCTAGGTTTCACTGGTAAGTTTCACGGGTATGTTTCACGGGTGACGTTTCACGGGTCTAGGTTTCACTGGTAAGTTTCACGGGTCAATTTTTCACGGGTAAGTTTCACGGGTAAGTTTCACGGGTATGTTTCACGGGTATGTTTCACGGGTCAAGGTTTCACGGGTAAGTTTCACGGGTATGTTTCACGGGTGACGTTTCACGGGTCTAGGTTTCACTGGAAAGTTTCACGGGTCAAGGTTTCACGGGTAAGTTTCACGGGTAAGTTTTACGGATATGTTTTACAGGTGACGTTTCACGGGTCTAGGTTTCACTGGTAAGTTTCACGGGTCAAGGTTTCACGGGTAAGTTTCACGGGTAAGTTTCACGGGTATGTTTTACGGGTGACGTTTCACGGGTCTAGGTTTCACTGGTAAGTTTCACGGGTCAAGGTTTCACGGGTAAGTTTCACGGATAAGTTTCACGGGTATGTTTCACGGGTGACGTTTCACGTGTCTAGGTTTCACTGGTAATTTTCACGGGTCAAGGTTTCACGGGTCAAGGTTTCATGGGTAAGTTTCACGGGTAAGTTTCACGGGTAAGTTTCACGGGTATGTTTCACGGGTGACGTTTCACGGGTCTAGGTTTCACTGGTAAGTTTCACGGGTCAAGGTTTCACGGGTAAGTTTCACGGGTAAGTTTCACGGGTATGTTTCACGGGTGACGTTTCACGGGTCTAGGTTTCACTGGTAAGTTTCACGGGTCAAGGTTTTACGGGTAAGTTTCACGGGTGACGTTTCACGGGTCTAGGTTTCACTGGTAAGTTTCACGGGTCAAGGTTTTACGGGTAAGTTTCACGGGTCTAGGTTTCACTGGTAAGTTTCACGGGTCAAGGTTTCACGGGTAAGTTTCACGGGTAAGTTTCACGGGTTTGTTTCACGGGTGACGTTTCACGGGTCTAGGTTTCACTGGAAAGTTTCACGGGTCAAGGTTTCACGGGTAAGTTTCACGGGTAAGTTTCACGGGTATGTTTCACTTGTGACGTTTCACGGGTCTAGGTTTCACTGGTAAGTTTCACGGGTCAAGGTTTCACGGGTAAGTTTCACGGGTAAGTTTCACGGGTATGTTTCACGGGTGACGTTTTACGGGTCTAGGTTTCACTGGTAAGTTTCACGGGTCAAGGTTTCACGGGAAAGTTTCACGGGTAAGTTTCACCGGTATGTTTCACGGGTGACGTTTCACGGGTCTAGGTTTCACTGGTAAGTTTCACGGGTCAAGGTTTCACGGGTAAGTTTCACGGGTAAGTTTCACGGGTAAGTTTCACGGGTATGTTTCACGGGTATGTTTCACGGGTGACGTTTCACGGGTCTAGGTTTCACTGGTAAGTTTCACGGGTCAAGGTTTCACGGGTAAGTTTCACGGGTATGTTTCACGGGTGACGTTTCACGGGTCTAGGTTTCACTGGAAAGTTTCACGGGTCAAGGTTTCACGGGTAAGTTTCACAGGTAAGTTTTACGGGTATGTTTTACAGGTGACGTTTCACGGGTCTAGGTTTCACTGGTAAGTTTCACGGGTCAAGGTTTCACGGGTAAGTTTCACGGGTAAGTTTCACGGGTATGTTTTACGGGTGACGTTTCACGGGTCTAGGTTTCACTGGTAAGTTTCACGGGTCAAGGTTTCACGGGTAAGTTTCACGGGTAAGTTTCACGGGTATGTTTCACGGGTGACGTTTCACGGGTCTAGGTTTCACTGGTAAGTTTCACGGGTCAAGGTTTCACGGGTAAGTTTCACTGGTAAGTTTCACGGGTATGTTTCACGGGTGACGTTTCACGAGTCTAGGTTTCACTGGTAAGTTTCACTGGTCAAGGTTTCATGGTTAAGTTTCACGGGTAAGTTTCACGGGTATGTTTCACGGGTGACGTTTCACGGGTCTAGGTTTCACTGGTAAGTTTCACGGGTCAAGGTTTCACGGGTAAGTTTCACGGGTAAGTTTTACGGGTATGTTTTACAGGTGACGTTTCACGGGTCTAGGTTTCACTGGTAAGTTTCACGGGTCAAGGTTTCACGGGTAAGTTTCACGGGTAAGTTTCACGGGTATGTTTTACGGGTGACGTTTCACGGGTCTAGGTTTCACTGGTAAGTTTCACGGGTCAAGGTTTCACGGGTAAGTTTCACGGGTATGTTTCACGGGTGACGTTTCACGGGTCTAGGTTTCACTGGTAAGTTTCACGGGTCAAGGTTACACGGGTAAGTTTCACTGGTAAGTTTCACGGGTATGTTTCACGGGTGACGTTTCACGGGTCTAGGTTTCACTGGTAAGTTTCACTGGTCAAGGTTTCATGGTTAAGTTTCACGGGTAAGTTTCACGGGTATGATTCACGGGTGACGTTTCACGGGTCTAGGTTTCACTGGTAAGTTTCACGGGTCAAGGTTTCACGGGTAAGTTTCACGGGTAAGTTTCACGGGTATGTTTCACGGGTGACGTTTCACGGGTCTAGGTTTCACTGGTAAGTTTCACGGGTCAAGGTTTTACGGGTAAGTTTCACGGGTAAGTTTCACGGGTGACGTTTCACGGGTATAGGTTTCACTGGTAAGTTTCACGGGTCAAGGTTTTACGGGTAAGTTTCACGGGTCTAGGTTTCACTGGTAAGTTTCACGGGTCAAGGTTTCACGGGTAAGTTTCACGGGTAAGTTTCACGGGTTTGTTTCACGGGTGACGTTTCACGGGTCTAGGTTTCACTGGAAAGTTTCACGGGTCAAGGTTTCACGGGTAAGTTTCACGGGTATGTTTCACGGGTGACGTTTCACGGGTCTAGGTTTCACTGGTAAGTTTTACGGGTCAAGGTTTCACGGGTAAGTTTCACGGGTAAGTTTCACGGGTATGTTTCACGGGTGACGTTTTACGGGTCTAGGTTTCACTGGTAAGTTTTACGAGTCAAGGTTTCACGGGTAAGTTTCACGGGTAAGTTTCACGGGTAAGTTTCACGGGTAAGTTTCACGGGTATGTTTCACGGGTGACGTTTCACGGGTCTAGGTTTCACTGGTAAGTTTCACGGGTCAAGGTTTCACGGGTAAGTTTCACGGGTAAGTTTCACGGGTATGTTTCACGGGTATGTTTCACGGGTCTAGGTTTCACTGGTAAGTTTCACGGGTCAAGGTTTCACGGGTAAGTTTCACGGGTAAGTTTCACGGGTATGTTTCACGGGTGACGTTTCACGGGTCTAGGTTTCACTGGTAAGTTTCACGGGTCAAGGTTTCACGGGTAAGTTTCACGGGTATGTTTCACGGGTGACGTTTCACGGGTCTAGGTTTCACTGGTAAGTTTCACGGGTCAATGTTTCACGGGTAAGTTTCACGGGTAAGTTTCACGGGTATGTTTCACGGGTGACGTTTTACGGGTCTAGGTTTCACTGGTAAGTTTCACGGGTCAAGGTTTTACGGGTAAGTTTCACGGGTAAGTTTCACGGGTATGTTTCACGGGTGACGTTTCACGGGTCTAGGTTTCACTGGTAAGTTTCACGGGTCAAGGTTTCACGGGTAAGTTTCACGGGTAAGTTTCACGGGTATGTTTCACGGGTGACGTTTCACGGGTCTAGGTTTCACTGGTAAGTTTCACGGGTCAAGGTTTTACGGGTAAGTTTCACGGGTAAGTTTCACGGGTGACGTTTCACGGGTCTAGGTTTCACTGGTAAGTTTCACGGGTCAAGGTTTTACGGGTAAGTTTCACGGGTCTAGGTTTCACTGGTAAGTTTCACGGGTCAAGGTTTCACGGGTAAGTTTCACGGGTATGTTTCACGGGTGACGTTTCACGGGTCTAGGTTTCACTGGTAAGTTTCACGGGTCAAGGTTTCACGGGTAAGTTTCACGGGTAAGTTTCACGGGTAAGTTTTACGGGTATGTTTTACAGGTGACGTTTCACGGGTCTAGGTTTCACTGGTAAGTTTCACGGGTCAAGGTTTTACGGGTAAGTTTCACGGGTATGTTTCATGGGTGATGTTACACAAGTCTAGGTTTCACTGGTTATTTTCACGGGTCAAGGTTTCACGGGTAAGTTTCACGGGTAAGTTTCACGGGTATGTTTCACGGGTGACGTTTCACGGGTCTAGGTTTCACTGGAAAGTTTCACGGGTCAAGGTTTCACGGGTAAGTTTCACGGGTAAGTTTTACGGGTATGTTTTACAGGTGACGTTTCACGGGTCTAGGTTTCACTGGTAAGTTTCACGGGTATGTTTCACGGGTGACGTTTCACGGGTCTAGGTTTCACTGGTAAGTTTCACGGGTCAAGGTTTCACGGGTAAGTTTCACGGGTAAGTTTCACGGGTATGTTTCACGGGTATGTTTCACGGGTCAAGGTTTCACGGGTAAGTTTCACGGGTATGTTTCACGGGTGACGTTTCACGGGTCTAGGTTTCACTGGAAAGTTTCACTGGTCAAGGTTTCACGGGTAAGTTTCACGGGTAAGTTTTACGGGTATGTTTTACAGGTGACGTTTCACGGGTCTAGGTTTCACTGGTAAGTTTCACGGGTCAAGGTTTCACGGGTAAGTTTCACGGGTAAGTTTCACGGGAATGTTTTACGGGTGACGTTTCACGGGTCTAGGTTTCACTGGTAAGTTTCACGAGTCAAGGATTCACGGGTAAGTTTCACGGGTAAGTTTTACGGGTAAGTTTCACGGGTGACGTTTCACGGGTGACGTTTCACGGGTCTAGGTTTCACTGGTAAGTTTCACGGGTCAAGGTTTCACGGGTAAGTTTCACGGGTATGTTTCACGGGTAAGTTTCACGGGTATGTTTCACGGGTGACGTTTCACGGGTCTAGGTTTCACTGGTAAGTTTCACGGGTCAAGGTTTCACGGATAAGTTTCACGGGTAAGTTTCACGGGTATGTTTCACGGGTATGTTTCACGGGTGACGTTTCACGGGTCTAGGTTTCACTGGTAAGTTTCACGGGTCAAGGTTTCACGGGTAAGTTTCACGGGTATGTTTCACGGGTGACGTTTCACGGGTCTAGGTTTCACTGGAAAGTTTCACGGGTCAAGGTTTCACGGGTAAGTTTCACGGGTAAGTTTTACGGGTATGTTTTACAGGTGACGTTTCACGGGTCTAGGTTTCACTGGTAAGTTTCACGGGTATGTTTCACGGGTGACGTTTCACGGGTCTAGGTTTCACTGGTAAGTTTCACGGGTCAAGGTTTCACGGGTAAGTTTCACGGGTAAGTTTCACGGGTATGTTTCACGGGTATGTTTCACGGGTCAAGGTTTCACTGGTAAGTTTCACGGGTCAAGGTTTCACGGGTAAGTTTCACGGGTAAGTTTTACGGGTATGTTTTACAGGTGACGTTTCACGGGTCTAGGTTTCACTGGTAAGTTTCACGGGTCAAGGTTTCACGGGTAAGTTTCACGGGTAAGTTTCACGGGTATGTTTTACGGGTGACGTTTCACGGGTCTAGGTTTCACTGGTAAGTTTCACGGGTCAAGGTTTCACGGGTAAGTTTCACGGATAAGTTTCACGGGTATGTTTCACGGGTGACGTTTCACGGGTCTAGGTTTCACTGGTAATTTTCACGGGTCAAGGTTTCACGGGTCAAGGTTTCATGGGTAAGTTTCACGGGTAAGTTTCACGGGTAAGTTTCACGGGTATGTTTAACGGGTGACGTTTCACGGGTCTAGGTTTCACTGGTAAGTTTCACGGGTCAAGGTTTCACGGGTAAGTTTCACGGGTAAGTTTCACGGGTATGTTTCACGGGTGACGTTTCACGGGTCTAGGTTTCACTGGTAAGTTTCACGGGTCAAGGTTTTACGGGTAAGTTTCACGGGTAAGTTTCACGGGTGACGTTTCACGGGTCTAGGTTTCACTGGTAAGTTTCACGGGTCAAGGTTTTACGGGTAAGTTTCACGGGTCTAGGTTTCACTGGTAAGTTTCACGGGTCAAGGTTTCACGGGTAAGTTTCACGGGTAAGTTTCACGGGTAAGTTTCACGGGTAAGTTTCACGGGTAAGTTTCATTTAGACCGAATTTAGACTGAATTTAGACCGAATTTAGACTGAATTTAGACTGAATTTAGACCGAATTTAGACCGAATTTAGACCGAATTTAGACCGAATTTAGACTGAATTTAGACTGAATTTAGACTGAATTTAAACCGAATTTCGACTGAATTTAGACCGAATTTAGACCGAATTTAGACTAATTTTAGACCGAATTTAGACCAAATATAGACCGAATTTAGACTGAACTTAGACTGAATTTAGACCGAATTTAGACCGAATTTAGACCGAATTTAGACCGAATTTAGACCGAATTAAGACTGAATTTAGACTGAATTTAGACCGAATTTAGACCGAATTTAGACCGAATTTAGACCGAATTTAGACTGAATTTAGACTGAATTTAGACTGAATTTAGACCGAATTTAGACTGAATTTAGACTGAATTTAGACCGAATTTAGACCGAATTTAGACTGAATTTATACCGAATTTAGACCGAATTTAGACTGAATTTAGACCGAATTTAGACTGAATTTAGACCGAATTTAGACTGAATTTAGACCGAATTTAGACTGAATTTAGACCGAATTTAGACCGAATTTAGACCGAATTTAGACCGAATTTAGACCGAATTTAGACCGAATTTAGACCGAATTTAGACTGAATTTAGACCGAATTTAGACCGAATTTAGACCGAATTTAGACCGAATTTAGACCGAATTTAGACCGAATTTAGACCGAATTTAGACCGAATTTAGACTGAATTTAGACCGAATTTAGACTGTAATTAGATTGAATTTAGACTGAATTTAGACCGAATTTTGACCGAATTTAGACCGAATTTAGACCGAATTTAGACCGAATTTAGACTGAATTTAGACCGAATTTAGACTGAATTTAGACCGAATTTAGACTGAATTTAGACAGAATTTAGACCGAATTTAGACTGAATTTAGACCGAATTTAGACCGAATTTAGACCGAATTTAGACCGAATTTAGACCGAATTTAGACCGAATTTAGACCGAATTTAGACTGAATTTAGACTGAGTTTAGACCGAATTTAGACCGAATTTAGACTAAATTTAGACCGAATTTAGACTGAATTTAGACCGAATTTAGACTGAATTTAGACCGAATTTAGACCGAATTTAGACTGAATTTAGACTGAATTTAGACCGAATTTACACTGAATTTAGACTGAATTTAGACTGAATTTAGACCGAATTTAGACCGAATTTAGACTGAATTTAGACTGAATTTAGACCGAATTTAGACCGAATTTAGACTGAATTTAGACCGAATTTAGACCGAATTTAGACTGAATTTAGACCGAATTTAGACCGAATTTAGACCGAATTTAGACTGAATTTACACCGAATTTAGACCGAATTTAGACCGAATTTAGACTGAATTTAGACCGAATTTAGACCGAATTTAGACCGAATTTAGACCGAATTTAGACCGAATTTAGACCGAATTTAGACTGAATTTAGACCGAATTTAGACCGAATTTAGACCGAATTTAGACCGAATTTAGACTGAATTTAGACCGAATTTAGACCGAATTTAGACTGAATTTAGACCGAATTTAGACCAAATTTAGACTGAATTTAGACCGAATTTAGACCGAATTTAGACCGAATTTAGACTGAATTTAGACTGAATTTAGACTGAATTTAGACCGAATTTAGACCGAATTTAGACCGAATTTAGACTGAATTTAGACTGAATTTAGACCGAATTTAGACTGAATTTAGACTGAATTTAGACTGAATTTAGACCGAATTTAGACCGAATTTAGACTGAATTTAGACCGAATTAAGACTGAATTTAGACCGAATTTAGACCGAATTTAGACCGAATTTAGACTGAATTTAGACCGAATTTAGACTGAATTTAGACCAAATTTAGACTGAATTTAGACCGAATTTAGACCGAATTTAGACTGAATTTAGACCGAATTTAGACCGAACTTAGACCGAATTTAGACTGAATTTAGACCGAATTTAGACTGAATTTAGACTGAATTTAGACCGAATTTAGACCGAATTTAGACCGAATTTAGACCGAATTTAGACCGAATTTAGACCGAATTTAGACCGAATTTAGACCGAATTTAGATTGAATTTAGACCGAATTTAGACCGAATTTAGACTGAATTTAGACTGAATTTAGACCGAATTTAGACCGAATTTAGACCGAATTTAGACCGAATTTAGACTGGATTTAGACCGAATTTAGACCGAATTTAGACTGAATTTAGACCGAATTTAGACTGAATTTAGACCGAATTTAGACTGAATTTAGACCGAATTTAGACCGAATTTAGACTGAATTTAGACTGAATTTAGACCGAATTTAGACCGAATTTAGACCGAATTTAGACCGAATTTAGACCGAATTTAGACTGAATTTAGACTAAATTTAGACCGAATTTAGACCGAATTTAGACTGAATTTAGACCGAATTTAGACCGAATTTAGACTGAATTTAGACCGAATTTAGACCGAATTTAGACCGAATTTAGACTGAACTTAGACCGAATTTAGACCGAATTTAGACTGAATTTAGACCGAATTTAGACCGAATTTAGACTGAATTTAGACCGAATTTAGACCGAATTTAGACTGAATTTAGACCGAATTTAGACTGAATTTAGACCGAATTTAGACTGAATTTAGACCGAATTTAGACTGAATTTAGACCGAATTTAGACCGAATTTAGACTGAATTTAGACTGAATTTAGACCAAATTTAGACTGAATTAAGACCGAATTTAGACCGAATTTAGACCGAATTTAGACTGAATTTAGACTGAATTTAGACTGAATTTAGACCGAATTTAGACCGAATTTAGACCGAATTTAGACTGAATTTAGACTGAATTTAGACCGAATTTAGACTGAATTTAGACTGAATTTAGACTGAATTTAGACCGAATTTAGACCGAATTTAGACTGAATTTAGACCGAATTTAGACTGAATTTAGACCGAATTTAGACCGAATTTAGACCGAATTTAGACTGAATTTAGACCGAATTTAGACCGAATTTAGACCGAATTTAGACTGAATTTAGACCGAATTTAGACCGAATTTAGACTGAATTTAGACCGAATTTAGACCGAACTTAGACCGAATTTAGACTGAATTTAGACCGAATTTAGACTGAATTTAGACCGAATTTAGACCGAATTTAGACCGAATTTAGACCGAATTTAGACCGAATTTAGACCGTATTTAGACCGAATTAAATTGAATTTAGACCGAATTTAGACCGAATTTAGACTGAATTTAGACTGAATTTAGACCGAATTTAGACCGAATTTAGACCGAATTTAGACTGGATTTAGACCGAATTTAGACCGAATTTAGACTGAATTTAGACCGAATTTAGACCGAATTTAGACTGAATTTAGACCGAATTTAGACCGAATTTAGACTGAATTTAGACTGAATTTAGACCGAATTTAGACCGAATTTAGACCGAATTTAGACCGAATTTAGACCGAATTTAGACTGAATTTAGACTGAATTTAGACCGAATTTAGACCGAATTTAGACTGAATTTAGACCGAATTTAGACCGAATTTAGACTGAATTTAGACCGAATTTAGACCGAATTTAGACTGAATTTAGACTGAATTTAGACCGAATTTAGACTGAATTTAGACCGAATTTAGACCGAATTTAGACCGAATTTAGACCGAATTTAGACCGAATTTAGACCGAATTTAGACCGAATTTAGACCGAATTTAGACCGAATTTAGACCGAATTTAGACCGAATTTAGACTGAATTTAGACCGAATTTAGACTGAATTTAGACCGAATTTAGACTGAATTTAGACCGAATTTAGACCGAATTTAGACTGAATTTAGACTGAATTTAGACCGAATTTAGACCGAATTTAGACCGAATTTAGACCGAATTTAGACTGAATTTAGACTGAATTTAGACCGAATTTAGACCGAATTTAGACTGAATTTAGACCGAATTTAGACCGAATTTAGACTGAATTTAGACCGAATTTAGACTGAATTTAGACTGAATTTAGACCGAATTTAGACTGAATTTAGACCGAATTTAGACCGAATTTAGACCGAATTTAGACCGAATTTAGACCGAATTTAGACTGAATTTAGACTGAATTTAGACTGAATTTAGACCGAATTTAGACTGAATTTAGACCGAATTTAGACTGAATTTAAATTCAGTCTAAAATTCGGTCTAAATTCGGTCTAAATTCGGTCTAAATTCGGTCTAAATTCAGTCTAAATTCAGTCTAAATTCGGTCTAAATTCGGTCTAAATTCAGTCCAAATTCGGTCTAAATTCAGTCTAGATTAAAATATATAAATTTTTATACATTTTAGAAATCCCTTTGTAAAAGCTGTACCCGTTGATATTTTTTATTGAAACTATGGATTCCTACATCATTTGACCCGAGGAGAGAAAAAGTCAAATGAATAAATATTGCTATTTAACAGTGTATCTATGTTTATTTACCCTTTTCTACATAAATTAACCCTTATTTTTAATCAATTAAATTTGTACACAGGGTAGTTTTTAATTTTCGTAATTTCTCGTGAACGGTAAGTAATTATATAATTCTGAGGCCATATTTGGAATCAGCGGACCTTAATTAACCGATTTCAATACCAAGAACCCTTGAAATATATGAAACAAGCCCTTATTTTAAGGGAAAATTGTTAGAATTTTCAAACCCTCATAACTCGCTTGGAATTGATTTTTTCGCAATTCTGAGAAAGTTTTCGGCCCCTTTGTGAGTTAATCCCACGTGTATTTTAATGGCCTCTATACATGGCCAAAGTCTCAAATGGCTAAGGGCAAAAATAAGGGTTAAGTCGGAAATTCAGTCTAAATTCGGTCTAAATTCAGTCTAAATTCGGTCTAAATTCAGTCTAAATTCAGTGTAAATTCGGTCTAAATTCGGTCTAAATTCGGTCTAATTTCAGTCTAAATTCAGTCTAAATTCAGTCTAAATTCGGTCTAAATTCAGTCTAAATTCGGTCTAAATTCAGTCTAAATTCGGTCTAAATTCAGTCTAAATTCGGTTTAAATTCAGTCTAAATTCGGTCTAAATTCAGTCTAAATTCAGTCTAGATTAAAATAAATGAAATAAAATAAATTAAATTAAATTAAATACTGCAGAAGAAGATATAAAGGATATTTTACTATTGTCACTGTCATGTCATAATCATTTAAATTTTACGTAGTAACAAACGTTAATCGATCATGGACAACAAGATACCGAAATACTAAATTATAAATATATACTTTAATTATTCTTAAATGATACCAGATACAAAAATATGGCGTCCGCTTATTTAGACAAATATAGTTTTGTCAAAGTGTAGTTTGATCAAAAATAATGAAGCCAAACTGTATTTTAGTCAAACTGTAATTTGTTCAACTGGAATTTTGTCAAACCGTAAATATGCCAACCCGTAAACTGTATTCTAGACAAACTGTAATTTCACATTCCGTAATTTGACCAAACCGCAACTTCGACTAATATTTTATTGTCAAATCGTTTTCAGGTAAACCGTAATTTAGCCAAAACGCAACTATACCTAACTGGAATAATCCAAAACGGAATTTATTCAAAACGTATTTTTGTCAAATCGCAGTTATGCATAACCGTAATCTTGCCAAACGCATTTTACTCAAATCGTAATCTTCCCAACTGTATTTAAGACATACAAGTTGGCAGAAGTTTGAAATAAAAAAATTTAATAATCTATTTGATAAATATGTTACCAGCTACCTACCTAAGACTTCTCTGATTGGATAGAAAAATCTAAACTTTTGTTGTCCTCAATTGAATCTGTTAATGATTAATACGAATTTAGATGTATTTGTAATAATTTATTTAGTTAGTGTGAACAAACCTTTATACCAATGTAACGCATGCGCAGTATGTATGGAAGTGTAGCATAGAATGTCAAAGTTGTATGCACATGTGTGCTTTTGTGTTGAAGATTAGAAGTAAAAGTATAGCAATTAAAAGCAACAAAGTGCATTTATTCAAAAACCTAAACTACAGTCCACTGCAAGCATAATTCAATACATAAATGTTGGTCAATTCGACCGGATTACAGTAAAATCAGTGAAAACTTAGTACATAACCAAGAAGCAGACGGAAACAGCCTTGAAGCAACCAATCAGCAAGCAGCAACTCAGAGATTACCAACAGAGCGGCACACGTGAACCGAGACAGGGCTCAGCAGACCGACAACAGAGGGCAGCAGCGGGCACTTTTCGACATCACAACAGTGAGTTGCAGGGTGACACGAACGATACAGCGAGGCGGCACAGCATTTTATTTGTCAGGTCAGATGCATGTTTTCCCATTCCAAAACAAATAACTTTTAAAGTCAATCTTCAATTGAATATTTACCCTTTGTTAGTATTGTCATACATACTAAAAATGGCTAGCAAGTTAACGCATCTCTTCCGTCAAAGAGAATCATACAATTTGCGTTTAAGCAGCTTCTCAAATTATTTACAAGAAGTTCAAGAGAAAATCGTAGTACAACATAAACTAACAAGTCGAGATAGTTTAGAGTTAAAACAACGAATGCTGAAAATCGAATTACTGGCTTCAGAATTCGACAAAATACAAGAAGAAATTGAAATGTCAGTCAAACGTAAGGATCTTGATGAGCAACATGCAGAAAGAACAGCTTTCGACAAAACATATTACGCGTTGTATGCAGAAGCTGAGGAGATTATTAATACACATGAAATTACAAATGCGAACGTAAACAATGTTGCACAACCGACACATGTCCTTGATAGTAGAAACAATGTAAACTCCCCACAAGTAAATTTACCGGTCATTAAATTACCACAATTTAGCGGAGCTTATGAAGAATGGACGCCTTTCTTTGACACATTTAAGTCATTAATACACACAAATGACACATTACCGAACATAAGGAAATTTCATTACTTGCGCAGTAGTCTTCAAGGAGAAGCATTACAAGTAATACAGGGTTTAGAATTATCAGCTATAAACTACGAAGCAGCATGGTCGTTACTACAAAAACGTTACCATAACAAGAAACTCATGATCCATAACCACATCAAGGCGATAACCGAGTTTGAGAAAATGACAAAGGAATCATATAGTTCTTTGAGAAAATTGTTAGACACCATTCAAACTCACACAAGAGCTTTAAAATGCTTAGGAGAACCTGTTGACAGTTGGGATAGCTTATTAATTTATGTTATCACAGAAAAGTTTGACAACAATACAGCCAAAGAGTGGGAAAAAGAAGTAATTAAATCAGAAAACATGCCAAAGATTTCCGCATTAACAGAATTTTTAGAAATAAGATGCAATCTGCTGGAAAGGGTTAACAAGCAAATCAATCCATCTAGTCAAGCACCAAGTACAGGATTCAAGAAAATAAGTACTAACAACAAACATGCGGTACATTTTTCTTCCGAATCAAACAAGCCAGCCAATTGTAAATGTTGCAATTCACATCATCCACTATTCTATTGCCAAGAGTTTCTGAAGAAAAACATTGAAGATAGAACAGAATTTGTAAAAAATAACAAATTATGTTACAATTGTCTACGCGAAGGACACGGAGTAGTAAAATGCAAAGCACGGCATTGTACAAAATGTAACAAAGCACATAATACTTTGTTGCATAAAGAACAAGAAACAAAGCAAGAAATAAGTCAAGAAAATGAGACAATCAAGACAGCAACAGCAAATTCAACTAAGATACATTCACAAATACTTTTAGCTACAGCAGTAGTCAAAATAAAAGACAAAAATGGAAAGTGGCAGCTTGGAAGAGCACTCCTAGACAGTGGATCCCAATCCAACTTTATGACAACATCATTTGCCGAGAGATTAAAATACACACCGAAGAATTCAAAGGTATCAGTCAATGGAATCAATAAGACTGAGACAGAAATCAATCAAACATTGAATCTCACACTATTTGCAAAGAATGAACAATACAAAAAAACACTACAATTCTTAATAATGCCAACAATTACGTCATGGCTACCTACAACAAAAAAAGAACGTATCAAATTAAACTTACCACAAGTACAATTAGCAGATGAAGAATTTGACGAACCAAGAGAGATAGATATGCTTATAGGAGCAGAGATATATTTTGAGATATTGGAACAAGAGAGAATCAATCTAGGAAAAAATCTACCAATATTACTCAAGACAACATTAGGATGGATCGTATCAGGACCAGTGTCAAATAAAGAAAGTGTGTTGCAAACACAATCATATCACACGATAATAAGAAAGTCTCTAGAAGATACTGTAGAGTGTTTCTGGAAAGTCGAAGAATTACCAGTAAAGCAACATTTATCAACAGAGGAAATGTTGTGTGAAGAAGTATTTGACAAGACACACACACGCTCTGAGCATGGAAATTTCGTAATTAAATTACCATTCAAACATGGTGAACCAGAATTAGGAGATTCATATACAGGAGCACACAAGCGTTTTATTCAGCTAGAAAGAAGATTAAAATTAAACCCATCATTGAAATTACAATATGATGCATTCATGCAAGAATACCAAGAACTTGGACACATGGAAGAAGATCCAAATGATAACACCTCAGAAGGATATTATCTACCGCACCATGCAATATTTAAGTCATCGAGTTTATCAACGAAAATACGAGTAGTATTCGATGGCTCGGCGAAAACATCAAATGGCAACTCATTGAATGACCAGCTCATGGTTGGTCCGACTATACAAGAAAATCTGTTTTCGATACTAATCAACTTCAGGATGCACAACATAGTTATGACGGCAGACATCGAAAAGATGTATCGGCAGATACAAGTTGACGAAACCGACTGCAAGTACCAAAAAATATTATGGCGTACAAATGAACAAGAACCAATTCAAACATTTAAATTAAAAACCGTAACATATGGTACAGCATGTGCACCATACCTTGCCATAAGAAGTTTACAACAAATTGCAGTTGAATCAAGAGAAAAACATCCAAAGGCATCAGAAGTCATAACGAAAAATTTCTATGTTGATGACCTTTTAACAGGAGTTAAGAGTGTTGATGAAGCAAACAAATTAAAACAAGAATTAACAGATTTGTTGAAACAATATGGATTTCATCTAAGAAAATGGTTGTCAAATAACTCAAGTTTAACTTTTGGAGATGAAACCAATAATGATCACCTCATATCATTAGACTCTTCCAAAACAACAAAAACATTAGGAATTATGTGGAATGCACAAAACGACACCATACATTTTGTGGTACCCAATTTTGCTGATAACATTGGAATAACTAAGAGACAAATTCTATCTCAAATTGCACAGCTCTTTGATCCGTTGGGATTAATCAGTCCAATCATTGTCAAAGCAAAAATGATCATGCAAGATATTTGGGAGTTAAAAACCGACTGGGACCAAATTGTACCAGAACACATAACTACAGAATGGCAAACATTTTGTCAAACCATGTCAGAATTAAATTGTATCAAAATACCAAGACACATAGTTAGCGTGAACTACAAACGTATACAAATACATGGCTACGCAGATGCTTCCGAAAAAGCGTATGGAGCAGCTTTGTATATTAGGTCTACAGATACAAAGGGCAATCATCTATCAAGATTAATGTGCTCAAAATCAAGAGTAGCACCTCTTAAAAAATTGTCACTCCCACGATTAGAACTGTGTGCAGCACAGTTGCTAGCAAGACTTTACGATGCCGTAAGTAGATCTTTATCGCTAAATATTAATGAAGCTTACTTATGGTCTGACTCAACAATAACTTTATTCTGGATCAACACCGAACCAAATAAGTTAAAAACATTTGTGGCTAATAGAGTAGCAGAAATACGAGCAATTACAGAGATTTCACAGTGGAGACATGTGAACTCGACAGACAATCCTTCAGATATTCTATCTAGAGGACGAATGCCACACCAATTAAAGGAAGAACTATTGTGGTGGGAAGGACCACTATGGTTAAGAAAGGATGAAGAAGAGTGGCCTGAAACAAAAATAGTATTCTCATCAAACCATGAATTGCTAGATATGAAAACAAGTATTTGCAATCTAGTGACAGAGCAATGGGACGTTTTTGACAGATACTCGTCATTAGTTAAACTACAAAGAATAACAGCCTATTGCATTCGATTTGTAGAAAATCTAAAAAATAAAGAAGGTAGAAGAACAGGATCATTAACAAGCAATGAGTTACAATATTCATTAGAAATTCTAGTAAGAATTGTACAGAAAGAAAAATTCTCAGAAGACATTGAAAATTTGAAAAAATCAAAACAGTTGTCGTCTAACAGCAAATTAAAATCGCTTAATCCATTTATGGATAGTAAAGATATCATGCGCGTAGGAGGACGATTACGCCATGCAAACATAACTTATTCACAAAGGTTTCCAATGCTTTTACCAAAAAATCACAAGTTAACAAACTTAGTAATCAGGCATGAACATTTAAATTTATTACATGCTGGCCCACAAGCAGTACTAGCTAGCATTAGACTTAAATTTTGGCCCATCGGCGCAAAGGGATTAATAAGGAAAATTATACACAACTGTATAATTTGTACAAGAGCAAAACCAAAGGATCTAAACCAAATTATGGGAGACTTACCAGAAGCAAGAATTACTCAGTCGAGACCGTTCTCAAGATGTGGAGTAGATTTTTGCGGACCTTTCCATATAAAGGACTTTAGAGGAAGAGGTAAAACTACCAGAAAAGCGTATGTCGCAGTTTTTATATGCTTAGCTGTAAAGGCAGTGCACCTAGAAGTAGTTTCAAATTTATCTTCAGAAGCGTTCATTGCAGCATTGCGCAGATTTGTTGCAAGAAGAGGTAAATGTTCAGATATTTACTGCGATAACGGCACCAATTTCGTTGGAGCTAAAACCGAACTAGATGAAATAAGAAATTTTCTTAATATTAAAGACACGCAAGAACAAATTCAAGATAAATTTTCACAAGAAGGAATACAGTTTCACTTCATACCACCACGGTCACCACATTTCGGCGGCCTCTGGGAGGCAGCTGTGAAGTCAGCGAAGCACCATCTAAAACGCTGTTGTATGAATGCAAATCTCACTTTTGAAGAGTTGTTGACATTGCTAGCACAAGTAGAAGCGTGCCTTAATTCACGCCCAATTACAGAAATTTCACCCGATCCAAATGATCCCATACCATTAACCCCAGGTCATTTCTTAATTGGAGATTCCTTTCATAATCTTCCTGAAACTGACTTGACTCATATTCAAGAAAATCGTTTGTCACACTGGCAACGAACGCAAGCCATCACCCAACATTTTTGGAAAAGATGGTCAGATGAATATTTGACCACACTGCAGGTGCGCACCAAATGGCACACTAAAAGGGAAGGACCCAAGGTTGGCGACATAGTCATCCTAAAGGAGCCAACACCACCAACCACTTGGCGTCTAGGAAAAATAGAAGAGTTACACCCTGGAAGGGACGGTCAAGTGCGCGTAGTAAGTGTGAAAACGGCAAGTGGATTGTACAAACGTGCAATCACAAAAATATGTTTGTTACCAGTTACCAGTGCTAGTGAATAAATAAGCTAGAGACTGTCTAACATAAATCTAAGTTAGAAATATTCAGTTCAAATTGAAGTTCATAGTCCTTCAAGGAGGGCGGGATATGTTAATGATTAATACGAATTTAGATGTATTTGTAATAATTTATTTAGTTAGTGTGAACAAACCTTTATACCAATGTAACGCATGCGCAGTATGTATGGAAGTGTAGCATAGAATGTCAAAGTTGTATGCACATGTGTGCTGTTGTGTTGAAGATTAGAAGTAAAAGTATAGCAATTAAAAGCAACAAAGTGCATTTATTCAAAAACCTAAACTACAGTCCACTGCAAGCATAATTCAATACAGAATCTAAGCCCGTAAAATAAATTATAGACACAATAATTATTAAATACAGCAATGAAAAATGAAAATGATAAAAATTATTTGCTGAGAATTTAAAAATAAATTAAATTTAAAAAATTTATAAT